>OY039092.1:11350000-12672500 GCA_955850985.1 Elophila nymphaeata
TTCACCGTAAAAGCGTCGACTAAACGTACATATGAATTTAAAATTGTAAAACACATTGGTACGTGGCGGGGATCGAACCGGTGCCTCCCGGGTGGGAGACGACGCTCTTACGCACTACGCTTCAATATACACATGATAAATAATCTTAAATAAAAATCTAAACAAAATTATCACAACTCGTGAAAAAATGTCCAGTTTTATTACACAATAAATTATCACTATGAAAGTCGGCGCAAGACGAAGTCGTATTGTATATGTATTAACCATTTTATCTGGTCACGGAAGTTCAAATTCATTCTTACCTTCATAAACAGAGGCGTCGATAGCTGCGCAACACTAGTCGCTTTGCTAAGGCTTTCCTCCATCTCCGTCATGTGTAGCACCTCCACAGGAGCCACCTTCATTTTTGGACACCTTTTCTTTATTAGATGCTGTTCCTCCTCTGAATCCGATGGCGGGGGACGAACCTGAAATGAGAAGTGATATTATCAGCATTTGATTTGTAAAAACAGTTTTAGCAACATTCAAAATGATGTGAAATGAAAGATGTAATGATAAATGAAAACCTAATTTGTTTAGTACATAATAGACTGTGCACAGAAGATAAACACTTCATTGTCGGTAAAGCTAGGGTTGTTAAAATTAGGGCTGACATCAGTTTGACTGGCCAATAACCAATGGAAAACCCTATAATGAAAAATCTGCATCGCGCGACACTTGATCTTAAACTGTTTTAAGAAACGTCGTTCAAGCGCGTAATAAATCATGATTACCTTATGTATTTATCTTTATTTTGAGCACGTATGATTTCGAAAACAAAATTACGTTCGACTTGGCCAGTCCAAGATGCTCGATAAGTTGATAGAGTCAACGTGTTAAGACCCTAAACTCCTCAATCTATGAATGCCGTCTCAATCTTTCAGCATGGATGTCGTTATAAACTTCACTAGACAAGTTTTTAATATAGAAAGAGAGAACTTAGTACTAAAAGCCGCATTCCATCAAATAGAATAAGCGAACAGATGTTAATTAACAACACTAAGGCCCTGTTTCACAAGTTCCAATAAGTTCCCATTAGCGTTTATCTGACTGACAGTCTATACAAACCGTTAATTAACTACCAGATATCTCTTAATCAGAAGTTTACAACTTGTGACACCGGCCCTAAAACTTATTACACATCATATATCAACTACATTTGATGGGATATGGCCTTACTTTTATGCCTTAAATGTCAAAAGATGAAAATGAACTAACTACGAACTACAATGAATGATAATAATGGTTAATTTACTTCGATGATATTATAATTGTAAATCACACACGTGTCCATTACCTTCCTAGGACGGCCCGGTCCTCTCCGTTTCGTCTGGACTGGGAGTGGGGATGGCGAACGAGTCTATTAATACAAAAGATTATAGTTAGAAGAACTCTAAGACTAAGAAAGTCCTACCTATGCAATATAATGTAAATTAATTTAAACTCCTCTCTAAAACCATTGCAGCTCGTATTACTTGACAACTTTTACGATGGAATATCCGAAAACCTTTAAACTACGTAGTCATTCAAATCACATTTCATGCATGAGCGGGACAGTATGAACTTAGAGTGGGCACTTATGTAATAATCATTTGAATATTTAGTAGTAAGAAACCTAAACAATAACGCCCTTATCACTTATGTAATAATCATTTGAATATTTAGTAGTAAGAAACCTAAACAATAACGCCCTTATTATTAATCATGGACTAAAGTTTGTCGTGGATTAAAACTGATGCTAACTCTGCCTGTCTATGCCAACTCTGATTCATTTAGAGCTCTGGTAACACTATTCACAACGTAATTTCGGAAATATTAATTAACTGTATTCTTCTAAAGGTGCATTAATAATATTATGTTTACTTTGTGATTTGCAATGTGTATACAAATATTTACCTTTCGTTTTCGGATAGGCCTACTCCCATCCGCCGATCTCGTGGTCATGGATAACTTGGATTCTGTCCTCGAATTGTTGATAGACGTATCTGTAATCTCTTCTTTGGTCAAAATACCACTTATCCTATTCTTGAAGAAGCTGTCTTCGGCCAATCGAAGTGCCTCAAAGCATTTGTTACCTTGCAACGCGTACCTAATAATTTTCAACACTTCTATTCTACATAACAATCTAGTGTCATCGTCCATTTTCTTAAATAAAGGCAGTAGGGAATTCATGAACAGTTTATCGTCATCAAAATGGTCATCAGGTAAAATTGAGTTTGCATCTATTTTGATTTCTAAAGACGGATTTTTTATTTCTATTTTTTCCTTTTCTAAAGTCGCTTGGTTGCATTTGTCAAACGTCTCTGGTTTCTCTGGCAGGTCAAATTTGTCAGACTTGAATTTGAGATCAAGATGCTTCTCTACTATTTCTGTCTTTATTTTGGGCAAATCTTCTGGCGGTGGATGTTGTGGAGAGTTGGATACTTCTGAGAACGATTCGTACTTGTCTTGTGAGTATCTTGGCTTTCTGTAACGGGAAATATAATCAGTGTTAAATGCATTACAAAGAGCTGGACACGTATTCGATTTTAATTGGACGTGTAAGAATATGCAATGCACCACCGATATCATTAAATGAAGCTTTTGGAACAAACTTAATTTAAAGATATCATAACAATTTTAAAGATATCGGTGGCGTATTGCATATGTTCCGTTGAAAAGTTTATAGCATAACTAAGTTATTATGATGGAAGAACAATATAATACCAACAACATATGATATTACAATCCTAAACTCCTCATTATGTTCCTGCCACATTAGAAGATCTGTACCCAGCAGTGATACGTTATAGGCCATATTCAGATTGTCATTGATAAAATTAGTTTTAAGAATGGTAATTTTCCACATGCTTATAATGAAGTTTTATCCGTTCAGGACAATAATTTTAGTTTTATAGAAACTTGCAACAGGCATTACTTGATGACAACCCGACTCCATTTCCTACCCAATGGAAAACAGGGAACTTGACCTACAAGGATACAACACTACGATGAGTTAGAATTATTTGACTGCGGGCTTACGAGAAACCCTGTGCCATACCTCCTAAATCACTTAATGTGATTTTACTTGAGTAAAAATTAGGTGAGCAGGTTAAAGCCCACTGTTTTTTTTATCATCTAGCAAATGAACACATTCTACTTGTTTGTAGGCAGAAATGAAGTCGAAATACAAAGATAGCAAGCGCGAGAGTTAATTGACAACATTACATTTTTTTTTATTACATATAGAGATAAAAAATAGACACTAAAACTTCAAAACTTATTCATTCTAATACGACGCATGTGCCAATGTAGGATTTTCATGGGTTCATGCCATGGGCTCTACAAAAGTAAAAAAAAAGATTACACTACTGTAAAATCTTTAAAGAAAAGATGGATGGCAAACACTTTCTCTGCTAGAAATCCTACGCTGTCCATTTTTGGTATGTACACATTTAGTTCTTTTTTAAATATCTCAGAATTTAGCAAGTAATAAATTCTGAAAAAAATATTAATAGTGTTCTAGCTAGATAACCAAAGTTCCAAATGGCTTCATAATTATCATAACTTGTTTTTTTTAAATATTGTCAATTAATTATGCCACCCTCGCCTTGCCGACCTGCAAGGTGCTTCTTCACGCCTCTTTTAAATGACCCAGGATTGTGGGAAGGAGGGAACACGTGTGCTGGCAGTGAATTCCATTTCTAGATTGTGCGACAAAGAAACGTGCCAAATTTCTTATAGTTCGCCTTGGAATGGTAGCCACAGTTTGTCGGTGGCAATGTGAGTCAGTACGCGTGGTTTGTCAGTTTTGACTCACTTGTTCTGTAGTGCTCTGAGCAGGAAGGCCATCTGCCTGTGATACTGGTAGCGGCGACTGCCCGGCGGGCACTCTTCGGGTAGCACGCACTTGCCCTGTCTATACGCTTTGGTGTACGAATCTCGAATGGACCGCCATCTCTTCTGCACCTCTTTGCCTGTTGACAACAGAAAAAAAACTACTTGTAGTTGGTTCGTTCGTTTTCAAATCTGTTTGAACAAATGCTATGTTTTTAAAATTTTAATGCGAGAATTAATAAATAATTTTGTTATGGTGGATTAATTTTACATTGTAAAGTTTATTTTTAAACTTTCTTAAAAATAAATTGTTTTTTTAAACCTAGTCGAGCGGAATGCCCGTTAGGAGGCTGAAGGTTTTAGTGTCCCGGTTCTCGAATCCCGTAGGAGCCAATTATTTTCATTCCTTTTTAAATCTTCCCGAGTGAACTTAATACCACATAAGTTATATTACTGAGACTTTTTATAGTACCTAATATTGGGATGATGGACATATTTATTTTATAGAAAATGGGAGCTTTCTAACTTTTTAAAACGATGATAGATAGGTACATAATTTTATTTAATGTGTAGGTAATATAAAAATAAATGCTATGACAAGTTTGAAGTGTTAGACGGGGCAAATCTTTTTTTATAAAGATAAAGATCTGTTATCCTTCGTTAAATAAATCTTGTAAATATCAACACAACATACACTGGTCTGTTTAGAAAAGATAAAAGATACTATAGTCTTATTTTAACTTTGCATTTAATTATTGAAGAAGAAACTTAATAACATCAATATCTATTTTATTTAGTAGGTATATTTTATTATTTTTTAAGTATAATTATTTAAAAAAAACTTTGTTTATTTAAATAACATTTTGAAAAAAGATTCTGCATACTTAATCATTTAAAATGCTAGAAGGCGTGGTAGATTTATGTTAAAAAAATTGTATTTTTTGTAACCCTTTTTTTTGTATCGTCAGGAAACCGCGTCAAATTGTAATTCTACAGTACATAATTAAAAGAGGTGATGCTTTAATACTAATATTTTGATGTAATTTGGTCATACGTGCGCGAATGCGCATCGGTCGAGGTCGGGGCGAACGAACGAGTCAAGTTGAAGGCCGAGCGTCAGAGGCTCATCGGAGCACTAGCATCCGCCCGTGACTTCGTCTGCTTAAGGGGGCGACAAAGGGTAACATGCAACAATAATCACGCGTTAACAAAAAAACCATACATTTAAAAAATATATATATAGGTACGTCAAACTAGAGTACTACTTACACAACAAATTAATATGAGAACATATTTCAATCTTATAGCATCAAAAACTGCAATGTCCTTTAAAAAAGAAATGAACATTGCGAGACGAGGAACTTATTATATCCGTGGAAGACTAAAATCCAATAACCATCAGAAAAAATTCCGCCAGTACTTGTCTTTCTCTTGACGCGTATAAATGGGTTGAAACACTGCATGTGCGAATACTTTGCACATCGGAAGATCAGTACAACGGGTGCTATGAAAACTAATATTCTAAAATTACGTTGTATTGTAATTTAGTTGAAGTCCGTCGTTCTCGATTGTTTGGGGGACTTTTTGTACGCATTACCTAATTCTCTCGTATGCGTTATGCCATGCAGTTCTAATGGACGCCACACACGATCAATTTTGCATGATAAGTGTAGCGCGCTTGGAGGGGCGTCAAGTTCGCCGTCATTTATGCATGACGCCGCAACAATAGGCTTCTGGCCATAGTACCTCAGCGTACTCCCAGAGTGGCGCGTCGCCAGCACTCGCCAGAGTGAGCCTGGCGAGTGTATTGGGCCGGGCCAGCCCGTGGACGTTTTGGTGAAATTGCGTACCTACGTAAAGTATACGATATCATATTAGCCATTTATCGCTTTGAACTGTCAAAATTCATTGGATAAAACCGCCATCTTGAAATTTTATTGAAACTGCACATGTATAAGCTGAATGTTCGCGGTTTCGATACAATTTTAAGATAGCGGTTTCATCATGGCTATATCATACCGTGTTTCGGTGGTCATGCTAGGCGGGCAGATGGGCTTAGAGGGACCGGTGGTTTTTCGCCGTACGCCTAACCAGCGTGCGGTATGGTCCGTCAATGGATTTTCCACCGTCATAAAAAAGGCTTATTACTGGCAAAAGTCAATTTTATCAGTCCAATCTCTCAAAAATATATTTCCTCCCCACAAAAAACCCCAAAGCTGGCATCAGTGGCGTGCATTTGATGGCCGCCACACACGATCAAGTTTCAATAACGCTGCACTCCGCTGCAGGCTTTTTAATTCGGCAGCGGTTTCGCTTTAAGTAAACTTATCATGCACACCCACAGCCACACACGATCAAGTATACCGGACGCCCCTCCACGCACGCTGTAGACTTGTCGTGAAAAATTGATCGTGTGTGGCGTCCATAAGCGTTCTATTTTGACGGACAAAGAAGTCCGCGGATAAAAGTCCGTCGTCTGCGCAGGCCTTAACATTATCAGCGTCCGTGGTGACGGTAAACCATAAGTCTTCACTGAATAAATCTAAGAGAACGTTATTTGACTGCAGCGTTTATATTATATCCCTTTGCTTCTTCTATTACAATAACAAGCGTACTTGCGTTCAAATTTCAACCGTATACGCTTGTGTATTAGCACTTTATTGTTTGCTTCTCCATCGATAAATTGATGTTTGTTATGTCACCAGTCGTTGCTTTGGAGTCAAATTATTTAAATTTGTTTAACGAGTGTGAAAACTGGGACAGATGATACAGTAACTATGGCTACATGAAAATGTTTGCGGGCATCTATTTTGGCTCGCTGTTTCTAAGTGTGATGGTATGGGAACAAACATGTACTTAGTACATAGCTTTATTTTTATCTCACGAATGTGAGCTTTCGTGATAAAATCTTTTTTGTCTAACGATTAAAATCTTTCAGTTTTGTATGTACAATCAACAGCAGAAGTTGATCATCAAAAATGAAATGAAATTTGTTAAAAGTTAAATGTATAATAAATACGGAAAAGTAAAATTTTCACTAGGTGGTAGACCCATATGTAGGGTCGTCTGGGTAGGTACCACCGCCTTTCTTATTTCTGCAGTGAAGCAGTTCGCTGTTTCGGATTGAAGGAAAAGGTAGCCAGTGTAATTACTGGGCATGGAGGGCATATCATCTTAGTCCCCAGGATGGCAAACGCACTTGCGGTGTTAAGTGATTTACGCTTAATATTGCAAGTGTCTATAGGCAGCGGTGACCACTTAACATCAGGTGGGCCGCAAGCTTGTTTGCCATCTCGTAACATAAAAAAAACTCCTAAAAGTTTATTCATCTTGTGGGTGTAAGCAGTCATTTGGGTTATACATCATTTAAATTTCTATTAACTATCTATAGCTTTCAGTTAATGAATGTAGATTTTGATCATCTACTTTTGCTGTTGCCTGTACCTGTTATAACACTTTTTCTTTTGTAACTGCTTCAGGCAGGGCGCGTCTACCAAGAATCTGTTTTTTTACTTTCTCGTAAGTATACGTAGTATAGAGGAAGTCTTGTAATCGTAAACAAATTCGACCTCGAGATTTTGACGGATTTACACGTCTTGGACCTCCCTGAGTCCAAAAATACCGTTTTTGGAATTACGTCTGCGTGTGTGTGTCTGTGCGTTAGCACGATAACTCGAGTATGCTTTAACTTATTGCAACCAAATTTAACATGCATGTATGACATCAAAATATAAGGTTTCTTTCAACTTTTGAGTCCTTTCCGGTATACGAGAAAGTCAAGGGGAGACCACTCCCGATTTTTTATATTAGCATTTATATAAAAAAGAACAGATTCTTGGTAGAATATTTCTACCCTACACAATTAAAATAACTAATAAATATGAAAATAACAAAAATCAAGTCGTTAAATGATAATACTTCTGTATATCAAATCGACGGACGGCGCGATATAGTGCGATACGCACCTGCCTTTGATAATGATTCCTAATATTGATAAACTTACTTTGTTTGATTCATACTTATTTATATTGGGGTGTGCTATGTGGTTGGCAAACAAGGTATACGGACCGCCTGGTGAGTTTTGAATTTTTAAAGTTTTTTACTTTCTCGTCTATGTGGTTGGCAAACAAGGTATACGGACCGCCTGGTGAGTTTTGAATTTTTAAAGTTTTTTACTTTCTCGTATTGACGGCTCCATTTGACATATGTATAATTTGACAATTTTGACATGAGACCTTAAGTATTGCCAGTAAACAATAGTGAACCGGAAGTCCTATTGCCATATGTATACTAAAATTAATACTATAAATATAAATATTATTAATAAAAATAAATAGAATACGCACGTAACACTCTACAATAAGTAGTAATTCTGAAGGTGTGAATAACGTTCATTCGCATAACACTTAGGCTAAAAACTCATGAAGCAATTTCTACTCGCGCCCACAGCGGTAGCGATACCGCAACACTTAGTTTAAGGCTAAGAACTCATGGAGCGGTTTCCACACGCGCCCGCAGCTGTTGCGGGACCGCTTGTTTTGTTTCTAAATTTACGAGACGGCAGTTCTGGGCGGTAACGCAGCTGCCGCGGTTGCGATTATCGCCCGCAAGCTTGGCAGGAGAATATCGCAAGACGGGTGGTTATTTATGATTCAGATTGAAAACCGCAGCCTTTGTGAGCGCGACCCGCAGATGCTGCGGTTAACCGCGGCCCGTGCCAAGTATTTTTTAGATCAACTAACCGTCGGAGTACAGTGTTATTGATTTGATTAGTGCTATTGATTCGGGTAAACATTATTCATGTAAACTATTTTCGTGGTGGCGTGATTTCGGGGTGGAGTTATTCGTGTTCCAAGTTTCGTGATTAGTTTTCACACCCGCAATGGATCTGTGATTCCCTCGGTGATTATCACTTTGATCTTCCAAAAAATGTTAACGAATACGCCGACTGGTGTGTGCCCATGGCGGAATGGAACTCAACTAATAATAATCTGGATTGTAAATAGCTCGTCTTACGATATTCGCCCGCCAAGTTTGCGAGCTATAATCGCGCTACCGCTGCGGCTACGTTACCGCAAAGAACTGCGGTCTCGTGAGCTTAGAAACAAAACAGCGGTCCCGCAACCGCTGCGGAGGAGTTTCTCCTGAGTTCTTATTGCAAAAACACGTGTTGAGAGACTCCATTTTAACTCAATCTACCGTACAATTGTCGGTTACTTTAATAAATTTTCACTTGATATTGGCGCAATGCATTATCTTTATGTGTCTCGATCGCCATTCATTTAATTAAAAGTAGAACCGCTGCGGACGCAGGTATAAACCGCTGCATGAGTTCTTAGCCTTATTGTTTAACCTTGAATAGTTATAAATAGTATTATTTATCTGCGCTCTGCGGTATTGTCGGTATTGTAATCAGTGACAGATAAGACTTACATTTTTAAGGAGGTACTCTATTTAGTAGGATGATTTGTTATTGTTACAAGTTTACTAAAGAATAACGTTTTTGATTTTGTAATATCCACTTTTCATTTACCATGGAGTCAAAATCTTTCAGTGGCATAACTTTTCAAAATTGTTATTGGTTAAATGAACCTAAAGTGTGGCGCTTAGAAGATCAAAACTTATTGGTTACGACAGAAAATTATTGTGATTTTTGGCAAAAAACTTGGTTTAATTTTCAACATAATACCGGGCATGTTTATGGAGTTGACATCATCGATGATTTTACATTTGAGGTGAGAAATAATTATCTATACTAATATTATAATAAGTTTTAACTTTAGGTACCCATTTCATTCATCTTTTATTTACAATTTTCTAATACGTGTCCGGTTCCGGTGCTTGACAGTTAACTACGTATCTATTGTGCTCCCACAAATTTATATTACTTTCGCATAAAATAACAGTGATCAAAACAATTAAACTGTGAAAAACGAATAATAACATCACGATTTACGCAAACAGTAAATAATTACAGCGAAAACTCGTCAAAGTGTTAACTTTTAAAGAGTGAAAAGTGTTACTTGAATTCGAGGTTAGAAAAAAATCACTCAGCAAATTATTCATACTGACAGCTGTCATTGAAAACTGACATTGTCAAAAGTGTCACCTGTCATTAAGGCTGCGTTCACGCATTTGAACGTTTCGTTTTACGTTCCGTTTCACGTGAAGAGGAAATATTTATAAGAAAGAAAAAATGGATGAACAAATGAAAATACTATTGGAAAAAATCAATGAACAAATGAACATGAATATGAATGAGACCAAAAAGGAATTTAAAGAACAAACAGCAGCCTTAGCGAAAACTTTAACGGAGAACATGAATTCAAAAATAGAAACAACGCTCAAACCACTAATAGAAGAAAATCTCAAACTTAAAAGCGAAGTAAATGCATTGAAAAGTAAAATACAACAGCTCGAAAAAGATAGCCGAAAAAACAACATCATTTTAGGAGATGTGATCGTGTACCTACACGACGATCAGGCGTACTCCCGTGCCGATAAATGATATAGCCAATTCGGTAGAAAAGATCGTATATTTGTTATACTACACATAAAATTTTTAGCCTCGAGAAAAAGGCGCGAGAGCTATCTCGCCAAACGTCACCGTATGACATATCGCTGTGACGGCTCGTTCGGAAACGAGTCGCCACACCACCCCCCTACGGAGAAAATAAAGTAGAAAAAAAAGGAAACTTACAAGTCTAAAGGTAATTTAAAACGGACACTGCGACCTGATCTGGTTTTATATGGTGAAGTAGGGGCTGGTGAGGTTACTGGAGGAGAGGCTATCTGGTGGTTTTTCGTAGAATTCGACTGCTGGGATGGTGAAGGTGTTACAGGTGGATTGTTTGAAGGAAGAAGAGATGGTAACGGTTCCGCATCTAGCACAGCAGGTTTTACTCTGTCCAGACTCACTTCTGTGCTACGCCCGTTGAAATCGATCACCACGGTCTTATCTTTAATTTTGAGAATCCGATGTGGACCGGTATAAGGAGAGGTCAACGGGCGGCGAACAGAGTCGTCCCGTAGAAGAACGTGAGAGGCATCAGGTAAGTTTTTAAAGATGAACGTGCTAGGGTTCATATGTCTGGAAGCAGGGGCAGGACGAAGTTTGGACATTTGGTGGCGAAATTTTGTGACAAAATCAGAGGGATCTTCGGTTCGTCCTGTTATCAATGGTGGCGCGATAAATTCGCCAGGTAAACGAAGCGCCTCCCCGTACAATAATTCAGCGGAAGAAGATTGGAGGTCGTCTTTCAGTGCAGTACGGATGCCAAGGAGCACTAGAGGCAGAGCTTCGATCCATGAATCGCCATGACAGGTCAGAGCAGCTTTAAGTTGCCTGTGTAGGCGTTCCACCATTCCATTGGCGCAGGGGTGGTAGCTGGTTGTACGCGACCTTAATGTAGCGCAACACTGAAGAAGGCGTCGGAAAAGGTCCGACTCAAATTGACGTCCCTGGTCAGTTGTAATGACCGTGGGAACGCCAAATCGGGAGATCCATCCTGAAATAAAGGTAGTGGCAACTTCTTCGGCGCTGATGCCAACCAAGGGCCACACCTCGGGCCAGCGAGTAAAGCGATCCACGGCTGTGAGACAGTATCGGTATGTACCACACAATGGTAAAGGACCGATGATGTCTATGTGGACATGTTTGAGTCTCCCCGTCGGATTAGAAAAATGTCCTAGTGGTGTTTTAATGTGCCTGGTGATCTTGTTTTTCTGACAGGCCACGCACAATTGAGCCCAAGAACGACAGTCCTTGTTAATGTTGGGCCACACGAAACGATCAGTGACAAGCCGACATGAAGCACGAACTCCAGGGTGACTTAGGTTATGTAACCTATTGAACACCTCTTTACGGAGTGGTGGTGGAACATAAGGACGTGGCTTGCCACTGGAGTGGTCGCAAATGAGACTGTAAGTGGTGCCCGGAACATCAGTCCTCTTTAGAATAAGTGAAGACGACCCTTCTGCTAGTAAGGCTTTCAGTTCATCGTCGTGCTGTTGGGCTTGTGCAAGGGCAGAATAGTCAGTCTCTATGGAAATGGCTTCCACTCGCGACATAGCATCTGCGACGATATTGTCTTCACCTTTGATGTAGACAACGTCAGTCGTAAATTGAGATATGAACGAAAGCTGATTGAGTTGGGCTGGCGGGAGTCGTTCACGGCGCTGTGTGAAAGCGTATATGAGAGGTTTGTGATCCGTATAGATAGTGGCATGTTGAGCTTCTAGTATGTGGCGATAGTGTTGGACGCTTTCATATACTGCCAGTAACTCTCTGTAGTACGCGGGCCACTCAGCTTGACGAGGAGTGAGTTTTTTGCTAAAGAAACCGATTGGTTTGAAATCTCCGTTTGCGAGTTGCTGAAGGCAGGCTCCGATATGGGTATTGGATGCATCAGTAAATAGTCCTAATGGGGCATCGCCAATTGGATGGACCAGTAGCGTGGCAGCTGACAAGCTTTGTTTGCACTCCTCGAAAGCTTTGTGGAGTTCAGGGGTCCAGGGTACAGGGATGGTACCTTTACCATTAATGGCGACGATGGCGTCTATTAAAGGCGCTTGTCGTTGTGCAGCGCTGGGCAGGAATCTACGATAGTAGTTTACCATTCCCAAGAATCTGCGTAGGCCTTGGACGGTTTTGGGAGGAGGGAAATCTTTTAGGGCTTGAATGCGTTCTTCAGGCGGGCGCGTGCCATCGGCGCTTATGGAGCAACCCAAAAAGGTTACTTCCGAGGCGCCCAATGTGCACTTAGCTGGATTAATTACGACTCCGTAATCACTGAGCCTTTTGAAAAGGATGCGGAGGTGATCGGCATGTTGTTCAGCGTCCCGTGAATACACCAGAATGTCATCAACGTATGCAAAACAAAAGTCGAGTCCCGACACGACCTGATCAATAAATCTTTGAAAAGTTTGCCCCGCGTTTCGCAAACCAAAGGTCATGTACGGGAACTCAAAAAGGCCAAATGGCGTGATAATGGCTGTTTTGCATACGTCCTCAGGAGCCACGGGAATTTGCTGGTACGCTTTCACCAGATCAAGCGTGCTGAAGATGGTGGAACCAGCTATATTGGTGCACACATCCCCAATGTGACGAACTGGGTAGCAATCAGGCACCGTGCGAGCGTTAAGTGCCCGGTAATCGCCACAGGGGCGCCACGATGTGTCCTTTTTGGGGGCCATGTGCAGTGGAGATGCCCACGGACTTTTAGAAAGTCTGGCTGTTCCGCATTGGATCATCTCGTCAAAGACCTTTCTGGCTGCCAGCAACTTCTGGGGAGCAAGACGACGGGGTCTGCAGGAGACCGGTGGACCTTCTGTGGTTTTGATGTGGTGTTTGGTATCGTGCTTTACTGTTCTATGTGTGCCTGGTGGCCTTGTGATGGAAGAGAATTCGCCTAAAATTTGTAGGAAGTGAGCATTGTTGGGGCTCAGATTACAAGAAACGGCTTTAATGCTTGGTTGGTCGTTGCATGCTTCAAAAGCACGGCATTGAAGACCAGTCTTTCCATCTAGCAGACGTTTGCCTGCACAGTCGGGAAGAAGATGGTAGTAAGCCAAAAAATCAGCACCTATGATAGCTGTACTAACGTCTGCGATGATAAAATTCCAGGCAAATTCTCTGCGCAAGCCGATATTCAAAATGAGCCGGATGATGCCATACGTTTGGATATCACTGCCGTTGGCGGCTGACAGCATGTAATTGGTGCGCTGGTGAGGAGATGAAAGCCATTGACGCGGGTAGCAAGATAAATCGGAGCCGGTATCCACCAAAAAACGGCGGCGTGATACAGACTCCGTAACGAAGAGTCGGCGACTTGCAGTAGGGCTATCAGCTGCCGACGCTACTGACGGCCTTGTGTGTTTTCCGATTTCCATGTGCACGGTGATGTGCATCTGGTGGCTTTCTCTTGATACCTTTTATGGTACCAACATAGCCCTTTGGAGGGTGGGGATGGCGTGCCATGACGGCTATTATTTCTTTGTCTACTGCGGCTGCGTTGGCGGGTAGTGAGCGCAGCTACCTGACGCGACAATTCGTCGAGGCGGGCCTCGATACTGGATGCTGTAGAAGCAGAGGTAGAGCATACAGCTGTGAAAGGGGAACGGGTTTGGGGGGTACCAGGTGCGACTTCCAATATTTTGTCCGCTAATTCAGCCACCTTATCTAGAGATAACTCGGATTGGGCTGCTAGTATGGCTTGGATGTGTTGAGGTAGGCGGCGCACCCAGAGCTGGCGTAGGATGTTTTCGTCTGACAGGGTGACCCCTGCCAGGGATTTCAAATGTCGTAGGAACTGTGATGGCCGCCTATCTCCGAGCTCTTCCTCGCTGATGAGTTGCCGTACCCTTTGTTCTTCGGAGGTGGATAGCCGCCGAATGAGCTCCGCTTTCAGAGTCTTATATTTTTCAATAGCTGGGGGCTTGGTCACTATATCCTCCACTTCCCCAATGGTCCTCGAGTCTAATTGTGCAACCACATAGTCATACTTAGTTTGGTCCCCTACTATACCAGCAATATTGAATTGGCATTCGACCTGTGCAAACCAGGTCGCAGGTCGGTCAATCCAGAAGGGTGGCAACTTTGCCGCTACTTTGAAAACATTACTGTTATTTTGAATTGGTTGTGATGGTGGTAGGGGTGTGGTAATAGTTTCAGAGTCGCTTTGCTCCTGCAACGCCTGTGTGGTCCGTAAAAGTTGCTGCAACTGCTGTTGCAGCTCTAAATTTTGGGCCTGCAAGGCAGCATAGCGCTCCTCTATGTCAGACATATTAAAATAAAAATATTGTAGGATACAATCAAAATTATTAAACATAAACCCCTTCCCACCAACATAAAAGTTAAACCACCCTTAACACTAAAATAATATGGAAATAACCAAAACGCACAGAAACAATTCACAAATAAAAATAGTGGAGACACACTAACACTGAAATCATATAACAATTACCGAAACACACAGGACCATTCATAATTAAAAATGGCAGTAACACTATAATACTAAAATAATATGCCAATTACCAAAAGACAGGACGATTCACAAATAAAAATAGCAGTGACACATTAATGCATACAATTAACAAAATAAAATATCATGGGGAAACAAAACGCTTTGAAATACAAAAAAAAAAAAAACAAAATGAACATGCCATGCAAATATCCTTTGTTTATGCATGCAAAAACAACAGACTTAAGATTTATGAAACAACCGTATTTAGGGCAATTCAATGATTTATTTCTTACATAATTAGCGGTGGCTGGCTAGTGGTATGGCAGCACCGATGCAATAGGGGAAATATTTACGCACTGTACATACAAATAATATGCAGACAAAAATATAAAACAAAGACACAAATAGGAGAAATTTTGTCAAATTAAACTTATAATAAATTGGTATAATTATTAGTTGGTGACCCCTACATGGCCACATCATCTTACATGGATTAGAAGAAACAGAAAACAAAGAATTATTAGATCTAGTCCTAAACAGCCTAAATTATCTGAGCAAAGAGGGAGACATAGAAAATTTTGATAAATGGGAGATTTGCGAAGTTCATAGACTAGGTGCTAAAACAGAGAAAAAGAAAAGACCAATTCTCATTAAACTCACATTGGCTTGGAGAAAAATGGAAATACTTAAAAGGAATAAAATGTTTCCTAATAAAACTTATGTAACAGAAGACTTCCCTAAGGAAGTTCTACAAATAAGGAAAGAACTGAAAGTCAAAAAACAAGAAGAAATAGGAAAAGGAAACTTTGCTATAATTAGATATGATAAATTGATAATAAAAAACAATACGAACCAAAGCAAAGCTAATGAAAAAAGGAAAAGATCTCCATCAAAAACACCAACACAATCCAATTACAACGAAGAATCTGGTCAGCGAGCTCGAACTAAAATGAACAAAACTAACTCCATAGATTATTGGACACGCCCAAGAGTAAACTCTCTACCCGGATCCAGTAAACAATAGCAACTAACACACCAACAAAAACTCAACTACACCCCAACCCGGCTAGTCACCGTGGGGGAAGACGACTGCTACCCTCCAAATAATTATAAATCTGCAAGAAAGAATGAAATACATATAGCTACATTAAACACAAGAACTTTGAGGACAGAAGAAAGGCTAAACGAACTAACAGAGGCATTGATACCAATTAAGTGGGACATTATTGGTCTCAGTGAAGTAAGAAGAATGGGAGAAGAAATAAGGGACTATAAAAACTTTATTCTATATTATAAAGGCGAAAAGCAAGGCATGTATGGGGTCGGATTTATGTTCAAAGCACATCTTAAAAGTAACATCATTGAATTCTCAAGCAAGTCGGACAGAATAGCAGTATTAGACATATCTCTTCAAGATTCTCAATGATCCATAATACAAGTCTATGCTCCAACAGAACAAGCAAATGAGGAAGAAAAAGATTCTTTTTACAATACTCTAATAGATACTATGCAGGAAACAAACAAGAATGTTATTGTATTAGGCGACTTCAACAGCCAAATCGGAAAACGACAATTAGGAGACGAATATAATGTGGGGACTTTTTCCAAAGGAAACAGAAACAATAATGGCCAGAAACTTATAGATTTTGCAAAAGAATTTAATTTAAAAGTTATGAATAGTTTTTTCAAGAAAAAGGACACAAAAAAATGGACATGGATCTCCCCAGATGGAAAATATAAAAACGAAATAGATTTCATTTTAACTAATGTTCCTAAATCTTTTGAAGATATTGATGTAATTAATAAACTTAATTTTAGTACAAATCATAGAATGGTTAGATGTAGATTAACCAACACAAATAAAAATAAGTCAAGAAGACATATTAAGCAAATATCTAACATATCGTTTACGCCACTGCCAGAAGATATTTTACAACAACTGGGAAATAGATTGAATACTGTGGAACACACCAACATAGGAATACAAGACAAATACAATAAACTAGAAGAGATTCTGAAACAATTTAATAAAGAAATCTTAAAAATTATAAAAACAGAAGCTGCAGATAAGATAGGTTTAGATGCGAGAAACTTAATAGCAAAACGTAAAGAACTAATTCAAAATAGATCTGAGAATATTGCAGAAATTGAGGCTATCAGTAAGAAAATAAATGTAAGCATAAGAAAACATAAAGAAAATATAAGGCTTAACAAAATTAAGCACGAAATAGAAAAAACTGGCGGTGTTAAAAAAGCCATCAAAGAACTCAGTGATCACAAAGTTTGGATTCCCAAATTACGAAGCAAGGAACATATCTCAGGGAAAAGACCTATCATAAGCAAAATCGCCACAGACTTCTACAGACACTTGTATAGACATGAAGCACAACCAGCTACTGAAATAACTACACTGGACGAAGAAGAGATACCACAAATTCTACAAAGCGAGACTAAGAAAGCAATCCTCTCACAAAAAGACGGGAAAGCAGCGGGAGAAGATGGAATCTCTGGAGAGTTACTAAAAGGGGCAATAGATTACTTACTTCAACCTCTTACAACGCTTTTTAATGAAATAATGGAATTTGAAGTAATACCAGCTCAGTGGACTAAGTCTACCATAGTTCTGCTTTATAAAAAAGGAGACAAAACAAGAATTGAAAACTATAGACCCATAAGCTTAATGTCTAACATGTATAAAGTATTCTCCAAAATAATACTTGGAAGACTAACTAAACTTCTGGATGAGCAGCAGCCTAGAGAGCAGGCCGGTTTCCGGAGTGACTTCTCAACAATTGATCACATCCACACGGTTAAACAGTTAATAGAAAAATATCACGAATATGGCAAAAAGTATTACATTTCATTTGTAGATTACAACAAAGTATTTGATACATTAATTCATGAACACATATACAAAGCTCTAATAAGCCAAGGTATACCACAAAAATATGTAAGACTGATAAAAAACATCTACGACAAAACTACTGCAAAAATCCAATTAGAAAGCACAGGAGAAAAATTCCAGGTCCAGAAAGGTGTAAGACAAGGTGATCCTTTGTCTCCAAAGTTATTCACATCGGTGCTAGAGTATGTGTTTCGGAACCTAAATTGGGACAACTTTGGCTTGAACATCAATGGCTGCAGACTGACTCACCTGAGATTTGCAGATGACTTGGTGCTCTTTGCAGATAATCCAACAACTTTACAACTAATGCTACAACAATTAACTAATGAAAGCAGAAAAGTTGGATTATCTATCAATACATCTAAAACAAAAGTGATGACAAATTGGATCAAGGAAAATATTGTGGTGCAAAATCAAGTAATAGACTATGTTGAGGAATATATCTACCTTGGTCAATTAATTTCACCTAATCAGCAAATGGAAAAGGAAATACAAAGAAGAGTTTCTAATAGTTGGTCACGATACTGGTCACTAAAAGAAATAATGAAAAACAAATCCATCCCAATGAAAGAAAAAAAGAGAGTCTACGAAACATCGATACTCCCAGTGTTAACATATGGTTGCCAAACATGGTCTCTTACCAAGAAACAAAGACAAAAGATAAAAACCTGTCAAAATAGTATGGAGAGAAGTATGCTCAGCATCAAACTTAAAGACAGATGTAAACTAACAACTATCAAAAAGCGCACAAAAATCAAAGATGTTGGAACGGTAACAAAACAATTAAAATGGCGATGGACAGGTCACATGTTGAGATCTGCAAAGAACAAATGGAATAAAGACCTTACAGAGTGGTATCCCCGCGATAGCAAAAGAAATAGAGGCAGACCACTGAAGAGATGGGAAGATGATATGCCAAAGGGATGGAGGAGAGTGTGGCATAATAGGAAGGAATGGCATTATTTGGAGGAGGCCTATGTCAATAGACAACCGGACCCATTATAATAATTTGTTTTTTTTTTTAAGTATAAGTTTGTGTAAATTTAACTCTGGTCTGTGAAATAAAGGCTTTATTATTATTATTATTATTATTATTGAATTCATACAAATTCTCAACACAAATGTGACCAAGTTTTGGAATTATGAGCGTGATTAAATAATGTAGGTACCGTAGGTACTTATTGTAATACCAACATTATTTTTTTTTTGTTTTTATGTAACAAAAAAAGAAAAATGTATGGTATGTATGTAATATACCTAGATACTTTTTTCTTTTTTGTTACAAATTAACCACAACAACGTGTGGCGGGAGTTGTAAATAAATTTAACTTGTGTGTATTTAAATTTCACATTTTTTTATTATTTCCCGACGTTTCGTAACACTTTGCAGCGTTCGTGGCCACACAGCATCGGTGGTGGGAAGACCAAGATGTACAGATTACTTAGAGATACTACTAAGATGTTTGTCTTATTTGCATTAATTACCTAGTTAAAGTTATAGTCACTTTAATTATTATTTTTGAGTAATTCGATTCACAACGAACGGAACTCAATGAGTCATTTGGACTTGTTCGCGCAAAGAGAACATTATGTAATTAATGTAAATGACAATAGAGATAATCAATTATCTACAAGTAATTAGATAACGAACTGCGGGAAGAGCAAGGCGGATTTAGACCGGGGCGCTCGTGTGCAGACCAAATCAACCTGCTATGTATGGTGCTTGAGCAGTGCCGAGAAATGCAGAGCGAAGTTTTCGCACTTTTCGTGGACTTTGAGAAGGCATTCGACACAGTAAAGTGGTCTAGTATGTGGAGGATTATGTCGGAGAAGGGAGTGCCCCCTAAGATTATAGGTATAATTAAGGCGATGTATGTGGGCTCAAAATGCAGAGTTCTTCATAGGGGTCAACTGTCGGACCCTATTGAGGTTGCAGCCGGAGTCAAACAAGGTTGCCTGCTTTCCCCACTGCTGTTCCTGATGGTGCTGGATGACGTTATGTGCAAAGTAACGTGCAAATGTCGCAGAGGGCTGCCATGGACGCCTGAAGGGGATTTGGAGGACATTGATTTTGCTGACGATCTCTGTATCTTAGCCAAAACTCGTCAAGACCTACAATCCAAAACGACTGACCTTTGCACGGAAGCTGGAAAAGTAGGGATGCGCATCAACACCTTAAAGACCAAAGGCATGCGTCTCAACACCTCTGATTCAACGCCATTGGAAATTACGGGCGAAGTGGTGGAGACTGTTGATCGATTCTGTTACTTGGGTAGCATAGTGGACGCTAGTGGAGGTACAGAGGCAGATGTTGAGAATCGCATCAATAAAGCTAGAGCTGCATTTTGCCAATTAAAACCAGTTTGGAAATCGTGCACTATATCCAGGAGAACAAAACTGCGCATCTTCAACTCAAGGCATATATTGAAGATCTTTTGGCCTAAAACTATCACAAACAGTGAGCTCTGGAGGCTGTGTGGTCAGTCCAGTATAGAGGATGAAATTCGCATACGTAAATGGCGGTGGATTGGCCATGTCCTGAGGAGACCCGAGAATCATCCTTCACGACAAGCTCTCACCTGGTGTATCAGTGGTAAACGAAAGAGGGGACGTCCCAAGGAGACCTGGCGACGCTCAGTTAACTGTGAGCTACGAGCACTGGGAATGTCGTGGCAACAGGCGTGTACAGCTGCACAGGATCGGAAAACATGGAAAGCTGTCCTTCGAGCCCTACATCCCAGCGGGGGATAACAGGAATTTAAGAAGAAGAAGAAGAAGAAGACAAGTAATTAGTCCCAATCGTAATCGCTTCAATTTTAATACAAAATATTACTATCGGGATTCGTCAGTACTGCCCGCCTAACATGACCACCGAAACACGATATGATATAGCACAGTTCAAAGCGATAAATGGCTATATTATAGCCATTTATCGCTTTGAACTGTCAAAAATCACTGCAATTATTTTTAAAGCTTATACATGTTCGCAGTCTCGATAAAATTTCGAAATGGCGGTTATATCCAATTTTTTTTGACATTTCAAAGCGATAAATGGCTATATCATATCGTGTTTCGGTGGTCATGCTAGGCGGGTTGGTCTGGTACACATATCTTGTTGTTTTTTTTCATAATGACTTTATTCTTGCAGATATGTGTGGAAGCTGATTTAACACTACTGTATGATCAAGCTGGTTTGATGATTTATTTAGATGAACACCACTGGCTAAAATGTGGCATAGAATATGATGGCCAGCCTATGATAAGCAGTGTGCTAACAAATGGTGTCTCTGATTGGGCTATAGGTAAATCGTATCAAAAACACAGTTATTTTTTTAAATATTTAATAATGATATGTTTTATTATAATGTGTTAAATGGTCTAAGATTATAATAATTGTTCTTGGTATTATTTCTTCTATTCAGTAAAAAACATTTAATACAATTTTGGTAGTAAATGCTACCGGTAGTGCATTTTTGCAATGACGTAGGAATGCATTTTTGGCGCGCAATTAAGGGTGCGTTCCAAAACGATTTCAATTTACTCAGGGTAGTTTTTCAATTACTTTTTTATTGGTCTGAGAGGTATAGTTAAAAATCTGTAAAATTAATGAAGAACATACTACAGGTTCAACAATATAAAGAATTGTATTGACAAAGTTCGACAGCGAAAAGCAGTGCCTCGGTGGCGAAATTGGTTAACGCGTCCACCCGGATTGTGGAAGGTGCGGGTTCGAGTCCCGCCTGAGGCAAGTCGATTTTTTTCAGTGCATTTTTCTAGTATTATATTTACGCGTTTGTAAACGCAAAAATAAAATTATTCCATAATGTAAGGTAGTTTCATCTTAGCTGGGCGTCAAATATTTGCAAAAATATTTCGTTCGGGTCTTGGAAGTGCAAATTTCAAAGATTTGATGAAACGATGTTTACCATAAAAACATAAGCACCAAGCACTGACAAAGTTCGACAGCGAAAAGCAGTGCCTCGGTGGCGAAATTGGTTAACGCGTCCACCCGGATTGTGGAAGGTGCGGGTTCGAGTCCCGCCTGAGGCAAGTCGATTTTTTTTCAGTGCATTTTTCTAGTATTATATTTACGCGTTTGTAAACGCAAAAATAAAATTATTCCATAATGTAAGGTAGTTTCATCTTAGCTGGGCGTCAAATATTTGCAAAAACATTTCGTTCGGGTCTTGAAAGTGCAAATTTCAAAGATTTGATAAAACGATGTTTACCATAAAAATATAAGCACCAAGCACTGACAAAGTTCGACAGCGAAAAGCAGTGCCTCGGTGGCGAAATTGGTTAACGCGTCCACCCGGATTGTGGAAGGTGCGGGTTCGAGTCCCGCCTGAGGCAAGTCGATTTTTTTTCAGTGCATTTTTCTAGTATTATATTTACGCGTTTGTAAACGCAAAAATAAAATTATTCCATAATGTAAGGTAGTTTCATCTTAGCTGGGCGTCAAATATTTGCAAAAACATTTCGTTCGGCTCTTGAAAGTGCAAATTTCAAAGATTTGATGAAACGATGTTTACCATAAAAACATAAGCACCAAGCACTGACAAAGTTCGACAGCGAAAAGCAGTGCCTCGGTGGCGAAATTGGTTAACGCGTCCACCCGGACTGTGGAAGGTGCGGGTTCGAGTCCCGCCTGAGGCAAGTCGATGTTTTTCAGTGCATTTTTCAAGAATTGTATACTTAGGTAATCATCTGAGATACTTTTTGAAATAAAAATCCATGTGCATGGCGCAAAAAAGACTTACCTACTTCGATGAAGAGTTGCGAATTGCGATGAATGAATGAATATTTGATTCGATTCGATTCGTCTGAGATTGATGCACAAGGAAAATTGTGATTCGCTTTAATTCGACGCGTTTTTTAAGTCGACGCCAGGCTTCATGGCGCCATCGCCAGTCAGATTTTATTTCATCCTACTATTATTAAAAACGATAAAGTTTATATGGATGTTTGTTACTCTTTCACGCAAAAACTACTTAACGGATTTTAATGAAACTTTAGGAGATGTGATCGTGTACACAAGGATCAGGCGTACTCTCGTGCCGATAAATGATGTAGTCAATTCGGTTGACAAGATCGTATATTTTTACTAACACATTATAAAACCCGAGGGTAGTCAACAACAAGAAAAAGGCGCGAGATCATTGCCCAAACGTCACCGCATGAAAAGACAGATGTGACAGTTCGTTCGGAAACGAGTCGCCATAAAACTTTACAATAATATAGCTATTATACAGGCTATAATTTAAGCGACATTGCCCGGGCGACCACTAGTTATTTATAATATTGCTTCCGACTGGATTTCGTACAGTGAAGGTTATTTGCCGTTCTACAGTTTCTTATACATGTGGTGTCCCTAAATTTTTATTTAACATTTAATTTTATTTACTTACAGGTGTGTTCACGGGTGATCCACGTAAATTTTGGCTGCGTCTCACTAAGGCTCGTGACGTGGTCTGTGTCAAGTATTCTACAGATAAAACTAATTGGAGCTTGCTGAGGTTATGTCCATTTCCCAAAGCTGACAAGTATTTTGTGGGGCCGATGACTTGCACCCCGGTACGAGAAGGGCTACATGTTAAATTCTCTGGTCTTTCCGTTAAGACGCCAATTGAAGACATCTTGCATTCCGATTGATGTATAAAAATTAACAATTATAAATTAAAACAGCATATAATTTAAAAAATATTTTTTTATTTTTCATTTTACCATATTATATCGATAACATTAAATATTAATCTTAACTAAATAGATAATCTTTACGGAATGTAATTCAATGTGACATAAAAACTTTTTGAAACAAACAAAAACACTAAAAATAATTACAATGTTTAAAAATTATACAGTTTTATTAACATTCCTTACTCATTATTTGAACATCACATTTTGGTTAATTAAAGTTAGCTTTTTTTTAACTAATTTACAATTTGAAGCGAAACAATAATTTTACATCATCGAAAGAAGAAAAAATAAAACAAACTTACAAGGAATAAATCACACATTTTTAAAGTTACGAATAATATAATTTCAAACATAAAATACTTAAAAAGGCAAAGAAAATAGAAATTTAGTAATACCCCTAAATGGACGCCACAGACATGCAACACTGTTTTTTTTTTGAAGTGAAACTTCTTTATCGGCGTTGGAAAAAAAATTACCGTCACATTTTTCGGTTACCCGCCATCTTTTTTGTTGTATTCATGTCTATGTAAGGCCATAAAGAAGTTTCACTTCTTACGTGTGTACACTAGTACACGCACACATTTTTTATTTAATTTTATGTTGGCTCACTAAAGCTGGAAACATACTATCGGACGCGACTGGTGCAGAGTGCATAGTCAGTTAGGTCGCGGCTTGCGTACTCCTCCGGGCGCTCATTCCACAAAGAACTATTGACGAAAGAACATGGCAAGTGGTGAAGACGATTATTTGGAATTAGCAGCGGCAGCATTATGTTGACCACCCCGAAAGAAAATAAAAAAAGCGTTTGGATCCATGAAATAAATAAAAAACAAAAGACTATATTAATATTCAGGATAATAAGGGATATTTATTTCCGCATAGTGTGCCTCGGTACATTGATTGGTCCATATTTAGCGACCTCCTTTGTCTATTAGTAAAAATGTTTAACACAACTGCCAGTAGACTGAAAGGTCATTGTATAAAATTATCTCGGCTCGACGACAGCCCTTACAAACACAAACACAAACACAACACAACCCTACAAAAATGTAGTGTTATTGACTGTAGTCTTTTGTAAGGTGGAGGTACTAACCCAGTCCGGGCGCTCCAAATTCTACCTCGGACAACTTTGTATTACACTTTAATTAATATTTAAATTTCAGCGAAGTTTTCATCTTATCGTGTCGCATCTCTGTGGCGTTTCTTACAAGAATAAGGCCGAATTCGGTATTTTTACAATCATTACTTTTATTTACACATTGAATGGCGAAGCTAGTTTCAAAGAAATAACCTCTTTGAATTTTAGCTTTTTATTGAAATAAACAAAGTTATTGGATGAGACCTGCTTTTGTCCATTCCTTCTATGAAATCTCTATTCTTCTGTAATTGTTATAATGAACTCCATGTATGACATTGTCTATGATAAAAGTCCGGCTCGAAGGACTAACACAATATGGTCCTCAGAGCCTACCTTCACAGCGAATTTTCTATCCTAACTGCAAATAAACGTTTATTAGAAGATTCATTCAGAGAGGTTATTTCACCGTGAACTGTATAATATAAAATAAAAATTAATTATCATATTTTCTTCCATCATTTTCATACATGATATGACTACACAATGTCTTTGTACCACGAGTTTTTTTATTACGATCACAAAATAAAAATAATTAGGCAAATTTGACGCGCTCTAAAGCTCTGTCCCTGAAAAATCAACTTTTTGACACCTGTATACCCCAATGAAGTCAGTTCTCAACGTACAAAGACAATTTCAGAACACAAAACATAAACTACCTTAATAGCTATGCTGTTAAGGGTCTAACTCGTTTGCGGTTCGTCCACCGGCTCTGTCTTGATGGAGATCTGCATGGACTGTGGCGTGGGCAGCTGTAATGGCGCCGATTTTGATCGCTCTAAATTGTACATCTGGAAAGAAAATTATTCTTTTTGAAGTTATACTTCTTTTAAGATTGTAACATATAAGTCACAGGTCAACCTGTGACTTTTGTTTTACAGGCAAAATTAAAGTCAAAGTCTTGAAATAAATATATATGACATTGCGGAATGGAACTCAACTAATAATAATCTGGATTGTAAATAACTTGTCTTACGATATTCGCCCGCCAAGTTTGCGAGCTATAATCGCACTACCGCTGCGGCTACGTTACCGCACAGAACTGCGGTCTCGTGAGCTTAGAAACAAAACAGCGGTCCCGCAACCGCTGCTGAGAATTTTTCCCGAGTTCTTATTGCAAAAACTCGTGTTGAGAGACTCCATTTTAAACTCAATCTACCGTACAATTGTCGGTTACTTTAATAATTTTTCACTTGGTATTGGCGCAATGCCTAATCTTTATGTGTCTCCATCGCCATTCATTTAATTAAAAGTATAACCGCAGCGGACGCAGGTAGAAACCGCTCCATGAGTTCTTAGCCTTATTGTTTAACCTTGAATAGTTATAAATAGTATTATTTATCTGCGCTTTGCGGTATTGTAATCAGAGGCTTTAGACAACATGCATTTCGACAATCGCTCTCGCTATCGCTAAGTAAAAAAATGTATGGGATTGACATAAGCAATCGATCACTTTTCGATTGCTTATGTCAATCCCATACATTTTTTTACTTAGCGATAGCGAGAGCGATTGTCGAAATGCATGTTGTCTAAAGCCTCAGCATGGTAATCAGTGCCAGATAAAGCAGCGTCCCCACTAGGGCCGCGCGGCTTCGTGAGGCCCAGCCGCGCGGCCAAGCCTCGTGAGTGTGTACGTGAGCGAGGCCTAAAACAGTATGACAAAGAAGCCTCGCGAGGCCGGGCCGCGCGGCCACTAAAAGCCGCGCGGCTCTAGTGGGGACGCTGCTTTAGACTTACAATATAAGGAGGTACTCTATTTAGTAGGTTGATTTATTATTGTTACAAGTTAACAAAAAGTAAAGTTTATGATTTTATAAGAATAAAAAGTGGATATTAATCCACTTTTTATTTACCATGGAGTCAAAATCTTTCAGTGGCGTAACTTTTCAAAATTGTTATTGGTTAAATGAACCTAAAGTGTGGCGCTTAGAAGATCAAAACTTATTGGTTACGACAGAAAATAAATGTGATTTTTGGCAAAAAACTTGGTACAATTTTCAACATAATACCGGGCATGTTTATGGAGTTGACATCATCGATGATTTTACATTTGAGGTGAGAAATAATTATCTATACTAATAAGTATTATAAAAAGTTTTAACTTTAGGTACCCATTTCATTCATCTTTTATTTACAATTTTCTAATACTTAGAAGGTTCTTACTGAAGAAAAATTAAGAAAATTGGACAATAATTAGAAAATGTATTGAATTCATACAAATTCTCAACACAAATGTAACCAAGTTTCGGAATTATGAGCGTGATTAAATAATGTAGGTACCGTAGGTACATATTTTAATACCTACATTTTTTTTTTTGTTTTTATGTAACAAAATAAGAAAAATGTATGGTATGTGTGTAATACATACCTAGATACATTTTTCTTTTTTTGTTGCAAATTAACCACAACAACGTGTGGCGGGAGTTGTAAATAAATTTAACATGTGTGTATTTAAATTTCACATTTTTTTATTATTTCCCGACGTTTCGTAACACTGCAGCGTTCGTGGCCACACAGCATTGGTGGTGGGAAGACTAAGATGTACAGACTACTTAGAGATACTACTGAGATGTTTGTCTTATTCGTTTTAATTACCTTATTAAAGTTATAGTCACTTTAATTATTATTTTTGAGTGTTTCGATTCACAAAAAACGGGGCTCAATGTGTCCTTTGGACTTGCTCGCGCAAAAAGAACATTATGTAATTAATGTAAATGACAATAGAGATAATCAATTATCTACAAGTAATTAGTCCCAATCGTAATCGCTTCAATTTTAATACAAAATATTACTATAGGGATTCGTCAGTACTGGTCTGGTACACATATCTTGTTGTTTTTTTTCATAATGACTTTATTCTTGCAGATATGTGTGGAAGCTGATTTTACACAACTGTATGATCAAGCTGGTTTGATGATTTATTTAGATGAACACCACTGGCTAAAATGTGGCATAGAATACAATGATGGCCAGCCTATGATAAGCAGTGTGCTAACAAATGGTGTCTCTGATTGGGCTACAGGTAAATCGTATCAAAACACAGTTATTTTTTTAAATATTTAATAATGATATGTTTTATTATAATGTGTTAAATGGTCTAAGGTTATAATAATTGTTCTTGGTATTATTTCTTCTATTCAGTAAAAAACATTTAATACAATTTTGGTAGTAAATGCTACCGGTAGTGCATTTTTGCAATGACGTAGGAATGTGTAGGTAACTTACACTTATTTACTTAATTATTTATTTACTTAACATTTATTACACTTAATAATTAACACTAGAATATTATAAATTTATATTTACTTCAAATATATTTATTTATTTATTATACACAATATTTACAGTATTAATATTTACATTACAAACACTATTACATTATTACTACATAATATATTACCTACATAATTATATCTATACAAAATAAACACTAAATAGTATTATTACAAATCTCATCCGAATATTTTGACGGATTGATGATATGCCTGCCGAGCGTAGTAGTATGGAAACGTAAACCACATAAACCGGCATTTACGAACAATAGGCCGCGTGACGTCGGCGCAGAGGCAAGCGCTCGATACTTTTCGTTTATATTCGGAGACCAGTCGAGAACCGAAGCCCGGCGCGAAATCTATGTTGCTCGATGCTAACGCTGTCGCTCTCTGCTTACCCTCGCGCGCTTTAGTAGTAATTTTATTTAATTATTGTAGTGCTTACTATTTGCTTTATTTTCTTCACTATTTCTTCATTTCTTTTCATCCTTCTGAACTGTTATTTGTGCTGTGAAATTTATCTGTGTATATGTGCTAATATAAGGAATGCAAAAACTGTGACTCTTTATTATTGCATTTGGACTTCGCCTATACCAGGTAACCCATAACTGGTGACCCCTAATTGTTCACACTAAGAAGATGACTAGTGATAGTGAAGATTCCGCTAAGACGGTATTACGAGAACGTCCCGCCCGCTACGCAGGGCAAGACGACGGTGACTCTCGAGTGCGCGTGTCCACAGCACCATCCGACATTTATCGTGTTGGAGTTCGTGTTGCACCATTTTGGCCAGACAAACCTGCAATTTGGTTTGCGCAATTGGAAGGTCAATTTGCAATATCGAATATTACAGCAGATGCGACCAAATTTTATTACATCATATCTCAACTGGACAACCAGTTCGCAGCCGAAGTTGAAGACATAATTGTTTCTCCGCCGGCCAATAATAAATATGAGAAATTGAAGAGCGAGTTGATTAAACGACTTTCAGCATCTAAAGAGAAGAAGGTGAAACAACTTCTTATGCACGAAGAGCTTGGTGACAGAAAGCCGTCCCAGTTTCTAAGGCACCTACAAAACTTGGCTGGACCCGGCGTTCCTGAGGACTTTGTCAAAACTATTTGGACGAGTCGCTTACCACATAGTATGCAGCAGATCATAGCCTCTCAGAGTACCTCGCCAATTGAGACCCTCGCTGATCTTGCTGATCGGATTCAGGACATCACACCTCCAACTCCAGTGGTTGCATCGACTTCGAGATCTCCTCCAAATACTGCGAATACCTTAGAGGAAATGAGCAGACAGATTGCAGAGCTTACCCGCCAGGTGCAGAGTCTTACTATGGAGAGAAGCAGATCCCGTAACCGATCCAGACATAATTATCGCGGTCGATCAAATTCTTCTCGTCGTTCCGATTCCCGCTACAGAAAGCAACCCCTTTGTTGGTACCATGCCAAATTCGGAAGCAAGGCCAACAAATGCCTCAGTCCCTGCGATTTCCACTCGGAAAACACCAAGGGCGGTCGGTAATGGCGGCTGACGATTGCCCAACTCGAACTGGCCGCCTGTTCGTGACTGATCGAAGATCGAAGGTCCAGTTCCTTGTGGACACAGGGAGTGATCTTTGCGTCATACCGCGTTCTTCACTTCGAGAGCGTCGTGCGAAGACTAATTATCAGTTGTGTGCAGCAAATGGTACCACTATAGACACTTATGGTTCTATCCAACTTAGTTTAAACCTTGGACTACGTCGAGACTATGTATGGCAATTCATTGTAGCTGATGTTACCAAGGCAATTATTGGTGTGGATTTCTTATCATTTTATAATTTAATCGTAGATATTAGAAATAAGCGCCTAGTAGATAGTACAACAAATGTATCCGCTATAGCTACCATTTCCTTTTCAGACACTCTAATTTCAAGTGTGAAGGTCTTGACTGGTTCCGGCAGGTTTCATGACATTCTGGGTGAGTTTCCCGAAATTACACGACCGGCTGGCATACCACACAAACCCACACACAACACACTTCATTATATTCGCACCACTCCAGGCCCTCCAGTTGCATGTTCTCCGCGTAGATTAGCTCCAGACAAACTCAAAATAGCTAAGCTTGAATTCGACGCTATGTTAGCCAATGGCACAGCTCGTCCTTCTGACAGTCCATGGGCGTCGCCTCTTCATCTTGTACCTAAAAAAGATAACAGCTGGCGTCCATGTGGTGATTATAGATTACTTAATTCTAGGACTATACCCGACAAGTACCCTATTCGTCATATACAAGACTTCGCCCATAGTCTCTCTGGTTGTACTATATTCTCAACGATTGATTTAGTCAAAGCCTACCATCATATTCCCGTATTTGAAGATGATATTGCGAAAACCGCGATCACTACACCTTTCGGGCTATATGAGTTTCCTTATATGACCTTTGGTTTACGGAATGCCGGCCAAACTTTTCAAAGATTTGTTGACGAGTTGACTCGGGGCCTAGATTTCTGCTACCCTTACCTAGATGATTTTTTGATATATTCTAAATCTGAGGAGCAACATGAGACTCATTTGCGTCAGATTTTCACCAGAATGAGAGATTATGGCATTCTTGTTAACACCTCCAAATGCGTTTTCGCTCAAGCCGAAGTAACATTTTTAGGTTACTCAATATCATCATCTGGTGCTAAGCCTCTGAAGAGCAAGGTCCTGGCTATAAAAGATTTTCCCGCTCCCAAGACGGTTAAGCAACTCCGGAGATTCTTGGGCATGATAAATTTTTATAGGCGGTTTTTGCCAAACGCCGCTCAAATGCAGGCTCCTCTGAATGCCCTATTAACTGGCTCCGTCAAAGGCTCACATCCGGTCGAGCTAAACGGAGACACTTTAGAAGCTTTTGAACTTTGTAAGCAATCCCTTTGTAATGCAACCTTATTAGCTCATCCTGATCTCCAGGCTAAGTTAGCTCTAACCACCGATGCTTCTGACGTCGCAATAGGTGCAGTGTTGCAACAATACAAAGATAACATCTGGCAGCCCCTAGCATTTTTCTCACGCAAGTTGAGCCCTTCACAACAAAAGTACTCTCCGTACGATCGGGAGCTCCTTGCAGTATATCAGAGTATTAAACATTTCCGCCATATGCTAGAGGCAAGGCATTTTACCATATATACTGACCACAAGCCGTTATGTTATGCCTTCCACGAACGGAAGAGTAACTGCTCGCCTCGTCAGTATAGGTACTTGGATTACATATCCCAATTCACTACCGATTTAAAACATATAGCCGGAAAAGACAATGTTGTGGCTGACACTCTTTCTCGCGTCGAAGAACTTCAGGTGCCTGTTGATTTTGAAGCCCTAGCTGCATCTCAAACGTCAGATCCTGAGTTGCAAAAACTACTGCAAGGTGATAGTTCTCTTCGTCTGGAGAAAGTTAACATCCCTGGAAGCCGTACTCTTTTGTACTGTGATGTTAGTACATCGACACCTAGGCCCTATGTCCCAAAACACCTACGCAAGCAAGTTTTCGATAACTTGCATAGCTATAGTCATCCAGGTGCCCGAGCTAGCGTTAAACTCGTTGCTCAAAGATTTGTGTGGCCTTTCATGCGGAAGGATTGCCGAAACTGGTCTAAGGCATGTTTGGCTTGTCAGCGTGCTAAGGTAAACCGTCACGTGTGTTCACCATTGAGCACACTTGATTTACCGAAGGCTCGTTTCAAATATGTTCATTTGGACCTTATCGGCCCTTTACCTCCATCTGCTGGCTATCGGTACTGTTTGACAGCAGTCGATCGCTTTACGCGATGGCCTGAGGTTGTCCCAGTCACCGAAATTACAGCAGAAGCCGTAGCTAAAGCCTTCATATCAGGCTGGGTGTCCCGATTTGGTTGTCCCACGGATATAGTTACCGATCGTGGAAAACAATTTGAGTCGGCCTTATTCCAATACCTAGGGAAACTCATTGGTTTTAAGCACCGAAAGACAACATCTTACCACCCTCAATGTAATGGCCTCGTAGAACGTTTTCACCGTCACCTGAAAACAGCCATAACATGTCACGGTGATACTAATTGGACAGAAACACTCCCCTTAGTATTACTCGGTATACGCAACGCTTTTAAAGACGACTTGCAAGCTACATCTTCCGAACTTTTGTATGGCGAGCCGTTAAGAATGCCAGGTGAATTTTTCGGTCATAAAACAGACTGCTACACCACTGACGTTCGTGATTTTTCTGCTCGATTGCGATCTTTCGCTGAGAATATACAACCAGTTCCGACTTCACATCATAACAAAAGTAAAGTTTTTGTTTATAAAGATTTAAAAACTTGCAGTCACGTTTTTATCAAAGACCCAATTATGCGCGGTACATTTCAACCAGCATATAATGGCCCCTATGTCGTTATCGACAGAGGTGATAAAACTTTTAAAATACATGTAAAGGGTAAAGACATCATAGTATCAATAGACCGTTTAAAACCAGCCTATGTGCTATCTGATGACATTTCTTTAACTAGTAATAATAATATTAAAAATAACTTAGTACCTAATAAAACTTCTCCCCCTGTTATCACAACGCGTTCGGGGCGCCGTGTAAAATTCCCGGATTTTTATCGCCCGTAGGCACGGTCTCTGGAGGGGAGTGATGTAGGTAACTTACACTTATTTACTTAATTATTTATTTACTTAACATTTATTACACTTAATAATTAACACTAGAATATTATAAATTTATATTTACTTCAAATATATTTATTTATTTATTATACACAATATTTACAGTATTAATATTTACATTACAAACACTATTACATTATTACTACATAATATATTACCTACATAATTATATCTATACAAAATAAACACTAAATAGTATTATTACAAATCTCATCCGAATATTTTGACGGATTGATGATATGCCTGCCGAGCGTAGTAGTATGGAAACGTAAACCACATAAACCGGCATTTACGAACAATAGGCCGCGTGACGTCGGCGCAGAGGCAAGCGCTCGATACTTTTCGTTTATATTCGGAGACCAGTCGAGAACCGAAGCCCGGCGCGAAATCTATGTTGCTCGATGCTAACGCTGTCGCTCTCTGCTTACCCTCGCGCGCTTTAGTAGTAATTTTATTTAATTATTGTAGTGCTTACTATTTGCTTTATTTTCTTCACTATTTCTTCATTTCTTTTCATCCTTCTGAACTGTTATTTGTGCTGTGAAATTTATCTGTGTATATGTGCTAATATAAGGAATGCAAAAACTGTGACTCTTTATTATTGCATTTGGACTTCGCCTATACCAGGTAACCCATAGAATGCATTTTTGGCGCGCAATTAAGGGTGCGTTCCAAAACGATTTCAATTTACTCAGGGTAGAGTAAATTGTAGCTCACTATTGGTCGTTATTAAGAAGCACTTTCACCATTGGTTAGTTTTGTTAAATTATAGTTAATTTACACCAATTTGAAAGCTTTCTTACGCTGTCTACTTGGCTTCACCTGGTTTTGGAACGCACTCTAAATGACATAAGAAAAGACAGACATCATATTCAAGTTGCTTTATTGGTCGTTATTAAAAAGCGCTTACACCATTGGTTAGTTTTGTTAAACTATAGTTATTTTACACCAATTAGAAGAAAAAAGCTTAGCTTCACCTGGCTTTGGAATTGGAACGCACCCCAAGGCTAGCGTCCACCATCAGAGGCGTCCGAGCCGAGTCGAATCGAATCGCAGAAAGTTGCTTCCTATATTTTCTATGAAACTGCGTTCATTGGCGACGAGTCACGGCGCGCCGAATCACATCGACCGAGCGCATTGCTCGTCAGGCGAATTTCTTCGCCGATGCGATTCGATTCGACTCTGCCAAACTTTTTTATTGGTCTGAGATGTATAGTTAAAAATATGTAAAATGAATGACGAACTTACTACAGGTTCAACAATATAAAGAATTGTATACTTAGGTAATCATCTGAGATACTTTTTTAAATAAAAATATTTCTTCATTCGAACTGTCCATGGCAAAAACGACCTACCTACTTCGATGAAGAGTTGCGAATTGCGATGAATGAATGAATAATTCGATTCGATTCTTCTGAGATTGATGCACAAGGAATAATGTGATTCGCTTCGAGTCGACGCGTTTTTTAAGTCGACGCCAGGCTTCATGGCGCCACCGACGGGGTCGTGGAAGTTTCCGCAAGGGTTCCCATGGCTCCGTCTGGCAGCGATACATCCGCGGCCGACGCGTTCTCCTCGCCCGATGATGGGGAGGAGGTTGCGGTCGCTGATGTTTTCACGCCAAGGTGCATGTGAGGGACATCGTTGGGTTTTAGTGGGTAGGCCCTGCCTTTGTAGGGAGAGTCCCACATAACGTTGACGCTACCCCAGGCGTCACGTATGCGTAAAGCATTTCCCAACGTAAAAAAAAGGGTTCATGGCGCCATCGCCAGTCAGATTTTATTTCATCCTACTAAGTATTATTAAAAACGATAAAGTTTTTATGGATGTTTGTTACTCTTTCCCGCAAAAACTACTAAACGGATTTCAATGAAACTAGGAGATGTGATCGTGTACACAAGGATCAGGCGTACCTACTCCCGTGCCGATAAATGATGTAGTCAATTCGGTAGAAAAGATCGTTTATTTTTACTAACACATTATAAAACCCGAGGGTAGTCAACATAAAATGCTTCTTGGTAGTCAACGACAAGAAAAAGGTGCTAGGTCATTGCCTAAACGCAATGACGTAGGAATTCTATTGGGCAATCGAGATTGGGCAATCGGCAATCATTGCCCAAACGTCACCGTATGAAAAGACAGATGTGACAGTTCGTTCGGAAACGAGTCGCCACAGAACTTTACAATAATATAGCTATTATCACGAAGAAAATATAAGCTCCTTGGCTATTATACAGGCTATAATTTAAGCGACATTGCCCGGGCGACCACTAGTTATTTATAATATTGCTTCCGACTGGATTTCGTGCAGTGAAGGTTATTTGCCGTTCTACAGTTTCTTATACATGTGGTGTCCCTAAATTTTTATTTAACATTTAATTTTATTTACTTACAGGTGTGTTCACGGGTGATCCACGTAAATTTTGGCTGCGTCTCACTAAGGCTCGTGACGTGGTCTGTGTTAAGTATTCTACAGATCAAACTAATTGGGGCTTGCTGAGGTTTTGTCCATTTCCCAAAGCTGACAAGTATTTTGTGGGCCCGATGACTTGCACCCCACTACGAGAAGGGCTACATGTAAAATTCTCTGGTCTTTCCGTTAAGACGCCAATTGAAGACATCTTGCATTCCGATTGATGTATAAAAATAACAATTACAAATTAAAACAACATATAATTTAAAAAATATTTTTTTATTTTTCATTTTACCATATATCGATAACATTAAATATTAATCTTAACTAAATAGATAATATTAACGGAATGTAATTCAATGTGACATAAAAACTTTTTGAAACAAATAAAAACACTAAAAATAATTACAATGTTTGAAAATTATACAGTTTTATTAACATTCCTTACTCATTATTTGAACATCACATTTTGGTTAATTAAAGTTAGCTTTTTTTTAACTAATTTACAATTTGAAGCGAAACAATAATTTTACATCATCGAAAGAAGAAAAAATAAAACAAACTTACAAGGAATAAATCACACATTTTTAAAGTTACGAATAATATAATTTCAAATATAAAATACTTAAAAAGGCAAAGAAAATAGAAATTTAGTAATACTTCTAAATGGACGCCACAGATATGCAACACTGTTTTTTTTTTTTAATTTATGTTGGCACACTAAACCTGGAAACATACTATCGGACGCCGCTGACAGCCGCGACTGGCGCAGAGTGCATAGTCAGTTAGGTCGCGGCTTGCGTACTCCTCCGGGCGCTCATTCCACAAAGAACTATTGACGAAAGAACATGGCAAGTGGTGAAGACGATTATTTGGAATTAGCAGCGGCAGCATTATGTTGACCACCCCGAAAGAAAATAAAAAAAGCGTTTGGATCCATGAAATAAATAAAAAACAAAAGACTATATTAATATTCAGGATAATAAGGGATATTAATTTCCGCATAGTGTGCCTCGGTACATTGATTGGTCCATTTTTAGCGACCTCCTTTGTCTATTAGTAAAAATGTTTAACACAACTGCCAGTAGACTGAAAGGTCATTGTATAAAATTATCTCGGCTCGGCGACAGACCTTACAAACACAAACACAACACAACACTACAAAAATGTAGTGTTATTGACTGTAGTCTTTTGTAAGGTGAAGGTACTCACCCAGTCCGGGCGCTCCAAATTCTACCTCGGACAACTTTGTATTACACTTTTATTAATATTTAAATTTCAGCGACGTTTTCACCTAATCGTGCCGCATCTCTGTGGCGTTTCTTACAAGAATAAGGCCGAATTCGGTATTTTTACAATCATTACTTTTATTTACACATTGAATGGCGAAGCTAGTTTCAAAGAAATAACCTCTTTGAATTTTAGCTTTTTATTGAAATAAACAAAGTTATTGGATGAGACCTGCTTTTGTCCATTCCTTCTATGAAATCTCTATTCTTCTGTAATTGTTATAATGACCTCCATGTATGACATTGTCTATGATAAAAGTCCGGCTCGAAGGACTAACACAATATGGTCCTCAGAGCCTACCTTGACAGCGACTTTGCTATCGTAATTGCAAGTAAACGTTTAAAAGATTCATTCAGAGAGGTTATTTCACCGTGAACTGTATAATATAAAATAAAAATTAATTATCACATTTTCTTCCATCATTTTCATACATGATATGACTACACAATGTTTGAACAACAAACATCTTTGTACCACGAGTTCTTTTATTACGATCACAAAATTAAAATAATTAGACACACGTCACACATGACGTAAGTTCTGTCCCTAAAATAATCAACTTTTTGACACCTGTATACCCCAATGACGTCAGTTCTCAATGTACAAAGACAATTTCAGAACACAAAACATAAACTACCTTAAAAGCTATGCTGTTAAGGGTCTAACTCGTTTGCGGTTCGTCCACCGGCTCTGTCTTGATGGAGATCTGCATGGACTGTGGCGTGGGCAGCTGTAATGGCGCCGATTTTGATCGCTCTAAATTGTACATCTGGAATGAAATAGATCATTTTCATTGTTAGAGAAACAAACATATTAACTCTTCTTTTTGAAGTTATAAATAATGAGAGTGAAATTTTAAGTTAATTTTAAAATTAAAGTCAAAGTCTCGAAATAAATATATATGATATAATTTGTACTAAATAGGGACGTGGTCTCCCTTGACTTTCTCGTATACCGGAAACGACCCAAAAATTGATAGAAACCTTATATTTTGATGTCATACATTATATGTATGTTAAATTTGGTTGCAATAAGTGAAAACATACTCGAGTTAACGTGCTAACGCACAGACATAATTCCAAAAACGGTTTTTTTTTATCCAGGGAGGTCCAAAACGTGTTAATCCGTCAAAATCTCGAGGTCGAATTATCGCATCGTCGAATACGTTATACGAGAAAGTAAAAAGTCATATAAAATTTATTTGCTGTGTGCAAAGTAGTATAAGTTTTCACGCGCGTACATAAGTACACGCACCCATTTTTCTTCTTCCTACTCTGCTCTCAATTTATTTGTGGTCGCTACAATAAATCACCATACTGATATACAGGCCGCTTGCCTGACTTGGTGCCCTCTAGGGTAATAAGAGTAGACTTAATGTAATAGAGTTAATATAAAAAAAATATTGAGCCTTATATGAATTACATGCATATTCACTGGCTACCTTTCCCTTCAATTCGAAACACAGCAAACTGTATCACGGTTGAAATAGAAAATGGCGATGGTACCTACCCAGATGACCCTACATACAGGCCACCAAATACAAATATACACATAATCAATAAATAAATATCTAAAAGAAATCATCAGAACTTATGAAAAAATCGGGAGTGTTCTCCCCTTGACTTTCTCGTATACCGGAAACGACTCAAAGGTTGATAGAAACCTTATATTTTGATGTCATACACGCATGTTAAATTTGGTTGCAATAAGTTAAGAGCGTTTACGCCGTGCGGCAGACTCCAAGTTTAGGTATTTACACGCTGTGCGGTCATTCCCTCTCGCAATACTCGCGCTGCCGTCCAGGTACAGAGCACAAAAACAAATTCGATACTTTTTCACAAAATGAAATTAAATATACAATACAAGTTATTTAAATTGAATACTATGGAAAATTAACGGTTACACATTTAACATGAATTAAATTTTGAATATATATGTAAGTAATAATAACATCTGGTGGCCACCGGCCACCCTTGTCGCACCTATCATATAGTACATGGGTATAGTAGTTCATGTTACTGTCACGTAATAGGGTTTATTAAAACACGGGCGGGGTTTTAAAAAACGAGCCTTGGCGAGTTTTTTAATAATATCCCGCAAGTGTTTTAATACCTAATTATGTGCAGTAGGTACATAAACTAGCGTCCCTTTGGCTCCCTTTGCCGTCCTGTTTTGCTCTAAGTTTTTGATTTTTGAGAAAAATAACTGTAACGTATTAAGCCGAACATGTTGCATAATGGTCATTAATTATGCAACAGGTAAATGACCTTTATTTTCATTTTGATTATCTTTGTTAAAAAGAATATCATTTGAGGTATATCATTGAGATAATAATTTTAATATTATGTCATGAGTGTAGATATTTTTTTGTGTTGGCTATTGCATTTATCGAGGAAGGCTCTAGGCTATTTTATAACCGACATTAACGCGAGCAAAGCCGCTAGCGGCCACTAGTATGATATAAATACTTGTCGCGAGATTTACTTGTGTATATCAGCGATTGAATAAATAAAGAGATATAAATAATAGAAGCAAATCTTGCCACAAACATATAAATCATATAACTAGCGCTCAGCCCGTGGCTTCTTTTGCGTATTGTTGGTTATTATATAGTTAGCCTTTCTAGATGCATCGTCTACCTCACACAAAAACAATTTTCAAAATTGGTTCAGTAGATCCAGCAATTACCTCCTACAACGTCACAAAAAAAAAATTCACAAACTTTTATCATCACAGCCTTCATAATTCATTTCACTACTGGAAGACAAGACCTCTCCTTTTCAATGAAGGAGGTATAGGCAGTAGTCCACCACGCTTGCATAATGTGGATTGGTAGTCAATACCCCTTTGCTGGCCTATTAGTCGCCGTCTACGACACCCATTGGAGCATATGGGGTGATGCTATTCTACTCTGCCGGTATCACGTATGGCTATTCACAAACTTACATAAACTATTTACAAACTTTAACTCTTTATCATATTAGTACATACTTACCTATATATTTTTTTAAATGCAATTTAAGTTTACTTTCTTGTTTTTAGAGCAATTAAGTAAAATCTTTGTTTTTAAAGTTTTTTATCAGTAATTTATTGTCTAGTTATTTTGACACGGTTCATTCGCATTTTCTCTACAGAGCCTTTCATTTGATACCCATATTATGGTAGTGCTAAAAGTAACAAATCTTGGGTAGTCGACAATTCTACATTTAAAGTAATTTTATTTATTATAAAAGTATTTAGCGAAAACCATTGACTTTGCTAAGTAAAAAATACATAGATTGGAACATAGAACCTCCTTTTGAAGTTCGTGTATAACCTGAAAGAATACATAAGGACAAACAAACATAGGGACAAAAACGAACAGTACAACAAAATTGTACAGAATCAAGGTGTGGAGGGGAAGCCAAAGCAAGGACCACTGGTATATCGTTCTGTACATACCTATGATATTTTAAAGAATTATTCTCCATCTCTTAACCGTTACCGAATATTACTGTGTGGACCATAATATTAAAAGAATAATCCTCAAACTCCTAACTTTTGCAGTTTTACCCTCCATCATCAGCTCACCTGAAAAACCTGATAGAATAGAAATAGAAAGAAAAAAACTTAATTCAACTGTCGATCTATACGAAGGTACACATAATATTTAAGGAATTATCATCCAACTCCTAACTATTAGGAGTTTTTTTTTCATCGTCAGCTTACCTGAATAACATAAAATGATACAACTATCGGTTTATAAATACATATATTAATTCAAGAATTATCATTCAACTCCTAATCATGGAGGAGTTTTACCTGCCATCACCAGCTCATTAACATGATATGATGACTACCAGACGTAAATACTTCAATAGCTTCAGGAAATAAGATATGAAGCATATAATACCTGCATATAAAATTTGAGAGTTGCTCTCGATTTCCTCGGAATCTCATCATCAGATCCTGACTTGGTGACAATAGCACCATATCAGAAGTATTTAGAAAATAGGTCCACAATTAACAGAGATATACGTGAACATTCATAAAATAATACATAGAGTGCAACATAGAACTTTATATGAAGTCGGTTATCAATACTAAAAGTATCAACACCATCGTTCGTTCTGTAGTAGCATTACGAATATTTACGCGTGATCACGGAGCTAGCACCGAGCGACGTGACCTCTCTCCGACAAGCCTCTTGGGCGACTGATTTGAAAGCGATTGCGCGGACTGTTTTATACTGATTTTTAAATAATTGTTATAAATATATTATAGTTTGTTCAGATATCATTTTTATACCAAAATTTAGAGTATATATTCTTCTTTTAAATTACATCATTTGTTTCTTCAAATAAGGGATATTAATTGTTAGAAATAGCAATTTTCCAAATCGTATTTTCGTAATACTTGCAGTGTGATTTGATTTTTCTTTAATTAGTAATTCTATGAAATGTAATTTTTTTTCTTTACAACTATTTTGTTCGGGATATTGTCAGTTACACAGTATTTTTTATTTCATTGTAATATTAGCCTTTTCGGATATTAAGGGCTTCGAAAGTGCATCTAAACGTAAAATTTTAAAAATGCTGTTAAGATATGTTGTTATAATTTATGAATAAAGAATTAAATGAAATATTTTCCTTTACAACTTTTTGCGAAAGAATATTATCTAGTAGTTTTTATAACATTTATATTGATAGAATAAGAATTCATGGAAATTAAGAAGCTCAAAAAGTGCCGATTTTCGCAAAATACGCGTAAACGCTCTTAAAGCATGCTAGAGTTATCGTGCTAACGTACAGACACACACACACACAGACATAATTCCAAAAAATATATTTTTGGACTCAGGGAGGTCCAAAACGTGTAAATCCGTCAAAATCTTGAAGTCGAATTTTTTGACGATTACAAGACTTCCTCTATACTACGTACGAGAAAGTAAAAATGTCCACTTATTACACAATCAGTTATCACTATGAAAGTCGGCGCATATTGTATTTGTATCAGCCATTTTATCTGGTCTCGAAAGATCAAATTCATTCTTACCTTCATAAACAGAGGCGTCGATAGCTGCGCAACACTAGTCGCTTTGCTAAGGCTTTCCTCCATCTCAGTCATGTGTGGCACCTCCACAGGAGCCACCTTCATTTTTGGACACCTTTTCTTTATTAGATGCTGTTCCTCCTCTGAATCCGATGGCGGGGGACGAACCTGAAATGAGAAGTGATATTATCAGCATTTGATTTGTAAAAACAGTTTTAGCAACATTCAAAATGATGTGAAATGAAAGATGTAATGATAAATGAAAACCTAATTTGTTTAGTACATAATAGACTGTGCACAGAAGATAAACACTTCATTGTCGGTAAAGCTAGGGTTGTTAAAATTAGGGCTGACATCAGTTTGACTGGCCAATAACCAATGGAAAACCCTATAATGAAAAATCTGCATCGCGCGACACTTGATCTTAAACTGTTTTAAGAAACGTCGTTCAAGCGCGTAATAAATCATGATTACCTTATGTATTTATCTTTATTTTGAGCACGTATGATTTCGAAAACAAAATTACGTTCGACTTGGCCAGTCCAAGATGCTCGATAAGTTGATAGAGTCAACGTGTTAAGACCCTAAACTCCTCAATCTATGAATGCCGTCTCAATCTTTCAGCATGGATGTCGTTATAAACTTCACTAGACAAGTTTTTAATATAGAAAGAGAGAACTTAGTACTAAAAGCCGCATTCCATCAAATAGAATAAGCGAACAGATGTTAATTAACAACACTAAGGCCCTGTTTCACAAGTTCCAAGTAAGTTCCCATTAGCGTTTATCTGACTGACAGTCTATACAAACCGTTAATTAACTACCAGATATCTCTTAATCAGAAGTTTACAACCTGTGAAACCGGCCCTAAAACTTATTACACATCATATATCAACTACATTTGATGGGATATGGCCTTACTTTTATGCCTTAAATGTCAAAAGATGAAAATGAACTAACTACGAACTACAATTAATGATAATAATGGTTAATTTACTTCGATGATATTATAATTGTAAATCACAGACGTGTCCATTACCTTCCTAGGACGGCCCGGTCCTCTCCGTTTCGTCTGGACTGGGAGTGGGGATGGCGAACGAGTCTATTAATACAAAAGATTATAGTTAGAAGAACTCTAAGACTAAGAAAGTCCTACCTATGCAATATAATGTAAATTAATTTAAACTCCTCTCTAAAACCATTGCAGCTCGTATTACTTGACAACTTTTACGATGGAATATCCGAAAACCTTTAAACTACGTAGTCACTCAAATCACATTTCATGCATGACCGGGACAGTATGAACTTAGAGCGGGCACTTATGTAAAAATCATTTGAAAATTCAGTAGTAAGAAACCTAAACAATAACCCCCTTATTATAAATCATGGACTAAAGTTAGTTGTGGATTTAAACTGATGCTGACTCTGTCCTCGGTAACATTATTCACCGTCGGAAACGTAATTTCGGAAATATTAATTATCTTCTAAAAGTGCATTAATAATGTTATGTTTACTTTGTGATTTGCAATGTGTATACAAATATTTACCTTTCGTTTTCGGATAGGTCTGCTCCCATCCGCCGATCTCGTGGTCATGGATAACTTGGATTCTGTCCTCGAATTGTTGATAGACGTATCTGTAATCTCTTCTTTGGTCAAAATACCACTTATCCTATTCTTGAAGAAGCTGTCTTCGGCCAATCGAAGTGCCTCAAAGCATTTGTTACCTTGCAACGCGTACCTAATAATTTTCAACACCTCTATTCTACATAACAATCTAGTGTCATCGTCCATTTTCTTAAATAAAGGCAGTAGGGAATTCATGAACAGTTTATCGTCATCAAAATGGTCATCAGGTAAAATTGAGTTTGCATCTATTTTGATTTCTAAAGACGGATTTTTTATTTCTATTTTTTCCTTTTCTAAAGTCGCTTGGTTGCATTTGTCAAACGTCTCTGGTTTCTCTGGCAGGTCAAATTTGTCAGACTTGGATTTGAGATCAAGATGCTTCTCTACTATTTCTGTCTTTATTTTGGGCAAATCTTCTGGCGGTGGATGTTGAGGAGAGTTGGATACTTCTGAGAACGATTCGTACTTGTCTTGTGAGTATCTTGGCTTTCTGTAACGGGAAATATAATCAGTGTTAAATGCATTACAAAGAGCTGGACACGTATTCGATTTTAATTGGACGTGTAAGAATATGCAATGCACCACCGATATCATTAAATGAAGCTTTTGGAACAAACTTAATTTAAAGATATCATTACAATTTTAAAGATATCGGTGGCGTATTGCATATGTTCCGTTGAAAAGTTTATAGCATAACTAAGTTATTATGATGGAAGAACAATATAATACCAACAACATATGAAATTACAATCCTAAACTCCTCATTATGGTCCTGCCACATTAGAAGATCTGTACCCAGCAGTGAGACGTTACATTCCAAATTCAGATTGTCAATGATAAAATTAGTTTCAGAATAATATTTTTCCACATGCTTAATATGAAGTTTTGTCCGTTCAGGACAATAATTTTAGTTTTGTAGAAACTTGCAACAGGCATTACTTGATGACAACCCGACTCCATTTCCTAGCCAATGGAAAACAGGGAACTTGACCTACAAGGATACAACACTACGATGAGGTAGAATTATTTGACTGCGGGCTTACGAGAAACCCTGTGCCATACCTCCTAAACCACTTAGTGTGATTTAACTTGAGTAAAAATTAGATGAGCAGGTTAAAGCCCACTGTTTTTTTATCATCTAGCAAATGAACACATTCTACTTGTTTGTAGGCAGAAATGAAGTCGAAATACAAAGATAGCAAGCGCGAGAAATAATTGACAACATTACAATTTTTAATAGTACATATTTTTTTTATTACATATATAGATAAAAAATAGACACTAAAACTTATTCATTCTAATACGACGCAAGTGCAAATGTAGAATTTTCGAGAGTTCATGCCATGGGCTCTACAAAAGTAAAAAAAAAAAGATTACACTACTGTAAAATCTTTAAAGAAAAGATGGATAGCAAACACTTTCTCTGCTAGAAATCCTAAGCTGTCCATTTTTGGTACATTTAGTTCTTTTTTAAATATCTCATAATTTAGCAAGTAATAAATTCTGAAAAACATATTTATGTATAGTATTCTAGCTAGATAACCAAAGTTCCAAATGGCTTCTTAATTACCATAACTTGTTTTTTTTAAATGTTGTCAATTAATTAAGCCATTCTCGCCTTGCCGACCTGCAAGGTGCTTCTTCACGCCTCTTTGAAATGACCCAGGATTGTGGGAAGGAGGGAACACGTGTGCTGGCAGTGAATTCCATTTCTAGATTGTGCGACAAAGAAACGTGCCAAATTTCTTAGCTCGCGTTGGAATGGTAGCCAGTTTGTCGGTGGCAATGTGAGTCAGTACGCGTGGTTTGTCAGTTTTGACTCACTTGTTCTGTAGTGCTCTGAGCAGGAAGGCCATCTGCCTGTGATACTGGTAGCGGCGACTGCCCGGCGGGCACTCTTCGGGTAGCACGCACTTGCCCTGTCTATACGCTTTGGTGTACGAATCTCGAATGGACCGCCATCTCTTCTGCACCTCTTTGCCTGTTGACAACAGAAAAAAAAACTAGTTGTAATTGGTTCGTTCGTTTTCAAATCTGTTTGAACAAATGCTATGTTTTTAAAATTTTAATGCGAGAATTAATAAATAATTTTGTTATGGTGGATTAATTTTACATTGTAAAGTTTATTTTTAAACTTTGTTAAAAATAAATTGTTTTTTTAAAACCTAGTCGAGCGGAATGTCCGTTAGGAGGCTGAAGGTTTTAGTGTCCCGGTTCTCGAATCCCGTAGGAGCCAATTATTTTCATTCCTTTTTAAATCTTCCCGAGTGAACTTAATACCACATAAGTTATATTACTGAGACTTTTTATAGTACCTAATATTGGGATGATGGACATATTTATTTTATAGAAAATGGGAGCTTTCTAATTTTTTAAAACGATGATATACTGGGTGTAAAAGACATGAACAGTCAAACGAAAACCACGTATTCTATACATCAAAATAAGACATATTTCAAAAAAAATATTGCTGGGAAATGATTTTTATTTTTTGGTGTTACAAAAAATTGCAAATTGTACCGCGCAATGTAAAGGGCTCAACTCGCACGCAACTCGCAAAACCGCGATAATTTTGCTTGACGGAGGCCCCGTTCGTTAGTGTGCGTACGCATCGAGTGTGCTACATTGAACGCTAACGTTTTGAAGCCATTTTTTGTTATGAAATACTAAAAAAAATGATAATGTTTCTTTGGACAATAATTAAGAAATAACGTATAGAATACGTTTTCATAAAAAAATGAAAAAAAAAATTTTGACTTTGACCTTCAATAAAAACGTAACTATCAATTTCCCAGGTATAGTCTAAAGGAAGAAAAATGTTATGACGGTGAGCAGAATACATGGTTCTCGTTTGACTGCTCATGTCTTTTACACCCTGTATACGTAGTAAGTATACAATTTTATTGAATAGGTAGGTAAATAAATTCTATGATAAGTTTCAAGCATTAGACGGGGCAAATCTTTTTTTTATAAAGATAAAGTCTGTTATCCTTCGTTAAATAAATCTTGTAAATATCAACACAACATACACTGGTCTGTTTAGAAAAGATAAAATATACTATAGACTAATTTTAACTTTGCTTTTAATTATAGAAGAAGAAACTTAATAATATCAATATCTTTTTTATTTACGTAAGTATAATTATTTAAAAAAAACTTTGTTTATTTAAATAACATTTTGAAAAAAGATTCTGCATACTTACTTAATCATTTAAAGAGATTTTTGTTTAAAAAAATGGTATTTTTTATAACCCTTTTTTTGTATCGTCAGGAAACCGCGTCAAATTGTAATTCTACAGTACATAATTAAAAGAGGTGATGCTTTAATACTAATATTTTGATGTAATTTGGTCATACGTGCGCGAATGCGCGTCGGTCGAGGTCGGGGCGAACGAACGAGTCAAGTTGAAGGCCGAGCGTCAGAGGCTCATCGGAACACTAGCATCCGCCCATGACTTCGACTGCTTAAGGGGGCGACAAAGGGTAACGTGCAATTTTAGAACAATAATCACGCGTTAACAAGAAAACCATACATTTTGAAAAAAATATATAGGTACGTAAAACGAGTACTACTTACACAACAAATTAATATGAGAACATTTGAATCGTATAGCATCAAAAACCACAATGTCCTTAAAAATCAATGTACATTGCGAGACGAGGAACTTATTACCCGCGGAAGACTAAGGCCCTGTCCGCACAGCGATAAAATATTCGCGCGGAAATAATATCGCGTTCAAATTGCATCAAGCCACAGATTTTTTTGCGCGATATTTTTACCGCATGTGCGGATAGTCCTATAAGATCCTATGTGTCACAGAATTTTGCGAGAAAAAAACGCGCGGTGAAATATCGCTGTGCGGACAGGGCCTAAAATCCAAGATCCGTCAGTAATTTTTCCGCCAGGACTTGTCTTTCTCTTGACGCGAATAAATGTGTTGAACCACTCCATGTGCGAATACTTTGCACGTCGGAAGATCAGTACAACGGGTGCTATGAAAACTAATATTCTAAAATTACGTTGTATTGTAATTTAGTTGGAAGTCCGTCGTTCTCGATTGTTTGGGGGACTTTTTGTACGCATTACCTTATTCCCTCGTATGCGTTATGCCATGCAGTTCTAATTGACGCCACACACGATGAATTTTGCGTCAAGTTCGCCGTCAATTCTGCATGACACGCAACAATAGACTTATTACTGGCCATAGCACCTACCCTAGCGCACTCTGCCAGTGGTGCGCCAACGGGATCACTGTTGGGCCGGGCCAGCCCGTGGACGTTTTGGTGAAATTGCGTACCTACGTAAAGTACCTATACGATATCATATAGCCATTTATCGCTTTGAACTGTCAAAATTCATTGGATAAAACCGCCATCTTGAAATTTTATTGAAGCTGCACATGTAAGTATAGCTGAATGTTCGCGGTTTCGATAAAATTTTAAGATAGCGGTTTCATCATGGTTATATGATACCGTGTTTCGGTGGTCATGCTAGGCGGGCAGATGGGCTTAGAGGGGACCGGTGGTTTTTCGCCGTACGCCTAACCAGCGTGCGGTATGGTCCGTCAATGGATTTTCCACCGTCATAAAAAAGGCTTATTACTGGCAAAAGTCAATTTTATCACTTCAATCTCTCAAAAATATATTTCCTCCCCACAAAAAACCCCAAAGCTGGCATCAGTGGCGTGCATTTGATGGCCGCCACGCACGATCAAGTTTCAATAACGCTGCACTCCGCTGCAGGCTTTTTAATTCGGCAGCGGTTTCGCTTTAAGTAGACTTATTATGCACACCCACAGCCACACACGATCAAGTATACCGGACGCCCCTCCACGCACGCTGTAGACTTGTCGTGAAAAATTGATCGTGTGTGGCGTCCATAAGCGTTCTATTTTGACGGACAAAGAAGTCCGCGGATAAAAGTCCGTCGTCTGCGCAGGCCTTAACATTATCAGCGTCCGTGGTGACGGTAAACCATAAGTCTTCACTGAATAAATCTAAGAGAACGTTATTTGACTGCAGCGTTTATATTATATCCCTTTGCTTCTTCTATTACAATAACAAGCGTACTTGCGTTCAAATTTCAACCGTATACGCTTGTGTATTAGCACTTTATTGTTTGCTTCTCCATCGATAAATTGATGTTTGTTATGTCACCAGTCGTTGCTTTGGAGTCAAATTATTTAAATTTGTTTAACGAGTGTGAAAACTGGGACAGATGATACAGTAACTATGGCTACATGAAAATGTTTGCGGGCATCTATTTTGGCTCGCTGTTTCTAAGTGTGATGGTATGGGAACAAACATGTACTTAGTACATAGCTTTATTTTTATCTCACGAATGTGAGCTTTCGTGATAAAATCTTTTTTGTCTAACGATTAAAATCTTTCAGTTTTGTATGTACAATCAACAGCAGAAGTTGATCATCAAAAATGAAATGAAATTTGTTAAAAGTTAAATGTATAATAAATACGGAAAAGTAAAATTTTCACTAGGTGGTAGACCCATATGTAGGGTCGTCTGGGTAGGTACCACCGCCTTTCTTATTTCTGCAGTGAAGCAGTTCGCTGTTTCGGATTGAAGGAAAAGGTAGCCAGTGTAATTACTGGGCATGGAGGGCATATCATCTTAGTCCCCAGGATGGCAAACGCACTTGCGGTGTTAAGTGATTTACGCTTAATATTGCAAGTGTCTATAGGCAGCGGTGACCACTTAACATCAGGTGGGCCGCAAGCTTGTTTGCCATCTCGTAACATAAAAAAAACTCCTAAAAGTTTATTCATCTTGTGGGTGTAAGCAGTCATTTGGGTTATACATCATTTAAATTTCTATTAACTATCTATAGCTTTCAGTTAATGAATGTAGATTTTGATCATCTACTTTTGCTGTTGCCTGTACCTGTTATAACACTTTTTCTTTTGTAACTGCTTCAGGCAGGGCGCGTCTACCAAGAATCTGTTTTTTTACTTTCTCGTAAGTATACGTAGTATAGAGGAAGTCTTGTAATCGTAAACAAATTCGACCTCGAGATTTTGACGGATTTACACGTCTTGGACCTCCCTGAGTCCAAAAATACCGTTTTTGGAATTACGTCTGCGTGTGTGTGTCTGTGCGTTAGCACGATAACTCGAGTATGCTTTAACTTATTGCAACCAAATTTAACATGCATGTATGACATCAAAATACATATAAGGTTTCTTTCAACTTTTGAGTCCTTTCCGGTATACGAGAAAGTCAAGGGGAGACCACTCCCGATTTTTTATATTAGCATTTATATAAAAAAGAACAGATTCTTGGTAGAATATTTCTACCCTACACAATTAAAATAACTAATAAATATGAAAATAACAAAAATCAAGTCGTTAAATGATAATACTTCTGTATATCAAATCGACGGACGGCGCGATATAGTGCGATACGCACCTGCCTTTGATAATGATTCCTAATATTGATAAACTTACTTTGTTTGATTCATACTTATTTATATTGGGGTGTGCTATGTGGTTGGCAAACAAGGTATACGGACCGCCTGGTGAGTTTTGAATTTTTAAAGTTTTTTACTTTCTCGTCTATGTGGTTGGCAAACAAGGTATACGGACCGCCTGGTGAGTTTTGAATTTTTAAAGTTTTTTACTTTCTCGTATTGACGGCTCCATTTGACATATGTATAATTTGACAATTTTGACATGAGACCTTAAGTATTGCCAGTAAACAATAGTGAACCGGAAGTCCTATTGCCATATGTATACTAAAATTAATACTATAAATATAAATATTATTAATAAAAATAAATAGAATACGCACGTAACACTCTACAATAAGTAGTAATTCTGAAGGTGTGAATAACGTTCATTCGCATAACACTTAGGCTAAAAACTCATGAAGCAATTTCTACTCGCGCCCACAGCGGTAGCGATACCGCAACACTTAGTTTAAGGCTAAGAACTCATGGAGCGGTTTCCACACGCGCCCGCAGCTGTTGCGGGACCGCTTGTTTTGTTTCTAAATTTACGAGACGGCAGTTCTGGGCGGTAACGCAGCTGCCGCGGTTGCGATTATCGCCCGCAAGCTTGGCAGGAGAATATCGCAAGACGGGTGGTTATTTATGATTCAGATTGAAAACCGCAGCCTTTGTGAGCGCGACCCGCAGATGCTGCGGTTAACCGCGGCCCGTGCCAAGTATTTTTTAGATCAACTAACCGTCGGAGTACAGTGTTATTGATTTGATTAGTGCTATTGATTCGGGTAAACATTATTCATGTAAACTATTTTCGTGGTGGCGTGATTTCGGGGTGGAGTTATTCGTGTTCCAAGTTTCGTGATTAGTTTTCACACCCGCAATGGATCTGTGATTCCCTCGGTGATTATCACTTTGATCTTCCAAAAAATGTTAACGAATACGCCGACTGGTGTGTGCCCATGGCGGAATGGAACTCAACTAATAATAATCTGGATTGTAAATAGCTCGTCTTACGATATTCGCCCGCCAAGTTTGCGAGCTATAATCGCGCTACCGCTGCGGCTACGTTACCGCAAAGAACTGCGGTCTCGTGAGCTTAGAAACAAAACAGCGGTCCCGCAACCGCTGCGGAGGAGTTTCTCCTGAGTTCTTATTGCAAAAACACGTGTTGAGAGACTCCATTTTAACTCAATCTACCGTACAATTGTCGGTTACTTTAATAAATTTTCACTTGATATTGGCGCAATGCATTATCTTTATGTGTCTCGATCGCCATTCATTTAATTAAAAGTAGAACCGCTGCGGACGCAGGTATAAACCGCTGCATGAGTTCTTAGCCTTATTGTTTAACCTTGAATAGTTATAAATAGTATTATTTATCTGCGCTCTGCGGTATTGTCGGTATTGTAATCAGTGACAGATAAGACTTACATTTTTAAGGAGGTACTCTATTTAGTAGGATGATTTGTTATTGTTACAAGTTTACTAAAGAATAACGTTTTTGATTTTGTAATATCCACTTTTCATTTACCATGGAGTCAAAATCTTTCAGTGGCATAACTTTTCAAAATTGTTATTGGTTAAATGAACCTAAAGTGTGGCGCTTAGAAGATCAAAACTTATTGGTTACGACAGAAAATTATTGTGATTTTTGGCAAAAAACTTGGTTTAATTTTCAACATAATACCGGGCATGTTTATGGAGTTGACATCATCGATGATTTTACATTTGAGGTGAGAAATAATTATCTATACTAATATTATAATAAGTTTTAACTTTAGGTACCCATTTCATTCATCTTTTATTTACAATTTTCTAATACGTGTCCGGTTCCGGTGCTTGACAGTTAACTACGTATCTATTGTGCTCCCACAAATTTATATTACTTTCGCATAAAATAACAGTGATCAAAACAATTAAACTGTGAAAAACGAATAATAACATCACGATTTACGCAAACAGTAAATAATTACAGCGAAAACTCGTCAAAGTGTTAACTTTTAAAGAGTGAAAAGTGTTACTTGAATTCGAGGTTAGAAAAAAATCACTCAGCAAATTATTCATACTGACAGCTGTCATTGAAAACTGACATTGTCAAAAGTGTCACCTGTCATTAAGGCTGCGTTCACGCATTTGAACGTTTCGTTTTACGTTCCGTTTCACGTGAAGAGGAAATATTTATAAGAAAGAAAAAATGGATGAACAAATGAAAATACTATTGGAAAAAATCAATGAACAAATGAACATGAATATGAATGAGACCAAAAAGGAATTTAAAGAACAAACAGCAGCCTTAGCGAAAACTTTAACGGAGAACATGAATTCAAAAATAGAAACAACGCTCAAACCACTAATAGAAGAAAATCTCAAACTTAAAAGCGAAGTAAATGCATTGAAAAGTAAAATACAACAGCTCGAAAAAGATAGCCGAAAAAACAACATCATCTTACATGGATTAGAAGAAACAGAAAACAAAGAATTATTAGATCTAGTCCTAAACAGCCTAAATTATCTGAGCAAAGAGGGAGACATAGAAAATTTTGATAAATGGGAGATTTGCGAAGTTCATAGACTAGGTGCTAAAACAGAGAAAAAGAAAAGACCAATTCTCATTAAACTCACATTGGCTTGGAGAAAAATGGAAATACTTAAAAGGAATAAAATGTTTCCTAATAAAACTTATGTAACAGAAGACTTCCCTAAGGAAGTTCTACAAATAAGGAAAGAACTGAAAGTCAAAAAACAAGAAGAAATAGGAAAAGGAAACTTTGCTATAATTAGATATGATAAATTGATAATAAAAAACAATACGAACCAAAGCAAAGCTAATGAAAAAAGGAAAAGATCTCCATCAAAAACACCAACACAATCCAATTACAACGAAGAATCTGGTCAGCGAGCTCGAACTAAAATGAACAAAACTAACTCCATAGATTATTGGACACGCCCAAGAGTAAACTCTCTACCCGGATCCAGTAAACAATAGCAACTAACACACCAACAAAAACTCAACTACACCCCAACCCGGCTAGTCACCGTGGGGGAAGACGACTGCTACCCTCCAAATAATTATAAATCTGCAAGAAAGAATGAAATACATATAGCTACATTAAACACAAGAACTTTGAGGACAGAAGAAAGGCTAAACGAACTAACAGAGGCATTGATACCAATTAAGTGGGACATTATTGGTCTCAGTGAAGTAAGAAGAATGGGAGAAGAAATAAGGGACTATAAAAACTTTATTCTATATTATAAAGGCGAAAAGCAAGGCATGTATGGGGTCGGATTTATGGTCAAAGCACATCTTAAAAGTAACATCATTGAATTCTCAAGCAAGTCGGACAGAATAGCAGTATTAGACATATCTCTTCAAGATTCTCAATGATCCATAATACAAGTCTATGCTCCAACAGAACAAGCAAATGAGGAAGAAAAAGATTCTTTTTACAATACTCTAATAGATACTATGCAGGAAACAAACAAGAATGTTATTGTATTAGGCGACTTCAACAGCCAAATCGGAAAACGACAATTAGGAGACGAATATAATGTGGGGACTTTTTCCAAAGGAAACAGAAACAATAATGGCCAGAAACTTATAGATTTTGCAAAAGAATTTAATTTAAAAGTTATGAATAGTTTTTTCAAGAAAAAGGACACAAAAAAATGGACATGGATCTCCCCAGATGGAAAATATAAAAACGAAATAGATTTCATTTTAACTAATGTTCCTAAATCTTTTGAAGATATTGATGTAATTAATAAACTTAATTTTAGTACAAATCATAGAATGGTTAGATGCAGAGTTGTGACTTATTTGAAATACTTGTATTTAAAATACAAATACCAAATACAAAATACGTATTTTGTATTTTGTACTAAAATACTTTTTTTTTAAAGTATTTTGTATTTTATTTGAAATACTATACGAGATGCATTTTGTATTTGTAAAATACAAAATACTTTTTTACTTACAGTAGGTATTGCAGCACTGCTAAGTTTAAGCACGGGAAGCGATCATCGATTGATAAGAGGCACATTGAATCTCAAGGTCAAATCCGAAAGGTCCCAAACCCCGAACACTTTCAACTCGAACTACAAAATTGTTTCGAATGCCTGGAGGACTGCATAGATGTGGACACATGCAATGACAGGTTCGTAGAAGCTGTCCTTACAGTGGGTTCAAAGATCTTCAATCCCCGCTGTGCCAAAAAAGACAAATAATCTCGGAGCTTACGTTAATGCTGATGGAGGAAAGACGTGAAATTGTTCTTCAGTGCTCTGAAGACGCTCGTCGGCGCTGGCAGCTCACTAAAAAGATCTTCAAGTTCCTAACTCTCGACATACGCCAATTTAATACGCAACGTATTAAAGCGGTCTTCGAGCAGAACAAAGGCTCCAAAGTGTTCGTTAGAGATCTGGCGCGTGGAGAGAGCTTGCTGACGAAGCTGAAGAGAGAGGACGGCAGAATAGTTTTATCGTAACCTAAGCTTTTGGCCGCAATTGAAAACGTTTATGGACAGCTTTACGTGACATCAACCACACCAGAGGCTTTAGACAACATGCATTTCGACAATCGCTCTCGCTATCGCTAAGTAAAAAAATGTATGGGATTGACATAAGCAATCGATCACTTTTCGATTGCTTAAGTCAATCCCATACATTTTTTTACTTAGCGATAGCGAGAGCGATTGTCGAAATGCATGTTGTCTAAAGCCTCTGTTCCTTGTTATTTCAAGAGCCAAATTAAACAGAAGACCGATGAGTACAATCTGCCATTATGCTTAGCGTTTGTGGACTATAAGAAAGCCTTCGATTCTGTCGAGACCTGGGCCAGAAAGAGGTCAATCGACGAATCCAACTCGGCTGGGCAGCGTTCGGGAAGCTACGTGGCATATTCTCGGCCCATCTACCGCAATGTCTCAAGACGAAAGTCTTTAATTCGTGTGTGTTTCCAGTGATGGCATATGGAACCGAAATGTGGCCGCTTACAATAAGCCTCGTAAGAAGGCTCAAGGTCACCCAAAGGGCAGTGGAGAGAGCTATGCTCGGAGTTTCTCTGCGTGATCATATCAGAAATGTTGAGATTCGCAGGAGAACCAAGATCACCGACATAGCCCAAAGAATTGCGAACCTTAAGTGGCAGTGGGCAGGGCACATTGCGAGGAGTACTGACGGCCGTTGAGGCAGAAAGGTCTTCGAGTGGCGACCACGTACCGGGAAACGCAGCGTTAATAGGCCCCCCACAAGGTGGACTGACGATATGGTAAACGTACGCGGGAAGCCGCTGGATGCGGTCAGCGCAGGACCGACCGGTTTGGAGATCCTTGGGGGAGGCCTATGTCCAACAGTGAAATTATTATTATTATCATTCCATATGAAAGTATTTTATTTGAATAAAGTATTTTGAAAATACCTATTTTGTATTTAGTATTTAAATACAAAAAGTAAAAGTATTTTGTATTTTGCATTTGAAATACTAAATTAGAAAAGTATTTGCATTTTGTATTTAAATACATTTTTAAAAGTATTTTGTACATCTCTGGTTAGATGTAGATTAACCAACACAAATAAAAATAAGTCAAGAAGACATATTAAGCAAATATCTAACATATCGTTTACGCCACTGCCAGAAGATATTTTACAACAACTGGGAAATAGATTCAATACTGTGGAACACACCAACATAGGAATACAAGACAAATACAATAAACTAGAAGAGATTCTGAAACAATTTAATAAAGAAATCTTAAAAATTATAAAAACAGAAGCTGCAGATAAGATAGGTTTAGATGCGAGAAACTTAATAGCAAAACGTAAAGAACTAATTCAAAATAGATCTGAGAATATTGCGGAAATTGAGGCTATCAGTAAGAAAATAAATGTAAGCATAAGAAAACATAAAGAAAATATAAGGCTTAACAAAATTAAGCACGAAATAGAAAAAACTGGCGGTGTTAAAAAAGCCATCAAAGAACTCAGTGATCACAAAGTTTGGATTCCCAAATTACGAAGCAAGGAACATATCTCAGGGAAAAGACCTATCATAAGCAAAATCGCCACAGACTTCTACAGACACTTGTATAGACATGAAGCACAACCAGCTACTGAAATAACTACACTGGACGAAGAAGAGATACCACAAATTCTACAAAGCGAGACTAAGAAAGCAATCCTCTCACAAAAAGACGGGAAAGCAGCGGGAGAAGATGGAATCTCTGGAGAGTTACTAAAAGGGGCAATAGATTACTTACTTCAACCTCTTACAACGCTTTTTAATGAAATAATGGAATTTGAAGTAATACCAGCTCAGTGGACTAAGTCTACCATAGTTCTGCTTTATAAAAAAGGAGACAAAACAAGAATTGAAAACTATAGACCCATAAGCTTAATGTCTAACATGTATAAAGTATTCTCCAAAATAATACTTGGAAGACTAACTAAACTTCTGGATGAGCAGCAGCCTAGAGAGCAGGCCGGTTTCCGGAGTGACTTCTCAACAATTGATCACATCCACACGGTTAAACAGTTAATAGAAAAATATCACGAATATGGCAAAAAGTATTACATTTCATTTGTAGATTACAACAAAGTATTTGATACATTAATTCATGAACACATATACAAAGCTCTAATAAGCCAAGGTATACCACAAAAATATGTAAGACTGATAAAAAACATCTACGACAAAACTACTGCAAAAATCCAATTAGAAAGCACAGGAGAAAAATTCCAGGTCCAGAAAGGTGTAAGACAAGGTGATCCTTTGTCTCCAAAGTTATTCACATCGGTGCTAGAGTATGTGTTTCGGAACCTAAATTGGGACAACTTTGGCTTGAACATCAATGGCTGCAGACTGACTCACCTGAGATTTGCAGATGACTTGGTGCTCTTTGCAGATAATCCAACAACTTTACAACTAATGCTACAACAATTAACTAATGAAAGCAGAAAAGTTGGATTATCTATCAATACATCTAAAACAAAAGTGATGACAAATTGGATCAAGGAAAATATTGTGGTGCAAAATCAAGTAATAGACTATGTTGAGGAATATATCTACCTTGGTCAATTAATTTCACCTAATCAGCAAATGGAAAAGGAAATACAAAGAAGAGTTTCCAATAGTTGGTCACGATACTGGTCACTAAAAGAAATAATGAAAAACAAATCCATCCCAATGAAAGAAAAAAAGAGAGTCTACGAAACATCGATACTCCCAGTGTTAACATATGGTTGCCAAACATGGTCTCTTACCAAGAAACAAAGACAAAAGATAAAAACCTGTCAAAATAGTATGGAGAGAAGTATGCTCAGCATCAAACTTAAAGACAGATGTAAACTAACAACTATCAAAAAGCGCACAAAAATCAAAGATGTTGGAACGGTAACAAAACAATTAAAATGGCGATGGACAGGTCACATGTTGAGATCTGCAAAGAACAAATGGAATAAAGACCTTACAGAGTGGTATCCCCGCGATAGCAAAAGAAATAGAGGCAGACCACTGAAGAGATGGGAAGATGATATGCCAAAGGGATGGAGGAGAGTGTGGCATAATAGGAAGGAATGGCATTATTTGGAGGAGGCCTATGTCAATAGACAACCGGACCCATTATAATAATTTGTTTTTTTTTTTAAGTATAAGTTTGTGTAAATTTAACTCTGGTCTGTGAAATAAAGGCTTTATTATTATTATTATTATTATTGAATTCATACAAATTCTCAACACAAATGTGACCAAGTTTTGGAATTATGAGCGTGATTAAATAATGTAGGTACCGTAGGTACTTATTGTAATACCAACATTATTTTTTTTTTGTTTTTATGTAACAAAAAAAGAAAAATGTATGGTATGTATGTAATATACCTAGATACTTTTTTCTTTTTTGTTACAAATTAACCACAACAACGTGTGGCGGGAGTTGTAAATAAATTTAACTTGTGTGTATTTAAATTTCACATTTTTTTATTATTTCCCGACGTTTCGTAACACTTTGCAGCGTTCGTGGCCACACAGCATCGGTGGTGGGAAGACCAAGATGTACAGATTACTTAGAGATACTACTAAGATGTTTGTCTTATTTGCATTAATTACCTAGTTAAAGTTATAGTCACTTTAATTATTATTTTTGAGTAATTCGATTCACAACGAACGGAACTCAATGAGTCATTTGGACTTGTTCGCGCAAAGAGAACATTATGTAATTAATGTAAATGACAATAGAGATAATCAATTATCTACAAGTAATTAGATAACGAACTGCGGGAAGAGCAAGGCGGATTTAGACCGGGGCGCTCGTGTGCAGACCAAATCAACCTGCTATGTATGGTGCTTGAGCAGTGCCGAGAAATGCAGAGCGAAGTTTTCGCACTTTTCGTGGACTTTGAGAAGGCATTCGACACAGTAAAGTGGTCTAGTATGTGGAGGATTATGTCGGAGAAGGGAGTGCCCCCTAAGATTATAGGTATAATTAAGGCGATGTATGTGGGCTCAAAATGCAGAGTTCTTCATAGGGGTCAACTGTCGGACCCTATTGAGGTTGCAGCCGGAGTCAAACAAGGTTGCCTGCTTTCCCCACTGCTGTTCCTGATGGTGCTGGATGACGTTATGTGCAAAGTAACGTGCAAATGTCGCAGAGGGCTGCCATGGACGCCTGAAGGGGATTTGGAGGACATTGATTTTGCTGACGATCTCTGTATCTTAGCCAAAACTCGTCAAGACCTACAATCCAAAACGACTGACCTTTGCACGGAAGCTGGAAAAGTAGGGATGCGCATCAACACCTTAAAGACCAAAGGCATGCGTCTCAACACCTCTGATTCAACGCCATTGGAAATTACGGGCGAAGTGGTGGAGACTGTTGATCGATTCTGTTACTTGGGTAGCATAGTGGACGCTAGTGGAGGTACAGAGGCAGATGTTGAGAATCGCATCAATAAAGCTAGAGCTGCATTTTGCCAATTAAAACCAGTTTGGAAATCGTGCACTATATCCAGGAGAACAAAACTGCGCATCTTCAACTCAAGGCATATATTGAAGATCTTTTGGCCTAAAACTATCACAAACAGTGAGCTCTGGAGGCTGTGTGGTCAGTCCAGTATAGAGGATGAAATTCGCATACGTAAATGGCGGTGGATTGGCCATGTCCTGAGGAGACCCGAGAATCATCCTTCACGACAAGCTCTCACCTGGTGTATCAGTGGTAAACGAAAGAGGGGACGTCCCAAGGAGACCTGGCGACGCTCAGTTAACTGTGAGCTACGAGCACTGGGAATGTCGTGGCAACAGGCGTGTACAGCTGCACAGGATCGGAAAACATGGAAAGCTGTCCTTCGAGCCCTACATCCCAGCGGGGGATAACAGGAATTTAAGAAGAAGAAGAAGAAGAAGACAAGTAATTAGTCCCAATCGTAATCGCTTCAATTTTAATACAAAATATTACTATCGGGATTCGTCAGTACTGCCCGCCTAACATGACCACCGAAACACGATATGATATAGCACAGTTCAAAGCGATAAATGGCTATATTATAGCCATTTATCGCTTTGAACTGTCAAAAATCACTGCAATTATTTTTAAAGCTTATACATGTTCGCAGTCTCGATAAAATTTCGAAATGGCGGTTATATCCAATTTTTTTTGACATTTCAAAGCGATAAATGGCTATATCATATCGTGTTTCGGTGGTCATGCTAGGCGGGTTGGTCTGGTACACATATCTTGTTGTTTTTTTTCATAATGACTTTATTCTTGCAGATATGTGTGGAAGCTGATTTAACACTACTGTATGATCAAGCTGGTTTGATGATTTATTTAGATGAACACCACTGGCTAAAATGTGGCATAGAATATGATGGCCAGCCTATGATAAGCAGTGTGCTAACAAATGGTGTCTCTGATTGGGCTATAGGTAAATCGTATCAAAAACACAGTTATTTTTTTAAATATTTAATAATGATATGTTTTATTATAATGTGTTAAATGGTCTAAGATTATAATAATTGTTCTTGGTATTATTTCTTCTATTCAGTAAAAAACATTTAATACAATTTTGGTAGTAAATGCTACCGGTAGTGCATTTTTGCAATGACGTAGGAATGCATTTTTGGCGCGCAATTAAGGGTGCGTTCCAAAACGATTTCAATTTACTCAGGGTAGTTTTTCAATTACTTTTTTATTGGTCTGAGAGGTATAGTTAAAAATCTGTAAAATTAATGAAGAACATACTACAGGTTCAACAATATAAAGAATTGTATTGACAAAGTTCGACAGCGAAAAGCAGTGCCTCGGTGGCGAAATTGGTTAACGCGTCCACCCGGATTGTGGAAGGTGCGGGTTCGAGTCCCGCCTGAGGCAAGTCGATTTTTTTCAGTGCATTTTTCTAGTATTATATTTACGCGTTTGTAAACGCAAAAATAAAATTATTCCATAATGTAAGGTAGTTTCATCTTAGCTGGGCGTCAAATATTTGCAAAAATATTTCGTTCGGGTCTTGGAAGTGCAAATTTCAAAGATTTGATGAAACGATGTTTACCATAAAAACATAAGCACCAAGCACTGACAAAGTTCGACAGCGAAAAGCAGTGCCTCGGTGGCGAAATTGGTTAACGCGTCCACCCGGATTGTGGAAGGTGCGGGTTCGAGTCCCGCCTGAGGCAAGTCGATTTTTTTTCAGTGCATTTTTCTAGTATTATATTTACGCGTTTGTAAACGCAAAAATAAAATTATTCCATAATGTAAGGTAGTTTCATCTTAGCTGGGCGTCAAATATTTGCAAAAACATTTCGTTCGGGTCTTGAAAGTGCAAATTTCAAAGATTTGATGAAACGATGTTTACCATAAAAATATAAGCACCAAGCACTGACAAAGTTCGACAGCGAAAAGCAGTGCCTCGGTGGCGAAATTGGTTAACGCGTCCACCCGGATTGTGGAAGGTGCGGGTTCGAGTCCCGCCTGAGGCAAGTCGATTTTTTTTCAGTGCATTTTTCTAGTATTATATTTACGCGTTTGTAAACGCAAAAATAAAATTATTCCATAATGTAAGGTAGTTTCATCTTAGCTGGGCGTCAAATATTTGCAAAAACATTTCGTTCGGCTCTTGAAAGTGCAAATTTCAAAGATTTGATGAAACGATGTTTACCATAAAAACATAAGCACCAAGCACTGACAAAGTTCGACAGCGAAAAGCAGTGCCTCGGTGGCGAAATTGGTTAACGCGTCCACCCGGACTGTGGAAGGTGCGGGTTCGAGTCCCGCCTGAGGCAAGTCGATGTTTTTCAGTGCATTTTTCAAGAATTGTATACTTAGGTAATCATCTGAGATACTTTTTGAAATAAAAATCCATGTGCATGGCGCAAAAAAGACTTACCTACTTCGATGAAGAGTTGCGAATTGCGATGAATGAATGAATATTTGATTCGATTCGATTCGTCTGAGATTGATGCACAAGGAAAATTGTGATTCGCTTTAATTCGACGCGTTTTTTAAGTCGACGCCAGGCTTCATGGCGCCATCGCCAGTCAGATTTTATTTCATCCTACTATTATTAAAAACGATAAAGTTTATATGGATGTTTGTTACTCTTTCACGCAAAAACTACTTAACGGATTTTAATGAAACTTTAGGAGATGTGATCGTGTACACAAGGATCAGGCGTACTCTCGTGCCGATAAATGATGTAGTCAATTCGGTTGACAAGATCGTATATTTTTACTAACACATTATAAAACCCGAGGGTAGTCAACAACAAGAAAAAGGCGCGAGATCATTGCCCAAACGGTGTGCGTTCCCCCAGCAAAATGTTGTCAAAAACAGTCATTTAAATTATGTAGGTAATTAGTTGCCGAGCTTCTGAATTTGTTGCAAACTATCTTAAATTAGTTGCACTTATAGTTTTTTAGTTATTTAACAAAAACATTTTCTGCTGGGGGAACGTTACCGCAGCAAAACATTTTCTTTTTTAATGGGAATATTGAAATAAATATTAGCTATATAATTAGTAGTCTAGGCGGGGTAAATGTTGCGACTTATTTGGTGTTTGTTCTTTCTTCGGCTGCGAAGTTATTCAAGATTCTGCTGGGGTAACGTTTGTGATTTTGCTGGATCTCCAAAACGGTTAAGCGGATTCTTATCATCTTTTATACATGACTACATAAGAATTTGTTTAATTAGTTGCGCTATAAAAAACACCTATTTAATGCACCGTTCAAAGGTTATTTAATTAAATACAAAAACACTTCAATAGGTCCTAGCTCATTGAAATAGAGCTTTAAAGATTTGCTTTAAACTTTATCTTGTAGCTTGTAACTGCCTTCAAATGTTTGTGAAGTTTCATTAGTATCCTGTTAGTAATTAAGAAATTATGATGAAATTAATTTCTCCACATTCACGGTCGCAATGCGCGCGGCGTTTTTTGGCCACTGTTAAACCTGTATGTGGATATATAAACCTAATGTTATATCAACAATCAGTTGCTTAGTTCAGTTTTATACCTGTAAAATTTCAGCGTAGTACATACAATATATAACGAGATAATAAAATAAAAGTCATTAGAAAGGGCAAGATCGCGGTAACCCGACCGTGTTTAGGTGGTGACAAAAAAGCGACCGCGTAGTACATTTAGGCTATCTTCGAAAATATGCAGGATAGTGTTACAAGTTTAGTACAGATGTGTACATAAGTGTTAAAAAAACTAAATGTTTTCATCAATAATTTTTACTGACCGGTAATAATAATTTCGATTAAACGAGTTGATTTCATATTCAATAAATAAATATGAAATTCTTACATTTTTTTACTAGGTACGAGCATGTGGAAATAAATACCTGGTAATAATTAGTTACGCAATTTGAGGTAAATTATTGGCTTTTAAGCAATAAGTATGTAAATTAAGTAATACATTTAGTTTTTAAGTCTTACACATCTCTAATTATGTAGGCACAATGTCAGCTAGGTGCCTAACAAAATGTAGGTACTAATAATAATATTGCAACTATTTTTGTAAGTAAACACATGATGCAATTTAATAGCAACGTCTATAGAAGTCTTACAGTCATCCGACGAGCGCGTCTAGACAGGACAATCGTGAGGGGGTTGCGGGACGGGTGGGGCGCAACGGCGCCCCCGAACTGCTTACACTCGTTTGGGAGATGTTGGCCAAGGGTGTCGCTAAAAAAAACATACCAACTGAATTGAGAACCTCCTCCTTTTTGAAGTCGGTTAAAAATATTTAAAAAATGGTCCATACTACATGTACTATAAGAGACTGCATGTCATCATCTAGTTTAGGTAACAATATTAAATTTCATCAGTTTCCAGGCACTGAAGAAAGGTAATTCCAAGAATATTTTATTTTAACTTGCCGTAAATCTGATAAACGCGAAATGGCGGACTTTTGGCGAAAACATTAATCACGTATAATTATTAAGCGTAGGTACTATCTTTTTACAGGGTTTAATTCAACTTGCAATACATGTGTATGTTCGGGCCAAACCTTGCAACTGAACTTTTTCTACATATAATAATACCTTTGAACTTTAAATTAAAGAAAAAAACCCTTTTTTGCTTTAATCTAAGCATTTGAATAAAAAAAATCGAATGTTTCTAATTTATGAATTTAACATCTATTTCGAGATTCAATATGGCGGACGCGATTTTTTTAAATTTAATATAAATATCAATATGAGTATCATTTTCGTGATTTTCAGGGGTCTCAATTCTGAATACAACATTTATTTCGAGATCCAAGATGGCGGACGCGACTTTTTGATATGATATCATTATGGGTATCAATTACGCAATTTTCGGGGGTCCCGATTCCAAACTACTCAAAACAAAATAAGGGCCATCTACATTTCGAATGTTTTTTTAAACCAAGCCTAATGTTTCCTGTTTTTGTGTCTTAAATCTTTTAAAGTGTGTTATTTTATATTAAATTGATAAATAATTTAAAAACAATTTTTAGAGATTATTCATACAAACATTAAACAAGACAAATTTACGGGTGGCCCTTATTTTGTTATAAGTAGTATATTATGTCAAGATCTAAGATTGCGGAAGAGACTTTTTTACAGAGTCTAATTTTCGGGATTTTTGGGTCCCTATTACGAATACAACACACAAGAGATAACCAAGATAGTGAACGCGGCTTTTTAATATAACATAAACGTTACCAATGTTAACTCAAACTCAAACTCAAAATTTCTTTATTCATTTAGGTACAATTTGTACACTTATGAAAGTCAATTTTGATGCCATCGGTTCGAGAGTCTACCAGGAGGCCTTGTTCTGAGAAGAACCGGCAAGAAACAATATGTTAAAAAGTCGCGTCTGCCATCTTGGATCTCGAAATATATGTTGTATTTGGAATCGGAACCCCCAAATAACCACGAAGATGATATCCATATTTATATAATAAGTGAAAAAGTAGCATCCGTCATTTTGGATCTAAAATTGATGTTGTACTCGAAATCAGGAACCCCGAAAACGTTAAAAAAGAAAAGTTTAATAGGTACGTCTGCCATCCTGGGTCTTGAAAGAGTTGTTGTATTTTGATGTAATTTGTAGTAAGTTGATGTTTTGTTCGGAATCAGGGCCCCCGAGAATTATACCCATATTGATATTAAGTTAAAAAGTTGCGTCCGTCGTCTTAGATCTTGAAAGAGTTGTTGTATTTGAAATCGGGACCCCTGAAAGTAATACTTAACCATATTGATATTAAGTTAAAAAGTCGCGTCTGCCATCTTGGATCTTGAAAGAATTGTTGTATTTGATATCGGGATCCCCCGAAAACCAAGACAGTGATACCCATGTTGACATTAAGTTAAATAGTCGCGTCCGCCATCTTGAATCTCAAAATAAATGTGATGTTCGGAATCCAGGACCCCCATAAACCGCGAAAATGGTACCCATATCGATTTTGTATTAAACTCGTGTCTGTCATCTTGGATCTCAAAATAGATGTTGTATTCGGAATCGGGAGCCCCGAAAACCATGAAAACAATACCCATATTGACATTCTGAAAAAAATGTCACGTCCGCCATCTTGGATCTTGAAATAGATGCTGTATTTGGAATTGGGACGCCAGAAAACTACGAAAATGATTCCTATATTAAAAAGTCTCGTCTGCTGTCTTAGATCTCGTCATTACAAACGTCTGTCATTTTGCATAACAGATTTACATCAACATAAAAAAAAAACAATAAAACTATTTTGTCTTTTTACATTTTATTCCTTATACCCTATATAAATTGTGCTATGCAAATAATGAAGTACCCCTCCTGCGTCCCATCCCACTTAAGGACGTGTTATCGACGATTCTTGGTTTCTGCAATTGTACATATAATAGAGACCTCAGATAGAGACTAATTTATTCTAAGTACTAAAGTAGCCGAAACCGAAAGATAATAATATAATATGGTAGATAGTTTTATTATTGTTATGTATTTAACAACCATGTACGCGTCTGTACCGAACTTATGAGGTGTATTATACTAAACATTTTAGAAGATAGCCTAAATGTATTACGCGGTCGCTTTTTTGTCACCACCTAAACACGGTCGGGTTACCGCGATCTTGCCCTTCCTAATGACTTTTATTTTATTATCTCGTTATATATTGTATGTACTACGCTGAAATTTTACAGGTATAAAACTGAACTAAGCAACTGATTGTTGATATAACATTAGGTTTATATATCCACATACAGGTTTAACAGTGGCCAAAAAACGCCGCGCGCATTGCGACCGTGAATGTGGAGAAATTAATTTCATCATAATTTCTTAATTACTAACAGGATACTAATGAAACTTCACAAACATTTGAAGACAGTTACAAGCTACAAAATAAAGTTTAAAGCAAATCTTTAAAGCTCTATTTCAATGAGCTAGGACCTATTGAAGTGTTTTTGTATTTAATTAAATAACCTTTGAACGGTGCATTAAATAGGTGTTTTTTATAGCGCAACTAATTAAACAAATTCTTATGTAGTCATGTATAAAAGATGATAAGAATCCGCTTAACCGTTTTGGAGATCCAGCAAAATCACAAACGTTACCCCAGCAGAATCTTGAATAACTTCGCAGCCGAAGAAAGAACAAACACCAAATAAGTCGCAACATTTACCCCGCCTAGACTACTAATTATATAGCTAATATTTATTTTAATATTCCCATTAAAAAAGAAAATGTTTTGCTGCGGTAACGTTCCCCCAGCAGAAAATGTTTTTGTTAAATAACTAAAAAACTATAAGTGCAACTAATTTAAGATAGTTTGCAACAAATTCAGAAGCTCGGCAACTAATTACCTACATAATTTAAATGACTGTTTTTGACAACATTTTGCTGGGGGAACGCACACGCCCAAACGTCACCGCATGAAAAGACAGATGTGACAGTTCGTTCAGAAACGAGTCGCCACAAAACTTTACAATAATATAGCTATTATACAGGCTATAATTTAAGCGACATTGCCCGGGCGACCACTAGTTATTTATAATATTGCTTCCGACTGGATTTCGTACAGTGAAGGTTATTTGCCGTTCTACAGTTTCTTATACATGTGGTGTCCCTAAATTTTTATTTAACATTTAATTTTATTTACTTACAGGTGTGTTCACGGGTGATCCACGTAAATTTTGGCTGCGTCTCACTAAGGCTCGTGACGTGGTCTGTGTCAAGTATTCTACAGATAAAACTAATTGGAGCTTGCTGAGGTTATGTCCATTTCCCAAAGCTGACAAGTATTTTGTGGGGCCGATGACTTGCACCCCGGTACGAGAAGGGCTACATGTTAAATTCTCTGGTCTTTCCGTTAAGACGCCAATTGAAGACATCTTGCATTCCGATTGATGTATAAAAATTAACAATTATAAATTAAAACAGCATATAATTTAAAAAATATTTTTTTATTTTTCATTTTACCATATTATATCGATAACATTAAATATTAATCTTAACTAAATAGATAATCTTTACGGAATGTAATTCAATGTGACATAAAAACTTTTTGAAACAAACAAAAACACTAAAAATAATTACAATGTTTAAAAATTATACAGTTTTATTAACATTCCTTACTCATTATTTGAACATCACATTTTGGTTAATTAAAGTTAGCTTTTTTTTAACTAATTTACAATTTGAAGCGAAACAATAATTTTACATCATCGAAAGAAGAAAAAATAAAACAAACTTACAAGGAATAAATCACACATTTTTAAAGTTACGAATAATATAATTTCAAACATAAAATACTTAAAAAGGCAAAGAAAATAGAAATTTAGTAATACCCCTAAATGGACGCCACAGACATGCAACACTGTTTTTTTTTTGAAGTGAAACTTCTTTATCGGCGTTGGAAAAAAAATTACCGTCACATTTTTCGGTTACCCGCTATCTTTTTTGTTGTATTCATGTCTATGTAAGGCCATAAAGAAGTTTCACTTCTTACGTGTGTACACTAGTACACGCACACATTTTTTATTTAATTTTATGTTGGCTCACTAAAGCTGGAAACATACTATCGGACGCGACTGACAGCCGCGACTGGTGCAGAGTGCATAGTCAGTTAGGTCGCGGCTTGCGTACTCCTCCGGGCGCTCATTCCACAAAGAACTATTGACGAAAGAACATGGCAAGTGGTGAAGACGATTATTTGGAATTAGCAGCGGCAGCATTATGTTGACCACCCCGAAAGAAAATAAAAAAAGCATTTGGATCCATGAAATAAATAAAAAACAAAAGACTATATTAATATTCAGGATAATAAGGGATATTTATTTCCGCATAGTGTGCCTCGGTACATTGATTGGTCCATTTTTAGCGACCTCCTTTGTCTATTAGTAAAAATGTTTAACACAACTGCCAGTAGACTGAAAGGTCATTGTATAAAATTATCTCGGCTCGGCGACAGACCTTACAAACACAAACACAACACAACACTACAAAAATGTAGTGTTATTGACTGTAGTCTTTTGTAAGGTGGAGGTACTAACCCAGTCCGGGCGCTCCAAATTCTACCTCGGACAACTTTGTATTACACTTTTATTAATATTTAAATTTCAGCGTCGTTTTCATCTTATCGTGTCGCATCTCTGTGGCGTTTCTTACAAGAATAAGGCCGAATTCGGTATTTTTACAATCATTACTTTTATTTACACATTGAATGGCGAAGCTAGTTTCAAAGAAATAACCTCTTTGAATTTTAGCTTTTTATTGAAGTAAACAATTAAACTTATTGGATGAAACCTGATTTTGTCCATTCCTTCCACTTCACATTGCCGGTGGTGTCATCTGAAATATCTATTCCTTTTTACAAAACCTGTAGTTCTTATAATGAACTCCACGTATGGCATGGTCTATGACAAAAGTCCGGGTCGAAGGACTAACACAATATGGTCCTCAGAGCCTACCTTGACAGCGAATTTGCTATCCTAACTGCAAATAAACGTTTATTAGAAGATTCATTCAGAGAGGTTATTTCACCGTGAACTGTATAATATAAAATAAAAATTAATTATCACATTTTCTTCCATCATTTTCATACATGATATGACTACACAATGTCTTTGTACCACGAGTTTTTTTATTACGATCACACAATAAAAATAATTAGGCAAATTTGACGCGCTCTAAAGCTCTGTCCCTGAAAAATCAACTTTTGGACACCTGTATACCCCAATGAAGTCAGTTCTCAATGTACAAAGACAATTTCAGAACACAAAACATAAAGTACCTTAATAGCTATGCTGTTAAGGGTCTAACTCGTTTGAGGTTCGTCCACCGGCTCTGTCTTGATGGAGATCTGCATGGACTGTGGCGTGGGCAGCTGTAATGGCGCCGATTTTGATCGCTCTAAATTGTACATCTGGAATGAAATAGATCATTTTCATTGTTAGAGAAACGAACACATATTAATTCTTCTTTTTGAAGTTGTACTTCTTTAGGCGCGTTATGGAAAAAAAATGAGAGTGACATTTTAAGATTGCAACACAAAAGTTACAGGTCAACCGGTGACTTTTGTTTTACATCAAAACTAAAGTCAAAGTCTTGAAATAAATATATATGACATAATTTGTACTAAATATTATAAGATTCTTAACCTGTGACTTTTGTTTTACAGTCAAGATTAAATTCAAAGTCTTGAAATAAATATATATGACATTATTTGTACTAAATATTATAAGATTCTTAATTTTAAATATTTATTATTTAGTATAAAAATATTAGTAAAAAATCGGGAGTGGTCTCCCCTTGACTTTCTCGTATACCGGAAACCACTCATAAGTTCATAGAAACTTTATATTTTGATGTCATACATGCATGTTAAATTTTAGTCACCCATCGGAGTACCGACCGCGCACTTGGTTGCTTAACTTTCGTGATCGACGACTCAAAAGTTGATAGAAACCTTATATTTTGATGTCATACACGTATGTTAAATTTGGTTGCAATAAGTTAAAACATGCTCGAGTTATCGTGATAACGCACAGACACACAGACATAGTTCCAAAAATTGTATTTTTGGCCTCGGAGAGGGAGGTCCAAAACGTGTTTAAACGTGTAAATCCGTCAAAATCTCGAGGTCGAATTTTTTGACGATTACAAGACTTCCTCTATACGTATACGAGAAAGTAAAAATGTCCGGTTTTATTAAACAATCAATTATCACTATGAAATTATGGCAAGACGGTATCATATTGTAACTGTATTAACCATTTTATCTGGTCTCGGAAGTTCAAATTCATTCTTACCTTCATAAACAGAGGCGTCGATAGCTGTGCAACACTAGTCGCTTTGCTAAGGCTTTCCTCCATCTCAGTCATGTGTGGCACCTCCACAGGAGCCACCTTCATTTTTGGACACCTTTTCTTTATTAGATGCTGTTCCTCCTCTGAATCCGATGGCGGGGGACGAACCTGAAATGAGAAGTGATATTATCAGCATTTGATTTGTAAAAACAGTTTTAGCAACATTCAAAATGATGTGAAATTAAAGATGTAATGATAAATGAAAACCTAATTTGTTTAGTACATAATAGACTGTGCACAGAAGACAAACACTTCATTGTCGGTGAAGCTAGGGTTGTTAAAATTAGGGCTGACATCAGTTTGACTGGCCAATAACCAATGGAAAACCCTATAATGAAAAATCTGCATCGCGCGACACTTGATCTTAAACTGTTTTAAGAAACGTCGTTCAAGCGCGTAATAAATCATGATTACCTTATGTATTTATCTTTATTTTGAGCACGTATGATTTCGAAAACAAAATTACGTTCGACTTGGCCAGTCCAAGATGCTCGATAAGTTGATAGAGTCAACGTGTTAAGAACCTAAACTCCTCAATCTATGAATGCCGTCTCAATCTTTCAGCATGGATGTCGTTATAAACTCCACTAGACAAGTTTTTAATATAGAAAGAGAGAACTTAGTACTAAAAGCCGCATTCCATCAAATAGAATAAGCGAACAGATGTTAATTAAAAACACTAAGGCCCAGTTTCACAAGTTCCAAGTAAGTTCCCATTAGCGTTTATCTGACTGACAGTCTATATACAAACCGTCAATTAACTACCAGATATCTCTTAATCAGAAGTTTACAACTTGTGACACCGGCCCTAAAACTTATTATACATCATATATCAACTACATTTGATGGGATATGGCCTTACTTTTATGCCTTAAATGTCAAAAGATTAAAATGAACTAACTACGAACTACAATTAATGATAATAATGGTTAATTTACTTCGATGATATTATAATTGTAAATCACAGACGTGTCCATTACCTTCCTAGGACGGCCCGGTCCTCTCCGTTTCGTCTGGACTGGGAGTGGGGATGGCGAACGAGTCTATTAATACAAAAGATTATAGTTAGAAGAACTCTAAGACTAAGAAAGTCCTACCTATGCAATATAATGTAAATTAATTTAAACTCCTCTCTAAAACCATTGCAGCTCGTATTACTTGACAACTTTTACGATGGAATATCCGAAAACCTTTAAACTACGTAGTCACTCAAATCACATTTCATGCATGACCGGGACAGTATGAACTTAGAGCGGGCACTTATGTAAAAATCATTTGAAAATTCAGTAGTAAGAAACCTAAACAATAACCCCCTTATTATAAATCATGGACTAAAGTTAGTTGTGGATTAAAACTGATGCTGACTCTGTCCTCGGTAACATTATTCACCGTCGGAAACGTAATTTCGGAAATATTAACCCAGATACTGCGACGGGGCTTTTAAAAGGCCCGAAAAAAGTATTTAATATACCCTCAATTTTCGAGTAGTTAAAATGAATTCTCAAAGATATTTGCACTGTCAGGTTACTGAGTACCTATCCGTGTATTATTTGATGCGGCTACGTTTACAACTAGACACTTGTTTATTTAAAGTTTTTGTGTCTTTGAAGATTTAGGAGTATCTGTTTCATGATGTCTGGACAAAGGTAAGCTTTTCTCATTTATATATGTGGATGTTGTAGCTAATTCATTTCAATATTTAATTTTAGATATGTTATCTTAAATATCAGGTTATCAATTTGTTTTAGTGCAACAAAAACTTATTCCCTTTTCACGTTTCAAATTGATGGCCTTTTAAACGGCCCGTCGCAATATGGGGGTTGATAATAAGATTGTTTTCTTTTTAGCACCCGACCTTTGAGAGCACTCAATCTCAACGAAATAGTTGATGAATTAGAGCGATATGAGGATTCCGATTTGTTGCCAACTCAAATTACAATTTTTCCACCTGAGAATGCTAATGCCGACGTCACAGATGAGGATTCTGGAGATGAAGAATTAGTGGCATTGCAAAATTTACCAGATAAATAATTGTTTTCTGGTTGATATAACTATGTATCAATAATTCTATCTTGTTCTGCTTATCTTCTTCTTTCTCCTGGCTTTGGTCCCGTTTTTATTTGGGGTCAGCCCTCCTAGTACTTCTGCGCCACACCGTACGGTTGTGTGTTGTCGTTTCATCTGCATTTGTGTATTTTATGTCATTCTGAACAGTCGCCAACCAGGTCATTGGTGGTCGTCCACGGCCTCTTCTTCACTCCTCTATCTTGTTTTGTTTATATGGATGCAATATTTAGATCTTTTTTATGCTCTCAACTAAGCCGAGGTTACGTTTCATCTGAGTTCCGACGAAGAAGACGATGTATCTTTGTCAAGTTTGTCAAAAAGAAGGCGCACGACGGATTTGACTTCAGACGATATTGACGCCGTACCTTCTAGTCCCACTGCATCTCCCACTACTTCAGGTGTGTCAACTAGTTCTACGTTTCAGCCGACAGTTCCCCGAAACCAACCACATATAATATAATACTATTTTTGTCTGACGCAATTTACGGGTGAAAAAACCGGGCCCCGCCTTTTTGTCGCGGCCAGGCTGGAGAGTTGAAAAGGAGAGAGAGTACTGGGCCACCTTCACCGACCCTAGCTGTTCCTGGCAGACTGCAGACCCTCCTGATCCCCACCATTGATCCACCATCTCAGGGCAGTACTCAACCGACCTGACTAATTTGGAAGTAGTGGAGTGTAGTGCAACCGGCGGTAGACCTTGCGACCCCTGAACACGTTCTTTTAAATAATTTTTGTCTACTGGGGTTGGTTGTTACTAGCCCCAACTTAGTTAAAAGTCCTTTTTGTATTTGCCAAAAGTGTAAAATTCGTTTACATCCTATGAACTGTTTCCTCAAATATCACACTAAAACTCAGCAATGTTCACCAAGTACTGTTGTTTTATTGTGATATTATATCATTGTCTATAATTATTGTGTATAATTATTATTGGATTTATTAATTAAAAACTTTTATTATAACAATTTGTTTTATTATTTTTAGACCGCCACATATATGTAAACAACCCCCATACTACGACGGGACTTTTAAAAGCCCACCTTTTCCAGGCTTTTCTGGAAACATGTTATTTTTTTTACTATTTTTCCCAATTATTACGAGTAGTTTTAACTATCATATCCGAATATCACCAAGATCGGAAACAAAAAATAGTTTCAGTAACATCTGGGTTAATTGACTGTATTCTTCTAAAAGTGCATTAATAATGTTATGTTTACTTTGTGATTTGCAATGTGTATACAAATATTTACCTTTCGTTTTCGGATAGGTCTGCTCCCATCCGCCGATCTCGTGGTCATGGATAACTTGGATTCTGTCCTCGAATTGTTGATAGACGTATCTGTAATCTCTTCTTTGGTCAAAATACCACTTATCCTATTCTTGAAGAAGCTGTCTTCGGCCAATCGAAGTGCCTCAAAGCATTTGTTACCTTGCAACGCGTACCTAATAATTTTCAACACCTCTATTCTACATAACAATCTAGTGTCATCGTCCATTTTCTTAAATAAAGGCAGTAGGGAATTCATGAACAGTTTATCGTCATCAAAATGGTCATCAGGTAAAATTGAGTTTGCATCTATTTTGATTTCTAAAGACGGATTTTTTATTTCTATTTTTTCCTTTTCTAAAGTCGCTTGGTTGCATTTGTCAAACGTCTCTGGTTTCTCTGGCAGGTCAAATTTGTCAGACTTGGATTTGAGATCAAGATGCTTCTCTACTATTTCTGTCTTTATTTTGGGCAAATCTTCTGGCGGTGGATGTTGAGGAGAGTTGGATACTTCTGAGAACGATTCGTACTTGTCTTGTGAGTATCTTGGCTTTCTGTAACGGGAAATATAATCAGTGTTAAATGCATTACAAAGAGCTGGACACGTATTCGATTTTAATTGGACGTGTAAGAATATGCAATGCACCACCAATATCATTAAATGAAGCTTTTGGAACAAACTTAATTTAAAGATATCATAACAATTTTAAAGATATCGGTGGCGTATTGCATATGTTCCGTTGAAAAGTTTATAGCATAACTAAGTTATTATGATGGAAGAACAATATAATACCAACAACATATGATATTACAATCCTAAACTCCTCATTATGTTCCTGCCACATTAGAAGATCTGTACCCAGCAGTGAGACGTTACATTCCAAATTCAGATTGTCAATGATAAAATTAGTTTCAGAATAATATTTTTCCACATGCTTAATATGAAGTTTTGTCCGTTCAGGACAATAATTTTTATTTTATAGAAACTTGCAACAGGCATTACTTGATGACAACCCGACTCCATTTCCTACCCAATGGAAAACAGGGAACTTGACCTACAAGGATACAACACTACTATGAGTTAGAATTATTTGACTGCGGGCTTCTATAACGTAGGGGTACTTCTCAGAACGAGAAACCCTGTGCCATACCTCCTAAACCACTTATTGTGACTTAACTTGAGTAAAAACTAGGTGAGCAGGTTAAATAAAGCCCACTGTTTTTTTATCATCTAGCAAATGAACACATTCTACTTGTTTGTAGGCAGAAATGAAGTCGAAATACAAAGATAGCGAGCGCGAGAGATAATTGACAACATTACATTTTTTTATTACAATAGATAAAAAATAGACACTAAAACTTCAAAACTTATTCATTCTTATTCGACGCAAGTGCAAATGCAGGATTTTCGTGAGTTCATGTAATGGTCTCTACAAAAGTAAAAAAAAAAATTACACTACTGTAAAATCTGTAAAGAAAAGATGGATGGCAAACACTTTCTCTACTAGAAATCCTACGCTGTCGATTTTTGGTACATTTAGTTCTTTTTTAAATATCTCATAATTTAGCAAGTAATAAAGTCTGAAAAAAATATGTATATTATGTATAGTATTCTAGCTAGATAACCAAAGTTCCAAATGGCTTCTTAATTACCATAACTTGTTTTTTTTAAATGTTGCCAATTAATTATGCCACCCTCGCCTTGCCGACCTGCAAGGTGCTTCTTCAAGCCTCTTTTAAATGACCCAGGATTGTGGGAAGGAGGGAACACGTGTGCTGGCAGTGAATTCCATTTCTAGATTGTGCGACAAAGAAACGTGCCAAATTTCTTAGTTCGCCTTGGAATGGTAGCCACAGTTTGTCGGTGGCAATGTGAGTCAGTACGCGTGGTTTGTCAGTTTTGACTCACTTGTTCTGTAGTGCTCTGAGCAGGAAGGCCATCTGCCTGTGATACTGGTAGCGGCGACTGCCCGGCGGGCACTCTTCGGGTAGCACGCACTTGCCCTGTCTATACGCTTTGGTGTACGAATCTCGAATGGACCGCCATCTCTTCTGCACCTCTTTACCTGTTGACAACAGAAAAAACTACTTGTAATTGGTATGTTCGTTTTAAAATCTGCTTGAACAAATGCTATGTTTTTAAAATCGATTTTAATGCGAGAATTAATAAAGTTCTAATTTTGTTATGGTGGATTAATTTTACATTGTAAAGTTTATTTTTAAACTTTGTTAAAAATAAATTGTTTTTTTAAAACCTAGTCGAGCGGAATGTCCGTTAGGAGGCTGAAGGTTTTAGTGTCCCGGTTCTCGAATCCCGTAGGAGCCAATTATTTTCATTCCTTTTTAAATCTTCCCGAGTGAACTTAATACCACATAAGTTATATTACTGAGACTTTTTATAGTACCTAATATTGGGATGATGGACATATTTATTTTATAGAAAATGGGAGCTTTCTAACTTTTTAAAACGATGATAGATAGGTACATAATTTTATTTAATGTGTAGGTAATATAAAAATAAATGCTGTGACAAGTTTGAAGTGTTAGACGGGGCAAATCTTTTTTTATAAAGATAAAGATCTGTTATCCTTCGTTAAATAAATCTTGTAAATATCAACACAACATACACTGGTCTGTTTAGAAAAGATAAAAGATACTATAGTCTTATTTTAACTTTGCATTTAATTATTAGAGAAGAAACTTAATAACATCAATATCTATTTTATTTAGTAGGTATATTTTATTATTTTTTAAGTATATTTTATTAAGTATAATTATTTAAAAAAAACTTTGTTTATTTAAATAACATTTTGAAAAAAGATTCTGCATACTTAATCATTTAAAATGCTAGAAGGCGTGGTAGATTTTTGTTAAAAAAATTGTATTTTTTGTAACCCTTTTTTTTGTATCGTCAGGAAACCGCGTCAAATTGTAATTCTACAGTACACAATTAAAAGAGGTGATGCTTTAATACTAATATTTTGATGTAATTTGGTCATACGTGCGCGAATGCGCGTCGGTCGAGGTCGGGGCGAACGAACGAGTCAAGTTGAAGGCCGAGCGTCAGAGGCTCATCGGAACACTAGCATCCGCACATGACTTCGACTGCTTAAGGGGGCGACAAAGGGTAACATGCAACAATAATCACGCGTTAACAAGAAAACCATACATTTTGAAAAAAAAATATAGGTACGTCAAACTAGAGTACCTCCTAATACTTACACAACAAATTACTATGAGAACATTTGAATCGTACAGCATCAAAAACCGCAATGTCCTTAAAAATCAATGAACATTGCGAGACGAGGAACTTATTATCCGCGGAAGACTAAAATCCAAGAACCATCAGATTTTTTTCCGCCAGGACTTGTCTTTCACTTGACGCGGATAAATGTGTTGAAAGACTCCATGTGCGAATACTTTGCACATCGGAAGATCAGTACAACGGGTGCTATGAAAACTAATCTAAAATTACGTTTTATTGTAATTTAGTTGAAGTCCGATGTCCTCGGTTGTTTGGGGTACTTTTTGTACGCATTACCTTATTCTCTCGTATGCGTTATGCCATGCAGTTCTAATGGACGCCACACACGATCAATTTTGCATGATAAGTGTAGCGCGCTTGGAGGGGCATCAAGTTCGCCGTCAATTTTGCATGAGGCCGCAACAATAGGCTTATTACTGGCCATAGTACCCTAGCGCACTCTCCCAGTGGTGCGCCACCGGACTCACTGTTGGACCGGGACAGCCCAGGGACGTTTTGGTGAAATTGCGTACTAGATGAAGGTTCACGGTTTCGATAAAATTTTAAGATAGCGGTTTTATCATGGCTATATCATACCGTGTTTCGGTGGTCATGCTAGGCGGGCAGATGGGCTTAGAGGGGACCGGTGGTTTTTAGTGAGTAGGTTAGGACCGTCGGGCGTTATTCTGCGCCGAGTGAGTCCCACACGCCGTACAGGAACCAGCGTGCGGTATGGTCCGTCAATGGATTTCCCATCGTCATAAAAAAGGCTGGCGAATATCAACTTTATCACTCCAATCTCTCAAAAATATATTTCCTCCCCACAAAAAAACCCAAAGCTGGCATCAGTGGCGTCATGCATACTTGAAGGCCGCCACACACGATCAAGTTTCAATGACGCTGCACTCCGCTGCAGGCTTTTCAATTCGGCAGCGGATTCGCTTCAAGTAGACTTGTCATGCACACCCACAGACACACATTATCGTGTGTGGCGTCCATAAGCGTTCTGTTTTGACGGACAAAAAAGTCCGCGGATAAAAGCCCGTCGTCTGCGCAGGCCTTAACATTATCAGCGTCCGTGGTGACGGGAAACCATAAGTCTTCACTGAATAAATCTAAGAGAACGTTATTTGACTGCAGCGTTTATATTATATCCCTTTGCTTCTTCTATTACAATAACAAGCGTACCTGCGTTCAAATTTCAACCGTATACGCTTGTCTATTAGCACTTTATTGTTTGCTTTTCCATAGATAAATTGATGTTTGTTATGTCACCAGTCGTTGCTTTGGAGTCGAATTATTTAAATTTGTTTAACGAGTGTGAAAACTGGGACAGATGATACAGTAACTATGGCTACATGAAAATCTTCGCGGGCATCTATTTTGGCTCGCTGTTTCTAAGTGTGATGGGATGGGAACAAATATGTACTTAGTAAATAGCTTTTTTTTATCTCACGAATGTGAGCTTTCGTGATAAAATCTTTTTTGTCTAACGATTAAAATCTTTCGGTTTTGTATGTACAGATGTACAGTGAACAGCAGAAGTTGATCATCAAAAATGAAATGAAATTCGTTAAAAGTTAAATGTATAAATAATAAATACGGAAAAGTAAAACTTTCATTAGGTGGTAGACCCATAGGTAGGGTCGTCTGGGTAGGTACCACCGCCTTTCTTATTTCTGCCGTGAAGCAGTTCGCTGTTTCGGATTGAAGGAAAAGGTAGCCAGTGTAATTACTGGGCATGGAGGGCATATCATCTTAGTCCCCAGGATGGCAAACGCACTTGCGGTGTTAAGTGATTATGCTTAATATTGCAAGTGTCTATAGGCAGCGGTGACCACTTAACATCAGGTGGGCCGCAAGCTTGTTTGCCATCTCGTAACATAAAAAAAACTCCTAAAAGTTTATTCATCTTGTGGGTGTAAGCAGTCATTTGGGTTATACATCATTTAAATTTCTATTATCTATCTATAGCTTTCAGTTAATGAATGTAGATTTTGATCATCTACTTTTGCTGTTGCCTGTACCTGTTATAACACTTTTTCTTTTGTAACTGCTTCAGGCAGGGCGCGTCTACCAAGAATCTGTTTTTTTACTTTCTCGTAAGTATACGTAGTATAGAGGAAGTCTTGTAATCGTAAACAAATTCGACCTCGAGATTTTGACGGATTTACACGTCTTGGACCTCCCTGAGTCCAAAAATACCGTTTTTGGAATTACGTCTGCGTGTGTGTGTCTGTGCGTTAGCACGATAACTCGAGTATGCTTTAACTTAATGCAACCAAATTTAACATGCATGTATGACATCAAAATACAAGGTTTTTTCAACTTTTGAGTCCTTTCCCGAGAAAGTCAATGGGAGACCATTCCCGATTTTTTATATAAGCATTTATATGAAAAAAAAAAACAGATTCTTGGTAGAATATTTCTACCCTACACAATTAAAACAACTAGTAAATATGAAAATAACAAAAAGTAAGTGGTTAAATGATAATACTTCTGTATATCAAATCGACGGACGGCGCGATATAGTGCGATACGCACCTGCCTTTGATAATGATTCCTAATATTGATAAACTTACTTTGTTTGATTCATACTTATTTATATTGGGGTGTGCTATGTGGTTGGCAAACAAGGTATACGGACCGCCTGGTGAGTTTTGAATTTTTAAAGTTTTTTACTTTCTCGTATATTTACACGTTTTGGACCTCCCCGAGTCCAAAAATACCGTTTTTGGAATTATGTCTCTGTGTGTGTCTGTATGTCTGTGTGTGTGTCTGTGCGTTAGCACGATAACTCGAGCATGCTTTAACTTATTGCAACCAAATTTCACATACGTGTGAGTATGACATCAAAATATAAGATTTCTATCAAATCTTGAGCCGTCGATCACGAAAGTTAAGCAACCAAGTGCTCGGTCGGTACTCGGATGGGTGACCAAAATTTAACATGCATGTATGACATTAAAATATAAGGTTTCTATCAACCTTTGAGTCGTTTCCGGTATACGAGAAAGTCAAGGGGAGACCACTCCCGATATTTTAGTTTCTGACTTTCAAGACATTTTTGTGTTTTATGAGGTTGGAAACATAGATACAGCCTTGATTTATTTTCCTCACACAGCTGAATACATGACTAGCCCAATAAAGTCATCACCGTTCTCCTCAGATATAAACACAGTGCAACAAGCTCGATGAATTTTTATGGTGGATTGATGATAAAACGAACATGTTTTTGAAATGAGATTGAAAGAAAATTGATGTTCCTTTTATTATTATTTTTTTAAACTAAATTATTCGTAAAACCTTTTTTGTTTGTTTTACTATTTTTTGTTGCACTGTATTTACATCTGAGGAGAAAGGTGATGATTTTGTTTGACTAGTCACATATTCAGCTATGTGAGAAAAAAATCAAGGCTGCATCTATGCTTACCAAATCATTATGCACAAAAATGTCTTGAAAGTCAGAAACTACTAAAAAAACTAAAAAAATCATAACTCAAAAACTACAAAAAATCGTAGAACATACATAAGGGGTTATTCGGGTTTGTCTACCTTTGGCTTCAGCTTTACACTATTTTTGGGATACCCTGTATATTTATTTATTTGGTCGATCTCCTAGGTCATGTTGGTGTGCCTTTAACATAAGTAAACTATACCATCATTATCATTAACAGCTCATTTAATGTCCCCACCGAGGGGCTCGAGCCTACCCCACATTAGGGGCGATTAGGCCTTAGTCAACCACGCTGGCCAAGTGCGGGTTGGTCGACTTCACACACAACCTAAGAATTTCTTCATAGGTTTCCTCACGATGTTTTCCTTCACCGTAAAAGCGTCGATTAATAGTAGTTTATGCAACTGTCATATAATGAAGGGTATTAAAACACGAGTGTGAGTTTATGAAACGAGCGCAGCGAGTTTCATAATAGTAACGAGTGTTTTAATACCCGTGTTATATGCAGTTGCATACACTACTTTATCTTCACTAATGCTTTTACTCTTGTTGTTTGATTAATTGCATTAGTGAAGATAAAGTAGTGGCGTCCGATTTTTCTGGCAACAAACTATTTGTTGTGGCTTTTTGCAAATTATTAGGAGTCAAATTTTTTGTATGGGATCCCTTTGCCTTCCCGAGTATTTAAGAAAAATAACTGTATCATAATGAGTCGAACCGGTGTTATAATGGTCATTATGTTACAGGTTGCTGTATCATAATGAGTCGAACCGGTGTTATAATGGTCATTATGTTACAGGTTGTTTTTTTTTAATTTTAATTTTGATTATCTGTATTAAAAAGTATGTCATTTTATGTTCACCTTTGATATCGTAATTCGAATATTATGACACGAGTGTAGATAAACGTACATAATGATTTCAAAATTTGAAAACACATTGGTACGTGGCGGGGATCGAACCAGTGCCTCCCGGGTGGGAGACGACGCTCTTACGCACTACGCCACCGACGCTTTTTAATACACTAGATAGAATGAACTTAGACCATACACTCGTGCAATATACTAAATATTGAGTACGTTATCTTGTTTTACAACGCGAAATTGCCGGTAATTTGCCATCCATTGATCGGTCAGTACGTACTCAATTAGAATCAAAGCACACCTACACGGCAATGTACGTCAGGCTGCATATAATTTTCAGTCTAGTGGAAACGAGGCTTAACGTTAGATACATCATAATACAGTGACTCATTCGTCACATAGACGCATTACAAGAAAGCTTATAATACAGGTACATGGATACTAATCGGATCGCCATTTCAGATTTTAGTAAAAACTCTTTTCCTTTGTTTAGTACAATCTATAACTGTCGAGTTCAACACCAATTCAAATACCATTTATGTACTTAAAAATAAACTTTGTGCGTTCTAATTTCTTGTACCATATATGGGTCACCAGCACTGTTGGTTTGGGCGGGTTAATTTAGCAAATTATTAGAGAAATCATTTAATAATTTCACAAAGTATGGGCATTAGGCAAATAATTTCCTTATTAATTAGCATAAAAGCTACCATTATCTGATCACAATAAAAATGAATAAGTAATTAATTTAATAAATACTTAATATTGTATTTTTTTTTAAGTTTTCCCTTGTCATAAAAAATATATAAGAAACTTAATGAAAAGTAGTCTATTATCTAAAACCGATAAAATAATTGTAAATAGAAGGAAAACACTTCAATAAAAACCTTTACGTCACCAACGACCTTTAAATTTTGGCGGATATAACTTGTTAAACATTGAATTTAATACTGTATTGCTTTAACTATAGATGTTAATTTTGTGTAATATTCATAGACATACTACTAAACTGTTCGAAAGGCTCTTGCCACAATTAATATCAAAACAAAATAAATGATCTTCCCACGTTTGGATGTGAAACTGTGAACACGTCTTTATTGTAGGCGTGTGGTGGTTCTGGCATTTCAAAAAGCACTTTGTCTCAATGAGTTAAGTGTTAATTTGAAAAGTCGAAGAAAAGTATTTGGGCTCATAAAATCTTGTAGATATGTTGGGCATTGGATTCAAGAAGTTTTATATGGGCTTTATAACGGGCTAGGAATAGGTTTCATAATATTTATTGCATATTAGAGGTATCTACAACAAAGAACTTAGTACAAAGATCCTCAATTCCTCATACAATACTTATTTTCTCTAATCTCCATTCTCAATACCAGCCTAGCGCGTTGCTAGGCTACTCGCTTCGACTGTTCCGCCACGCGCAAGCGTGCAATACGTAGGGTTGGCGAGATGATATGAGAGTGGCCTAGGGTTGTTACAGCTTTTTTTTACAAAAAAAATTGTGTGTGTCAGCTCCGACGCACGACTGGAGTTTACTCCGAGACAGGTGAGATGGCGCACCTGCTGTCATCCGTGTTTTGACTATTAGAAAGTTGCGCGACATAGGATGCGCACCAATTATGACTTTGACATTCAAAAACGTAACGAGATGATTCATCGATAGATTTTACTCCTCACATTTTTCTCATACCGGGCCCCTTATATATATATATATATATATATATATATATATATATATATATATATATATATATATATATATGCAAATCGATTCTTAAGGAGTAAACTCCAAAAAAACTGTATTTTGTCACATTTTCTATCGTATCGAATTGTGAATCTAAACCATTGTCAAATCCACTCAAACAAACAAAAAAAACATCAAAATAGGAAGAGAAAGAGTATAATTTACCTAACAATTTGTAAAACGTGTCTTGATTTTGGGATACTGTATGGCCCATACTGCCAGATGTAATTTTATGTGTAGCCAAATTGTACCTACTTACATATCTGTACAGTACAAACCCTTTTAGGATTATGGGCTTGAGAATATGTATGTATAAACTCGTCAATGGCTACTAAGAAACCGATTAAATTTTATTTTTACACAGGTACACAGTACAGGTTTAACCTAGTTCAGGCAAACAATAATAACTATCACCTTAATTTTATATTTGTTTACATTTAAGAAAAATCATGTACTTTACTTATGAATAAACAATTTATTATTTATTATTATTATTATTATTTTTGAGATAAATCTATAGACAACACAAACCTCTATTGTGACAATTTTTTATCACATAGGCATGGCTTTATTTATATAACGAGATTACAAAGGAGAATGCCCATACCTGCCCACAATGTTTCGCAATAACCAAATAAGGTCAAGGTGGCTAAATCCGTCTAGGGGGCGTCACCGTCTGCTTCGATTTACTTTTGACGGAATAATCCTATGCTTTTTTTATATAACGTCGGTAAAACAGGATAACATCGTCGTTCAAATTATGCCAGACAGATGGCGAAAGTTGACATAGACATGAATCAAACGTCGTTAGAAGTTCAGTTGAGTTTCGAAAGTGCCAAGTGAGTAAGACGTGTCACCTTTTATCGAAGGTAAATATAATATTATGACATTTTTAGTAATAAAAGAGTAATACATTTATAGTTCAAAGCCTGCTCAAACGATTATGTGTTATTGCTTTACAATAAAACGTTTAATAAGTTACTAATCGTATCTGAAATATTTCTAACTACAAAATCGTGAAGTGGCGAATCCCGTCTATATTTAACGGGGCAATTTCGTCATGTGCCGGAATTTCCCTATTTCAGATATTGTAAACCTTTTTTTACTAATCGTAATCTTTTGAGATTTATAGGTTATACCTACACCACATTTGATTAAATTAGTACAAACATTTAATGGGATGATAAACTTTTTATAATACATACGTACTCAAAATGTATGCAACATTTGTTTTATTTTTTTAGATTTTGAAGTGTTCGTAGAAAAAGTTGGTAGATTTTATGAGTACAACTATACCTTATTGTTTTTGTATGTACTAATCAAAAAATATAAGATGGTGTATTATTACAATTTACATTATTATCATTTGTTTCAGAACGGTTTACCTATATCACCATTATAATGCGAAACTACAAAAGGAAAACCAGTAAAGGTTCTTACGACAAAAATGATTTGCATGAAGCTCATCTAACTAATGATAAAAGTTTGCTAGTTCAGTTCCTACTTTAATAAGTCTATAGTTTGTTATTTGTTGTAAAATAGTTATTCCTCATAATATTATTATGTTTAGGAAGCTATCTCGTGATTTGTTTTAAATTCATAAATAATGTGTTTTTATTTTATTTGTTGTGTCTTAAATTTTATAAGTAAGTCAAGACTAATGTAGATTCAACCAGGCGCTTGAAATCTCATTGATATATAATAAATGACTTAAAATTAAAATGTAAAGTTGATTTATTCCACTTCGGACATCGCATAAACTAGGTTTACTACCCCTGGCTTTGTAAGTATGCCGGAATAGCCCCAAAAAAATGTTTATGCGTTTAAAATGATATCTAGACTCTATTTTGATCTGTGTAGGACACATTATAGACTGTCGTTCACCAACAAATAATCAACTTGGTGTAATATTAAAATTGCTTGGAATTTCATAGAAATATCGCTACATGACGGACTTGCCCCCGAGATGCGGGAAAATCCGTCTAGTGAGAAGGTTTTTAAACAATGGCATTTATTTCAAAATCTTAATAGAGATTCAGATAAATTATACTTTGATAAAAAGTCACTTAAAATCCAATCTTGATAGCCACATAATATTTGGCATCTATTTTAAGGTTTCTTTATTATGCTTGATCAACTTCAGATTTAAATAAAGTATGCCGGAATTAGCCACCTCGACCTTATACTTCAGAAATAATCTAACGAATTATGTTTATTTTTTAATATCAAAGCAAAAAGGTTTAATTTTAACGCTGCACTGACTTTCCACTACATATTATTTACCCTTTACTTGAAAGCAAAATATTTTATGTGTATACAGTACCCGTAGTGTAAGTTTTTAGTATACAAAACACACCGATTGTAGTAGCGTTAAGAGCTCAATTTGTATAGGAAACGCGAACAGCGCCCCTAGCGGAGAGAAGCGCAAATCATGTTTCTTATACAAATTGACCTCTTAACGCAACTACAATCGGTGCGTTTTGTATACTAAAAAACTGACACTACGGGTACAGTTACATGTTTAGTTGGTTTCATTAAAAAACGATCTTCTTTAAATTATTGGTTACATGGCTATCCAATTAAGCTTAATAGTGTTGTTTTATCTGGTGTTATCTCGCAAAACGAACTAAATACAAAATTCTAGAAAGAAAAATTATCGAAGGCGTGGCTGTAAGGGCTAGACCCCCTTTGCATTCTCTTAAATATGGAGTATTTAAGAATATAATAGTTTCTCCCGAGTTCTTGTTGTAAAAACACGTGTTGAGAGACTCCATTTTTAACTCAATCTACCGTCTGTTACTTTATGTATACGAGATACCACGGCGAGTGCTCTGAAGAGATTTTTTCCCTAATCCCACCATCTCCTTTCCTTCTAAGGACTACGCGTGCTGGTCTACGTTGTCACCGACAAACTGTGGCTACCATTCCAACGCGTACTAAGAAATTTGGCAACTCGTTTCTTTGTCGCACAATCAAGAAATGGAATTCACTTCCAGCACATGTGTTCCCTCCTTCCTACAATCCTGGGTCATTCAAACGAGACGTGAAGAAGCACCTTGCAGTTGCAAGGCGAAGGTGGCTAGCGCGGCGGTTTATCTTTCGCGCTAGCTATCTTCGCATGTGGACTCCACTTCTGCTTAACATCAGGTGGAATGGAGTCATCTGCTCGACTTTTTATAAAAAAAAAAAAAATGTACATTTCCACTTCACATTGGCGAAATACGTAATCTTTTCGCGAACGCCATTAATTAAAATGAAGAAGAAGAAGAACATAAAACTATAGCTGTCGTTCTGTCAAAAATATTTGAATTTAATGTAACCTCAAAATTACTAAGTTTTGAGAAAACATAACCTTATATATAAAATTTCCATGTCACAATGTTAGTTACCGTACTCCTCCGAAACGGCTTGACCGATTTTCATGAAACTTTGTATGTGTATTCAGTAGGTCTGCGAATCGGCTACTATTTATTTTCCATACCCCACCCCATACAACCCTTATCACTTATACCCATAAGTGATAAGGGTTGTTCACCCTTAATTTATTTTTAATTTTTGGACGAAATTTTTTGTTTTTATTTTTTTATTAAGTGGCATTAAAAATACATACAACCCATTTTATTAATTTAATCATTTTTGTAAGGCAAAATAACGTTTGCCGGGTCAGCTAGTTGTTATATAAAATAATTTATTGACATTTGCCCCACATAAATTATCTGAGTAAATTATAGATTTTTCCCTGTCTTTGTCACTCACAATGATGGCCCAAGTCCCATACTAAAATGCGCATTCGCCTTTCAGCTTTTTTTTTTGTAAATTTAAGCAAAAGACACCATCCCACTTGATAGATAGTAAGTAGAAGTGTATATCCAAATACAAAAATAGCTAATGCGAGATAAGAATGTAAGCGAGCCACTCTCGCCTTGCCGACCTGCAAAGTGCCTCTCCACTTCTCTTTTGAATGACCCAAGAATGCAAAAAGGATTTATTCGTTGTGTTTCATAATAATTCTTGGCGTGTGACAGGCGCCTGATGTTTGTCACTGTGATAAGCTATTTAAGAGTGTGAATAGGGATCGATCAATCATCATACGACGACTGACGCCGCGTCTCGTCGTGGTAGAGTAGCCAGTAACGCTGCCTACACATCGGTCGGTCCGGGTTGGAATCCTGGTAGAGATAAATGTTTGTGTGATGAACACGAACATTTGTTCACGATTCATGATTGTTTATATATTTTATTTAAGTTTATTTACATCTACATCATTATGTATATTTGTCTGTTATCTAGTATCCATAACACAAGTTCTTAATGAATTTACTTTGGGCTAGCTAGACAGTTGGTGTAAGAAGCGTAGAGATGTATTATAAATATTATTATTATAGGTTCAGAAGTTCCTTGACCGACAAGAGCTAATAAAACTTTTTACTCAGACTGTAGTTACAAATAAAACAAAACGCGATTTCCTTGGTACTATTCCTAATTAATGTGCTTTCATCCGACTAGCGAGCATCAAAGTAATAAATGCAACTAGACAGAATCCAATTTCAAAGAAAAAGAACCTCTATCATTTGCACAATAAAGTAAAATTTCACGTGCAGGTAAGTACGCATATTTGCTACAGTAAAATGATTTCTATGTAATATACATAAAGGTTGTCTAGTATTTGTTAGCTCGTCTAGCGTCGCTAAAATGTGGCGTCCCGACAAAATGCTTTCGAAACAATCGGTTGTATGAGTTTTCATCGATTAACTCTCATTATACCGGGGATTTGTAATCGATTCTCGTCATTGTTCATGCGAGTTGATACTATTACAAATGCTTTAAATTGAATTATGATATAAAAAAAAATTGTAGCCATGTGGTGCCGGCAGAGTAGAATGGCATCACCCTATATTCTCCAATGGGTGTCGTAGAAGGCAGCTAATGGATCAGCAAAAGGATATTGTTCACCTTATACTCCGTCCACCAATCCGCATTGGGCAAGCATGGTGGACTAGCTAAACCTCCTTTGATGACATGGAGAGGCCTTGTGTCCCAGCAGTGGGTCGAATTATAAAGGCTGTATGATGACAAAAATATTGCCTGAAAATTATTTTGTTATTTTTATATCAAAAAATATCTAAGCCAATCACGAATAGGCTTGGCTTAGATATTTTTATTTGATATAAAAATAACAAAATAATTCCCAAATACAAGTGAAGACGTTTATTCCAAATATTGAGGTTGGCACCGACTTTATTTCGCCGTTTTTAGTTTTAAAGGCGGTTTTTTTTATTTAAAAAAAATGTGTTTTGGTTTTTAGGGTTTTGAGTATATAAATTTTCAGTAAACTATCTGGAGATCTTTTAGACACACAAGTGATAAGATTACGATATCATCAATGTCAACTAAATATGCATTATTATAACTGAAACTCTACTCATCAGATGTCTATAAAATTTAAATGGGACCAAATGACAAGCACGAGCTTCCAAAGGTCGAAAGTATCTTTAAAATACACCCCGTAAAGAGTTATGAGGTAACAAAAAAAAACATACAGTCGAATTATAACCTCCTCCTTTTTGAAGTCGGTTGAAAAAATGACGTGATCCTTTAACCCCAGGTATTCCCATTATTTATTAATTTCTCCCTAATGCATCTGCATTTATTGCAGGTATTGCTTGGCAAAAAATGTATGGCAACAGACGTCATAGTGGCGACTGATGTGGAAACTGTTTCAGCAACCCTCATCATTATACATCACAAAACCTTATTTCAATTATCAACACGGGTGTATGCGCATCAAAATAGCACCATTTTTACTCTACAAAATCCATTCTGAAACGATTTTGAATCATTGATTTTAAAACATTCCTGATAGCGCGCCAAATATTTCTGTTTTTCTATTTTTGTGTGCAATCTAGAAGTTGATTTTTTTTTTGTGTTTCATGGCAATCGGTCGGGTTAACAACCACTACTGCCAATATCAAGTGATGGAAAAGACACTCGTCGACTGTGGTTTGATCGGCAGGTTATTATTACTAACTTATTCAGGTGGCAAATTATGAGCATGATTGTGCGGCCGGCCACCCTTATACCATGGCTAGCAACACCCCGCGTCAGACGGGTCCACCCTGTCCCCCTAAACCCTTCGAGCTACGCCACCTTACTTATATAGAAACAGCTGACCGACTGAATATTTAGTTGCAGTATTCAATTCAGTGAGGGCTTTGACCAAAGTCGTACTCCGTGGCTTTGACCATGGTATAGTTTACTTATATGCTATGCTTAAATACAATCAAATTCATAAATACGTGCCGTTCCTACATATTACTCTGCTCGACTGTACATTATACACGGCGATGTTTTTTGACAATATGTATGTATTATGTAATAATAAAATGTGTAGATAGCGACCGAATCAAAGATAAATTATACCTTTAAGCACCTATAGATAATTGACATAAAAAATATATTTAAAAATTATAATATCTAGACACAAAATGGCCGTCCTCCATGGAGGTCGGACACCTCATGACGAATAATTGTAAAGAATGACGAAACTATATCTACAATAGCAACTGTGTACCTAAGTAGGTTACCTATGTTTATTTTAACAAATAACAAAATGTGTTTATTTTAACAAATAACAAAATGTATCAACGTTGATAATTAAAAAAAATACAATATAATACAAAATAAAGTAATATTTAACATGACACGATTACTAAAATATGAAAATTATTGAATGTGTCTAAAATCGCGCTTAGTAAGATTTAATAATTTTATTTAAACATGTTTAATTACGCAATAAATACAATTTATTTTTATACACAACCGGCTTGCGGGCTATGCCCTTCACCGGCTCGATCCAACCACTGATCAACTTTCCTTTTATAATTAAGGCAATATTAAACGTATTAAAATTATGGTCGAAAAACAAAAAATACAAACCCATTTCATATATTTTTATCTGCGCGTCGATTAGTCACAAGCACTAACACAGCGATAAATTTTTCAACGTTCAAACTATTACAACAAACAAAAGATAGTTACTTCGTAATGCCACTCACTAAATCTTATTTTACTATTTATATTCGCGTCAGTGAACGCGCTGTCTCCGTGAAAAGCGAAATTAAAATGAAAACTCCGATAATACTGGCGAGATACACAAAGGCGAGTTAAAAATAAATATCGCAGTGCATACGAACGGATTTGCAGGAACGCAACGAGATTTTGAAAAGAGAACGCCCGGCCCCGTCAATTAAATTGAATTATTTAATTCCGTTTTATAAATGGCGCGCGTTCGGTTTTCCGCCGCGGCAGCGAGCAGTGAGCGACGCTATTATGCCAACTACTAAGATTCTCTTTTTAAAATTATATACTATATAAACCTAGAGCGACGAGCACAGAGTATAGACGCACTCTCTGTCCATCAGGCGCTTCGCCCGTCATTATTTGGTTTTGGCCATTATAAATATGTACACCAAAATTAATAATACAATTTAATTTTATTATAATGGCCAAATCGAAGCCGGTTCGACGCTCAAGCCACAATCAACGATGGAGTAATTATATCGATGTAATATCCGAATGAGTCTCTATTATTAGAACGATTACGTAACAAAGATAAAGTCAAAAAACCTAGTTACGAAGTTCTAAACAAAACAACATTATCTAGCAACAAATTTCGTATTTTTTCTTGATATTAAATTTTAAAAGTTACAACCACCACACTTGCTGCAAAACAAATTGCAGTCCAATCCAAAAAAAAATAATAATGACACAACGAGATGATACGGTATAATTATCACATCATAGTAGTCCACTATTTTCCACTTTTTAGTGCAAATTATAACCGCCGATGAAAGCACTTATATTTAAAAAAAAATAACTTAACACCGCCAACTTAACAATGACAGCGCCATCTAGTCACGTATAACTGCACTAACATTCGAAACATATAATTTATTAGTCCAGGCGATTCTAATCAGGATAATGGAATATTCTTATCGAATTATTGTAATGTCTTTGATAGGTCTATAAAGTTTAAATGAAATCTGACCGTTTAAAGTGGGTCAAAATCGATCCCAAACGTGTCAGTTACAAACATACAGGTGAAAGTAATATAAGTGTGTTGATAATCACTATCCCATTTATACACAGTTGGAGACAGGGTTGCATGCAATGCAACACCTATCCAAGCCCAATGCGGAATAATTAAAATAGTACAGTCGAACCAACTGAATCATGACCCACTTGGCCGATCATTCCTTTAGAATCATAAATTTTGTTAGGCTTTCTTCGCTATCATGCGTGTTGCACTTAGTACGTTTTAAATATGAATAAAAATGCGACATTACGGGTCAGAGATCTATGCAATTTTAATCTTTCTTATTACTGCAGTAAAGTCTCAATTGGAATTTTAAATAAGATGTCGTTCATAATCTAAACTCTTTTCACTACTGAGAAAAACGAATGACTATTATATTTTTAAAAATAAAATGACGTTATGTGTCAGATGTCAAGTAGTAGTCTAGAGTCTGGACAAATTTTAAAAAAGTTTTCTCTCGAGTTCTTGTTGTAAAAACACGTGTTGAGAGACTCCATTTTTAACCAAAATCTACCGTACAATTTTTTACAAACTATAATTGAGTTCTCACTTGACATTGGCAAAATGCATAATCATTAAGATTTGCGAAGGCCATTAATTAAGAATAGAATAGAAATTTTAAAAAGCCATATTGATTAGACACTGTCAGTGTCTAATAAATTGATTACTGGTTCGTTACTTAAGAAATGTACGTTCAAGCGAATTTCATCCTACTTTGTATAGAGTGACTGTAGGAAAATGATCTTAAGGTGGGTCATGATTCAATTTGCTCGACTGTACATTTATTAATAATAAGGGGGGTAAAACAAAAATATCTTAGATCGCAGTTTTTTTTGTGACTATAGGAGAGAATTTGACCGCACTTTCACCTGATCTTAAGCGAAGATGTAGTCTACGATGTTACATGCTCACTGTAGTGTACGTCGGATGTATGGCTGTCGTCTCCTTTGCGCACTGTGGTAGAATAAAGACGTTTGGGAATAGCGCGGGAAAGAGGAAAAAGAACATATATAATTGGGCGGACCTGACGAAGGCAGTGCACGAGGGAGCCGATATTAATAGTTTAATATTATATACATCAAGCATAGTACACTTACCTAGAAATAGCCTATTCACTCTCGCCTTGTAGGCACCCAAGTTATAAAAGGTAAATACAAAAATTTATGTCACCACCTGAGGTTCAGGCGCTTTGCAAACGGCTGGGAGGGCCGGTCAATTTAACCGCGGACGATAGCGTAGCGCAAAGGGAATACTATACTACCAAACGCACATAGAGGGCAAAAAGACCGCGCCGCGGGGCACAGCGGCTAGCCGCTCAAATTTGGAGCAGCTCGAACTGTAGGCCTATTCCCTAACTTTTTTTGACAGTTGGAAGTGATGATCACCGAGTGAATTACACTTCCATTGCCGTTTTACACAACACGCTATTATGGAACTTGTCGTGTAAAACAGCAATGGATACGTAATTCACTCAGTGATCATCACTTTCAACTGTCAAAAAAAGATAGCGAATAGCCCCCCTGGGGTAGTATCTACCTCACCTTACAGAAGACCACAGGCAAATAACACTACATTTTTGTGGTGTTGTGTTTATGTTGGTGAGGGTCGCCAGAGCTTCACGGGGTAGGGTTGGCAATGCGAGGTGGCGCGAGTAATGTAATGCAAGTGTCTATAGGTTACGGCTTGTTGCCACCAGGCAGACCGTATGCTTTGTCTGCCGACCACTTGACATAAAAAGAACTAATAAGAAAAAAAAAGAAAAAATCTCTTGGGCTTTTAACTTTATTAAAAGAACCTTAATTAAAATTTTTAAGATGAACGTCGCCGCGTCGGGGACCTCTAATCCATACTTTAGCATTATCAACATTTTACTAAATTTTTTTAACAATTATAAACAAACAATTATAACTTAAATTTTTAGGTAGTTAAATTAATTTTTTCTTGAATATTATTCAAGAGAGAGATGATGACCTTGAAACGCCTGAACAGATTTTCATGAATTGTAGCTAAGAACCATCTCGATCACGAATAAAAAAAATCCGCATTACAATCGGTCCATTCGTTTAGGAGCTACACAGACCTACAGACACACAGATACGTCAAACTTATAAACACCCCTTTTTGCGTCGGGGGTTAACAAATGCCTGGTCAGTTGTGTGTGGCCTAAAATAATAACCAAACCAAATTAAATAGTAGCACCTCCTTTTTGAGCTCAATATGAGATAATTCTACAGTCAATTGGTTTTACCATGTATCACTGAAAACAAATAATTTGATTGTGATACGCAAACTGTGATAGCATTGTGCGGGCGCGGCAAAGCAGTACTACCAACATTATCATGTGATGCGTGCGGCATTCTTAGATACGCGGTGAATAAAGTCTAATAATAAATCACGCGTTAATTTTAATATTATTCTAGATATAATATTTTAAAGCCCTTTAAAATTTATTGTTAATAAATTTAGATAAGAAAACTCTTGGAAAAATCCTGTCTTTATTTAAGTGAACCTGCGACCTTTTGCCATCCGGGCGTCTGGGAAAATCTTCTGGGGGAAAATCCAAAGATAACTCCAGCCTTGCTTTGCGTTATAAGTATAACATAAAAAATATATACTTAATCAAATAATTCTAAAATAAATTAAATACTTAATTAAATAATTGAAATACAAAAAGGGCTTTTGAAGTTTAATATATTTATTTCATTGAAAATGAATGCATTGTAGACGAACTACTTATTCGAGCATCCGTTTCTCAATATTCTTGTCACTATTTTAATTATCTTCTTTTAAACATATCTCTCTCTTATCAGTCTTATCACTTCGTTGTATAATTTGTCCGTCTATTTCACTCCTAAGGGCTCTCATTTATGCCTTTTCTCCTATACCATAATAATAATGAATTCGGGCTTTTTCTTTATTTTCAATTAGTTACCTACCTTAAACTGTACAGTTTAATTTAATACACTCAATATTTATAACCGTAGAGCTAAGCACAGCAATCACGGCATGCATTATGTAAATTTAAAATTTGTAACCTACTACACCTATATTGTAAAATTAATTTCACTAAAACTCGAACTAAGTTAGGAAAATAATAATTGGTCGAAGTGTATTGAGAATGTAACATAATGGCATACATAGTCTTTACATGAAAAGTAAATGTTGAATAAATTTTAGTAAATTACCTATTACTCAAAACTAAATATTTTTACATTTTTAGATCAATATTCAGCAAAGCTTAAAATAATGCTCATTTTGAGAAATGGACATTTTACGAAGTGAACATTTTGCAAAGTGCTCCTTTTGGAGATGGTGGTACATTCACGGCGATCGCCTTTTGCGTTAAACCCTACATAAGGTCAAGTCACGTCACGTACGTAACAAATTGCTTCCAGGAAGTTATAATTAAGTAATAGTTATTTAAAACAGAACATTGTGATAGCATTGAAAATTTTTAATATTGCATTTGCTACATTTCCAAACATTACTAATACATATTTAAACAAACGTAGTGTGTGTTTGTTTACATTACATTTACAAATATATAGCCATAATATAAGTTCTAATCACCATGAGATAAGCCTTCTTAAAGCATTGTTCATCGCCGACCGCCGTCATGTCAAGTAAACACGTACCTACGGTCGTACATACGTGCATATTGTTCAATTACTTTATCGTAATTAAACATATCGGTTGATTTGGAATTGTAAATTTAGACTTGTAAACACAGAAACTACAAACAAAATGCTCTTACAAGAGACAAGATCAGGAGCGGACGAAAATTGCGTCACCTCCACGAGCCAGTGAATAACGACGATTGTATATTAATTAAATAAATAAAATAAAAATGATTTCTTTCAGATAGATATCATAATAATTTTAGTCGCGATAGTGTGAAGTAATATTAAAACACGTCACGTGAAGACAACATCGTAATGTTATCTCGACGTTTTTTAACTCCCATAAAATGTTGTAGAGACGTTGTCCTGTTAGTAAAAATATAGAGCTGATTCGTTAATTTCCTAACCGATCAACCAAATAGTTTTAGCTACACTACAGTAGGTCAATTTCCAGTTGATCGCTCCCGTTTATCGGAATGGAAAAGAGAAATTAGTATAAAAGATGTAACAGAAAAACTCATACCTACTCTTAAAGTAAATTGTTACTAATATGCACATCCGTACCTAATATTTTTATACAGGCTGACTGGGTGGATATGAAGACAATGGCAATCAATTGACCTACAAAATCACCTATGCAACCAAAATGTATGGAACAGCTTAACACGCTTATAAGCTTCACCTGTATGTTTGCTTGCTTGCTATTGCTATTGTTTGTAAACGATTTGTAGATTCATTCAGATTTCAGGTCAGATTTCATTTAAACTTCGTAGACTTATCAAAGACCGACGACATTACAATAATTCGATAAGAATATCCTATTATCCTGATTAGAAGTGCCATGACTAATAAAAACGTTTAGAGTGTTAGTTCAGTTATACGTCACTAGATGGCGTTGTTATGGTTAAGTTGGCGATGTTAACCGCACTAAGTGGAAAATAAAATAATAAACTAAAAAAAACACGCTTTTATGTTAAATCGGACTATAAAGTGAAAAATAACTTTGTAGTACAGAAACTAAATGATGAACGAAAAGTATAATTTTATTATTTAGAGAAAAGCGTAGGCGGTGCTCAATTTAATTGTACCGATCGTATATTTTCAAGAACTAATGTCATTGAGCACCCCACCCTACGCTTTTCTCTAAATAATAATTATAAGTACTTTTCGTTCATCATTTAGTTTCTGTACTAGAAAGTTTTTAGTCCGATTTAACATAAAAGCGTATTTTTTTTAGATTTTTTTAAACTATTATTTATTACAAGCTTTTATCGTATCCAATGTTAATATGTAAGTTGTCCGTCGAAATTTGCAAAGTATGATTTGCAGAGCTAGGATGATCGAAATAAATCTCGCGGCAATAAAATTGAAATCTAAAGATTATTTTATGTTCTTATTTTAAGAGCATTTATATAAAATGCTTGTTTTAAAAAATGTTTTTTTATATAAGTTTATTTAGCTATAAACATTCATTCACATATAAATGTGTGACCAAAATAAATAAATATCATGCTACGAAGACAACGCTTTACGCCAACGAAGAGCATTTTCGATCTTTGAGTTTAGCGTGTCTGCAAAAGTAAATAAGTACTTGTGTGCCGGAGTTGCATATAATCATACAATACTCAGTGATTCACACACAAATTAACCGCAGTAATACTAAATTATTAGCAGGAAAACTATGTTCGACCATTTTCAAGTATTGAGGCATTTAGTTACATTATGGTGGACAGTGAAGCTTATTTTTCATGGTTTCGACTATAGATATGATAATTACTGACGTTTATAGATTGGCAGTGAAGGACGGAGGCGAATAGTACGGATTAAGTTAGCATTGTGATTGGACTTTGTTGTTTGGTTATTGTAAATTTTAGAGTGGTGTATGGAATAAAGTCACTGAGTGGTCTCCCCTTGACTTTCTCGTATACCGGAAACGACTCAAAGGTTGATACAGACCTTATATTTGTATGTCATACATGCATGTTAAATTTTGATCACCCATCCGAGTACCGACCGCGGACTTGGTTGCTTAACTTTCGTGATCGACGGCTCAAAATTTAATAGAAACCTTATATTTTGATGTCATACACGTATGTTCAATTTGGTTACAATAAGTTAAACACAGACACAATTCCAAAAAAAAATTTTTTCAAAAAGGAGTTCCAAAACGAGGTCCAAAACGTGTAAATCGGTCAAAATCTCGAGGTCGAATTTTTTGACGATTTCAAGACTTCCTCTATACACGTATACGAGAAAGTAAAAATCTACCAGGAATAGAACCCCGACCAACCGATTAGTGTACCTATTTTAATACAGTCCAGCGGTTTTCTTAGACTGACGCGGTTGGCTTCGTTCGTGCCAACGGCAAAGTTACATAAGGGTTACGTCTGTGAACCTTGATGCAAGATGGTTTTCAAGAGAATGTCAAATGAAAATTGCGACGTTGTGGTGTTTCATTTGCTTTATAATAATTCGTGGAATAAAAAATAATTTGTCGGAATGAAAGATATTTTAAAAAAACACGCTTTTATGTTAAATAAAAAACTAAAAAATGAAAAATAACTTTTTAGTATAGAAACTAAATGATGGATGAACGAAAAGTATTAATTGCTATTTAGAGAAAAGCGATATTAATATAATAATAACTAGCTTTTGCCCGCGACTTCGTCCGCGTAGATTAGTTATTTAGGGCAGCGTTTAAATTTTCTTCTTATTTCTTCTAACCCAAGCGCCATATACTCAATGTTCATCGATTTTAATTTAAAAAAATGTCAGATTTCCATACAAACCCCTCATTTTAGCCCCTTAGGGATTGAATTTCCAAAAATCTTAAAATACCTTTTTCTTAATTTCTAACTGAAAGGCCATTACCAATTTTTATGCATTTTACTTTAAAATTGACGGATTTCCATACAAACTTTTCACCCCCTATTCACCACCTTGGAGGGCGAATTTCCAAAAATCCTTTCTTAGTCCACCCCTGGACCTCTTAAGGAACCTACGTACCGAATTTGGAATCTCTAGGCCCAGCGGTTTGTGCGTTGATATGTCAGTCATTCATTCAGTATTCATTCAGTTTTCATTCAGTATAGATATAATATAATATATTTTCACGCTCACACCCAATTTTCTAGCCCGAAGTAAGTATCATTACTTGTGTTACGGATACTAGATAACGAACATTTTTTTAATATGCATAATAATTTTAGATATGGAATAATTTTATTTTTGCGTTTACAAACGCGTAAATATAATACTAGAAAAATGCACTGAAAAAATCGACTTGCCTCAGGCGGGACTCGAACCCGCACCTTCCACAATCCGGGTGGACGCGTTGACCAATTTCGCCACCGAGGCACTGCTTTTCGCTGTCGAAATTTGTCAGTGCTTGGTGCTTATGTTTTTATGGTAAACATCGTTTCATCAAATCTTTGAAATTTGCACTTCCAAGACCCGAACGAAATATTTTTGCAAATATTTGACGCCCAGCTAAGATGAAACTACCTTACATTATGGAATAATTTTATTTTTGCGTTTACAAACGCGTAAATATAATACTAGAAAACCCGGATTGTGGAAGGTGCGGGTTCGAGTCCCGCCTGAGGCAAGTCGATTTTTTCAGTGCATTTTTCTAGAATTTTAGATATTTTTTATAAATCAACTTATATATAAACAACCATGATGCGCAAACAAATATCCGTGCCAATCTATAAACGTCATTAATTATAGTCTATGATTAAAACTAATTTTCCTATCGTGAAGCGTGGTGAAGCTTATAAGAGTATTTTTTAAAGAAATACCTATAGATAGCCTTCCCTGATAAATGGACTATCCAAAACAAAGATGTTTTTCAATTTGAATCAGTATTTCATGAGATTAGCGCGTTCAACCAAACAAACAAACTCTTCAGCTTTATAATTTATAAGTAGGTACAGATACAAATTGTTGTGCGGATTTGTTCGTATCTACTTAAAGGTACATTACGAAGAGTTTTGTTGGTAAGTAAATAAAAAAATTATTAAAAAAACTGGCACTAATCTCACAGAGTGAACTTCTATAGACTGTGCTAATATTCAGTGAGAAGTTTTGTATGTGTGTAATGAAAATGTTCAAAGACTACTGGACCCATTTTTGAAAAAAAAAAACACTGTTTCGCCGTTAAAATGCTACATTTTCACTGAGCAGGCTGAGTAACTTTAATTTTTAAAAGAAATGACACGGTCAACACTTGAGTGCTGTATAAATTATATAATTTATGGAGCATTATATGTGTGTTTTTACAAGACGAACGAATTATTTTGACAAAAAAGCTTAGATACCATTCACAATGACGCCACGTAACAGGAAGTTAGAAAAATAAACATTTTTAACGGACGGAGAAAAAGAATAATACATTTTCCTTGCCGTTTCTAACTCTTGCCTCGTATACATCGACGTCCAAATATTTCAAAGTGGAAACGTAGCATTCGCAAACAGCAATGTATTCGTAATTGTTTGATTTTTGCTTACTCCAGCATCGTAACGTAAATAATGTAGTACTAACTCTAGTAACTTGCCTTGATTTTGATCGCAGCATAGAAACAGAGTCATGTGATATAAGTACCGGTAGCAGCACATCAAATGTTACACTTTTTTTTATACCGATGTGTAGTAATAATAAATAACAAAGCAAAATGGTAATAGGTTTGCGTTACTATTTACACACAGAAAACTTTATTATTAGAGGGTTGGTAAGACACCAACGTAGCCTAAAAAATTGCGAACCTAAGTAGTGGCAGTGCGCAGGCAGGGCACATTGCGAGGATAACTGACGGCCGTTGGGGTGGTTTTTATTCATCTCGTAGACAATCTCATTATTTAAATATTTATATAACATAAAAGTAGCATATTGTTAAGAAAAATCAATACATATATTTTCGTTTGGTGGTTTCCGTGTGTGCTATGTCAAAGTCAAAATTACTTTATTCATTTAGGTACAATTTGTACACTTATGAAAGTCAATTTTGATGCTACCTATCGGTCCGAGAGTCTACGGAGGCCTTGTTCTGAAAAGAACCGGCAAGAAACTCAACAAGTTTTATCCTCCCTTTACAGTTTTCATACTATTGATTTGGAAAGAGTCATAATTCACATTGTCAAGTCTTTAATGGAATGTAGGCGTGAGATTTTCCGCTCACTATGTACATCTATGCGTAAAGCCTGCAATACATGTTGGTCGAGCTTAGGCCAACGCGAGCGTAGGCAAACTAATACAAGGCAAGTGCTCCTGCCTACACGTTCGGCAAGTTTCTCAAAAACCAATGCAAATGGCCAATATAGACGAATATTGAAAAGATGCCCACACGTTGGGCTCCGTCAGTATGTATTGTGAATTGAAACAAGATGGATGACGGCGTAGAAGTTATTGCAGCTGCTGCTAATTATTTAATGAGGGTTTAGTTAGTCGCAGAATACCAGATTCTCAAAATAACAGTTTCCCTAAATACCAGATTCACATTTTACCAGTAGTTCAGTTAAAAACAAAATCCTTGAATCTTTCAAATAAAAGTTACTATATTTTCTATAGTATAAAACGTCTCCTACGTAGATATGGTTAGCGATTTTAAATATTTTAATAGTCTTGTCTTTAGGGTTCCAGATAACCTCTTAATTCTGGTAAAATTCCAAAAATTTGAAAACATCGTCGTTTGTTGAGAGTGACATTTTGTACGCGTACAGACGACCAACGCCTACCAACGCCAACCGCGTAATGACGCGTTTGCCAAACATGTGGACACTATTGACGAGTGCGCGCGAGCGCCTTTGATTTGTGCAGAAAAACCGACAGCGCTCCGAAGTGCGGCAAGTGGACGCGAGCGACCGCAAGTTGTGGCAAGCTACACCAAATGACTTCTATACACGTTGGCGCTTGCCTTCACTCGGCTAACTAGGCGAGCGACACCGAGCGATGGCAAGACAATGCAAATATACTGTCTACACGTTGGTATTGGCGTTCACTCGGCGAGTCTCGGCCAACATGTATTGCAGCCTTAACAGTAAGGTAAATTGTAACAACATTTATTGACGCCGTCGTCGTGGTGGAGTGGCACTATAGCTGCCTACACATCAAGCGGTCCGGGTTCGAATCCTGGTAGTGGCAAATATTTGTGTGACGAACACGAATATTTCTTTCTATATTTATTTAAGTTTATTTAAAAAAGTATCTAAAATTATTATGTAATTAAAAATGTCCGTTATCTAGTATTCATAACACAAATTCTTAATGATACTTACTTTGGGCTAGATAATTGGTGTGAGCGTGAATAAAAAAAAAGATAAAAGATATTATTATTATTTGTTTGAACATGTGTACAGGAAAGATCTTATATTAAACAGTTTTTGTTCGACATGTTCTGCCTTAGATATATATTCTAATATTAATTATTTGAATAAAAATTAATTGATTAACTTGAATTGAATACAAATAAAAGAAGTAAGAATTTTTTTAATGTGTACTTTATATTGTGTGTGGTCTATTAATTTTATTATTTGTGTTACAAAAGATCTCGATGTGTCCAAGTGCACCTTGGAGACTCGCCCGTGATAAGATATTATATTATTTTTATATTGTATGAACCAAAAGCAGAAAATAGCTATTTCTAGCAACGCGGAGTAAGCCGCTATGCTCTGTCATTTTGTCGTGGATGGCGTCAACGTGAATGCGGAACTCTTACACTGAGTTTTCAATTCTGTGTAAAAATTAATATAGCATTTGGGAAAACCTAACTTGAAATAAAATAAAAAAAAATTTGAATTACCCATTGAAATAGATTATTTAAAATTATGGTTATAATTTTTTAAACCAAATAATGACAAATATTTCAAGGTGTGAAAGTGCCAGTCAGTCAATCAAAAAATCGGGAGTGGTCTCCCCTTGACTTTCTCGTATACCGGAAACGATTCAAAGGTTGATAGAAACCTTATTATTCTGATGTCATACATGCATGTTAAATTTTGGTCACCCAGCCGAGTACCGACCGTGAGTACCTAACGCACAGACACACACACTGACATAATGCCAGGCCAAAAAATATATTTTTGGACTCAGGGAGGCCCAAAACGTGTAAATCCGTCAAAATCTCGAGGTCGAATTTTTTGACGATTACAAGACTTCCTCTAAACTGCGTATACGAGAAAGTAAAAATCAGTTGTGCCAAAGAACAACATAGGTAACACAGCCAAAATGACATCTGATTTTTTTCTAGACTTCAATGTTGTTCATGTAGCAAGAGTCGTTTGTATTGACTGGCATTCTCACACCCTGAAATAAATGAAAAAAAAATCACGTGTAAATATTTTTTAAACACACGCACTCACCGCGTCCGTGTGAAGGCAAACGGTGCGGGGCGGTGCGGCATTCGGCGAGTGAGTGAGCGGACCATGGCCCCGCGGCTTCGTTCAATTCATTGAGCTGGCACTAGCAAGCATAGCGTTCACGATTAATTTTATCGGGCTGCCTTATGTATGATACTGGTATCTATGTGCGCGATTAGGAAATTTTATGTAACTTTGTTACTGTAGACTTTTGGTAACTTGGTAACCTAACTACTTGCAGTAAATAAAAGTAAGTAAATTGTTTATAACAAAGTAGGTAGGTAACTCTCAGATGTTATTATTTATAAATGTGATAAAAGTACAAAACAATTATGGCAAATCATTAATTATTATTTGCATAATTTATAATAAGTAAGTACTTATATACATTAGTGACTTAAAGGAAATGGAAAGGGATATTGTTATTGATTAACGTGTTAGTAGGTGACTATAGCACCTAATTTAATATCAATACTAACCTACTTGTCATGTGAATACTGCGTTGAAATGACGTAACCGCATACTTAGGTCTAATTTTATAACGTAGGTAAGTACTTACATTATCGAATTCATTTAAAAATCGCACACTTATTTGTGAAAGTGTAACCAACAGAATATTCTTGAACGATTGCAAAATTTTATTTTCAAAAACGTTCACCAAAATTGATCAGAGGCAGTTTACATTGTCCGCTTGGTGGTAGGCATTTGAAAACAGCGTAATGTTGCGCCGGCAATGGAGTTCTAACAAGCAACGTGATAAATAAAATACGTTGAAGGCGCTGGCCGGTCCCTAACGTCTACGAAGTCACGAACGCACCTGTATTATAAGCATCCTATCCTACACGACCATCGCAAACTTAGCATTATACATCGCTTGATTTCAAGCAACAGGAATTCCATGAACGCTAAATTAGCCGCGCAATGTATAACGAGCTTTGCAATACTGCAGAACAAAATGGCGGGCATAGTACGCGCTGTTGACACGTATCTCCTTCGGCGGGCGTTCTGGTTTTTTGTAGCATTATTGAGGTATGAAAAATACATAATTAAATGATGATGACATAGTGATTTGCTAAGGCACCTCTTGTAGTTTCCTTTGGCCTAATTTGCCATTATTTTGCCAGTCAAAACTGGTGTACTGAGCCCTATTGTTTTACCCAAAGAGCTGACAATCGCAATGCGTAAATAAGTACGGAGCGTCTCTTTGTTTTCTATAAATAAAACCGTTTGTATTATAATAATGCATAAGTAGGTATCATTAGTTAAATATGTAGTTATTATTATTGGTTTATTCTCAGAAATAGATAGCAGTAGATTGTCATAAAATTACTAAAAAATTAAATTTATTTAAGCAGTTTAATTAAGTAAATTTATTAGTGTGCCCGTGCTGTAATATTACAGAATAGAAACTCATAGCTATTTTTTGTTCAATATTAAGTACAGACATAATTGTTTTTTAATTAAAATAATGATTAAGTACCTACTTTTATTATAATGTGCGTTACATGTATAGTTAAATATCCCTCTACCTTAAATAATTTTACAAAAAAAAATGAGTTTTATGTATTGGTGATAAAGTGATTTTTACAAAACGGTACGATATAAATAAAAATCAACAAAGGACCTATTTTAAAATGAAAATGTCTGACATTGATTAATTTTCATTATAGTAGGTAGTAGGTACTTACTAATATTATAATTTAGATTTTTTTATGTGATGATGACTTTTCGATAAGTTCTTTTGCCTGACGACGAGCCTGAAATTGACGCTTGTATTCACAAACAATACTTGTCTCAGTAAAAAACAATGCTATGCAAAATAGGGAATTTCTCAGTGCGTGCCATATGGCAAGGATTTTGAGATTTTTGAGGTCTCATAGTGCGCGTGGACGCACAGGGTCTAAAAATCCAAAACCACGGTCATAACCTATTCATAGAGAATACTTAAGTGCGGGGATCGGATAAGCGTACTTTAAAATGAACGCACAGCATAGGTAGCTAGCTAGCTATACAAAACGCACAGTCAAATGTCAAAAGCATCGTCCAGATGTCAAAAGCAACGTCCAGAAGACAAAACTTTAAAGGAGGTTTGAAGTAGTAAAATGTTAATACATTCAACGATGTGAACTATGCAACAGAATCGAACCAATCAAAGAGCTCTATTCAATGCAATGCGTTTACTTACCCAAGAGTCGAGAAACCCCATAGTAATGTTTGTGAATACGGGTGTGAGTGTCATTGTAGTTTTTTTTTTCAATTAATAATTCTGACCAATAAAAAGATATTGGTTTCAGATTAATAAATAACTAGCAGTAGGTACCTACGTCCTTACAAAATATTAATATACTTACCCTACGCTCAATCCCAAATGTCTAAAATATAAAGTTGTCCATCCGTGCGAAGCCGGGACATGCCGCCCGGCTTCGCACGGATGGACAACTTTATATTTTAGACATTTGGGATTGAGCGTAGGGTAAGTATATTAATATTTTGTAAGTAAGTAATCATGGTTTTGTTTTTATTTACATAACGGCATTCACTTTCTGCACCGCCTATTGATATTTCTGTACCCAGTTTTCCTGTTGACTGGTAGAATATGCCTTACGGCATTAAGTCCGCCATTTGTATCCTTTTGTGTACAATAATGTTTAAATAAATAAATATAGTTTGTTTTTTTTTTAATTATTTTTTATTATTATCTATTTACTATTGACATTTTTCTTACAAAATTTTACATGTTTATCTATAATCCTATATGTATGTAGGTACTAAATATCCTAACTTTGGCCCGCGATTTCGTCCGCGTGAAATAGTTACTGTGGGCACCGTTTTTTGAGCTTTGTAACTCCACACGACCTTCCATCCCTATACCTATACGGGCAAAAATTTTAAAATCCCCAAGGGCATATTTATATACTATCAAGTGCCTAAATTCAAAGTTTCATGGTTTTATCTTCGATAATGACGAACCACCATCAAAATTTTCATCCCTTTTTACTTTCTCGTATACGTAGTACTTATAGAGGAAGTCTTGTAATCGTCAAAAAATTCGACCTCGAGATTTTGAAGGATTTACACGTTTTGGACCTCCCCGAGTCCAAAAATACCGTTTTTGGAATTATGTCTGTGTGTTCGTGCGTTAGCACGATAACTCGAGCATGCTTTGACTTATTGCAACCAAATTTAACATGCATGTATCAGGTCAAAATATAAGGTTTCTTATCAACTTTTGAGTCGATCACGAAAGTTAAGCAACCAAGTGCGCGTTCGGTCTGGGATGGGTGACAAATATAAGGTTTCTATCAACTTTTGAGTCGTTTCCGGTATACAAGAAAGTCAAGGGTAGACCACTCGAAAAAAAAAGGTAGCTGCTTATTTATGTCCTATAGTAAGGTCTAGTATGTTATTTGTACCAAACTTCATCAAAATCAGAGGCGTGAGAGCGTGAATTGGTTGGGACTTCCATATGACCTTTCATTCCCCTATTTTCTCCCCAGACAGGTAAAAATTTCAAAAACGCTAGAACGAAATATTTATTTATTTCGTATCAAGTGCCTAAATTCAAAGTTTCATGGTTTTATCATGTTTTATCTTCACAAATGACGAACTTGCATACAAACTTTCATCCCTTATTTCAATCACTTCAAGATCTTTTCTCGCGATAAAAGGTGAATGGGACTGTAACGATATTTTAGCTAAAGTTCAGCTCAAGACCTCTTGGGACTATGGCTACGAGTACCGACAGGGCACTTGGTAGCCTAGCTTCGATTTCGAATGCAAAATCTTGTAGATGACGATCTCCGTTTCATTTGGGTAAGACCGCGGTGTTATTACAAATATAATAATGGCTAAGCGTTTCTTTCCGATCACGGCTTCGTGAGTCATATTCAACGGCCATATTCTCATACAGCCTACGAAAAAAGCCTTTCAACCTGCGCCACCGTAAGCCGTGGTGATAAGAGTTATTTTGCAAAATCGTCGAAAGCTTCGCGTTCCGCGACTGTATTAAACCAAAAGTTATGGTGCGACCTTGAATTTAAGTTTCTACGAACGTTAGATTTATACAATAGTTTGATTTGATAGAGTTTGTAATAATTTAATTTAAAAAAAACTGAATTTGCCGGTTATTTTTTTCCGGGTTCGCCCATCGGATCTAGATCTAGAAGACCCTGGTTCGATCCTCAGGGGAAATTCGTCCTCGGTGTGGTTGTTGGTAGAACTTGTGTCGGCTAGTTCCCATCAACATCTTATCCAGGGACGGATTAACTCGAAGGCAAACTAGGCATGTGCCTCGCGCAATTATAAAGGGGACTGATGCCCGTTTTCACCAACAGTCTCTTATGCTTAGGGCTCCCTTAAGCGAAATTTAAGGAACTCTTAAGGTCTCGCCACACAGCCGGCGTGACGTCAGCGGGACGGGAGTGTTTGTAATATATTGAACTGTATGAGAGAGGTCACACAGAGCGTGACATGCCGAGCGCGACGCGCTGCGTGATCTCTCTCATACAGTTCAATATATTACAAACACCCGCGCCCCGCTAGCGTCGCGCCGGCTGTGTGGCGAGACCTTAACAGTGAAATTCGTTTTCACCAACGCTTAGGTATCACCTAAAAGCTTAAGGAACTCTTAATATTTAAGGCCCAGATTTTGCTCTCCCTATAGGGTCCCTAACCTTGTTTACCATTCGTGAGTTAATTTTGGTATAGAAAATATGTGTATTTTTCTTCAATAAGCAGTGATTTGCATCAGTATTTGAGATATTACAATTTACAATAATTAGAAACCGTGAAAATGATTTAGAGTCAACTGCCAAAAATACCACAAGAAATTAAACATTGGATTTATTGATTTTTTTTATAATAACTAATAACTTAATAAGTATAAAAAAAATAATTGTCAAATCGTGGCCGCACGCCGCCATTTTACGACTTGATGTCTTCGGTCATAGGTATTATGACAGTCATCATAGGTTAGGGATCAAAGTAGTAGTAAATAAAAGTATATTTAGAGACTAAAACATTGTAACTTAACAATATCTGGACCTTTTTCGTCTTTATTTTTTACTAATTTTCAAGATATACAACATGTAAATTAAATAACCAACACCCTGAATACAGGTGGTTTGGGATCGGCTTCTGAGTTGATTTCAATAATTTTTTGATATGGCTTCTGAGTTGATTTCAATAATTTAATAAAAAAATAGTACCCAGATAATGTTGTACAATATTTTCTTGGTACTTTTTGTTTTTTTTTTAAAAAAAAAACGTTTTTTATAATAAAAAATATTGAAATCAACTCAGAAGCCGATCGAAACCACCTGTATTCAGGGTGTTGGTTATTTAATTTACATGTTGTATATGAATATTTACACTTTTATCCACAAAAAAATGTCAAAGCTGTCACTTAGAAAAGAGTCCCCATATTAGGTAACACTTAGCACTGTGAAAATGAATTTAAGTAAGTATTCTATTTAGGTGTTACTTAGTGTAAGAGATGCCTACTTAGGGATCCGTTAGGGACTGGTTGGTGAAAACGGGCATGAGTAACTTAGATTAAAGCATAAGGGAAAATACGGCATCCCACTTATCGCATCTTTCAACAAGCAGGCCTCGTCAACTACATACGCAAACTATGCTGAACGTGTCGCTCTCGCACGACTCTGCATTTTTTATCTCGCTCGCCTAACAATGCAGCTGAGACGTAGTAGGGCCATTGGTCTCAGTTTTGTAGGTACACGCGCGTTACTCGGGTAACGTATCTTCCCTTTTTTACACGCTTATATTAGTTTCACCTCTATGTTTCTTTGTTTGCAAGTAGGTATGTTACTGTCTCGTTTGGACTCGATTTCATTTAAACTTTATAGACTTATCAAAGACCGATGCCATTACAATAATTCGAAAAGAATATCCCATTATCCTAATTAGAATCGCCAGGACTAATAAATTAAACGTTTGGAATGTTAGTTCAGCTATACGTCACTAGATGGTGTTGTCATTAAATAAGTATTTTCATCGGCGGTTATAATTCGCACTAAAAAGTGAAAAATAAAATAATAGTTTAAAAAAACTAAAAAACGCTTTTATGTTAAATAAAAAACTAAAAAGTGAAAAATAACTTTTTAGTACCTACAGAAACTAAATGATGAACGAAAAGTATAATTAATTACTATTTAGAGATAAGCGTGAGGTGCTCAATTTGATTGTACCGATCGAATATTTTCAAGAACTAATGTAATTTTTTAGTTTATCGCTTTAATCTAAGCCGAGTAAAACAGGCAGTCATAGGGATTACCGATAGAATGAAAACTTAAAGTTAAAACTGTAAAATAGTTAATTAATAATAATTTGTAAATTATATTAAATTAAGTTAGCATATCGGTGATACGCCACGCGCCACCCTGTTTGGGAACGCCAACCCACAAGTTTACCAGCTGTTTTGTATGCTTGTCAACCATAGATATAGGAAACTGTAGATCGGAAATGTAAAAGAGAAAGAGCATACTAACGCGTATATTAGAGCGAGATAGATAGACGAGACCATTTCAAGTACACGCAGGCGGCCTATGACGGCCTGTCAGTCACGTAGAAATGACAGCAACTGTCAGATTGCAGTACTATATTTTTTACGCACACATGCGCATTATTCACAAATTTTAGTCTCGCTCTAGTCGATTCATTGCCAATCTATTTAACGTCAGTAATTATAAATCTATATTGTCAACCGAATAACAAAAAAGATATGCAAGTAGTTATATTTTGCATATGCCCAGGAAAAGAACATCTTATCTGTGGAGTGGCATGCACTATGAGATTATTGATTCCTGGTATTGAGTTTAGTGTCTTGTTTTTCAGAGATTAAATTACTAGATACCCACACTTTAGCTCCCAAGAAGTAAAGCATGCTATCTTTAAAGTTCGCACACGTGTACAGAGATAAATTTGTATGATCTCTATACCTACCATCTAAGATATTAGGACTTCTAAAATATTACTGCTATTAGCTTTGGCCTAGGTTTACTTGATTAAAAAAAGTTTTTTTCTAGGTTGAAAAAAAAACAGTAAAATTTACGGGTTTTAAAAAAGGGTTCTTGAAAAAAAATGCTTTTTTTCAAGAACCCTTTTTTGTGCGTGATAGTTTCTAATTTTAATAATTACCTAATTACTATGGGTTACATAATTTTCAATTTAAAACTATTAGTGATCTTGTGAACTTAGTACCATCAACGTGTTTTAATTAATGTTTTAAAAAAATACTGTTTTATTTCATACATAGGTATGTACAAAAATTGCAAGTTAAAAGAAAGTTAAAATTTAATTGAGGTATGGATATTTTCTAATGCTAAAATTTTACTAAAGTTACAAATTCAATTAAGTAAGTGTGAAAATACAATGTATGGAATTGATTGTCAGTATATTAATGTAAGCTTGGTGTTATTCAATTAAAAATTATGACAGGTTAAAAAACAAAATTATGACCTTCTTTAATCTTTTACGGAAACCATAATAATTTTGAATTCCGTGCTCTTGAAAGAAAAACAAGCTCCAGAGTTGCAAAAGAACTGTATTTTATATATTTTTTTTAATGTTTTTTTGTTTGCATCATTATTTTAGTAAAGACGAGTCAACAAAATACTTCGCACATTACGCCTATTTACGAAGGCAAGAACTAAAATACTTAATATTATACTATCTTGCTTGAGCACTTTATCACCGTTCTTTGACATTGGAATAACCAAGTAGTAGGGTCATTGCGCCTGTTTGCCGACCGCTTCCCCTTTCCGTCCATTTAACCGCCCTCCTTGATATAACGTCAAAAAATAGCAAAACGGTTATACATAGGTCCTTAAAATATTTATGTATTACGACCTGAATAACTTCACAGTAAGTACATGTCTACACAGTGCACTGGAACGCGGCCATTAACTAGGATTAAGCTATGCAGTTTATGGTACGCGGCGAAAGAGTGAAAATGTGTCAAATATTGCAGAAAAAATAGTGACGTGCCGGAACTTACGCAGTAAATAAAAAATAGTTCTATTGTGTTTCTTGGTTTGTTTACTGTTTATACATATAGCTTGTTATAAATATAGTGTGGACGAATAGTTTATTATTCTAATTTACAATAATTAATATATAAAACGAAGTGGACGAGAAAGGGTACGCCCTTTTTATTAGAAAGTCCTAATCTCGACCGGGTGGTCTATAACAGGCCCGCCCATGTCAATTAGGTTCTGTCTGATATACGAAAATGCATGTAAGTAAACTAAATTTTATTTAGCAATATGAACTTTATGTGTACAAATATTTGCAATGGCCAATTTTCGTCCGCTTATTAGCTTTAATAAAGTATAAACCTAATACGTTGAAATGGCCTATGGTCGGAAATCGGGCATACAGTACAATACGTCCCAGTTTTCGACATACTCTGTTACAAAAAACTAAAAGTGATTATTTTATGATACCTGCAGCCATATGTTACAACATTATTAAATGAAATAATATTAAAACAATTGAATGAAAAAATATTTACGACGGCCAATTTCAGTCCGCTTATTAGATTTAATAAAGTATAAATGTAAGACATTTAAATGGCATGCGATCGAAAATTCGACAGAAAGTAAAAAATCCCAGTTTTCGACATACTTTGTTATTTTAGAATAAATTAAAGTGATTATTTTATGATAGTGTAATAAAATTTTACAATATTATTTTTTCAAATAATATTCAAACAGTTAAATGAATGGGCCTTACAATGTCTTACAATGGGTCTGATAAGAAGGCTCAAGGTTACCCAAAGGGCAATGGAGAGAGCTATGCTCGGAGTTTCTCTGCGTGATCATATCAGAAATGATGAGATCCGCAGGAGAATCAAGGTCACCGACATAGCCCAAAGAATTGCGAACCTTAAGTGGCAGTGGGCAGGGCACATTGCGAGGAGGACTGACGGCCATTGGAGTGGAAGGAAAAGTCCTCGATTGGCAACCACGTACTGGGAAACGCAGCTTTGGTAGGCCCCCACAAGGTGGACCTTGGGGGAGGCCTATGTCCTAAAGTCTCTCGGCTGATATGATGATGATGAATGAAAAAATATGCAGGTTTAACATCATATTTTAGGGGTTAAAAAGGCAAAACGGACTAACGGGTTGTTTTCGGCCAATTTTCTTTAAATTTGTAATATTATGATGGATAATAGTAATGACCTCATTATTTGAATAGTGATTGGTGTTATTTTTTATGGTAAATGGTTGGCAGACAAGCATACGTCCTGCCTGGTGGTAAGCAGCAACTGTAGCCTTAGATGCTTGCAACAGTGATCTGACACTCGCGCGCTAGCAACCCTTATCCTTTCCCCGTGGAGCTCTAGCGACCTTACTTACCAACAGAAATACAACATCACAAAAAAAATTTTTTGACTGTGGTCTTTTGTAATGGGGAGGTAGGTACTACCTAGAATTTGCAGCCTGAACTTGGGCTGCAAATTCTAGCGGCTAGTCTGTTGTGCCCTACCTCTACTCTGTATACGGCAATATTTCGTTCGGATCTTAGAAGGTCAATCTTTTTCAGTGTATTTTTTCTAGTTTTAAAAAATATTTACGCGTTTGTAAACACAAAAATTATTACATATTATTATTAATTTATTTTAAAAACATAAATATCATTATTTTTATGTTGATTAAGTTAAGACTATGTCTTGTTATATTATTCGTTGTCTTTTTATAAGTTTTATGAGATTCATATCATGTGAGTGTGTGAGTAAAGATATAAAAACAAAATTTAAATTAAGAGAAATGCCTAATTAATACGAAAACTAATTCTGATCGCTTGTATTTTTTTTTAATTAGATAACTATTAACAACTTTTTGTAACGAAGACTGATTTTTAGACTACAGTTATTATCTTGATTAACAATTTCATTTTAAAACATATTTTTATTCATGAAATCCATACTCAATTGATGCGGTCGAAAATAGGACAACTGGTGGACGAAAACTGAACTTTGCGGTCGGAAACTGGTAATATTGGCATTTTATTACTTATTTTAAAATATTAAAAACAACATGACTGTCACCACTAACACGTTCGCAATAATTATAAATAGACTAATATAGGAATTCATTTCAGTAGTTATTTTATAAAATTATAATAAAGAAATATTTTAATTTTATTTTCAAAGTTGATAACTCCACTAAGTGGACGATAACAGGCGTAATGACCCTACTTTGGTCTTTATTTACTTCACAAAGAAGAACCACGGAAGTTGTATAGTCAATATCCATAGAATTTAGAAAACGATTGAATTATTATTTTATTCCTAAGCAATTTTCAAATTTCCACCTTATTCAAAGATAATAATAAGTATTTAGTACTCCGTGACCTTATTGCACCACATAGAGCCCAAAATCTACTGAAGAAACTGTAGTATTTGTACTTTAGCAGAAATGTATAGCGTTCCAGAAGTAGAACTTAGCAAAGGTTAAGGTGAAATTTATGATTTTTTGTTGCAAAAATTATTAGTACAGAAATTACTTAATTGTAGGTAGTATACTGTGTAGGTGTACCTACAATCCTTTGGCTAAATAAAATACATAGTTTCAGTATTTTCTGATTTTTATAAATTCAGAAAATACCATTGCGTAGGTACCTACTTCATTGGGGTAAATTATTACGCAGTATTTTGCGTATTCAAATCACGTATTAGGTAATTTATATCTTGCATTAATTTTAAAAGTAATAGTCGAATAATCATCCACAATTTCCTAAAATATGCCTAATAATAATAGCAGTACGATCATTATTGCAACGCAGTGTCTCGCACCACGTATCGCCTCGTTAGGACGTTGACGCCCGCAATAAAGAATAGATAAATGTGAACCCGAATACTGCATAATAAGTCGGCTCGGCTGCTCTACGCAACCTTTCAATTGAAGGGCGGCAAGCATAACACAATGAATAAAACTGGATTTTTTGCTGCAAAAAATATTTAACATTTCGTTGAAGTAGGTAGCTTTAGCTCGAAAGAACTGATAATTATGTAATTGAACTTTGGATTTAATATTAAATTGATTATCCGCAACAAAATGGCGTGTTGTTAAAGAAGAATTAGCGTAAACACGTGTCCGCAAACGTTATTTCGAACTAAGTACGTTTCGAAAGCAACCGAGCGACGGGACAAAGAGCACGCAAGCCGCAGAGCGCCGCACGCGTCGCCTCACGCAAATAGACGCACAACATACCGGCCGCCAGCTTCTCCGGCTGCCCCAGCGCGGGCCAGCCCGGCACCACGCACTCGTACACTTCCTCCCAGCACCGGGCCTTCTCGGCCCTGTCCCCGTAGCCGGAGTCGTTCGTGTCGAACAAGCAGCCCCGCTTCTGCACCTCCGTCACTATCAAGTTACTTTTGATGCCGTCCCCGTCTTTAGTACGGACCATGGTTGCGTGTAAAACGCCGAGAGCGGACGTCTGCGTGCGGCAGTGGGCTGGGCGCGCGGCGAACGGTACGCGCGTCCGAATGCCCGCGTGAAACTGGCGGGTCGGCGCATCGTCACCGACATGGCCGCTAGTTCGACGGCTGCGGCGGGGAAGCAAATAGGTACGAGCCTGAGGTCGCCACGATGCGATATCGCCTTCCTTGCGCTAATAAATAAATAAGATGCACGCATATCCTGCCTGTGTAATACTATACAACTGCGTATGCATCCAAACTAAATATAAATTAGGTACTTTTGTACTTCGAGAACAGACGCCAAACTTGAGAGGCGAGTCAACAATACCTTGTTATTAAATTAAATTACGCACGTACACAAGTTTGTCCGTACTCCGTATCTCATTCTGTTACAAAATGTCCGTCATGACATGTGACGCCCGTTTGACTTGAAGAAAATTTATTTTGCGGTTACGTAACTACTTAGAAGTTAGTGCAATACGACGCGTAATTTTATAAATGAAAATACTGACTTAACTCTACAATTACTACCGTGCCCTTGGTATCGGCTAAGAATGTATAACAGCAGTAGCGTAGAAATTATGTATTTATTATGTTGTATCTATCTACCTATACGATAGCTGCTTGCTGCCGCTTATAAATATAAATCCATATATATACGTTAGAACAAAACTGAGTTACCTATAAGTAATTATATTATGCAGACATTATATCTCACAATTATGCCGTTCTTTTATATAAAAATTATGAAACTGTTTTAAGCACTAAGTTTTTCTTTTAAAAATAGAAAATAAATGAGTTGTTGTTACACTGCAATGACGTCATGTTTACTTTTAGGTGCTTTTAAGATTTTTGTGTGCCTAGGAGTTATTTATTTTACTTTTAACAACAGGGAATACTGTATGGGCTAAAAAAAAAATTTTTACTAATTTGAAGTGGAAAAATAATTAACTAGGTAATTAAAAAAAAACACATTGGTAAATTATTACGGTAGTGTTTTCTCTTTTTGGTTGTTTTAATAAATTCATCAATAAATGAAATCTCTCTAAATTTGCCGAAATTCAAGCTAAATTGTTGTCGAAAGTGACCGTGGAGTCACGTAAATCAGTGCGGTGCGGTACGGTTATGCGTCATCTTGGCGTAATGCGTCATTAGGGTCAATTTAGGCTAGTTTGGACCTTGCGTTATGAATGATAAAATATAAAATGCATGGTACATATTACCAATAATTTATAACACCAATTTTGAATACTGCAAAAAAATATTTTGCTTTTAATTTCATCATCATTGCACAGGCTTAGTAATAGCACAGGTAATTAATAGGAAGATGGAGGGGTTAATACCACGTGGATATTATCTATCGGTAAAATAAAACAGGCACAGAACCAGGTACTTAAGTATTTTTTTCAAGCCACACCTGCCCTGTATCTTGTGGAGCTTGAGAAACCTCACTCTCGGGTGTTTGGCGCACCGTCTTTTCGTCAAGAATTTTTTTCATTCAATAAATTTTGTGCATTGAAAGTGGTGTTTATTTTGAGGAATAATTGAAATAAAGGTTATGTTGTGTGTAATAACGTCGAGAATTGTATAATGGGATTTCCACCTCATCAGTCGCTATCAAGAGGTCTGTTGCCATGAATTTCTCGCCAAGCATAGCCCTAGATGCATTGAAATGTGTGGAACACATCATCATAACAGCCTTTATAATTCGATCCGCTGCTGGGACACAAGGCCTCTCCTTGTCATCGAAGGAGGTTTCAGCAGTAATCCACCACGCTTCCCCAATGCGGATTGGTGGATGGAGTGTAAGGTGATCAATACCCCTTTGCTGATTCATTAGTCGCCTTCTACGACACCCCTTGGAGGGTATGCGGTGATGCTATTCTACTCTGCCGGGATCACATGGCATTATGACAGTGACACTAACATCTTACTGCAAACATCAAGAAAGAAAACAAGGTAGAAAAATGCACTGAAAAAATCGACTTGCCTCAGGCGGGCAAGTATTTTTTTCAGTGCTTTTCTAGTATTAATATTTACGCGTTTGTAAACGCAAAAATAAAATGATTCCATAAGAAAACAAAGTCTTGGATATCAAGCCTCCTATTAAGAACCCTTTCAGTCGAGGTAGGGCACAGCGGAATTACCGCATGAATTTGGAGCGCCGAAACTGGGGTCATACCTCCACCTTAAGTGGGAAAATCACAGCTACATCATAAGCCAAAATCGTTCTGTGTGTTCGGAATCTCACGTGCCTTGAGTGGAGTGACGAAAAATGTTGGATATCCAAAACTATCACTCCATCGCTCCAAACGCGCTCGTGTGTTGCCGAACCCACGTCCATTTCGTGACACGTCACGAAATGGACGATGTCGAAGTCGCTGATAAAATAAAAGTAAATTCACTAGGTGGTAGACCCATATTATGTAGGGTCGTCTGGGTAGGTACCACCGCCTTTCTTATTTCTGCTGTGAAGCAGTTCGCTGTTTCGGATTGAAGGGAAAGGTAGCCAGTGTAATTACTGGGCATGGAGGGCATATCATCTTAGGCAAACGCACTTGCGGTGTTAAGTGATTTACACTTAATATTGCAAGTGTCTATAGGCGGCGGTGACCACTTAACATCAGGTGGGCCGCAAGCTTGTTTGCCATCTAATAACATAAAAAAAATTGGAGTGACGCAAATGGAGCGTGTGCTCGATAAATTTTTAGATAACATCCACATCGCGGATTGGTCGTGAGTTTTACACACTTTACAGAAGACCACAGTCAAATAACACTACATTTTTGTGGTGGATCGTAGCAAGTGGAAAGAAGTTCTCTAGGGGGCTATTCGCTAACTTTGGACAGATGAAAGTGATGCTGATCACCGAGTGAATTTCATATCCATTGCTGTTTTTATACGACAACTTTTACAAGCGTGTCTTGTAAACCAGCAATGGATACGTAATTCACTCAGAGACGACCACTTTCAAGTGTCAAATAAAGTTAGCGAATAGGCTCTGCCTACCGCTACGGGATAAACTCGTGACTTTATACATATACCTATGTGTTATAGTCAAACATCGAATCTTCGGCACTTAAGAGGTTTGTCTAGTTAAACCTCAGGTCTGGCATAGAGCCTTAGTCAAAGTATACCAATAGGATCTCTCCGTTTGACTCAGATGAAGGGGGAAACTACTAAAGCTATTTTCATAAAACTTTATTAATCATGTCCGCGGCGGGCTCAATTCTCATTTTTGCCGCTCTGGACAAATGTCCGGTTTGTTCTCCCCTAAATCGAGCCCTACTCAGATGACTACTTTAATCAGTCAAATGCCGAAACTGAAATCAGGTTGACTAGTCAGACATAAATTAGGCATAGAAATGTGTTAATTGGACACTGAAGATAATAAACAGTCTGACTAGTTCTACTGCTTGAAAATGTAAAACAACCGTCGGAATTAAAGAAATATTTGTGGGTAAATTGACTATTTATAACCAGTAGGTTCAGGTCTATTGTTTATGACCAAGTGGTGCCTACCTTTGAGGGAGAGCAATGTAGGTGATACTCGCCAATTTGTACCACACCTGTTGCACGTTTCCTTTCTTTCGACCGTCGAACTTTAGAGAATTGAAAATTAATAACACCCGTATTCACAAACATTACTATGAGATCACTCGACACTTGGATAAGAAACGGACCAATCACAGAGCTCTATTCAACGCAATGATCTTGAATATAGCTCTGTGATTGGTTCGTTTCTTATCCAAGTGTCGAGTGATCTCAGAGTAATATTTGTGAATACGGGTGTTATAATGTATCCCCTACATTAGACTTTCCCTTAACGGTCGGCCTCCCTTGGACATTTTGACACATTCCTACACTACAGAGACTTAATTTATATCTGACTATGACTTGGTCAAACCCCGATTTCGTCAATTTCAGTTTCGGTATTTGACTGATCAAAGTACCTGAAAATTCGATAGTCAAGGTAGAAATACGCTATTGGTTTATACTAAGACTCTATGCCAGACCTCAGGTTTGATTAGCCAAACCTAGTAGCGCCGGAGATTCGTTGTTTGACTACAACATATATGAGTTTTATTTTGAAAAAAGTAAAAAAAAAATTTTAGATCATCCATCGATTAAAAATAATACAACGATTAGGAAAAGGTATAGTAATTAGAACACGATTTCTAAACTATAAATGATCCAACAAAGATATTGCTTGATATTCGCAGATTTTCTGACAGCACTGCATGCAAAGGTAGGTACTTTATTATCGCGTGGAGATAAAATAGCTCGAGATAGTGTTTCTAGTACTACTTATCACTATATAAGTTTTTTTTAATGCCAAATTCATGTCTGAGAAAAATGGGTACTTGTTTTTTTTATACTTACCAAGAGATGGCAAACAAGCTTGAGGTCCATCCTGTGTAAAGTGGTTACCGTCGCTTGCAATATTAAGGGTAAATCACTTAACACTGCAAGTGCGTTACCATCCTGGGGAATAAGATGATATGCCCTCCATGCCCAGTAATTACACTAGCTACCTTTCCCTTCAATCCGAAACACAGCGAACTGCTTCACGGCAGAAATTAAGAGGTGACTTTGGTAATAATTCTATTGAGTGAAATTGTGTTTTGCAAACAGTCATCAGCTCACAAATACGAGTATGATGAAGAATAACCGTTTTTTTTTACCTTCGTATTAAAGAGGGTTTTAAGCAAAACGGCCTTGTTCATAGCGTTTCGGCTCAACTGAGCCTCTTAAGCTACTAAGTGCGCGGTTATCACTTGGATGGGTGACCAACAATTTTTCATGCCTTTTCCTCCGTGCTTCGTCGGCACGTTAACCCGGTGGTCCCGGCGCCTATCGTAAACAAGTCACGTCAGCGGACAGAAATGGCGACTTGTAAAACTCTGACACCAAGCTAACCTGACCCAGGTTCGCTGATGAATGCCTAAACCTGCCCACAGTACGCAATAACCAAATATACTTCAAAAATAATCTAACGTTTGAGCGGCGACCATTTTGTATTTACAGTCATTCATTATCATTATACTGAATATATTAGCCGTGTGATGCCGGCAGAGTAGAATAGCATCACCCCATACCCTCCTATGGGTGTCGTAGAAGGCGACTAAAGGATCAGCAAAGGGGTATTGATCACCTTATACTCCGCCCACCAATCCGCATTGGGCAACCGTGGTGGACTACTGCCTTAACCTTCGATGACAAGGAGAGGCGTTGAGTCCCTGCAGTGAGTCGAATTATAAAGGCTGTTATGATGATACTGAATATACATATGAAAATTGTATTGTCATCAGAAGGTGTGTAACAATTATCAGTTCAATCTTTCAAGTGTAGGGGTAAAGTTGTAATCACTTACTAAAGGAGAATGTCCACTTTCTATAGAGACTTTGGCCACTCATGAACAGACTTTTCCACTAGTAAAAACTAATAAGATAATCAGTTTATATCATAAAAAGAAAGAATTTAAGCATATAATAGTATCAAAATGTATATTTCAGTATAATTTGTAAATTGAGTAATATTGGTTATGAATGAAATAAAACAATATTTTAATAAGATTTCCGTGCAACTCCACAAAGTACACTATCCAACAAGCACTTCCTAGATGCATTAAAATGTGTGACACCCATAATAATTCTTTTAATACAAAATTGAAAGACGAAAATTAACGAAGACATGGCTGTATGTGCTAGATCCCTTTGCTTTCCACCAAACAAAGCGAATGACGTTTTTTGACATTTAGTCAGACACGGCTTAGTGTTGTGTTTTGTTAATAAATAAAAATCGTAATCCATTCTTTTGGAAATCGACTATGTTTTTATATTTTAATTTGATATTGCAAATAATGTTGAAAGTGTAAATTAATTAATATCATGTTCTAAATGTTCGTAAATCTTCAAAAGTAAATTCATAATACTTCAAAAACTATTAAAAAATACTGTGAATTTGCTGAATCAATGGATTGTCTTGATTTTACAATTATGTTTACAGCACTAGTAGGAAATTAAATACCGGAGAAAGTGTAATCCAAATATAATTCTTTTTAAAAAACATAGTGTAGAAGTTCACATTTACACTAACTTACGTTACGATACACGCTCGAAAATTAAAATTAAATTATTGGTAAAATTACTTTTTGTGTATAACTGTGTTCACAAATGGCCAGAAATGGACATTATCCTTTGACCCAAATAAACAGGGCAAGCTAAATTAAACCGTTTAAAACAAAACACTTACCTTCATGTGTTACTTCTCAGCGACGCCTTTATGCACAAAGTTGATGTGAACTTTCATTGTGGATGAACGCAGGAACCTCTTTAGGCAGGTTGGACACTGGTGCGGACGAGTGTCCGAATGTGAGCGAAGATGTAGCGCCATGCTGGGGAGAGAAGGCTTCATCACTTCCACTCTTATGCTACATTCACACTTGCCGAGTCTTGGCAAGCGTCCACAAACTCCAAGCCTTTGGAAACGCTTGGATGCCATTTAAAGTTCTTTTTTTTTAAATAAGTGGCGTTTGCGACACAAAGATTACGCATTTCGCCAATGTCAAGTGAAAATGAACATAAAGTAACAGCCTCTCTGGTTCTCGTATACCGGTAATGACTCAAAAGTTGATAGAAACCTTATATTTTCATGTTATACTCATACATGCATGTTAAATTTGGTTGCAATATGTTAAAGCATACCCGAGTTATCGTGCTAACGCACAGACACACACGCAGGGAGGTCCCACACGTGTATATCCCACAAAATCCCGAGGTCGAATTTTTTGACGATTACAAGACTTCCTCTATACTACGCACGAGACAGTAAATGGAGTCTCTTACAACAAGAACTCGGGAGAAACTCCAAAAAAATAACCGTTTACACAGTTGCCAGTATGCCAGTGCTGGTGAACGGAAACATGGCGGAAAGTATCTTCGCTTTCAGGAAGTGTTCATGCGACACTTCAGTACTTGCAACATCGATGTTGCATGTTGGGAAGAGCTTGCAACAGAAAGGACATCTTGGCGGTCTACGATATCTAAAAATATAAAATCTTTTGAGGAAAGCCGCGTCACGGATTGAGATATAAAACATCGTTGCGCAAAGATAGGAATAATCTCTCTTACAACTACACGTATCGGAACGGGCTGGCTTTTGTGTCACGAGTGCTGCAGGATATTTAAAAGTTCACTTTCTTTTTACAAGGTTTTATTTAGTTTCACCTGTCCCGATGTTTGTCATCAAATCTTGCAAATTAAATTACATCCACTTCCCGGTTACCGATTGAGCTGAAATTTTGCATACGTGTGTAGATCGCGTGACAATGCAATACTATGATGACATAGTGCTGATCTGATGATGGAGTTGGAAAGTGGCCATAGGTACTTCACAACGAAACAACACAATCTCATCGAGTTTCGGCTCGTTGGTATCGTCTTGATGAGTAGATTGTCTTTCTATGGTAACCAAGGTCTGATGATGGAGGTGGAAGGTGGTCATAGGAACTTGGTAATGACGCAGCCCTATCGACTTTCGGCTCGTTTGATTCGTCTTGACCAGTACTTTGTTTTTAGATGGTTACCACAAGAACTCTAAGCTTGATTTTAAACAGTTTTCTTTTTAAACTTTTTTCTTTGTAACATAAAAAAACAAGTTCGGCTTTGCCAGGGCTCACAATAGGAGGAACCTGTAGGTTCGCCGTTATGTCATCGAAATCGATAATGAGGACTATACATATAGTCCTTATCATAATCATCAAGTTCCGGACAGGCAAACATGGATGTTAGAAGTCGAAATTGTTTCTGCCCTTGTTTTCGATCGATGATATATTTGTAATATACCTACAACATGTAAATTAAATAACCAACACCCTGAATACAGGTGGTTTGGGATCGGCTACTGAGTTGATTTCAAAAAAAAATAAAAAAAAAAACAAAAGTATACAGAAAACATTGTACAATATTTTCTGGGTACTTTTGTTTTTTTGTCTCTAAACCCTTGTCCTACTAAAATGTTCGTAGACTGGCGTGCCAGGAGTGTGCGAACTCGCGCAACTTTTCGTGGACTTAGTTTTATTGCAAGCAATCGTAATTTGACTTCATCCTGTACTATACGATTTCTTTTCTTCTATAGTTCGCGCTGAAATTGTCCAACCCACCTCATCCCGTTGTCTAAAAACCGCCTTAAAAACAAAAATGAAACTCACTTGGTTCTCTTACTAAGCATCTTGTCACAAACCGGGCATTGCACCTTGTCGTCCCCGTGCACAGCATAATGTCTGTTCAGCAGGTACCGAGCCCCGAAGCTGGCTCCACACTTCTCACACACAAACTCCTTTTCTGAGCAGTGGACTTTACGGATGTGAGCTTTGAGTAGAGTGAGAGATGTAAATCTCTTCTTACAGTTTGGCTGCAAAAGATTAACATAATTACATACAACTACATAATCCTAAAAGGCAAGGCAGTATAGGCCATGCCATGCCTCAAAATACTGAGAGGTTGTGAGCCTATGGCCTTTTTTTTGAACAGACGTGGCGGTCAAATGCATTTACGAATCGTCCCAACGCTGACTATCTAGGCACTCCTTGCACCAATTGGTGGCCAGCAGCCACTCCTCCACCGACGGCTGCTTGACCTGGCGCGTCCTCCTGACGAAGACATCGGGCGCGGTCGTGACCCTGAAAAGGGTCGTCCGGCACTAGCCGTGGTGGGAAACAACTCGACGATAGCATGTGACTTCGAATGCCAAGTGAACACACTTGACATCAAAAGCTATACACCCACCGAGAAAGTTTCCCCACTACGTTACCAGGGTCCGCCATAAATACAATAAAATATAATAGAATTTATTTCGGATATTAGTTACAATAAAAATCTGTTATAACTATATTATGTTAAAGAATGTCTAATAATTCCGTGTGCCTTTTGGCAAAGGCCTCCTCTATTTGACGCCACTGCGCTCTGTCATGTGCCACTCTAAACCACAGGGGTCCGAGGGTGCATATATGTAGTATAAATAAAAAAATTACCAACATATTAAGTATTTTAATTATATTGGAATCCAAGATGGCCGACGCGCCTTTTTTAATATTATAAATTAAAACTACACAAAAGGGTAAATTTTTTGGGATTTTCGGGGGTTCCGATTACAAACTTTTTGACATGGCAATATGGGTGTCGTTTTCAACTTTTTGACATGGCAATATGGGTGTCGTTTTCAACTTTTTGACATGGCAATATGGGTGTCGTTTTCATTGTTTTTAACTCTGACGCAAAAAGAGGTGTTATAGATGAGTAGTTTGACCTGTCTGTGTATCTGTATGTCTGTGTATCTGTCTGTGGCATCATAGCTCGTAAACGAATGGACCAATTTAGATGCGGTTTTTTTGTTTGAAAGCTGACGTCATTGAGATGATTCTTAGCTAGCTATTAGTCGGAGGTTACATAAAATTTTCAATTTTGTAGTTTTTAGGGGTCCGGATTACAAATAAAACATCTATTTCGAGATCCAAGATGGCGGACGCGACTTTTTTCAAAATGTCACTATGAGTATCATTTTCGTGGTTTTTGGGGGTTCCAATTGCCAATACAACATCCATTTTGAGAACCAAGATGTCGCGTCCACTTCAAAAATTTTAATTCGATATGGGTATCATTTTCGTGGTTTTCGGGGGGTACCTACCGATTCCAAATAAAATCTTATCTTACCACCAACCTCATCATACATTTTTGGGCGAGTTTAGTGTTTTATGCACCGATATGGCTGGGTGATGGGTAGGTTAGGGTTATTTTTTTTTATGACCAGGCGGAGTGCACTGTTTTTGTAAGCAACAAGGTAGTAACAGTATTAATAAAAAAATTATGATCACTAAAACTGTTATGAGCTCCGTTGGTAGTAATAAAAATGTATGAATAAAAAAAGTATGACAAATAAAATTATGAGGAGTGATTATTATGAACACAAATCGGTAGTAAGACAAAGAATAGGATTTAGAATATTATGTGAGCCAATATGGACCCAACAGCAGTATATATTATAAATATTATTAATACCTGAGAACACAGAAGTTGTGAGTTATCAATCTTCATATCATACTTTTTCCTATTGCCATTTCTTTTTGTGACACTCACATTGTCTATAGATATAGTCACATCATCTGTTTTCTTCTTATTATCTGCTACAAAGAAATTAATCTATTATATTCTTAATTAATGGTGTCGCAACAGATAAATATTACATTGAGATAAAATGGAGTTATTACAACAAAAACTCTGCAGAAACTCCTACAAAGAAATTATTGTAAAACCATCAAAGAAACATTGTATTCTTGATGGTTTGTTAATTATTAGCAGAGTATTCAACAAAACAGAATACTTAGATTAAAGGAGTATGTTCAAATATATATATAATTGAATATTTTTGTATTTTATTACAAACTAGTTAAGCTATTTTTGATATGTCCTAATGCAGTGTTCTGCTCAGTAGACAATAATAGATTGGGTGAGAGAGGGGTATGTTTGGGCTAGAAAAATGCAAAACTTTGAGTAACTTGTACTAAACACCCTTCCTTATAAACAATTTACTAATAGTAAACAGATAATTATTGTGCTAACTATAGAAATATTCAAAAATCGAATTATTACAGCTCTAAAAATAAATATCTAATATAAGTAGGTACTTAGTAACATTGAAGTAAAATATTTTAGGTAGGTATATAAATACTTGCTATAGATATTACATTGCAGATTTAATTTATCTAAATACTATTACATAGCAGTTTAAATGTATTGTTACATTAATTTGCTATTTTATTATAATATAAAAAAATATAAAGTTAAATACTTACTACAAAACTTAATGAACAACAATATTGATTGCTTGTTGTTCTTCTAATATAATATTTTAACAGCAATGCCATATTAAATAAGTAAGTTATATTAGATTACTTACTTAAATGACTTTTGAGTATCTTTTTAGATACCATTTTCAGAGGTTCAGCAAAAACAACACACTCCAATTTGGACAAATTTGGCTCGCAATCATTATCGTTCAAGTTATGGAAAGGCTAAAAAAAACCATAATTATTGAAATTTGGACGCTACATACCAGTATTTAGTGAAACTTTATTTTATTAATTAAATAGTTTTAAAGCGGCAATAATAACAAAATACAAACATCACTGTGTGGTTCCCAAGTGCAATCGTAATCATGGTCGAAAAAAGTCTCTGTTTCCACTTCGTTAAGCAAAGAAGTAAATTTTTGGGTCATATTTAATTTTACTATGATCTCTAAAGCGATAACTTATTTTTATTTCCAATAATCCATCAATTTCCAACGTAGACAGAGAAACCTTTCTCTGTCTACGATTTCCAACTACAACACAAAAAAACAAAAAACAACACGAACGAGCGAGCACAGATTAGAAAGAATAAAAATAAATAATAGAGAAAAAAACTGTCATGTCAAATCAAAAGACAGACTAGTTAAAGGTTATTTGTTATTGAGAAGCAAGGAGCTTATATTTGAGAAGTCTGCTTTATTTTGCTCTTTTTAACACGCTTATATTAGTTTCACCAGTATGTTTGTTTGTATGTATGTAACTGACTCGTTTGGACTCGATTTTGACCCACTTTAAACGGTCAGATTTCATTTAAACTTTATAGACTTATCAAAGACCGATGATATTACAATAATTCGATAAGAATATCCCATTAACCTGATTAGAATCGCAAGAACTAATAATAATAAATTAAACGATTGGAATGTCAACGCCATCTAGTGACGTATAGCTGAACTACAGCTATGCTTCACTAGATGGCGTTGTCATACTTTTTAGTTATACGTTGTTTCATCGTCATCGGCGGTTATAATTCGCACTAAAATAAAAAATGGAAAATAAAATAATAGTTTAAAAAACTAAAAAACACGCTTTTATGTTATATAAAAAACTAAAAAGTGAAAAATACCCCGGGTGCAATCTTTACCGATTTTAAAAAATTAAGGAAAGATGAACGGTGCCGCATAGCCGCCCTTTTGTTGCCTGTAGCGCCCCTTTGTACTGGTTGGTGCCCAAAGGTAAAGTCCCCCCTGAGGCTTTAGACAACATGCATTTCGACAATCGCTCTCGCTATCGCTAAGTAAAAAAATGTATGGGATTGACATAAGCAATCGATCACTTTTCGATTGCTTATGTCAATCCCATACATTTTTTTACTTAGCGATAGCGAGAGCGATTGTCGAAATGCATGTTGTCTAAAGCCTCTGTACGCACTTACTTTACTATGTTTAATATGGTTAGACACTCGCTGGGTGGGATGCGCTCGCTCCGTACGGAGCGTTACAGTGGAGGCTCTATGTATCGCGAGCGGCTCTCGGCGCCCCCTAACACCCGGCGCCTGGGTGCACCGCACCCCTGCCCCAGGTAAAGACTGCCTTGATTTAGAGAAAAGCGTGGGGTACTCAATTTAATTGTACCGATCGAATATTTTCAAGAACTAATGTAATTGAACACCCCACGCTTTTCTTTAAATCAAGGCAGTCTTTACCTGGGGCAGGGGTGCGGTGCACCCACGTACTTTTCGTTCATCATTTAGTTTCTACACTAAAAAGTTATTTTTCCCTTTTTAGTTTTTTAAATAAAATAAAAGCGTTTTTTAGTTTTTGATGGTAAAATTTTCCCTGTTATGGGACGGCAAAGGGATCTAGCCCATACAGCCAAGTCTTTAGTTTCATCTTCTTTCTTGATTTTTGCATTAAAATGTGGGTGCCACACTTTTTAATGCATCTAGGGAGTGCTTGGCGAGAAATACATGGTACAGACCTCGTGATGGTGACTGATGAGAATTGTATAGTGGGATTTCCAACCACTATACAATTCTCAACGCCACATACACAAGACCTTTATTTCAATGATTCCTTATAACTGTTCGTCAACACGGATGCTTATGCAACAAAACGACACCACTTTCACTGCACAAAATCCACTCCGAAGCAATTTTGAATTATCGAAATAAAGATCGACATCTAGACGCCATGATTACCCGCCAAACACCTTTTTAGTTTTTTTAAACAATTTTTTTTTTAGGCAACAGAGTGTAAATTCAAGAAAATAGGTAAAACTGGTAGCCTCTTTACCGGTAAAAAAGTGAAGTCAAAAAATTTGTTCATAAAACCGCTTACTTTCTATTTGTCCCTCTCTTACCTATAGAGCACGGTATGTATTAGACCTTATTAGACGGTCTAGTGACCGTCTAATACGTTATACGTAGGTACTCTAGATCTAAATAGTTACACTTACACCTATAAATTTATTCTTGGTGTAACTATTTAGATTTAGGTAAAGGAATACTCTAGCTCACTAACCTTAATTTCGAGTAACGTGGTCACTAACCATTCGTAATTTTTACGAAGAATGAAAGCATCAGTATTCAATTATATTGAACTTGAAAAATACACAATAATTACCTCTTTTAATAGTATTAGTTTCCTCTTCATGAAATTTTATAAATGGTTTTAAAAATAACCTTTATAAAATAATGATCGTACGTCGAATCAACATGTTCTATGCAAATCGCCTTTATGCATCCTTTGCAGAAGCTCGTGATCATACTAACGAGGTCATACATAAAACTAAAAAATCGGGAGTGGTCTCCCCTTGACTTTCTCGTATACCGGAAACGACTCAAAAGTTGATAGAAACCTTATATTTTTATGTCATACATGCACGTTAAATTTTGGTCACCCATCCGACTACCGACCATGCACTTGGTTGCTTAACTTTCGTGATCGACGACTCAAAAGTTGATAGAAACCTTATATTTTGATGTTATACATGCATGTTACATTTGGTTGCAATAAGTTAAAGCATACTCGAGTTATCGTGCTAACGCACAGAAACACAGACACACAGACATAATTCCCAAACGTGTAAATCCGTCAAAATCTCGAGGTCGAATTTTTTTACGATTACAAGACTTCCCCTATACTACGTAGACGTAGGTATACGAGAAAGTAAAAAAGCATTAAATAACCGATAACATGAAATAAATTTTTCGCGTTACAAAACCAGTGACGCCAGGGTAAAATTTACTTCGTGAATAAGAAAGAGTCAGAGCATTGCTCGAAAGAGAAAAAACATTGTTTTAGAACGCTAACGAGGAAATCTCGAGTAAAAATAAGAAAACATGACATGTCACCATTTTAATTTGTTTTTTATCATATATTGGACAACTCTGCGCACGAATTTAATAAATTAACTTTCAACTTTATGTAAATACTAGCTGTGCCTGCGACTTTGTTTGTGTGTTATGATGTTAAAAAGCCTATACCTTTCCTAGATAAATGGACTACCTATCCAACACAAAAATAATTTTTCAATTTTATTTTACCGGTCTCCAGACACCGATAAAAATCGCACCAGCGGGGTAAATTTTACTCTCCCCAAAGTCGTTCCAAAATACTCGAACAACTGTCAGAGTAAATGTTCGTTTACCTTCGGTTTCACTCGGGTTTGTTTTGGAACGGCTTAGGCCCTGTGTTAAATAAGACAAACCTTGCATTATAGGTTTTAATAAACAAAATAAAAGATACATTTAAACATTAACATTTCGTATTGTCTAGATATTGTCAATGTAATAGATATGACCAGTTGTCAAAGACAACTCTAGCTAGACTAAGAAGTCTAATATACCACACCCTGTCCGCACAGCGATAAAATATTCGCGCGGAAATAATATCGCGTTCAATTTGCATCAAACCACAGATTTTTTCGCGCGATTTTTATACTGCATGTGCGGATAGTCCTATATGATCCTATGTGTCACAAAATTTTGCGAGAAAAAAACGCGCGGTGAAATATCGCTGTGCGGACAGGGCCTTATAGTAAAATTTACTCTACCCAGAGTAAATTGAAATCGTTTTGGAACGCACCCTAGTCTCTAGACATATTATTTCTAAAGCAGCGTCCCCACTAGGGCCGCGCGGCTCCATGAGGCCAAGCCGCGCGGCCAAGCCTCGTGAGTGTGTACGTGAGCGAGGCCTAAAACAATATGACAAATAAGCCTCGCGAGGCCGGGCCGCGCGGCCACAAAAAGCCGCGCGGCTCTAGTGGGGACACGGCTTAATCTGTGTTCTAATTCTAATCTGTGTCTGTGATAGTCTGTGGTGCAAGACGTTCATGTCATGTTTGTGAAGTTGTGAAGTGCTACCCGCTTATTTCTGATTAATTTATGTATGTCTGATTATTTTTCAACAGGTAGATCGTATTTTGTAGGTCCCTACAATCAGTTGTCGCGATACATACACCTAATTAATATTGGTGAACTCTTTTATTTATTATTCAAGGAATAAGTTTTTGTCATAATGGTTGTTGTGTCTTCAAATTTTTCGGCGCCGGTGGATGGAATACTATTGGAAGCACCTTCTACAAAATTGTTAATAAATAACCAGGAATTAGGAACCGCTACTTTATACGTAACAGAAAGGTAATTATCATGTAATTTTAGATAATTTACCTTATAAATATTTTGACACGTGCTTTCGCGAGAAGCGAAGTATAATTTGCAATTTTTGTAATTTAAGTCAAGGTAGGCCACAGCGGACTAGCCGAATTTGGAACCTGAACTGGAGTAGTTCCTCCGCCTTACAGAAGACAACAGTCAAATGACTACATTTTGTGGTGTTGTGATGCTGTTGGTGAGTAAGGTTACCAGACCATCATGGGGTAGGGAAGGAGATTAGGGTTGGTAGCGCTTGAGGCTCATGTCGGTGTTGCAAGCGTCTATAGGCTTTGGGGGCTGCTTACCCCAGGTAAGCCACATGCCAACCAACCACTATGTAAAATTGGCAACAGAATATAAAGAATAAAAATTAACAATTTAAAAAGTTAACATTTGATAAAGTTAGCTTTAAAACAATAGTTGCCTACACTTTCAGTTCTGAATTTAAAAAAATAACAAACTTTTTGAATATTTTTCAGCAATGTCGTTTGGGGAGGTGGTGTGAGAACTGCAGGTGGCCCATCTCCTACTATCAGCTTGTTGTACCCAAGCATATCACTTCACGCAATACAGAGAGACCCGTCACCAGCATTGTACATGATAGTCAATTATGAACTTAGGTGAGAAAAATGGAATTTAACTTTATTTCACAACACAAGCATATAGAATTACAGTTCAAACGTTTACAGTATAATGAAAAATGGGTGGCCTTATGGCTAAGAGTGAACTATTCCAGGCAAAACTTCTCTTGTGTGTGGTATGATAATTGGAGATGAAACGGATTTCTGGCAACTATCTGGTATCTGGCCTAAATTATTAAACTTTATTTCACAACACAAGCATATAGAATTACAGTTCAAACGTTTACAGTATAATGAAAAATGGGTGGCCTTATGGCTAAGAGTGAACTATTCCAGGCAAAACTTCTCTTGTGTGTGGTATGATAATTGGAGATGAAACGGATTTCTGGCAACTATCTGGTATCTGGCCTAAATTTACTATCCGGTCAAACGGAAAACAAAAGGATTTCAAAAGCTACAATAATTTCCTACAATAGTCGAAGTCAAAGTCAAAATTTCTTTATTCATTTAGGTACAATTTGTACACTTATGAAAGTCAATTTTGATGCCATCGGTTCAAGAGTAAATCCAGTAAATCTCCATTTTTGATGGTCTATTTTTGTTAGGATATCTGTAACTTTGGTCTTTTTTCTGGTATCTATCATCCTTGCTTTATCTTTTAGTTTGAGACCAAGCATGCTTCTTTCCATCGAGCATTGGCATTTTGCTAGCTTATCCTTATGCATTACACTCAGAGCCCTGGGCCCCGATCGCGGTAAATCATTTCAAGATGAAGCGCGAATGGAACACAGCATGCAACTCAGACCAATGAGAGGCATGCAAATTTTCGATGTTTTTGTATCGCGACGTTGATTTGACAGATGCTGCGAACCATAGCCTGCTGCGAAACACAAACGCTGTCAAAGTTACATTTCAAATGACGCTACTTTTTCTCAAACGTTACACGAATGTTAGAGGATTTTTGGTGCTTTACTTAAAATTTTATTTTAAAATTGAGAGAATGTTCATTATAAGATATAGGCTATCGAAGGACTTGGCTCATGAGTTAATAGTGGAATTTTGTATATTTTGGATTTTGGTGGGTTTTTACTGCATTATTTATTAATAATCAAGCACAAGCTAATTGAGTCGTCGATCACGAAAGTTAAGCAACTAAGTGCGCGGTCGGTACTCGGATGGGTGGCCGAAAATTTAACATGCATACATGGTATCAAAATATAAGGTTTCTATCAACTTTTGTGTCTTCACTCACGAAAGTTAAGCAACCAAGTGCGCGGTCGGTACTCGGATGGGTGACCGAAAATTTAACATGCATGTATGACATCAAAATATAAGGTTTCTATCAACTTTTGATTCCTCAATCACGAAAGTTAAGCAAACAAGTGCGCGGTCGGTACTCGGATGGGTGAGCGAAAATTTAATATGCATGTATGACCGACCGCGCACTTGTTTGCTTAACTTTCGTGATCGACGGCTCGATTAGCTTGTGCTTGATTATTAATAAATAATGCAGTAAAAATCCACCAAAATACAAATATACAAAATTCCACTATTAACTCATGAGCCAAGTCCTTCGATTGCCTATATCTTATAATGTTGCGTTTCGTCTGCGTTCCATTTGCGCTTCATCTTGAAATGATTTACGGCGATCGGGGCCCAGGTCTCACAGCCGTAAGTTAGGCATGGGAGTATACAAGAGTTAAACACCTTTCTTTTGATAGACATGCCTAGGCTTGCTTTCATGACCATTTTTAGGGACCAGTACTTTTTCCATCCATTAGCAATTCACTTGTTTATTTCTTTGCTGGCTGATCCCTAAATGATATAATTTGACCAAGGTTTCGAATACATACCCTAAATGATATAATTTGACCAAGGTTTCGAATACATACTCTAAATGATATAATTTGACCAAGGTTTCGAATACATAGCCTAAAAAATGCACTGAAAAAAATCGACTTGCCTCAGGCGGGACTCGAACCCGCACCTTCCACAATCCGGGTGGACGCGTTGACCAATTTCGCCACCGAGGCACTGCTTTTCGCTGTCGAAATTTGTCAGTGCTTGGTGCTTATGTTTTTATGGTAAACATCGTTTCATCAAATCTTTGAAATTTGCACTTCCAAGACCCGAACGAAATATTTTTGCAAATATTTGACGCCCAGCTAAGATGAAACTACCTTACATTATGGAATAATTTTATTTTTGCGTTTATAAACGCGTAAATTTAATACTAGAAAAAAATACTAGAAAAATGCACTGAAAAAAATCGACTTGCCTCAGGCGGGACTCGAACCCGCACCTTCCACAATCCGGGTGGACGCGTTGACCAATTTCGCCACCGAGGCACTGCTTTTCGCTGTCGAAATTTGTCAGTGCTTGGTGCTTATGTTTTTATGGTAAACATCGTTTCATCAAATCTTTGAAATTTGCACTTCCAAGACCCGAACGAAATATTTTTGCAAATATTTGACGCCCAGCTAAGATGAAACTACCTTACATTATGGAATAATTTTATTTTTGCGTTTACAAACGCGTAAATTTAATACTAGAAAAATGCACTGAAAAAAATCGACTTGCCTCAGGCGGGACTCGAACCCGCACCTTCTTCTATCTTCTTTTTTCTAGTATTAAATTTACGCGTTTGTAAACGCAAAAATAAAATTATTCCATACATAGCCTAAATGATATAATTTGACCAAGGTTTCGAATACATACCCTAAATGATATAATTTGACCAAGGTTTCGAATACATACTCATTTATGTATTTGATGCTTCTTCCGTCGACTTTTATTGCCTCCTTGCATTTACTAGCTTAATTATATTTTTTAAATTAAAATAATTTTATTTGGACAACGTAAATCCATATAACGTAAGAGGAAACCCAAATCATGCTACTGTAATAATTTATTCCTCATGAAAATATTCAAATTCATAATTAGATTTTCTTTATTGGAGAAATTTAATAGCTTATTTTTGTTTTTTTTTTCAGTCTCCCTGAACTCACATCTCAATCAAGCAGCGGTGACGCCAATGAGGAAGATGATGATGATGCTTTCGATGCTGACGACCCACCTATCACGGAACTTCGGTAATTTCATAATTAAGGTTGTAGCAGTAGGTCCTCTCTTTTTCATAGTAATAAGAGGTTCCAAGCTGATAATTGTGCTTCGACCTTTATTCAACGCTACTTAGAGTGCCACATAGAGATGAAACAGATAGCTGTTTTGCCGGATACCGGATATCCGGCGAGCTGCGGATCCGGATATCCGGCCCATTGTATTGTTGCATGTCGTGACGAGTTTAGCGCCGCAAACGCGATCAGATCAATTCGCGCGGTTTCGCTAAGTTTTTACTAAAAATCTTTTAGTTTAGATATTTATGTATTTATCATAAGAGGGAATATCTGAGAAGAAATTTTTTGTTTTTTAGAAAGCTTTTTTGTAACTTTTTCGACTTTAAATAAAAGTCGTCATAATTATAAGCCATTTTATTGATATTTTCCTCACAAAGATTAATGTATTGCAAATTATTATAGGATATTTATTATCGTATTTTTTGAATATCCGGCCGGATATTTACAATCGTGTATCCGGATACTTCGTTTTTTCTGGTAGCCGGCCAGGTTAGTAAATTTAGGTCGGATAGGCCGGATACCGGATATCCGTTTCATCTCTAGTGCCACCCCTAAAAGTAGCAAATTCGTACGCATTATGCCGATTGACTCATTACGGAGTTATACTGGGTGTAAAAGACATGAACAGTCAAACGAGAACCATGTATTCTATACGTCAAAATGAGACATATTTCAATAAAAATATTGCTGGAAAATGATTTTTATTTTGGTGTTAAAAAAAATTGCAAATTGTACCGCGCAATGTAAAGGGCTCAACTCGCACGCAACTCGTAAAACCGCGATAATTTTGCCAGACGGAGGCTCCGTTGGTTAGTGTCCGTGCGCATCGAGTGAGCTACATTGAACGCTAACGTTTTGAAGCCATTTTTTGTTATGAAATACTAAAAAAAATCATAATGTTTCTTTGGACAATAATTAAGAAACAACGTATAGAATAAGTTTTCATTAAAAAATGAAAAAAAAATGAATTTGAACATAATGGACAGTTCTACTGTCGAATCAGTGGTTTTGGAGATAGCCTCCTGAAAATTTATATACTTACACTAAAAAGCAAAAAATAAATTATTTTTACATAACAAAAACCGCCTTCAATCAAAATGTTATGTTTAAAAAAAATTTTTATTGAGGTCGGTGCCAACTTCAAATATTTGGAACAAACGTAGTCACTTGTATTTGGGACCAACCAACCTCAAAATAACATTTAATTTCTCCGTTTTTACTTTCTCGTATATGCAGTATGAGGAAGTCTTGTAATCATCAAAAAATTCGACATCGAGATTTTGACAGATTTACACGTTTTGGACCACTCTGAGGCCAAAAATACCGTTTATGTCTGTGTGTTTGTACGATAGCAGGATAACTCGAGTATGCTTTAGCTTATTGCAACCAAATTTAACATGCATGTATGACATCAAAATATAAGGTTTCCATCAACTTTTGAGTCATCGATCACGAAAGTTAAGCAACCAAGTGTGCGGTCGATACTCGTATGGGTGACCGAAAATTTAACATGCATGTATCAAAGTACTAGCGGACCCGACAGACTTCATCCTGTCATAAAGATTTGTAATGTGGCAGTTTTTTTTCTTACGTATTTTACCGTTCTGAAAGTTCCTACATTGCTTAGACAACAGTGAGTGCTTATAATTTAATATGAACTTTATACAATAGCAATAAAGATCAAATTGACTACGTTTTAGTTAGAAAACATTTGTATGGGAAAAAGAATAGGGCTGTTTTTATGGTTTTTCCGGCAATTATTCGAATTTTTCTCGCCGTAAAAACCGTCCTTGAACTTCAATGAACATTTTAAAAAAAGAATTGGCCAAATTGGTCTAGGCGTTGTTGAGTTATGCGCTTACCAACACATTTTGAGATTCATTTTTATATTATAGATAAGGTTTATATCAACTTTTGAGTTGTTTCCGGTATACGAGAAAGTTTTGCCCAGGTAGCAGGTGCGAGGACGCGCGTAGTGCTTTTTAGTGTAACCCAGGCGTTCTTTGCCAGTCCACTTTTGCCTCTTTATACCATGCAGAGATTAATTAATATAAAATTTTATTCAGCTTCGTCCCGGCAAATGAGGGTGACCTCCAAGCCATGTACACAGCCATGAACCAGGGCCAGTCACTGCACCCTGACCCTGCGGATGAGGTGGATGACGACCCGTACATGGATGGCGAGGAATTCGACGATGGTGTGTATCTTTGTTTAAATCTTTTTACCCGACTACGGTGAAGACAAAAGGAAGGGTTATGATTTTAGCAGTCTGTGTTCCTCCATAGCGTCTAACTAAACTATTCGACCGATTTTAATGAATAAGCTATCAATTGATTTGTTATTATGGTCCAGGTAAGATAGGTTCAACATTTGCCCACTCGGACAAGTCGTCTTCCATCGACAGAATTATCTTCCTCTTCGCCTCTTTTCTTCCCATCGATACCAATTAGATACCAATTTTTTGGGGCCACTTATCATTTTTGTCCCTCAACATAATATGTTGACTAAAAAAGGAAAGCACAGGACAGAAAGGATTGGAGATTCTTGGGGGAGGCCTATGTCCGAGGACAAACTGATAGAAATTAAAAATATGTAGTTAATTTGATATTTTTTATTTATAAAAGTAATTTTACAATGTTATCTATCAGTAATAAAGGATTATCTTATTTTAAGATAGGCTACATTTTGCAGAGGAGTTACCTTGAAAACCTTGAATTTAACCAATGTCGTTCCTTCCTTTTTTCCGTAGTCGGGTTATACTTTTTTCGACTTTTTGTTTGTTTGTAAAAAGGTTTAGCAAGGTGATTTTGAATTCTCCCTATAAGGAAAGGCAATGGGATCTAGCACATACAGCCATGTCTTCTTTCTTGATGTTAGCATTAAAAGATGGGTGTCACACATTTTAATGCATCAAGTAGCAGCATGCAGTAGTTTTTGCGTGAAAGAGTAACAAACATCCATACATCCAAACTTTCACTTTTACAATATAATTAGTTGGATACCTAGGAAGAGTCTGCCTACATGTGTGTCTGTACGTTTTTTTTCTTTTTTTATACCACTGATGACAAACAAGCTTGCAGCCCACCTGATGTTAAGTGGTCACCGCCGCCTATAGACACTTGCAATATTAAGTGTAAATCACCTAACACTGCAAGCGCGCTGCCATCCTGGGGACTAAGATGATATGCCTTCCATGCCCAGTAATTACACTGGCTACCTTTCCCTTCAATCCGAAACACAGCGAACTGCTTCACGGCAGAAATAAGAAAGGCAGTGGTAACTACCCAGACGACCCTACATATGGGTCTACCACCTAGTACTTGTGTTTGTGCCATTTTTGTTTTACAAAAGATATGATTGCATATCAGGGGAGGACGAGTTCGAAGACGCCGAAGAAGCTAATCCTACAGCCGAGGCGGCCGCTCGTCTAAGGCAGCTGAGGCTACAGGCCGCCAACGGGGCGCAACACTACGAGGGTAAGACTGGTTTTATTTATTTATTGTAAATAGTACACACTAACACCCGTATTCACAAACATTACTATGAGATCTCTCGACTCTTGGATAAGAAACGAACCAATCACAGAGCTCTACTCAATGCCATTGCGTTTGGTCTAGAGGTGTATTTTGATGAAAACAGCATTATAACATTAAAATAATACATACATTTCAATGAAATCTGATCCCCATATTAGTGTAATTACTCACTCTGGCTGAGTTTCTGCAATTACCAATGTCTCAAAACACCATTTTAAGGCATTTTTATCACACCGACGGTTCAAGCATCTCTTGTGTCCTACGAGACACAAGTGCGGCACCAAGGTCACGCGACTAAGGCACTTCTATCCTTATTATTTCTGTGAAAAACTCAAACAAAATTCAATGCTTTAAACACTCTTATTACAGATGCAGAGGATGTAGAAATAGCAGGCAACGGAGATGACATAGCAGAGGAGTGATATACATAGACTGTGGTGACTCGTGGCTGTGTTGATATGAATGTTGTTTGTTATTGTTAACGAGACGGTACTAACGTACCTTCTTCCTCTCTGCTTGAAAAGAAAAATTGTGTACATGTCACGGACAATGTTATATTTGTGTTCGACGAGTAACCCTTAGCCTAGGTACGTACAATGTGCTATTTTAATGTTAATTTTCATTATTCCACTTTGGTGACGTTGAGTTGTATGAATGTTGCATGCGTTTAGGAATGAGCGTTCTTTGCCAAAGAATTGTAATATTCTCAAAATTCACTAAGATTGAGGTAAGGTCGTTCTAATTCACATGTTAAGCAATATAATGTATAACTATCGGTGTAAATGTTATTGAAAATTGGACAAAGAAATTTAATATTCAATTGCTTCAGTTAAGTGACCTCTTATAGTTGTTGAGTATTTGATAATTATAAAAATCAAATGAATGATACCACGAACTAAAAACATTTAATTGTCTCATTTCTAAATTCACAGCAAAGAATGTGTAACTCGAATAAAATGTGACATTGCATGTTAATTTTTTGTAATTGTCTAATATTTGTCGAATAAGATTATTATAATAGAATTTAGTCCTTTATTTTTAATTTAAAACTCTTACCTACACCTAAAACATACCTGTAGTATCTAAGCACTGAATACAACTTATTAATAGTGATGACGACCTATCTATTGTTGTCAATATTATTACAAGATACCTACTATTTTGTCAATATTTTTCAATGTTTTTTAAAAATTTTCCTCGCACAAAAGTGTCACTTTACAATAATTATAGTATCAAATTAAATAATTCTATTATACAAATAGATGATCCGAAAAACTATTTGCCTTAAACAATTTCTCTGTTTCTTTCTGTAAAACGGCGTTATTTCTTATTTTAGTAGTAATTTCTTATGTATTTACTTTCTTTTGGACGTTTTCTAAGTAATAGGTTTAGTGGAGCTCAATTTAAATATTAATTGATTTGCGTTTTCAAGTAATTTAATTAATCTGTGTATTGACGTGTTACCTTCTATAAAACTGTAGTTTTTTATAAATTTGTACGCAATGTAAAAATTAAATTTTAACATTATTTTGGTATGATCAAAAATTTTTTGGAACTAATAAACCATTGGATTTACAACTGTATAACGCACAAAATACAGGAGATGTACTGTAACAATGTCATATTTTTTCTACACATTTTAATGGATTGATAGTTTTTAACTATACAGATACATGGAAGATTTGTCTTTTTGGTGTTACACAATTGAATACATTTTGATGCAATGAGAATTTGTGAACCACAAAAATAGTTCTAATTACTTTAAAATAGATTTCTAATTTAAGTGGAATTACCAAGTTTAAGCTTATTTTTGTAAAAAAAAATACGTAAATTATTTTTTGAATTCTCACGGTTGATAAACAATTTATATGTTATTCTTTATATGACACCATATTTAGAAATTCTGGCTTGTAGCGTTAATTCTGAGGTTAACTTGAATGTCTCGTTATAATTTTCAATGTGCGTACGCCTTAAGCTAATATAAAACTGAAAATTGTATATGCAATGTGATAATTACTATAGTTAATAAAATAATGTTAGTACCTACATAATTGTCGTTTTTTTCCCTAATATTTATAAACACATACCCTCTTTTTATTACGATGGAAAATCCATTTATGGACCTTATACCGCACCGTTGGCTACAATGCGGCGTGTGTGATGCCGGAGTACCCACTCAAAACGACCAGTAACTTCCTAAGCCTATTGTGGGGGAGTTTCAGAATAGGCGTACTTATATGTAGGTAAGTGATAATCAAATTGAAAATTGGGATCATCACACATATCTAGACACATTAGAGTCTCTCTCTAAGGTCAGCTACACCACTACACCACAGTATATCAAGAACAGTAGTACCGTCTTCATGCAAACTGGCCGCAATCCATTAGATTGTGCGCGTGCGTACTCGGCGCCGTCTACTCACGCACTGTGACGCACACACCTAGCCCACGTTTCTTCCTAAGCGTACTCTCTCTTCTAAGTCTTAACTTCGTGGGTCTGCCCCGTATCGGGTTCGATAGGACTTCTATTCGACCAGCTCCTCCCCCTGAACGAAACATCGGTTGCCACTACCTCGACGGTTGCTTTGAGCTCATCGTCTAGTCACTAAGATAAGATAAGCATATTTCGCACAAACCCACTTGTATTAATCGTCGCAACATGAATCAACTAAAAAGTTCTGCTAAAGGGGTGTATTGCAGTGACACGCACTTTCTTAATTACGTCGAAATCCAGCAGCTTCTCTATTTTACCCTCCCACATTTTTTTATGTTCATAGAAAGGATTGGTCATAAATGACTAAGTTATCGGAATTGCGTGATAGAAATTGATACCAAATTAAATAAAAAACGAAAAACATGGAAAAATATTCCTGTCATGGAAAAGTGCTGAGACGGGACTTGAACCCGCGACCTTACGAGACGAATTTAGCCATGTTTCGTCTCTGACTACGTGATGATAGCAAAGATGAAAACTATTACGAGTATATTAAAACAAACTTCTACAGTGTTATTATAGCCTAGTACTTGGGGTTGAAAAATTCAGAATACTATAATGAAATAAAGGAAATGAAACCGATGATAGTAAAGAATAATAGATTGTATATATAACAAGGGAGCAAAATAGTATATTTATGGCGAGGGCGCTACTTTGAAGCACGAGCGAAGCGAAGGATTCTAACGTAGAATCCTGAGGGCAGCGAGGGTTTTAAAGTATACATCGCCGGAGAGAAATAATTTGCTCTCGAGTTATATACTCTACTTTTCATCCCCTTTCTATGAGAAATAAATAAGAGACACTGTTATGTAATTAATGAATATATTTAATTAAAAGAGGAATTCGTGCCGTGCAGCCAACACCTACCACCCAGTAATTCATACAATTTGCGTTCGATTTCTATGAATGGTATATGTTCTTTTACGCCCGCTAAAAAGTTCTTATCGGAAAAAAGCTATTTTGTTCCCATTTATAGAGGAACAAAGCGACACTTTTCGATTAAAAGGGATGAAAAATTATTGTATATCGACAATATAGATATAATTAGCTTTAAAAGAGTTATCTCTAGTGTAATAGGATCATGATGAAACACCCAAAATATGGACAGATTGTGGTAGTTTTAAGAGCGTTTACGCCGTACGGCAGACTCCAAGTTTAGGTATTTACACGCTGAGCGGTCATTCCCTCTCGCATTACTCGCGCTGCCGTCCAAGTACAGAGCACAAAAACAAATACGATACTTTTTCACAAAATGAAATTAAATATACAATACAAGTTATTTAAATTGAATACTATGGAAAATTAACGGTTACACATTTAACATGAATTAAATTTTGAATATATATGTAAGTAATAATAACATCTGGTGGCCACCGGCCACCCTTGTCGCACCTATCATATAGTACATGGGTATAGTAGTTTATGTTACTGTCACGTAATAGGGTTTATTAAAACACGAGCGGGGTTTTAAAAAACGAGCCTTGGCGAGTTTTTTTAATAATATCCCGCAAGTGTTTTAATACCCAATTATGTGCAGTACATAAACTAGCGTCCCTTTGGCTCCCTTTGCCGTCCCGTTTTTCTCTAAGTTTTTGATTTTTGAGAAAAATAACTGTAACGTATTAAGCCGAACATGTTGCATAATGGTCATTAATTATGCAACAGGTAAATGACCTTTATTTTCATTTTGATTATCTTTGTTAAAAAGAATGTGAGGTATATCATTGAGATAATAATTTTAATATTATGTCATGAGTGTAGAATTTTTTTTTGTTGGCTATTCCATTTATCGAGGAAGGCTCTAGGCTATTTTATAACCGACATTAACGCGAGCGAAGCCGCTGGCGGCCACTAGTATGATATAAATACTTGTCGCGAGATTTACTTGTGTATATCAGCGATTGAATAAATAAAGAGATATGAATAATAGAAGCAAATCTTGCCACAAGCATATATATTATATAACTAGCGCTCAGCCCGTGGCTTCTTTCGCGTATTGTTGGTTATTATATACATAGTTAGCCTTTCTAGATGCATCGTCTACCTCACACAAAAACAATTTTCAAAATTGGTTCAGTAGATCCAGCAATTACCTCCTACAACGTCACAAAAAAACAATTCACAAACTTTTATCATCACAGCCTTTATAATTCATTTCACTACTGGAAGACAAGACCTCTCCTTTTCAATGAAGGAGGTATAGGCAGTAGTCCACCACGCTTGCATAATGTGGATTGGTAGTCAATACCCCTTTGCTGGCCTATTAGTCGCCGTCTACGACACCCATTGGAGCATATGGGGTGATGCTATTCTACTCTGCCGGTATCACGTATGGCTATTCACAAACTTACATTAACTATTTACAAACTTTTAACTCTTTATCATATTAGTACATACTCACCTATAATTTTTTTAAATGCAATTTAAGTTTACTTTCTTGTTTTTAGAGCAATTAAGTAAAATCTTTGTTTTTAAAGTGTTACTATCAGTAATTTATTGTAAAGTTATTTTGACACGGTTCATTCGCATTTTCTCTACAGAGCCTTTCATTTGATACCCATATTATGATAGTGCTAAAAGTAACAAATCTTGGGTAGTCGACAATTCTGCATTTAAAGTAATTTTATTTATTATAAAAGTATTTAGCAAAAACATTGACTTTGCTAAGTAAAAAATACATAGATTGGAACATAGAACCTCCTTTTAAAGTTCGTGTATAACCTGAAAGAATACATAAGGACAAACAAACATAGGGACAAGAACGAACGGTACAACAAAATTGTACAGAATCAAGGTGTGGAGGGGAAGCCAAAGCAAGGACCACGGGTTTATCGTTCTGTACATACCTATGATATTTTAAAGAATTATTCTCCATCTCTTAACCGTTACCGAATATTACTATGTGGACCATAATATTAAAAGAATAATCCTCAAACTCCTAACTTTTGCAGTTTTACCCTCCATCATCAGCTCACCTGAAAAACTTGATAGCATAGAAATAGAAAGAAAAAAACTTAATTCAACTGTCGATCTATACGAAGGTACTTACACATAATATTTAAGGAATTATCATCCAACTCCTAACTATTAGGAGTTTTTTTTTCATAGTCAGCTTACCTGAATAACATAAAATGATACAACTATCGGTTTATAAATACATATATTAATTCAAGAATTATCATTCAACTCCTAATCATGGAGGAGTTTTACCTGCCATCACCAGCTCATTAACATGATATGATGACTACCAGACGTAAATACTTCAATAGCTTCAGGAAATAAAATATGAAGCATATAATACCTGCATATAAAATTTGAGAGTTGCTCTCGATTTCCTCGGAATCTCATCATCAGATCCTGACTTGGTGACAATAGCACCAAATCAGAAGTATTAGGGGTTTAAGTATGAAATTGCCGTTTTGTATGAAGAATTTAACGAAAATTAATTTTTCATACAAATATATTTGCGATTTTTTAAGGAACTACAAATCTAAATTTTGTGTAATTTTGTGGATATGTTTAGACAACATTAAGCTATAGGATACTTAGAGAAAAAATTTGAGAATTGATACCTGTAAAAAAATATTCATATTTTTATAACGGAGACGGACACCTCTTAGGACGAGCTGTTTTTGAAGATGTATTTCTAGTGAAAAAAATATAAATAAGAATATAATTTTATACATAAATAGAAGTCATTGTAATGAAGTTTAAAATAAAAAAAGAATAATGGACATAGCTATTGTATGAAAGGAATTATACACTAATGAATAATGAGGAAAAAATCGGCAATTTCATACTTTAACCCCTATTATTTAGAAAATAGGTCCACAATTAACAGAGATATCCGTGAACATTCATAAAATAATACATAGAGTGCAACATAGAACTTTATATGAAGTCGGTTATCAATACTAAAAGTATCAACACCATCGTTCGTTGTGTAGTAGTATTACGAATATTTACGCGTGATCACGGAGCTAGCACCGAGCGACGTGACCTCTCTCTGACAAGCCTCATGGGCGACTGATTTAAAAGCGATTGCGCGGACTGTTTTATACTGATTTTTAAAAAAATGTTATAAATATATTATAGTTTGTTCAGATATCATTTTTATACCAAAATTTAGAGTATATATTCTTCTTTTAAATTACATCATTTGTTTCTTCAAATAAGGGATACTAATTGTTAGAAATAGCAATTTTCCAAATCGTATTTTCGTAATACTTGCAGTGTGATTTGATTTTTCTTTAATTAGTAATTCTATGAAATTTAATTTTTTTTCTTTACAACTATTTTGTTCGGGATATTGTCAGTTACACAGTATTTTTTATTTCATTGTAATATTAGCCTTTTCGGATATTAAGGGCTTCGAAATTGCATCTAAACGTAAAATTTTAAAAATGCTGTTAAGATATTTTGTTATAATTTATGAATAAAGAATTAAATGAAATATTTTCCTTTACAACTTTTTGCAAAAGAATATTATCTAGTAGTTTTTATAACATTTATATTGATAGAATAAGAATTCATGGAAATTAAGAAGCTCAAAAAGTGCCGATTTTCGCAAAATACGCGTAAACGCTCTTAAGGTTTTAAGCGAATACTTACGCCAATCTGAAAACAGGATTCAACTTTATTTTAATATGGCACATTGCAATTAAGGTTGTCACCTTTTTTGAGACAAAGATTTTTCATTTAGGAAGGACAAAAATGAAGTACTTACACAACGTGAAAAAAGAGTATTTATTACACACATTGTTTTTATTTTCGCAATATTAATACGCAACAAGTTAGTAACAGTCAGAGTCCTAAATATAATATTTTAGCGTACCTACTCTATTGGCGTCGTAAATCGTAAATTATAAAGTACTTACACATACGCAAAAAAGAGTAGGTACAATATTTTATAATACGGGTGGCAACCCAAATTGCAATACCTACACAATAAATAAAACACAATGATTACACTACTATTTTTATTAGGAAAACACAATACATTATACTTCATCTTTATTTTAACAATCAAGAAATATAGCGTCACGTGAAAGAACTTGTACTTTTGTACTTCAATAGAATCATGCACGAAAACTTTTCTATAAAATAAAAAAAAAACATTTCAACAAAAGTCCACTTAACTGTACCGATCGACTAAGACTTACTTAAGAAAACTATGCTCCCGAAATATTTTATTTTATTCATTTCTTTGTACCAGTCTAAAGACATGCATACAACACTCGACAGAATCACTTATATATATATTTATTATCTAGCAACCTCAATCTAATAAAAAGGTTCGGCTACATACAGCCAAGATATTATACATTGTAATCTGTACGCTCGTTATTCTATACAATTCCTGACTCAATTTGAAAACTTGTGATATGAAGCGCACAGTTGCGTTACACATTAAAATTATACTGATAAATAACTTATTATGTCAAACCGCACTTCCATAAAAAAAAATTGGTGTACAATTCTTACGAGAAGCGCCTGTTCTACGCTTCCAATAAAAATTGTTATGTATTTTACAATTAGACTCCTTAATATACACAAAATAATAAAAAAAAAACATGTCCCATAAAATTTCATTCACAATTATAAATAGAGAAAAATATTATTCTACTTTATATTGTTTTTAATAATATTGAATCTCAATTGGATGTCATAGAAAGTCATCCATCGATGTTGAAAAAAAAATATAATAAAATGAGATAGAAAGAGATCTGACTAATATATTATTCTATTCTTTAGTGCAAAGATAAAATAATTATTTTAAAACCAGTTCTCTCTTTTAGTGGCAACAATAAATACTATATTTTAGTACTAGACTCAATTATCTATCACCAATAAAGACAGACTATACTCGAATCAAATTTGATAAAGAATTAATGTAAGCGACCCAAATATCATTGTGTATATGTCTGTCCCTTTCACTCATTACCTCTCTTGCTCATCACTCGTACAAAAACGATAGCAGTTTGTTTACATTTGTTCTTTATCAAATTTGGCTCAATTATCTCGCCCCCGCTTTGCAAGAGTGAATTAACGAACAAAATGAGACCAATTTTATCCTTGATGGAGATTGTAACAGCCTCGGAAGCTTCTTTTTTATTGGAACCACGGAAGAGGTTTTTCATACATAAAAATATTTTCCCTCGGTTAATTTCACAGTGAAACTTTTAAACTTATATTTTACCGTTGTCCTAAATAAGGTTAGATAATTAGCTAGGCTGATATGGATGACTCAATAAGACCTCCATGGAATTTTACTAATTACTGTATATAACATAGTATATAAATGCTAATACAACCACACACAGTACAACACCGAATACTTATGTAGGAAATATTACCTATATTGAATGTATTGAACAGGGCCGAATATCAAACGCTTCTTACTTAAGTACCAGCTTAATTGTGACAACTCATTTATACACAATAGAATCGAGTCAAAATGAGTTTGGTTTGGTAGTTTTTGACGGATGAATAATACTTAGCAAAGTCCATTTGAATAAAGATCTTTTTGTTATTAAGAAGTCACTTAGTTGAGAAGAGTTGGAGTATTCGACCATTTTAATCTCGTACTTGCTCATTAGCATAGCATTTCTTTTAAGTTAAGATATAGTCTAATATTATATACTCTCCAATGTCAGCCTGGTGGAGGTTTTCTCCCGAGTGAAAATCATTAACTCAATCTGCCATAAAATTATCTGTTAGCTTAATACATATATTTGCACTTTGGGCGTAATACACCTGGGGGGCGAAGTCTTACCAAGATCAGACTGTGTCAAATACCTTGGTATGTCTTTAGATAAAAGATCAACATGGGCTAACCACATTAAAACCAAAAGAAAAGAAGCAAACTTGAGGTTTCAGAGTTTGTCGTTGCTACTAGGACGCAGGTCACCTTTATCACTGCATAATAAGCTTCTGGTATACAAGGTCACTATAAAGCCCATATGGACATATGGCATTGAACTGTGGGGTACTGCTAGCAACTCCAATGTAGAAATTTTGCAAAGCACTGAGAACAATGTCCAGCGCACCTTGGTTTACAAGAAACACTGAAATACATGAACACTCGAAAGTTGAAACCGTCAGGGAAGCTCTTATCAAAGCGAGCAAGAGATATAAGAACCGACTGAGAACACACATAAATGATCTTGCAAAAAATCTTCTGGACCGTAGGGAGAATCAGAAGGTGGCAAATATTAGATTTAGACCATCCAAACTGATTCTTGGGAAGATATTTAATTGAACATCAACCGACATAGCCTCTATAAAAAGACCAAATCAGATTACGGCTTGGAAGCTGATTGCTGATATAAAGACGAAAAAAAAAAAACAGCCAAAATGCCTAATCTGACTGTGTCGCTATCGCCATTAATTTAAAAGAAGAAGCAGCCTGGTGGAAAGCAATAGTTGCTAGCGGGTCAGCGTCTCCACTCTGTTGTAGTCTCAGAGCACTCCGAATCCGATGGGTACGTCTGACATTGTATTAATAACTACTCCCTGATGTTTGGATGTTCTCGGTGATGCGGCCGAGACCGATTTAAATAACATCATGTCCGTACAAAAACTGTTGTTCAGTTGACGGTTTGACCCATATCATGAAAGGCGCGTAGGGCGCAATATACATTATTGCAAGGGTTTTTTTTACCACCTTTTTTCTATCAAATATAGTTACCCTTACCTTTACCTTACCTTTAAAAAATATAGTAAGATAGCAAAAAAAAAAATGAAAAAGAAAACAGTGTGTGGTTAAAATATGTTACTTTATTTTTTAAAGGAACGTTTTCCTGCCTTGATAATTAAATTTACCCAAAATATAGTAGTTGTCTTTGTGAACTTCCCGAAGCATGTTCTAGCAGATACTAAGTGGTCTGGCTTTACTGTTTGAGCTGAAGTAGGCGTTCCGATATGTGGGTTCCACGTCCGGAAGCCTCCTCGAGGCGGACCCTGGTAACGTGGTGGGGAAACTTTCTCGGCGGGTTTGTGGCATTTGATGTCAAGTGTGTCCCCTTGGCATACAAGTCGCATGCCATCGTCGAGTTGTTTTTGTTTTCCCACCACGGCTAGTTGAGAACGACCTTGCCCTCTGTCCCCCGGGTGCGGTGGGATGGCTGCTCCCGGTGTCCTCGTTGCGGAGGACGCGCCAGGTCGAGCAGCCGGCGGTGGAGGAGTGGCTGCTCCACACCAATTGGTGCACAAGGAGTGCCTAGACGGGCAGCGCTGGGACGGTCTCGGTGTAGTTGCGCTCTGGAGTCCCGCAATCCCGCAATAGCGCACTGGAGGTCAGGCCGGGGAGGATGTTTAGTGGGTATGGAGGGAACGCACGAACCTCGAGTCCCACATATCCCCTGCGGTTGGCACCACCCCGCAGGGACGATGCGTAAATGCATTTGACCTGCCGTCAACAAGCGTTCCGTTATGTCTGTATACTCTGTCTTTCTTCTCTCGAAAACAGTATGTGCCATCTGGTCTATCAATCAGAAGCTTGACGTTAACTCCTACTTTTCAAACAAAATCCTTGTTCTTTCCTCGGAAAGGACTTTCATTTTAATATTTTATGTAAAAATCACAAATAAATCTTCTTCATCTTTTAGATAAATGGCGATCGTGACACAAAGATTCCGCATTCGCCAATGTCAAGTGAAAATATGACTTAAAGTAACAGACAATTGTACGGTAGATGGAGTCTCTCAACACGTGTTTTTACAACAAGAACTCGGGAGAAGCCCAAATAAAACAGGTGCAATGTATTCACAAAATATTTATTAATGATAAAAAACACACGAAATGGATTTTCTGATATAATTTACTTTTATATTTTGGATTAGTATTTACCCAAACAAAAACGAAGTGAAATAAAAAATTAAAGGAAGACATTACACATTTCATTCCCCAAAGCATTCGGTGTTGCCTCAATAAATATATTACGAATATTATTACAAAATAAAACATTACAATATTAGGAGCCTGATTTAAGTACTTCTATCATGAAGTAGTTTTATACTGTCAAATTATATCGGGCGGGATGCATTCAAAATTGAACACAACCCCATTGCACTAAGGTCGAAAATAAGTTCACCATTGTATAACCCGAATACGTAAACGTACAATAGATTACGTGCCGTAATCTAGATTGCTCGCAGTGACTCGCGTTCAAAGTCAAACAGCAAAAAGATACCTTATGGACATTATTATAAGAATAAAATTCTATTTGGTAAAGTTATTTAGAGAGAATGTATTTGATGAAAGATGTCTTAATTCAACTACCATAAGATGCCTTTTTATAACTTGCAGAGCAGACTAAATCTTTCGCAATTAGAATTAATCTATGGTTCAACTAGTGTATTAGAAAGTGGTATAACTTAACTATCGGTAGTTAACTCGGAACGCGAGATGCGACTGCGCACAACAAGATAGAACAATACACATTCTCACACACGGAAAGGTTGAAAATAACCTCTCGCGTGCGACAATGTTATAAATTATAACCACGTAGATATGAAACTGACATTTTGCGTTTAGTTCATTCACATTAACCTGGGTTAAAATAACAAAAATAATATTCACAAACTCAGTTTTACAGAACTGACAATTTTCTCCAATATTTTCAATTTAAAAGAATTTGAAATAAAGTGCTGAATAGATTTTGAAAATTTGACAGTGGCAACCTAACATGCTACTTATAATAATAGAATATTATTGATAGGGAGCCAATTACTTTCTTAGCTATTATTGGATTGTTTAAAAGACTTGTTAAGTACTATTATAATCATGTTAGAGAAGTGGATCGATTTATGAAAGAAACAACAAATATATTTCATTTTTTTTTAGATATTTTTTACTCGTTAAATATACTATAACGACAAATTAAAATTACATTGTCATTTCGTGTCTTGCATTTGATTGCAAGTGACGTTTGTTTGGGTAATAATAAAATAATAGCCATGTCACACCGGAAGAGTAGAATAGCATCACCCCATATCCTCCAATGGGTGTCGTAGAAGGCGACTAATGGATCAGCAAAGGGGTATTGACCACCTTATACTCTGTCCACTAATCCGCATTGGGCAGGCGTGGAAGACTACTGCCTAAACCTAATTCAACAAGGAGAGGCCTTGTGTCCTAGCAGTGGGTGAAATTATAAAGGCTGTTAGGATCTTAATGTAATTAAATAAAAGAACATAAAACTCAGTCCATCCAGTATTGGATAATTTTCTTTACACAAATCGACAAAGAACTAATTTACAGTATTCAATCATAAAAGTGTGACTATGTATGAATGATCATAAAAGTCATTTATAAACGGTCCCACAAAGAGAGAGAGAGAGACAGACAGAGATGACGAGAAACAATATTTTTAAAATAAGGAACAAAACTTATATACTTCTAACTGTGGATACTTTATTAATTTACATGTTAATTTTATATTGTATTTTAAGTGTTATATTAATTGTATGTTTCCCAAAAATAAATAAAATAATTGGATCAATTATCGAAATTTACTATTAGTACAGTCAACAGCACATCAAGTTACCACAAACTGGCAAATTTTCCCTATCAATTTTGCGCTATAAACACACTACCTTTTTCCCGCGACTGCGTCTGCGCAGGATTAGTACAAATTATAGCCTATATGTTATTCTAGCTATATTATTGTAGTTTCATTAAAATCCATTTGGTAGTTTTTGCGTGAAAGAGTAACATACATCCATACAAATATTTGTGTTTATAATATATGTATGGTATATTCAAGGTTTTAGCCATGTGATGCCGGCAGAGTAGAATAGCATCCCATGTCCTCGAATGGTCCTCTCCGTCGATAAATCCGTCGATAAATCCGCATTGTGCGAGTGTGGTGGACTACTGCTTAAACCTTCGATGACAAGAAGAGGAATTGTTTCTCAGCAGTGGGTCGAATTATAAAGGCTGTTATTATGATGATATTTAAGGTTGAAAATCAATGGAGAAATATGACACTTTTGGGTCTTCTGATGTGGTGTCATCCATACATATAATTTAACCGAACATCCGTCCCATTATGGAAAATTATAGTAGGTTAGTTTATCATTAAAATAGCATTGTTGAAATAATTATGATGAGAACGGATATGTTAGAAAGAGTTATTTACAAAGAGAAGGAGCGGAACAGAAAAAGACACGGTTCAGATTTACTACAAAAATTACTTACAATAAGAAAGAAATATCCATTAAAAGACTAAGTAATATCAAAATGATTAAAAATTGAACTTAATCCGCATTGATTTAAGATCAAAAATTATTACCATAGTCACAACTCGAATTTATGCAAGAAATTTACATCTTTTAATTAAGTTTACTTATACGAACTCCATTTATTTATTAACTACAACTATTTGTAGCGAGGACCAGATTATTTCGCTTCAGATTCTGATTTTTCAAATACCTAAATCAAAAACCAATACCTCATATGGATGTGTTTACTTGCCTATTGGGTATTTAGCGCGTGTCAAAATGGGAGTTTCTAAGCGGATTATTTTATGTAATAATCCAAAGTACCCTATAAAAATAGACAATCTTTCTTAATATAAGCACTAAATCTTGTGTCTCAAAGCTCTCCACCTAAAAACCTGACCATAGACCTCACAACTCACGCCCAGTTGTAAGAGGACAGCAGACCAAGATTTCACAAACCGTCAATTTTTTTTCAATACTTAATTATAAACTTTGAACTCTTGTTAAGTAAGACAGTTTTCTAAAGGCCTGACCTGCAGTCGTCTGTACATTTATACCAATTACAGTATGAAAAATTGTATTAGACACATCTTCAATTGTGAATAATTGAACAAATACCCTTAGGTTTAGAGCCCATAGACGGTTGCTCCTATAGACAATATACAAGATTTTTGTAAACAAAGTAGAATAAGACTATCAAAATTGCATTGTCAATTCTATCCAAAGTGCTCACCGACGGAAACACAAATTTCACAACACTACAAAGTAGTATTATTCGACAAACGATATTTTTAACTTTGCTTCTTTTTATGCCAGATTGCATATCAGAACAGCACCTCCCCAGTTTCATATCTACGTATCACTTAATTAAGAGGGCACTTACCATCACGCGGAGGTAGTAAGCGGGTTGGGTGTCTGTAACAAACCTTCTACGGTCTTGGGTTCGACGGTTGGCTCGGCTTCTCCGTTGATCTCCTTCTCCCTAGGTTCCTCCATCTCCACGTCGTTGGACTTTTCGCTCTTGTCAGTCTCCTGTGACTTGGTGTCGCTGTCTGTGGTCTCTTGGCTAGATGTGTCCGTTGTCTCTGGTTTGGACTCCTCTTTTGTCTCTGGCTCGGGCTCTGTTTCCGTTTCCGTCTCTTTCTCTGGCTCCTGCTCTGGTTTTTTCTCTTCTGCTTTTGGTTCCTCTTTCTCTTCTTGTGGGTTGTCTGTAAGAGTTGTTTTCTCACGTTAATTTAAGACCCCTACAAATTTTAAACAGTGTAACAACAGTGAAATAACACACACTGAAAGATGCTTGCTACTAATATGTCAATTAATCAATTTCTAGGTATTTTTTTTTAAATAGGTCATTGTGTGATGGCCGTGAATATTTTTATTTATATTGTGGAGGCTATCTTGAGGCAGGTTTTCTTAGTGTAGGAGAGATGAGTAAAACTCGAGAGCAGATCAGTAAGTCATGTCATATTTTTGTAAAAATTCTAATAAAGTGTAAATATTTCATATTGAAAATAGTGCTAGTTATATATAACAGTACGCAGAGGTTGCGTATCGCAACTAGCGCTGTCTATAGCGATGCGTCGATATAATGAGAGAGCGAGATAGCGCGAGTGCGAAGAGTGCAGACCGAGGATACGTTTTGCAGCTAGCATTGCCTATAACCATCTTCAATCTCCCACAATATCATTTTGTTTTTGTAAAGTACACTTTATTGCCATTACATACAACTCAATTTTAGTTGTAAAAATATTTAAGTTTGGGATATTTTAATTATTTATGGGTCAATTTGTAACGATTCAGAAGTCAATTCCAAATTAACTATAGTCAGGGCTTGCGTTATTTCTGTTACACGTTGTAATTGTCGCAGAAGAACAAACGACATCACACATCAAGACACACAAACAAAATATTACCAATAACCTCTAAGAGAGACTGTATGGCGATGGACAGTATAGCAAAAAGTTATTCAAAACTATTTGTTTGTGGATTATTCGATACATACTTCAAAATGATTTAGGCAGGCATTGTGAGACAGATAGTATGTGATCAATATACGTATCTATGTAGGTCAATATAAAAACGATTTTTCTGCGTTTTATTTACCAGCAGATTACGAAATAAAATAGGAGCGCGTTTTAGAATGAATAAGCAGTTGTAGAAGAATAATTTCATTAAAAACTCACGAGTAGAGGTTACTACTACTTTGTTCAGTATTAGTCATTAAAAAAATAAAAAAAAAATTAAACCTTTATTGCACACATAAAGCAATAATAACAATAAATGAAGAAAGACATGTACAGTACAAAGGTGAGCTTATCTCTAAAAGAGATCTCTTCCAGCCAACCCTAGCATTAGTGAGTTAATATAAAAGCGTTGAAATTTCAATTAATAAAAATGTAAATTAATGTTGAAAAAAATGTTCTAAGGTTGTTTGAAAGCCTAAAAAAACTTTAGGATCATTTTTATTCACATTAGTTAACTACAACCAAACAAAAACTTTTATTTATTATAGTGAATTAATTGAAAAGTAAATGTTGTCTTACCAGTTTCGTCTACTTCCATTGGCGTCTCTTTCTTCTCGTCACCGTTAACTTTCTGGAATAAAATTGTTGAAATTATTGACTTTTGAATAATCTAATATTCGTTTACTAAACAAAATTAGGTATTGTTGCATCCCATTCTACCAAAGTGACAACGAAAACTTTATTTTACATTTTATTATTTATTATATATCAGAGAAAAATTAAAGTTGGTCTGTGGACGAACTAACGTAACTTGTTATTAGGAGAGTGAATGCGATTGCTTGAGGGGAGAGGGAATACCGCAGAAGAAACGAATGATTGTGTGAGAATGATGTTAAAGAGAAATGAGTAGGATGAGATGGCACCTGATAGAGAATAGAAGAAAAAGTCATTGCACCGACCAAAAATATATAGGAATCCAATTAGAAGGATGAAGTTATAGTGGTAGGGTTTTACGATGATTAATTCACCAACATTCAAAACAGGCGATTTATTATTTAATCGACTGACTGTTTAAGAAACTTTATCGTATGAAAGAATTATCAAAAACTGACTGTTAACTTTTAACTGTTTGGTTTACGGGTTGGTGAACGAAGCTTTAAAAGTATTTCGCAAAGTCCATTTGAATAAGCAAATTTTTGTTTTCTTTTATGTAATCACATTGGAACTGGTTAGATTTGATCTTTTTCAGCTATCATATTGTCTTTAATCTTTTTCACCCATCATATTAAGCTCCTGTTACCGAGCAACCGCTGTAATAACAGGAGCTTTCAAAATAAGATATTATTAATTTTATTTTATGAAATTATCTCGGTGACTAAATAGAGGGAGATGCAACAACACCAATTTTCAGTTTTGATTAGTACAATACCGTTACACACGCACATCAAACAAGTCTATGGTTAATTTCTTTATTTGTCCCATAATATTCCCTTTCTTCATGTTATTAGAGTGGCAAACTATGTCGGTAAGCGATCACCGAAGCCTAATGACGACTACAACACTGTTTGAGTCTATTCATTTCTTACTTATCTACAATATAAACAGATTTGCAAAAAACTGGCATCCTACTAATTTCATACTAGGCTCCTTACTTGCACAAGTTAGTTTGTTCCAAATGTTCAGTGGTAAGATTATGTCTTCGATCATTTAGAATATTTTTGTAAGTGGAAAAGCTTCGCTCCACATCTACTGAAGTAACTGGGCAGAATTGAAGTTAAGTAGGAAGACTTCGCAGTATGCGAGCGAGACGCTCTTCTGTGTTTTTCATTTTAGTAACGTACCTATCAAAAAAAGACGCGTGCCTACTTGCGTTCCGGAATGTTTTTTTTGTAACTAATAAATTTGGTCGCATTCAAGATAATAATCACTTTTAGCGCATTTCATGTCGCAGGGTGAGTGCCCAGGGGCCCAATTCTCGTGCATTCGAACTTTTTCCGTGTGGTAATGTAATTATATCTATTCTACTGAAAAGTTCGAATGGTTGCCTAAAGATCGTATTCTCAGTACCAATAGAAGAATTACCAATCGAAGTATGCAGTCGTACATAGCATAGACAAACAATTACGTTTCGTTTCGAGCGTTTTAAAAACCCCCTTGTCAAATTTTTTTAATTGTAAATAATTATAGTCTTTAGGCTAAAATTTTATGCTGAGTCCATTTATTTTTACATTATGATACAAAAAATATAAATTAGTTGGTACTGATCATTACAGAAAATATAAAAGTAAGTCGAATTTATATTATTTCCTTACGTGCATTTAACTAAACGGAACGTCTCATCTGTCAGTCAAGTTAGTGTCAACAGCGGCTCAGCGGCTATTTTTTTGTTGTTAAAGACTTTATTAGATTATTTCTGAGAATTATTTATAAATGAAAAGCTTTATAATTATTGTGATCTCTTGATGGAAAAAGTGGTTTTACTGTAGAAATACAAATAAAAACTATGTTAAGTGTAGCGAAGCCGAAGTCGCCGCCATCTCCAAATCATTTTGAAGATTATTTACGAAGTCCATAATGAACATATCGATTTTGAATCTCACAAATGAACAAACAAACAACCACAACCAAGGAGCTTATATTTTACCTATAGAATGGAGTCATTAGACAAATGAACAAAGTGAGGGCAAAAGTTTTGACAACACTTGACATTTCTTGACATTGCTAGAGAGGCCCTGTCTCTTTCTAGTAGGGTGCCTGTAGCATAAATTAATCACGGACAGTCTTGTGCCACGGGTAAGGTCTCACGTGCTCCCACGGTCCTAAGATATCGGGAGTTAAATGAGACACGAGAGATCCGTGCAGAACAATTTATTAAATGGTGGTATAATGCCCAATAGCGTGTACTCCCCTGGTGGTAGCCGGAGATGGTCTCGGTGAGGGTCGCTCGGTGGGACGAGTTAGGGCGGCTTGTACTGCTGCTCACTGTAAGTCCAGCCCTGGGCGGAAGTGAAATAGCTGAGGCGACAGCGGCTACCTTAGCCTAATCTTGGACCCCAATTAGGGGTTAAACACATTAAATAAATAACTATTATTGCACACGATTATCAAATTAGTTAATTAGTATTAGGTAGGTCTTGTCGGTGCTCAATTTACTTAGCGAACCACGCAAGCGCAAGACCGAATCACCAAGCCTTTGTTTGCGATTCCTGACTCGATCGAGACTGCCCGGCGACGCAGGCGCAATCTATCGGAGATTGCCCGCAACAGTCGTACGGTCACTAAAATGTAGCTTATCAACGTTAATATGGAGCGCTAAAACCTATTGATAAATTTAGGAGGCGAACTCTAAAGAAATATTTCAATTAGATGAGCTTCCTTTATATCTTAATTTATGTAATATTTATAAATAGTGTAATCTGATTTAATTAAAAAAAAAATATGTATGTAGGTCGGTAAAATATGTATGTGTAACGTTACACTTGAACTTCGTTACGTTAATAAAACCACAAGTTGAAAATAATTTGAGTTTTGAGTTTTCCGTGACAAAGAATCAAAATTCATAATAATTACTTTAAACTTTTTTTCCTGAGTGCCTTTTAGCACGGTAATGTTATCTATTTTCGGCTCCCAGGAAAAAAATCAGCAACCGAAATACGAGGATTTATCGCTTCTGTGACTCTTGATTTTAAGAGGCACGTTACAGTTTATTATATAGCTTATCTCATGTCACGTCAACTCATAGACATTAAATTATTCTTTTTTTTTTAGGTGCTAAGCATACATTTAAGGTTTTCCGGTTAGCAATGCTATAAAAATACATTGTGTGGTATACCGATCTAGCCGTTCTTGAGTAATGATAATAGGGCCGTAATGATGCGCAACTTACCAACTTACTACCAGACTTTCTTTATATTGATAGATATTACGGCTGAAAGCCGAAGTGCGGTTTTTTATACAACAGAAGAAATTGTTAGCTCTAGTAACTTTCCGTGAATTAGTTACATAAGTAACAGCTACTGGCTACAAATCGGCTAAAAGTAAGTTTAGTAGCACTTGGTTTTTAGTATAATACAGGCTGTAACATGAAGGGTACTTAAACATGGTACCCTACATGTTACAGCCTGCATTATATGTAATATTTGGGGTGTTTTAGGCCATCAATATAAACAACTTTTTGACGCCGTCATGGTGGAGTGGTCAGTATAGCTACCTACACATGAAGCCTTTCGGGTTTGAATCCTGGTGCAAATATTTGTGCGACGAACACGAATATTTGTTTGCGAGTCACGGTTATTATATATTTATTTAAGTTTATTTATAAAAATATCTAAAGCTATTAATTTATATTGAAAAAATTACCGTTATCTACACTTACGTGCAATAATATCGACCCAACTCGTCGGTTTCGATTCGACATTTATCGGTATATAAAAAGAAGATTAGGCAAACAAAACTTGTAAATATAATTCAAATCAAATCAAATAATTTATTGCATTCATGAATGTAAATAACAGATGTTCACAAACAACACCAGCACATCATGGTGCCCATTTGGGCATAGCATAATCAAGATAAAAGTGTAACGGACTAGATTAGAAATTATTCATACTATATTAACTTAATTCGAATGTATATTTCTTACGCTTTATTTAACCTACTCTAAACATCGATAAATGAAGTGTTGGTCACAATAGACTAATTACTTGGGAAATCCTGGTTTCTCATTTTTGCGTCATACGGCATTTTGGTGACTATACAGAATGTTAAAATTCAATTGAGTCATTGTATATTCAATAATTGATGATGCCTGATGCCCTTAAAATTATTTCCCCAAACATTTTAGCTCTCTGTATTAACTGTACCTATATTATCAAGAAAATTTTTACTAACCAATTCAAGGGTTGCCTTTGAAAAGTGATTGAGTAGTGGTTTTATTGAAAAAAGGGCTTGAAGTTTGACATAAGCAGTTGCCTTGAAAGTGTCGGTGTCTTGAAAGTGGAAGCTACATATTTTCGAACTTCATTAAAATTTTGTTTTTAAAGACACAATAGACAACCATATGGTCCGTCGCTTCGGAAATCTAAAAAGAAAAGAAAATTTTATGTATACAAGTTAAAAGTGTATATAAATATTTATGTACACTTTTAACTTGTAATCAAATAGCATATTAAAAACTATCATTTGATAGATTTTAATATGCTATTTGATTACAAGTGCAGAAGAGCGCAGCCACAATTTTATTAATACTGTCTGTCTGTGTGCAATGTATCTGCGTTGCATGTTAGTACATGCAAATGTGAATGATAAACATTATTATACTAGTACAATCCAATCAATACTCTCATTATCTTTTTCTCAAATAAAATAATTTACATTACACAAATTACATATTTTATTTGTAAATAAACATTTCGAACTAAAAATGGGTAAAACTATTTATGTATTTTATCTATGTAATAGTTATTTCAAAGAATTAAATAAAATAATCTATCAATTTTGATTGCCATTTATAAAAGGAATGGATAGAAAGGGATATTATTTCCTTATAATTCCGGAAATCCTAGTCACCCTAGTCATTTGTTTACAAATATTTGAATAAGTAAATTATGTACAAAAATTCATTAAATTCTAAGATAGGATTAAATACGAGTATCAGAAATTTCTCCCTCTTATGGAGTTTTGCAAAATAACGCTAATAATCTGGAATTACATGTGAAAAACCAATTTTACTTAGGTGAACAATAATATGCAATTATAACACTTACAAGTGAAATTTCACACTGCATCCTGGATATCACTCACTTCTGCAACCACGAACTATACAGCGATGCACCATTTTGCACTATTTATAGTTATTAAAATGTAAAAAGCCGTACCAAAATCGCGAGTCGATATTTATGAATACGTCAATTAGGACAATTTATGTCATGTTGAGATTTCGGGACATTGACACATGAAGAAAGTGCTGCCATTACATAAATCCTTTCATTTCCCATAAGTTATAGAAAGAATCACAATGATGATTTTCATAATAAAATACAAATCTAAACATTAAAAGTAAATATATTATATTTATTTCTTTCATTGATAATAAATACTGATAATTGAATACAATATGTTAAGTTTTTAGCTACTTTTCTACTTTTGTTTTAGAAAGATGGCGAAATACTGGGGAAATCTTGTTTCTATGTAGTCGTGTTTAGAAAGAGATGACGACAATTTCTAGAAAGAGAAATGTGAAATTTGAAATGTCAAGTATTGTCAAAATTTTTGCCCTCACTTTGTTATTTTGACTAATGACTCCATTCTTAGTATAAGCTCCTTGACCACAACAATACAACTTAACCTCAATATCGGGAAGTTTGACAGATAGATTCGTATACGAATTCAGACTTCTACTGGTATTTAGCACTCGAAGCGTTCGAGTGACGTTCGTTCGAAATTATTCGATTGTGAAGTCCTGAGAATACACAAATAGAAAAAAAAAATATTTTAGGAATGTGAACTTTTTCCGAATGCACGAGAATTGGGCCCCTGCACTTGCAACAGTATTGTAATAATGCAATAATATGCATCATCACTAGATCTTAGTTAAAATATGCTATTACTGCTAACTATGGCTTTAATATGCCAATGCATATGCAAATATGCAATTGCATATAATCCGGTCTCTACTCATTACGCAGTTCCCCCGTTCATTGACACTCGCAAAACTACACTTCCTTCTTTATCTGGCCTTGTGAAAGTGTGCCTGTATCAAATTAGTAGCGATGCCGTTTTTTTTTTGCATATCGGTGAATAACGAAAAGATCCACACTATTCCATTATATTAGATTGGTTAGTTTTTCAAGAAATTTTCCAACAAAAGAAAAAATAACTAAAAAAAAAGACTCATTTCATGCGCGTATTATACGATTTAGATTACCCAATAATAAATGAAAGCAAGCATATATTAACTAAAATACCAGCTAAAATGGAGACGAATACGACGGCACAACATGAACGAAACCATTACCAATAATCTTTTATAAATATAACGAACGAGAAGAAAAGAAAATGAACTGTTTAATGCATATTTCTTTTTATTAATTTAGCGATTTGTAAACTACACAAGACCGGCGATATTATACGTAGTGTCGCTGTAATAGAATATTCTTATTGCGGCAAAAAATGTGTAAGTATTGATAATAAAAAAATATTAATTATCGAATAACTTTTAAACTTTCTATTTCAACTCAATTGAAAGAGAATATGTTCTCTCTTTTCCATAGAAAAAAGAGGCGATATTTTCCGAGCTAAGTACCCTTACGATGATACAGACCATAATGAAATGAAAATAAAAATGCAAATAAAATATAGATCTACTATATATTTTTCGCTTAAATGAGTTCATTTTCTTTGTTCCTCTATGGATTATTTGTAGGTTTACATACACCTATTATTATTATTAATTTTTCTAGATTACCCTGATATTTATAAATACATTTTTGGGATTAAAATTTGTAGAATAATTATTAACTAACATTTTTAAATGAACTAACATGATGTTTAAGTGATCTTAGGTAATGTTGCTAATAATAATTAAGTCAAGTACGACCATTGACTGCTTACAATATTTTTTTAAATATTATAATATTTCAAAAAGCTTTCAAATATTTAAAAATTCAATAATTTTATTTATAAGACAGCCAATAATCATAGCTTATCGTGCAATTCCGAAAAACAATCAAAACTAGGATCATCATTTTAAATAATTGAGGTATACAAAACCTTATCTTGACACGAAAAAAAAGTTTAAAAAACTGTAAGCCCGACTACAGAAAAAACCCCCGCGAAAAAGTGTCAAGTCAAATTGGTTACAGTCGCCATAACAACAGTGTTACAAGCATTATTCTTATGACAATAGATTTTCACCACACGTTATCTAATATATTTTAAGCAATGATCATAGTTTCGAATTATGTTTTTGCATATTTACAACATAACTTCTGTCTCGGCATTTTTAATACTTATTCACGGAGAAGACTGGCAACCTTAAATCTTCTTTGGATTTGACCGATGAAAGACTAGATGACGACTTCAAAAGCGCAATTTATTTTGTTCAATGTAAACTGAAGATAAGCGGTCAAACGCTAGATGGTTTACAAGACCACTCTTGTAACGTTATACGTACATGTCTACGTAAACTATTATAAATGTGGATTATTTTAGTTTTGTTAGCTGAATACCAATTAAATATTACTGAGTGTACCTTGTCACAATAAATCATTAATGCTTTTATGAACTCGAGTATACGTATATTGTCTTGCGTCTATGGTTCTCGATTTTTTTTTTATATGTGATGTCTCATTGAACCGCCGGCGCGAGCTTGATTCCGCATAAATGCCTCTGTGGGATACCGCGTATGGGAAATAATTACCGACACTTTACAGGAAAAGGTAGACAGTGAAGTGACTGGGCATAGAAGGCTTAACGCAGCCGCCTGGATTGCGGAGGATGCTGGGTTCGATTCCCATCTGGGGCAAGTAGATTATTTCAGTGTATTTTTTCTAGTTTTATAAATATTTACGCGTTTGTTAACGCAAAAATTATTCCATAGACTAATCACTGTAAAATTTAAGATCCTCAAATATAACTGTAAAGGAACACATCAGGAGGTAAGTTCTAATCTATAGTTGTTCCCATTAAAACTTTGATTAAAATATACAATCCCTAATGTTCTAAATTATATATTTTTTAAAATTACAAACTCCGAAGAAGAAAACTAGAATTAAAATTAGCACGAGACAGAAGTTATGTTGTCCAGTAATAAATAGTGATCTGATAATAGGGACTTTTATTTACCTAAACTTCGATTTTATTTCCACGAAAGAATAATATGGATATGACTGATTCTGAACAATAAAAAAGCTCACTCTATTATTTTTTAATAATTTATTAGTACCATAAATATTTTTAAGTAGGCTTTAAATATTGAATCCCATCTGCAATGAATAAACATTACTAGAAGAAGTTCTATTAAATATTGTGCATAAGAGTTATATTGCAAAGTTTATTCAGAACGCCATCCATATTACGCTTTTGGGAGTGGTAAAAGCCAGTACGTTTAGATAAATTAGTGCCCAAATATTCAATCACTATACTCCATTTGTATTAAGAAAATAGTGAATTAGTGAGTAATCTGTGAAATCTGAGAAAATAGTGAAAATAGTGAATTGGTAAAATCAGAGCCCCACAAATCATGTCACAAGAAGTTATAAAGTAAAGTTCACGGTGACCAATCGATAGCGGTTTTACCCATGTCAATTACCGAAAATATAAATGAATACCTCACTTAAGAATAAAAGCGGATCAAGAAAACAAGCAATTTATAATGTTTTTAAGTATTAATAATTTGTTTCACAGAAATGTGAATGTAAGAACATTTTATTTGATACAAGTGAAGATAGTAGTGTGATTAATTAATATCTGTGTTATTTGATGTTTACTTTTTGTAGTGTAATTTTTATATTCTCCGAATATTTACTCTGTAGATATATCTTTACCGTTCAATAGCACTGATGACTTAATATTTTCTTAATACAAATGGATTATTGAGATGAGGCTGAGTTTCCATTGAAGCAGACACAAGCGGATATTTGTTTTCTTGTCAAGCAAAACTCAACGCTATTTTAATGAAGATTGAATGTATTTTACGTAGCTTATCTAATTTTCAGTCTTGACTGGTAGACTGATTGTAACACAGAGGCAAAAGACTTAATTTGTTTAAAACACTCCGCTCGTCTCTGCTCCAGTGTAAACGCACCTGAAGGCCATCAATACACTGTTACTTTTAGCAGTGCAAAGGTTGACATATAGGGTCACTAGGACGACATTGGTATTCTTTTAAAATAAGACTATGATGATTAATTAGTGCTTAACTCAAATATGAGGCAAATCAATGAGGTTGGGAAAAATATTTTATTATTTTCCATAATATTATAGATTGTATTATTAATTAATCAACAGTATTCATTTCACTTCGACACGATAACACCATATGCAAAGTTATAAAACATTTAGTTTGGTATGAAACTATAACACCGTTTCTAGTCGCTGGCGCGGGGCTAATGGCCGTGTGAGTGGACTCTACAGCGCTTGCCGCCCGCTCGCGTCCGCACAACTTTGATACCTAATGCATACTTTATCATTATATTTTTATTCGTATCCTGGTTTAATTTGATTTATAAGAGGTCACCGACGCGGCGATGCTCATTTAAAAAAATACATTTATTTATAAAAAATATTTATAATTATTATGTTATTAAATTGGTCCGTTATCCATAACAAGAATACAGTCTTGAATATTAAGATATTACGCGCGCGACACGTCCGCGCGAAGCGTCGGTGGCGTGTCGTCTTCCACCCGGGAGGCACTGGTTCGATCCCCGCCACGTACCAATGTGTTTTCAAATTTTGAATTCATATCTAAGTTTAATCGACGCTTTTACGGTGAAGGAAAACATCGTGAGGAAATTCTTAGGTTGTGTGTGAAGTGGATCAACCCGCACTTGGCCAGCGTGGTTGACTAAGGCCTAATCCCCCTAATGTGGGGTAGGCTCGAGCCCGAGGTGGGGACATTATGAGCTGTTGATGATAACACGTCCTTTCCGTACGACGCTCGAGCGAGTGTGAGTACGATGACGTCACGGCAGGCGCATGAAGCTTTAGGAAAAATTAGGGCGCTGACATTTTTATGAATCTTTAAAAATTTATTGTGAAGGCATTTGAAGTGCTACAGATTTTGTTTTAATGTCATATATTAAATAGAAATGTCTATATTTGGAAAAACAAATAAAAAAATACCGTTCCCACCCTCATTGATTTGTCTCATATTTATGGTAAGCACTATGATTCATACATGAGTACAGTATTATTGGTATTATTTTAAAAAGTTGCCAATGTGTTCCCAGCCGGCTGTTCCGCTGCTAAAGGTATCAGTGTGTAGAGGCCCTAAACCTTATGCCAATAATCAAACTCAGGAACCTAATGTCTGCGTGTTCGTTTGCCAGGCTTGCGGTGCTCACTCGACGTGGACTCGTCAGATCTCGACATTTTTGTCTATATATCGTAATAATTCTATTTTAAAAATAGCTAAAGGTTATTTGTGTACAGTGGCGTGAAAAATAAAAGTCACTAAAAGGCAGTTAGATAAAAAAAGCTCGTCTAAAATAGGGAATTACAACACCACTGAATATTGGATTTTACTAATTAGAGATAAGGTGAGACTTTTCATTGCCTTATAGAGGATTGGCAAAGCTCTCAACTTTTTTGTGTATCACACAAATTGTATGCAGTTTACCATCTCGCCTTTATATTATTATGTTAAGGTATTTGCAATCGGTAAGAGATATGTGGATTCAGATGGGACAGTTGGCAAATATTAAAAATACAAAAAAAAACCAGATAAGCATCTTTGAAATTGAGACTTCACAGCAATGGTAATCATACGCGGCTTATTACAAAAATATAACTTTGCGACATTTGTGCTACACAAGCTGGGTCAATAACGGACATTCTCTGGGGCCATTTATTTATTACATAAGACGATTTTTGATAGGTTTTGACCCCCTACCCTATAATAAGAAAAAAATATACAGGTTGTATGGTACATGAGGTATCAAGCGGACATCTAACCATGTCAACATTGACATTATATGGCGATATTATTTCGTCGAAATGGTGGTAGGGCTTTTGACGATTTAAAAGTATTTAGCAAAGTCCATTTAAATAAAGAGCTTTTTCATTTCATTTTATTGATATTAAAAATTCAAAATTGACAATATATTCTTTTATAGTATTTTTTATTATATGGATGGAAAATGGACATTAAAGCACTCAACACGCAATTTTTAATTTTTTTAATTTTGACTCTAAGTATTTTAATTTAAAATTTCAAAACTTACTAGAGATGAAACGAGTATTCGGTATCCGGTCTATCCGGCCGGATACCGAATAGTAACTAAATATCTGGCCGGATACCGGATATTCATAAACTACGACGAAGTAAATGTTCATAAAATGGCTTAAAATTACGACGGCTTTTATTTAAAGTCGAAAAGGTTACAAAACAGCCATAAGGCCTTCCAGAAAGCTAATATTTTCTTGAGTCACTCTAATGATAAATAAACTCAAACTCAAAATTTCTTTATTCATTTAGGTACTATTTGTACAGTTATGAAAGTCAAGTTTGATGCCATCGGTTCACGAGTCTACTAGGAGGCCAATACATAGTAAATATCTAAACTAAAAACTTTTAGTAAAAATTTAGCGAATCCGCCCAAATTAATCAGATTCCGCACCTGTGCGGCGCTAGTTCGTCACGACATGCAACGAGACAATGGGCCGAATATCCGGACGCCGGATAACCGACCTTGCATCTCACCGGATATCCGGTATCCGGTCAAACAACTATCCGTTTCATCTCTAAATATTACTCATTATAAAACGTCGTAAGCACAACTGTAGAGTTTTTGTGGGTTAATGTCGTGGGCTCTACAAAAGTAAAAAAAAGATGACACAAAAGTTTGGGCCATAAAAGAATAAATTCATGGCAAAGACATTTTCTGTTAGTAATCCTATGTTGTCCGTTTTTGGGTACATTTAGTTTTTTTAAATATCTCATAATTTATCAAGTAATAAATTCTGAAAAAAATATAAAGTATTCTAGATAATTGAAGCTCCAAAGGGTTTCATAATTATCATTGCTTGGATTTTTTTAAATGTTGTCAATTGTAAAATAATTTTGTAAGTTTTCATGTTTACATTTTATTTTTCTATCGAACTATTTGTACGGAGAATTATTTTTTTTACAACATCAAATTTTCGATATCACCATAGTATTCATACGACTATGTTAGCATGGGAGGCTGTCCACTTGATACTCCGTGTACAAACAAAAAAAAACTGTATAAGAAAAATCCTTCTGTAAGAAAAAATATGACATGGTCTCCCTAAATTGTCTTACGTAATAAATGAATAGCGCCTCTCCTATTTTTTGAGTAAAAAGTAAAGTGATTGTAAGCATTTAAAACATACACGTATAATAATCAAAGTATAGTTACCAAAGGTTGGGCGCGTCTATCGGCGGGCGGCGCACTAGACGTGGATGAGACCTCGTCTTCTTGTTCTTGCTTCTTCTGCCGTTTCGTGCCTCGCGCTTTTTTCTTTTCTGGTTCCTTTTAAGTGGAAAATCATCTTGGTGAAATAAATGCTGTTTTTGTGTGTGTATTACTAATAATACAGGCTTATTGGTAAAACACCAACAACCTTACTGTTTGAAGATCTCAACACGAACAGCTTTTAATACGAAAGTAACTCTGAAATCGCGAATAAATCATCAGCTGTTTCATACAAATAAAAAAACCGCATTAAAAACTAAAAACCGGAGAAATAAAAATTCTGTTTATAAAAATCTAAATGCTCTTTTGTGATGGGTCCCAAATACATGTGACAACGTTTATTCCAAATATTAAGGTTGATACCAACCTTAAAAAAAAAATAGATTTTATAAACAGAATTTTTATTTCTCCGTTTTTAGTTTTGAAGGCGGTTTTTTTATTTAAAAATAATTTACTTTTTGCTTTTTAGTATAGATTTTCAGGAAACTATCTCGAGATCTTTTAGACTCACAAGTGTTAAGATTACGATATCATCAATGTCAATTAAATAGGCATTATTAGGGATAACTCCAAAACTACTCGTCAGATGTCGATCAAATTTAAATTGGACTACTTGACAAGCACCAGCTTCCAAAGGTTGAAAGAATCTTCAAAATTGGTACACCCAGTAAAGAGTTAAGAGGTAACAAACATAAAAAAACATACAGTCGAATTGATAACCTCCTCCTTTTTGAAGTTGGTTGAAAAGTGTATGAAAAGCATAGCAAAAGTTGTGTGTGTTGATGAGAGCTTCAAATATTTTGAAGGTTGTTGGTGTTTTACAAATAAACCTATGTAAATGACATACCTGTGCCGGTTCTTCGCTGACTTCCTCCATGTCCTGTTCAACTGTTTCCTGTTCCGGCGCAGGGGCTTCTTCCTCGGGCGTTGTGGAGTCATTCTGCCGGAACATATGTATAATGTTAGAGATGAGATATGTAATATTGAATGTTGAACACACAAATTATATTTACAGGTTGTGTTTATCTAATCTTATTTTTATATACCGATATATTAAGAATCTAAACCCACGAGGTGAGTCAATTTTATTGCACGTAATTGTATATTACACAACGCACAGGTCAAGATGTCAAAAGTTTAAAGTTTGATGTAATAAAACATCAGTACATTCAACGATGTGAACTAGGCAACAGAATCGAACCAATCACAGAGCTATTCAATCCAAGAGTCGAGATACCTCATAGTAATGTTTTATACGGGTGTTAGTTTTGCAAGTATACTGGGTGTAAAAGACATGAACAGTCAAACGAGAACCATGTATTCTATACATCAAAATGAGACATATTTCAAAAAAAAATTATTGCTGGGAAATGATTTTTATTTTTTGGTGTTAAAAAAAATTGCAAATTGTACCGCGCAATGTAAAGAGCTCAACTCGCACGTAACTCGCAAAACCGCGATAATTTTGCTTGACGGCGGCCGCGTTCGTTAGTGTCCGTGCGCATCGAGTGAGCTACATTGAACGATAACGTTTTGAGCCATTTTTTGTTATGAAATACGAAAAAAAATGATAATGTTTCTTTGGACAATAATTAAGAAATAACGTATTGAATACGTTTTCATAAAAAAATGAAAAAAAAAATTATGTTTTTGACCTTCAATAAAATCGTAACTATCAATTTCCCAGGTATAATCTAAAGGAAAAAAAATGTTATGATGGTGAGCAGAATACATGGTTCTCGTTTGACTGTTCATGTCTTTTACACCCTGTATAAACTTACCAGTAGCAGTACAGTATGTTGTCCTCCGGCGGAGACGAGTGTCGGTAAGGCTGGCCCGCTGACCGTGAGGACGGCGGTGCGAGGTTCGTTCTCGTCGCTGCTGGCGCCCGTGCCGAGCTGGCCCTCGCTGCCCATACCCCACGCGAATACCTCACCTGGACAGATAACGATACAGATCAAACGGATATGTTCGGCCGGATACCGGATATCCGGTGTGGGATGTAATTGTTGTAACCGCTGGTAGTATGTTGGAATTATAGATAGATTCAATGGTAAAAAGATATAAATTTATTGGACGACACACTGTACAATCGTTGCTTGTTAAGGAAAAAATAAATGGCCGCGGTCCGAGTGACCCATAGACAACAAACAAACAAATATTTTATAGCTTATGCTTAGTGTTACCAACATTCGGCTCATTGTCTCGTTGCATGTCGTGACGTGTTTACACCGCACAGTTGCGGCGAACGCGATCAGATCAATTCGGGCAGTTTCGCTTAGTTTTTACTAAAAGTTTTTAGTTCAGTTATTAATGTATTTATCATTAGAGTGAATATCTCAGAAGAAAAATTTAGCTTTTTTGAAGGCCTTGTGGCTTTTTTGTAACTTTCAATCAATAAATCAATTCTTTATTTTTACTTTTGCGACTTTAAACAAAAGCCGTCATAATTATAAACCATTTTATTAATATTTTACATCACAAAGATTAATGAATTGCATCTTGTTATAGGAAATTATCGTAGTTTTTGAATATCCGGTATCCGGACGGACATTGAGTTACTATCCGGTATTTTGGCAATGAGACATGGTCACTTACAATGGAATACTTTAAATTATATAAGTTTTTTTTATAGAAATTATTTTTTATTTTTTAGTCAGTTTATTCGTATTCTTCTCATCTCTCTGGGGATCAAATGAAAGGGTTTGCCCCTTTCATTTGATACCCATATCATGGGAGTGCACGAAAAATAACTAGTCCGCCATTTTGGATTTAGATGACGTCACTGAGCTAATGTATGCATTGTCATCCAAACTAAACGTGTATGCAAAATGTTTTTCATAATCGGAGGATAACTGCATTTGACTCGGAACATACACACGAACATTGCAAATTAAATATAAGCTTTTTTAAAAAAAGCAATAAATATTAGAGATGAAACGGATAGTTGTTTGGCCGGATACCGGATATCCGACTAGCTGCGAAGCCGGATATTTGGCCCATTGTCTCATTGCATGTCGTGACGAGTTTATCGCCGCACAGATGCTGAGAACGAACTCAGATTGATTTGGGTGGTTTCGCTAAGTTTTTACTAAAAGTTTTTTGTTTAGATATTTACTATATTTATGTAAGTATTAGAGTGAATATTACAAAAGGAAATTTTACTTTTTTGGAAGTCTCTGTTGTAACTTTTCGACTTTAAATAAAAGCCGTCATAATTGTAGGAAATATTTGAATATTCGGTATCCGGCCGGATATTGAGTACTATCCGGTATCGTAAATTTAGGCCGGATACCGGATAGTTACCGGATATCCGTTTCATCTCTAATAAATATATTCATATTTAATGTTTTTTGCCGGATGAATACGACATTCCTAAGCGTGTAAATCCGACAGAAAGCGTAAAAAGGTAAATGCAAACTAGGAAGACAATGGATAGGTAAAAAGTAGGTTCTAAATTTACATATAAAAAATTTATAATAAAAATAGTTACCAGAGTCGGTGACGGCAAAGGAATTGCTGGTTCCGGCGGCGATACTGACGCATTTCTTGTTTTGCAGTTTAGGGACCGGTTCTAAGGTTTCCGCGTCTGTTGTTCTTTCGCCTAGACCTAACCTACAGAGAAGAAAAAAAAAACAAATTTAGTACTTACTGATTTTTCTTTGAACATTATTATGATTTTTTAACTGACTATAAATTAAAAAAGGAGGTTATCAATTCGACCTGTATGTATGAATAATATTGTCAAACTATACAGCTTTTGGATATATTAGTTTATCTACACAACACGGGTACCAATTTTTATGTGTGTCGTTTGTCCACGCATATCTCAAAAACTATTTCGTTTTTGTTACACTAGGTTTAGTCTAACTTAGGGATCTTTGCAAGTTTTATTGAAATCGGTTGAGTAGTTTTTGAGATTCTCTATCTACATTAAGTGTGTATCAGTCACTAAAAATATATAACCAAATATTCTGTGAATATTTCAAGCGTCTACATGTTACCGTTATCAATATCGAGTAAAAACAAGCGAAATAACCATGTTTGTTGTGTGGTAGCTCCCCAAATATTTATTTTATTCTGTTTATTATTATTTTTCGTTATAGGGCTATAGAAATACATCATCTGTGAAAATTTCAACTGTCTGACTATCACGGTTCATGAGATACAGCCTGGTGACAGACGGATGGACAGCGAAGTCTTAGTAATACCCGTTTTACCCTTTGGGTACGGAACCCTAAAATCCGGTACATTTACCGGAAAAAATATTATAGGTAAGTCTGATTTTTATCTCTGGTCTACAAAGTGTAGGTAAATATTAGAGATGAACCGGATAGTTGTTTGGCCGGATACCGGATATCCGGTTTGCTGTGTAGCCGGATAATCGGTCCATTATCTCGTTGCAGTTTAGCGCCGCACAATTAGTGCGGTTTCGCTATTTTTTACTAAAAGTTTTAGGTAGATATTTACTTTTTATATACTTATTTCAAATCAAATCAAATATCTTTATTGCGTATCACATAATATTTATCATTAGACTGAATATCTCAGAAGAAAATTTTAGTTTTTTTAGAAGGTTTATGGCTTTTTTGTAGCTTTTTCAATTTTACATAATAGCCGTCATAATTATAAGCCATTTTATTGATATTTACCCCACAAAGATTAATGCATGCATTGCATTTTATTATAGGAAAAATCGTATTTTTCTTTTTATTAGAGGAATATCCGGTATATAATGAGGCCGGCTCATTTTACTAGCTCAATATCCGGCCAGATACCGGATAGTTACCGGATATCCGTTTCACTGGTTATGAGTTGTGTATTTTGTGTTAACTAAACAATTTACCTGCCATACTCGTGCCGCCCTATGGCGTGCACGAGCCCTTGGTCGTCTAGCGCCAGCGAGTGGTGCTGTCCGCACGTGACGGCGGTGTAGCGCGCGTCGGGGCTGAACGCGTCGCACTCCGTCGGGGAAAACAGCGCCGTTTTGCGCTTCTCGCCCGTTATACCTGAGGCCAAACGGTAAAGTTTATTTACTTTTTCGTATACGTAGTATATAGTAGTTGTAACGAACTGGTGTAAAAGTGAACTGTATAAAATAAGGGAGAGGAGCTCAAAGTAAAAGAATATATTAATAAAACTAAGGCTACTTACAGTAATATATAAAAATACAGAGAAAACATAGGAACGACCAACAGCGATAAAAACCAGACAAACACAACCAAGATGTCACAGACATCAATCTATGACAAGGTATAAAACTTCAACGGCCTGATGGCCAGTTCGTAACAGTAGTTATGAGAATACGGAGACGCTTCTCCTGTATGAAGGTAGTTAAAATGCATGTATACAACATGTAAATTAAATAACCAACACCCTGAATACAGGTGGTTTGGGATCGGCTTCTGGGTTGATTTCAATGTTTTTTTTTTAAATAAAAAAACAACAAAAGTACCCAGAAAATGTTGTACAATATTTTCTAGGTACTTTTTGTTTTTTTTTTTCAAAAAAAAGTGGTTTTTTTTTAAAAAAAAAGTATTGAAATCAACTCGGAAGGCGATCCCCAACCACCTGTATTCAGGGTGTTGTTTATTTAATTTACATGTTGTATATGCATGAGTTTATTTTTGTGTAAATTGTCTCCGTGCGTGTGCATGTGTCTACACGCGTGTGTGTAATTATGGAAAAGTTGGTTTGGCAATGTTCACAAAGTTAAATAAGGGTCACAGCACATTATACAATTTTGTTTGAACGACGAAATTGCAGTAGACATAGAAGGCCGCACATCTATCCAACCAAATGATCGCATCCAACTATCGGCCGATAGCATAAAGTACGGGCTTCTATGTAAGGACGACAGTTGTACGATAGTCGGCCAATTAAATTTTGTGGTTTGAACCCCGCAGACCATACAATTGAGTTGGCCGACTATTGCAGTAGGTAGACATAGAAGGCCGCACATCTATGCAACTGATTCGCACAACTAAACGATCCAACTATCGGCCGATAGCATAACTTCGGATTTAGTTTTCGAAATAAGCTGGAGTATTTATTGACCATTCACTTTGTTGGTTGTAACAGTGAAAGCGTTATAATTTGAGACTTAATAATGATTATATTAATTAAATAAGATAAATATAAAAATGTTTGATTTTGTTAAAAAATAATGAAACTAAAGTTATCCGTGTGTGACTGACCTAGTTGTCCATAGTTGTTGAGTCCCCACGCGAACAGTTTGTCGTTGGTAGCGTGTAGCGCGAATGTAGCGTGGTAGCCCGCCCATACACGAGTGGCGCCTCCCTTCAGAGTTACCTTCATGGGTGTCAATAATGCACCTGTAGAAACAACCATTATATAATTTATAACAGGAAATAGTAAAGCCGAACAACTAACAAGCAAAAAGTAAAAAATATTGTGACTAAAAGAATATATAAAAAAGTTGAAAAACTGTAACCCGACTAAATTTTATATTCTGTGAACCAGACCAAGGAATAAATAAAAAGTTTAATAAACTGTAACCCGACTCCGTAATAAATAAAAATGTTTAACAAACTGTAAACCGACTCTGTAATAAACAAAAATGTTTAAAAAACTGTAATCCGAGGTAAATATTAATAAAATGGCTTATAATTATGAAGTATTTTATTTAAAGTCGAAAAAGTTACAAAAAAGCCATAAGGTCTTCCAAAAAAACTAAGTTTTTCTTCTGAGATATTCACTCTAATGATAAAAAAATAAATAATAAATATCTAAATTAAAAACATTTAGTAAAAGCACCTGTGCGGTATAAACACGTCACGACATGCAACGAGACAATGGGCCAAATATCCGGCCTCGCAGTTTGCCGGATATTCGGCCTCTTAGCTAGCCGGATATCCGGTATCCGGCCAAACAACTATCCGTTTCATCTCTATATAATAGAAGATTAACAGGTCCATCGTAATGAACTCCATTAAAAAGCTGAAAACGGCGCAGTAAAGGCTTATGATGAGATAAACGAGTGTTAGAATATAGAGCAGTGTACTCACTGAACCCCTGGCGAGCATCCCTGGTGGCCGACCGCTGAGACAGACGGCCCAGCTGGCCTTGCTCCCCGCACCCCATCGTGTATATTGAGCCTGACGTCTGTTCAACAAATATACTTCATTTTATATTATTATAAACAAACATTATGTAATATTCTAGATTAATTGTGTTATGTGTCTCAAACATAAGTTTTTACAGAGTACTAGCACAATAAAGAGAACGATTCAGTACTTTGACTCCATACACGGCCGTTTTTGCCGGCTTTGCTGTTCAGAGCATGCTTAGCGGCCGTGCAAACGACGTTTGTATGTGTGCGTGCGCCGATTCGTCACTATATATGGAGTCAAAGTACAGAATCATTCTCTGTATTATGGTACTAGAGGCCCAACAGACGTTGTACTGTTACTACTTACAGTTATTACAAAAACTAAAGATAAACATGGTCAATCTGATTGAAAAGTGAATTTAAACAATTCTCGGATCTACTTGAATACATACAAAAATAAATATGAATATCGATCCAACCTTTTAAAGTAAGTTTGATTTCAAACAGCCACAGAAGAATTTATCTAATCTAATAATTGATAATCTCATGTCACACTGTTTTTGGTTGCACTCCGCAATGACTCAACCGATTTCTATGAGAATATCTTACTCTAAACATAACCCTTTGTTTATTATAATTACTGTTTTAATTTCAACAAACTGAATAAACAGTTAAGATTTTTGGTCAGTAAAAAACCCTTACAAAAATGATTTTTATTCCAAATACTCGTCAAATAGATTTTGTAGGGTTACAGACTAGTATTAGTCTAAGGTACATTATAATTGTTGATTACGCACCATGTGACAATGTTAGGCAGCTTCCAGACATAAATATACATTGGCAATATCTTATTTTCTATATTTTTATTATTTGAGTACTTTTTGATGCGTTTTTAACTATGTTGAGATCGGTACCAGCGGAAGACCAGCGCTAGCCGCAAGGCTGGCATTATGCTGAGCTGGGACCGTTTGAGGCAAATAATTAATAAGTATGATTTATTTGTTTAATTTTAGTGTTGTTGTCTCAATAAACGTGTTTTCGTTCTTTCAATATGCGTTATCTATTAATGTCGCGAATGCTATTAATTAAGAATAGAATGGAAGAAGAATTAGTGCGTACTTACAGAAAGTATGACGAGATGGTCTCCCCCGGAAGCAATGGCAGCAGCCGTTTCCCCGATGTCAACCTTGACAGGGTCCTTGCAAGCCTTGCCTTCTCGACCACGCACTACCAGACCCATGCTGCCGTGGGAATCCTGAACAAATAAATATATTATATTAAATAAATATATTTAGTTATTATATTGTCCTACTAATAAATTAGTCATGGCAGTTTTATAAGCACCTTTTCAATTTAACACGTTGACTGTCCCTATATCACATTTTATACAATTTCATCCCTAACTCCACGTTCTTGCAACACATGTGATTAGAGATGAAACGGATAGTTGTTTGGCCGGATACCGGATATCCGGCGAGTTCAGAGGCCGGATACCGGATATCGGGCGAGTTGCGAGGCCGGATAGTCGGCCCATTGTCTCGGTTGCATGTCGTGAAGAGTTTAGATCCTGATCGCGTTAGCCGCAAAGGTGCGGCGAACGCAATCAGGTCAATTCGGGCGGTTTCGCTAAGTTTTTACTAAAAGTTTTTTGTTTAGACATTTACTATTTATGTATTTATCATTAGAGTGAATATCTAAAAAGAAAATTTTAGTTTTTAGGAAGTCTTTACATCTTTTTCGACTTTAACTCTAAAATCCGTCATAATTATAAGTCATTTATTTACCTCACAAAGATTATGTATTGCATTTTACTATAGGAAATTGTCGTAGTTTTGGAGTATCCGGTATCCGGCGGGTATTGAGTTACTGGATATCCGGTAATTATCCGGCCGGATACCGGATAGTTACCGGATATCCGTTTTATCTCTACATTCAATGTCAAGATTCAATGTCTTTTGTTTGCATGAACGTCTTAATTACATAGAAAAAATCAAACATCCGAGGAACGACTAAGCTCATAAAGATGTTTTGAAATCATTACGAAATTGTAAGCTGTGGAGTTTCTTTCGCCATTACTTCTACATCTCGGCATATTAATAATTATTTAAGTAAAACAATTAATAATATTTTTGCTTTTGACGATTTAAAGGTACTTAGCAAAGTCCATTTAGATAAAGAGCTTGTTCATTTCGTGATAATAAAACACTCACTCTAAAAGCACCCCAGGCGTATACATCTCCGTTATCCAGAATGGCAGCAGAGTGGGAGTCCCCAGCGGCAATAGCTACAGCCTTCGATGGCAGAGACACTGATTTAGGAGTGTCTTCATCGTTGGAGCCAGAGGTTGAACGACCTAGTGCACCCTCATCGTTACAACCAAATGTCCATATCTGTGGGAAACAAAACATATTAAAACAACAGTCATATCCATTGTTAAAATAATCGAAAACTAAAATAAAAAAATCGGGAGCGGTCTCCCTTGACTTTTTCGTATACCGGAAACGACTCAAAAGTTGATAGAAACTATATATTTTGATGTCATACATGCATGTAAAATTTTAGTCACCCATCCGAGTACCGACGCACTTGGTTGCTTAACTTTCGTGATCGATGACTCTTATATTTTGATGTCATACTGCATGCTAAATTTCGTTGCAATAAGTTAAAGCATACTTGAGTTATCGTGCTAACACACAGACATAATTCCAAAAACTTTTTTTTGACTCAGGGAGGTCCAAAACTTATAAACCCGTCAAAATCTCGAGGTCGAATATTTTGACTATTACAACTTGGTCCAAAAAGACCGTTTTTGGAATTATGTCTGTGTGTGTAACTGTGCGTTAGCACGATAACTCGAGTATGCTTTAACTTATTGTAACCAAATTTAACATGCATGTATGACAACAAAATATAAGGTTTCTATCAACTTTTGAGTCATTTCCTGTATACGAGAAAGTCAAGGTGAGATGGGTCTCACCTTGACTTTCTCGAGATCGAGACCACTCCCGATTTTTTTGTTAATATCTTTATTTAAAATGTTTAGACTTGTAGACAAAGACAAATTCTTTGGATACTCTTCAATTTATTTAATTTGTTCACTATAATTATATGTAACATGAACTAACAAGGCCTCATCTTCTTAAAAATCCTTATAAGCTATAAATACAACATTGCAGTACACAAAAAGAGTTAAAAAAATATATGAATATAATAATACATTACCTTCCCGTCACTATCCAATGCAATGGTGTGCATACCACCTGCGATCACATCAACTATTTTCTCACCCAATGTCGAAATATACTTGAATCTGAAACAAAAGACATTTTTTATATTTTACAGACTAAATACAGAACACTAAGGTCATCAATTGTTGACCTAACAACATACAGCATATTGCAAGGGTCATTGCTTACTAAAACCGGGGTCACTTAATCGAAAATTAAAATGCCTTATAATTCCACCCTCCTTGTCATCGAAGGAGGTTTAGGCAGTAGTCCACCATGCTTGCCCAATGTGGATTGGTGGACGGAGTATAAGGTGATCAATACCCCTTTGCTGATCCATTAGTCGCCTTCTACGACACCAATTGGTGATGCTGGCAGAGTAGAATAGCATCACCCCCTATCGGTGATGCTATTCTACTCTGCCAGCATCACACGGCCAATCAATCAGAAGATGATATAAAGGAGAATATTCTTTCTCTTGTGATTTCGCCGATCCTACTCGGACGCCGGCTATATCATCATGTTTGTTCCCCTAATTTGTAGCAGTACTGCGTATGTTTCGCAGTGTACAATCATGTTTGTTCCCCTAATTTGTAGCAGTACTGCGTATGTTTCGCAGTGTACAGGAAATGTGCACAACGAAGGTGGTGCCAGCTGGTAGCGGTGGTGTAGAGTTGTTAGCGAAATCCTTGTAGCGGTTTCGCAGCTATGCTACCGGCGTTAATAATCTCTTTAACTTTTAATACAGTTTATTACACAAGAAACTTGCCTTATGATAGCATCCACAGGGTAATGTGTAGTATAAATACAGTAATAGCTTAAGTAAGTTTAATTTTTCCTGTACATTTTAACAATATGTTCCTTGATTACTTCTGCTTCTAACAATATTAACCACCTTGAATTTTGTAGGCAAACAGTTGTAGGCAACTGATAGGTGCCTATATCCTGTTATTCTTATTAGTTTTTCTCTTATTTATTATTTATGTATTTGTCCAGTCGGTTCTTAAATTGGTTAATATTTTGCGCTGATACTACATATTCTGGGAGTTTATTCCATGATGCGACTACTCGATTGGTTAAAAATTTCTTATATGGGTTGTTTTTTGAAGGTCTAGTACACAATTTTAAGTGGTGGCCTCTTAACTTAACTTAATTTACTATCACGTTGTGACAATTTTGAATCAATAAGCCCTCATATTCAAAGTTACTTTAAACAAGCTGTTCTTACTGTATTCTTCATTAGGCATGTAGACCATACATCTACAACTATGTGTAAATAATAAAACGTACTACACTGAAATTATTTTTTCAACATTAACACCATTATTTTGCCGAAATTAAGAACAATTTAAGTACTAACTTGGTACTCTCCACAACATCTTCTCCAAGACCCAATTGCCCCATGTCCCCTTGGCCGCATGCTAGAACACGCCCCCTTTTCTTAGGCGCCACTGGAATCTCCAACTGGACTACTGTATAACATAAATGAAAGAAAAGAATGTAAAGTATGTAAAATAAGGTTTATTTTTGAAGTAAAACTTCTTTAGGCGCGACTAGGGGGTAACTCAGATTTTTCTAACGGAAGTAACGCTCAGTATTCCATAGTCTGTGTAGTTTCCGTTATTTAAAAATAGTAATTTCGAGTAAAACTTCTTTAGGCGCGACTAGGGGGTAACTCAGATTTTTCTAACGGAAGTAACGCTCAGTATTCTATAGTCTGTGTAGTTTCCGCTATTTAAAAATAGTAATTTCGATTGGTCGTAAGAATCTGTCATATTTTTTTTTTTTTTCAGTTAAAATTTAATCATTTTAGTGATCTACGTCAAAGAAGTTTTACTTCAATCGCGCGTAAAGGTTACACGCACACAATTTTTTTTATTATATTTTTATTTACCAGGACTGCCGAGATGATTATGAGTGTAGCATCTGTCATGGTCTTTGGCTTTAGTTGGTTCGTTTACAGATAGGCTGGCAACTCATCACTATTATGGGTCAGACACCCATACTGTCAGATTAGACTTGGTGCGTAACTGAATGTTACTGTAAGCTGTGCAAGTGTGATTTTATGAATGTATGCATATGTAGGTATATTTTTCTATTATTTTATGAATTTTCAATGTAAGATGACTTAGTCCATAGGTACTATTGAACATGTACCGCTCGATCATACATTACAAACACTATTCTAAACCATCATACTAAAAGAACATGTTGGCCAAAGTATTGATGAATAGACATTATGAGATGAAGTAAGAAGTGAAATACAGTATTTTTATCTCACAAACATTTTTTGAGCCATGACTTTTTGTGTAATACACCACTATTTTTAAATAAGTAGAAAAATTTTAGCATGTGGTACCACTCATCAAATTGAACAACTTTTGCTATGGAATCAAGACTGAACAATGTATCTGTGTGTGACCCTGACTATAAAGACATTACAGAAATAGTAGAACAATCAAATAAAGAGAGTATGAAATGCCCCCAAGTTGGGGGAGAATTAGCACAACAGACAATTAAACCACAAGCCAGAGGCATCTCTAGCCCAGGGGTATACACTTGAGGCTCTATGGGTTGCGAGCGGCTCTCTGTGCCTCTGGGTGCACTGCACCCCTTGCACCCCCGGGTAAAGACGGCCCTGCCCCCATCTATATAGAGTACAGGGGACCTGTTAATCTGTGACATCTTGACAAAAAGTGTGCAGTGTTAAGAGGTCAATTTACAAATTACAACATAAAATACTATGATAGTTATTGCACATCTAGTGGGTATAGAGTATAAAGAGTCATAAACCAATGTTAAGAGACTTTATTTATAAGATTTTTTCTAGTTGAATAATTTTAATTTTTCAATAGTTCTAATGATGGGAGTGAAGGTTGTTAACATGGACTTGTATATTTACTAATGACACATAAAACACATTTAGTTTTATCATTAAAATTAAATGGTGGCTGCTTCATGAGAAACTGGAGTTACTGAGAGACTACAGCTTAGGACACAATAAAGACTTTTAAGGCTTCATCAAGTGATTTTCTATTGCTTATAGAGAAAGGTCAAATGATATTGGTTCTATTTAACTATTCATGAAATAAGGAGACAAAAGCTGCAGACTAAGGATTCATCCATGAGAAAAGTCTATAATGCATTATCATACTTTCCAAAAACTGTTATCAGTTTTGTTTGTAACAAACAACTGGTATTACTGACGGTTTGAAACATATCATTGTTTTTGAAAATAAATAAATTATTATTTTTAGTTGAATAATAATACTATATATTTGTTTATATCAAAAGGTCAAGCAAATGACTCCATTCCACCTGATAGTAAGCAGAAGTGGAGTCCAAATGTGAAGATATGTTTACATAAATTTAATTATTAATTGCATTAGTCTATGACTGTCAGGCACCCACAAGTACATAGTTACTTGGCAGGGTTTGAAATTATCAAGATAAATATGCCCTTACGAAAACCGGACGACGCAATCCTTGGTATTGACATCAAGTGGTGCGTATACATGCAGTCATTGAATGTGACAAATAACAAGTGGAAAATATTTTCGATTATACTTATCAAGATAATTATCAACCTATATTTATCTAGATAACTATCAAAGATAATTATCTCTTCAAACCCTGTTATTTGGTTTGAAATAAAAATTTTAAAGGGTATGGGCTGGGCATTGATCAGTCAGTCAGTGAGTCAGGACTTTTCTTTTTATACTATTATAATTCAAATTGCTTTATTGTACCATCTGTTTACAATTTTGATGTTGAGTTTTATAAAAGTTTCACCATGAACCCTGTTAGGGTACTAAAATGAGAGTATTAATGAAAAAAAATCTGCATATGTAATAATTAAAATCACTTTCCTTGTTTACAAAAATATAGGATAATACTGATTTTTGGAGAGCTAGGTAATGTTTATTATGTTAATAGTTTCAATGAACTATGAATTCAATACATCTTTGGATAAACTCACATAGAGCTCAGAGAAAATTGCTTTATTTTTTCTTCATTGTATGTGTTTATTACAATTTTTGAATAAGGAAATAGCAAAAGAATTGTATAGCATCTTAAAACATATTTTTGACATAAGTTCAGTTTATGGTTGTTGGATTTGTATATAAGTAATTGAATACCACAGAGAGATCTTCATGAAAAGCCGTATTATTAACATTAATTTGCAAGTAACAGTCAACATTAAATGATTAGCGAAGCATTAAATGCGGCATAATTTTATACAGGAGATCTACTACACTGCATTGAAACTTTGCAACCTGTAAATAGGTTTTACAATACAAATCTTGGTTCATGTAAGTCTATAGATCGCACGGACAACAAAGGAATATTCAACAAAATCTCTTTATGTAATAAATACACAGCAAACAGATTGCCGCGATGAAATAACCTCAAATTCAATCTGACTCCCGTGTAAACCTTGCATAATTACTATTTTAGTAATGTCATTGAAAATGTCCGATTTTATCTAAATTACTAAAATATACAGAAGTTACATGAAAACCAGTCAGTAAACATCGAAAATGTAGTAAATAAGTTAGGAAAGGACAGAATTGCATTGCGCGTCTCTTTTCCCGCCATCATGCTTTGACAGGTCATTGACGTCGGACAAAAATGTAAAGAAAACAACTGAGAAATCAACAATTTGACCGCTTACCTCCGCGTTTTTTCTTATTTTTCGGGGCCGATGACGAAACTGTCGCTGAAGTTTTGGACGCTGTCCGTTTAACGCCCCTCGCGGCCGGCATTATGCCTGCAATATTGCAATAGACGCGTCAATAACACTGCTCGGAGCGCGGCAAACTATCGGCGACTGATGGCTTCATACTGATGACGTTTTCACTACTTTTATAATCGCGTTAACGCTTTATTTCCACAACGACTGCATCTGCATCAATTACAAGGCTATGGCCTCATAGATTTATGTAAAGCGCAGATAGGTTATATTATGCATTTCTATAGCACTACACTGAGATACAAACAACGCACCTCCATGAACAGGATGCCGTGGAACAATTATGGAGTGATTACTTACTGTTTTTAATTGTATTATGGAACTGGTTATTGAAAATTGAATTGATTTGCTTAGATTTTGATGACGTAGTTATTTAATTCCACTGAGAAAACCCGCACATCTCCCGTCGCTTCGCTTGGCCTACGAACGAGTGATGTTCTTTAAGTGAAATTATTATAGTCAAAACTCCATTAAAACATAATCGATATTTAGGAAAAAAATAAATATTACCCATCTAAAGGTTTTATAATGTTTTGTTGTTAATCTTATTTTTAATGATATAAATTCAGAAACCCGTTGAAAACCAAATAATTTCATACAGAAAAGAGTAAATTTGTTATCGCGATTTAGTTTCATTGATTTGAAATGTCACGCACATCACTATGGCTATAGAGAAGAGAGGCAACAAGTCGGTGTTGCCGCTATACATAGTAAGGTTGCCTTAGAAATTAGAAAAATATAATATTTTTGAATTACTAAAAATATGTTTAAGTTTAAAATAAATGAAATCGAAATTGTCAGGTTCTTAAACAAAATTTTTAAACACTTTGTAAAGTAAGTAGGCACTGAGAAATGTTTATATAATTTATATTGTTGATGTGAAACAAAATAATTTTCTTTCCTTATTTAAATATTTTTGTTTTAGTTTTGAAATGTAATATACTGACGATGATATTCTAATATTATTATATCTTAAAATCATGTAATAAGGTATAGATAATCCCTATGTTTGGGTTGAAAATTTTAACCTAGTAACATTAAAGCATCATCCGTGACCTCTAAAATGAGGTCATCACAATGCAAAATCTTGTCTATGCCCAACTAAATATTTACGAATCGATGAGAATGCACTGTTTGTAAATTGCAAAAATTGGGAAATGGAAAAATTTAATAAACTTTACAATCTTTCTATTTTGTGATTTTTACGTGATGTTACACTGGCGATTCAGTTAAAATTTGGTGTTAGAGACAGTACCTACTTCCAACTTGGTTGGGGCACGGTAATATTAATATTACCGTGGTTGGGGTTATGGTTGGGCTGGTTCTGTCGGCCGGCGAGTTAGGTTGCCAGAGCTCCACGGGGAAAGTATTACTTATTAGAGAGTAGGTAGGTTATTTACCATTACACAAACCATGAATTCAAAAAAGGAAATTAGGATTTAAGAAAGAAATGGAATTTATTTTATAAGTAATAATAATGACTGCTTACAATACCTATATTTTCATTCCATGAAATATAATATTTACATTAAGTATAACATTTTTTAATAACGAAAAAACCATTATTATAGTTTTAAAACTAGAAAGAATACACTGAAAAAAATCTATCTGCCCCAGGCGAGAATCGAACCCAGCATCTGCCGCAATCCGGGCGGCTGCGTTGATAATAAGATCAAATGATTTTGCCCAAGCATCAATCGATAGCAAATCCTTAATTTTAAGAGTTTAATCGCCTCACTGACCTTTGATATCCCAAAATGCTGACAAATTTGTAGGTCATCAGCGTATAGATCAAAATGGGAAGTGCGGCTCTAAAGTGCTATTATTAGAAGTGAAATTCATCAATATGGGTATTAAATTAAAGGGCTTATCATAGGGATTTTAAAAAGGTAGGTATATCATCCTTATACTGTATTTATATAAAATAACTAAAACGATATAGTGATAATCTACTATATAAAACGAAAACTCCTGATATGATCTACGCCCGCGTAGGTATGCTCTTGGACCGAGAAAATTGTTCAGAAAGGCCTTTTATGGTGTAGCCAAGGGATAAGGCCGAAATTTTTCGAATTTCTACCCCTAAGGGGATAAAATAGCGGTGAAAATTTTCATGAGAAATCCGTCAATTTTGAAGTAAAATCCATAACAATTGGTATAATGGCCTTTCCGTTAAAAATTAAGAAAGGGGTATTGTAGAATAGCTCGAATTCAACCCCTGAGGGGGTCAAATAGGGGATGAATGTTTGCATAGGAAATCAGTCATTTTTATAGTAAAATCCATACAAATTGGTATAAGACTAAGCGGCTAAAATTAAGAATGAGGTATGTTACGATTTTTCGAATTTTAACCCCCAAGGGCGTTCAATAAGGGATACACGTTTGTATGGGAAATCCGTCATTTTCATACTAAAGTTTGACTAAAGTCTAGAAAAATGCACTGAAAAAAATCGACTTGCCTCAGGCGGGACTCGAACCCGCACCTTCCACAATCCGGGTGGACGCGTTGACCAATTTCGCCACCGAGGCACTGCTTTTCGCTGTCGAAATTTGTCAGTGCTTGGTGCTTATGTTTTTATGGTAAACATCGTTTCATCAAATCTTTGAAATTTGCACTTCCAAGACCCGAACGAAATATTTTTGCAAATATTGTGGAAGGTGCGGGTTCGAGTCCCGCCTGAGGCAAGTCGATTTTTTTCAGTGCATTTTTCTAGTATTATATTTACGCGTTTGTAAACGCAAAAATAAAATTATTCCATTTGACTAAAGTCCATAAAAATTGCTATGGATTTTCGTCATAATTTAAGAATGAGGTATTTTAGGATTTCTCAAAATTCTTCCCTTAAGGGTATAATAGGGGATGAAGTTTTGTATGGAAATCCGTCATTTTTAAAGTAAGCCCCATAAAAATTGGTGTATGAACTTTCAGTTCAAAATAAGGAAAGACATTTTAAGATTTCTCGAAATCCTACCATTAGACGCGACTTTATATTTGATCTTGTTTCCATCTTTTCAGTTGACTAATTGTCTTTTTATGCAGGCAGGTTTTTTAGTTTTTTGACAAGTGTTCCATGATAATAAAAATTTTAAGGAACCTAGGCTACGATAACTACTTCTTCTTCTTCGTAAACCCTTAAGAAGAAAAAAAAACTGAATTTAAATCTGTGATTTTCAAAAACTTGTATGTTTATTTCGAACTCGTGATTGCAAAATTGACATTGGAAATTGACGAATGAGTTACCGCCTAACAATCTAACGGCCAGTGATATTGTCAAAATATCATTGCCTTGCAATATTACTAAAGAGAACTCGTGAAATTACTATAATATTAGTATTATATAAATAGACAGTTTAATTGTAAGAAATTGAGCTGATTGACAATATACCGGGCAATTATAATATCAGGAATAAGCGTCGTCGGTGGCGTAGTGCGTAAGAGCGTGGTCTCCCACCCGGGAGGCACTGGTTCGATCCCAGCCACGTACCAATGTGTTTTACAAATTTGAATTCATTATGTACGTTTAATCGACGCTTTTACGGTGAAGGAAAACATCGTGACGAAACCTGCACACACATATGAAGAAATTCTTAGGTTGTGTGTGAAGTCGACCAATCCGCACTTGGCCAGCGTGGTTGACTAAGGCCTAATCGCCCCTAATGTGGGATAGGCTCGAGCCCGAGGTAGGGACATTACATGAGCTGTTGATGACGAGTGAAATTATAATATCACGGCTTTGATAATATTCCTGCGACATTATAAATCATTGATGGAATGAATATTCTGTTACCTGTTACTTGGCACCAAAATCGCCGTGTATTATTAAAGGCGTATGCGTCATTATATCGTTTACTTTCCCAAAATTTATGTCTGTATTTAGATTACAATTTTAAATCTACTCAGTATAAATGAATTTTGACTTTTCCTCGCTTTGCGTGCAACCAATATAAATGCAAATGACTGTATTTGACTGGTAACATTCGGGTGCAATTCCGTACCAGACACGGTATTATTATAGTGGTTGGGAGTGTTGCGACCAATTTGGATACCTCGTACTTAGTGTGTACGTAGGGGAGACCGGGGCAGAACGGGATACGTAAGAGAAAAATTCATTATACTAAGAAAAATAAACAGTTTAATAGAATATCTTCTGCACATACGTCAACGTTCATAAATCAACTTTATATAATCAACGAATACTACAAGTTAAATCAATTTTTTTTTTGGCAATTAGAAACATTAGGAAACAAGTCAAAAATCTCGTTTTGACCCGCAATTGGGGCATAATGGGAAACGGCACGGGGAAAAACGATCACATCTTTGTTTCTTTCCATACATTTCAGTCTGGCTGACAGCGTTAAGAAGTATAGACTCCATCGTCCTCGTCGTCAACTCCAGCGCAGGAGTTATGGGCCTAACCACAGCACATATTACAAATGACCCAACTTTCAATCGACTGCGAGTAAAAGTACTTACAATAAATGCAAACACGGTCACTACCATCTTCCTCTTGAGATGAATCAGTGTCTGTCTCACTTTCTCTTACGTTTTTTAATTTGAAGTTTTTCTTTCTTATGCTGAAAACAAAAGAAGAATTTGGTGAAAAGGATCGTGATTTTGTTTTACAAGTAATATATATAATAATAGTAGGTATCCCGTTATGCCCCTACCATTTTGCCGCCACTGATATAATTTTTAAAGTAAGCGATCATAATTCGATGTTACTGCTATGGTCTATCTAGTTAAAAATATTACAATAACTTGCTTACTCACCTTGTTGCACATCGATATTTGACTCAAAACTTCGTAAGAAACCCTCAGACCAATTTTTTTATTGGTCTGAGAAGAAACCAAAGAAAAACTGTTTTTTCGCTCTATTAATTAACAACAAGTAGCGAAGCGTTTCTTTCCCACTGACCGACGGTACGCGACCAAGGAGCTTATAGGTAAAAATACAACCTTCTTGTGCGCGACTGAAGTTTAAGCGAATGACTCTGCTCAATAACACGTGTCATTCACGCACACTAGTTCCTTTCTCGTTCTGTCTGCCCTACAGATATATCAAACTAAGGAGATCGGTCGAATCGCCGAGTTCATAGGAAGACCGAGTGTCGCGATCAGCGGCCGTACTAAATAACATGGTTCTAGTTGAGCATGCCGTAATATACCTACCTACATTATACATTGCGCGCGTCGCGAAGCAATGGAAGTTAGCACAGCCGCAAAGGAGATCGGTCAAATCGCTAAGTTACGTATTCACTCGACTTATATAAGCTTCACCTGTATGTTTGCATGTATGTATATAACCGATTCGTTTGTACGCAATTTTTACCCACTTTAAACGGTCAGATTTTATTTAAACTTTATAGACTTATCAAAAGCCGATGACATTACAATAATTCGATAAGAACACGAAGATAGATTAAGTATAAGCTTCTTGGATAAGAATATCCCATTATCCTGATTAGAATTGCCAGGACTAATAAATTAAACGTTTGGAATGTTAGTTCAGTTATACGTCACTAGATGGCGTTGTCATTGTTAAGTTGGCGGTGTTAAGAGTTTTTTTTATATAATATAAGTACTTTCATCATTTTAGTTTTTTTTAAACTACTATCTTGCTAACATGCAATTTTCGTACGAGCATCCATCACACGCCGTAAATTTTTATAAAATATGTTATACACTTATAGAAACTACACTACAGACAGCAAATTAGAATGAGAACATTTCAAAAGTTGTAAGTTTTATGTATAAAAATCGGCCAAGTGCGAGTCGGACTCGCACATCGAGGGTTCCTCGGTATAAACTGCTGTATCTTTTGATCGCGTTAACTTAGAAGTTTGATTTTTGAGTCGGGAATTATCGCGATTAAATACCTTTTAAATTTAATCGCCAGTGGCGTAACTATACCATGTGGGGCCCGTGGCAAATTCATATACACCCCCCCACCCCCGAAGTTTTGAAATTTTTCTTTCTTTAAATTTAAAAATGTCAGTGACACTACCGGGGCCCCTATTCCTCGGGGGCCCGTGGCATTTTGCCACCCATGCCACCCTATAGTTACGCCACTGGTTGGTCCTACCGGCTAAAGGATCCACCCAATCTCCTGCGAGACGCTGTAAAAACAAGCAGCAATATAGTCTAGAAAAACAAAAACTTCTGAACACAAGTAATTAAAAACGGGAATTATCGCTATTAAATTTACTTAATCACCTTAATTCCCGTTTTTTACTTGTGTTAATCATGCAACACGAAAGATTAAAAGTTATTAAAAACTTCTGAAATTGCTACGTGCATTCATGCTTCGATAAACGAGTTACAGCCTTAGCAAAAGGTTTTTGAACCAAAATATTGATAAACCTCCAACACAAGAAGTAGGAGGTTTCAATGAGGCGGGGCTAGCTCCGCCCACCTCGAAAGCCTTTGCTAACTGTCCCTGTCACTCTGGCGCTTTCGCTCTTGCAAGTCATTGACATTTCCGAGCCGAGGATTTTATGTAGAAAAGCCATAATTATCCGTTCTTGATGTAAGTACCTACTACCTATTATAATTTTTATAAAGAAAAAATATGTCAGCACGTTTTCCTTTTTTCAAAATTTAACATTTCAAAAGTAATAAAAAACAAAGAATTTTTAAAAAAGGAAAAAAAAACAGACTTAGTTTATACCCGACTACGGCGAAGCCAAAAGGAAGGGTAATGATTTTAGCAGTCTATGTTTGTATGTTTTTATTTACGTATGTTCCACCCTAGAACCTAAATTATTCATCTGATTTTAATGAATGAAGTGTCAATCAATTCGTTATTATGATTCGAGCAACATAGGCTACATTTTAACCGACTTTTGACAAGAGGAGGAGTTTGAGAAATTTTCCTTGTAACCGATTTTAATTAAATTCCTTTGAAGTTTGTACACAAAATGTTGTTTTGGTTGCTAATTAAGCAACGTGTTCGAGAATGGTTTAAGCGAATGGCGATCGCGACACAATGATTACGCATTGCGCCAATATCAAGTAAAAATTTTATTAAAGTGATTGACAAATTGTACGGTAGATGTAGTTTAAAATGGAGTCTCTCAACACGTGTTTTTGCAACAAGAACTCGCGAGGAACTCTTACCATGGTAATTTACCGTGCTCGCAATGTGAAATGGCCAAAAATCTTAGAAAAATGTATCTACGGCTGTCATGTCAAAATGATGTTTGATTATCGATTTCTATTAAAATCGAGTGCCGTTTTATAATAATTCTGTAGTTGGGTTACAGTGTTTTACACTTTTTACTTGTTCAAAATTAAACACAGATAGGTACTTTAAATTTTTTTCTAATTTTTTTTAAAATAAATTCTTTTTTAATATGAAAAAAAAAAATGTAAAAAGGAAAAAAAAAACATCTGCATGTGAACTGAGGGACCACACTTGTATTTTCCAAAATAAATTTCGAAGGATTTAGTAGAAGACTTACAACAAATGTAGGGCACATCTAAAATTATTTAGCCTAAATATATTAAAATCTACAGCCCATAAAGTGTGGTCCCTCAGTCCTCACAGGCCATCAGCCAGCTCTCGGAAAGTATCTGAAAAATTTAGGTACCTACCTATTGTGACTACAGACTTTCAGTAGAGAAGGGATATTATAAATAATAGGTATCTACTTACGTACTATCGCGGTCATCGTAATGTTCCACCTTATGGGTCGTTTTTGTATTACACTGTCGACGACTACTCTTAGCCTGTTGACCAATAGAATTCCGAGTGTTGATCCTAGAGTGATGCAATACAATTGCCTTAGCAAACATTGCCGTAAAGACATCTGGTTGCAATTTGTTAAAACAATGACCTTTTTTTTTATAAATTCCAACCGGATGCCTTACAGAACAAAAGAGGGTCTTCTATTGGTCAACAATAATAGAAGGCGGGATCAACAGAAAGGGCTCGCTTCAAACGAAAAATTTTTAAACTGCAAAGTTTAGCAAGACCCTAATAGTACCTAGTAGTACCTATACAGAAAAATTTTTTTTTATGTCTTGTGAAGTCTTCTATTGTCTTGTGAAGTCTTCTATTGATATTGATTGAAATTATTCAAGCCAACTATTGGGCACTGAAACACATCTGAGAACACTACAGTTTAATCAGTAAACTACAAAATTTCTATTGTCATGCCCTAATAATTTTTCTGACGCCTCTCTTAATAAAAAGACGAAGATCGGGAGTTAAGAAAGCAATAATTTGTTATATTTAATAGTGTTGGGCCCGTGAGGACCCCAGACGACGGCCGGCATACCACGCGCGTCTCGCCCGTGCACACCGTATAGTTTTTATTTATTGACGGACACAAAGCAGTATGGCTGCGAGAAAGTGCTAAGCGACGAAAAAAATTATGATACCGTGTCGTTGGTACCCGGTCTGCAGAGTTGATTTTGAGTGTAACATCTGTCCTGGTTGTCGGCTTTTGTGTTTGATTATTGTTCCGTACTTTCATATTAATTTTAATTAAATCTATTTATTGTTATAAAACTAGCACAAATCTAGAATTTTCTTATATTCCAAAAACATAACATTTCTTACTTAATGAGTGTATGGGTTCACAATATCCTTATTCGCATTTCAATAAAACGAAACGCAGTACTTTCAAGTGCTGCCATCTAGTACCGTTTGCGCGACCGTCGGATACGCAGCAAAAGTTTTACGCTCGCCGTTTTTCTAAAGAAGATTTCCGAAAATTAGCACTTTTACCAAAAGTTCCTTCAGCGCCTTTAGCAGTGCCATAAGCAGCTTACGACACCACCAAGAACCGGGGCCCCGGTGACGCCACATCGAAGAAAAGACCACCGGTGAGTGCTCCCATACACTTTTCAAAACTTTTGACAATTTCATTTATCCAGGGGAACATTTGATAGAAATTCCCCTACAATTGTTTACTGAAGGATTGTTACTTTTTAGGTTTGGTACTCCTTTTATGTAGTCGACAGAATGTGACCTGTCACTATTTGGAGGCACTGCAATTTCACTACCGCAATGGCACATACTGCCGTAGCTTTGTGTAGCAAAATGTGACTACGTGCGTAAAATGAAATGAAATAGCTCTTTATTTTTAAAATTAGATAATTCTATTTTTATATGTATGTTAGTCTTTAAGGTATATGTAATATGAGCATAATGTTTCCAAAACGAGTGCGCTTGGTTGCTGCTGCTTGTTGTGTGTGGTTGGTTGCGGTATATTGTTATCTTGGGGTACGGTATTGGTTTTGTTGTTTGGTGCCGGTAACTGACGTGAACTGGTAAAAGTAACAGTGGCCTTGCTTGCAGTATATGCATGTTTGTTTCTTCCAATAAGTATGCTGGTTTTAAACGTTCAATGCAGATTGTTGTTTGTCGATTAGGGAGTTGTATTATGTACACCTCTGTCCGTTTGACAACGCGGTATGGGCCTTCGTGTGGTGGTTCCAAAGGTTTCTTTACTGCGTCAACACGAATGTACACGTGGCTGCAATCTGCGAGGTCTTTGTTCACGAAAATTTTATTATTTTTGTTGTGTACAACAGATGAGCGTGGCTTGTTTTGTTCTATTGACTTCCTTAATTTCTCGACGTAATTGTAGTCTGTTGTCACGGGTAAAGCAGATGTTTTTAAAAAATCTCCAGGTAGGCATAAATTGTAACCATATGTTAGCTCGGCTGCACTAACTCATGTCTGTGCGTAATGCGGCTCTTAAACCAAGTAGTATTGTGGGCAGTTCATCAATCCAAGATGTTGATTGTGATAATTTCACTTGTAGTGAATTTTTCAAAGTTCGATGTCATCGTTTGATCATCCCATTGCTTTGCGGGTGATATGGTGTGGTTCGCGTTTTGTTTGCTCCCATTTTCATTAGGTTTGTAAACAACTGACTCTCGCATTGTCGACCTTGATCGATGGTTAGCGTCGTAGGGCATCCTAAACGCGCTATCCAGTGCTTGTTGATGGTATCGGCGACGGTTTCACTGTTATGACGTCGGTAGGTACGGTTTCAGGCTACTTGGTTGTACGATCAATCATAGTGATGAGGCATCTGTAACATTTAGTCGTAGTGAGTAGCGGTCCAACGATATCGACATGTATATGTTGAAAGCGGTCTGTCGGCGGGAAACTTGAGATACTGGACGATGTATGGCGTTGTATCTTGCTCTTCTGATAGATGCAGCTTCTGGCCCATTTGCTTATATCGGCGTTCATGGCTGGTCAGAACTTTTGTGACGTCATCTTGCGAGTGGTTCGTATGCCAGGATGACTATTACCTATTATGTACGCTTTCTAACACTTTATACCGGTGTTGTTCCGATATGTACGGTCGTATATTGCATGTTAAAGTCTCACAATAGAGTTCGAGGTCAGAATTCGGGATAGTGACTTTCTTCAAACACTATGTTTCCTTGTTCGTTCAATGTCTTTATGGTCGGGTCATTATATTGTGCCGCTGCAATTACTTTGTAGTCTATTGTTGACGGGCACGCTATTGTTTCTATTTTGCTGAGGCCGTCGGCTACAATGTTTTGATGTCGGTTGTAAACTCGCTGATGAATAGAATTTGCCTTGTTCGCCGTGGTGTTTCTGTATGAGACTCTTTTTTGTTCATTAGAAATGTAATTGGTTTATGATCGGTGAAGATAATGAGTTGGCGTCCTTCGAACATTTTTCGGAAATGTTTTACTGCTATGTATATTGCAAGTAATACACGATCGTGGGTTGAATACTTTAGCTGCGCATCTGTGAATTTCTTCGACAATTAGCCTAATGGGTTCCATCTGTTTTCGATGTATTGTAGTAGCATAGCACTAGCTGCCTTGTCGGATGCGTCGCAGAATAGACCGTATGTAGCTTGTGTTGATGGGTGCCCTAGCAAAGCTGAGTTTGAGATGCTGTCTTTACACGTGTCCAATGCTTCTGAAGCCTCTGGTGTCGATTCAAAATCGTCTTATCTCGTTTCTTTGTGTTATGTAGGAACGCATTTAGCGGTACTTGTATAGCTGCGGCGTTTGGTATGTGGTCGCGATAGAAATTGAACATGCCGAGAAATCTTCTCAATTCTTCGATTGTTTTCGGCATGGGGTATTCCATGATGACTATAACTTTATCCTCTGGTGATTTGATACCATGTTTGGATACAGCATAACCAAGAAACTTGACTTCAGGTTAACCGAGAACGCATTTGGCGGGGATTGTAGTGCAGTTGTCTTCTAGTCGCTGTAATACTGTAGTTAGGTCTTCATGTTGTTGTGTTTCGTTTCCTGAAACAATCAGTATGTCATCTAAGAAAGGAAATGCGTTTGGACCGCGGTCCTGGGGCATTCAAACCTTGCCCTTCTAGCACTTCCCTTGCACTTCCCTTTGGAATTCCTACACCCACCACCAATTTATGTTATTGTTAGATAGGTACAGTCATTCCTATCAATTTAGGTGCTAAGCATACATTTATGATCCTCCGGTGAACAATGTTATAAGAATACAATGTGTGGTATAAAAAAAAATCCAATAATGCATTAGTTATTTATACAATATTAAACACTAAAACAAAAATATCCTATTAATTGCATGTGTCATACAACTGTCCATCTAAAGATAACAACTATAAGACGTTTTTTTGTTTACGGGGAGGTCAAATGCATACGCATCGTCCCTGCGGGGTGTGCCATCCGCAGGGGACTCGAGGTAAAGGAGTTCCCTCCATACCCACTAAACATCCTCCCCGGCCTGACCTTCAGTGCGCTATTACGGGACGGCTCGGGATCTGCTCACGTGAGCGCAACTACACCGAGACCGTCCCAACACTGCCCGTCTAGGCACTCCTTGCACCAATTGGTGGCCAGCAGCCAATCCTCCACCGATGGCTGCTCGACCTGGCGCGTCCTCCTGACGAGGACACCGGGACTAGCCATCGGCGCGCACCCGGGGGACTGCAGGCGCGTTCACACACACTTGACATCAAAAGCCACACACCCGCCGAGTAAGTTTCCCCGCCTCGATACCAGGGTCCGCCACGAGGAGGCTTCCGGACGTAGACCTCGTACATATAAGTACCTATACTTCTCAAAGCATTTGCATACCTGTAATAGGTTAAATACACGAACAGAAATATGATTGTTCCCATCTAGAATTTATATAGAAACTCTCAGTAGAAACTATTTGATTTGATTTAAAAAAAATATTATGCCGGCCGCGTACTTTCTGTCGTCCGCCGGGTGCCACCTCGAATGCTGTGTAACCCGACCCCGGCCACCCTCGAGCCTCCCCCCTCGGTGGGGCATAAATTAATTACGTCAGTCGCTATGATCGGACCCACTGGGTATACTACTGTTGACTTGATTTAATTATACCCTGATTATACCACGTTTTTTAATGTCTCTGACTTGAACTGTCAAAATCTTATTGTTAAATTTTCAATGTGATTTCTGACAATTAATTTTATAAAGTTTATTGCAGATAGCTCAAGAAAAGTATATTTTGTCTTAATCTATCTTCGTGAGATAGCTGTTTGTTTGTTTGTTTCTAAGTTTTCACGCCTATGGCAGCTTCAGACCTAGCGTTTTCTCCGGGCTTATATGCGCGCAATACGCTGGCCTGTAATCGCTCTAAAGTAAACGGCGTAAAATGGTACCTAGTACCTACCTTAGAATAAGAACATCTTAATCCTATAATTGATCATAAACTCCTTATTTGATAACATCGTAAATATTGAGACATATAATGTATTTGAAAGACTAAATACCTACCTATAATTATACATACTTACATATTTAAAAATTAATTTTACAAGTTTTAATTTTTGATAGAATTATAATATTATTTAAATGACTTTGTTAGCATTGAGCATTGAAATAAATGATCAAAACAAATGTTTGTTTCTCTGCTTTCTAACTTATGCAACCCGTAAAACAACAGGTATGTATGGGAATTTTCAAAATAAATTTTGCAAGTTTGAATTTTTGATAAAATTATAATATTATCTATTTAAATTACTTTGTTGGCATTGAGCATTGAAATAAATAAACAAAACAAGTATATTTTGTTCCTTTGGTTTCTAACTTTGCAGAATTTTTTTTTGTGAAAGCTTCCTCTATTAATTATTATTAACGAACATTAATTTCCAAAATCTACTACCTATTAGCTCGTTTAATAAAAAACAGTTATTATTTTTTACATTTTTTTTTGTGAAATTGAAATTAAATAGGTATAGTAAAAAATGCTAGTAATGTTTTAAAAACTTAATAGAAAGTAGGTAGGTAAATATTTTTATTTTCTCTTGTGTACCGCGTTACCTATTAAATTAAATTTTAAATTAAATATCGTTTAATTCAGACAACATTACATCCATATGTGTTAGTACAGTGGCTTAAAAACTATTAATGTTCTCTTAGATTTGCGCAAGCACTACACATTATAAATAAAACAACTTTTACGGGTTTAACTCGCGTGTAAGTAGATTTCATGGTGTCATTGACCATGAACGCTGAAAAGTGTTACGAAACGTCGGGCAATAATAACACCATGTAAAATCTAATTACACGCGAGTTAAATCCGTAAAAGTTGTTTTATTTAAAAACTATTGTTAGTAAATTACGGAGTTACATTTAAAATTAATAATAATTATTATTAAAATTTTAATAAATTTCAAAAAGCGACCAGCACGAGAAAGGATATTATTATGTTCCCGTGGTCGTCACTCTTTGCACAAAACACTTCCAGCCGGCCTATTCGCTAACTTTTTTTTGACATTTGAAAGTGATGATCGCCGAATGAATTACATATCCATTGCTGTTTTCACTGACAAGTGCCTTATAGCGTGTCGTGTAAAACAGCAATGAATATGTAATTCACTCGGTAATGATCACTTCAACTGTCAAAAAAAAGTTAGCGAATAGGCCTGCAAGAGCGGTGAGGTAAATCGATCCGCTAATGTCTTAAAGATGCTGTTGGGGCTGCTCCTCACTCTGTTGATAAGGGAGACAGTTTTCTTCCGAATCTAGCTTGGAAGCCATCGGTTTGATATTCCGCAATTTCAACTATTACAACAAGAACTTGGTTTAAATTCCTATTCTATTCTAAAGATTTTTCTTTACATTATTATCTTCATCATCATCATCATCAACAGCTCATATAATGACCCCACCTCGGGCTCGAGCCTACCCCACATTAGGGGCGATTAGGCCTTAGTCAACCACGCTGGCCAAGTGCGGGTTGGTCGACTTCACACACAACCTAAGAATTTCTTCATAGCTGTGTGCAGGTTTCCTCCGATGTTTTCCTTCACCGAATAAACGTACATATGAATTCAAAATTTGAAAACACATTGGTACGTGGCGGGGATCGAACCAGCGCCTCCCGGGTGGGAGACGACGCTCTTCCGCACTACGCCATCGACGCTTCTTATTATCTTCATGTATCTTTAATCTTTAAGTATAGGTACCTAGCTCTTAAAATTACATTTTGTGAAATATACGTATTCAATCCACGTTAACATTTCTTGGAAGCCATTTGAAAAATGCTCTCAAAATGACAAATCAATAGCAAGATGTTCACACGACGAGCGCAGTTTTTGCCGTAATAAATAACAATTTAATGACCCCACAATAGGCTGATAACAAACTGTTATTGTGGCGCCCATTCACTGTTATAATATACCCCAAGGGTGGTAAGGTTCCGTATATTTTATTATTTATTTTTAACTAAACATCCTGTTTGAGTTGTTTGTTATGGAGTTCATGAATAAATTGTTATTTAAAAAGTTTTATTTCAGTAACTACTTTTTTTTCCTAAAACAAACATCCTATCTGATGATAAGCAGAAACTTTTTTTGTGTAATGTGTTTGAATGCGTTCATAGTAAAGAAAGAGGAAATGCCTCTTCCTTTACTAGAATATGGACGCTACTGTTAAGAACTCTACAGTTGAGATAATAGACAAATTTTTATTTGTTGTTTTTCACTTCGTTTCTGTAAAAAAAATTTTAATTAAACAGAAGTCCACCAAGCACGCGAATATTTTATTTCACCGTAAAGTCTAATGCAATATTATTCACCATCTTTCTTCACCTCTTTTTCATAGTAAAACGAGACGATACGGTTCTGAGCTGATAAGTGTGCTATGACTTTTAAGGAGTCACCGTAGCCTATAGACGCTTGCTTGCAACACTGACATGTCCTACGTGACCCGAGTCCGACACTCTGTAACATTCGCGACCGGTAGTGGCACTGATACTGAGTGTGTACCAAACTAGGTGCACGTGGGTATGACTCGCGTTCCGACTGTTTGTGTGAATGAAGATACAATACTGGATTATAATATTACAAAAACTGAAATAAAGTAAATAATAAATAAAATATATACAAAAAAAATGTAAAAAATAAAATAAATATAAAGTACTTCATAATATTAATATACAGGATGTAAAAGACATGAACAGTCAAACGAGAACTATGTATTGTATTCATCAAAATAAGACACATTTCAAAAAATAATTGCTGGGAAATGATTTTTATTTTTTGGTGTTAAAAAATATTGCAAATTTTACTGCGCAACGTTAACGCTCAACTCGCACGCAACTCACAAAACCGTGATATTTTTGCCAGACGGCAGCCCCGTTCGTTTGTGTCCGAGCACATCGAGTGAGCTACATTGAACGCTAACGTATTGAAGTAATTTTTTGTTATGAAATACTAAAAAAATTATAATGTTTCTTTGGAAAATAATTAAGAAATTCCCATCAGTCTAAAGGAAGAAAAATGTTATGATGGTGAGCAGAATACATGGTTTTCGTTTGACTGTTCATGTCTTTTACACCCGTTATAAAAAACCGAACAACAAAAACATTTTTTTTAAATAATTAACCCTTTTTTTACTTAGGTATGTGAATTTATAAACAACAACATCTGGTGATGATAATTTCTTATTTTTCCGAAAATCGCCACTGAGTAGAGTTTATTTAATTAGTAAACATTTTTAAATATGTTTTTAAAGCGTTCGCTTGAGTATTATGCCACAAGCCCCCAATTTTTAGAGCAGAACCGTTCCCACCGAACCCTAAACGTCTAAGAGCCATGACGGTAGTTCATCGCAGTTAAGTCATTACTCAGCATATTGTTAACACCCCAGTTAAAGTTAACTACAAGGGCGTGACACGGTAAACTGTTTTAATGTGGTGCGGATAAGAGATTTTGGAAGGTTACGCGGTGGAAAATGTAATTTAATTTGTTGTTGTTAGGTATTAAGGCGACGAAATTATATTATCAAGCGTTAACAATAATACTGTAAATTTTGAAAAAATATATTTATAAAACTATACTTGTCTACACCACATATTAGCTGAGAACATTTCAAAATTTTTACAATTATTTATTGTATTTAAAAAAAAAATCAACTGAAAATATAACTAAAGTAACAAAAATTGTACGGTTGATTGAGGTTTAAAATGGAGTCTCTCAACACGTGTTTTTACAACAAGAACTCGGGAGAAACTCCAAAAAAAAATCTTGTAATTGTAGATCTTACCAAAATAAAAATAAAATAGGTATAACTCTCAAATTACTAGAGCTTTTTTCAAAAAATATAATTTCATTATTTAAATATTCATAGAAGAAAAACTAGAATCTTGTTAAGAAAAAAATAATAGTTTTCTTGTTTCAAGTGTGTTATGAAGGCGAGGGAATTATTGTCACTCATCACTCTCACACACTACAATCCGCCGCGCCGGTTTGTACTACGGCGTGTTACATACATCAGATATATCATATAGATCATGTAGCCGCGTGATGCCGGCAGAGTAGAATAGCATCACCCCATATCCTCCAATGGGTGTCGTAGAATGCGACTAATGGATCAGCAAAGGGGTATTGATCACCTTATACTCCGTCCACCAATCGCATTGGGCAAGCATAGTGGACTACTGCCTAAACCTCCTTCGATGACAAGGAGAGGCCTTGCAGTCCCGAGCAGTGAGTGAGTGGGTGGAATTATAAAGGCTGTGATGATGATAACGTATACATCACAGCGAACAGATGGTATACATAAAGGAAACTGGTTACCGGCGCTGTTCCGCCAACACTTTTCGGTACAGTACCCGTAGACAAAGTTATCATCATCAACAGCTCAATATAATGTCCCCACCTCGGACTCGAGCCTATCCCACATTAGGGGCGATTAAGCCTTAGTCAACCACGCTGCCCAATTGCGGGTTGGTCGACTTCACGCACAACCTAAGAATTTCTTCATAGGTGTGTGCAGGTTTCCTTACGATATTTTCCTTCACCGTAAAAGCGTCGAATAAACGTACTTACATATGAATTCAAAATTGTAAAGCACATTGGTACGTGGCGGGGTTCGAACCGGTGCCTCCCGGGTGGGAGACAACGCTCTTACGCACTACGACACAGACGCGCGTAAACAAATTAACAAATAGAGACGTTAACGAAGATCGATAAGAGCAATGTATGGGATTGAAATAAGCCTTTAACAACGGCTTCGCGTCGCCAATCGTAGCTCTTAGTAAGCTGGTAGCGCAAAGACGCTCGCTGCAGATAACCAAGCAATATGGCCCATGATTAGGGTTGCCAACTATACTGATAAAAACAGTATCATACTATTTCACTTTCACTCCATTATACTTTTTACTGTTGAACAAAAACAAAGTATGCAAAATACTGATTACAGCATTGATTGTGACGAGGCTTTTAAAAATATGTCTTTAAAACATTAAAAAACAAAATACTGTTAATTTTTCTATAATACTGTTTATTTTCCTTCTTAGACCTAAATATGCTTTATTTCTTGTAAAAAAAGTTGGCAATCCTACCTATGATGACGAATTTCGATATCTTATCGTTATGAAACGATTGCTACTTGTCTAAACCCCCTGGTCCGCGCTGGCAGTCGGCGCAGGTGTTCTATACTTTTGAGGAGTTCGATTAGTTCCGTATTTCGCTGGAAAGTTTGCCGTTTTTCCAGGCTACTATAGACAGGAGAAGCGTCGGTGGCGTAGTGCGTAAGAGCGTCGTCTCCCACCCGGGAGGCACTGGTTCCATCCCCGCCACGTACCAATGTGTTTTACAATTTTGAATTCATGTGTACGTTTAATCGACGCTTTTACGGTGAAGGAAAACATCGTGAGGAAACCTGTACACACCTATGAAGAAATTCTTAGGTTGTGTGTGAAGTCGACCAACCCGCACTTGGGCAGCGTGGTTGACTAAGGCCTAATCGCCCCTAATGTGTGGTAGGCTCGAGCCCCTCGGTGGGGACATTATATGAGCTGTTGATGATGATGATGATGATGATGATGATATAGACAGGAAGACCCTGCCTATATCAGCTTGCTTGATGTAACGGTTTTAAGTACCTATAAGCGCTGGTGTATCCGCGGCTATGAACAGCAAACACCTTTACTTATATGATCTCAGTGCGCCACCCTAGTTTATATTTAAAAAAAAAAAACTCCAGTAATTTTTTCTCGGCGCCTTTAATATACTGCTATAGATTAAAAACATCTTAAACCCGTCAGAGCACAAAAGAGGCATGTTATATCACATTATGATATCTGTTTGTCCTTGTCTATTGTACTCACTATTCAAGGGTGCTTGACTGGTTGAGTGGAGACACAAAAAATGTGGTAAGTTGGTGCCGCTTTGAATGGTGGAGGTTCCGTACTATTTTCTTTAAAACTAGAACTTTTGTGTTATTTATTCTGAAATTCATACACGTGAAAGTTGTATATTATTATATTAAGTAGAGAATGCAAAAGAAAAATCAGTCAAAGTTGGCACTAAATTAAACTTTTAAACCATGATTTGATGATACACAGCTTCCAGAAATCCTCGCATTATCAGATTTGGCAAAACATTTTTAAACTTATTGTCGTGATCTTAAAGACAAGTTTAATTTTGTGCAAATTTTGATTTTTTTCCTATCGAGTGAATTACCTAATTCTAATCGCGTTTTTGTCTTTTGCACTCACTTCGTGTGATAAAATATGGTTTTAAGAGATAGAATACTGTACGGTCTCGGACTTCCGTGCTTATGCAATTCAAAACGAGTTTCATTTGACGCGTAAACTACACATATTTTACTACGTTTTGCTACGAGTTCGACTGTGCAAGCCATTTTGATCTTATGGATGCTCAAGCACGTGTGTCCGCGACAGTACATAGCATGTCTGCAATTACTACGATTATTAAGCAGAACCCTAAAACAGTATCCCATTTCGCTGTCATTAAAAACAAGATGTCTACCGCTAAACGTCATCGTACAAAGGGCGCGTTCCCTTTTCAAATTTCTACAATGGCGGCAAATAAGCGTATAATGACCGCCATTCAATGCATTATCACCAACCATCTTGGAATGTCCGCTAATTGGAATTTTATTACGTGATGTTAAAGGCTAGATTCGCTTACACGAAATTATAGTGCATTTTTTTTAGAGTGCTCTACAGAGTATTTTTAAAACATCTTTGATGCTGCATAAAAATCTTGCGAAATGCGTTTGTTGGTTACATAGAATAGTACAGTTTGTGGGAAGTTTTCTTTCATTTTTGCTGTAAGTGCTTGTTATGCGGTGTTAAAGTTGCACTTGACTTTGAATGAAGGCAGGGTGCATTTTTTAAATCACTGAATGACAAAAACATTTTATCGACGCTGGAGTTGAAGATCCTACTAATATTATAAACGCGAAAGTTTGTATGGATGTATAGATTTATACTGTTTGTTACTCTTTCACGCAAGAACTACTGAATGGATTTTTATGAAACTTAACAGTAATATAGCTAATACATCAGAATTACATATAGGCTATAAGTTATCCGACACTAACTAATAATTTTCGACATTCTTACTTTTTCACCGTACTATTACAGAGATGTTTAGGGTGTAACATCTGTCCTGATTGCCAGCTTTTGTTTAGTTTAAGGTTTGATTAGTGTTTTGGATTTGATATCCCGTCCTTATTATGTAGGCATGACCTACACTGACAGACGTGGCTTCACGTTGACCAACCAAACGTTACTTAAGTCTCTTCTCTACCCCTTTTGGAATTATGAACGTGATTGCATGTTTGTTGGTATGTATAAAAAAGAATAAAAAAAACTTCTCAGAAAGGTTACCTATAGTCCCTTAAACTCAGTCAAGACCAACCGACAACCCTTTTCAAATACAGAATAAAGAATAGACAAGGAAATGAGCAAAGCTCGGCGCCTTTGAAACACGAACCACAAGATAAGATGAGCGCAGAAGATTATTATTAAGAGCTTTCGATGCCAAGAGTATAATATAAATGTATTTAATTAAAAGTTACACAAGTATTTGTAATGAAATTCAACGAATTTATTTTGATAATTGACTTTTACTATAGGAGTACATTTTTGACTAATGAACTACCAGCATATAAGGAACAATCAGCGATATTTTCTTAACAAAAGAAAATAATTGTATTTTTTAGAACTTTGCACTTTTAGTAGGACTATAATTTGAATAGGAACAATCAGCAATTTTGTTTTGATAACACAAAATTATTGTATCTTTTATAACTTTAAAATTACTGTATCTTTTACTTTTAAATATTATTATTATCAATTTATTTATTTAATTATGGGCAGTCAACAAAAACATGTACGAACTATAAATAATTTACAATTGCTAACAATCCTTAATTTAAGGACAGTTTTTAATTAATGACAGCAACGGCATGCATTGTGGATTTGAAGAAAATTTAACTACATTATATAATAATAAATTACTTTACAGTTTGTGTAGATTAAATTACATGATCTTTCAAGTTAATGGGGGTTTACGTTACTGCTAATGAGTTTGTATTTTCGTTAGATTTCACCTAAGTGCCGGAAAATACAATGTCCAAATCTCCAAATTTATTAGGCCTAGAAAGAGCGTTGTACTGTTTCTGTATTCTACGTCATGTGGAATGGGGGCCCAGATTACTTTTCAATCACTCACACATTTATAAATCAACACAAGTTATTTATTTTAAAAATTCAAACTGGAGTGACATTTTGAGTTGCTCAAAATACTAGCAGCGTTGCAGAGGTACTTTTTTTTGCCACATTTGATTTTGCAATGAATTTGTTTACATATAGTTTTATCCAACAGGGGTTGTTTGGATCTAGTTGTAGCCGGCATCATATTGGCTAGACCTAGTATCAGCCACTAGGGTTTGGTTGGAGCTAGTTTTAGCCGGAATGATTCTGGTCAGATCTAGTTTTACCCGAAAACAATCGACTTTTACTAGATTTAACTAAGAGTAAGTGGCTACACCTAGTTCTTACCAGCTAAAACTAAGTGTAGCCGCACTTTGGGTTCTAGCCGTAACATATACTAAGGTAGAACATGACTACACTACACATATTTCAAAAAAATAATATCTTTTAAATACCATAATTTTTCAACATTTTTACGTGTGGTAGCTTGTTAATAGCTTTTAGTTTTAATTATCCGTTTATATATAGTCGTAATGCTGTTAGCTATCAAAAGAAAAAAAAAAAAAAACATTACTTTGCCCATCGCCGACTTTGAGAATATAGGGGACGTGTATCTTCTAGTACGAGCGGCGGACTCCGATTAGCGATGTCAGCCCTGCTCGTCACTGACCTAGAAATTGACCAGGACGACTGAATAGTTCTCAATCTTAATTACGGCGTCGCATTAAGCATTTAGCTAATAAAGAGTGCAAATAGTTATTCTTCACTAAAATTGTACGGTAAAATGAATACCTAACAACGGAGTCTCTTAACACGTGTTTTTACAAGAACTCAGGAGAAGCTTCGTAATCGTTCTCCTTACATTACAATAGCACACTCATGCCACGTCACATGCCTCACCGCAAACGCAGATGGGAGCGAAGACTACGTCTACACTCACGTATAGAACTTACGATTTTTACCCATTCACATTCATATAAATCATTTATTTTTAATCTAGCATCTTTATTACGTAACATTAAGCTGTTTATTTGCTGTTGATGTATTAAGTTTACCTTCTGTACCGTGATTATCTTGTGACAAAGGTAAAAAAGCCATTCGTTTCCGTTTTTATTTACACATGTGGTCATTTGAGATGTTCATTAATCTAGTATGGCCCAGATAAATATTTGCTTCAATTACTGTTTATTTTTCAATGTTATAATAGACCTCGTACATACTAATTGCGTTTAGTTTGTTTTTATACAAAGAGGTAGGTTGGTTTTGAAGTGCAATTTGACTATCTTTATCGGCACATCTATGTAATCGTAGCGAAGCGTCGGTGGCGTAGTGTGTAAGAGCGTCGTCTCCCACCCGGGAGGCACTGGTTCGATCCCCGCCACGTACCAATGTGTTTTACAATATTGAATTCATATGTACGTTTAATCGACGCTTTTACGATGAAGGAAAACATCGTGAGGAAACCTGCACACACCTATGAAGAAATTCTTAGGTTGTGTGTGAAGTCGACCAACCCGCACTTGGCCAGCGTGGTTGACTAAGGCCTAATCGCCCCTAATGTTGGGTAGGCTCGAGCCCCTCGGTGGGGACATTATATGAGTTGTTGATGATGATGTAATCGTAACCGCGTCAGTAATCGTAGCCGTGGTATTATGCTCCGTGGTAGCCGCTCACAAGTGAGGTAGGTATAAGAGTTGGTACCTGCCTATCCACCTTAAGGCGCGTCGCTCACTGGTAAGTCGGCTGCAGCAAGCGGATGCGCTGCGGCCGTCCGGGTGGAAAATTAAAGGTCCGTTTTACATAATAAATCTGTAACTTCGTCATTTTTGTAGTTAGAACCTTAACATTTTGCATTATTGTAGAGCAGGAATTGTTATAGCTTCATATGAGAAACTTATATTACGATTTTTTGTAAATCATTTTTACTTGATTCTTGGGCATCTTCCGAAATTTGCCAAATTTTACAAAAACTAAAATTTTACCATTGGGATCTTTTTTTCGCAGTGCTACCAATTGTGGTGTAGCACTGATAGGGGTCATACTCTCTCCCTAAATTAGCATTTAGTGCACAGATGATGGCATATAATATATTTACCTCACATCACATCACATCAACAGCTCATATAATTTCCCCGCCGAGGGGTTTGAGCCTACCCCACATTAGGGGGCGATTAGGCCTTAGTCAACCACGCTGGCCAAGTGCGGATTGGTCGACTTCTCATACAACCTGAGAATTTCTTCATAGGTGTGTGCTTTCCCCACGATGTTTTCCTTCACCGTAAAAGCGTCGATTAAACGTACATATCATGTCATCAGTGAAAAATCTTTTTTGATATGCATTAGTTCTAATTCTACTCTACTATCTGTCCTTAGATACGGCATTATATTTTGGGGTAACTCCACACATAATGATGTTGCTTTTAAAATGTAGAAACGCTGCATTAGAGCTATGTTCGGTCTAGACACAACTGATAGCTGTAGGCCCTATTTTATTAAACATAGATTACTTTCACTCTCGTCACTGTATATTTTTGAAGTGGCAGTTTTTGTAAAAGCAAACCTACAATTGTTTCCACTGATGTCAGATAGCGTCAGCCGAAATAGGAGAGATTTTAATAAACTTTATACAATGACTGCAAAAACATGCTTACTAAGGAAGCACACTTATATTTAATAATATGACCAGTGAATTTCGTGAATTGAATATAAATGTATTTGAAAAAAAATTAAAACTATTACTTTTAGACAAGTGTTATTATAATGTTGATGACTTTTTAAAGGAACGATCTTGACATATAATCAGTACCTAATGTAATTTTCGTAATTTTGTATCCAATATTATTAATCTGACGTTTTGCTTTTACACATTATTACTTGACAAATGAAATGTAATTTTGAATTTTGCTGAATTTTGTTATCTCTAGCATTAAATTTATAAATTTGTACGCCTACTTAGGCAAAAAGTGTTGAACTTTTAAATGTTATGTACAGTCAACAGCACATAGGGCTATACAAAACTGTCAAATTTCTCCAAACGATTTTCAACCTAAGACTTTTCAATATAAAGTGCATAATCGATTGGGAAAATTTGACAGTTTGTGGTAACCCAACGTGCTGTTGTCTGTACTACCTTTCACTTACACATGTTTCAAAAAATAAATATCTTTTATCTTTCATCTACTATTTTCCAAAGTACGGCATCGCGGCACGGTCTCTACATAGAGTCACGGTAGTTTTATCTATCATTACCGTGATAGAGTCGAGCGACGCGCAGGCGGCTATTATCCTATCCTTCCTTCCTTTAAGGAAGTTATCGAAGTTGTCTCAAGTAATAGGGTAGTTAAGTCCGGGTGAGATGGCCGTACGGGAGAATGACCAGTTAATTTATTATTCGGAAACAACAGCAAGATAGCGTTACTACTAGATTAATTCGCTTCTTCTATACGTGCAATGTTTTGGCCGCGTGATGCCAGCAGAGCAGAATAGCATCACCCCATATCCTCCATTGGGTGTTGTAGAAGGCGACTAACGGATCAGCAAAGGGGTATTGATTTATCACCTTATACTCCGTCCGCCAACCGCATTGGGCAAGCGTGGTGGACTACTGCCTAAACCTCCTTCGATAGCAGGGAGAGGCCTTGTGTCCCAGCAGTGGGTCGAATTATAAAGGCTGCTGTGATGATGATGATACGTGCAATGTTTTAGCGGAATTAAATCAAAAACTACTCAACTAAACAAACCCAATTTGTTTACAAAAGTGCAGAAGTTTTTCATTGGGTTCACATCTAAATGTTGTGTTTTTTTTTGATGAAGACGTGTGTTTATTATTTATGTCTTATCGATGCTGCATGCATCTAAGATGACTTTATATTAATTTTTCTTTCGGTTTTTTAAAACAACTAATTTAAAAGTACCTACTTACTACATTTCCTCTGCACTGCCCTACAGTATACCGCTAATCAAATAAAGAGGTTAACTTGGCAAAAAAAGATGAAACATTGACTCCATCTCACGTTTTGAGTAAGATTTCTCTAAGTAGTTCTACAAAAAGTGATTGAAGTCAGAAATTGGACAAAGCAAATGGGCATTCTTTTCACTTTGAATACATGTATTGTGCCCAATGTCAAAAGACGAAAACATAACAAAAAAAAAATCGGGAGTGGTCTCCCCTTGACTTTCTCGTATACCGGAAACGACTCAAAAGTTGATAGAAACCTTATATTTTGATGTCATACATGCATGTTAAATTTTGGTTACCCATCCGAGTACCGACCGCGTACTTTCGTCATCGACGGCTCAAAAGTTGATAGAATACCTTATATTTTGATGTCATACATGCATGTTAAATTTGGTTGCAATAAGTTAAAGCGTAGGTACTCGAGTTATCGTGCTAACACACATACAGATACACAGACACACACACACAGACATAATTAAAAAACCGGTATTTTTGGACTCAGGGAGGTCCAAAACGTGTAAATCCGTCAAAATCTCGAGATCGGATTTTTTTAGGATTACAAGACTTCATCTATACTACGTATAAGAGAAAGTAAAAAACTCAATATGAGGTACTCTACTGTCCATCATACCCCTACTAATACGGTCGTTCCCGCCGTGGCCGGGAGAGATGGCCAATTGCAAATATCAAAACAAATTTAGGTAAAATTTTGATTTCATAAATATCTATGGTAACTTCGTGTTTCTTAATATCCAAATTATTAAAGCTTTTTATACAATAAAAACTTTGTGAAAATTCAGATTAATTTAGTTTAATTTTTATAGCATCTTAAAAAAAATTACGCCCAACTGCCCTGGACTTAGCCTATGGATATTTAAATAATCAAATTATCTATGAGATGAATTTTTTTTATGAAAATAACTCCAGTAGTCTCCGAACTAGGTAATGCCACTTTTTTATTTTAGTAAGACCTTTTTTCAAGATTTTTTTGTAATACACTAAAATGTACAAATTTTGAAATATTCCAATACTAATTTGTTGTGTAAGTAATTAGTCTAGTTCTGTATATTTTTAATTTACTTCCTTATTGTTAATTCGTGATGATTGTTCGAAAATTGCACGTTAGTTTGGTTCCCCTAATCCCCCCTTAAAATAAAATATCAACTTGCTAATCATTATTTTTCCGACACATCAAAAATTATGCCCGTGTTATTTATGACTTTGCTAGGCCATGGCATTTGTACAATACAATTTAATTTAAAAATACACTCTACAATAAATACGTTCCAATTTTCAGTCATTAATTTATAACATCATATTACTCCATTCCTATGATTAACAACTACAGCTGCTACTGAAAGTAAAACGGGACGGAAAATGTGCGCGCTTTTCCGAAGTCTTTATCCAAATCCGCATTCCGCCTACATAATAAGCCCAATTGTTTCACAAAACTGAAAAATGGCGAACTCGCACACCAACCAATAAAAGGCGTTGCCCAACAACCGCAAAAAACGACCTGATTGGCCACTACGACTTCACCGTTTCCACTCGGCCAATCAGAAACCAGACAGGAAGTTTCATTCAAACCAGTTCCATTTTTGCTTTGGCGTGGCGCGCACGCGTGTTTAAATTTGGAATTATTTTCAAAAGCACTTGGAAACTTTTTGGTGTGACCCATAGTGATTGTATTTTTTAATAGTTTGTGTGCTTGTGGTATAATATTGTGTACATTGTGAGAGTTGACCGTAATTAGGTTGAGTTTCGTCACGGTGAGTGTTATTTTTAGCATTTAGCTTGTTAAAGCTGTTGTGTGGAGGCAGATCTTAATTTAGAGTTGCACACGAGTGCGCGGGGCGCCTTCCTTAATTTTATTCTCGATGTTAAAACGTTCAGTATGAGAGACTTATAAAGGTATATAAAAACATTCTTGATCAATATTGCGAGTAAAATAATGACAAGTCATTCATAGAGATCCTACTAAAACTAATTAGAACAAACATAAATAAATAATAAACCCGTACTTCAGGAATGTTTTAAAGTAGAATATATGTCTTGGTTGTTGGTATTTGTTTCTTGGATTACTGAAGGATTGCTACTTTTAGGGTGAGGTGGGCTATTTGTGTAGCAGTGTGCAGTATGGGCCACCAATAGTACACTATTGGTGGCCCATACTGCCAAATGTGGCTTTATGTGTGACTAAATGTTACCTAAAGCTTTGTTCAACCCCTTTTGGGCTTGTAAGCGTGATTGTATAAATAAATAAGTCCATGAAGACTAAACTATAAAATACGTAATGCTCTATGGTAGAGTTAAATACATGAAGGCTAAGCAAGAGAAAATTAGTATTCTTTAGTCATTGGAGAAAATACGTTTGCTCTATGGTAGTTTTAAAAAACTACCATAGAGCAAACCTATTTTCTTTTGCAAAAAGGTTTGTAAACATACCTTTTTTGTGTTTTTGTTAAAATTAATATTACCTAAGGACCTAAGGTCGAGAGAAGAAAATTATTTAGGTACCCTAAATAATTTTCTTCTCTCGACCTTGTTTTTCATTTTCACATTCAAATTTACCCTTGATGGGATTTTTGGATGGATGCGTTTGTATTGTGATGACAAAAAAATACAATGCCGTTCTTAAGTCATTGTAAAAATACAGCAAGGAGGTTTGAAGAAGCTTAAGTTCTATAATATTGGTCTCTCCTTTTACCTATATGATCTGAGGTCTCTCCAGAATAGTTGTAGGTGTGTATAGCACACTATTTCCATTTGATAGAAATACTGGGATTGTTTATTCTACTGTTTCCACTGCACAGGTCTTTTATATGATCTGAGGCACAGGTGTTTGTTTGACAAGATTACTTCCATCACTACATAGTATAAATAAAACAAAGTCGCTGTGTGATTTTGATGCGGTTATTTTTAATAGATAAAGTGATTCTTAAGAAAGGTTTATATGTATACAGGCATATTTACATAAGCATTGCACCCGTGCGAGCGAAGCCGGGGCGGGTCGCTAGTCGTAACTTTTACGGATTTAACTCACGTGTAATTAGATTTTAAATTTTGTTTTTACTGCCCGACGTTTTGTCACACTTTTCAGCGTTCGTGGTCACGGGATGACGCTGTCACGATAATATTACCGTGACGCTGTGCCCGAAGTGTAAGTTTTTTCGTTTTAAAAACATTACTATTGTAGTTGCGTTAGGAGCTCAATTTGTATGGGAAACATGATTTGCGCTTCTTTTCGCTAGGGGCACTATTCACGTTTCATATACAAATCTAGCTCTTGACGGAACTACAATAGTTACGTATGCTACACGAAAAAAATTACACTACGGGTACTGAAAAGTGTTACGAAACGTCGGGCAAATCCGTAAAAGTTCTAAATAATAAAAAATGTCGGAAATTAAATCGCGCGAACACATTGTAAATTAAAAGTTGATTTATTTACAATGTGTAGTGCTCGCGCAAATCTAAGAGAACTACTTCCAGCCAGTGTGAACATCTCTTTCATCATCATCAACAGCTCATATAATGTCCCCACCTCGGGCTCGAGCCTACCCCACATTAGCGGCGATTAGGCCTTAGTCAACCACGCTGGCCAAGTGCCGGTTGGTCGACTTCACACACAACCTAAGAATTTCTTCATAAGTGTGTGCAGGTTTCCTCACGATGTTTTCCTTCACCGTAAAAGCGTCGATTAAACGTACATATGAATTCAATATTTGATAACACATTGGTACGTGGCGGGGATCGAACCGGTGCCTCCCAGGTGGGAGACGACGCTCTCACACACTACGCCACCGAACATCTCTTTAGCGTTGTAAAAATACACTGGAAAAAATCGACTATCTAAGACGTTATTTTTTCAGTGCATTTTTCTAATTTAAAAAAATGTATTTGCGTGTAATTAATTCCAAAATCTCTTTAGCGATTACCGAACTAAAAAACGAAAAGCAAGAAAATAAAGTGTATCGGCAGAAGTGAAACTTCAGAAAAGTAGCAAAATGATTTCAGAAGCAACAGATATTTATATTCTTTCATATGTACATACCTATATATTGTCTCAGTTAACTGTTTAAATAATCATTAGTACTAGAATTCATCTTGTAAAAGCTCTCACAGGACAGGCATAGCCTAGTGTGAGAGTTTTCGCTAACTTGTACACATTGAAAAATTTTATTTCACTGGCAATAAACTATTTATTATTATTATTTACTTGAACGTCGTCACCCACCCGGGAGACACTGGTTCGATCCCCGCCACGTACCAATGTGTTTTCAAATTTTGAATGCATATGTACGTTTTATCGACGCTTTTACGGTGAAGGAAAACATCGTGAGGAAACCTGCACACACCTATGAAGAAAGTCTTAGGTTGTGTGTGAAGTCGACCAACCCGCACTTGGCCAGCGTGGTTGACTAAGGCCTAATCGCCCCTAATATGGGGTAGGCTCGAGCCCCTCGGTGGGGACATTATATGAGCTGATGATGATGATGATGATTATTTACTTGTGTTGTTTTTCTCAGCTTAAAGCTGGTTGAAACCACAATTATTATTTTAGAATATTTTTGAATCTCCGACTTCTAAAGTGGTACTTTTTCTGTTACGCGGACCTTGGTCAAGCGTATCAGATTTATTTATTATTATTATTGTTGTCAAAAATTTTGAGTAACAAACTTTTATAAGAGTACCTAGTAGTCTACGCCAAAAGCTTTTTGGTTTCGCTTTTCAGTTTCATGGGATTTTCAAATCACAACGTTTCACTTAAAAAATTCTATAATCACCTATATTACAATATAAATGACTTTTTTAACGATACCATATGACAATTAATTTAGAAATATAATTTATAATATGTACCTTATTTGCTTTATCCAAGAAGCTTACATTTTACCTATATCTATCTTCGTGGCTTTATCTCTTCTTGTGTTGTTTTCTCTTTGACATTGTGAATAATGAAATTCCTTTGACGAATTCTTGTTAATTTATATGCATAATAATTGAAATAATAAACATGATAATTGAAATATTTTGACAGCTACGTATGACTGAATTTATTTAAAATGTTTTCTCTCCATAAATTAAATTTGTACGCCGTAAGGCAGGTTACAGTGAAACATCCCTAAACTTGTTAACCTATTATACCTGTGTATCACAAATAAAGTATTTGGAATTTTTTGAATTTTCTATAGTCCCGTTTCAGCACTTGATAAAAAAAATCATGAAGAGTAGGTACTCACTTAGGTAGAGATCACTTCTTTTTCCATTTGCGAACCTTACATATTTTTATCGCTTCATGTATTCTACTCTGCCGGCGTCATATGGCTATGTGCCATGTGACGCCGGCAGAGTAGAATAGCATCACCCCATATCCTCCAATGGGTGTCGTAGAATGCGACTAATGGGCCAGCAAAGGGGTATTGATCACCTTATACTCCGTCGACTAATCTGTATTGGGTAAGCGTGGTGGACTACTGCCTAAACCTCCTTCGATGACAAGAGCCTTGTGTCCTCATCACTCTGTACAAACCTACAACATGCATGGCGATTTCGAGTTGGTACTTTTGACGTCTGGTGACTTCAAAATATTTTTTATTTATTTGATAATCATTCGGCTAGCTGGATGTTCTCCGTCTCGCATCTCCATTAAACCACATCCATCACTCAATTTTACCCAGCCAACCATGCTCCTCAATATACACCTTGTCCCAAACCTCAACGATAAGCGGCAACCAGTGGACCTGCTCATAACTACTCTAGGAAAATTGAGAAAAAAAAACTTAGTTCTTTTTTAAAAAATGACGAGAAAATAAATTATGAATATCATGATATTCTTCGGAAATTGACACCCATTATGATAATTTTAACTAAATCTACCATAACCACCATTTTTGAAATATGTATTTATGTTTTGTTTGCTGTATCTGCCACCTAAGTAGCGCCGCTATCCACCATAACCTCAGACCAATGATTCTAATAACTGTTAAAAATCTCTGTAGTTTGTCTCTGTCTGTAGTTTTAGACAAAATAAATTGAAATTATTTTTAAACCTAAAATTTTTAAAGATTTTTACTTTTTGCCACTTTCACTCATCGTGGTGTCGAAAAAAACTATGGACACTACAATGACAAGATTTTTTTTAGAATGACGCAACTAACCAAGAATCCCAAAATAGTACAATTACCCACATAAAAAAAGCGTAGGTACTATTTCTAAACAAGAACCAAATCAATATTGTTGTTGTAATCACTTTTACCATGGGCTCAGAATAGGTTGTCTATTATGGAAAAATTTTATTTTTGCGTTTACAAACGCGTAAAAATAATACTAGAAAAATGCACTGAAAAAAATCGACTTGCCTCAGGCGGGTCCCGCCTGAGGCAAGTCGATTTTTTTCAGTGCATTTTTCTAGGTTGTCTATTGTTGAACAATATTGAATGAAACAAAACATTTGTTAGAAACAATTCTTCATTTCTTTTAGAGAAATAATAAACCGAGCAACTAAAAAATCCAGAATGGGCGACTAATAATACTAAATGGGCGACTAATAATTAGTTAGTCGCCCATTAATGATTTTTTGTCCCCCATTTAGTATTTGCATGGTTTTAGCAATACCCCTTTGCTGATCCATTAGTCGCCCTCTACGACACCCATTGGAGGATATGGGTAGAATTGATGCTATCCTTCTCTGCTGTCATCACACGGCTATAGGCCAAAAAAAAAAAATTAATTTAATATACATATTTAAATACTTACCAATATTAAATGATTAGCTATACAGAACCAGCTTTTTATAATGAGCGGCAGTGATCAAAAAAACAGATGCAACATATAAATTGAAATGCGTCGATGGCGTAGTAGTGCGTAAGGGCGTCGTCTCCCACCCGGGAGGCACTGGTTCGATCCCCGCCACGTACCAATGTGTTTTAAAATTTTGAATTCATATGTACGTTTGATCGACGCTTTTACGGTGAAGGAAAACATCGTGAGGAGACCTGCTCACACCTATGAAGAAATTCTTAGGTTGTGTGTGAAGTCGACCAACCCGCACTTGGTCAGCGTGGTTGACTTAGGCCTAATCGCCTTTAATGTAGGGTAGGCTCGAGCCCCTAGGTGGGGAAATCATATGAGCTGTTGATGATGATTAACAAATAGATCATCACATCAGTAGGTAGGTACTTTTTATAGATTTATTTGTCGTGTGTCCATAGTACGGTTACTGATAATCCGTTGTTTACACTTCAATACATTTTGTATAGGTAGGTAACAAGGGCACGGCAAAAGCAGTATCAAGCACGGAATTATCGATTAAAAAATTGACAGTAAAATTCGATATAATCGACAAAATCTTATTAATTTCAGTATAACTAAAAGATAGAAAGACAGCTATCCGTTTGTCGATGGACATGTCCAGCGACAACATCGTGATTGCAGATTGCATTGCCAAAATGTCAAAGCTAAAAATTTATTAAAATAATTTATGGAGCATTTTTGTGACAGTACATTAATTTTAGTTTATAGTCCCACGTTTGTCTAAAAACTGTCTCATCAGCATTCTTCAATTCCAGCTAATATTTAATAACAACTAACCTACACTGCAATCATAATTTTGTTATGACTGCTAATTTGTTGCGACGATAATGTTTGCGAAAGCATATTTACATCAGAATGGCTTTAATAAAAGACTATTTACTTATATATTTATTAGACTTGCCAACATTTGATTACATCAATACATGCAAAAAGTACTTGTACACAAAAACTAAAACATAATGTACCAAACAATTATTTGAAAACAGTTCAGCAAGGTAAAGTCAACAATACAAAAGAAAAAAGAAATAATCAAAAACTTACAATCTAGCTAGAGTATGTATGTACATTAACATTAATTTCTAACAAAATAATAATAACAGATTTGCGGATCTTATTCAGCGAGTCAAAATGAACATCGATGAAGTCGCAATATTCATTGACCACTCTACAAAACCTTGGTATCGGGGAGTTGGCGCCTAAAACAGTCTTGCGAAGAGGACTTAGCGGAGTAATACTCATCATCATCATCAACAGCTCATAGCCTACCCCACACTAGGGGCGATTAGGCCTTAGTCAACCACGCTGGCCAAGTGCGGGTTGGTCGACTTCACACACAACCTAAGAATTTCTTCATAGGTGTGTGCAGATTTCCTCACGATGTTTTCCTGAAGGAAAACGGTGAACCGTAAAGGCGTCTATTAAACGTACATTTATGAATTCAAAATTTGAAAACACATTGGGACGTGGCGGGAATCGTACCAGTGCCTTCCGGGTGGAAAACGACGCTCTTACGCACTACGCCACCGACGCTTCAATACTGCTACGAGAATATCTGGAGGGAGCAAGAAGGTTAAAATTAGCAAGCAGTGGAGGGCAATCAATCCTGTTATTTAAAATTTTCCAACTAAAGCAGATATCATTTAATTTTCTACGGTTTTCCAAAGACCCTTTTATCATATCGGTATACCTAGACTTCATCAAGTCATCTTTACTTAAACACAAAATTTCTTCCATAACAAACGAAACTCACCAAAATAAAAATAAAAACAACGCAGTCCTTTCCAAAAATCGTTAAAACCAAATTTTATAGGGCTATTAATTAAATTTTTCCAATAAAATTATCCCCAAAACACATGTAAGTTGTGTACACAATTTTTATTATACCACGTGGTCGTAAGTTCGTATGTAATATGGTTGGACATGGTCATTAATTAACCCCCGGCCGCTCGGGTTTAGGGCCACAGATAACATCGACAGGATTGAGTTAAAACTGTGCTCTTTTGTCAGCTAATTGATAATTACGTTTTAAAATTTGTTTTCGACGTTCTAGTGAGGTTACGTAAGATACTAATAGCCGAATTCTTAGTTGAATGGCCGCTTAAAATTCAAGATTTTTTATTGACTACTGGTTTTAGCCCGCGGCTGGGCCGCGTAGATGTCATTTTTCCTTTTTTTAAAAAACGTCAAGCAAATCGAAGAACCCGATTCCACCATGATTCCACCTTTTGGTAACCAGATGCGGAATAGAAATACAAAGATAACCTAGGCACCACACTAGCCACACTCGCCTCCGACCTGCAAGGTTCACGCTTCTTTTGGATGACCCAGACAACTCACGATAAAGAAGTTCTTGGTTTTGATTTTAGGCTTTAAAATAGAAATGTCGGTTACAAGCTGAAGATACGTACCAATCCTGAAGAATTATAATTGTTGTGTTCCTACCGACCGGTTTGGAGATCACTGAGGGAGGCTTAAGTCAAACAGTGGGCGCAGTGGCGGATTTACCCATTTGCCGCCAGTAGGCTAAAATATTTTTGCCGCCAGCAGGATAATAAATATTTACTGCCTCTACTTACTTCTGGATTTTGATACCCTAGTTCCATCGAGCAGATGCCTAGTTCACAATCATATTAATGACATTTGCAACTTTATTGTGCACTATCTTCCTCATTACTTACATCAGCTTTTTTCAGCTGTAACACTGTGACTCGTTGGGACAACTTTGTAAAATAATTACATATTTTGATGCACAGAGGTCAAAAAAGCCAGTTTCTCAACACTTGCCATATTAGTAAGTTGTTGGCCAAGCTAGAGCGCTGCAGGGAGCGGAGGCGACCAGCGGAAGCGAGAGGAGTTAAACGCTGCGCCTTCGCAGTATGCCAAGTTGAAGCGGCTTCGTGATGTACAGAAAACGCGGAAAAATCAACACTATTTGAAAAATACGCAGGACGAGCAACCACTTATATGTATGCCGCGCGCTCCGGTCGCGTCAACGTGACGGCTCCCATTCATCTCGTATTGTTATTTTTCACTCAGACCGCGGACGCAAAACGCGTTCCCCAGCGTGGGCAAGGCCTTATTGTCACAATAAAAAAAACAACTTACTAAAAAGTGCGTTCTATATTCAAATTCTGGCGCCAATAATTTTGTTTGTATCCAACACTTTTTTTTAAATTTATAAATAGAACGAAATATACGTTCGACTGGTTCCAAAATATTTCGCAGCTGACCTAATGCTGCCCACACACGCAGTTTACGCACAGAAAATAGGTAGAAAAGTATTTTAATTTGAAAATATGAAGAATTTTATTAACGGTTACTAGCTCATTGTCCTGGTACAAGGCTTTTTGGGGATGTCGTTGCCCGCGAGTGGCCTTTAGAGCGTCACCAAAGTTTGAGTCGGACTTGCGTACGGATAGTTCCGTACCATTATCTATAAAAATTACGTTTGTTATATGGGTGCCCACTTAAATATTTTTTTTAAAATTTAATTACTTATTTTTAAAGTGAAAATATAACTAAAAATTCTGTGAATATTTCAAGCGTCTACTTGTTGCCGTTATAAATATCGAGCAAGAAGAAGCAAAATAATCACGTTTGTTGTATGGGAGTCCCAAATATTTATTTTGTTCTATATACATCAACTGTGAAAATTTTAACAGTCTTAAACTTAGACAAGTCTAAGGTCTAAAACTATCACAGTTCATGAGATACATACAGCTTGGTGACAGACGGATTATTAACAGTAATAGTATAGAGTAATGAGTAATAGTGTCCAAAGACAATATATGGAATAAACGTTGTCACTTGTATTTGGGACCGACCTCAAAACAACATTTAGATTTCTATCAACAGAATTCTTATTTTTTAGTTTTGAAGGCGGTTTTTTTTTATTTTAAAATAATTTTGTTGTTACATTTCTCCTTCTACCTTTTTTAAACGACTTCAAAAAAAGGAGGAGTTTCTGAATTCGAATGTATGTTTTTTATTGTTAGAACTCTTTACTGTACACTTAGTATGAGTTTTGATAGTTTTCGAGCTCGATCAAACGTATCGTCTCTTCATACATTACCCGTTGTTTCTGATAGTTTACGCTAGAGGCGCTAGTGTACTGATTTTGAAGATTCTTTTAACGTTTTAAATGAATTGGCCCTGACCTCAAAAAATAGTTATCATTTTGGCTTTTAGGTCGTTTATAACATAAAACTTTTATAACTCCCTTTTCATAAGTTTTAAAGTCGGTTTAATTTTTTAAAAATATCAAACCTTCCAAATAACGACTGAAAGAAAAATTGAATGCCGTTCGCGCCAAACCATAGTTCATAACTTTGTCATCCAAACTCTTTGGTTCGTTTAAAAAACAAAAGAGCAAAGGGGAAATACACACGAGCAATATCAAGTGAAGAGATCGCTAATAGTGAGGTGATTTGTACTGCTATCGCGGCGCGGTAATCTGTCGATAAATCTTGTGTTTTACAGCTGGTGCGGGCGATAAGGATCGCGCACTCCACGTGGGGCGCTAGGGATGGGAACATTTGTTTTTATATCGTCGTAACATTGTAATTTAATAAGCCTATTCCAAAAATCCCCACTGGACTTTTACTTTCTTTTTTCGTGAGTACGTAGTATTAGTAGATACGTGGTATTTTTTTTTATGTCAAGTGCCTGGATTTAACTACAAAGTACAAACCTATTGATGCGAATGTTGACATCAAAGTGCGTGGTCTGTTCTCCGATAATAGACAAGGAACTCGCTTTTTATCAGTGTTTCGGTTTGAGCTACTGTCGAAGGACGAGTTAAAAAAGAGGCAGGAATAGGGACTGGATAAGAAGAGTTAATAATTAAGTATTTATGTTGAGCTTCCGTTGATTGAAATGGTGACGAGGATAATTAGTGCAAATTGTACTGCTGAGATGCACAAAGCTTGTATCAAGAAAAAGACACGAATATACTTATGACGCAATCGTTTGCTGCGAAGCTTTGAAAGTTAGTCATAGCTGCGTTATGCATGCACAATTAGTTGTTGCAGATTCTATAATGGTGCCAAAGAAAAGTTTTCGAAATTATCAGAATAAATATAATTTATTGAACCGTCGCTGTGATCTGGGTGAGTTGCTCATTCGCCGGTCTCAGATCTGGTCCTTATGATGGTACAGACCAGGCACTGACCATACCACAAACTGACAAATTTCAATAATAGACTTAGAATTCTGATTGTGGGCTAGGGTAGAAAATTTATTACAGAAATTCGACAGTTTTTGGTAGCCTGATGTGCTTTCGTCTGTACAAAGTGTTAATTTTATTTGTTAGAGGGCTTGTTTTGTGCCTGGCTAGAACCCTAAATAAGATTCTCTCAATGTACCTAGGTATATTATTGCTATAACAAACAATAGTATTAAAAAAGCATTGTTTATTTCGAAACATAGAATCACTTTATTGTACGTCACCATTTTGGACTTATAGTTAATGACATGATGTTTAATGATTGTGTAGTTAAATCATTAAACATCTAATCATGTCGTGAGCAGTTACGGCTGCGATCGATCACTTCCAGACAAACTTTGGATAAACAGGAATTCAAAGAAAGCGAAAAAGAGGGTATGGCTATTCACCATATATAATGGTAATACAAACAAATACTTAGTAATTGCAACAATTTACCTGGAATTCTCAATCATAGTTGGTCGAAAGAGCAACTCGCTGCCACTTTTGATTTCTTCTTCTTCTTTAATTGAATGTTATTCGCGATATGTAACGCATTTCGCCAATGTCAAGTGATAATGTACTATATAGTAGTAATAGTCAATTGTACGGTAGATTGAGGTTAAAAATGGAGTCTCTCAACAACGTGTTTTTACAACAAGAACTCGGGAGAGACTCCCACTTTCTATCTATCGTCAAATCTGTTCTGTCAAAGTAAAAAGCAAAATAAGTGTGATGAGCTAATTTTTTGCTTTTTATCATGTAATAGCCTCAGTATGCTTTAAAAGCTTTGATGTAATCAATTAAGGGCTTCATAAAAGGCAGTGACATTTACTGGCGAGGTGAGTGTTCGCTGGCCGGCTGCCAACATGACAATAACATACAACCCAATTCTTCCTCAACCGGTGTTATATCTATTTATTTTTAGGCTATTTTGAGACTGACACAGCTCGTAGACATTAATACGGAGTGTGATTAAGCTTCTAAGTTTTGAACGAATTTACGAGTGGTTTTTAAAAGTTTCTAGTTTTGAGATTATTATTTATTATGTTACTGGGTGTAGCATTATTCTATGACGTTGTTTTTGAAAAACAAACTCTAAGATCTTAAAAATGGTTGATTGTATAATTATGCAATGCAGAAGTATAAATAAACGATACCAAATTATAGGGATTCCTTTTTTAGACTTCTTTTTTGGCCTAATTTAATTTGGCATAGTTTGTCACATTAATATTTGGACATACTTGTTCATGCGGTCAGCGTTGTTTGGTCGAGAATTACGTTACTTTAGTAGTTATATATTTATGCAATTAATTATTATGCTTAAATATCAATAAGCTTAAGTAAATTGAGCTTTAGAATAGTATGCTTAACGATAATTATGTTTATACATAGTAGTTATGTATTAAAAGTTGTTCCTTAAAAGTTATGCCATATTAATATTGTGCGTAACTATTATTAAGATAACTAATAAAATAATGCGTAAGTATGCCATGTTAAATTATGACATAAAATTTTATGCAAAAAAATAGTGAACGATCTTTGGCATCCCAGTTAATGAAAGCATTTTCATTTTCATTCAACACATGAATTATGGACTAAAGTCAAGTTTAATAATATTTACAATGTTTACTAGCAAGCTTTTTTACATTTTATTCGAGAGTAACCGACTAGGTAACTACCTTACCTACATAATTTACCGATACTTTTTCTATAAAACGAAATTACTAACTCACGAAATACTTCTCACTCTAATGTTGTAATCTAGCTGTATTAGGGAATTGGCATAGGTTATACTCGTGTAGATACTTATGCGGAATAAATTAGAATTTTTAGTAGAACTTTATTACTCTTTATGTTCAGCAAAAATATCTTGTTAATTCTATAAGATTGACTAATTTGGCGCGTGTTTTAATCAAGAAAGAAAATCCGTGTATAAATTGCAGTAATCTTAGATTATTTGGATAAACCTACGCTATGAGAAAATTAATTGTCGCATTGACAAAACATAATTTTGTGGGTAACTTTTGTAAATAGGTCTTATTTGTAAGCGATCTCTTTCAGATAACGTTTGAATGGTAAAATTAATTAAGGAATTCTCCAATGAAGCGTGAAGTTAAAACCGGTGATATAGCTTCAATATAACTGATATTTAAAAAACAATAAAATAAATAATCGTACTCAATTCTTATCAATGTCTGTAGCCATATTAATAATTTAGTTAATAAGTAATTAATACTATAATAATTGTGTTAATTTTAAATTGATACTATTAAATGGCGATGGAATTTAACAATAAGCATCTGGTTCTAATTCCGGTGAGCGAACCACTATACCACGGTATCGAAAGAATTCATTCATTCTTGTATTAATTTATCTATTTATCTTTTTAATATCTTATAATTTATTTATTTATGTACCCAATATCGATAGAATGCTGTGACGAGAACATCACTAACGTATTCACAGAGCACCCAACTCCATATATCAGTGAGGTCTCCCTCACGATCGTGTCGCAGATAAAAATTACTTAAAACACCAAACGTTTAACATGTTGCCCCTTCGAGGATAATTCTATCCTTATCTAACACTAACCCTGCTATACAATAGACGGAGACAAGCATACGTTTGAACTTTCATCGGGCGATGACTCTTGAATTGTCTCTGGTTTATATAGTAAATCTTTTGTTGTCTTCCATCTGGGTAATGATTCAGGGAATACGTGACGTTATTTTGTTGAGATTTAAAATAAAATATAATTGATTAGGGTGATATCTTGAGATTTAACCCGCGATTCGTCTGACAAATTGATTTGATAGCGCGTTTACGATTTTTTAGGAGTTCCTGGCATTCCGTGGCTTCTTTTTAATGTCGATTGTCAGTGACATTGTAATTAAAAAGGATGATTGGTGTCAGGCAGTAAGTTCTAATGCCAAGATGACTTGGAGGCGTTTTGGTGTAATGGCGCACACTGGTGCGCCGATCCCAAAATGCCCCCCCACAAGGGCTTAGGAGGGTACCGGTGGGTTTTAGCGGAGTAGGAGTAGTAGGACCGGCGCTGTTTCACGCCGGTGAGTCCGCACACGCCGTACGCCTAGCCAGTATGCGGTATGGACCGTAAGTGGATTTCCCATCGTCAAAAAAAGGGTAGGAGAATGAAGATTATAATTAAAACAATCTTAGCAATAAACCGTATGACGTACACCTACAATTACGTTCTTAATCCCATAAAGAGTTGAGCAGAGTTTTTGGTAACATTTGGTTACTTTATGTGTAACAGAATGGGCAAATCAGTCCCTCAAAATAGTGACAGGTTGCCAGCCTGTCAATTCATAACAGGATCATCAAACCCAAAAACCACAGAACAAAGAAGGAACCTGTTTCTCTTTTATGTGGATTACCAATTCCTAAATCAAATCTCGTTCGTCTCTCCCATCTGGGCAAAAATTATGATGGAAATGAATGTGAAAATATAATCTACATCTATTTATTAAATAGAGTTTCTGTTTTAAGAAGACTGAAGGTTTTTTTTCTGCAATGTCTAGCTGGTCTAAGGTTTTTTCCACAGAACATAGATATAAGAGGTTTTTTCCTGGGGAGATGCTGGTGGTATCTTATGATGTATTAATAACTATTATGAATTATCAAGACTATTTCTGCCTTTTGTGAACTTTAGGACATTGCCAAATGAGATAAACGGTTTTTAATACGATAAGAAATAAATTGTTTTTATAGCCTACGTGACTTATTATTAAATTATTTTCTCTTGTTCCAGGTACCACCAAAAACAGCAACAATTAAAATGAGAAAAAAGAGAAAACCAAGAATAAAAAGTTAATAAACTTGTTATGAATCCATTAAAAGCATTTAAAAAGCACAAATATAAACTAAAAACTCTTCGCTTTACCAGACAGGACTGGAACATCTGAGTGTACATTAAAAATATCTAAAAAATCTCAAAAAAAGTGTACTAAGTGTGTACATAAAACAACCGGACCGCTTAAAAAACAAAGTCTTTTTGAATACCGAATGCAAATAAGTAATCGTTTTAAATGGTGATTGCTTTTGTTAAAACATTTTGGGACTGCTGCCTTTGCGTGTTTACCTAAGTCCAAGGAGGATAAAAACAAAACAGTGAAAGAGTAAACAAAACTAAACGCATTAAATATTATTTCAAGAAAAAAGAACAGTGAAATCAAAACGTTTTAATTTTGACAAAGGAACTTCGAGTGTAGAAAATCGCGCCATCTTAAGTTTTGCGGTCGTCGCGAGTTTTGTGTTGATCTGTTATACTGTGGTGTCAAAGTGGCAGGAGACGAGCATTTGGACATGCTGGGGGGCCCTGAGTGGGGACAGCGGGAGGCCACCCCACCTAGAGATGCCCCCCTGCCGAGTTTCGGTTTTACACAGGAGCAGGTCGCGTGTGTATGCGAGGTGAGTGTCCGGCTAATTTACGTGTATGGCATACTTTAATTTAATTATCTGTGGTTTCCTTTTTTTGACAGAAGTTAATGAAAAAATGAAGGAATGATTTTTGGAGGAAAATATTTTTATTAAATCTTTATAAATCGCATCAAAAATATATCTTTTAATATTTAAATTCTGTGTAAGGAAAGAAAATGATTTTTGACGGGAAATCTCTGTCAATGGGGTGTGTTTGGCGCCCTGTCATGGACAAAGACTACAGTATATATAAGGAGATGGACTTGAAATATGCGCAATACTTAGATAATTGATTGGTTATTTTGGTAGATAAATGATTGGTAGACCATTCATTTATCTAAGGCGCAATAGTTATTCGTTCAACAAGTTAGCAAAGTTATTTTATACTTTGAGTGCCGACTTTGAATCACGAATCAGCTAAGTATTCTAAAATTGAATCACTTGCTTACTAGCAGTGATTCATAAATAGACTACTGAGCGGAGCGCAGTGAACAGGGTTGCCAGGTCTTTTCCAAAAAAATACAAACCGTGAGCAAAAAAAAAAGCTTCTCACTTGTCGTATTGCCGATCCTTTGACTCGCGCACAAAAAAGGACAAAATAGGGTGCGATGGGCAGAACGAGGAGCATGACGAGGCCAGTTGCCATACTACGTCTCTGCCTCCTCGCTACTTCCCACGGCACTGGTCGAGTGTGTGGCTGGCCCATAAGTAGTAAGGGATACTACCCAACATCGATTGCCGATTGCGTAAAATTTGACAGCAGATTTGTTTATCAGGGAGAAAAAATAGTCAGAAAAAAATACCGAACCTCCCATTCTTATTCTTATGCAAGGGGCTGAGGCTGTGTCTCAGAGCACTTCGACCTTATGGGACCTTTTGTGCTTCCCCTTTCCTTATCACTCACCCCTGCCAACATAGGAAACATTTTGTATGAGTTTCACGGTGTTGGCGGGAATAAGGTCTATAAAGTCCTCTGGTTTAGGGTAACCTAGACCCAGGACCTTTAGTCGCCTATTGGCTAGTGCATCGCAGTCACATAGTATGTGCTCCATGCTTTCTTCCTCCTCCCATACTTCGGTATTTTTGTCAAACCGAACACCGAACACGGTGCTAAAATACCGAACGGATCGGTAGTGAGTGATTTAACGAGACAAAAAATCACTCTCGTGTGAAACATACAGATTTTCACCTCTCCATCCAGAAAATTGTAGCTAAGGAAAACAGGGCCACATGTGCCTACCTATATTATGCTAAATTTTATTATTAAAAATCAAAAGTAAAATTACTGCAGTTACTTATATAAATTAACCTTATAGGGAGTTTTATTTGGAGCTCACAGCAAAAAGTGTAGGGCCGACATCACTTGTTTCCACTGCTACAATCCTTATATATTTCTTTCGTTTCATTTGCTTTCATCGATTAGCCATGCCTTTTTTTCCCTCCCCTGACCCCCTCCCCCCGCTCTTTCCCACAGAGCAGCGAAGACAGACAGAAGAACCTTCTAGACATGCGAGGGAAGGAGGTGAATCCTCATGGATACCCTAAGGGTTATGTCAGACTCTTACTGACTAAACACCCCCTTTCTGCCTATTGCCAAAGTGACTATAAGGCTATCGGAAGCAGCCGCCCCCTCAGGAGAGAGGGAGGTGCACACGCTGCCCTAGACATATGACTAGGGCATATGCGTGGAAGCACGTACGGACAGCATAGCGGGGCCGAACGCATGTGTGTGAGGGGACTGTTTACGCAGTGGCGGAGAGCCACGCGATAAACCTGGATTTCCAGAAGGGCTGAGAATTTAACCTGAGCAGAGAGTAGAATAGCGTCACCCCATATCCTACAATGGGTGTCGTAGAAGGCGAATAAGGAGAGGCCTTGCGTCCCAGCAGTGGGTCGAATAATAAAGGCTAACAAAACCAAAAACCGGGAGTGGTCTCCCCTTGAATTTCTCTTATACCGGAAACGATTCAAAAGTTGATAGAAACCTTATACATATTTTGATGTCATACATGCATGTTAAATTTTGGTCACCCATCCGAGTACCGACTGTGCACTTGGTTGCTTAACTTTCGTGATCGACGACTCAAAAGTTGATAGAAACCTGATACATATTTTGATGTCATACACGCATGTTAAATTTGGTTGCAATAAGTTGAAGCATACTCGAGTTATCGTGCTAACACAGACACATAGACATAATTCCAAAAACGATATTTTTGGACTCGGGAACACGATAGACAATATTACCCTGTCGGGGAGGTCAAAAACGTGTAAATCCGTCAAAATCTCGAGATGGAATTTTTTGACGATTACAAGACTTCCTCTATACTACTTAGGTATACGAGAAAGTAAAAACTGCCTGTAAAAACTCTATTAACTGGCGAAAATGTAAAACGTTTGCAGGCGCACGGCGAACGAACTAGTTGTAGGTCAGGGGCCCAATTCTCGTGCATTCGAAAAAAGTTCACATTCGTAAAAAATTTCGAAGATCGAAATTTTTTCGAAGGAAACACTATTTGTGTATTCTCAGGACTTCACAATCGAATAATTTCGAACGAACGTCACTCGAACTCTTCGAGTGCTAAATACCAGTAGAAGTCGGAATTCGTATACGAATCTACCTGTCAAACTTCCCGATATTGAGGTTAAGTTGTATTGTTGTGGTTGTTTGTTTGTTTATTTGTGAGATTCAAAATCGATATGTTCATTACGGACTTCGTAAATAATCTTAAAATGATTTGGATATGGCGGCGGCTTCGGCTTCGCTACACTTAACATAGTTTTTATTTGTATTTCTACAGTAAAATCACATTTTCCATCAAGAGATCACAATAATTATAAAGCTTTTCATTTTTAATTAATCTAATAAAGTAATAACAACAAAAAAAATCCGCTGAGCCGCTGTTGATGACACTAACTTGACTCACAGATTAGAAAGAATATGTCTAAAGACTGACAGATGCGACGTTCCGTTTAGTTAAATGCACGTTAGGAAATAATATAAATTCGACTTCCTTTTATATTTTCTGTAATGATCAGTACCAACTAATTTATATATTTTGTATCATAATGTAAAAATAAAAGGATTCAGCATAAAATTTTAGCCTAAAGACTATAATTATTTACAATTAAAAAATTTTGACAAAGGGGTTTTAAAAACGCTCGAAACGAAACGTAATTGTTTGTCTATGCTATGTACGACTGCACAGTTCGATTGGTAATTTTTCTATTGGTACTGAGAATACGATCTTTAGGAAACCATTCGAACTTTTCAGTAGAATAGAAATATTTACCACACGGAAAAAGTTCGAATGCACGAGAATTGGGCCCCAGTTCCGTAAAGCATATACCTAATTATGTTGTTATAAGGTTATGTGGTTATGCGTTGCGTTTTACCGTAAACACATTTTCTAAATATAAACTTAGATGGTCGAACGTCTTGATGTTATGTTTTAATTAACTTCTGTAATCACCTCTGGCTTTGAGTTAGGAAGTCTGAATACAATATTCTGTGACTACGTTTTAGATTAGAGGTACGGTCACCATCAAAAATATATTAGCGCTTTAGTACCATGTCACATCAACGTCAGCATTTGTGCAGTAATAGTTCTATTCTATTCTATTATTAATTAATGGCATTCGCAAATCTTAAAGATTATGCATTTTGCCAATGTCAAGTGAAACAAAAAAATTGTAGAGGTAGATTTAGGTTAAAATGGAGTCTCTCAACACGTGTTTTTACAACAAGAACTCGGCAGTCTTATTACCGATCTTTAAGTGACAGTCGCAAGTTGTATAATTGTACAATTATTGCTAGCAAAACATAAATTCGTATTACGGAACGTACATTGCTATGATAGCGCCCCAAGCGGCAACTTAACAAATTAAAAGTGTAATGTCAAGTTTCGGTAATTGGACTGCGGCAGTCCAATTACCGAACTATAGCAACCGGTAGCTAATTGTACAACTGCAACGCGACTGCTACTAGTTGCGGTTGCTTTTTTGGTATTACGGAAACAAATCGCATAGTGGTCGCACGATAAGTGCATTTGCGACCAAAATGTATGGCAACTAGCGCCACTTGACATTACACTTTTAATTTGTTAAGTTGCCGCTTGGGGCGCTATCATAGCAATGTACGTTCCGTAATACGAATTTATGTTTTGCTAGCAATAATTGTACAATTATACAACTTGCGACTGTCACTTAAAGATCGGTAATAAGACTGCGGGAGAGACTCCCAGTAATAGTTAAAGTATGATGAACTACAAGGTACTGATCTACTTCTAGTGCTCGCTGTGCTTAACATCTGTTCTTGCCTTTTGTTTGTTGGTTTACTGAAGGGTTAGTTATTTTAAGGGTTCCGTACCCTAAGGGTAAAACGGGACCCTATTACTAAGATTCCGTTGTCCGTCCATCTGTCCGCCCGTCTGTCTGTCATCAAGATGTTTCTCATGAACTGTGATTCACAGATGACGTATTTCTGTAGCCGCTATAACAACAAATACTAATAAAATAAATATTTAAGGGGGCTCGCACACGACAAACGTAATTCTTTTTCCTTCATGTTGATAACGGCAGCAGGTAGACTCTTGAAATATTGACAATATAATAATTGAATTAAAATAAAACAAACAAACGCTATATATTTTATTGCAAAATAAAATTCGCGTATAAAGTCTCTAGTAGGTATACATAATTATAATGGGAGCACTTTGCGGTCACAAGACCCACCTTCTCTGCGATACTATCTATAGGCGAACGTGTGCCGATCAAATCGAAAACGTCTTGAAAAGAGGCCGTCAAATGTTTTCAAAATCCCCGAGCGTGTATGATAAGGAATGTTGAGTTTGAGCATGTTTGATTGAGGACTTTTTGTAAAAACACGTGTTGAATTGACTCCATCAATCTACCGTACAATTTGGTGTAGAATAACTATTTTCTCACGACATTGGCTTAATGCTTATTGCGAAGCCATATTTAAGATGAGAATTAGAATTATGAGGAGTGTGATGGATGAGAGTATAGATGGAGCTAAAGAAATAATAATAACGTAAGGATCTTAGCAAGTGGAAACAAATATCTGCTTACCAATATGAGAAAAAGGCGTGACTTTATATATACTTTAATTTCAATCTTTCGGTAATGCATGTAACCTCTATACATAGATACAAATTAACAATTTGTAGGGAAATAATAATTTATATTAAACTAGCTTTCCCGGTCACGCGTTGCTGTGGTAATTTCATACATCAATGTAATAGGACAGTAGTCCTATAACATTGATTTTTTAGTAAAAAAATGAGGACTACAAGATAAAAACTATCCTATTTCTTAAGTTGGAATAAAACACACATTTAAAACAAAGAGTTAAAATCGGAAAAAGTTTCGGAGTTCATCCCGGACAAACATTGTAACACGGGAATTATGATGAAAAACTGATCTTTTATATTGAATTAAGTAGTCTAATTTACTACACATAACATAGCTATTGTAAATTTTTGCTTTGTTAACATTTTCAATTTGATTAAGATAGCACTTTAGCTAACCTAAGATACCTACAGGTTATTTTAGGTACCATTATTTTATAATTTAATTCAAGGACTTCATTGTACAATATTTGAAGCAATGATAAACAATAAACATTTAGTTACTAACGGACTCCAAAAAGGAGGATGTTCTCAATTCAACAAATCAACTGTATGTTTTTTTATGTTTGTTACCTCGTAACTATAATTTTTTCAACGTTTGGAAGCTTGGTGCTTGTCATGTGGTTCCATTTAAATTTGATCGACATCTGACGAGTAGTTTTGAGTTTAATTCAATCGTCAAATAAATGTGCATTATTAGGGAAATAATGCCTATTTAATTGACGTCTATGATATTGTAATAGTTCTATTGTCTAAAAGTGCTCGAGATAGTTTCCTGAAAATTTATACTGGGTGTAAAAGACATGAACAGTCAAACGAAACCATGTATTCTATACATCAAAATAAGACATATTTCAAAAAAATATTGTTGGGAAATGATTTTTATTTTTTGGTGTTAAAAAAAATTGCAAATTGTACCGCGCAATGTAAAGGGCTCAACTTGCACGCAACTCGCAAAACCGCGATAATTTTGTCAGACGGCGCGGCGCGGCGGCCCCGTTCGTTAGTGTCCGTGCGCATCGAGTGAGCTACATTGAACGCTAACGTTTTGAAGCCATATTTTGTTATGAAATACTAAAAAAAATCATAATGTTTCTTTGGACAATAATTAAGAAATAACGTATAGAATACGTTTTCATAAAAAAATGAAAAAAAATAATTATGACTTTGACCTTCAATAAAATCGTAACTATCAATTTCCCAGGTATAGTCTAAAGGAAAAAAAATGTTATGATGGTGAGCAGAATACATGGTTTTCGTTTGACTGTTCATGTATTTTACACCCTGTATAACTTAAAACACTAAAAAGCAAAAAATAAATTATTTTTAAATAAAAAAACGCATTCAAGACTAAAAACGGAGAAATAAAAATTCTGTTTACAAAAACCTAAAGGTTTTTTGAGGTCGGTGCCAACCTCAATATTTCGAATAAATAAGGGACCGACCTCAAAAAAACTTTTAGATTTAAATAAACAGAATTTTTATTTCTCCGTTTTGAATGCGGTTTTTTTTATTTAAAAATAATGTAAATATTATTGCTTTTTAGTGTTTTAAGTACCTATATAAATTTTCAGGAAACTATCTCGAGATCTTCTAGATGGACGGTTTTTACGGCTAGTAGTAAATCAGTGGGTTTTTATTTAAAAATAATCAAGTATCTTAATGATTCGTGGATACTATAAAGATGACGTACGAAAATTCTCCTTATAAGTCAAATCCATTATGCCGGTTAAACAAACCACACCTCCTTGTAACCAGACACCCGGGTGGGAGTGACCCGGTTACTATGGCAACCGGGGTTGCTCCAATGTTTTCTTATAACGTAGTTTCAGTAGTAATTCACTTGGAAATATAATCGGTATTGTTTCTAATAATTTAATCTAAAAGTTTATTAATTTTTATTAAATAGCCATTTGTATTTTGAAATTTAAGAAATGTTACCTTACTAACTTAAACTGATTAGGAATTTAAATAATTTATTATATTAGGTGTTATGATTATTAATTATTATTATGACTTGAACATGTGAAACTATCTGAAACTTATTTTTGAAAGTTTAAAATTACGAACCTTTTGTTTAATTACGCAGCGAATCGAACTGAGAATATTACTACTTAAAAAATCGGGAGTGGTCTCCCCTTGAATTTCTCTTATACCGGAAACGACTCAAAAGTTGATAGAAACCTTATATTTTGTTTGATGTCATACATGCATGTTAAATTTTGGTCACCTATTCGAGTAAAGATCGCGCACTTGGTTGCTTAACTTTCGTGATCGACGACTCAAAATTTGATAGAAACCTTATATTTTGATGTTATACATGCTTGTTAAATTTGGTTGCAATAAGTTAAAGCATACTCGAGTTATCGTGCTAACGCACAGACACACAGACATAATTCCAAAAACGGTATTTTTGGATTCAGGGAGGTCCAAATCGTGTAAATCCGTCAAATTCTCGAGGTCGAATTTTTTGACGATTACAAGACTTCCTCTGTACTTCGTAGTACACGAGAAAGTAAAAACTTACGCTAAGGGTCCTTTTTGTAAATCTGTCATATTAATTATTATGTTTGGCTAAATAATAGGCAGTTTGAGAAAAAAATACCCTGTTACATCGGTGTGCGGCCGTTGCGAATGGCCATTTTTAACTAAAGCGAACACGTTTACCTAAAATTCAGATCAAATCCAATGATATTAAATTATAATATCATAGATCAAAACAAGCAAAACTTGTAAAACACTGTAACCCGTCTATGGAATAATTCTCAAACTCCTTCTCTTTTTAAAACCGGTTAAAATGTAGCCTATGTTGCTCGAATCATAACACCTCATTCATCAAAATCAGATGAATAGTTTAGGCCAGGGGTTCTCAACCTATTACCTTTTACCCAATGCGCCTCACCCAACATTATGCTAAAATACTACGCCCGCTATGGTCCGAAATGGGGAGTCAAAATAAGAAAATTAAGCAAACGATGAAAACATTGGCGTGTTTCGTTTTATTCAAAAGACAAGTAGGTAGTCAACTAAGAAAAGTAAAACATACATTATTTGTATTTTATGAGAGCACTGTGGCTGCACTTTATCAACCAACTGGTGAATCCTTGGCTTCATAGTAATTAGGGCACAGCGAATATTATTGTATTTGATTAATTTTAATAAATAGACTTAATACAGTTTAATTCTGGAGCCGCTCGCTGCGCTCCCCCTTGGTTCACTCTACGGCCCCCAAAAGGGGCGCGCCTCACTGGTTGGGAAACCCTGTTAGGCACTACAGTGAAACATACATAGACTGCTAAAATCATTATTCTTCCTTTTGGCTTCGCCGTTATCGGGTAAAAAGGAAGTTCATAGAAGCTGGGGATATTATGGAGGCGACTTTTATAGCTTTTAAATTTGATTTATCGTATTCAGACTCGAAGCTGGATAGTAAATAAAAATCTTGGGCGTTTGATGGTGAGTGATGTTAAGGCCAACATGTAGACAGACGATCAACTCAGATCAAATAAAAAGTGAAGACGGAGCTCTGAAGAACGCAATTAATAACTAACTACGCCTCGCCTGTGTACTACACAGTTACAAGCACACACATTTTTTTTAAATGAGGTCTAGGAAATGATTCCGTTCCACCTGATGGTAAGCTGAAGTGGTAGACAGCTAGTGCAAGAGATAAACCGCCCTCGCCTTGCCGACCTGCAAGGTGCTTCTTCACGCCTCTTTGAATGACCCAGGATTGTAGGAAGGAGGGAACACGTGTGCTGTCAGTGAACTCCTTTCTTAGCTCAACTGATAAATCCTACTAATATTATAAATGCGAAAGTTTGTATGGATGTATAGATGTTTGGATGCGTGTTTGTTACTCTTTCACGCAAAAATTAATAAATGGATTTTAATTTACGTTCCGTTTCCTCATAACTCATTAGCGGTTTCAAAATCAACTTTACAACAAGGTTTTTATTTTTCTGCATGAAATGAAAAATGTTATAAGATTCGAGTTTTAGGGCAACACTCATTTCTAATGATTCAACAATACGTTAAATTGGGAGCAATATAAACTAATCTCGTATACGTTTTGCTTTCGTGCATGAATTTAAGATTCACTTCGATTGATTCAAAAATGCGTCTCCTGGTTGATGGTCTCAGACAAAATAAAAAGACGGGGCGCTGCGGAGTACCTACGCTCTGAGGTCGATAAAACATCTATGGATAAAACACAGACGTAACGAAACTACAACTAATTTATTATTAACTAGCTTCTGCCCACGACTTCGTCTGCGCAGTATCAGTATAAATTGCCTATATGTTATTCTGATGTATGAGCTACATTAATGTAAAGTTTCATTAAAAGTTATAATGTCACTGTCAGTCATTTGATTTTCGATTTTCTACTGGTAGAATATCGGAAACTTAGACAAAGAAAGCGGAAACGAGTGGGTTGGACCCTAAGGTCGGACCACTCGTTGCAAAATTCACGAGTATGAATATTCAAAAATAGCGATTTTTGGGAATCGCAAATGAATCTTGCGATTTCATACACGATTTGGAATTCTATTGATTCAAAAATGCGTCTCCAGAGCAACTAGGCGGTAGACCCATATGTAGGGTCGTCTGGGTAGGTACCACCGCCTTTCTTATTTCTGCCGTGAAGCAGTTCGCTGTGTTTCGGATTGAAGGGAAAGGTAGCCAGTGTAATTACTGGGCATGGAAGGCATATCATCTTAGTCCCCATGATGGCAAACGCACTTGCGGTGTTAAGTGATTTACCCTTAACATTGCAAGTGTCTATAGGCGGCGGTGACCACTTAACATCAGGTGGGCCGCAAGCTTGTTTGCCATCTCATAACATAAAAAAAAATCACTTTATACTCTCCGTATCGAACTCGGGATCAACGGTATATTCCCTGGTAGACGAAACCGATATATTGCGGAGACGGTGGTAAAAACTAAAAAGTTACCATACCCTATAATCCTCCCCTCTGTAATCGGAGAAGTATCAACAGTTGCCATGGCTACTGAAAGTTCATTCGCCTATACATTCGGTAGGTGAATGAACTGACAATTCTTTCGACCTTGTCTTGGTATTGATATAATTGATCGATTCTCGAGGAAGTCGATGGCGCCGCGGTCGTGTTTTCTTCGCAGCGACCACGAAGAGTCAAGTTACCAATTCCGTCGCGTCGGTACGTTCAGGCGACACCCTATCTGTTGGGGTAGGTACTGCATAGCATAGCCCATACTGCCAGATGTAGCTTTATGTGTAAGCATATGTGTGTATAGTGTAGGTATATAGTGATTCTTGCGTCGTCGGCGAATGAGTTGCATGGTATAACTGTTATGCTGAAGCTCTGTTGAGACTAAGATTATGTGTTTATGGTGTTTGAAAGAGATGAAAGCAATGTGTGACATTTTGATTGGAGGTAAAAAGGTTGAACAAGTGAAAGAGTGTGTATATTACCAAATACAAAAACTTTTTTGCTTAGTGTTCACCCGTCTAAATTATAGCCTATATGTTGTTCTAATGTATGAGCTATATCTCATACATTTTAATGAATTAATATGGATTTTAACGAAACTTTACAACAATATATATACTTATTGTTGTAAAGTTTCATTAAAATCCGTTCAGTAGTTTTTGCATGAAAGAGTAACAATTACACATCCATCCATCCATCCATACAACTTTCATGTTTATAATATTATAAAGAATGTCCCAAAAAAAATCTTTGAGGGATTACTATTTTTTGTTGCACTGTATGACTTTGTTTGATTAGTCATATATTCAGCTATGTGAGAAAAAAATCCAGGCTGCATCTATGTTTCCCACATCATTATGCACAAAAATGTCTTGAAAGTCAGAAACTACCAAATAAAAATTTAAAAAATCATAACTCAAAAACTACATAAAATCGTAGAACATACATAGGGGTTCTTCGGGTTTGTTTAGGGCTACTCTATCAGCTTTGCACCTTTTTTTGGGACACCCTGTATAAGTAGGATTTGTATTTAAGAGAGATGGAAAGTGTGACAGTGACATTGAGAATCGAGTGAAAGCTGGGAACATGGTGAAAGGGGCTTTGCACGCCTTATGAGCGGTCAGAAGGTGTCTGAAAAGGCACGACTGGTTGTGCATGACGGTGTGCTGGTCCCAACACTAATGTATGGAAATGAAAGTTGGGTATAGGAGAAAAGCCATTAAAGCAAAATAAATGCAGTTGAAATGAGAGCCTTGAGGAGTATCATCATCAACAGCTCATATAATGTCCCCACCTCGGGCTCGAGCCTACCCCACATTAGGGGCGATTAGGCCTTAGTCAACCACGCTGGCCAAGTGCGGGTTGGCCCACTTCACACACAACCTAAGAATTTCTTCATAGGTGTGTGCAGTTTTCCTCACGATGTTTTCCTTCACCGTAAAAGCGTCGATTTAGTACATATGAATTCAAAATTTGAAAACACATTGGTACGTGGCGGGGATCGAACCAGTGCCTCCCGGGTGGGAGACGACGCTCTTACACACTACGCCACCGCCGCTTTTTGAGGAGTATGGCTGGTGTAAAATTGAGTGTCAGGTTCTATGATATTATATTTAAAAGAGGTAGATAGGTTACCTTCATACTAATTCAAAGTCAAAAATGGTCCAAAATGTCATACCACAGGACCTACTTATAGTTATAGATACCTACTCTCATGTTACACGGTCAAATTAACTCGGTACCTAAAGTCTACGATTTCATGTTGTCGTATGTGGCGAGTTTACATGGCCGTATTGTAAGTTGTGAGTATGACAACATGATGTCTAGCAATAAAGTAAACGAGAAAGATACCTTTTATGTTGTGCTAATTGTGCTATATGCTCGGGTGTGTACTTTTAGGATGCCGTTTTTTGAAAGCAAGTAACCTATCTACCTCTTTTTAAATATAATATCACTAGCTTTTGCCCGCAACTTCGTCCGCGTAGAATAGTTATTTAGGGCAGCGGTAAAATTTTCTTCTTGTTTCTTCTAACCCAAGCGCCATATACCCAATGTTCTTCGATTTTACTTAAAAAAATGTCAGATTTCCATACAAACTTTTAACCCTCATTTTACCCCCTTAGCGATTGAATTTCCAAAAGTCTTTAAATACCTCTTTCTTAATTTCTAACTGAAAGGCCATGTACCAATTTTTATGCATTTGACTTAAAAATTTTCCAAAAATCCTTTCTTAGTGCACCCCTGGACCTCTTAAAGAACCTACGTGCCTACCAAATTTGGAATCTCAGCGGTTTAGGCTGTGCGTTGATATGTCAGTCAGTCAATCAGTCAGTCAGTATTAATTTTTATATATATTTTTATATATATAGATTGGTCAGGTTATACAATACCGTGATAAGAGAGAGATGTGGTTTGAAAGAAGATATAGTAATAAGAATTGAGAAAGGATGCTCAAATGGTTCGGTCATGTAGACAGGGTTTGTGTGAAAGTAGATCTACGAAAATGAATATAATTATGATGGAAAAGAGTTTGCGTTTTACAAACGCGTAAATTTATTTATTTATTTTTGGAATAACAAACAGTTACACATTAAATATTTGTTACAAGTAATCCTCATAGGTACAATGTACAGTCGAACCAACTGAATCATGACCCACTTGGCCGATCATTCCTTTACAATCATAAAGGAGAATGCCCAATTTACTATGGGACTTGGGCCATGATTGCGCTTTAATGAAATTAGTGCCAAAGACTGGGAAAAATCTATAATTTATGTAGGGAAAATATTATTAAATTATTTTGTGGGAGTTTTGAGAAATCATAGTTGTTATTAGTCATTTCGAGGTTACATTACACTTACAATAAATTCAAATAATTGACAGAATGACAGCTGTCGTTTTTTGTTTTTGAAGTCTCCCTACTCAAGAGAAGGCAAAGGGGTCTACTAGCCCATACAGCCACCATGCAGCCACGCCTTCCGTTTTCTTTTTCTTGAATATTGTATTTAAAAATTCGTTTTGCGAGATGACACCAGGATAAAAAACCATAATTAAGCTTAATTGGATAGCTGTTGGGCCAATATTTTAAATAAGATCGCTTTTTAATGAAACTAACTAAACATACGGCTGTGTACACATAAATTCTTTTGCTTTCCAAGTAAAGGGTAAATAATATTTAGTAGGAAGTCAGTGCAGCATTAAAATAAAAAATATTACTTTTTAACAACACACTGCTTTGATATAAAAAATAAACAATAGGAAACCATAATTCCTTAGATTTTTTTTGAAGTATATTTGGTTATTGCGCATTGTGGGCAGGTTTGGGCATTCTCCTTTAGTTAGGTTTTCTTCGCTATCATGCGTGTTGCACATAGTACGTTTTGAATATGAATAAAAATGTGTCATTACGGGTCAGAGACCTATGCAATTTTAATCTTTGTTATCACTGCAATAAAGTCTCAATTGGAATTTCAAATAAGATGCCGTTCATAATCTGAGAAAAACGAATAACTAATTTATTTTTAAAAATAAAATTACGTTACGGTCAGATGTCAAGTAGTAGTTGAAAAATTTTTAAAAAGCCATATTTATTAGACACTGTCCGTGTCTAATAAATTGATAACAGGTTCGTTCCTTATGAAATGTATGTTCAAGCGAATTTCAACCTACTTTGTATTGAGTGACTGTAGGAAAATGATCTTAAGGTGGGTCATGATTCAATTTGGTCGACTGTACAATGATAGTGTGAATGTGTAACCCATACCGTTATTCACTTATTACTACATACAAATTATTTTAGTTTAGGGCGCTAACAATTTACATTTTCATGTTTTTATTAGTGGAAAACAATAATAAAAAAAACTAAAAAATACTTCCAATATAGAAACAGAAACGAAGAAGAAGAAAACATTAGTTAATTACGTTCTACTAAGGTATATCTCTAAATATTTTTAAAACTAGTAAAAATGCACTGAAAAAAATCGACTTGCCTCAGGCGGGACTCGAACCCGCATCTTCCACACTGCTTTTCGCTGTCGAAATTTGTCAGTGCTTGGTGCTTATGTTTTTATGGTAAACATCGTTTCATCAAATCTTTGAAATTTGCACTTCTAAGACCCGAACGAAATATTTTTGCAAATATTTAACGCTCAGTTAAGATGAAACTACCTTACATTATGGAATAATTTTATTTTTGCGTTTACAAACGCGTAAATATTAATACTAGAAAAATGCACTGAAAAACAATTTCAAAGATTTGATGAAACAATGTATACCATAAAAACATAAGCTACAGCACTGACAAATTTCGACAGCGAAAGCAGGGTCTCGGTCGCGTAGTGGTTGACGCAGCCGGCCGGATTGCGGAAGATTCTGGGTTCGATTCCCGCCTAGGACAAGTCGAATTTTCAGTGCATTTTTTCTAGTTGTAAGAATATATGAATCGGAAGTATGTAGAATTGTAGATATGTATTAAGACATACCTACAGATCGAATTGACAACCTCCTTTTTACTTTCTCGTATACGTACTCGTAGTATAGAGGAAGTCTTGTAATCGTCAAAAAATTCGACCTCAAGATTTTGACGGATTTACGCATTTTGGACCTCCCTGAGTACAAAAATATTTTTTTTGGAATTATGTCTGTGTGTGTGTGTGTCTGTATGTCTGTGTGTCTGTGCGTTAGCACGATAACTCGAGCATGCTTTAACTTATTGCAACCAAATTTAACATACGGTATGACATCAAAATATAAGTTTTCTATCAAATTTTGAGCCGTCGATCACGAAAGTTAAGCAACTAAGTGCGCGGTCGGTACTTGGATGGGTGACCAAAATTTAACATGCATGTATGAATAAAACAACTTTTACGGATTTAACTCGCGTGTAATTAGATTTTACATTTTGTTATTATTGCCCGACGTTTCGTAACACTTTTCAGCGTTCGTGGTCACGAGATGACTAAAGATGTAGGTTGTCATGTTTTATGAAATAGTTAAATCTACCTGTTGTTTTATTTATAATGTGTAGTGCTCGCGCAAATCTAAGAGAACATTATGCATGTATGACATCAAAATATAAGGTTTCTATCAACCTTTGAGTCGTTTCCGGTATGCGAGAGACCACTCCCGATTTTCTGAAGTCGTTTAAAAATCGCCGTGTGTAAAATATTACACACAGAAGTCGTGCCCCACAGTCCATTATACGTTGATCCATTTGAAGCGGTTACTGTAACTACCATTACCACTAATCCCAATTATTACGAAGGCCGCGTGCGATACCCCATTATTTCCACTCCCCATGGGTAAGTGATATCCCGCCGGAGGGTGGGGCGTGCCCAATTTGTTTATAAATTAAAACGTTCATAATGTGATTAATGGAAAATGTTGCGATTATTTTTGGCAGCTACCCTCCTGAATAAACAGTATTCCTCTTCTTCGCACGATCACAAAAGCTAAGCTACCAATTGCGTGGTCGGTACTCGGATGGGTGACCGAGATGGTGCTCAGAACGCTCCCCGTGATACAAGCGATAGAAGATGCAGTGTGATGCCACATAGACACACGTGTCTAGCCACAGAACATAGATATAAGAGGTGTCTAGCCGAACAGAAAGCGATAAGCAACATGCGATGGATGTCTATCGACACCTAAAAATTGGCTTCAATACAAAAGTACATTCATTTTTTTGTCGGGGAGGTCAAATGCATTTACGCATCGTCCCTGCGGGGTGGTGCCTGGTGGTGGTGGGATATGTGAAACTCGAGGTAAAGGCGTTCCCTCTATACCCACTAAACATCCTCCCTGGCCTGACCTCCAGTGCGCTATTGCGGGACGGCTCGGGATCTGCGAACGTGAGCGCAACTACACCGAGACCGTCCCAACGCTGCCCGTCTAGGCACTCCTTGCACCAATTGGTGGCCAGCAGCCACTCCTCCACCGACGGCTGCTCGGCCTGGCGCGTCCTCCTGACGAGGACACCGGGAGCAGCCTATGCAACCAAAATGCATGAAACTGATATTATAGCCATGTGATGCCGGCAGAGTAGAATAGCATCACCCCATATCCTCCAATGGGTGTCGTAGAAGGCGACTAATAAACCAGCAAAGGGGTATTGATCACCTTATACTCCGTCCACCAATCCGCATTGGGCAGGCGTGGTGGATTACTGCCTAAACCTCCTTCGATGACAAGGAGAGGCTTTGCGTCCCAGCAGTGGGTCGAATTATTCTTTATAATTGAGTTATGATACTGTTATGATGACGATGATGATAACCTGTGACTTATTAATAATATGAATAAGCAATAATTGTTAAACACTGTAACCCGACAATGGAAGAAAAGAAAGTAATAAAATTGGGGTTTACGAGGTAAAATCGTCTCCTCCTATTAAAAAAAACAGTACACTGAAAAAATTGGGAGTGGTCTCCCCTTGACTTTCTCGTATACCGGCAACGACTCAAAAGTTGAAAGAGACCTTATATTTTGATGTCATACATGTTGCAATAAGTTAAAGCATACTCTAGTTATCGTACTAACGCACAGATTATTTTTGGCGCTACAGTGGAACTTATGAATGTTCCACTGTAGCGCCAAAAATAATCTGTCCCTTCCTTCGAAAAAATCCCTTCCTTTTAGCTTCACATATTCCGGTAAAAATGTTATGGATTTATGATTTTTAAGCCCTTCAACACTAAACAAACAAAGTGATAAATTGATCCACAAATGAATAACTAAAAGGCTTCTTACTCGTAATTGTGTTATGCAAATCACCGGTAACCCTCCGCCGCCGCGTGGGGTACATTATACTCGACTGTTGGGGGACAAGCGGGGTCCGTGGCCGTATGGCTCCTTGCAATTATGTATGAAATATAATTGCTTATTGCGGCTAAATTTTTTAGGTGTTTAATGAGCAGTCATTGGTGATTTCATTAAATATTAATATTTTTTGATAATATAAAGCCGAAGAGTTTGTTTGTTTGTTTGCTAATCTCGGGAACTAGTGATTCAGATTGAAAAAATATTTTTGTGTTGAATAGTCCATTTATCGAGAAAGGCTATATAACATCACGTCACGCCACTATATCAATAGGAGCTGAGCATCTATGAAAAATGTGGCAAAAACGGGGAATCAAAGAGAACGCAGCTTGTGACCGAACGTACTGTCTAAACGAAGAGGTTAGAGTTCGAGTCTGAACAATGACAACGTTTGTGTGATGGTCAATTTGACGAGTCAGATATTTTGTGTAGTACCTACCATCTGCGTTTTTTAATTTACCTTTACAACAAAAAAAATACCATATGGACATTCTCGAATATACATACAATATTACCTACAATGCTGCCTAAAAATACCTACAAGTTCATAATGTTACTAAAGCGCTGTCATTATATTTGACATTAAATTTATTAATTTTTGACATTAAATTTATTAATTTATTGATAAAATTTTATTAGTTAATTCATTATTTAAAGGAATATATAATTTATTAAAGTAACATTGTATTGCACCTATTTTTACTACCAACACCGAGTTTTAAGTAATGAACTACTAATAATGGATAATAATAAATTGATGTAAGCATGAAAAAAAAAATCGCTGATTACTTATATGAACATACATTAAAAAAACATGAAAGAACTATCTATAAAAGAAAAAAATATGGTAGAGCTTTTCATTACATTTTACATTTACAAGCAATAGGCCTGTACTTTCTTAAATTAGTTAAGTTAAAACAATTTTTTTACTGATGTCATAAACATGAAAGACCCGAATGAAAAACACATTTAATGATTAAATCAAATCAAATATCTTTATTGCGTATCACATAACAATAAGGTCTTAAACATAGGCTGTATTTCCTGCACTGCAATATAAGAGGGTACATTATTTACGTAAAATCTATAATCATATTAAACTTTTGCTATCCTAATATATATAAATTACGTGTCACGTTGTTTGTCCGCGATGGAATCCTAAACTACTTAACCGATTTTAATCAAATTTGTAACCGATTTTATTCAACTTAACACAACTTAGAAAGTAACAAAAACTATCCTATCTCTCAAGATAGGATAGTTTTAATTACTTTCTCGTATTACAAGACTTCCCTATACTATGTACCTACATAGTATAGGGAAGTCTTGTAATCGTCAAAAAATTTGATCTCGAGATTTTGACGAATTTACACGTTTTGGACCTCTCTGAGTCCAAAAAAACAGTTTTTGGTATTATGTCTGTGTGTGTTTGTCTGTGCGTTAGCGCGATAACTCGAGTATGCTTTAACTTATTGCAACCAAATTTAATATGCATGTATAACATCAAAACATAAGGTTTCTATCAACTTTTGAGTCGTCTATCACGAAAGTTAAACGACCAAGTGCGCGGTCTTTACTCGGATGGGTGACCAAAATTGCATGAATGACATCAAAATATAAGGTTTCTATCAACTTTTGAGTCATTTCCGGTTTACGAGAAAGTCAAAGGGAAACCACTCCCGATTTTCTTGATAAGTAGTCATATTTTTTTTCACTACAGATACAATGTTATATCAGTATTGAAATAACCACAGCAACGCGTGGCAGGCACAGCTAGTAAACTATAAAATAATATAAAATTAATATTTTAACGCTATTTTAACATATTTATATAATTTCTATTTTTATAAAAACCCAATGCTTGTATTGTATAAAGTAGGAAAAACTGTGCAAGTAGCAAAATAACAGAGTCTCGAAGATAATATTAAAGTCTCGTCCAAATATTATAAAAAAAACCATTGTTTAGTTACGCCAACTATTTGCGACCACCCACTCGGTTTTCTGTTGTCAATTTTTTTGCAGTGCAAGGCCAAGACAAACGGACTGCATTCGTACTGCTAGCCAGATGAGAAATTGCAGATGGGATGCAGTTGGCATATTGACAACATACATACATAGTATAATACATACTATCGAGAAGTTGGGAATAGTAGATTACTTGACAAGGTAGCGTCGGTGGCGTAGTGCGTAAGAGCGTTGTCTTCCACCCGGGAGGCACCGGTTCTAACCCCGCCACGTACCAAAGTGTTTTCAAATTATGAATTTATATGTACGTTCAATGACGCTTTAACGGTGAAGGAAAACATCGTAACCTGCCCACACCTATGACGAAATTCTTAGGTTGTGTGTGAAGTGGACCAACCCGCACTTGGCCAGCGTGGTTGACTAAGGCATAATCGCCCCTAATGTGGGGTAGGCTCGAGCCCGAGGTGGGGACATAATACGAGCTGGTGATGATGATAAGGGTGGAATGGAATTATGAGGACGTAGTTAGACGCCCGAGACGAGTAGGAATTGATTCCTTTTACCAGTGTTAAGCACTCTACTTTTCATTGAGAATACAAAGAAATTAATACGTAGTTTTTTTCTAAAATATTTATTAATAAAGATACTCTTAAAAATTTTTCTTTTTCACAGATTAAAGAGAGTAGATATGTTTAAAGAATCTTTTTAAATTTGTAACATATCGCGCAGAAAGTAGCTTCGTATATATTTACTATGAAACCGCGTGCGCGCCGAGTCGAATCCCCTCGATTCCACGCGAGTCTATCATCCTTAATTTGTATGTCCTTTTTTTCTACTTTGATATTGTTATTTGTATGTATGTAAATGTATAGTAATATTTTTAGAAATATGTATTTGTATGTAAAACTGTCGGTATGTATGTTAATTTATATAAATAATTATCAACTGTTACACCAACAACTTCCCTCATGTTATGTCTTTCCTGTCCATCCAAAGGTTGTCTGAGACTGCCCGTTGTACTTACATTATTTTTTAATATTGTTTTCTTTTGTATTGAACATTTACTGGTGTGCAATAAAGAATATTCTATCTATCAATTTAATGTCATCTTCAGAATTGCACTGTTACTTATGTTCATTTTAGAAAGAAATGTCGGTTGGTTGGACTATGTTCGCACATGTCTCTCACGTCCGGTCGGCTGGTCCTAAACCAATACGGTGGTCTGTAGTAAGGGTAGTTTTTTGTTTCACAAACCGTTATTAAATGATTTCTTCTACCTCTGACTTCTATCAAAACAAAATTCTATTAAAGAAAGCCCTGGATATACATATAGGTTAGGGGGTCAATAAGATCGTCACGCGTTAACGATCTTATTGTGTTAATTTTGAAAAAATACGACTAAGTCTTTTATACTACACCTGATCGACTGTACCTATTATTCCTCAAATTGAAAAGAGAAAGTTGATGTTTTCTTCAACGTTGTATGAAAATACATTTCTAACGTGTTTAGCGGGAGGAAAAGTTGTATGAAAATTTATTTCTAACGCGACGTCCGCCGCAGCGCGCGGCGGCGACCGTGGCGGCGGTGCTCGGCAGCAGGACGCGCGCTGCGACATAATTACAGGCCATTGGTTCGCCATCAGTTGGCAGGTGTTTTGCAGAACATCTGCAACTAGTGTTGCATAATCATAATCTCTTTATAATTTTATTATACTAGGTACTGCTTATTTCAATTTAACAAGTCTTTGAATGTTCCTCACAGGTGTAGTATAAAGCTCTATGTAACACTTGGGATAAAGTTCCATTCCCAACGAGGGAGCAGGTCCCGCGGTGAACAATGTACTATTATTGGTCTGAGGACTAAGCATGTCAAATCGTTTTTCGTATATTTCGAAATTTGTACATTTTGTGTAAAAAATATCTGGAAATTAGGTATTTCATAAATAAAAAAAATAATAACAAACGGTCGGTCTACCTTGTGGGACGCTACTACCAACGCTACGTCTCCCGGTACGCGGTCACCACTCGAGGACCTTTCCCCCCCACCGACCGTCCAGTCCTCCTCGCAATGTGCCCTGCCCACTGCCACATAAGGCTCGCAATCCTTTGGGCTATGTTGGCGCCACACTGCCTTTATCTATTGCCATATAGTTCTCCTGCAGATCTCATAATTTCTGATATATCAGAGAAACTCCGAGCATAGCCCTCTCCATTTCTTTTCGGGTGACTTATAGCTTGCAGAGATACTAGGCATGCCTTTTAAGTTCTGTCGTTTCCATATTTCCCGGCAATTTTGAATTTGTAACTGTACTATATTCAAATGTGTTTAAATTAAGAATCTCAAAACAGTTGAAAGTATTAGGATTATTGCTATTGTTTAGTCACAGCATCGATTGGAATCTGTCAGGTTACGTACGAAAATGAAATGCTGCCCGAAGTAACTATTTTACGCGGACGAAGTCGCGGGCATAAGCTAGTCTTTCTATAAAGGTCGCAACGATGCAAATAGACCCGGAACAACGAAATAATAATAAACCTCGTTGTCAGGTGCTCCAGCAGGCTGGCAACATCGAGAGGCTGGGACGGTTCCTGTGGTCGCTGCCGGCGTGCGAGCGGCTGCATGCGCACGAGTCGGTCCTCAAGGCCAAGGCGATGGTGGCCTTCCACCGCGGCAACTTCAAGGAGCTCTACCGGCTGCTGGAGTCGCACACATTCAGCGCACACAACCACGAGAAGCTGCAGAATCTGTGGCTTAAAGGTAAACTTAATAAAATCTTATTATTTGTGCACTTCGACAAAACGGAATTTGTGACTCCTTTTCCTTTTACTGTTGTCGCTCCTTGAATATGTAGGACATAAGCCTCGGCTTGAAGAGCCTCTAGTGCACTGGCCTTGGATTGGCCATTCCTATGATATCCATTCTTATTCTGGCTATGGAATCGCAGTCGCACAGTAGGAGTTCCCTGTCATTTCACACATTAGTGAATTAAAATCAAGAAATTTTTAGGTGAAACTAGAAGCCACAACTGGAACAAAAAGTGATGACAAAAAATTTGACCTTGAAACTTATTATTATTATATTTATTTCATTTAAAATACGTATAAAATTAGATTTCTAAATATAAAATTTTTACAATGCACATTCTATAACATTAAAAAATACAATATTTAAAAATACAAAAATGCAGTTCCCGTCGGCAGCAAGATCAGGGTCCCGGTTACCGGTGGTTAAGGTTCCAGAGACAGGAACCTTATCACTGTACGGGCCGTGTCTAGAAATACCGCCTTCTGCACCTGACTCTTGACCCAACCACCTAACGCGAGGCTCTTAAGGTGTTTATCGAGTCTCTTTGCTATCAGACCATGGGCAGATATGACTATCGGAACAACAATTGCTGAATCGATGTCCCAATTATCAATTTGTCTTTCTCATCACTACAGAACGTGTCATGTGACCGTCTAATACGTCATGCGTACGTACTTTGTTGGGAGAGTTAGAAAGAGACAGGTAGAAAATGAAAACATTCAAAGGCTACTGGGTCAAAAAAGTTGTCTTCACATTTTTATTGGTAGTTAGGCTTCCAGTTTTACCTATAAATTTCTTGATTATAATAAAGAAAGCGTTTCTTCTACCACGGTAATAATAATATTACCGTGCTTCTACTCCCGACTTGTGGCATGTGTGAATACCCAAAGTATTCCGTGGACTCATAAAATCTTGCCTTGGGCCACAAAATCAGGTCACCGTCTCAACGAGTAACGAGATGAAATTTGAGTCTGTGCTAACAAATTGACCGTACCTGCTTACACAGAGAATCCAAGATAATCTTGCTGTGGAAAATGAACATGTTAAACGTTAAAGATAGATATAAAATCTTTAAAAATAAACGACCATGATGACTCGTCAACAAATGTTCGTGTTCATGGCACATACATTTGTCTCTACCAGGAGGCGCCGCAGTACCTGACCATCCCTCCCTTCCACCTACAAGGTGCTTCTTCACGCCTCTTTTGAATGACCCACGTTTTAACATAGAACACATTGTGCTGGTAGTGTATTGCGATAATATCTTGATAAAGTAATCATTTATTCAACGTAAAGAATATGTAATCATCTTCATAGGTCAGGTCTTAGAAGTGCAAATTTCAAAGATTTGATGAAACAATGTTTACCATAAAAACATAAGCACCAAGCACTGACAAATTTCGACAGCGAAAAGCAGTGACTCGGTGGCGTAATTGGTCAACGCGTCCGCCCGGATTGTGGAAGATGCGGGTTCGAGTCCCGCCTGAGGCAAGTCGATTTTTTTCAGTGCATTTTTCTAGTATTAATATTTACGCGTTTGTAAACGCAAAAATAAAATTATTCCATAATATGTAATCATGTTTTACTAGGTGGTAGACCCATATTTAGGGTCGTCTGGATAGGTACCACCGCCTTTCCTATTTCTGCCGTGAAGCAGTTCGCTGTGTTTCGGATTGAAGGGAAAGGTAGCCAGTGTAATTACTGGGCATGGAGGGCATATCATCTTAGTCCCTAGGATGGCAAACGCACTTGCGGTGTTAAGTGATTTACACTTAATATTGCAAGTGTCTATAGGCGGCGGTGACCACTTAACATCAGGTAGGCCGAAAGCTTGTTTGCCATCTCGTAACATAACAAAAAAAAACATTATATGTAATGCTTTTTTAATTTCATTATTTAAAAACGGTAATTAAAACAGGTTTAAATCCTTTTAGCACACTATATGGAAGCGGAGAGACTGCGCGGGCGGCCGCTAGGGGCCGTCGGCAAATACAGGGTGCGCCGTAAATTCCCCCTTCCCCGGACTATCTGGGACGGGGAAGAGACATCCTATTGTTTTAAGGTAACTTTGATAACATTGATTTATTCAAAATATATGTAGTCCGCTATCTTGGATGGTCCGCCATTTTATATTCAGAGTAAAGTAATTTTATGTTTCGTATTTTTTTCAGCAAAGCTTTTTATTTTAGCTATGCCCACATCACAAAAAATAACTAGTCAGCAATCTAGGGTCGTGCGCCACATTGCATTTAGAATGACGTCACCACAGATATATCAATCTAAGGAGATCGGTCGAATCGCCGAGTTCATAGGAAGACCGAGTGTCGCCATCAGCGGCCGTACTACATACATGGTTCTAGTTGAGCATGCCGTAATATACACTATTCATTGCGCGCGTCTTAAGGACTGCGAAGCGATGAAAGTTAAGCACAGCCGCAAAGGAGATCGGTCGAATCGCTGAGTTACGTATTCACTTGACTTTATCGGAAGGCGAAGTGGCGGAAATGTATGCCCACAGGGCATACACTTGTCCCAAGTTACACGCCGGCTTGGCCTATCTCCTTGTATTATTAAATCTGTGGACGTCACTTAGCTAACCACTTAGATTACAACAAATTTTGTTTTCATATAAGGCTAACCATGCATTGTCATCCAAACTAAACGAGTATGCAAAATTTCACAACAATCAGTTAAGGATAACTGTTTTAAAATTTTGTTGTAAACTTTACCTGACAGTACATATGTACAGCCGCAGGATGCTGGCAGCGCAGGACCTATCGGGTTGGATATCCTTAGGGGCTTATGCCCAACAATGGATGTCTCTCGGCTGTGATAATATGTACATACATACATACATACATCACTGCAAGTTAAATAAAAGCCTTTAAAAGAGATGCTAGCTAGCTGAGGCAGTTTTGACCATTTCATCCTCAATGGGTTCTGGTGATGGTGGGGTGGCTGTCATAACGTAGAGTGCACCATATAGTCAATTATTTATTGTACTGTGGCCAGGGGTCCTCTTGTATATTCCTGTTGTAGTGTAGTAGCGAACACTGAACAACACAGACATGGTTTAACTGCGACCAACAGAGAATACTATTTAATTATTTAATTTAACATAATTATACTATATCCTTGTACTACTTCGTTAAAACAAACAATTTTGTGTTCAGGAAAAATCGCGGTCCGTACTTCGAGATTGGTACCTTCACAATCCATACCCCTCACCTCGGGAGAAGAGGGAGCTGGCGGAAACGACAGGACTTACCACTGTACAGGTAAGTGGAGACAGAAGTAGAAAGAAACACCGCAGATATGAGATCTCAAATAAATAATCTATACTAATAATAAAGCTGAAGAGTTTGTTTGTTTGTTTGATTGTTTGTTTGTTTGTTTGTTTGTTTGTTTGTTTGTTTGTTTGTTTGTTTGTTTGTTTGTTTGTTTGTTTGGTTGAACCCTAAGATCTCACCAACTACTGACTCAAATTGAAAAATTCTTTTTTCGTTGGATAGTCCATTTATCTAGGAAGGCTATAGGCTATATAACATCACGATACGTCCAATAGGAGCTGAGCATCAATGAAGAATGTTGCAAAAACGGGAGAAAAATATTTCTTTTCAAAGCTTTCACTGCGTACGCTGCGTAAACGGTTAAAGTTACATAAAAATCGTGTATGACGGAATTGTTCTCCATTAAATTTTCTAAAAAAAAGTCCGCGACAGCATAATAAAAGATAGACATATGTCTATCTTTTATGGTTGTCTCACTATAATCTTTCTTTTTGGTAATCAAATTTGTTTTAAAATAATGCATTATCTGCGATGGTGTTTTTGTATGCACGATATTATTCCTTATCAAAATAAATACATTACTTATCACGAGTATTTAATTTTGCACAAAATTGTTCACAACTTCATTTGATTTCAATCAATATCTTAAGATATATCATAGTTTGAAATAAACGGAAAATAATAAATTTTGATTTTCAGAGATTTCTTTGCGTGCGCTGCGTAAACGGTTAAAGTTACACAAAAATTATGTATGACGGAATTATTTTCCTTTAAAAGTTCTAAAAACAAGTTACAGACAGCATTTATCTATCTCTTAAGGTTGACTCGCTATAACCTATTTTTGTTAATAAATTTTGTTCTAAATTGCTTTAGATGCCAAGGTATTTTTGTAAACATGATATTATTACTTATCAAAATGAATACACAAGTATTTAATTTTGTACAAAATTGTTATTTACATCATTAGATTTCAATGAATATCTTCAGAGATGTCATAGTTTTAACATAACTCCGCAGCTAAATAATGATCAAGTACTACGCACGCATCTATACGGAGTTGTTTTTTTTGGTTGATCGCGCATATCTTAGGAACTACTGATCCTGTCAGATTCAGACGCCTTAGAGACTCTAATAGGTTCAGAGACTCCTCCGAGGGAGATGCTCACCGGTCAGGAATCCTCTCTGGAGTGATTCGACCTTAAAGCTTGAGGACCCACCGAGGTCCTCTCCTTTACTAAAACCCCTGGTGACTCAAAGAAGGACATCAGAGACACCCTACAAAAATAGAAAAAAAAGTGCCATAGATTTTATCAAACCTGTCCGAAAACTATTTGAATTTTAAATTAAATATTTTGTTAATATTTCAAGTTTCTACCTGTTATCGTTATTGAGACCGAGAAATAAATCACGTTTGTTGTTGAGCCCCCTTAAATATTAATTTTATTTTAATTTAATTATTTATTTTTAAAGTGAATAATATAACTAAATATTCTGTGAATATTTCAAGCGTCTATCTGTTGCCGTTATCAAAATCGACCAAAAAAGTCACGTTTATTTTATGGGAACAGCTTCAATATTCATTTTATTCTATTTATTAGTATTTGTTGTTATAGCGGCACCAGAACTACGTCATCTGAGAAAATTTCAACTGTCTAACAATAATGGTTAATGATATACAACCTGGTGACAGATGGACAGACGGACGGCGGAGTCTTAGTAATAGGATCCCGTTTTACCCTTTGGGTACAGAACCCTAAAAAGGGGAACTACTGATTCAAATTGAAAAATTCTTTGATTGTCTATTTATTGAGGAAGACTATAGGCCAGGACTTCCCAAACTTATTTTCATAGTGACGCCCTTAGGAATTTCCCAATTTTTACGAGCCCTCTCCCCGTTATAGTAACAGCAAAGTTAAGTACATACCTACAAAAACAAAAAAAACGGACGCAGCCGCCCGGATTGCGAAAGAAGCTGTTTTCGATTTTTTTCGCCCGCCCTAGGCAGTCGATCCAGGCTCAAGTTTTGAAATCGCGACTTTCATTTCTTTCTCTACATTTATACTCGTTCTACTAGCTCGCATAGCAGCTAGACAGCCATTCTATGTGGATCGTCTCACTACGCCCGCCCCCGGGATAGAATCGCGAACCCTGGGATGCCAGGGCATCGCGACGCGCAGTATGGGAAACCCTGATATAGGCCTATATACCTCCATAGCATCACTCTACGACTAATAGGAATTGAGCATCAATGAAAAATGTTGCAAAAATGGGAAATCCACGCGGACGAAGTCGCGGGCACAGCTAGTATAATATAACGGGTGTAAACAGACCTATGACAAAGCCGACAACTACGTATTCCGCTCAACATTAGGACCTTTTTTTTCTTCTAGACTATACCTGGGAAATTAATAGTTATGAAGTTATTGAAGGTCAAAGTTAGATTTTTTTTTCAAGATTTTATGAAAACAAATTGAAAACAATATTTCTTAATTTTTGTCCAAAGAAACATCTTCTTATGAGGCCCATTGTAAGTGGATACTGTCGCCTATAAACACATGCAATAACAAGGAAAAATCACTTGGTATTGCAGGTGCCTCGTCATCCTGAGGCCTAAGATGAAATGGTTTCCATGCCCGGTAATTACACCGGCTACCTTTCCCTTCAATCCGAAACTCAGCAAACTGTTTCATGGCTGAAATAGGAAATACTACTGACAAACCATTATGGTGGCCTATCGTGTCGTATCGTTAGTGTTTTAACTCGTAGAAATGATTTGGAGCGTTTGCCACAGCTGTACCGAAACGAAAACGCACCGAGCCAGCCCTAAAGTGAGGAAGGGACCTAAGTGAGTTTAATTAATACAAACCTGAGTGTCCATGAAAAACAAAACCTCGAGTTTTGGTATATCCCACCCAATTGTCTCACGACCTTTGCATCGGTACAGCTAAAAAAATCTCAGCGTATGTTTTAAACAGCCTGTACCGTCACGGACGGAGTGAATCTCGCGGTCGTAACGCGACACCGGCGACCGCTTCCCGCGCGACCAGTCTAGTGTTACCACATGGAAAAAAAATCATGTTTTCTTCTATCCTATTAATTACCTAATATTGGTACGGAGAGCTGTCACCGGGGCGACTGAAATTTTGTCGTTTGACCTTCAGTTGTAGATGGAACAATGAAAAAGAATTTAGGGCCATTTTCGTATTTTTTTCAGAAATACCATATCTCTTCGTGGTCAATTCTCAGCGCCATCGCTAGCCTGCTACTGACTCTTTACTTACCTATGTAAATTTAATTAGTTATACATTATATGTATTATTGAAATTATTGTTGAAATATTAGAGTTATGTATAATTTATTTATAAACATTAGACATACGCTGTACAAGATTTTGGTTCGATGTTTTTTAGAATTACAAATTATTAGGTACTTAACAACTTGAAATGTGAAAGTTGCGAAGCTTTTTTGTTTTATAGGTATGTAAGTTTTATTTTCATAATTATTTAACTTCAGAAAAGAAACCTGTAATTGGTCTTACGTTATAGATAATATGTTATATAAGTAAACTTTTTTGTAACACTGTTGGTTTTCTATAAATAAATAAATAAATATTAGTCTTTACTCAAAGTGGGAGGAAGGTTTTTGCTAGGCCTTTCATAGAAAAAAAAAAGATTGGCTATGTGCAGGCAAATGGTGACCATTACATTAACCGATCAATTGAACAGTTTAAGATAGAGTAACATTTTTGTAGTATTTTTTAACTAGCTTTTTAGCCATTCAATTGTGTTTGGACCGTGTGCTTCAATTTGAATTTGATGTTTGGAGTTAATATTCGCGGAATAAGTACCAGGCAGACATAAACTTGAAAGATGTATGTTTTAAAAGCGAATTAAAATTTGCAGGTTTCAAATTGGTTCAAAAACAGACGACAGCGGGATCGACAAGCGGAACACAAAGATAGGTGAGTATCTTTATTTATCACAACCTGTGTCCAATTATGATAAATCTATTTCACTCTCCTCCTAGTAACTCCTAGACGCTACAAAGCAATATCACTTTGTTCGGTATGGAGGTTCAAAGTGTTATAAAAACAGCTTCACGGAAACTCGGCATCCTGAACAAGGTGCGGTGTATTTTCACACCCGGTTATTCTGTGGTACCTACTTGCTTGACAGGACGCAAGTACATAACTATCTATTTATTTTGTGCAGTACAGTCCTGCGTAGAATACTAGCACCTCTGTGTTCTCCATGGAGTACTAAACCAAAGTATTTGGTCGCTCTCGTATTAGAAGCATTCGTAAATTAAAAACCCGCCTGCATAAAAAGACAATTAGTCAACTGAAAAGATGGAAAAAATATCAAATATTAAAGGCAAACTTAAAACATATTGATTTTTGTTCAACATAGTAACAAGTTTAAATTGATTTATCTTTTTAGTTTTTTATATAATACGGTCATGATATACCTTCTTAAAATCCTTATGTTAAGCCCTTTAATTTGATACCCATATTGTTGAATTCTAGAGAAAAAAAAATAACTTCTAATAATAGCACCTATGTTGTTTTTTTAAACATTTCTTACCTTAGGACACTTGGGCTGACTAGACATATCTAACTATATCTTAATTATTGAAATCCGTTCAGCCGTTTGAAAGTAATAAATTATATTACTATATAATATACATACAAGATACGCGCGAAAAACATAACCCTTTCCTTGCAGTTGAGAAAAAATAGCCTTTGGCCACATTAAAGGCGGAGTTAAAAAATCTTAAATTAAACTATAATTACTCAAATTGTGTGTAGCTCATTCTGCCTTATGTGGTTTTACTTGTAACCAAATGCTAACTAAACCTTTTTGGTTCATGAGCGCAGAAGTGTTTGTATACGTTTAGGCCATAGTATATTGTTATTTGAAATCAGTACATCATATGAAACTACATTGTTAACGGGTTCCCCGAAGAGATACGCATGTAGCCTAGTGAGCAGTAAATCAATGAACCAGTTGACGTCGACCACAGTCAGCGCTGACTCGACAATATCGGATGTCGTTTGCGAAACAAGCTGAACGTATGTTGGACGTTCGCTCTGAATTATATCAGACTAGCTTTTGCATGTGACTTCGCCTGCGAACTTTGTATAGGAACATTTAAAATTAAATATAGGAAATATTTACTGGACGCTCAAAAAGACGAAAAACGCATCGTTATAAAAAATATCAGATATATTATTTTATACACTAAATAGTAGTATATTTACCTTTTATTAAATAAATTATTTGTGTATTCTATCCACTTTAACACTGACACGAAAAAAAACCTTACTGCTAACGCTATGTATGACCATTTTGGTTGCATATCATAATGTTGCAAAACGAACTGTTATGTAAATAATGTTGTTCGTACCTATATGTAATTTATGATGTGTGTCAAATAAATTATTTCTTTCTTTCTTTCTTTCTATGTTATAGGTACTTATTATGGTTATTTGTACATATTTTTGGCATAATTAGTAACTTCACTATTGATCTTTTATCTGGTTGTGGTCGTGTCAGGAACCGTGATCCCTAACCCGACCATAATCGTTCTCTTATTACTCAAAAAGTATAAGGCACAATTTCTTGGGATAATTGGCACAGTAAAACACAATTAAAGTAACCATTTTGTGCCAAAGTAAACACTCCGTTGCATGTCGTGGTCGGGTCAGGAATCACAACAATTTTGACATAATTCGAGTGCCATTAAGAGTTGCAATATGTTGAGCATGTAGTTTGTGGCATAGCTCTGTAAGCCCACGCATGATTAGAAGGGTTTGTTGCCTGCTGCCCCCATATTGAATTTTCTCCATCCTCCAGTGAAGGATGTGGAGTGTTCGGAGGGAACAGATACATTGTACTATCAGGGAGTCGGGAACCTTATCACGTTAAAGGTCGTTATTGTATTTGTCAACGACTGCCTATACCTATTGATTAATAGACTTTAGGGGTGTGTGATGCTTTGCAATTGCCTCAGCAAACTTTGCCGTAAAGACATCTGGTTGCAATTTACTAAAACAATGGCCTTTGCATCCAGTCTTACAGAATAAAATAGAGTCTTCTTTTAGTAACTGCAATAGAAGGCGGGGTCACAAAAAAGGGTGCGTTTCAAACTTTTTTTATTAATGATAAGATTCCAGACTTTCCGATAGTACATGTTATCAAGCGTTCGTGAAATATAAATTCTGTACCACAATACTGTTCGAAACGTTATCTTTTTCGGTTAGCACAAACAAAATAAACATACCTTCATCTTTTTTTTTCTGTAAGACAGTGTTTCTACTCCAGTGGCCGCACAGATGCGCCTGCCCGTGTATCCGGGATGATTGAGATAACAGATTTTTTCATTCAGCATTTGTTAAACTGTTGACATGTGCGAAATAACGATCGAAAATACATTAGATAAATATGTTTTTGATTTCCTACCCTATCTTGATAATGATAAATATCTTAATCCAATATACACTAATACATAGTTAATTTACTGTGTATGATTGTACCGACGGATTGATTTTAAAAGTTCTGTCACAAGAATGATAATCCTCTTAGCCCTACTTCTCTTAAAATTCATTAATATTCAAATTTGGTTGATTTGATTATCATTTAAAATTCATTGTGACATGAATATAAATTAATTATGAAATATAAATTCTAAATATTTGTGTTATAAAGATCAGCACTAAAGATAAAGTTTGAATGAAGGCAAAGAGATTCCCCCAAGAGTGGAAAGAAAACCAGAGTTGTTCAACAAGTGAGCAAAGTTATTTTTTGCGGCGAGTGTCCACTTTAAATCACGAACCAGCGAAGTAGTCTAGTATTCAAATCAAATCAAATCAAATTCTTTATTTGTGTTAAATAGGGTATGGTATAAGATGTTAACAATTAGCAGTATGACTTAAGCCTATTTAGCCATTATTAATAATAGCATGCAAATTTACATAATTATTACTTTTTGATAAAATTTAATTGTACATTTATTCATTGGTCAATTCATTACATTCAATTAATTATTATTCAAACATGCTACATAGAAACAATAATATTCAATATAAAAATAGTAAGATTAATTAGATATACAATGTCAAGTAAGTAAAAACCAAAATACATATTAATAATTGATCAGTCCATGTTCTGTATTTTATTCCATTCCATTCTTCATAAATTCGTCAACACTATAAAAAGAGTTTTTCAAAAGCCACTTACAAAGAGCGGTTTTGAAGTGAGTGAGTGATATAAAGGCACGAGAAATAAAATTTGCTTTCGCGTGATGTGAAACATACAACTTTTCACCTCTCCAGCGAGAAAATTATCGTAGGTGAGAAAAACCAAACAATATTTAAATAAACACATGTTTATTTACGCTAAATTATTAAAAATCAAAAGTAAAATGGCTGCAAGTATTTAAATTGAACGACAGTCTTGTTCAGAGTTCGCAACAAAAAACGCTTTTTACATTACAAAGCAAAAGAGCTTATGTGATACTGGAGAGGTGAACAATATTTTTATTTATTTAAAACTCTGCGAAAGATAAAATGTAAAATAATAAAATGTAAATTATTAAAGATTATCGTGGCAGTATAGGTTAGACGGGACTAGAGCCTGTCCCCCCTTTTAAATAGAGAATTTTATAAACACCAATTATTAAAATTCTAAACATGCAGCTTGGAAACAGTTAATTTTATTACACATTACACCATGGCCCATGGGACATTGTACCACGTATCTCGGAGCGTAGCGGCCATAACTATTTTGTTTTTTATTATGATATCGTATTTTTTATAGCGGGCAACGCTCACGGTGGGCCGCGGCGGTGATATTTTGTTGGCAGTCACACTAAAGCAATTGACATATTTTTTTACTGATACTTGAGTACACTCTTATTTACGATCCTGTGAGTTCACAGATAAACTTACTGATGTTATTATTAACTAGCGACCTGCACGCGGCTTCACGCGAGTACATCCCGAGTATGAGATATAACACAGACGCCATTGCGGGTTGCAGACCGAAAACCAAGTTATTCCGAAGCTAAACAAAGCCAGCTTAGCTAAGCTAAGATAAACTAAAAATATGCCCCGTGCACAACACCAAGAACTAAAGGAAAGTTCAGTCAGTGTTGCGAAGTTCAGTTGGATTCATAGGAGGGAAGTTCATAGGATGCGCGAAGGGGTTGCGGCGTAGGCGGGAGGGGCTTAGCTTAGCTCGTGTAGCTGCGCATCGGCATACACAACTAACTTAGCTTCGCATATTTTAGTTAGCTCAAATTCACACAAGTATGAAAAAGTGCGTCAGCTATGCGAGCTAAACTAAACTAACTTAGCTTAGCTCTACTGTCAAGCTTCGACCAACGCCGAAAAGTAGCCAGGTATCGGTTTTCTATAGGAATTTGGAGAGTGAGACGGAATTATACGAGTTAATTCCACCAGCCCCATTTCATTATTTCTGATGTCCCAACCATCCGCACAAATGCGATTTGCTAACTCGTTATAATGCAAACAGCTAAGAAGTGAAACTTGTTGCCTGCTGATGTGTTCCCTGAGTCTACCCGGATGGCCCAGGTAGCGAGCCCGGTGTGGTATGGGCGTATAATGAGAAGAGATGATGAGCATGTGACAAAGAAAATAATGAAAATGTGGATGATATACAGGAACAGGAAGACCGAAAAAAAGATGAATTATGATATGATATGATCACATTCTTGCAATTTCTAAGGAGTCATATAGGCGGCTAGGCTTTGTTCTTAGAAATAGCCGAGACTTCAAACAAGAAAAGCTAATTTTTAACACCTTAGTCCGCAGTAAACTTGAAGCCAGTGCTTGTGTGTGGCATCCCCACGAGAACACATATGGCTTATGTTTAGAGAAGGTACAGAAGGCATTCCTTAGATATTTATATAAGCACCAATATGGATACTATCCAATTTTATATCCTACAAAATTTTTGTTAGGAATTTTGGGCAACAACTCATTAGAAGTAAGGCGTATGAAAGATCAAATGATCACTATATGCAAGATCATTCGAGGCAAAATAGATGCTCCTAATCTGCATGAGGAGTGAGTGCAACTGTACTGCCCAAATAATTACCACAGGAACGGGAAGCACAAATTATTTTGTACCCCTTCTTGTAGAACTGTTGCAGACTCAAATGCTGCCATACCACGTTCGCTCACAGCGCTCAATGTTCTTCTGGACTCTAATCTTGAATGTGATGTGTTTGATAATGGATGGGTAAAGATATCGTCAGAATTTTTAAGGTATTGCGAGAAGATTGTATGAATGTGTTACTTAAATGTTTAAAATTGTAACTTTTTGTAATATATATTTTTTAACCTATGTTAAATATTGTAATCGTTATTTTAACGTTTTAATTAACAATAAATAAATGGCACAGAAGTTAATGTTGAGATGACGGCTGATCGTGAAGAGTGGATGAAGAGAACATTAAGCCGATACCAAATAAAATTGGTAGCGTGCGAATGATTATGATCCAAGTCTATTATATTATAAGTTACAACAGTCGTTATCCATCGACCGCGAAAGGGGGAGGCACACGTTTGCTTATCCATTTGGCTGGCTTCAGTAATCCGATATCTGTGGTACGTCACTGCTGTACCCACCGCAGGATAATGGATTTTCAGTCTCAGGATATAAGGCGGGAAATGAAACAGCAAGCGTAAGCTGCTTTATTTTAAACGAATCGACCGGTCTTTGTTTCAAAATATTGAATGGTATTTTCGTTTATGTATAGTAATTTTTACTTTCTCGTATACGTAGTATAGACTGAGGAAGTCATGTAATCGTCAAAAAACTCGACCTCGAGATTTTGACGGATTTACACGTTTTGGGCCTACCTGAGTTCAAATATATTTTTTTGGAATTAAGTCTGCGTGTGTGTCTGTGCGTTAGCACGATAACTCGAGTATGCTTGAACTTTTTCCAACCAAATTTAACATGCATGTATGACATCAAAATATAAGGTTTCTATCAACTTTTGAGTCATCGATCACGAAAGTTAAGCAACCAAGAGCGCGGTCGGTACTCGGATGGGTGACCAAAATTTAACATACATGTATGGCATCAAAATATAAGGTTTCTATTAACTTTTGAGTCGTTTTCGGTATACGAGAAAGTCAAGGGGAGACCACTCCCGATTTTTTTTATCAAAACGTCTAGTAAATGACTCCAACCCATTTAATGGTGAGGCAGATTTATAAAGGGGAAATGTAACTGACTCGTAAATTCCAGGAAACTCAGTGTTGATTCGGTACCCACCTAGTGTAAATTGATTTAGAGTCAGTACAGCGCTGACTTCAATATTCCCGTGTGACTGCATGTGTAAACGGTGTGGTCAGTTCTCGGCGCCAGCACTGAAGCCTGTTACTACCCCTTTACTCATAATTTCAGCCGAGAGACGCCCACTGTTGGACATAGGCCTCCCCCAAGGATCTCCATACCGTTCGGTCCTGCACTGTCCGCATCCAGCGGCTTCCCGCGACCTTTACCAGATCGTCAGACAACCTTGTAGGGAGCCCACCAACGCTGCGTTTCCCTGTACGTGGTCGCCACTCGAGGACTTTTCTAACTAACCTCTCCGGCGCATCTTTGCCGAGTGCAAAGCGTTTCTTCGTGCTTTGAACTCAGACCAATAACAATTGGTCTGAGGCTTTGAAATGAAAATGAAGTGAAATGAAAAGTCTTGAACTCGTGAACTTTTAAATCGTCAAAAGCCCTACCACCATTTCGGGACGAAATAATTATTTTACTTAGGTAAATAATAATTATTTTTTATTATTTATCTTTCTTTGAATGATCCAGGATTGTAACGGTCTTGTGCTGGCAGTGAATTAAATTTCTTGATTAGGTACCTAGATTGGATGGAGTCAGTTGTTAGTAAATGGTCACTCTCTTCATTTTTGCGATTGCTACGTGGATCGTGTATAAAAAAGGTATAAACCCTACGTTGACATATTGTTTGCTTTTAAAATAATTATGAGGTTTAATTACGTAACAAAATAACATTAACCGGTTAAAAATAATTTGTTTACGACGAACGAGGTCAATGACTCATTGTGTATAGCGAAAGAATTTTCGTCAAATCAGAGATTTGATTAAGTATTCACAGAACAGTGACGTAAAATCAGAAACATTTTATAAAATTTCGCCGAATAATTGTTATTTTTAACGGTCTAGAAACAACTCTGAATAATAAGGTTTTTAATCACAAAATGATTGTGTGGCTTTGCACGCTTTTATGAACAGCCAGAAAGCGTCTCAAAAGGCGCGACTGGCTGTGCTTGGTGTACTGGTCCAAACATTGATGCATGGAAGTGAAAATTGGGTACGGCAGAAACGACATGGAAGTTGAACAAATGAGGTTGAAATGATAGCTTTGAGGAGCATGGCTGGGATGAAATTGATTCATATTCAATTTTAATTTCGTAGCTGTCTGAGGACATTTCAATATCAATAGGATAACGAAGCAAAACGAATAAAAAAGCCGTTTTCAGAGTATAGACAAAATGAAAACAGGCCACTGACGTTTTGCGGGAGAGAGCAGGACCGCCGTATGCGGAAGACAGGGACAGCAATGTGTAACTCGACACCGCCACATCTGCGTCCCTAAAAGCGCACAGGGACGTACTCGGGATATTATTATTAAGTACTATTTTAATTTCGTGTTTCAATTTGATTCGAATGTGTTGATAGCTGGCAGATGAAATGTTGACTAGAGATAGTTGTTTGCATAACGACGTATAGATAGCTACTACCTAACGGTGATATTGGATTCTAGGTATTCTGCCTCATTTAGTCATTAAAAAAATAGTTTAGAAGACGGTTTTAATTAAAAAAGAAATCGGGAGTGGTCTCCCCTTGACTTTCTCGTATACCGGAAACGACTCAAAAGTTGATAGAAACCTTATATTTTGATGTTATACATGCATGTTAAATTTGGTTGCAATAAGTTAAAGCATACTCGAGTTAACGTGCTAATGCAGAGACACACAGACAATTCTAAATAATATTTTTGGACTCAGGGAGGTCCAAAACGTGTAGGTAAATCCGTCAAAATCTCAAGGTCAATTTTTTTTACGATTACAAGACTTCCTCTATGCTACGTATACGAGAAAGTAAAAATTTATTTTTTGCTTTTGAGTATTTTAATATTAAATATTTTCAGGAAACTATCTCGAGATCTTTTAGAGAAACAAGGAAGGAATAGAACTGTTACGATATCATCGACGTCAATTAAAGAGGCATTAATAGGGATAACTCAAAAACTACTCGTCAGATGTCGATCACATATAAGACCATATGACTAGCACCAGCTTCCAGTAAAGGGTTCTGAGGTAACAAACATAAAAGAATACAGTCGAATTGAGAACCTCCTACTTTTTGAACTCTATTAAAAACATCGTGTACGAGTACGAGAGACGTGTACGAAAAAGTCAAGGGGAGACCACTCCCGATTTTTGGACTCAGGGAGGTCCAAACCGTGTAAATCCGTCAAAATCTCGAGGTCGAATTTTTTGACGATTACAAGACTTCCTCTACTACTTACGTTACGAGAAAGTAAAAATGTCAATGTTGCTTGCTTCTCAATGGACGCGAACCAGCATCCCCGGACCACTGAGCCTGTTAGTAAATCTATAAGAACAGTATCATTTAATAATATTTTTTTGTAAATACCCTGTAATGGGTTCGTGTATCGTCGCTGGTCATACATAACACGTGTAATGGTACCTGCTACAGTTCCGGGAAGACTAAACAAACACAACTAATAAACAATGCTTCCTCCAGAGATTAACAGGGTTGCCAGTGAGTGAGGCTTGGTATTACCATGTATTAGGTTAAGTAGGTTAGGTTAGCGTTGAATAGCGTTGAAACGCGTTGAATCGAGTCGAATCGCAATTTTTCCTCCAATCCCTGGATTCGATTCAGCGCCGCGACCGGCTGCGGGCGCGCCGCTAATGGACGCCGTTTCATATGCTTCGGCCGCATCTGCGCCTATCGTCCCAAAGTAATGCCTGCCCGCCTAGCATGACCACCGAAACACGATGTGATATAGCCATTTTTGTATACTGTAGTAATAGAGGAAGTCTTGTAATCGTCAAAAAAATTCGACCTCGTGATTTTGACGGATTTACACGTTTTGGACCTCCCTGAGTCCAAAAATACCGTTATCGGAATTGTGTCTGTGTGTATGTCTGTGCGTTAGCACGATAACTCGAGTATGCTTTAACTTATTGCATCCAAATTTAACATGCATGTATGACGTCAAAATATAAGGTTTCTATCATCTTTTGAGTCGTTTCCGGTATACGAGAAAGTCAAGGGGAGACCACTCCCGTTTTTTGATTCAATCTATCGTACCATTTTCGTGGAAAATTACTATTTTCACTTGACATTGTGCAAGCCCACGGACGAAACCATAATCAAAATTAAAATAAGGCTGCAAAATAAATGAAAAATAGTTTTTTAAGCAACTCTGAAAACAAAAAGAATGATTAAAAATATACGAATAAGTTATTTATTTTGAATGAATTTTCTTAATTACCTACCTACTTTATTTATTTATAATTATAAGTGTTCCATTAAGCATTTTTGTTGATTAGTCTAAATATAACCTAAATAATTCGGGAACGAGGGGCAAATACTAAAAAGGCAAAGACCCAGTACCCTTACAGCCTACGCTGCGAAATAAATAGGTTAAATTGTTAGTTCGCGGATATTCTAATAATTTCACGTGACTTGCGCAATAGCTCATTGTTTGCAATTGCATTGTGGAGTTGAATCGTCTATCTGTTAATTGTGTATTAAAAGCAGTTGACAGTTGGTCACTTGGCACTTGGATTTTGGACTTTATGAGCGTGTTAATAGGGTTAGATGTTGAATTTATTGCTTTGTAAAGAACTTAAAAATCATATCATGAGATAGGTAAGCGTTTTTACATACATACATAATAATCACGCTCATTCAAAAGGGGTTGAGCAGAGCTTTATTTAGGTAATATTGAGTTACACATAAAACCACATCTGGCAGTATGGGCTATACAGTATCTACTTCTGTGGTTTAAACAATTGTACATGAACTGCATTATATTGTCATTTGTATTTGAATGTGGTGAGTAAATAAATAAATAATTAAATTAAATATTTCGGTGGCGTAAAAAAGCGTCGGTGGCGTAGTGCGCAAGAGCGTCGTCTCCCGCCCGGGAGGCACTGGTTCGATCCCCTACACGTACGCCCGCCGTTTTTTAAAATTTTGAATTCATATGTACGTTTAATCGACGCTTTAACGGTGAAGGAAAACATCGTGAGGAAACCTGCACACATCTATAAAGAAATTCTTAGGTTGTGTGTGAAGTCGACCAACCCGCACTTGGCCAGCGTGGTTGACTAAGGCCTAATCGCCCCTAATGTGGGGTAGGCTCGAGCCCTTCGGTGGGGACATTATATGAGCTATTGTTGATGATGATGATGATGATATAATTAAAAATTGTTAACCTGCTAAAAGTATTTTCATTACCGTATGAATCTTCGTAAAAAAAACATTAGTGTATTAATCTGTAAAAATACTACCTACTCCACTTTTTTATTGGTCTGAGCCGACTCCAAACAAAATTGGGAACAGGACTGGCATATTCTTCTTCTGTGAAAACTTTATTGTCATTTATATATACAACATGTAAATTAAATAACCAACACCCTGAATACAGGAGCTTTGGGATCGGCTTCTGAGTTGGTTTAATTTTTTTTTAAAAAAAAAACGATTTAAAAAAAAAAAACAAAAAGTTCCCAGAAAATATAGTACAACATTTTATGGGTACTTTTGTTTTTTTTTTTTAAATTGTTTTTAAAAAAAAAATTTGAAATCAACTCAAAAGCCGATCCCAAACCACCTGTATTCAGGGTGTTGGTTATTTAATTTACATGTTGTATAAAAGACAACAAGTTCTCTTGAAAATAATTAAATAAATGATGATGATCAATATAAAATATACAGTTATGCAACGTGTGAGAGATATCAGGAAAAGTAGGTAGCGATATAAAGCAAGTAGACAGAGAAATTGTAAGTACCTACCTAATTTAAAAAAAAGACAGGCAACTCATTGTCAAGTTAATTTTATATAGCAAAGACGATTTGCAAACACATTGTACCCATGTCAAAAAAATATTCACGAATTTTGAGGAATTTTTTATACTTTATTTTTTATCGTCGTATGCAGCTAATTCCCATACTCAAGGATTGTGTCCCTTGATTACGGAAGCAAACCTTTACTGAACTAAATTTAGATTTTCAAATATACAGTCGAATTTAAACACGTATTAAATTACAAAGGACACCGAAAGAAGCACCTTTATTTTTCTACCTCCAACACAATGTGCAGAAATGTCTAATTCCTCAAATCCTGTTCAGAATTGATGAGGTGGAAGGAAGCGGCTGAATGAATACGGAGCCAGGGCCTTGCTTATTGAAAAAAACTGCGCAACGTCTTTATGGATTTAGAAAAGAGCATTCAACCTCCTTGGCTTAGTTTAAAAAGTTTAATGTGCCATGTAGGTTTTAGCCGAAATAATTTGATCTTTTTTTGTGCGCCTACTGTGTTTTAATTTTTTGTTTGAATTCGGACTTGCGGTAGGTATCTACAAGATTATTTCATTATTCAAGTTAATTTCCAGCCTCAGGGTTAAAAATGTACAGACTTTGAAATGTTTTCAATAAAATTAATATTGAGTTTCTGTGTAAGTAGTATTGTAGATTGTAGTTTCACATTTTGTCAAAATTTGCATGATGATCGTTCTAAAATCAGCAAAAATAGCATGTTACAATAACGAACAAATTATGAAATATAAATCAGACTGATGACGCCATTAAAGCGCGCCAAACACACAACAAAAACAACCAATAAACAACAGACAAATATTTTTTATTGTCTATTGATAGAATAGAAGTTGCCTGCGCGGTGGTTAGTAAATGTCAGGTGAGCCAAGCAGGTCGATCCGCCTATTTGACTAAAGAGACATAGACTAAAGACATTATAATTATAAATAGGTCGATTTATAATAAAGTTTTAGGAATAAACGTTTTTTACATAGGTACTAATACCCTTTATAGAAAACTGCAGTCAAATAACTCTACATTTTCGTATAATTTGTATTGTTTTTTTCGTAGTTCTGTCGCAACCGCCTCATCGGCGATGTATAACTAGAGGTGACGAGGTGACCAACAACCATCTCGAACCTTTTCAACTGAGCGTGTTCGCTATACAATAGAGAATGTTCCAAGGGCGTCATAGGCGCCAGTTTTTACCTTTCCATCATTTTTGAAATCTGGGGGGAGGGGGGAGGTTGCTAGAAATATCTCCCAAGGAGGGTGCTCGGGTAATGATTGCATGGGCGCTACATTGGCTTGAGACGCTTCTGAGTGTTCTGATGTGCTTTTCTCCCTAATCCCGCCTTCTCCCTTCCTCGTAACTACGCATGATGGCTTACGATGTCACCAACAATCTGTGGCCACCATTCCAACGCGAACTAAGAAATTGGACAATTCTTCTATGCGGCACAATCAAGAAATGGCATTCACTGTCAGCACACGTGTTCTCATCCTTCTTATAATCCTGCCCGTCTAGCATGACCACCGAAACACGATATGATATAGCCATTTTATCGCTTTGAACTGTCAAAAATCATTGGATAAAACAGCCACCTTGGAATTTTATTTCACCTGCGAACATGTATAAGGCTTATACATGTTCGCAGTTTCGATGAGAATTCAAGATAGCGATTATATCCAATGATTTTTGACAGTTAAAAGCCATAAATGGCTATATCATATCGTGTTTCGGTGGTCATGCTAGGCGGGCTGGGTCATTCAAAAGAGGCGTGAAGAAGAACATTTTAGGTCGGCAAGGCGAGAGTGTCTATTGCGGCAGTAACAGCATATTCGTTTACCATCAGAAGGATAGAGTCCTTTTTTATAAAAATGAATTATCGTGATTCAGACCACCAATATTATCCCTATAGCACCAAAACAGTGTTCACGTCAAAGCGAATATCCCTCACGCGCCATTATGTCTGTTCCGAGAAACAATAGGTAGTGGTGCCCGATCACCCCGAACCAATTGACGTATCCATGATGACAGCGCGCCCCTACGAAACCTGACACCGCGCCATCTTGGAAACGGTTTTTCTTTTTTTCTTTCCGTAGGCATAGGCTGAGGTCGTCGGTTGAAAGACTTCGGTAGTTTTAAATTAAGTGTTTAAATATTAAATAAAGAAATACTACCGGCTATAGGTACTATTCGGCGGTCGATGTTTGTGTTATAAAACAATCGTTTATTCTCAATTTTAGGACACTGGGACCTGTACAGAATGCCGGACAGAATTGTATTATATTGTATAAATAAGGTTACCTGCATTTTTTGTATTAAATTAAATGTTAAAAAAATTAAAATACTAACGGCCTAAAGGCTCGAAGTTCTCTCATTGTAGTAACTCTCGAAGCCACAATGAATCGCCAAGAATCATCATCACTTATGAAGTAATTAAGCCAAATATCTAACCAGGATTTTCATGTGCGAGTTAGTATAAAATGAAGTTTTAAAAAATCCGCGGTCAGCTACAATACAAATGCCAAGACACGACTTTGTCGAAGCGCACTGAACAATACGATTTTCTTCCGCCAGGACACAATATAGAGAACGATACAGTACTTTGACTCCATATATAGTGGCGAATCGGCGCACGCACACATACAAACGTAGTTTACACGGCCGCTAAGCATGCTCTGAACGGCAAAGCCGGCAAAACGGCCGGTAAACGACTTTTGTATGTGTGCGTGCGCGCTGATTTCTCTATATTGTGGCCAGGCGGTGCGTTTGCGTTCCGTCCGGATCAAGAAGTCCGGATCAACTTCAGGTCATTAGTACGGACTCGTGACCTTAAAAAGCAACCACGATCATGATCAAGATACGACATAATATATTTACAAATCTACAAAATCTAGATATTGATTTTGTCAGATAAATTGGCAACGAAAATAGCCATGGTATCCTAACCTAACTCTGAGGCACATTAATATTTTCGTAAAGTCCAGTATAGTCACGTACCAATGGTTTTCAAATTTTCGAAAATCGACGCTTTTACGGTGAAGGAAAACATCGTGAGGAAACCTGCACACACCTGTGAAGAAATTCTTAGGTTGTGTGTGAAGTCGATCAACTCGCACTTGGCCAGCGTGGTTGACTAAGGCCTAATCGCCCCTAATGTGGGGTAGGCTCCAGCCCGAGGTGGGGACACTATATGAGCTGTTGATGATGATGATATTTACAAATAATGTTTTTCTCTGTTTCCAGCGGAGGCGGCGGAGATAAGCAGCTGGACTCTTCAACTGATGACGACAGCGACGCGCCGCACGCACCCCCGCTCGCCGCCCCGCCGCACGCCCCGCAACTGTACCCCCTCTACGAGCACCCCTTAGCGCACCTCCAGTACCATCACACGTGACCATAGAACAACAACTGATACGCTGCACAATAAGACACACTGAACTTTACACGGAAGCTTATAGTACCTAGTTTTATTTCACGAACGTGGTTTAGCTGACTGTGTTGTGTGTAGAAAATTATACATGCACATTGTTTATGTGTCAAGATGATAAACAGGGATCTATAAAATAAACTGGACACCAGACTAACCTGACTGTACTGTAACGTTGTCTTTCACAATAAAACTATATTTTTCTAACCTTATGTGATAATTCCAAAAATCATGACTTTTGACAGGATGGGTTTATACAACATGTATACAAAAAAGAAACATGTTGCAAAAACCCATCCTGTCAAAAGTCATGATGTTTGGAATTATCACATAAGGTTAGAAAAATATAGTTTTATTGTGAAAGACAACGTTACAGTACCAACTCAAAATATCATCTGAAAATTTAAAAGTACCTACAACTTAATTTGGTGTAACCACAGACAACAGCAATTCGGGTTACCAACCACAAACTATCAAATTTTCCTGATCAATTTTGTACTTTATGTCAAAGATGTTTTGATTGAAAATAGTTTGGAGAAATTTGACAGTTTTGTATAGCCTGATGTGCTGTTGGATTGTAAGCACATTTAATGTTTCTACGATAAATCCAGTATTTATAAGTTAAATCAAATCAAATATCTTTATTGAAAATATTGCAATTTTGAGTTGATGTGTTTGATCTTTTACCAAAATTAAATGGAAACTAAAATATTAGAAAAATATCTTTTCAAGATCAAGTTAATGCCGAGACTTTTTTTTCCCTAAAAGTGAGAATTACAAAAGTTTAGACCAAAGAACAAAGAAATAATGCGCACCCTGAAAATAGTTTGCTTGGAATGGGTTTCTGAATCATTAAAATGAAAGAAATGAAAACAGGACAAAAAGGTACCCAAAAATGATTAAAATATCCCTACCTTAAATAATTTACGAACTAAAATTGTGTTTTATGTATTTAAAGGCAAGAAAGTTTACAAAAACAGTAAAAATTGCTAAAATGGATTAATTTGCATATGTTTAACAAACTAATTTCAGGTTGTGCATTATTTGTGTTACACCTTGTACGTGAATGAAAAACGTTGTGTACCTTTTATAAGCATATTTTTAGCACACGCTCATAAGTGTGAGATTCGACATAATAAAAGTTCATATGAGGTACCTATAGAAGTCCAGAAAAATAAAATTTATATATAAGTAATAGGTGTTACAAAAAAAATATGATTTAATAAAAGGATTGGCAGTTTTTGCCGGCTAAAGCGGGGTTTACAGACGTGACTAAAACCGCATGATTTTCGCCGCACGGCAAAAGACTAGTCTACTCGAGTGCATGAGAGTTGTGGCCTTTTAGTCATTGGGCCCATTTTCGATGTGCAGCGAAAATCGTTCGATTTTACTCACCCGTGTAACCCCCACTTAATCGGCTACTATTATGTAGACTGTATTAATAAAACCTGATTTCGACATTTGTCATTTCGTAATGATTTGTTAAAACTATTAAAATATCTGCTTTGTGAAGATCTCGCCTCATCATGTTAATTATCATATTATAAATGCCAATATTATTCAGAAGCGAAAATTCTTTGTCAGACGGTTTTTTAATAAAAAGGTAATTTATTTTGACATTTTTATTTTTAATATCATTGATGTGTCGCTCGGATACCGTTATTGAATAAATTAACAAACAACAATGTGTTGGTTTTATAAAATTAAATACCTTCACATTTTGATAAAATTATGATTTTTGTTATTAGGAATCTTAGAATAATGACCATGTGTTATGGCTGTTGTGTTTTAAAAAAAACCTGTTAAGTACCTACATTATATAATTTATTTATATAATTTGCAAAGACGAATTAGCTATTTACCTACTACTTATGATTTTTACAAAGTATTTTCACGAGTTTTTTTTGTGAAAAGTTTCAGGGTTTAAGGCCAAAACTCTGCTCTTTTGATTGATTCTCTGCAATATTTCCAGATTTAAGTTACACGTGTAGATAAAAAAAATGTTGTTTATCAACATTAACTTCCCTAACCCACAAATCTCATACAGAGTAAGTGGAAGTTTATTCGTTTGAAAAATATAACTATTTAAGGTGCGTTAAGAGCTAAATACGGGAACTGCGATTAGCAAGCGCTAATTGTGTTTCCCATACAGACTGAACTCTTATCGCACTAAAATAAAGTATGTTTTTTATACTAAACTATAGGCAAGGTAATATTATCATTACCGTGCTAGGTTACCCCAAAGTGTCGCATTTCCGGAATAGACTGTGAAGTTGAATTGTATATCTATGGTATTAGGATTTTTTTAGAAAAATTTAATTTTTTTGGATAGTGTGACCTATATGCCAGAGTCGGACTACGCAAAACTATTATTTTTTCAGTTGTTGTGCAAAATACTAGTCACACAACAACTCAAAAACAAGTTGACGCTTAAGAATAAAGATTATTGTATTTTATAAAAAGCGCATTTTGAAATATTGTTCAAGCATTTGAAAGCAGTTTATTTTGTAAAATATGCATGTGACTCAAACTACCATCGTTATGAATGTCCATTAATAATACCATTTTAGATTTCCGCGTCTTTTACAGATTTCTTTCGCGTGTTTTTAGACTTCAGATGTTGTGATTATTACAATAACAAACAATTATGTTGGTTGAAATGATATCAGCCTAGCTTGGCTTCACACATTTGTACTTTAAATTTTTTTTTAATAAAAAATACGAATGATGAATAACTAATACTAGAAGCAAGTGTGCTAAGTTGGATGTACGCCAGCTTATGCGAGGAGAAATGAAATTAATAAAAAATATATGTATAGGTAAAGAATTTCAAAATCGGGTATAAGTATTCGTATGACAATTACAATTATATTTTTTTCAATGTTTGCAAGATAACTCAAAAATACAGTCAATTTGGGTAATTTTCAATTACTTAGAACCGATTGCTAACATTTTGTTTTAACCTACCTAAATAAATACACTACTAGTATTTGGTCTTTGATTTTTAAAAGAAGTAGCTCAGGAACTTTTTTCTGAACGCTAACCACCAAGAAGCTTATATTTTACTAACCACCAATGAATGTACACAATTTCATAATAATCGGTTGAGTAGTGTAGCCTTAATTACCACCGAAAATCTCGACGACTGAGTAACACATTTTCTAAAAATGGTAAAAATAATAGTGGTCAGATATTGGCCACTCAACAGTTCACCCCGCTTGGTCATAAATAATAACCTTGTACCTAGTTATCAGGTGGGACACCTGAGTGATCGGTACTCAGGTGTCGCACCTGATAACTAGATTTTTTTAGAAAATTGTTTAATCAATCTGTGGTCGAGATTTTTATGGTCCTGTGCTGTAGCCACCTAAGCTGTTTAGGTTTAGGGTTTAAAAAATCACATTCGAATTCACGCATTTAAGATCGTAGCACACTTATCAGTTCGGAACTCTTTTAACTATGAACAAAACTAAAAACGGAGCAAGAAAAACTTTTGTTTATAAAAATGTAAATGTTTGAGGTCGGTCCCAAATACAAGTGACAATGTTTATTCCAAATATTGAGGTTGGCACTGACCTTAAAAAACATTTAGATTTTTATAAACATTTTTTTTAAATTTTCCGTTTTTAGTTTTGAAGGCGGTTTTATTTTTATTTAAAAAGAATTTATTTTTCGCTTTTAAGTGTTTTAAGTATGTTTGGATAGTTCTAAAAATCGGTTCACAACTTTAAAGTTATTATTAACTAGCTGTGCCCGCGCGACTTCGTCCGCGTGGATTTCCCGTTTTTGCAACATTTTTCATTGATGCTCAACTCCTATTAGTCGTAGAGTGATGTTATGGAAGTATATAGGCCTATATTAGGGTTTCCTAAACTGTGCGTCGCGACGCCCTGGGGTGTCGCGGTTCTATCCCGAGGGCGGGCGTCGTGAGACGATCCACATAGAATGGCTGTCTAGCTATGCGATGCGAGCTAGTCGAAGGTAAATAAATGTAGACAAAGAAATGAAAGTCGTGTTTTCAAAACTTGAGCCCGGTTTTGAGAAGCTCTGTTTTTAAAATAAGAAAATACACTGAAAAATTCGACTGTCCAGCGCGGGCGAAAAAATCGAATACCTACAGCATCTTCCGCAATCCGGGCGGCTGCGTGAACCACTACGCTACCGGGACATTGCTTTCGCCGTCGAAATTTGTCGGTGCTACTTATGTTTTTATGGTATTTTTTTTCAGTCTATTTTCTAATTTTAAAATATTTGCGCATTCGTTAACGCCTAAATAATTCCTAAAAAGCTATGTTTTTGTTTTTGTAGGTATGTACTTAACTTGGCTGTTACTATAACGGGGGGAGGGCTCGTAAAAATGGGAAAATTTCTAAGGCCGTCACTATGAAAATAAGTTTGGGAAGCCCTGGCCTATAGTGTTCCTCGATAAAATAGACAATCAAAGAATTTTACAATTTGAATCAGTAGTTCCCCTTTTTAGGGTTCTGTACCTGTGGGTACAGAACCCTAAAAAGGGGGTAAAACGGGACGGGTGAAACGGGTAAAACGGGATCCTATTACTAAGACTCCGCTGTCCATCCGTCCGTCCGTCTGTCCATCTGTCACCAGGCTGTATATCATGAGCCATGATATTAAACAGTTGAAATTTTCTTAGATGACGTAGTTCTGGTGCCGCTGTAACAACAAATACTAATAAATAGAATAAAATAAATATTGAAGAGGCTCCCATAAAATAAGCGTGACTTTTTTGGTCTATTTTGATAACGGCAACAGATAGACGCTGAAAATATTCACAGAATATTTAGTTATATTATTCACTTTTAAAATAAAATTAATATTTAAGGGGCCTCAACAACAAACGTGATTTATTTCTCGGTCTTATTAACGATAACAGGTAGTAACTTGAAATATTAACAAAATATTTAATTTAAAATTCAAATAATTTTCGGAGAGTTTTGATAAAATCTATGGCACGGAACCCTTCGTTCACGCGTCCGACTCGTTCTAGGCGGTTTTTTTACTATTTTTGAAGGATGTCTCTGATGACCTTCTTAGAGTCACCAGGGCTTTTAGTAAAAGGATGGGTCCTCAAGCATTAAGGTCGAATCACTTTAGAGAGGATTCCTGACCGGTGAGCATCTCCCTCGGAGGAGTCTCTGAATCTATTAGTCTCTAAGGTGTCTAAATCTGACGGGATCAATAGTTCCTAAGATAAGCGCGTTCAACCAAACAAAAAAAATAACTCAGTATAGATGCGTGCGTAGTACTTGATCATTATTTAGCTGCGGAGTTATGTAAAAACTATGATATCTCTGAAGATATTCATTGAAATCTAATAATGTAAATAACAAATTTGTACAAAATTAAATACTTGTGATGAATAACGTATTAATTTTGATAAGGAATGATATATTTTTTACAAAAATACCTTCGCATCTAATGCATTATTTTAGAACAAATTTTATTAACCAAAATAGGTTATAGCGAGTCAACCTTAAGAGATAGATAAATGCTGTCTGCAACTTTTTTTTAGAAATTTTAAAGGAAAATAATTCTGTCATACATGATTTTTGCGTAACTGTAACCGTTTACGCAGCGCACGCAACAAAAGCTCAGAAAATTAAGATTTATTATTTTCCGTTTATTGCAAACTATGATATCTCTTAAGATATTCATTGAAATCAAATGAAGTCATGAACAATTTTGTTCAAAATTTAATGCTTGTGATAAATAATGCATTTATTTTGATAAGGAATAATATCATGCATACAAAAACACCATCGCAGATAATGCATTATTTTAAAACAAATTTGATTACCAAAAAGAAAGTTTATAGTGAGCCAACCATAAAAGATAGACATATGCTGTCGCGGACTTTTATTTAGAAAATTTAATGGAGAACAGTTTCGTCATACATGATTTTTACATAACTTTAACCGTTTACGCAGCGCACGCAGTGAAAGCTTTGAAAAGAAATATTTTTCTCCCGTTTTTGCAACATTCTTCATTGATGCTCGGCTCCTATTGGACTTACCGTGATGTTATATAGCCTATAGCCTTCCTAGATAAATGGACTATCCAACGAAAAAAGAATTTTTCAATTTGATTCAGTAGTTGCTGAGATCTTAGGGTTCAATCAAACAAACAAACAAACAAACTCTTCAGCTTTATTATTAGTATAGATTAAAGTTAAGGCAGGATTTTCGCAGTTATTTTTTAGAATAACAAAAACACCTCAAATTTTTATAAAACTATTTCGATTTTCGAGACTATGATCTTTAAGACAAAAAAAGAATCTTTGAAATTGGTTAACAACTTTCTTTTTTTTAGAAAAATGCACTGAAAAAAATCGACTTGCCTCAGGCGGGACTCGAACCAGCACCTTCCACAATCCGGGTGGAAGGTTTCTTTTTTTTATTATATTTTTTTCGAAGATATCGACGCATAAAGTTGGAACAGTTGGAAAAAAACACATTTTGACTGCGTACTTTCACGATTCTAAAAAACTACTGAACCGATTCATTAAATAATTAATGGGACCAAATGGCAGATTAAGTTCGGCGTAATCGGTGTACATGCATAAAAAAAACATACCAATCGAATTGAGAACCTCCTCCTTTTTGAAATCGGTTAAAAAGATACGCTACGGTCCGTAGCCGTTTCGTAGCCGTTGTTTCGTAGCGTTCATAGTAACAAAGAGGCGTTCCCTTTCCGAGTTGATAAGTGTGATACTACTTTTACGTGGAATATGAGTGTGATTAATGTATGTATGTTATGTTCAATTTAAATGTCATCATACCAAATTGGCATTCGCCATGACGTGATGCCGGCAGGGTAGAAGCATCACCGCATATCCTCCAATGGGTGTCGTAGAAGGTGTCTAATGGATCAGCAAAGGGGTACTGAACACCTTATACTCAGACCACCAATCCGCATTGGGCAAGCGTGGTGGACTACTGCCTAAACCTTCTTCGATGACAAGGAGAGGCCTTGTGTCCCTGCAGTGGGTCGAATTATAAAGGCTGTTATGATGATACCAAATTGAAAGTTCCCCAAATTGATACCATTGTTTGTCATTAAATAATTTCGCAATAATTTAATTTATTAAGTAAGATTTCTGTAATAACATTATAATGTAAAAAAATATTTAATTCGTTAAATGTGTTCTACCTTTGATAAATAAAAGTATGTCACAGAGAATATTCGTCACACGACTTTTTATAAATGAACAAACGAACGCAGAGCAAGAACGCGCGTAGGTACTTTGCGCGTTTTAAAAACGCCGTGTAAATAGACCTTAGTATGTAGTTAGTTTGACAGAACAACGGTGATGTTACAGAATGGACTGAAAGATGTACTGAAAACTGTCAAATTTCTCCAAACGATTTTCAACCTAAGCCTATTCAATATAAAGTGCATAATGGATTGGGAAAATTTGACCGTACCGACCGTCATATCTTTCTTTGTACGATAATTTATTTAAACCATAATCTTTAGTTTTCTTTCACCGCGGTGCAAGTCTAGTAACTGGGTAGTATTTTCATCAGGCATAATTCGATAGCAGCACATTTATCGAATTAAATCTACCAATGTAAATATGTTCTTTTATAAATTCACACTAATAGTAAATCAACAATTTATAAACTAATTAGTGAATAACCAAAATATAGCACATAACAATTATTTAGATATTTATTTAGTTAGTTTCTAATTTATGATTATTTTTAATTTATTATGATAAAACAGCGTGTCTCTGTCATGTATAAATAATTTAGGTAAGAACTCGCATGTTTTAGGTAGGTATTTAGTTATTGGTATTTTATAAAAATAAAAAAGTGTGTTGTTAAATTTAGAAATGTTGTTTTATTTATCAAATCACAAAGTATGAGAACTGATTGTTGATACTTATTGATATATATGATTTTCGATACTTATTTATTACTAATAAAAATTTATAAGATAAAAAATTATGAAGAGTGATTATAATGAATGAAAATCGGTAGCAGAAAAAAATAGGAATAATAGTTTTATGAGAGTCAATATAGACTCAGTACATACATCTGTTATAGTTAAGATTTTAATTTAAGATTTTGACATCTGGGACCCAATTCTCGTTTCCTTCGAAATAATCTCGAAATCGAGTTTACTCTTCGAATCCTTTTTCGGCCATAAAATCTCGTAAATCGAGATTTTTTTCTAATGTCCTATTCTCACCACTCGAATTACTTCGAGATTTTGTGTGAAATGCGTCTAATTGTCATTTGAGAACATAATCACGTTACCTACTATGCGTTTCGTTCCTTCATCCGGTTTTAAAACGTTTGCAACAACATTAGGTACGTCTTACAAAATGTTCTGAAAGTTTTTAAATCTTATTTTTTAGGTTTTAATTAAGAATCCTACTAATATTATAAACGTATAGGTTTGTATGGATGTCTGAATAGATGTACGTTTGTTACTCTCTCACACAAGAATTACTGAATGGATTTTAATTCGGTAATTCTTGCACCATGGTTCCATTTGAAATGTTATACGGTTGGCAGACAACCAAACGGCCAGTAAGCAGTCATGGTAGCCTATAGACGCTTGCGACACTGACGTCACACTCGCGACAATGACAGGAGCTCTGGCGACCTTACTCACCAACAGAAACAACACCACAAAAACGTAGCGTTATTTGACTGTGGTCTTCTGTAAGGTGGAGTTAGTACCCTCGTTCAGGCTGTTCCTAATTCGGGTTTCCTACGCCATATCGAAACACTATTCACAGAAACACGTTTTTGAGGGGCTAGTTCGCTGTACCCAAAGAAAAGCTGTACCTCACCTCGACAAAATTTAGGTACCACAAAATAATTAAAAATGATTGTCAAATAGCGCCAAATTAGCTCCTGATAAAATAATAATCATCATCATCATCAACAGCTTATATAATGTCCCCACCTCTGGCTAGAGCCTACCCCACATTAGGGGAGATTAGGCCTTAGTCAACCACGCTGGCCAAGTGCGGGTTGGTCGACTTCACACACAACCTAACAATTTCTCCATAGGTGTGTGCAGGTTTCCTCACAATGTTTTCCTTCACCGTAAAAGCGTCGATTAAACGTAAACGTAAACTAACATTAGATATTAATCATCATTAGATTTGACGCCGTCGTGGTGGAGTGGTCAATAACACTGCCTACACAACAAGCGGTCCGGGTTCGAGTCCTGGTAGGAGCAAATGGTTGTGTGATGAACAGAAACATTTATTCACGACTCATGGTTGTTTAAGTATTTATTTATAAAGATATTATTTAGGAATAAATTTTGCGTTTACAAACGCGTAAATAGTTTTAAAACTACAAAAAATACACGGAAAAAAAACGACCTGCCTCAGGCGGGAATTGAACCCAGCATCTTCCGCAATCCGGGCGGCTGCGTTGACCACTACGCCACCGAGGCACTGCTTTCGCTGTCTGTCAGTGCTTGGTGCTTATGTTTTTATGGTAAAATATTTCGTTTGGATCTTAGAAGTTCAAATTTCAAAGATTTGATGAAATCAAGATCTTAGAAGTACAAATTTCAAAGATTTGATGAAAATCAAGATCTTAGAAGTGCAAATTTTAAAGATTTAATGAAAATCAAGGCCTTAGAAGTACAAATTTCAAAGATTTGATGAAAATCAAGATATTAGAAGTGCAAATTTCAAAGATTTGATGAAAATCTAGAACTAAGTGTTGCTGGTTGAATCTTATTTAAAAGAAGACATGTATTTTAATATTCTATGGTGTGTTTTTTTAGAATATGTCATTATATCAGTTGTTGTCTACCAATTTGTCTGTCATGAAGTGAGCAATACAAATTTTACAGTTTTACACTATTTCTTTAATTTCACGATAACTTTGCAACACTAAGAAGTGCAAATTTCAAAGATTTGATGAAAATCAAGATCTTAGAAGTGCAAATTTCAAAGATTTGATGAAAATCAAGGCCTTAGAAGTACAAATTTCAAAGATTTGATGAAAATCTAGATCTAAGAAGTACAAATTTCAAAGATTTGATGAAAATCAAGATCTTAGAAGTGCTAATTTCAAAGATTTGATGAAAATATTTGCAGTTCTAAGATCTGAAGGAAATATTTTACTCTAAAAACATAAGCACCAAGCACTGACAAATTTTGACAGCGAAAGCAGTGCCTCGGTGGCGTAGTAGTTAAGGGTATGTCCCTCAGACAGTGAAATTTAGTTAATTAGTGTAGTTTCAAATAAATAATTAATAAGTTATCAACATTCATTAAGATAGTTATTGTTTGCTTTTCTAATCTATAATTTATGTTGTTAAGTTAGACTTTAGTAAAGCATAATGAGTGATTAAATCTACAGTAAACAAATACTTGTTTAGTTGATAAAGTTTTAAGAAGACCGATTGTATTGTATTCATTCCCTGTTCGACTTCTTGTTCGAGTTCCTGTGTCAGTAAGTAAACCATTATAAGTATTTATCAAGAAATTCATAGGGAAAACTGGAAGCCACGATACCAATAGAGAAGTGAAGACAACTTTTTTGACCTCATGTAGGTACCTAACTTTTGAATATTTCCATTTCCTACCTGTCTCTTACTAACTCATAAGGCAAGTAATAGGATGACGTAAGTACTTATAACGTATTAGACGGTCACGTGACATGTGCTCTTGTGGATAGAAAGAGACAAACGGGTAATAAATGTTACGAAACGTCGGGCAATAATAATACATGTAAAGTCTAATTACACGCGAGTTAAATCCGTAAAAGTTGTTTTATTTATAATTTTATTTGTCTTTCCACAGGCGAACTATGCATACCCAATTGTTGCTTCTGCTGCCCGCTGTGGCATTCGCCCGCATATCCATCAACGTGAAAATTCCCAACGGCATATCCTCGGCTTACGTGGAAGTCGATGGGGCTAACGTGGAAATTATCAGCGACAAGGAAATCGAGACATTCGGCTTGACTTATGCGAATTTATTGGCAGCAATCAAGAATTCTGTCGGAGGATCGCCGAGAGATATCTTTCTCAAGAGTCCAACGCCTTGGGGTGACTTGTATAAGTAAATATACCTACGAAGTTTTTTATTTAAAATTACATAAAACTCAATTTTAGTTGTCAAATTATACAGGGTGTAAAAGACATGAACAGTCAAACGAGAACCATGTATTCTGCTCACCGTCATAACATTTTTTTCCTTTAGACTATACCTGGGCAATTGATAGTTACAATTTTATTGAAGGTCAAAGTCATAATTTTTTTTTAATTTTTTTATGAAAACGTATTCTATACGTTATTTCTTAATTATTTTCCAGAGAAACATTTGTTTTTTAGTATTTCATAACAAAAAATGGCTTCAAAACGTTAGCGTTCAATGTAGCTCACTCGATGCGCACGGACACTAACGAACGGGGCCGCCGTCTGTCAAAATTATCGCGGTTTTGCGAGTTGCGTGCGAGTTGAGCACTTTACATTGCACGGTACAATTTGCAATTTTTTTTAACACCAAAAAATAAAAATCATTTCCCAGCAATAATTTTTTTGAAATATGTCTCATTTTGATGTATAATACATGGTTCTCATTTGACTGTTCATGTCTTTTACACCCAGTATAAGGTAGGTAGGGATAAGTACTTTGATTATTTTAACGTCAATTTTTTATCCAAATTGTTTGTAATTTCCCAGATATAATAAAAAATAATAAAAACCGTTTCCCGCAGGAGCTACCCCAGCTGGAGCCAAGTAAAAAGGACATTAGTACCGCGCAGCGCAAAAATTCTTAATGTATATAGCACTCCCGTGGTGATAACAACACAAGAGTTCGAGAATCGTAGCACTAAAACCGATGGAAAGTCTAAGGCCGACATCACGCAGCAAGTGGAACAGACCGTCTCCACCACGTGGAGGACTGGCGGAGAGCTGACTGTGGGTCAAGAGATCAGTGTAGGTTTCGAGGCGAAGGCTTTTTCTTTTGGATCGACAAGTAAAATGGAATTCAAATCGTCTTGGGGAAAAGATGAAGTGAAGTCTAAGACAGTGACTGTTGGCACAAGTTCCGGGGTGGAGTTCGAGCTGAAGCCAGGAGAACAAGTGCTAGCGTCCCTACAAGCATCGCGAGGATATATGGAGATCCAGGTGGAGTATACTGCTACTCTCTCAGGCAGCGTTGTTTGCAACTACCCTGACAAATTCAGGGGACATTACTTCTACCAATACGACGTAAATGCAATCATCCAATCTTATCCCAGTCATTTGAAGAAATCTGTGGATACCACCGAAGTTATCACATTGGAGTTTTACTCTGATACGAAAGTTGTCATCGAGGATAAAAAAAAGGCAGCGTGACTTATAAAAGACACTGTTTTACCAATATGTAATAACAGTAGCCAGGACAGGCAGGCTTTTCAGGCAATGAAATAAACAAAAAGCTAACTATTTATCCGTTCACGTTGTGAAAGAACGTGTAGTTAAAATATATACATATACTGAAAATCTTTTAAAATTAAACATAATATTATAAAGATGATTTTTATTGTTATTATGATAAAATAATACATACATACAATCATCATAGAACACAAATACACCATCATCATCATCATCATCAACAGCTCATATAATGTCCCCACCGAGGGGCTCGAGCCTACCACACATTAGGGGCGATTAGGCCTTAGTCAACCACGCTGGCCAAGTGCGGGTTGGTCGACTTCACACACAACCTAAGAATTTCTTCATAGGTGTGTGCAGGTTTCCTCACGATGTTTTCCTTCACCGTAGAAGCGTCGATTAAACGTACATATGAATTCAAAATTTGAAAACACATTGGTACGTGGCGGGGATCGAACCAGTGCCTCCCGGGTGGGAGACGATGCTTTTACGCACTACGCCACCGACGCTTTACACCGACGCATATTATTAGTATAGATAAGTTTGTAAAAAATACCCTAAATCTATTCTGAACCAAAGTAGTTTGTCAACAATTAAAATATTTTTCATTTTAATATTATTTTATTTAAATTAACAACGACATGGTGCTCTATCTATACCCTTGGGTTGTGTGTGTGTGTGTGTGTGTGTGTGTGTGTGTGTGTGTGTGTGTGTGTGCGTGCGTGTTGAGAGCCTACATTCAAACTCAAATCTACCGTACAACCTTTAGTTCATTAATTACATTTTCACTTCAATTTTCACTTCAATGACGTAGGAATTCTATAGGTCCATCATACAAGATTGATTGTCATATCATTAGAAAAAAGATAATCTATGGTCAGTAAAATTATTATGAAATAGACATTTAGAACATTCGGTATAAGAGTAAAATGAGCCACAGGATTTTTGGTAGGTATCATGTCTACAAACAGATTCGAGAAGAAACCCTCACAACCTGTTTTCTAAACAAGTGTATAACAATCATAAATTTAGGAAACTGTAGATCGGCAATGTAAAAGAGAAAGAGCATACTAACGCGTATATTAGAGCGAGATAGATAGTCAAGACCATTTCACGTACACGCAGGCGGCCTAAAACGGCCTGTCAGTCACGTAGAAAAGACAGACAAACAAACACAAACTTACAACTATCTAGAATATTATAATATTATATATGTTCTCCATCGACACGACTGTACCTTTTTTCCGCCACAACGACGCCTGGTTCAAGCATTTTTTAATAAAAAAATATATCAAAAAAATTTTTGGTAATTTTTTTTTCATTTTTAATATACGTTTTTTCAAAATAAATGTTAAAATTTCCCAAAATACACCAACTTTGACATACTGGACCTTGGATTGATATATCTGTGGTTACGAACATTCCTTCTGCGTTTAACACTAAACTGACCCATAGGATTTTTGGTATCACATGCCTGTTAACATGCTCCTAGAACCAATCCAACTGCTCACTAAAGGTTTCATTCATTCATTCATTTACTAGTTTCCCTGATAAGTGTGAAATATTGTGCAAAGTAAGGATTGGCCTTTATATGTGCTTATTTCAAGAGAGAGTTAAAATAAAAAGAAAATAAAAGTGTTGAGCGCAATTTTATTATCTAAACTAAAGATACATTATAAATTATTAGTATACTTTCATAGGGATGCTGTAAAGAACATTGTAGCTCTCGGCGTCTTTGATTACGACTCTTGAGTCAGTATAGTAGTTCATCTTGATGACTTCCGATGACTTGGCAGATCTGGGCAAACCTCCAGCGCTCATTACAGCGTTGATGCCTAGACCCCAGAAGTGGTGTCCTTGGTAGGGTGTCGCGTAGTTGCAAGCTGTGGTTCCAGAGAGAGTTGCTTCGTAGTTTACCTGCACTTGCATCTCGCCTCGTGTGGCCTCCAACTCGGCGATCACTTTCTGGTGGGGGTCCAGTTTGATAGTCACTCCTGACTCAGAGCCCACGGTCACAGTCTCGGATTTGCTCACGCTCTCACCCCAGCTCGAGGAGTAGTCGAAGGAGGTGGATCCTCCGACAGCGAAGACTTCGATATTGATGCCATATTCAATTTTTTGTCCCACGGTGATTTGGCCTCCTTTCTCCCAAGTGGAAGTAACAGTGTTCGAAACTGATTGTTTGATTGTTGCGGTGAATTGAGCAGGTAGGGAGCTGTTGTTCTCGAAGTACTGGGTCATGACGATGGACGGTTTGGATTGGAGCCCAAGGATACGCGTGCTCTGGGGTGACAATGTTGTAGTGACCTGTTGCCAGCCATACGTCTTATAGAGATCACCCCAAGGAGTAGGGCTCCTGACGAATGCATCGTCTGGTCGCTTGCCGAAGTACTTCGCGATTGCGTCCTTGAGGCTGCTGTCTGAGAGCTTGAAGGTGTTTCTCTCGGTGTCACTGATAATATCCACATTATTGCCGGAGAAGTCAACCTTGGCCTGAGCTTGGCTTTGGGCGGCAACGATATTAACTTTGATATCGGCGCGGATCACAGGCGCTAGCACCAACAGGGCGGCGATGAACTTCAAACCCTTCATGATTTGTCTGATTATTTCTGTAAAGAAAAAGTTTATTTAGATCGAGGCAAAGAAAAGCTTGAAAACATCAAGAACCTTCTGAAAACAAAATTTCACTTTAAACAGATTTGTTGAATATTTGGTAGGGAGGGATTTTATAGTAAAGATGATATGCTGATTATGATAAAGTTTAAGAGGTTGTAATTTGAAGAGTTCCACTTGGGATGTCTTCTATATATCAGTTCAGGAATAAGTCGGCCAATGGCGGACAAAATACCTTATCTGACTTCAGTAGTCGAAGTAAGTAATCTTACCTCTTGTTTGTGGAAGTAGAGAATAATGGTATTTTCTGTGAAAACAGTAACTTATATACCACTTGAGAGCTGTATATAGGCTGTTCCGAAAACTGTATTAATTATATTTAATAATTATGATATCAGCAACTTGAAAGTTATATACAAAAAAGTCTTTTAATTCGATGTTAAGAGTCGTGGAATGAGAATAGAGTTCATCATTACAATTACGTCGTAATCTTCTTTTGAATGTATAATTTTAACGAATTACTTTTCGCCTATAAAAGGAACTTTCAAAAAAACCATAGTCTGTCAGTAGGTAGTGACGTTGTAATAACCTTATGTGGGCTCGGCTAACAGTGATTCAGTATTTGAAAAATGTGCCAAAGTCTTATAAAATTATGGAACGAACGTGTAATTAATGGACTGCTGAGTAACTTTAAGTGTAACAAGCTGATTGTCTGATTTTATTTGTGGGTTCAGTGAAGGCTTAGTTTCTTTTAGGGTTTGATGTCCCTTTGCTGGCAACCTGGCACTATTTCAAGGCACCATGATCTATTCTGCAAGATTTGGCTTTAGGGAAATATTAAAGAAAGCGCCCGGGCTATATAAAATATGCCGCGGGGGTATAAAATATATGGCCGCTCAACGAACGAAATATACTTTGCGTCGCGGGCGCGCTCCTTCTATAATATCTCCCTTATGTGTAACCAAATGTTACATATAGCAGTGCTCAATCCCTTCTGGGTTTATAAGTGTGATCGTATTGTATGTTATGTGTTCGGAAATATTCCAAAGCCTACTTATATATTGTTGTTGATACACCTAAATCTTTTATGAATGTTAATGGTTCTGTGAGGTTTGTGGGTAGGGAACATAGAAAACCAAATGACGGATTCGTGTTCTTTATTTACAAGTCATAAATAGCTTTGCCTCAGTAGATCTTCATTGGGATGGAGTACAGGACTTTGCTGTTCTTGGCGTCTCTGATCACGACCTTGGAGTCAGTGTAGTAGCCCATGGTGATGGTCTCAGTAGACCTCTTGGTCCTGGGCAGGTTTGCGGCGCCCATGACGGAGTTGATCGGGAGACCCCAGAAGTGATGTCCCTGGTAGGGTTTGCTGTAGTTCACAGCTGTTAGTCCTGAGAGGGAAGCCTCGTATTCAACTTGGATTTTCATGGACCCTCGTGTAGCAAACAGCTCGGCGATAACGCTTTGGTGCGGTTCGAGCTCGATAGTCACGCCAGCTTCGGAACCCACTGTCACTGTCTCGGATTTGCTCACGCTCTGGCCCCAGCTAGAAGTGTACGAGATAGAAGTGCTGCCACCAACAGAGAAGACTTTGATGTCGAAGCCATAATTGATTTCTTGTCCAACGGTTATTTCGCCGCCCTTATCCCAGGTAGAGGTAATGGTGTTGGACACTGACTGATGGATCTTAGCTGTGAAGGTAGCGGGCTTGGAGCTGTTATTCTCGAAGTGTTGGGTCATGACGATGCTCGGTTGGGACTGGAGGCTGAGGACGGTGCTGCGTTGCGGGGAGAGGATTCTGGTGACCTGTTGCCAGCCGTATGTCTTGTAAAGATCACCCCATGGGGTCGGGCTCCTCACGTAGGCGTCATCAGGTCGCTTGCCGAAGTAAGCGTTGACGGCGTTCTTGAGGCTGTTGTCAGACAGCTGGAAGGTGTTCCTCTCGGTGTCGCTGATGATATCCACATTGTTGCCGGATAGCCTGACTGAGCTATCGGCTAGGTTGTCAGCTGCGACCACCTTGACTTGTATCTCGGCGGAGATGACTGGCACCAGGAGCAGCAAAGCGAAGATTTTGAGAGCCATGATGACGTTTGCACCTGATTATATCTGTGGAAATTGTAAGGTGTTAGTCACGAAATAATTAAGTTAATTTTTTTCTTGAAATATTACTTTGAAAATGCACTGAAGACTAATTTGAAGTTCATACAGAATACTACAATAAGAATAATGTAGTATTGAGGCACCTACCTCTTATTGGGTTGACAAGAGAATAATAATGACTTCTCCAAAAATTTTTCCATTTTATACTAATTCTCGGTATTATATAGGGGGTTGTATTTAAAATTATATATTTTTTAAATATGATTTTAATATTTGCTACCGTTTTTTTGCCTTTAAGCTTTGCGTACCAGGAGATGCAGCATTGGTAAATAAATATTATATGGTTTTTCAAGTAAATCTCCTGTGGGCACGACCTGAGCGTATCTCAGATGTATTTTCTGCTGAAGGTAACGCTCTATAATAGTTCCTGCTAAAAACGACAACTAAATGATAGTAGATTTATGTAAACTAAACGCTTCACCAAATAGAACTCATACTTAGCGCGTCAAAACGTCCTAATTTTAGAATATTTTTAACACAAGAAAAAAACTATCTCGCACTTTCGGTGCAAAAAAATCCTAACAGCTCATTCTGTAATTTTACAGGAATGGACTTTTAGGATTTTTTTCGAATTTGTTTCGATGTAACTGGATTATCCTCTATGTTGCCTCTATGCTCGTTTTGAATTCTCAGTAAAAGTGTTTTTATTGTCTTGGTTACAACTTAGAGTCAAAGTTTATTTCGAATAATTGAAAAAAGACTAAAACAAAAGTGGCCAAAATTGTGACTTTGTTGCACCAGAAATGAAAAACGTGTTAATCAGACGAGACTTTGTTTCACAAATTAGATGATAATTAAACTGGAAATGAAAAGCAAAACAAAATATATTTGTTTCCCCAAATGGAGGCAACGTTTATGAATTTGCGCCTAAGTAGTTTCCAGGGAGATTCTAGATCCCCAGACGACACTTATTTTTGAAGTAACGAAACTAATGCAATGGCTACTCTAATTCACCTAGGTGTATACATTCAAACACCTAGGTGTTTGAATGTATGCGTACTCGCTAACTTAGCAATGCGGCCCGTTTATATTATTCTTATTCTCATGCAAGGAGCTGAGGCTGTATCTCAGAGCACTTCGACCCTATGGGATCTTTCATCCCCGCCAACATCGAAAACATTTTGTATGAGTTTTACGATGTTGGCAGGAATAAGGTCTATAAAGTTAATAACCCAGGACCTTTAGTCGCCTATTGGCTAGTGCCTCGCAGTCACATAGTATGTGCTCCATGCTTTCTTTCTCCTCACATCACATTCTAAAGACGGTGTCTTCGGCTTTGCCTATTGTACACAGGTGTCTTTTAGTGGCAAAGTGGCCAGTGAGAGCACCTGTGAGACAGCGGATTTGGGTCCTGCTGATTCTTCCTATTCTTTTAAAGTAGCCTGTGTGTGAGGATCCTAAAAATTTATTTGAGTATGTCAGTCGGGGAGTGGACAACCATTCCCTGAGGTGCCTCTTTTGACTATACTCCTTTCGTGCCATTTTTATGGTACTTCTAGATAATCCTACAAAAGGCTCCGGCCCATTGAGGTCTTGAGCCGTTTTACAGTTAGCGGGTAGGAAAGATAGGAACATCTTACTTCCCCACAAACTCGGGTTTTTTTATATATAATAATAATAATAACTATAACTTTATTAGTCCTCTCAAGATGTCACAAGGTACATTTTTCTAAGAAGGATTCAAATATAGTTGTGGGGGGTAATCAGTTCCTATTCTATGGTTGTAGAAGTTATGGTCGTTGTATTGTATGTATGTTTGATGATAGCCTTTAAATAAAATAAATGGTAATGATTCCGCAATGTGTTATAAATTAATACATCCATAGCGAATATAAAACTTATTTTTTTCAAAAATGAACAACCTGTATGTCATTCTTGCTGCATTGTTTATTTTAACATTAGCGAAATTGTAAAATTTTATTTATTGTAAATAAAGCATTTTATTGAGCCGACAGCGGAAATAATAGAAACGGTCAAGTGTGAGTTGTTCGTTACGTGCATTAATTATTGCATTTATTTTAAAATTTTATTTTCACTTGTCTAATGGAAAGGTCTGGGCCAAAATATGCCTGTTCACTCGGAGCATAAAGATGTCCACATTAACTAGGTAGATACACTCAACCGGGTAAAGAGACCTCAGCAAAGAGTTCCATCCTTAGCTATCGTCATTTGCCAGTCCAGCTCCTAAGTTTCCTTTTTGGTAACCCCAAGTTGGTAGTATAGGCCCCGAGAACTTCCTACGCGTATTTGTTTTTAACAAAGTAAAAAACTAAGTCGCTTTTTGCCTGACTCGGTCACCCATCCGAGTACCGACCGCGCACGTGGTAGCTTAACTTTTGTGATCTTTGCGAAGAAAGCATGACCTCTGCCCGCCTAATAGTAAGCAGGCACCGTAGCATAGACGATTGTGACATCGAGGTATAAAATATAAAAAAAATAAAAATATCTCTAACTCGTAAGGTAGGTAATCGTTGAACTGGGCCACGGGGTAGGGAAAAGGACTATGGTTGGCAGCGTGAATATGGAGGTATTCCTCGAAGCGCTCCCATTTCGGAGCGCTCCCAACGAAGCGCCCCAAAACTATTCCTCGAAGCGCCCCTTTTAATAAGTGCTAATAAAAGGAGCGCTTCACAATTAAAAATATTGAAATTTGATTCCTCGAAGCGCTCCCACATTAAAAAATAGGGAAGAGTATGAAGAAAACCTAATAATATATGATATCGATGATCTTTTCAACTCTTTTGTGCATCAAGACGAACACTCTAATTTGTTATGTAGGTATTTATACTATAAGGGATATTAATAAATAAAACGCAAACATAAACTCGTAATCTTTGATCACACTCGCGAAAAAATCTACACATTAAATAAGTAATAAAAATATATTGGATAACAGAGAAAAACTACCAGGAGTACATAATCTATAAGGAGCTTAATTTTAAATTTATATTTAATAAATTCTCAAATGATTTAATTAAAGGGCTTTCAAATTAACTTTTAAGCTCCCTGGGGCCAAATCAAAATCTTTATAAAAGCGATTCAATTTCCACACGGTGAGTATAGGTTCGTAAACTGACTGTTTTAAAAGATCATCGATATCATCAGATGTATGTTTATAAATATAAATAGGTTAAAATAAATAAGTACTCTTCTTTGACGCTGTGTACTTTATTTTTTTCTTCCTAAATGAAAAAATACTTTATTTGTCTACGGTGACCGACCACCAGGTATTCCATAGTAACAAACTAGTTTCAGAATGCGCGTTATTTATGTCACGTGTTGTATAACCTCCCAAAGGTTAGTTACCCCGTGGAGCTCTGGTTACCTTATACATCGACAGAAGCACACACTACAAAATTATTATTTTTTATACTAAGAGATGGCAAACAAGCTTGCGGCCCATCTGATGTTAAGTGGTTACCTTCGCCTATAGACACTTGCAATGTTAAGGGTAAATCACTTACCACTGCAAGTCGTCTATAGACACTTGCAATGTTAAGGGTAAATCACCTAACACTGCAAGTGCGTTGCCATCCTGGGGACTAAGATGATATGCCTTCCATGCCCAATAATTACACTGGCTACCTTTCCCTTCAATCCGAAACACAACGAACTGCTTCACGGCAGAAATAAGAAAGGCGGTGGTACCTACCCAGACGATCCTATACATATGGGTCTACCACCTTTTTTTTCGTTGACGGGGAGGTCAAATGCATTTACGCATCATCCCTGCGGGGTGATGCCAACCGCAAGGGATATGTGGGACTCGAGGTAAAAATATTGTCATGATAAGGCACGATTTAATCCCGGTTTCCACCGCGAAAGAGTATTTAAAGCACGTTTTCCACCGGCAAAGAGGAGCTAGGGATGTCTAGCAGAGCGGCCGCCGTATACATATAGGTTTTCTTTTCCACCGAGAAAGAGTTCGGGAATATTGATTTCAACCGCCAAAGAGGAATGAGCGAAAGAAATGAGCTGAGCGAGCTGAACTGAAAACGAGAAATGAAAAATGAATTTTGATTTCCACAGCGTGCGAGCTTACGGGCCGGGGTGCTCGGGGAGGCTACTGAGCGAGTTATTTTCAGACTAGTTGGCGCACATTTTACATTTTCGTAATTTTCGCTCATCTCTTTCTCAGTGGAAACACTACTATGTAAAATTAGATTGCGAGTTGAAAGGACTTATTAATGACTTCGCTTCGCTCTCTAGAGATGAGCGAGATTATTTTTACTCTTTTGCCCTCTTTGCCATTTTCGCTCGACGACTCTTTGTTGGTGGAAACAGATGTATGCATTTTTGTGTTGCGAGGTAAACTGAAAACCCACTTAATGAGTCGGAAATGGCAAAACGGAGCGGATATGAAATAGATAGAAAGAGATTATTCATCTGATTCCCATCGCAAAAGAGAAATGAAACAAGTGCGAGCTACCGTACAATTCTGTAAGCGGTTTACCCTTGTTTGGTATAACAACGTTTGCTCGAAAATCGTTTCGTCTAATTTTAGTTGCCGTCTAAACTCGTAAAGTCATTTCGCATAATTATTTATTTGACATAATGTCATTTCACCGAATTTTCATTTGCACTAATTTTATTTAACCTAATGTTTAATTGGTAGAATTTTATTTAGCATAATTATTTATTTGACATAATTAAATAATTTCATTTTTTTCATTTATTCAGACAACTAAAAAACAGTCCATAGTGTTAGTAACTAATGTCATTTCACCGAATTTTCAAATGCACTAATTTTATTTAACCTAATGTTTAACTAGAATAATAATGATTTGGTCGAAAGATCGTATCAAATATTCAGTTCAGTAATAATTCAGTGAAAACCCCCTATAGTCGCTACCACCTGAACAATACATCATGAACATTATACTTTTTGATCAATAGCGCAAATGTTGTTATCGCAAATGAACATTCGATGAAATGAAAATTATGTCAATCGATATTATACAAAGTGATTATTTTCTTAAACGTTGTTCGAAGAAATGATTTTCGACTAAACGTTGTTATACCAAACAAGGGTGAACCTCTGTAAGCATCTCACTTCGTACCTTATTTTGAATTTAGCTGTCAAGCGCAAACGACATTTCACAATAAAAAGAGTATTTTTCATCAATATGCTTGCTAAATTAGATTTAATGTCGTTATCCACTCAGGGCCCGATCTAGCCATTCTTCATAGGCATGTGCAGGTTTCCTCACGATGTTTTCCTTCACCGTAAAAGCGTCGGTTAAATGTACATATGAATTCAAAATTGTAAAACACATTGGTACGTGGCGGGGATCGAACCAGTGCCTCCCGGGTGGGAGACGACGCTCTTACGCACTACGCCACCGACCCTCGTTTCTGCTAACTTTTTTTTATAAAAAGTTCAAACAAATGACTCCATTCCACCTGATGATAAGCAGAAGTGGAGTTCAAATGCGAAGATAGCTGGTGCGAGAGATAAACCACCGCGCTAGCCACCCTCGCCTTGACGACCTGCAAGGTGCTTCTTCACGACTCTTTTAAATGACCCAGGATAGTAGGAGGGAGGGAGCACTTGTACTGGCAGTGAATTCCATTGATTGTGCGACAAAGAAACGAGTTGCCAAATTTCTTAGTTCGCGTTGGAATGGCAGCCACAGTTTGTCGGTGACAACGTAGACCAGCACGCGTAGTCCTTAAAAGGAAGGAAGATGGTGGTATAAGGGGAAAAAGTTCATCAGAGCACTCGCCGTGGTTGCTCACACCTTTAGTTGATATAAGCGAGCACGCTATAGCAAGAGTTAGCCGAAACGAGGGGCTGGAAAACCCTCTCCTCCAATTTATTGCGTTCGTTCGGATCAAGTTCAGATGTGTTTTTCGGGTTTTTTATAAAATTAAAAAATAATTAATATCTCAGAAACGGTTCGCTTTCGGATAAAAGGTACATGCTATAGTGAAATCGACTAGTTTTGTCCTCTTCTATCTCCCCTTAACGGGTTCGCCAATAATTACCAATTATCTAAATATACACCATGTAAACTAAATAACCAACACCCTGAATACAGGTGGTTTGGGAAAACAAAAAAAAAACAAAAGTACCCATAAAATCATAAAATATTGTACAATATTTTCTAGGTACTTTTTTTTGTTTTTTTTTTTTAAACAAAATCGTTTTTTTTTTTAAAAAAATTATTGAATTCAACTCGGAAGCCGATCCCAAACCACCTGTATTCAGGGTGTTGGTTATTTAGTTTACATGTTGTATATAACTCAAAGGTGACTGACTGACATAGTGATCTATCAACGCACAGCCCAAACCACTGGACGGATCGCTGAAATTTGGCATGCAGGTAGATGTTATGACGTAGGCATCCGCTAAGAAAGGATTTTTGGAAATTCCACCCCTGGGGGGGGGGGGGGGGGGGGTAAAATGTCCACGCAGACGAAGTCGCGGGCGGAAGCTAGTTCTGTATAATTACCAAATAACATTTGGTTGTTTGACAAACATACGGCTTGCCTGGTAGTAAGGTCAGCACAGCCTATAGACGCTCGCAACAATGATGTGACATTATGAGCGCTGACATCCTAGTCCCCTTTTATACTTTCTCGTATACGTAGTATAGAGGAAGTCTTGTAATCGTCCAAAAATTCGACCTCGAGATTTTGACGGATTTAGACGTTTTGGACCTCCCTCAGTCCACAAATATCGTTTTTGGAATTATGTCTGTGCGTTAGCACGATAACTCGAGTACTTATGCTTTAACTTACTGGCAACCAAATTTAACATGCATGTAAGTAATCAAAATATAAGGTTTCTATTAACTTTTGTGTCGTTTCCGGTATACGGTGCTGGCAGTGAATACGAGAAAGTTAAGAGGAAAAAATGGGAAAAAATGCCCTACGCATGCCCTCCCGACGCCCGGGAGGGCATGCGTAGGGCATTTTTTCCCATATTAAGGTATGTGAGACTCCCCGGAAATACTCACTAAAATAACCCAGTGGCACTCCCGCATCGCCTTACGTGGTGGGGACTGGGAAACCGACAGAACCCTAGTCTGCGTTCCTAACCCGTGGAGCCGTGGCAACCTTACTCACCGACTGAAACACAACACCACAAAATTTTTGTGTTATTAACTATGCCTTCTGTAAGGGGGTACTAAACATTACATATTTATGTATAACAAATATGGATGTGTTTTTAAGCAAACACACAAATCTTTTCTTCATATAAGATAGGTACATAATTTCTCCATAACTTTAATGAGTGTGGTAATCGTTGAAAAATTGTTTGCGTTATGTTGGACTTTGACAATGCTTGCTCAGTACATGCCAGTCAAAATAACACAATATTGCAGTAAATATAATATCTACATTATTCTACATATTTGAAGTGGTTACAATTAAGTAGTTATCTAATTAGGTATTTCAAAGAATTATTTTTGCATTTACAAATGCGTAAATATTTTTAAAACTAGAAAATACACTAAAAAGGAAAAAAATTAAGGACGTCAAATATTTGCAATAATATTTCGTTCGGATCTTGGAAGTCCTTTCAATTCAATTCAATTCAATTTTTATATTTATGGCCCCTGTCAGATTTGACAATTTTGCCAAGATCCAGTTTTGGAAAAGACACGGATTGTAAGGTCCTTTCAAAGATTTGATGAATGATGAAACAATGTTTACCATAAACATAAGCACCAAGCACTGGCAAATTTCGACGGCGAGAGCCGTGCCCCGGTAGTAGTGATTAACGCAGCCGCCGGATTGCGGAGGACGCTGGGTTCGATTCCCGCTTGGGGCAGGTCAATTTTTTAGTGTATTTTCTAGTTTTAGGTATTTTAAATATGCAAAACAATAGCGGGTTGAGTTATGGCACAGCGGTTTGGAGCAACCCGAACAGGGGTAGTACCTCCACCTCACAGAAGACCACAGTCAAATAACACTACATTTTTGTGGTGGTGTGTTTCTGTTGGTGAGTAAGGTCGACAGAGCTCCACGGGGTAGGGAGTAGACTAGGGTTGGCAGCACGCGAGTATTTCGTCTGTATCGCAAGCGTCTATAGGCTACGGTAATTGCTTACTACCAGGCAGGCCGTATGACTGGCAGCCAACCAAATAAGATAAAAAAATAGCTAGAAAAATACACTGATAAAAATCGACCTGCCTCAGGCGGGAAATATAAGGAATATCGAAAAATGCTCAAAGGAGTCGCGAGCCCTATTTGATGAGCAAAATCTGCATCAAATTCTGCATCATTCATCAGCGAGCAAAATCTGCATCATTGGATTTTTGAAAAATCAATAAACCTAGCCAGGAATCGAACCCAATGATTTTGAAATATAAAACAACCTGTATTATTACACCCTTCGATAGTGTTGTTAATAAGGATCGATTTCTAGGAAGTAATGATATACGGGAAACTGTATGGAATGGAAAACGTTAAATTTTAATAAAATATTTCTTGTTCCACCTTGGTTGAAACGATAATCAAAGCAATGATCATTATCTTGTCAATCAATCCAATGATGCAGTTTTTGTTTTCATCAAAATCGGACTCGCGACTCCTTTGAGCATTTTTCGATATTCCTTATAGTTTACTTGATAATTTCAACCTGTATAAGTCTTTGTATGTATGTATATGTCGTACTACGTCGGTGGCGTAGTGCATAAGAGCGTCGTCTCCGGTTCGAACCCCGCCACGTACCAATGTGTTTTACAATTTTGAATTCGTATGCGTTTTGCGTTTAATGTACGTTTATACGGTGAAGGAAAACATCTTGAGGAAACCAGCACACACCTATGAAGAAATTCTTAGGTTGTGTTTGAAGTCGACCAACCCGCACTTGGCCAACGTGGTCGACTAAAGCCTAATCGTCCCTAATGTGGGGAAGGCTCGAGCCCGAGGTGGGGACATTATATGAGCTGTTGATGATGTATGTATGTCCTAGATTAAATTAGTCTTTGGAAGTATGTATGTGTGTACTAGTGGTAGCCCGTTGCTTCGCTCTCGTCAATGTCGGTTAAATTATAGCGTATATCTTATTCTGATGTATGAGCTATATTATTAAAGAATGTCATTAAAATCCGTTCAGTAGTTTTTACGTGAAAGTTACAAATACACATCCAGACATCCAAACAAACTTTCACGTTAATAACATTAAGTAGGATGGATTATGTTCGCGTAGTAATAATAGGTATTCTTTTCGACCACACGAGACAATTTTAAAGATTTTATTTTCATGAACTTTCAGCTTGATAACACTGAAGCTATTTGCCTTCATTTAGTATATTAGTGCAGTGCTGACAACATATTTTTAAAAGAATTCATTGCAAAGAAATTTAATACTTACCTACTGACTGCTATTATCACTTAAATAAATTTTATAAAATAATTAAATGAAAAGTAGTCTCGGAGACTGACATTGTTTTAATACCGAGCTCTTAAAATAAAGTAAACCTCGGCAGCGAATCTCATTTACCCCAAAAACTGAAGTAGATAGAATAGGAACTAAAGCAAGCAACTAAGTAAAAGTAAGAATGAAGATGAATGATAGAAAGAAATAGTATGCAGAATGGACGTACGAGCAGTAGCAAATGATAGAACTAGAATGAAAGAGAACTGTAATAACAAAGATCCGACAAATATAGGAGGAGAGTAGTAGATAATAAAAAAAAATCCCGAGCTCTTGTTGGAAAAACACGCTGTGAGACAAAGAAAATATTCTTACTAGATATTTATTAAATGCGTTATTATATTAACAAACAATAACAGTGCAATGACATTTTGGCTCGGTGCAGTATGCATTGCTATCGACATATTAGGTACTATCGACGGCTCTAAGTATACAAAGCCTACTGTACTTTTGATAAATATGACATATTATGTACTATCGACATATTAGGTACTTAAATATGTAATATCATATTACTATGATTACATATTTACGGCCGTATGCCTGATACCACCTCCTTGGGACCTACTGCTACTTTCGACAGCACCACTGAAAAGCTTAACGTGCCTTTTGAAGCAACGCGGAATGTAGATTTGAAAAAATTTAAGTTGCCCATCCAAGTTTACTAGGTGGTAGACCCATTTGTAGGGTCGTCTGGTTAGGTACCACCGCCTTTCTTATTTATGCCGTGAAGCAGTTCGCTGTCTTCCGGAAGAAGGGAAAGGTAGCCCAGTAATTAACAGGGCATGGGAAGTATGTCACCTAACTCCCAGGGAGTGATTAATCCTTAATATTGCAAGTGCCTTTAGCCGACGGTAAGCATAGAAATACTGGTGACAGAAGACTCTGCTCTTCAGATAAGTTAATAATCTGTGATATTTGAGCAAAAAATACATACTTAAATTAATAAACTACACATTTTTACTTTCTCGTATATGTGTATAGAACTAAGTCTTGAAGTGTCGTTTCGTCGATCACGAAAGTTAAGCAACCAAGTGCATGGTCGGTACTCGGATGGGTGACCAAAATTTAACATGCATGTATGATATCAATATATAAGGTTTCTATCAACTTTTGACTCGTTTCCGTTATACGAGCAAGTCAAGGGGAGACCACTCCCGATTTTTTATACTTTAACTTTAGACAAGATTGCGTAGTACGGTTTCGTGTGTGCATTAATAGTAAGTAGAGGTGATAAAGCGGCGACACTGGTTCCGGTAGTAAATGCGAACCAAAGCAATTCTATCATCTTTATTATTATTTCCGTAGGCGTACGCGTTAAGGCGAGATAGAAGAGAACAATACTAGTCACTACAATACACATAAGTAAATAATATTATGACAAATACAGAATTTTACAAAACAAAGGTGATAATTTAAGTTTGCAAAAATTAATTTATTATTAGTAATTTATACCGTGTAATTTATCCCCTGGAGTATACTGATTGGACAATTAGACAATTGTGTCTCAATCATAAAGTGTGAGGAAACACTTTTATGCTGACTTTGTTGCTAACATAAAGTGTATCGAACACTTTACGTTAGCAAAACGATTGAATAACAACATTATGATGATTGTAATTAAAATTTACCCGAACTGCTGCGTAATTTTGAGTGTAACTCTGACCTGCTTGTTGGTTTTTGTTGGTTGGTTAACTGATTCTTTGTCTCCAGAAGAACTAACAAAGTCTACAGTTCTTACTGTAGACTTTGTTAGTCAAAAACTCAAAAACTCATTTTTCTAGAGGTCGTTCCGAATCCAATGAGCTATTGCTCATATTTTTAGGAGCTTTATCTCTATTTTTCACGTTTTTGAACTTGTTGACTGGACTACCATCGCCTATAGACACTTGCAATATTAAGGGTCCATCACTTAACACTGCAAGTGCGTTGCCATCCTGGGGACTAAGATGATATGCCCTCCATGCCCAGTAATTACCCTGGCTACCTTTCCCTTCAATCCGAAACACAGCCAACTGTTTCACGGCAGAAATAAGAAAGGCAGTGGTACCTACCCAGACGACCCTACATATGGGTCTACCACCTAGTATAACAACTACACGTATTACAGGCATTAATGAAGATTTAATCAAAAAGGAAAAAGCTTTCTCGAACCGGTAATCGAACCAACTAAAAAATCAAAAAATAACCCTTGCCATTTTATTTTACTAATCGATGCAGTCAATATTCTCTAAGAAACACAGGATCTTAGGAATAAAAAACATTATGAAATCTAACATTTATTTTTCTTTTGAATCAAATCAAATCTTTAATTTTGTTATTGTTACTCGCGATTCTTGTTGGAATTAGAAAAAAATAAAGTTTGAAAATGAAGTCCAAAGTCGCGCGTCACGCCTAACACCAGAGCCGATTGTGGTGTTTGATACAATAATTGACTATACCTTGAGATAGGTCATAAGCTACAAAGGGCATGAAGGGGTTGAAATAAGGCATGAAAGTTTTTATGCGATTGCTCAATATCGAAGATTTATTTAGATACTTGATAAGAATTAATTGAATATCTTTTCTAGCTTTTTTGAATTTTGACCCTCGTGGGGATGGGATAGGGGATAAAAGGTCGTAAAAAGGTCCAAGCAAAGTCACGCTTTCACGCCAACAAACGAACCAATTTTGATGAAATTTGGTTCAAAAATAGACGAGACCTTGAGATATAATAAATATATATAAATAAGCTAAATTTTGTTGTTAAAATGGCATGAAGGGGTTGACATAAGGGATGAAAGTTTGTATGGGATTCCTCATTATCGAAGACAAAAGCACGAAATTTTGTTTTTAGTAAGAAGTAAAAAAAAATGTGTTTTTGCAATTTTGACACAAATAGGGAATGAAAGGCCGTATGGAAGTAAGCAAAGGATGGAATAACAAAAAACGTCTTAAAATAAGCTTTTCATAGTAATACAGCATTTAATATGTGTATCTATTTCAAATTCAAATTAAGTACCCAAAAAAATAAAAATGTTACTCAAAGTAACTATTCCACGCAGACGAAGTTGCGGGCAAAAGCTACATAATAAATACTTGTGTTTATAATGTTGATGCCATCAAAATTGACTTTCATAAGTGTACAAATTGTACCTAAATGAATAAAGAAATTTTGACTTTGACTATAATATCATCTACTTAAATATAACTTCGCAAGAAATGTTGATAAGCACCAGCTTCCAAACGGACTAGGTATATTTGAGTTAGGACAAAACTGAGTTAGGAAAATCTAAACGATTTAACAGTCATTTTAGATCATCGAAAGTCATAAAAATCTTTAAAATCGGTACACCCAGTAAAGAGTGAGGTAACACACATAAAAAATCTACAGTTGAATTGAGAACCTCCTCAGTTTTTTGAAGTCGGTTAAAACGTTACTATTGTAGTAGCGTTTTATATAAAACTAGTATTAAACTTGTTTCTTGGTGAAAACGAGGGGTTAGAGCTAGCGGTCCCATTTAAATTTGATCGATAGTTAACAAGTAGTTTTTGAGTTATCCTTAATAATGAATATTTAATTGACATCGATGATATCGTAATCTTATCACCTGTGTGTCTAAAAGATCTCCGGATAGTTTACTGAAAATTTAACTAAAAAGCTAAAATTAATTATTTTTAAATAAAAAAAACTGCCTTCAAAACTAAACACGGAGAAATAAAAATTTTGTTACTAAAAAGCTAAATGTTTTTTTGAGGTCGGTGCCAACCTCAATATTTGAAATAAACGTTGTCACTTGTATTTGGGACCAACCTCAAAAAAAATCTAGATTTTCATCTCAGACCAATCTTTTTTATTGGTCTGAGATTTTCATAAGCTTCGTTTTTAGTTTTGAACGCGATTTTTTTTTTTTATACTACAAAACTTACACCACGGGTCCAGAGCACGGTAATATTATCTATATCCAGAGCCTGAGTTAACATTCCGTTACACATAAAGCCACAATTGGCAGTATGGGCCGTATAATAAATGGTAACGTATAGTGTAACACCCTGGTCGTTGACTTTTGTGTTAGATTGTTTACTGAAGGATAGTTACTTTTCGGGTTTGGTACCCCTTTTATGTAGGCGACAGGCTGGCAACCTGTCACTAATAAAATATCTTATTCAACGTAAAAAATCGGAAGTGGTCTCCCCTTGACTTTCTCGTATACTGGAAACGACTCAAAAGTTGATAGAAACCTTATATTTTGATGTCATATATGCATGTTAAATTTTGGTCACCCATCCGAGTACCGAACACGCACTTGGTTGCTTAACTTTCGTGATCGACGACTCAAAAGTTGATAGAAACCTTATATTTTGATGTCATACACGCATGTTAAATTTGGTTGCAATAAGTTAAAACATACTCGAGTTATCGTGGTAACGCACAGACACACACACACACACACACCGACATCATTCCAAAAAAATATTTTTGGACTCATGGAGGTCCAAAACGTGTAAATCCGTCAAAATCTCGAGGTCGAATTTTTTGACGATTACAAGACTCCCTCTATACTACGTATACTAGAAAGTAAAAATAATAAAATTGTTATTCCTTTAAAATTTAAATAGTCTGTAGTTTTCACTACAATGTATCTGGCGCGGCTGAGACCTGGTGTCCAAGACACAGGATTTTCCTAGTTTGGGCACCAGTCTCCCATATCTTAATATACATATATAAATTACGTGTCACGTTGTTTGTCCGCGATGGACTCCTAAACTACTTAACCGATTTTAATCAAATTTGTACACCGTGTGCAGTTTGATCCAACTTGAGAGATAGGATAGTTTTTAATCTTGATAAGTAGTCCTCATTATTTTTAAACTGCAAATTCAATGTTATAGGATAGTAGTATGAAATTACCACAAAGCGTGGCCGGGACAGCTGGTCTTTCTATAAAGTTGAAAATGTACTAACTTTTATTTATTATTTTAGCAATATTAATTAGTCTTGAGTTCCTTTTATGTATATGAGGAGTTATGAATAGGAGAAAATAAACATTATTATTATTATTAATTTTCTCAGCTTTAGGCTAGGGGTTCAAAAACCTGCTACGGGCTGTGCCAAGTAGCAGATTTGTTAAGGTTGTACATTGGGTACGTCATCTTGAAGGAATCGCCTAACCATTCTGCAGCTGTTTAAAATGGCAGCTTCCTCCATTTTTATGTTAATACTTGATTATTATTACTATTAGGAGGCACTGCGTGGCCCATACTGTCAGACGTGGCTTTATGTGTAACGAAATGTTACCTAAGGCTATGCTCTACTCCTCATAGCATTACGACGGGAATCGTATGAACAAAAATAATGCAAATCCTGAAAGTTGTACTTTCAGGATTTGCATTATTTTTGTTCATTGTAGATTTTAATAAAAGTATATCGCTGAAAATAATAAAAGATGCTTTAAAACCTTATTTCCGCACGTGTCTATGTGGTGTAGAACATAACTTAGTTGGCAATTCAACGTGCTACTTACAAAACAGAAAAATGGTTTTCAGCAAAACGGTACTGCTAATTAATTACTTTAACAATCACCTGAATACGCTAAACGTTAAATATTATGTCGCAGTGCGTATAAAAAAATCGGGCAAAACGCGAAAAGTCTGTTCTCATAGAAATATTATTGGCATAACGCAAAGTTATTAATAGTACCTATAGGTATGTAGTTATTTATAATTACATGAAATTGTTGTATTGTCAATAATAATACACACAGTTCTGATTTCCTTTTCCGTGCATGCAGTTCGGCTATGGAATGCTCTACCTGAGAGTATTAGGTGTGCTCGCTCATTTAATTCCTTTAAAATCCAAGTTAGGAGTCACTTCCTGACTTCCTGATCACCTGTCATTAGCTGTTGTCCCTATACTATATTCTTTTCCTTACGTAACTTTTTTTGTATTTATTATTATTATTTTATTTGTTTTTGATTGTTATAATTCTTTCCACTTTCCTGCACCCATGCCTTATTTACTTTCCTTTCTTTCAATGTTGCCTGGAAGAGATTACTTGTTAGCAATAAGGCCGCCTACTTTTTAGTCTCTTTTTGTCTATTTGTATTGTGTATTTTTCTATTTAGTGTGCAATAAAATTAATTATTATTATTATTAATAGCATATTTCCACGCTCACGCTAACTATTTAGCCAAATTAAGTACCTATTATTAAGAACACGTGTTATGGATACTAGATAATTAACGCAAAATATACCTAATACTAGTTGACAATAGGAAATCACAACGTGAACTAATAAAGATAACTCATTTCTTTGTCGCACAATCAAGAAATGGAATTCACTGCCAGCATACGTGTTACCTCCTACAATTCTGGCTCATTCGAAAATCAAATCAGAAATGCTTTATTATGATCAAAATGTTATAAGAAATAATTAAATCCGCAGGAAGTATAAAACTGTGTAGCAGACAACAGCACCCTCCTCCGATTGTACTACAAAGTTCTTAGTTCACAAATTACACACACAACTTATTTTATCCTACGAGATGGCAAACTTCTTGCGGTCCACCTGTAGGCCAATTCCCTAACTTTTTTTGACAGTTGAAAGTGATGATCACACGACACGCAATTATGGCACTGGCCGCGTAAAACAGCAATGGATACGTAATTCACTCAGTGATCATCACTTTCAACTGTCAAAAAAAGATAGCGAATAGCCCCCCTGGTGTTAAGTGGTTACCGTCGCCTATATATACTTGCAATATTAAGGGTAAATCACTTAACACTGCAAGTGCGTTGCCGTCCTGGCGACTAAGACGATATGCCTTCCATGCCCAGTAATTACACTGGCTTTCCCTTCAATCAGAAACACAGCGAACTGCTTCACGGCAGAAATAAGAAAGGCGGTGATACGTACCCAGACGACCCTACATATGGATCTACCACTTAGTATAAAACCAGTTAATAATACTTAGTTATAAAAATTATACAATCAGTTAAGTGAATGTGTGGGGTGTGGGTGTATGAGCGTGTGAGTGGTGTGTGGTGAGTGTTAAATAGAGGCGTGGAGGAGCACCGTTCAGGTCGGCAAGGCAAGGGTGGGTAGCGCGGAGGTTTATTATCATTATACAATTTTAGACAATAAAATATATCGTGTATGCATTTAAATTATAGTGTACCATGGAGAAACGATGCTGCGAATGAACTAGCCAGAAGGCGATCAGGAATTAAGCCGTTAGGTCCTTAACCAACCATTCCCATTTCTCTTAGCTGGTTCAAAAGTAGAATGAATCAAGTAAACACCAAACATTTGCATTTTTATTTACAACTTTGGAGGACTGAATACAGGCAAGGCTTTCCTTACCCAACATACAAGCCTCGTCTATCCGAGGATTTATAACAGCTAAGTAGATCACATCATCATCATCATCATTTCAGCCAAGAGACGCCCACTGTTGGACATAGGCCTCCCCCAAGCATCTCCAAACCGGTCGGTCCTGCGCTGCCCGCATCCAGCAGCTGACGATCCTGGAGGATCGTGACGATCTAGTAAGGGTCGCGGGAAGCCACTGGAAGTAGATCACGACTCCGGCTAATTACGGGGGTCTAACAGATACCTTTTCAACCCAGGTATCGTGGACAGTTCACTATGCAGAGCTTGCATGGCGACAGAACAAACAGTCGCCCACGTTCTGCTGAAAGTGGAGTGGAAAGAGGTTCAGTGGAGAGTCCTGCTACCTGGCAAAATAGCTGGGATCTCCGAGTAGGTGTATTTGGTGACATCAAGGTGCAAGGTGACTTTCTGGAGGAATCAGGTTTGGTTGGAGTGAACCAGCTCACACCCTCCGACATAAAACAGTCGCAACAAAAGTAAATTTGCGGAGAGCAGGAGGGAAGATTTGTCATGTCCATGTGCCTCACCATAGGGAAAGATTGTCAGCCTATCGCCTACATAAAATTAGTATTGCTGCTTCTGGCTTCCGATGCTCCTCTCTGCGACGAGATGGACCCGGCACCCGTGTGGCGTATCAATAGAATGCTAAGGGCTTTCGTCTCATTAGATTTTTTTCAGTTCACCCGATTTTTCTAATGACTGCAACTTAAATTAAGATATATAAACGCACCTTTATCTACAGAAATCATTCGTTAATCGTTACAAAAACGTAAACGGTTTCGGATCTATCAATTAGTTATAGAAGTAAGTTGATTTTTCTTACTATATTATTTTCCAATAAAAAAAATAATTTGGACTGAAATAAGCTATAGATTCATCTAAAATCAAACTTCGATGAATAGTAATAATTATTGTGTTCTGTATCGTAAAATTCAATTATAACATAACCGTTGCCTCCGGGTTTGGCGAGAAGTGCGCTTCTACCATCCGCCTTATAATCACTTACCAACAGGTCAGATAAAGGCAATTATTCCCCGTCAAGAATTTAAGCAACTAAGTGAGTGGTCAGTACTCGGATGGGTGACCCAGTGTTTCAACTCCCACCATTGATTCGAGACCAATGGTGGGAGTTGAATGGCCATTTGTGAAACTTTGGCATTTCACTAGGAGCTAATCTAAATTTATTTCTTCCAGAAATACACCATGGCTGCCTTCTATATGCTGTTGCTGCTGCCGGCCCTGGCGCTCGCCAGAATCGAAGTCGACCTTTCAGGCGTCTTCGACCCGAAGAACCCCAACATGAAGGTGTACCTCTCAGGCAACCAAGTTGACATCATCAGCGACCAAGAGAGATCCACCTTCAAGCTCAGCGATAGCCAACTGAAGGACGCCGTCCGGGCTTACTTCGGCAAGCGCCCTGACGATGCTTACCTCCGCAGTCCTACGCCTTGGGGCGACCTCTACAAGACTTACGGCTGGCCGCAAGTCACCAGAACCCTTGTCCCCAGGGAGGGAAAGATCCTTGGCATCCAGTCCCAGCCCACGATCGTGATGCAGCAAGTCTTCGAGAACAACAGCTCCAAACCCGCGACGTTCAACGTTGGCATCTCCCAAGAGGTTCAGAACACCGCTTCTTCATCCTGGACTAAAGGTGGTTCTCTTACTGTTGGCCAGGAGATCAGTTACGGCTTCGACATTGAGGTTGCCGAGGGCGGCGGTACCACCTCCTTCTCATACACCAGCTCTTGGGGTCAGAACGTCGAGAAATCCGAGACAATCACTGTTGGATCTTCGTCAGCTATGGAAATCGTGCTGCAGCCGGGTCAAGCTGTGGTGGCTATGCTCCAGGCGACCAGAGGCACGATCAAAATCCAAGTAGACTATGAGGCGTACTTGTCTGGCACCACAGCTGTCAACTACTCGAGCCCGTACCAGGGACATCACTTCTGGGGTCTTGGAATCGGCAGCGTGATGAACGGCGGCGGCATCAGCAACAAGGTTACCTCCCGCGAAGTTATTGAGATCGGCTTCTACTCCAACTCCAAGGTGACCGTCCACGACAGGGCGTACGGTCACTCCCTCTTGTCAAGCCAATAATAAACTAGTTCTTGTGTATTTAAATAAAGTATTTTCTAATTCGTAACGTCTTTATTACTTTTCTTGCAAGCATCCCAGAATTTTGATGACCTTCCACCAATCCGCATTGGGCAAGCGTGGTGGATGTGCCGGCCGTGACTTACCTATCACACTAGACATTGACTTATCGTAGTTATCTAAACCAGATTAGAACTATTCAGTCCAACAGTATATAATACACGGTGTATTTAGTATATAAGTCTATGGAATTAGGAAATAAATCACTATCGCATATAAACGAGAGCATAATTACATCTCCCAGTCCCTTGGCATATTTGGTGACCCCGGCCTATGCCTCCTTCGAGGACAAGAAGAAGCCTTGTGTCCCAAAAGTGGTTCAAATTATAAAGGCTGTTATGATGAAGTCCGGCAATGTTGCGTCCACAGATATATCAATCTAAGGAGATCGGTCGAATCGCCGAGTTCATAGGAAGACCGTGTGTCGCGATCAGCGGCCGTACTACATAACATGGTTCTAGTTGAGCATGCCGTAATATACACTATTCATTGCGCGCGTCTTAAGGACTGCGAAGCGATGAAAGTTAAGCACAGCCGCAAAGGAGATCGGTCGAATCGCTGAGTTACGTATTTACTTGACTTTTTCACAAGTTAAACGCCGGCTTGGCCTATCTCCTTGTATTATTAAATCTGTGGTTGCGTCGCTCCCGAATTGCTGGCAACACGTTGCGTGGGACATTTGTCCCCTCCTGGGTTTAGCTATTATCTTAATAAGTCTCCATAAAAAAGTTATCGACATTTTTTTATTTCTACTGGTAGTCATAAGACTGACAGTCCCTCAGTGATGCATGCTGACTGCTAAGAAAAATCACAATGTAATTTTTTCTCCTACTCATTTCAAGAAATAAATTAAATTTTGACCTGCGTGGGGGTGAAATAGGGAATGAAAGTTTGTATGGAAGTTCGTTATTGTTGAAGATAAAACCATGAAACTTTGAATTTAGACACGAAATAAATAATTCTAGCGTTTTTGGAATATTTAACCATGTGGTATCCCCACATGGTTAAATTAGGGGATGAAAGGTCGTAAGGAAGTCCAAACAAAGTCACGCTTTCGCGCTTAACACTTGTACTGATATTGATGAAATTTAACACTAAAATAGACTAGACCTTGAGATTCTTGAGATAGGACATAAGATACCTTTTTGTAAAAAAGGGCATAAACGGGGTTGAAATAAGGGATGAAAGTTTGTATGCGATTCCTCAATATCGAAGATAAAACCATGAAACTTTGTATACAGATAGGCACTTGATAAGAAGTAAATACATATCTGTTCTATCGTTCAGCAAACCTAACAGCCGAACCGATTTTGATGTAATATGGTACAAAATTAGACTATCCCTTGAGATAGAACATTAGCTAAATTTTGTTGTAAAAATGGCATGAAGGGATTCAAATAAGGGATGAAAGTTTGCATGGGATTCCTCATTATCGAAGACAAAACCACGAAACTTTGTATTTAAAAACATAAAAAATATCATAAAAAACAATCGTACACTAAAATCCTTCCTTCCTTTTGGCGACGCGTAGTCGGTTAAAAAACAGTGACTATATCTTATCACTAACTGTCAGAACAGAGTTATTGCTGTTTACAAACGCGTAAATATTTTTAACACTAGAAAAAATACACTGAAAAAAATCGACCTGCCTCAGGCGGGAATCGAACCCAGCATCTTTCGCAACCCGGGCGGCTGAGTTGACCACTACGCCACCGAGGCACTGCTTTCGCTGTCGAAATTTGTCAGTGCTTGGTGCTTATGTTTTTGTGGTAAACATTGTTTCATCAAATCTTTGAATTTTGCACTTCTAAGATCCGAACGAAATATTTTTACAAATATTTGACGCCCAGTTAAGATAAAACTATTTTACATTATGGCATAATTTTTGCGTTAACAAACGCGTAAATATTTTTAATACTAGAAAACATACACTGAAAAAATCGACGTGCCTCAAGCGGGAATCGAACCCAGCATCTTCCGCAATCCGGGCGGCTGCTTTAACCACTACGCCACCGAGGCATTGCTTTCGCTGTCGAAATTTGTCCGTGCTTGTAGTCCAAGATCCCGGTGCCCCCAGACGTTATTTATTTGGGGGATGTTTGGCCCCTGCAATTGGTCTGGCTGCTGACAAAAAATATTAAAATAGTTTCCTGAGTAATATTTATAAAAATCAAGACTGAGAATATAAGTAAAGTAACATTATTTTTTAAGGAGCTTTAAAGCGTCTGGTAAAACTTACGGCCGAAGGTAAGTGTCTGGCAATATTGATTATTAATTTTTGATAATATTCTGTAAAACATACATAAAAATCAGCACTGAGACTTCAAGAAAAGTGAATAATTTTTTTACCTACCTTTAGCACCTGGTACCTGACAATTGGCCGTCGGCCCAAGCTAGCAGGTATCCATACACTCAAGGCTAATACTAACACTACGTTATCTCACACATTTTATTAGTGAGAAAATAAGTACCGTCTGCACCGAGATCTTACTCTATTGGTGCTTATGTTTTTGTAGTACAAAAACAAACAAGAACTACCAACTCCCTGGGAATCGAACCTGGAAGCTATGAATCTACCTGTGTTCCAACTTTTTTAATATTATTTGGTTAGCAGATAACTATACGGCCCGCCTAGTGGTAAGCAGAGCCTGCAGCACTGAATCACGCGATGCAATCCTTGACCCCTTCCCTAGTCTGTGGAGGTCTGGTAACATTACCAAAAGAAACACTTACTTGCCTGTGCATCAAAATATAAGGTTTCTATCAACTTTTGAGTCGTCGATCACGAAAGTTAAGCAACCAAGTGCGCGGTCGGTACTCGGATGGGTGACCTAAAATTTAACATCAAAATATAAGGTTTCTTTCAACTTTTGAGTCGTTCCCGGTATGCGAGAAAGTCAAGGGGAGACCACGCCCGATTTTTTTTCAAAGGAAGATGTGATTTTTCGTGTTGGATCGACGATCTGGTAAAGGTCGCGGGAAGTCGCTTGATTCAGGCAACGCACGAGCGATCAGTTTGGATATCCTTGGGGGAGTCCTATGTCCACCAGTGGGCGTCTCTCGGCTGATATGATGATGATATTGAGTAATATATCATCATTTCAGCCGAGAGACGCCCACTGTTGGACATAGGCCTCCACCAAGGATCTCCAAACCGGTCGCTCCTGCGCTGCCCGCTTTCAGCGGCTTCCCGCGACCTTTACTAGGTCGTCAGTCCACCTTATGGGGGGCCTACCAACGCTGCGTTTCCTGGTACGTGGTCGCCATTCGAGGACCTTTCCGCCCCAGCGGCCGTCAGTCCTCCTCGCAATGTGCCCTGCCCACTGCCACTTAAGGTTCGCAATTCTTTGGGCTATATCGGTGACCTTGGTTCTCCTGCGGATCTCATCATTTCTGATACGATCACGCAGAGAAACTCCGAGCATAGCCCTTTCCAGTAATATATTATATATTTTAATTAAACATTATTATTAATTTAAGGTTGGCAGTGATATCTGAAAAGTTGTTTGTCAGCTTCATGTCGACATTTCAATATTATTGTAATATTTCGACCTACTTACTATTATTATTTAAGCTGATTCACACTTTACGTTGAAAACTCAATAATTAGTAACAGCACTTCGAGATATTTTCACAAAGCAAATTAATTTAGTTTCTGCTGTAAAAATGGACAGGTATGTCAACGTTCAATTTTATATTGTTATATTTTTATTTAATTAGAAATGTATTTAATTTCAATTAAATACGTAATTTTAATCGCATTTTATTTTAAATGCAACAAAAACAGCCCTGGCTAAGTCTCTTATTATTATAATTTCGTAAAAGGGTTCGAAACTTCTGGTGTCGTGAAAGGCGACTGGAAATTTGTACCCACCGTCGTCATGGGTTCCACCGTATCCACCAATAATAGCATGCCGAAGAATGGCTGACGAGTGGTAGACTATTTATAGCGGTAATACTCGCACGGTGGCGCGAATATTTTCATCTCCCTGTCCTCTTCTTTCAAAGTCTCGACATATTCAGTCTCTATGTTGAAATCCGGTTTTATTAATGATAACTAAATTATTTCCAGAAAGTGCTTGCTGCTCTTCCTGCTACCGACGCTTGTCCGCTCCCAAATCACAATATCCATCGAGGCGACGGACTCCGCGAGCGTATCCAGAGTGTACCTCTCCGGTTCAGTGCGTGACATCATCAGCAACGAAGAGCAGGTCTCCTTCGGCATCACAGAGGTGCCACTCCTAAATGGCGCTGAGAGATTCAGCGGCGGCAGGCCCCAGGACGTCTACGTCAGAAGCCCAACTCCTTGGAATGATTTGTACTCATCTTACGGCTGGAGCCAAGTCACCAGGGTCCTGAGGCCAGTCAGGAGCAGAATCTCCGGCATCAAAAGCGAACCAGTCATCGTGGCGACTAAAGAACTGATCAACAATAGCACTTTCGTCGGCCAGTTCACTGCTGGCATCCTTCAAGAGGTGCAGAACACTGTCTCCAGCTCCTGGGAGAGAGGGCGGGATCTGACAGTTGGACAGACCTTCAATTATGAGGTGAAGATGGGTTTTGGAAGCATCTCAGGCGGGGGAAGCGTCAGCTATACGTCCAGTTGGGGTAAAAGCACAACTGAGTCCCAGACGATGCGAGTTGGCTCCAGTGCTGGCGTAGAAGTGAGCTTGGCGCCTGGCAAAGCCGTGGTAGCGACCATGAGTGCTACTCGAGGATATATGAACGTTGAAGTGGATTACGAAGCCACGTTGACTGGTGTGGTTGCCTGTAACTACCCTAGGAGGTACAACGGCCATCATTTCTGGGCGTATAATGTCAACAGCGTGATGCAAGCTATTAGTCTCCCCACGACTTTGACCTCTCGGGAGACCCTCAAGATTGGTTTCTACTCCACCGCGCGCTTGGTGGTATCAGATTTAATGACTAGGAAGGTGATTCTCGACATACCCGTCGATATTACTCCTGCAGACGAGATTGTTAAGGATTCCAAAGTAGTCAGTATCCATTATGAAGATTAAACTTAAATAAATGAACATTCGTAATTTTTCTTTTTTTTCTTTACCCAAATTGTCTCCCAACTGGAGTTTTAGTTACATTTTTCATGAGCAGCATCAGGGTTCATGGTTCATTATCATCATAACAGACTTTATAATTTGCCCCACTGCTGGGACACAAGACCTCTCATCGAAGGACCTCTCCTTCGATGTCAATGAGAGGTCTTGTTTTTCTGATTCTACTCTGCCGGCATCACCGGCTACATACAGGATGTTTGGTACAATTCAAAATTGTAAAAATGTTTTTGTAATTTTTCATACATTTTGTTTTTCCGATGAAACTATTTGTATGGAGAAATATATTTCTTTATATCACCATAGTATTTATATGACTATGTTAGCATGGGTAGGTGCCGGCTTCATACCCCATGTACCAAACACCTTGTATATAGGTTCATGGTTATTTTTTTTATGACCAAGCGGAGAGTTGAATATGTGTCAAGAGTCAAGTGCCTAGATTACTACAAACCTACTGATGCTTGCTACTTATGAAAAAATCGGGAGTGGTCTCCCCTTGACTTTCTCGTATACCGGAAACGACTCAAAGGTTGATAGAAACCTTATATTTTGATGTCATACATGCACGTTAAATTTTGGTCACCCATCAGAGTACCGACCGCGCACTTGTTGTTTAACTTTCGTGATCGACGACTCAAAACTTGAAAGAAACATTATATTTTGATGTCATACATGCATGTTAAATTTGGTTGCAATAAGTTAAAGCATACTCGAGTTATCGTGCTAACGCACAGACACACAGACATACAGACACACAGACATAATTCCAAAAATGGTATTTTTGGAGTCAGGGAGGTCCAAAACGTGTAAATCCGTCAAAATCTCGAGGTCAAATTTTTTGACGATTACAAGACTTCCTCTATACTTTGTATACGAGAAAGTAATAAGGAACAGGGGCTAACTATAGAAAAATAATAAAACTATACAAACTTCCTATATTCTTTTTTTATATTCTTTAATGGTAAACATTGTTTCATCAAATTGAAATTTGCACTTCAAAGACCCGATGTTTACCTTAAAACATAAGCACCAAGCACTGACAAATTTTGACAGCGAAAGCAGTGCCTCGGTGGCGTAGTGGTTAACGCAGCCGCCCGGATTGCGGAAGATGCTGGGTTCGATTCCCTCCTGGGGCGATCGATTTTTTCAGTGCATTTTTTCTTTTTCTTTTTTTATTGAATGCCCCTCGTACCTAGTTATTTCAATTTCTTGCCAAATTGTCAAATAAAAAATTAAACAATTTCATTGCTTTCAAAAATTAGTCCATTTGAGTGTTAATAAATAATAAATTATGCAATATACGTCATTTAGATACTTTATTTATTAAAATACATAACAATCGGTATTTTTTTTGCTTTACAAGTAACATTACTGATGGCTCTATTTACTATCTGTGCTATTTACTTAAAAGTTATTTCCACCGGTAGATCATACATCACCTTCCTAGTCTTCAAATCTGTCACCACCAGGCGCGCGGTCGTGTAGAATCCAATCCTGAGGACCTCGCGAGACGCCAGGCCAGTCGGGAGGTTGCCCGCTCTCATCACATTATTAACGTTATACGCCCAAAAATGATGTCCATTGTATTTCCTGGGATAGTTGCAAGCTACAGCACCACTCAACGTAGCTTCATAATCCACTTCAACGGTCATAGATCCTCGGGTAGCAGTCAGAGAGGCGAGGATCGCTTGTCCAGGCTCTAAAGACACTTGTACTCCAGCACTGGAACCCAAAGTCACTGTTTGCGAATGCGTGGAGCTCTCACCCCAAGTAGACGTGTAGCTCATGGTCACACCGCCTGTACCAGAGTTCATGCGAACGTTATACTCGATCCACATTCCAGCTGAAAGCTGGTGTCCTCTCTGCCAGGAGCTAGCGACCGTGTTCTGAACTTCTTGGAGGATTGCTGCCGTGAACACTGAGGTAAAGTTACTTCTGTTCACATATTCTTCGGAGGCGACGATGACTGGTTCGCTTTGTACCCCAGCAACTCTACTCCTCACCGGTTTCAAAGTTCTGGTGACTTCTGGCCACCCGTACGATAAGTACAAGTCGTTCCACGGCGTGGGACTTCGCACGAAGACATCTTGCGGCCTTCCACCGCTGTGTCGTTCTACTGCGTTCTTCAGAGGAGCGTCTGTTATGCCGAATGAGGTTCTCTCTACATCGCTGATGATGCCCCACGATGAGCCATCCAGGTGGACATTGGCGATGCCGTGGGAGTCTGATGATTCGATGGAGACTGAGATCTGTCCGCGGCAGACAGCTGGCAGCAACAGTAGTAGAAGGAAAAACCTGAAGGAAACCAAAATTTAATTGAGTAAATATATTTTACAATAACATATTTTTGTGTTTCTATTGGTGAGTAAGGTTGCACTGCTGCACGGGGTAGGGAAAGGAACTAGGGTTGGCAGCCCACGACTGTCACATCAATGTTTATTTTATTTATTTAAGGGCAACCAACAAAACATACACTAAGAATATAATTCTTACAAAAATAGGTACAAATTTATCTTATATCTAAGTGTTGTTTTACTTATGTTACAAGCGTCTATAGGCTAGTGAATGATTACCAGCAGGTTGGCCGTATGCTGCTGCTTGTCTACCAATCTATAACGTAAAGGAAATGAGCACAGATAAATGCATAGCAACACGGAAAATTTAAATTCAAAATGATTCCAATTTTTGTATTTTCAAATACTTATGTAGTAGTTAATTCACAATATTGATTTCAATTTCATACAATAATATAGCAGCAAATATTAAATTATTACTTGTACTATTCAAAACTATACAGTAAAATTCAAACATAAGACAAACTTAGTTTATTTGAAGCGTTGTGGTGGAGTGGGTAGTAACGCTGTTTACATATCAAGCAGTCCGGGTTCGAATCCTGGCAGGAGCCATGGCGTTTATGTATTTCGTCATCATCATCAACAGCTCATATAATGCCCCCACCTCGGGCTCGAGCCTACCCCACATTAGGGGCGATTAGGCCTTAGTCAACCACACTGGCCAAGTGCGGGTTGGTCGACTTCACACACAACCTAAGAATTTCTACATAGGTGTGTGTGAAGGTTTCATATGTAAACGTACATGTGAATTGAAAATTTTAAAATACATTGGTAGGTAAATGGCGGGCCTCGAACCAGTGGCGCCCGGGTGGCAGACAACGCCCTTACGCACTACGCCACCGACGCTTTTATGGAAATTGTCCATGACAGCAAAAAGTTGCCGTGCCCTAAGTAAGTAGGGTAATCGACTATGGACTTATTGTGTATTAACCTTATCATTTTAAAAATTACAAATATTATTTTTTACGTACCTGTCCATGTTGACCGGGGAATATAATTATAATATTATGTTTTTGCAATTAATTCAATATTAGCTATTGCCACATTTTGCCTAGAAGCGAAAATTATTAAAAAGAACATTGATTGCATTACCATCTTTTCAATGCAGTTGATAACTCATTTAAATACTGAATTTTGACTATTATCGCTAATAAAATAAAGCTTCTAATTCTTGCAACAATATAATATCGTCAACAGGCGCTTGGTAAAGAGAAATGAGGCATTATTATACAAAGGAAATAGTGAACAATATTTTGCTTATGAACGATGAAAAATTTTTTGCAAGCCCAAATTGAATTCCTATTTTTTACACAGGTACCTACGTACTGACAAACATACAGCGAAATTCTAAAAGGGGTCGACTAGAGCTTCAGGTAAAGGTTACTCACAAAGCCACATCTGGCAGTATGGGTCAGACAGTACCTCAAAATAGTGACAGGTGCTAACAATCCTTCAGTAAACAAACCAACTGAAGTTATCGATCAGCTGGCTCGTAACTTTTTTTGACAGTTGAAAGCGATGGTCAACGATTGAATTACTCCATATCCATCCATGGCTGTTTTTACACGAGAAATGCTATAATAGCGTGTCATGTAAAAAAGACAAAGGCAAAGACTCTTTATTTCGCTTGATATATGGTACATTATGGGATCATACATATTGGTACTTAATTCACATACTTCACCAGAAACTGGTACGCAAAAATTAAAAATAATACTATTTGAGGGGTTAAAATATTCTTCTAAAGAGTAAAAACTTTTCTCTATGAGCAAAGAAGGTTGCTATGAGCCATTTTTTTTTCTAGGTGGTAGACCCAAATGTAGGGTCGTCTGGGTAGGTACCACCGAGTTTGTTATTTCTGCCGTGAAGCAGTTCCATGTTTCGGATTGAAGGGAAAGGTAGCCAGTGTAATTACTGGGCATGGAAGGCATATCATCTTAGTCCCCAGGATGGCAACGCGCTTGCAGTGTTAATTGATTTACCCTTAATATTGCAAGTGAGGCGACGGTAACCACTTGACACCAGGTGGACCGCAAGCTTGTTTGGCATCTCTTCGTATAAGATAAAATAAAAAAATTGTTTCGTCTTAAAATATTTATTGGGTATTTTATTAACGGATATGTAATTCATTCTGATGGATGATCACTTTCAAATGTCAAAAAAAGCTAGCAAATAGGCCAGCTGGACAAATGTTACACACAAAATCTCAAAATTAACCCGGACTGCTGAGATGAGTTTGAGTCCAGTACAGCTTTAATTATGCCTGGCCCATGCCTTGTAGTGTCACAAAATAGTGGCAGGTTGCCAATTGAACCCAAAAATTAACCTGACTAAATGAACAAATAATTAAAAGCCTGACAGATCTTACACTCTACCGACATAATATCATCTCAAGAATCCGTGTATTATTTTATCGTAATTTTCGTCATGTAGTATCATCAGCCTTAGACCCACTGTTGGACATAGGCCTCCACCAAGGATCTCCAAACCGGTCGGTCCTGCGCTGCCCGCATCCAGCGACTTCCGGCGACCTTTACTAGATCGTCAGTCCACCTTGTGGGACACTACTACCAACGCTGCGTTTCTTGGTACGTGGTCGCCACTCGAGGACTTTTCCGCCCCAACGGCCGTCAGTCCTCATCGCAATGTGCCCTGCCCACTGCCACTTAAAGTTCGCAATTGACATTTAAGTAGATAATCTATAAGTGGGTTGGCTTGTTTTGTTACCCATTACCCATAGTGTAGAGAATCAAGAATGCACATAATTAGTCGATAATTTAAATTGGTTGATAATGGAACTTCCTACATTACACATAAATAGCTATCTATCGAAAACGTGAAAAAATAGATTTGTCATATATTTTGGTTGCACTTTCCTTTCGCGATTTCGTCGTTGGTCCCTTTGTTTTGTTTGCTTATATAATAAGATTGTTAACGGAGCCATAGACCACGGAGTAAAACATAGACTGTCTACTACGCCATCGACTGTCCTTAACTCAATAACTCTCAATATCCCTATAAAATTTGCCAAGTTTTAGCAATTATGTCCGGTTTTCCGGCGAGCATTTTGGTGAAAGTAGATGAAGCCAAACGTAGGAAGTGATATCTGCCTACCTCATGGAAGAGAAGCATGATGGAATAATTGTATTTCTGCGTTTACAAACGCGTAAATACTAATATTAGAAAAATGCACTGAAAAAAAATCGACTTGCCTCAGGCGGGACTCGAACCCGCACCTTCCGCAATACGGGCGGCTGCGTTGACCAATTACGCCACCGAGACACTGCTTTTCGCTGTCGAAATTTGTCAGTGCTTGGTGCTTATGTTTTTATGGTAAACATTGTTTCATCAAATCTTTGAAATATTTCGGTCGGGTCTTAGAAGTGCAAATTTCAAAGATTTGATGAAACAATGTTTACCATAAAAACATAAGCACTAAGCAATGACAAATTTCGACAGCGAAAGGCAGTGTCTCGGTGGCGTAATTGGTCAAGAGAAGCATGACTTTATGTTACCCAAGTAACAAAGTTACTAAAACCTGAGGACGTTTTAGAGCTAAGTAGTAATGATGATTAGAACTTTAATGATGTTGTAAACGTTTAAAGAACCTCAAATAGGCATCAGTTTTATTGTATAAACTTTAGATAAAGGCATGTATTTAGGCAAAGGTGGGAAATAAAGTTATGCACTTTATTTATTTATTGATCACCGCATAAATGATTGCAGAAAGGTTTACTTAAGCTTAATGTTATTATAATTATTTTTGAAGACCACATCCGATAAAGCAATTAAGTAGCTACATTATAATTATATGCTAAATAGAATTTAAAAATACTTTTAAAAATATAAAATACATTATTACATCTTCTCTTTCAATAATATAACACCAGGAAAGTTAGAGAAGTGACTTTCTGAACTAGCGAAAGCCATTTCATGAAGAGGTCCAAATCTTTGGTCTTAGTCAAGCTGTTGAACTCTCTTATAAGACGATTAATAGGTGCGTGGTGACCAAGATTGGTTCTACTAGAATCGGTCACCAGAAGGTTATACCTAGAAGCTCGAGGGAGTTTTAGCGGCGTCGAAAAAGACAGAGTTCCTTGTACTAGAAAAAAAAACGCCCGCCTGAGGCTAGTCGATTTTTTTCAGTGCATTTTTTCTAGTATTGAAAATATTTACGCGTTTGTAAACGCAAAAATAAAATTATTCCATGGAGTTCCTAGTAATTCGGGAGCTTTCAGGATGCCATTGCCAGCTTCTAGAGAAATAATAAATCATGCAAGCGTCTTCGATCCGAAAGGGGTAGAATATTATGTTTGTTTTTTTTGTATGTAGCGACAAACATTACAGGCGATAAATTCAGTTGACCTTTGACATAAAAACATTTACTTGTTTACTTTAAAAAACAGTGATACTCATCATAAAAATTAATAAATTACTTTTATTTTACGTATTTTACTTACTAAGTGGAAATTCGGGTATGCAAAAATTATAACTCATAAAACATTTTGCTGATTGTTAACATTGTCATTACTAACTGTCTCACGCGGCTCCGTTTGCGTAAATTGCCACCGGAAAGTTTGTTTTTTTATTTCATCTGATAGAATGAAATGAATATAAAAAACACTCTTTATTTAAATGGACGTTTCTTAATACTTTTAAATCGTCAAAAGCTTGCATTAAGCTTTTTTATATTTAATTTAATTTATCGATTTATTATTTTATTTATCGACGCTTTTACCACGGTAATGTTATCTATTTACCATGAATTTGAATTTGAATTCTTAGGTTGTGTGTGAAGTCGACCAACCCGCACTTGGCCAGCGTGGTTGACTAAGGCCTAATCGCCCATAATGTGGGGTAATAGGCTCGAGCCCGAGGTGGGGACATTATATGAGTTGTTGATGACGATGATATTATATAAGTAGTTTTACGGATTTTTTAAATTTATTAATGGGCAAATCTCTGTTATTTTTCGAAAGCTTATTGTAAAAACCTATACTTACATTGGCTCGCAAAGGAATTGTTTATTCTGTGGACACGTGGTGTGGACTGTGCGTTCATTTTGAAGTACGCATAGTTCCGATCCCCAGTATTGTCTATGAATAGGGTTTTACGACCCTGTGCCTCCACGCGCACTATGAGACTTCAAAATTCTTGCCATATGACACGTACTGAGAAATGCCTTATTTTGCATAGCATGTTTTTTTACTATGATAAGTATCGTTTGTGAATACGGTGTAAGACTATATGTAGGTAAGCATCAATAAGGTCTCGTACCTAGAACATAAATTAACAATTAAAATGTATGTACCAAGATTTAAATTTAAATATTAATTAACAATTAAAATTTACACATTTTACTGTATATTTTTATTGAAGTTTGAAGTTTATTGTTGTTACAATGTACATACACACAAACAAATTTCATTCTCTTATATATTATTAATATTGTTAAAGATTGCTGAATTACTAACTTTTCTTTGTGTTTGCTAGAAAATTTATTTCGACATTAATTATATTTGTAATTTTTGCTTTGTATTGAAATTTAGTTGTGAAGAAAACAGTTTTGTTATTCGGCGTTAGAACAAAGACAAGTTCAATCATGTAAGTTATTTTTTTTCATTCTTTTTCATTCATTTCAGCGTGTAACTTGATGCAGAAATACGTTTCGCCAAAAAACCCATGTGATGAAACCATAGATTATGGATGAAACCCATAAGCCATGTGATGCTAGCAGAGTAGAATAGCATCACCCCAAATCCTCCAATGGGTGTCGTAGAAGGCGACTAATGGATCAGCAAAGGGGTATAGATCACCTTATACTCCGTCCACCAATCCGCATTGGGCAAGCGTGGTAGACTACTGCCTAAACCTCCTTCGATGACAAGGAGAGGCCTTGTGTCCCAGCAGTGGATCGAATTATAAAGGCTATTATGAAAAAAACCCTATGGAATTTTTCATAATAGCCTTTATAACTATCTATATAGTCGGTCGGTTCTATAAATATAAGTGGATTATGCGAAAGGTGATAAGTTAACATTATTTTTATACCATAAGCGGAACTATTTTTTTTTAACCATAAGCGGAAGCGAGTTATTGTAACAGCTATTTGTAGAGCCAACTATCGACTTTTCGGCGAAACGTAATTCAGGATTCAGTTCAACAAGTCACAATCAATCCTTGCATCCTTGCTGCATATATCCATTTGTAGTAACTCCATCTCGTAAAGATCTCTACCCAAGTTGCATCTCCACCGGTCGCTATCCGAGAACCTGTCTTAATGCAACTTAAACTAATCAGTTTTACCTCCCACAGGATGCTATCTCTCCTGCTACTTCTGCCGCTGTTGGCGTACGGCGAAATAGTCATCGACATCCAAGCGACAGGATCAGCCGCCACCTCGAAGGTACGAGCCACCGGCTCCATCGCTGACGTCATCAGCGACGCAGAAATCAGGACATTCGGCATCACAGACAACAGACTGCGGGACGGAGCAGAAAGGTATTCTGGCGGTAGACCGCAAGACGTTTTCGTGAAAAGCCCAACTCCATGGAATGATTTGTACGTGAGCTACAACTGGGAGCAAGTACACAGAGTCCTTAAGCCTGTGAAGAGCGAAATCATCGGGATCCAGAGCGAACCAGTGATTGTCTCGACCTTCTATTTAGAAAACAACAGCTCCGTCGAAGGCACATGGCACGCGAAGATTGAACAGAGCTTAGAAGACTCAGTCTCCAGCACTTGGTCCAGAAGCCATGACTTGACGCTAGGCCAGTATATAGGTTACGAAGTCAAAATGGGTTTCGGCAGCCTCTCAGGCGAAACCAGCATGAGTTTTTCCAACTCCTGGGGCAGTAGCAAAAGCGAGTCCATTTCGAAGACAGTTGGTTCCGAATCTAGCGTCTCAGTTCTTTTGCAGCCGAAACAACAAGCTCAGGCCAGCTTGACCGCAACCAGGGGCACGATGGTTATTCAGATAACGTACGCGGCTACTCTCCGAGGTTCTGTAGCTTGTAATTACCCCAGGAAGTACATGGGTGCGCATTTCAGGCGATATGACATTAACAACGTTATGAATGCCATCAATATGCCCATGAGATTGGAGTCTAGAGAGACTATCAGGGTTGGATTTTATAGCAACGCGAGAGTCGTACTATCTAACCTGAATAACAAGGTGCTTTTAGACATGCCGGTTAGTGATTTGACGGGTAAAAGCACAATTCTGAAGCCGGACTCTGATATGTAAACAACGTTGAATATTTAAGGACTTTTTATGTTTTATAAAACAAATCTTATGCCACAATGTTTGGTTTTATTTTGCTTCGTCATTACCTACTCGTTGCTAATTCGGCCCACTGACTGTCCGCTGACTAATTCTGAGCGGCGAATCATCGATAACTCAAAATTGAGTTAACACAGGCATTGTTAACTCCGCATTATCAACGAGTCCATTGGACTCACTATAGTGAGAGGACTACAATGGACTCAGTTTACAAGGTCCACGCGCGGTAGTAGGTATGACACGTATCTTCCCCCTTTTTTAAATCTTTTAACAAAAGCATATAGTACCTAATATGACATTCTTTATTTTCAGGTTACTTTTAAGGTAAATACATAGATACACTGTTTTGTTCTCTGTGAAAAACACACCTGAGGGCCTATACAACATGCATTTCGACACTCACTCTCGCTATCGCTAAATCAAAAAATGTATGGGATTGACATAAGCAATCGAAAAGTCACATCGATTGCTTATGTCAATCCCATACGTACATTATTATTTTCTCGTATACGTAGTATAGGGGAAGTCTTGTTTGATTTAACGATAGCGAGTGCTGAAATGCATGATATCTAGGTCGTCTGGCTGGGAGTTTTTCACAGAGAACCAAATAGCAGGATAAACCTTTCTTTTTGTATATTACGAGATGGCCAACAAGCTTGGGGCTCAATTGGTAACCATCGCCTATAGACATCCGAATCACAACGAACTGCTTCGCGGCAGAAATAAGAAAGAAGGGGTAGGAAAATGATGATAAACTTAGGTGCCTCCATGTTTCAAAGTAACCTAAGTAGATGGAAGTTCAATCAAACTCGCATCATAAATAGCTACCAGATGATTGACATTAAATTATCCTAACGAGAATATGTTAAACGTAACCTTAGATTAAAGCATTATCTTGACGAGAATATAGTTAATGGTAACCTTAGGTTAAACCACAGATTGTATTATTAAATCTGTCCCCTTTGATTTAGATTGTAGGTAACAGTAACAGCATTGCAGGTTCCGTTGTATGGCAATGGCAAACGACCGTTACCTTTATCGACTTATACATTAGTTATTGATTTAACTATTCTATAGTTAATTGCTTTACTTCGATGAAGATAATTTTTATCCCCAACTCATAAAAAAAAAATTGTTCATAACATTTGTTAACTGTCGTTAAAGTCGGTACAACGGTACTTAAAATGGTGTTACATTTATACTTACTTATAATGATTAAGATAATTTAATACCAATCAGCTGGTACCTATTTAAAATGCGAGTTCGATCGAACTTCACATATTCGACTGTTACCTACTTGGAAACATGTAAGTAAATAATATTATTATTATTTTGATGTAGTATTTTTCATCACACGAACGCTGGTCGTGCCGTGACTGAGTGTGTTTTTAAAACCAAGAGGTGCCTCAGCTAAGGTTGTAGGCGTTATTCTAAAAAGTATTACGATCCCTATAATCAATTGCTTTTAAATTTCCAGGGAACTTATACTGTGCCTAATTATACCGGCGATTGTGTCCGGTCAGATCACAGTCCAAATAAAGGCGACAGGCTCAGAAGACAGCTCCACAGTCAACGCTAATGGATACATCCTAGAACTCATCACTGAATTAGACAGGCAAGCTTTTGGCTTGACCGACGAATCGCTCCAACAAGCAGTTGAAGTTATCTCTGGGGTGAAACCCGAAGAACTGTTTGTGAAGAATGCTATGCTTTACTTAGAAAACGGCTGGGCTCCAGTCACCAGAAGACTGGAGCCGACACACAGCGTTATAACCAACATTGAAAGCAAACCTGTGTTAATTGAAAAAGAGTTTTCCAACAACGGCTCTATGGCCGATTATTTCAATGTCGTTATTAGTCCAGAAATTTCAGATTCGGTGTTCAGTTCCTGGATAGAAAAATACGACTCAAATGTTGGACAACCTATTGGTTACGAAGTTGTGATGGGTCACAACGGCGAAGGTAGTGTGGGATACGCTGCGTCTTGGGGGGAGGGTGGCATACATAGTAGTCCTATGAAGATTGGCCCTGCTGATATTCCATTGCTCTTGGAAGCTGGTGGGTCAGTTTTAGCGACATTATCTGTTACAGAAAATGTTATGGCTGCTGATATTGAATATAACGCGACCCTTGCTGGTTCGGTTACTTATAAGTATGGAGCAGTGACAGACCGCATTGATGTAAATGAAGTAACAAAAGCCCTAGGTTTGCCCTTGAGCCTCAAATCGCATGAAAACTTGATGATTACTTTTTATTCTGACGCGAGGCTGACTGTCCAAGAATCACGCACGGGGACAGTGCTGCTGGATGTGCCAGTTGATATTTACCCTCAATAATATGATAAATTATTAGATTGAGGCGATGGGTAAGCATTTAGCGTCACCAATTGATTTCATATTATTGCCTCTAAATTAGATATTTTTTTGATAACTGGGCGACTTACTTTATTTAAAAAAATGCTTTAGATTATACTAGCGACCCGCCCCGGCTTCGCACGGGTGCAATGCTTATGTAAATATGCATGTATTATACATACAGGGTTACAGGAAAAGTCGACCTAGATCCATTAAGGGCGTGTAGTACACATCATTTCTGAATGATTTCACTATGGAACCCCCCATCCTAAACTTAACCGTTTTCGAGATATTCGAGTTTTAATTTTTTTATGAAAATGCCCAATTTTTCGGCTATTTAATTGAATATTTTGATTTCTTTTTATTCTAATGATTATTTTTTTGGTTTTTTACATGAAGAATGAGATGGTTAATGACCTCAATGACTAAAATTGCATGTAAGTTAAGTAAATAGGTCATTGCAGACGATCGAAACTTAAGAAAATAAGTACAAATTATAAAAAAATATTTTTCTTTTCTGGATATCTCCAAAAATTATTATGGCACTTGCTCTGCAGATGTGCTTAAAAACATCTACATTTTATCAGCTATCCAACGAGGTATAACAATCTAGGGTTGTATTTAAACTCATAGAAAAAAACATAGTTGAAAAGGTTCGCACAAGCTCGGACTGAGTACATACGACGCTATCCCGACCGTCGAGTACCTGATGTGAGCGTTTTCGACGGAGTTTACCGACGACTTCGTGAAACTGGCTCTGTTTTGCGACGACGTACGGACTTAGGAAGACCACGTGTCATTGATGACGACGAGGAACAAGACAACGAAATCAAAATTTCTTAAGAGGTGACTTAGGTGACCTACCAGATGATCTCCCATTACAATTACTGTGGGACATGTGGTTTCAACATGATGGCTGCCCTGCTCATTTCAGAAGAAGCGTTAGGGATTGGTTGGACACTAACTATCCTAACAAATGGATTGGACGAGGTGGGCCTTTACCCTGGCCAGCCAGATCTCCCGACCTGACCCCCATGGATTTTTATGTATGGGGGCACATGAAGAGCCTCGTTTACAGTGAGCTCAACCCCATATCGTCAGTGGAAGTTCTCAAAGAAAGGATAATTAATGCTGCTAACGACATAAGAAGAACATTAACCACTGGTGTAGTGAAAAGTGGACTACGTGAAAGAATTAGAAAATGTGTGCGAAATAGAGGTGGACACGTAGAACATGAACTATAAAATTTTATTCAAAAACATTAGGTGAATTACTGAATGATCTCCTAGGTCAGGATAGCGGGACATCGATGGATGCATGAAGATTGTACCTAGCCGAGGGAGGCCGTTCAGTAGTGGAAGCCAGTAGGCTGAAATGATGATGCTGAACTGAAGTCAAATTAATTAGATTAAATAAGTGCTATTTATTCTGAATGCCCCATGTAGCCTTAGAAACTAAGTTTCACCGTTAGACCTACTACCTGAACCTTTTCAACTATGTTTTTTTCTATGAGTTTAAATACAACCCTAGGTTGTTATACCTCGTTGGATAGCTGATAAAATGTAGATGTTTTTAAGCACATCTGCAGAGCAAGTGCCATGATAAATTTTTGAGATATCCAGAAAAGAAAATTTTTTTTTTATAATTTGTACTTATTTTCTTAAGTTTCGATCGTCTACAATGACCCATTTACTTAACTTACGTGTAATTTTAGTCATTGAGGTCATTAACCATCTCATTCTTCATGTAAAAAACCGAAAAAATAATCATTAGAATCAAAAAAATTCAAAATATTCAATTGAATAGCCGAAAAATTGGGCATTTTCATAAAAAAAATTAAAACACGAATATCTCGAAAACGATTAAGTTTAGGATGGGGGGTTCCATAGTGAAATCATTCAGAAATGATGTGTACTACACGCCCTTAACGGATCTAGGTCGACTTTTCCTGTAACCCTGTATACACCTTCCTTAAGAATCACTCTATCTATTAAAAAAACCGCATCAAAATCCGTTGCGTAGTTTTAAAGATCTAAGCATACATAGGGACAGACAGACGGCGGAAGCGACTTTGTTTTATACTAGGTATGTACCTATGTAGTGAAGATTTATTTTATTAAAAGTCGTTATATTATCACCTATCACCAAGTATTGTTCTCAACTTGGTGATAGTTGATAATATAACGGCTATTAATAAAATAAATTAGACAAATATTTAAATCGATGTCCTGTAAAATATTGGACATTATAAATACAAGATGAAATAAGCAAGTGTTTCATTTAGATGTAAGTAAAGTATTGTACAGTCAAAAGCACGTCGGGCTATACAAAACTGTAAAATTTCTTAAAACGATTTTAAACCTAAGACTATTCAATATAAAGTGCATAATCGATTGGGAAAATTTGACAGTTTGTGGTAACCCAACGTGCTGTTGTATGTACAAACAAAACAGCTGAATGTCACGCTGCCACAAACTGTCTTTCCTCATTAAACTTTGAATGATAACAATCAAGGAGCTAATATTTTACCTTAAACTTCGTGATAACAATTCACATAACAACACTTCAACAATTTTTCAGCCTTTCTTCCCAGTCAGGTACCTACTTTTATTAATCTATGGAGGAAAGGCAGAAAAATTGTTGAAGAAAGTTCATGTCATGGGCATATTGAAAGCGTTTTTACCCGTCAAATCACTAACAGGCATGTCTAAAAGCACCTGCATTATTATTCAAGTTAGAACTATCTAACTCTCAGACCAATGAATCATTGGTCTGAGAGTTAGATGGTACATACCTACATATACAACTCTTGCGTTGCTATAAAATCCAACTCTGATGTTCTCTCTAGAAGTTTAGACTCCAATCTTCATATGGCCTGAAATGCGCGCTCATGTAGATGCCAATGATGCAATTTTTGTTTTCATCAAAATCGGGCTCGCAACTCCTTTCAGCATTTTTCAATATTTCTTATAGTGTAGGATTTGGCCCTGAAGCCCCACTTGAAAAACTCAGCCTGTATTTAATAATCGTCAATAATTACAAATCTATGGCTGTAGCCAACCATCTATACTTCTCTACAGTACCCCTTGTATGTACCTATGAGTTTTGTTAGTTATCGAGCTCGATCAAACGTATCGTATCTTTCATACATTTGTCACTAGCGCCTCTAGCGTAGACTATCAGATACAGTGACCTATGTATGAAAAGAGACGATACGTTTGATCGAGCTCAAAAACTATCAAAGCTCATACTAAGGGTACAGGATGACTAGGAAGACTTGCGATTGTTTTAAACCAAAGCTAATTCAATGTCCCAAAAATCAGCCATACAAACGTGATCGTGATTTGCTTCGTATTTGAAGCACCATGAATAATGAGTAAGCTTATTTTAAATGTCTTCTCAGTCACCCTCTACTTGAAACTAATATTATAAATTACTTTTTGCTTCTGCCCGCAACTTGTCTGCGCAGGGTCAAGTATAAAAATTATAACCTATATGTTACTATGATATATGAGCCATAGATTTATTATTACTGACGCTTATAGATTTTGGCAATGAATCGACTAGGGTGAGACCAAAAATACACCAATGTGTGCGTAATGCGCATGTGTGCATGAAAAATAGTACTGCAGTCTGACAGCTGTTGCTGTCGTTTTTTCTACGTGACTGTCAGGCCTTAGGCCCTGCGTGTACGTAAATATAAGCTTCTTGGTGTACGTGAAATGGTCTCGTCTACCTATCTCGCTCTAATATACGCGTTAGTATGCTCTTTCTCTTTTATATTGCCGATCTAGTTTCCTATATCTATGGTATGAGCTATATTATTGTTAAGTTCCATTACAATCCATTCAGTAAGTTTTGCGTGAAAGATTAACAACAAACTCACAAACATCCATATAAACTTTCGCATTCATAATATTAGTAGGATAAACAGGAAGAGCAACTCAAAAACTATTGGACAGATTTCAAATATTCTTTCACGAAGAATGCTACTTATTCCTACCCGCCTAGCATGACCACCGAAACACGATATGATATGATATAGTCATTTATCGCGTTGAACTGTCGAAAATTATTGGATATAACCGCAATCTTGAAAACTGCGAACAACGAAGCCTTATACATGTTCGCAGTTTTGATAAAATTTCAAGTTGACGGTTATATCCAATAATTTTTGACAGTTCAACGCGATAAATGGCTATATCATATCGTGTTTCGGTTGTCATGCTAGGCGGGCTAAATTAGATAAAAAAAAACTCCGGAGTGCTATTTATGTATAAAAAACAAAGGAAAAATAAAACAAATCATATCGTTATTGCTTCGAATTATATTTATTAAGCCATTTGAGCTATTCACAATAACTTCCAGACGTCAGCTACAAGATTTTGTTCAGTTTTATAAATAAATAAAGCTATAGGTAATAGGGAGGGCCACTGAAGAGGAAATGAGAACTGGCTGCTCTAAAAAAACAAAGAAATAATATTTCAAAAAAGCCTTATTTCCTTAGGCTCTATTACATTACCAAAAGATATTTTTTAACCCAAATTATCTAGCAATAATAAAGTAATAAGCCCATTTTTGAAAATTTTCGCGCGTAAACGTGCGTGCAATCCTGTAGGTACAGTCCTAAGCAGGCATTTAATAAGAGACCTGTTATCATCATTATCAAATCAGCCTTAGACGCCCACTGTTGGACATAGGCCTCCCCCAAGGATCTCTAAACCGGTCGGTCTTGCGCTGCCTGCATCCAGCGGCTTCCGCGACCTTTACCTGATCGTCGGTCAACCTTGTGGGAGGCCTACCAACGCTGCGTTTCCCGTAGGCATATTCGGTAACTTTTTTTGACAGATGAAAGTGATCATCACCGAGTGAATTACTTATTCATTGCCGTTTTACACGACACGCTATTATGGCACTTGTGGTGTAAAAGCAGCAATGGATATGTACGCGATCGCCACAATAAGAGACCTGTAACTCTTTTCCTCTTCAACGCACCCCGACTTAACATAGGCATACATAGAGACAGTACATTTTATTCAGGATCAGGATTTTTTATTGGACAAGTATTTTTTATTTTATCACGTAAACTAATAATGACAACATTTTATTTTAACGATTAACCAGTTTTACCTATAAATTTCTTGGTATCGCCTAATTTTACTATGAAAAAAAGGCGATGCGCTACGATCTTTTCCGAGATTGATAAGTGTGGTACGACCTTTATTTGTATTGGCGTATTTGAATTATTTCACCGAACATGACAATGTGTATGTAAGTCTACTTGATTATTTTCATAAATAAAACAAATAAAGCAAATAGCAAACACATTTCCGTCCACTTATCGGTTTTTGGCTACACATTGAAGGAGTCAAATAAGTTAATTGTCAAATTGGTTTTTTACGAATCTCTCTTTTCCTGTATTATGTCTAATGTCTCTATGTATGTATGTACTTAAGTTTACATTATGATAAAACTACAGCTTGATTCGTATAAAAAGTACTCTAACTACCTACATATTGGCGTATTTTTACTTTAACTAATACCAATATCTGTTGGGGAAATCAATGGTAAAATAATATGATACGTTTTGTAAGCATAGCACAGATCGGAGGCAAAATATCTCTATTGGTTGTAAGAAAAATAATATTTACCTTTTACTCATTACCGCCTAATACAGCGACACCATTTGTAAACAATGAAACCTCTGTATCAATAGAGTGTAGCGGCGCCAAATAAGTTGAAAATAAAATCACTGTACTCATTTAAGTACAGTCATTTGCGGCATATCTGTACTTAATTGAGGACAGTGATTTCATTGAACTCATTTGTTGCCGCTACACTCAATTGAGTACAGAGATTTCATTGTTAACAATTGGCGTCGCTGTACTCCATTGAGTACAGTTATTTAATTGAGGAAAACTTTAAAACCACCATTAGTTATTGCACTGTGCACAATTAAGCACAGCGTAGCAAAACTGTTTAAGCTCGGAGAGGAATCCAAATTTAGGTACAATCAACCTTTATTGTCAGACAGCAATGGATATGAATTCACTCAGTGATGATCACTTTCAACTTTCAAAAAAAGTTAGCGAATAGGCCTGCAGTGCAAGTCAAACAAAACCAATTAAAATAACTATAGATCACGCGATAACCAATCAAAGCGATTGAATTTTTTTTAAGAAACATGAGCGTCTGCTCTATATTTAATATTTTGCAGTGCGCTTTCCTTGCCTATAAGGTCCTACTAACATCTTACTGTGGTCTTTTAGTGTAACCTAACCCTAAATAATTTTTGCAAGCTCATGTGAGTCCACTTGTCAAGCCATTCAAACAAATAATTTTATTGTAAGTACCGACTATTAAAACCTTTATTTTAATCAATTTAAATACATACATGAATTTTTGCTTTTGAGTACCTACTCAATCTCAATTTTGTCTTCGCTCTGTGCTAATGGCACTAATCATTGAATTAAAATTAGTTTTTTCCCATACTAATGACGATTCAATTCTCAATCAATTGATGTCAGTAAATCTGTCGGAAATATATTTCAGACTTATGATTTCTGTGATAATGTTGGTTACTTACTTCAATGAAAATTTTGTCAGTTCAATAATGATTAACAATTAGTCGTTTTTATTATAACCACAACCATTACAAGTCAAGGTAGGAAAACACGTTTTAGAGATTAATCGGTGGGAGATATAATTATTTGACATTTTAGATTTCTGTCAAAGACAAGGCAATGATGAACGAATTTTTATCTTCTCATTCATACTGGGTGTAAAAGACATGAACAGTCAAACGAGAACCATGTATTCTATACATCAAAATAAGACATATTTCAAAAAAAATATTGCTGGGAAATGATTTTTATTTTTTGGTGTTAAAAAAAATTGCAAATTGTACCGCGCAATGTAAAGGGCTCAACTCGCACGCAACTCGCAAAACCGCGATAATTTCGCCAGACGGCGGCCCCGTTCGTTAGTGTCCGTGCGCATCGAGTGAGCTACATTGAACACTAACGTTTTGAAGCCATTTTTGTTCTGAAATACTAAAAAAAATGATAATGTTTTTTTGGACAATAATTAAGAAATAACGAAAAAAATTAAAAAAACAATTAGGACTTTGACCTTCAATAAAATCGTAACTATCAATTTCCCAGGTATAGTCTAAAGGAAAAAAAATTTATGATGGTGAGCAGAATATATGGTTCTCGTTTGACTGTTCATGTCTTTTACAGCCTGTATATAGATACACCGATCTAGATGCCCTAGATGCCAAGTCTTCTATACTAAAAAGCAATATTAAATCTGAGACAACAGATTTACTGACAAGATATCTGAACAATTTTTACAGCAATTGAACAATTTAATAACAACTCTATTTTACATTCAAAATAGTCACTTAACAAAACAATAATGTTAGACAGATCCAATACGAAGATGATACTGAAGTGTTTCAATAAAGTCAAGACTTTAGCAAGTACAAAATTAAAAGAGTAACAATTCATAAATTACTACAACTATACATAAGTACTAAAATGTCATACAGTATAAAATATAGATAAAATACAATATGGAGATTGGGACACCAAACTAATAGCTGCTTTCAGCTATAAAATGTCTAAAGTAACATTGTATTCTCACTTACAACAATATCATAGTTTTTTTAATAACATTACTAATGTTATAATAGCCTATAGACTTACGCATGACCTACCTCTCTTATCAATTATTGCTTTTTATAATTCAGATTTCAATAACAATGACACAACTCAAGTTACAAGTAATCTGAAGACTCGCGAATCTTTCAAAATTCTCATACACATTTAGATGTATATTATTGTATAAGTATATAAGTACAAACAGTACTTCAAAATTGTATACACATATCTATGTGCTTTATGTACTTTTCAAATGTAAGTGAGAAGCAATGTCATGCATTTATGATTTGACTGAGAAGAGGCCAAACAAGATGAGATAAACAATGTAAAAAATATTTCAGGGTATCAAAACATATTTTGATATAAATAATACATTTAGTCAATGTAAAGTAAAAGAATTGATATAATAACATTATAATCGAAATTTTGTGAACAATGACTCGCTGCTCTCCTGTACCATGATAAGCATGAAAGCCACTTCTAAGAGTTATTGCTTTACGACAAAAAAGGACATATCCAAGTATCACTCTTTGTCATAGAATAACTTAGTATGGGTAGCATTATTTACGTTTTTTATCTCTTCTCGGTGGATGTAGAATATATCCTTTAAGCCGGCGCCAGACATGAGAACAAATACACAAATACCTACACCGTTGCGAAGTGTGGCGTTGGCCAAATTTGTGTATTTAAAGTTTGAACACACAATTGTAGTTGGCCATCGTGAGTCGGTTTTTGAGCGCACATCAAAGCAAAGAAGGTTCAAGTTTGAGCGGACGCCATATTTGTTTCAATGTTTGGTAACGCGTGCGACGATGAATGAAGCAGTTGTATTTTGAGTGTAAATAATGTAGTGGAGTGATGATGCTGTTATCAAATTTCTCAAGCTCCTTCAAGGTAATAATGGAATCCGATGAATTTAAAATTATGCAAAGAATGATATATAAAATTAAATGCACTCAAATAAAACAGACTTATTCGTCCTCAAAATCATCGTCCACTCCGTCAGCCATCTTTGCGAGAAATGTGACTGCAAATAAATTTAAAAGCAAGTCTGGCAGACACTTTGTTCACACAAAAAAATTCAAGGTCAAACTTTGATCACATGTTTGGCGCCTGCTTTAGTAGTAGGGGCAAGTCGAACTAATGTCACAAGGTTTGCATTGAGGATTATTTTTCAAACCACTAGTCGCAATGCCCCTATAGTACTGTCATAAGGTATGTAATGGCATAGGTGTCGTCCTAATTGGGATAGAACGTCCGGTGAACATTGATTTCACCTTGCGATAAAAGTAATGTTTCTGTTGTGATGACTTGCGAGTTCAATCAAAGGGGTTATACTCATTATCGTTTCTATTTGTTACTTTGTCTACGGGCCCAGAACACTCTAAGATTTTTTTTATTATGTACGATAGTTTGCCAATTAGCACGACGACCTAAGATGAGGTGGAAAATCTCCCCGTTGTTGATAAACCTCTAAGAGCTATGAAAGTAACGACAAAACTTATTAACGTATGTATACGGTACCCGTTACATAAATATTGTTACTTGTTACTTCAAACAACACAAGGAAAGAGTGCGTCTAGGTCTCTGTGTCAGTTAAATTAATTGCTACATTGTTGTCAGTTATATAAAACATATTATAATGCACTCTATACAATCTTAAATATACAATTTAAGCTAGGCTAACACTAGCATTATGATATCTGGGTAAGACGATTTGGCATAGCAAAACTGTATAAGGAGAATAAGCAATTATCAAAATACTTCACGCTAACATTTGAATGTAGACTCACACAGTAATGCAGATTTTGTCAAACTGTTATTGGTTATTTTTCTATATCTTATTCAAGTAAATAAAACTTTTTTGACTTTCATGACAGATCTTTATGATACTGGCCTTATTTCCTTTAAATACACTCTCTTGCTCTCTACATATTTTTCTTCTCTCTCATGTTGATGATTCTACTCGCAAACTTCTGCCGCATATAAAATCGCTGCCTAAGAATTCTTAATTAAATCACTTGAAGCGATCATGTAGAATCAGAATAACATCTTCATTTCCGATACATATCTGCTAATGCCAATCCTACCCACATACAGAAATGTGTAATTCTACAGAGGAACGGTACGGGTCATCATATAGGACCCATCTAATATTGTACATTATATGACAAGCTAGTTAAGGTATCAATTACAACGGCACTCACCTCGTCCCGTTGAATGATACAGTCCAACTTTCAGTCCGATATCACTATCACAAACACACCGAGTCAACACTATAGTTTAAACACAACACTCATATGAGCCCGTGGCGTTTCTTGTACTCATCTAAGTTGAGGGACCTCTTCGGGCCAGTCTCTTTCACTTTAGTTGTCATTTGCTTCGGTTGGGAGTTCACTACTTCTGTGAAAAAAATTATACAAGTATTTAGGAATAGGACTCAAGAGTTTCTAAAGGCATTTCTTTTTTGCAGAATGTAGTTACCATAGAAATCTCATAAAGATTAACCAGTTGAAATAAATACAATTTAGCACAAAGTTTTTGAGAAAAAATATTGACTTAATATGAGAATACTTTCCAACGTTTTTCCCAAATTGAAAAAGTTGTGATGTTTCAACTTGGAATCGATATTCTTTACGAAATAAAGTAAAAATGTACAGTCAACAGCACGTCGGGCTATACCAAACTGTCAAATTACTCCAAACGATTTTCAAACTAGGACTATTCAATATAAAGTGCATAATCGATTGGGAAAATTTGACAGTTTATGGTAACCCAACGTGCTGTTGTCTGTACATAAACATTGTGCATACCTAGTTTACTATTTAATTTTACTGAAATAGGGTTTGCACATCAATTAAAAATGTTATGCAATTGTGTTAGCGGTAAAAATAATTAAAAGTTTTTATAATTTCTTTGGAAAAAAATTAAGAAATAATGTTTTCCATTTGTTTTCATAAAAATCTTAATTTTTTAACATTGACCTTCAGCCTAGAAGAAAGATATGGTCCTAATGATGAGTGGAATACGTAGTTCTTGGCTTTGGCATAGGTCTTGTTACACCCGTTATATCAGCTGTTGATGATAATGATGACCAAATATACAAACTACCGTCACTCGCAAATAAAAATTCGTGTTCGTCACACAAATGTTTGCTATTTTTTTACACTGTGTATAATAATAAAATCACTTTGTATACTATTAATGACAATACTTACTAGCTACAGGTAAGTCTAGTTCAATGTTGATCTCAAAATCGTGCAACGAGTATAAGCTTGCGTTGTCCGTAGGTACAGTCTTGGGTTTGGTTTTCTCCACTTCTTGCGCCTGAAATTGACAATCACTTGTTAGTGGCGAACTAAGAAATAAGGTCATTCATTTCTACGCCGCACAATCAGGGTTGAGACGATTAAAATTAATGTAATTTTTAATAAGCAATTTAAATTAATTTTTAATCAAAATATTTTTAAAAAATCCTTGATTAATCAAGGATTTAATCAATACCATTTTAATGCAATAAAAAGAACCAAAACCTTTCACTGATTGGTGGTTAGCAATGTCTAGTACGCAATAAAGTATTTTTCTTTATTTATCTAAAAAACCTAAATGAATATAATTATTTTCACCTCTCCAGCGCCAAAAGACCTCTTTTGCTTCGTAAAATCTCGAAGCAAAAAGCTTTTTGCTGCGAGCTCTGTACAAGACTGTAACGTTCAACCTACACAATGGCAGTAACTTTACTTTTATTTTTAAAACAAAATTTTAGCCTAATATACACACATTAAAATATTTTCTTGTTTTTCTCACCTATAACAATTTTCCCGCTGGAGAGGTGAAAAGTTGTATGTTTCACACGAGTGCTCAGTTGTCTATTTATGAAACACTCGCTATACTCGTGATTCAATTCTAGACTACTTCGCTGGTTTGTGATCTAATATCTGCACTCGCAGCAAAAAATAACTTTGCTCACTCATTGAACAAATAACTATTGTTCACAAGTGAGCAAATTTATTTTATGATATTAAATCACCAACCAGCGAAGGCGTCTAGAATTGAATCATGAGCATAGCGAGTTATTTATAATTAGACAACTGAGCGCAGTGAGTGATTTAATTTAAAGGCACGAGACAAAAAAAGTTGTTCTTGTGTGAAACATACAACTTTTCACCTCTCCAGCGAGAAATAAGTTTTAAGTAAAAAAAAAAACAGACAAAAAAACTTTAATGCATGTTTATTATCTTATTATTAAAAATTAAAAGTATTACTTGTTCGGAGCTCTCAGCAAAAAGCGTTTTTGCTTCGAGATTTTACGAAGCAAAACGAAGTATTTTGGTGATGGATGTGATTTTTTTTTAAATATTGGTCCAGTAGTTTTTCAGCCTATTCATTACAAACATACAAATCTTTCCCTTTTATAATATTAGTATAGATAGTACTTATGGAAAACAGTTCTATTTCTGAGTACCATAAAAAAGAACTCACCACAGCTAGCCTCTCAATCTCCTGCCTCTCTTTCATGGCCTTCTCTTCTTCCTCTCTCTGTTTCTGCGCTATCGCTGCCTCTTCTTCACTTTTCTGCAACTCCTGTTGAAAAAAGATAGCGATTGCATTTAGCTCGAGCCGTTCTGAATTTATGCGCGTTTTTTTTTACTTTCTCGTACGTAGTCTAGAGGAAGTCTTGTAATCGTAATAAAATTCGACCTCGAGATTTTGACGGATTTACACGTTTTGGACCTCCCTGAGTCCAAAACTATTTTTTTTCGAATTATGTCTGTGTGTGTGACTGTGTGTCTGTGCGTTAGCACGATAACTCGAGCATGCTTTAACTTATTGCAACCAAATTTAACATACGTGTATAACATCAAAATATAAGGTTTCTATAAAATTTTGAGCCGTCGATCACGAAAGTTAAGCAACCAAGTGCGCGGTCGGTACTCGGATGGGTGACCAAAATTTAACATGCATGTATGACATCAAAATATAAAGTTTCTATCAACCTTTGAGTCGTTTCCGGTATACGAGAAAGTCAAGGGGAGACCACTCCCGATTTTTTTATTCGTCAACTAATTTTTATTTATACCTACACCAAAAACTTTGACCATTATATTGGTAATTTATTATTATCGACACATTTATGACTTTTTTCTTAATACAAACTAATTGCTTGAAAGTTAATTACCTAATGTGTATCAGTCTTTACCCAAGCTGGCAACGTGGCATTATGATTTATTTATAGGAAAATGTAGATGAATGTTTGAAGTCAGTTGAATATTAACATTACATTTAAATTATTAACCGCACTGCTGGGATGATTTTGAGTGTAAAATCTGTCCAGGAGACGCATTTTTGAATCATTCGAAGTGAATCTTAAATTCATGCACGAAAGCAAAACTTATACGAAATTAGTTTATATTGCTCCCAATTTTACGTATTTATAAAACATTAGAAATGAGTGTTGTCCTAAAACTCGAATCTTATAACATTTTTCATTTCATGCAGAAAAATAAAAACCGGAATGCCATATAACTCGTTCATTTAAAAAGCCTGTAATGAGCTACGGGGAAGTGGAACGTAAATTACCCTGCCACGCTTCGCAGTGGCACATTGTGATTGAATGGTTGAGAAATGAGAAACAAAACAAAGAATACATTTCATATAAGTTTAATTTTGCAATACTTGTGGATATACTTAAAAAACAGTTTTCTCGCGGTCGCAGATATGTGACTGATGCAAAAAATAGATAAAAACAATCCTTGATGCGGATTTTACATGTTGGCGACTGGCCACCACATTGTCTATAGTTTTTGAAGTAAAACTTCTTTAGGCGCGACTAGGGGGTAACTCAGATTTTTCTAACGGAAGTAACGCTCAGTATTCTATAGTCTGTGTAGTTTCCGCTATTTAAAAATAGTAATTTCGATTGGTCGCTATTGGTCGTAAGTATCTGACATATTTTTTTTTTCAGTTAAAATTTAATCATTTCAGTGATCTACGTCAAAGAAGTTTTACTTCAATCGCGCGTAAAGGTTACACGCACACAATTTTTTTGATTGACGTTGATGGCGGTACGTTTACGGTACGGTAGTTACGGTTGTTATTTTTTCATTACTATTGCGGTTGTCAGCGAGTGTTTTCCTCGCTTCTGGCAGATGGCGCGGTCACTGGTACACAGCTGATCGTTAAAAAAACTGTTTTCTCGCGGTCGCAGATATGTGACTGATGCAAAAAATAGATAAAAACAATCCTTGATTCGGATTTTATATCATGTTAAAATTTCAACTCAATCGGTGCAGAACTTTTTGAGTTCTTGAAGCGTACACAAACTAACATAACATTTATATATATAGATAGATAATGTCACTGTCAGTCATTCGATTTTCTACTGGTAGAAATCGGAAACGAGTGGGTCGGACCCACAGATTTAATAATACAAGGAGATAGGCCAAGCCGGCGTTTAACTTGTGACAAAGTGTATGCCCAGTGTGCATACATTTCCGCCACTTCGCCTTCCGACAAAGTCAAGTGAATACGTAACTCAGCGATTTAACCGATCTCCTTTGCGGCTGTGCTTAACTTTCATCGCTTCGCAGTCCTTAAGACGCGCGCAATGAATAGTGTATATTACGGCATGCTCAACTAGAACCATGTTATGTAGTACGGCCGCTGATCGCGACACTCGGTCTTCCTATGAATTCGGCGATTCGACCGATCTCCTTAGATTGATATATCTGTGGTCGGACCACTGGTTGTAAAATTCACGAGTATGAATATTTAAAAATACCGATTTTAGGGATTCGCATACGAATCTTGAGATTTCATACACGATTTTGAATTCTAATGATTCAAAAATACGTCTCCTGGTCGTTGGCATAAGTTGGTGTGTTTACTGAAGGATTGTTAATTTTTGGGTTAGGTGCCCCTTTTATGCAGGCGATAGGATGGCAACCTGTCACTATTTTGGGGGTACTGTATGACCCATACTGCCCGATGTGGCTTTCTGTGAACCGAAAGTTACCTGAAGCTCTGCTCGACCCCTTTTGGGATTGTGAGCTTGATATATTTTACAAAGTTACTAAAGAAATCATTTTACAAAGTTATTGCATTTCCTCGGAAGCACCGTTATCTACTATACTATCTCACCTGACTTCTGTTGCCCTGGTTCTTGTTGAAGTTCATGACAGGCTTCGTGTGTCGTCTCGTGAATGGATCGTCTGCCTTCTTGCCTTTGTTCGCTTTTACCTGTAAATAATTCAATTTATAACATGCTATTTCGTAGTATGTTAAAAAACACATTTGGTAAATGTGAATTAGGTCTTGCTTTTTATGCTAGTTGTCATCGAATTGCAACACGAGGTTATTACTACCCCCTTTTCCCCCATAACCACAGAAATAATAATAAACATGATAGAAGTTCCTTAATGTTAAATTCAATCTGTATTAATTTAATTTAATAATTGGATATTAATTTAATTGCATTTTTAATTTAAATTTTAGTTTTTATTTTTTTTTATTTATTGACATTTAAATTCTGATTTAATTTTTATTTTTATTTTCTCATGCTAATAATTGTTTTACTAACAATAGGATTAAGATTTATTTTGTATTACTAACACAAATGATTCATTGTTGGAATTCATTATTATTATTAGTCTCGTGACCTTGGTGCCGCACTTGTGTCTCGTAGGACACAAGCGCGCGACTTGCGGGTCAGTACTGCTCGTACCGTCGGTGTGATAAAAATGCCCTAAAATGGTGTTTTGAGGCATTGGTAATTGCGGAAACTCATCCAGAGTGTGTAATTACACTAATAAGGGGATCACGTTTCATTCGAATGTATTATTTTAATGTAATAATGCTGTATTTATCAAAATACAACTTGAGAAAATCTTTCACTATGAAACATTGGTCTATACGTTATTAACATAAAACTTCATAACCATTGCTGATCATGCCTTTAAAAACGCAGACATTTTAAAGTATACGCAGCAATGTATTATGATTTTCGATATCCCTTCTCTGTAGCACAAAAGTTGATGGTACAGACACGATACGGACGGACATGATAACAGCCATAATGCCGACGCGACCAATGAAGAGCCACGTTGTGTAAGTGTGAGTGTGACTTATGGTGAGTGTTACTCAACGCTGTCTCTTAAACGTAAGGTTCATAATTGTAAATTGTGGGCGTGATTGCGTAGTACGGTTTCGTTCTTTTGAGTGCGTGCATTAACAGTAAGTAGAGGGGATAAAGCGGCGACACTGGTTCCGGTAGTAAATGCGAACCAAAGCAATTCTATCCTCTTTATTATTATTTCTGTGCCCATAACCCTAACAGCCACACAAGTCATGGTAACGATGGCACGGCCTATACTGCCAGATGTGGCTTTACGTGTAACTAAATGTTACCTAAAAGTCTGCTCAATAACAAAGATTTTCTGGTACGGAGCTAAAACAACAATAGAAGCTCACCTCTTCCATGATAGCCTTTTCAGCGGTCTCCACGTTGAGTTTCCGGTTCCGGTTGTTGATGTAAGATATGCTCTGTATAGAGGACGTCCTAGTCTTGTCCAGATGGTTGGCTCTTTCCTCCAGCTCCTGTATCTTGGCGTTAAGATCCATTACCAGCTCGTCGTCTCCTCTGATGGGAACAGACGAATTGTTAGCATTTTTAATATTGACATGTACAGTCGACAAAGTTCACGGTGTTACATTTATTTATTTAATTATAAAAGACATAAAACAGATAACAATCATGTGGAAAAAATAACAAATTAAAAGCTTAATAACTAGATTGTTACTCTAAACTAATGTCCAAATCTTCAACAATTCAAGTAAAAAAAAATTGTTGGAAAAATGTGTAAGGTTCATTGTTTTATTACAGTGTAAGGTTCATTGTTTTATTACAGTGTAAGGTTCATTGTTTTATTAATCTGTGATCGTGTCTCACCTCAATTGCGCGACATCTCTCTCCTTCATGAGTTGTGTTTTCTTCATGGCGTAGTTGGTGGGGTGCGACCGGAACCGTTCCTTTTCTTGAACGATTTTTTCTACGTCTTCCTCCTGAAACATTTAATAATTACTAGGTGGTAGGCCTGTATGCAGGGTCGTCTGGGTAGGTACCACCGCCTTTCCTATTTCTGCCGTGAAGCAGTTCGCTGTGTTTCGGATTGAAGGGAAAGGTAGCCAGTGTAATTACTGGGCATGGAGGGCATATCATCTTAGGCCTCAGGATGATAACGCACTTGCGGTGATAAGTGATTTACACTTAATATTGCAAGTGTCTATAGGCGGCGGTGACCACTTACCACCAGGTGGGCCGTCAGCTTGTTTGTCATCTAATTGTTTAAAAAAAAACGAGATAAAACGGCATTTAAACCACGTACTTCTGTTTTTTGGTTAATTCGATATTTTGGCGTAGTTACATGAGCCATGATCACGGATGAACCGATGAACCAGAGTTCATTCGTGACCAAGGTATGTTATAGGTACGTCGGCATCTTCCCTAGAGGATTATATTTCTAAATCCTATCAACTCGATAAAGGTAATTCTTTGTAAAAAAAAACCATTCTTTTAGTCTGTGTTAATTTTTGTATTGGTTGATGTTCTATTCGATTTTGATAAAGGTGGTAAATATTTGAGATGAAACGGTTAGTTGTTTACCCGGATACAGGATATCCGGCGAGCAGCGAGTCCGGATATCCGGATATCCGGAGGTCAGAAATTTAACCCATCGTCTCGTTGCGTGTCGTGACGACTTTAGCACCGCACAGGTGCGGGAAATTAGGTTAGGTTTAGCAAGTTTGTACTAAAAGTTTCAAGTTTAGATATTTATGTATTTATCATTAGAGTGAATATCTCAGAAGAAAATTTTAGTTTTTTGGTAGGCCTTAAATGGCTTTTTTTTGTAACTTTTTCCCCTTAAAATATAAGCCATTTTATTGATATTTGCCTCACAAAGATTGATGTATTGCACTTTATTATAGGAAATTGTCGTAGTTTTAGAATATCCGGTATCCGGCCGGATATTGAGTTACTATCCGGTATCCGGCCGGATAGTAAATTTATGCCGGATAGGCCGGATACCGGATATCAGTTGCATCTCTAGTAAATATATCACAATATACCTTTGAAATGTTTCAAGTTAGTTACTTTAAAAACATTTTCACTTGACATTGGCTAAATTCGTCACAATTATTTGTCACGAAAACATTAATAATTACGGATAGAATATATAAAAGTAATGGTTTACCTTAAACTCGTACATGAGCGCGTCTCTCACTTCAGAAATTTTGCTGCGGACGTAATCCATGGTGGGGGGCTTCTTGTTCGCGTCCTTGATTGCCTTGAACCATTTCTGGAACTCTCCGTCCGTGAATTCCTAAAAAAAATATTTCTATGTGGTACAGTCGACAAAGTTGGCGGTGTTCCACTGGTAGCCACTTGCAGGAGATAAATAATTAATTTAATTAAAAGAATTTTCACTCTGTACAGGTTTCTCTTTACGTAGAAGCGTCGGTGGCGTAGTGCTTAAGAGCGTCGTCTCCCACCCGGGAGGCACTGGTTCGATCCCCGCCACGTACCAATGTATTTTCAAATTTTGAATTCATATGTACGTTTAATCGACGCTTTTACGGTGAAGGAAAACATCGTGAGGAAACCTGCACACACCTATGAAGAAATTCTTAGGTTGTGTGTGAAGTCGACCAACCCGCACTTGGCCAGCGTGGTTGACTAAGGCCTAATCGCCCCTAATGTGGGGTAGGCTCGAGCCCGAAGTAGGGACATTATATGAGCTGTTGATGATGATGATGAATTGTCACTTTGTATAGGTTTCTCCCTTTCACTCGCTACCTTTCATGCCCACTCATACAAAAAGCACTGCCAGCACACGTGTTCCCTTCTTCCTACAATCCTGGTTCATTCAAAAGAGGCGCGAAGAAGCACCTTGCAGCGCGACGATTTATCTCGCGCTAGCTATCTTCACATTGGCTTGACTTTTAAGTATGTTATATACAAAGTGTTTGGTACATGGGGTATGAAGCCGGCACCTACCCATGCTAACATAGTTATATAAATACTATGGTGATATTAAAAAATCAAAATTATAAAAATATTTTTTTAATTTTCCATACATTTTGTTTTTTTAAATCAAACTATTTGTATGGAGAAGTCAATTTTTTTTACAATTTAATGTTTTTGATATCTCCATAGTATTTATATGACTGTGTTAGCATGGGTAGGTGCCGGCTTCATACCCCATGTACCAAACACCTTGTATAACTACTTACTATCAGATAGTACGTAGACATTTGTCTGACACCCTTATTTAAAATACGTGTACTGACCTGATTGCTTACAAACTCCAGCCTGAAGACTCTGTCTTGTGTCCCGTGCCTCAGTTTGAGTCCCTTGTTCGTCCTTGTGTTGCCTAAGTTGTAAATCTTCGCTGTTTCGTATACATCTATGATTTCTGCTACCTAAAGACATAGGAATAAAGACGAATCTTACTTAGCAGTGTATAATGTCTTTTCTTTCAGTGCAACATTAAATGACAAAAAATGTAAAGTCCTCTAAATTGGTTAATTTACCGCTTTTGGCAAATCTCAACAGACGACGATGTTTTCAAAAGGTTTTTTTTAACACGCTTATAATAGTTAAAGTCATGTATGTTTGTATGTAACTGACTCGTTTGGACTCGATTTTGACCCACTTTAAACGGTCAGATTTCATTTAAACTTTATAGATTTATCAAAGACGATGACAATAAGAGATGACATTACAATAATTCGATAAGAATATCCCATTATTCTGATTAGAATCGCCAGGACTAATAATTTAAACGTTTGTAATGTTAGTTCAGCTATACGTCACTAGATGGCGTTGTCACTGTTAAGTAGGCGATGTTAAGAATTTTTTTAATGATATAAATACCTTCATCGGCTGTTTTAATTCGATTTTCTTTCGATCGAAGGACAAACATAAAAGAATCTAAATTTACTTGCCCTATAAACTGGATTCCCGTTGTTGTTCCCGATGCCTATTCGTACAAAGCAGCCAGTGACGACTCGCGCGAAGAATGGCAAATGAACTAATTTTTCTAATTTAAACCTGCGAAGAAATAAAATAAATGGTAACACCTTGCCTACACATCAAGCGAGTGTTTGGCGGGAAACCATGGCGTCTGGATGTCGATCTTTATTTCGATAATTCAAAATTGCTTCGGAGTGGATTTTGTGCAGTGAAAGAGGTGTCGTTTCATTGCATAAGCATCTGTGTTGACGAACAGTTATGAGGAATCATTGCAATAAAGGTTTTGTGTATATGACGTTGAGAATTGTATAGTGGTTGGAAATCCCACTATACAATTCTCATCAGTCACAATCATAAGGTCTGTTGCCATGCATTTCTTTACAAGCACTCGCTAGATGCATTAAAATGTGTGACGCTCATATTTAAATGCAAACATCAAGAAATAAGACAAATAAATGAAGATATGGCTCAAAGGTCTTAGATACCAAGCCAAAAAAAAAACACATCAAGCGGCCCGGGTTCGAATCCTGTAGGAACAAATTTTTGCGTGATGAACACAAACGTTTTATTTGTTATTTGGTAATATTCTGAGGGCTGGCTGCACTGAAAACCTGTCATATAACATCATTACACACAGCTGCAGATCTGACTGTAAAATAATGGGACTACATTAACATTATATCTCCTCTTATATAACAGGTTTTCAGCTTGCCTCAAATGTCTCCCAGCTCTTGGACTATAAGTTTAAATGTTTACTTTAAACTTATAGTCCAAGAGCTGGGAGACACTGTACTGTACTGTACTTTTAAATAGGACTTTTAATAAGTTGATGTCACCACGGTTGTGAGCTCATCGTGAAGATCGCAAAAGTGAAACCAGTGCAAGGTCCGTCCACAGATTTTTATTATTACTTAAAAAATTATATTATTACTTACAGAAATCTAATAAAATAGCTGTTATTACGAATTACGATCATGAATATACTGTTAATCTATTTTTATTATACTGACCTGCTAAGCCTAAGTTTGTTGATCTGTTCCCTAGTGTCCGCGTATTTAACTTCAACTTCCTCTCGCTTCTTCTCTTCTTCCTCTCCCTCTGAGGACGATGAAGAAGATGCGCTTCGGCGGCCTGTGAACAATGCATCCCGTTATATTATTGTATAAAGTATACTTAAATATTAGTAGCAATAAAGAGTATATTACTTGTATCGCTCTATAAACTAGGCATGGAAATGATTGCTACTTTTCGTTCATTTTCATTTAATGAAATTATAATATTTTTTTCATATGATTTCACATGTGAAATTTCACAGGCATTCATTTTGATAATTATTTTGCAGTGGCCTAATGTCACATTCATTCGCGAGTGTTTTCTTTCAGTACCCCTAGTATGAGTTTCGTTAGTTTTCGATCACGATCAAACGTATCGTATCTTTCATACATTGCCCACTAGCGCCTCTAGCGTAGACTATCAGAAACAGTAAGCAATGTATGAAAAGAGACGATACGTTTGATCGAGCTCGAAAACTGTGTGTAATTACTGGGCATGGAGGGCATATCATCTTAGTCCCAGGATGGCAAACGCACTTGCGGTGTTAAGTGATTTACACTTAATATTGCAAGTGTCTATAGGCGGCGGTGACCACTTAACATCAGGTGGCCCGCAAGCTTGTTTGCCATCTCGTAACATAAAAAAAAACTGTCAAAACTCATACTAAGGGTACAGTAATGATGAACGTATGAAATGAAATGCAACTTATTAGTCGTTTAATTTTCTATCTTTATGCATGTGTTATGTGCTGTACATTTTTTCAAAACAACCAACTTTAACAATGGAATGAAGTGTGAATGATCTGCTATTTCACAGAGTGTGAATAGCAGTCGATGAGAAAAGAAGTAGCAATTGTGACGAATGAAAATAATTTCATATGATTTATCACATTTTATTCATGAAATGTTCCATGCCTAAAAACATTTTGGGTTACATGTTTTCTTACATAGACGTATCAATCGGGGAGATTTCAGAACTCTTGAGTTCTGAATACAATTTTTACTTTCTCGTATACGTAGTATAGAGGATTTATTAATCGTCAAAAAATTCGACCTCGAGATTTTGACGGATTTACACGTTTTGACCCTCCCAGAGTCCAAAAAAAACCGTTTTTGGAATTATGTTTGTGTGTCTGTGCGTTAGCACGATAACTCAAGTATGCTTTAACTTATTGCAACCAAATTTAACATGCGTGTATGACATCAAAATATAAGGTTTCTATCAACTTTTGAGTCGTCAATAACGAAAGTTAAACAACCAAGTGCGCGGTCGGTACTCGGGTGGGTGACCAAAATTTAACGTGCATGTATGACATCAAAATATAAGGTTTCTATCGAATCTTGAGTCTTTTCCGGTATACGAGAAAGTCAAGGGGAGACCACTCCCGATTTTCATTTATTACCTTGCGACTTGTTGTCCTCAGAATCCGAGCCGGAGTCGTCAGAATAGATGTCTGACGCCTTTAACTTGACGCTCTGTTTGCTGGTGCCCCCGATTATCTCTGCGTCTGCGTCCTGCATATGAAAAGCTACCTTGTTTTATGGAAACAAAGAATATTATTAAAAAATATATATATTTTACTACAGTCAAAGTAATATGTGATTGGCTTAGCGGCGACTTATTTCTTAATTTTTTTACTGTTTAAGTGAAATTTTATATTAACTATAATAGCCCGAGAGCCGGTAGACATATTGAGTAGGAACTTGGGGCAAGCTGAAAACCTGTCATATAAATCTCCTATAATACCCTAACACAGAGCTGCAGACCTGGATGAGAAGTTGTTGTGCTACATGCTACAACCTATGGACCTTCAAAATTGCAATTTTTTTTCCAAAAAAAATAATAAATGGTAATTTAGGGAATCTGATTTGTTTTTATGTTGAATACCTTTAAATTGAATATTTAAAGCAGTGAACGCATATAAAACATGGAAGTATTTCTGACAAAAAAATGAAAATTTATATTATATCTAAAGTAAAAAAGACCGTTTTATATGAAATTTTGTGAGTATAAGAAGTAAGTTGGAAGGTATGAGAATAGATAGCAAATTATAATTTCATACCGCAGATTTCTAAATGTGTGTTTTTTACTCTTTCACGCAAAAACTACTAAATGGATTTTACTGAATCTTTACAATAATATATATAGCTCATACATCATAACAACTTATATATAATACTAGCGGACCCGACAGACTTCGTCCCGCCATTAGAAAACATTTGTATGGGAAAAAGAAAAGGGCTGTTTTTATGGTTTTTCCGGCAATTATTCGAATTTTGTCTCGCCGTAAAAACCATCCTTGAACTTCAACGAACATTTTAAAAAAATAATTGGCCAAATTGGTCTAGGCGTTGTTGAGTTATGCGCTTACCAACACATTTTGCGATTCATTTTTATATTATAGATTATTTCGTGAATAACGTGTTTGGTTACAAAATTAGTAAATTTCTGTGTATTTAGTTACTTAAGCCTCATTTTGTAATTGTTTGTTATTCTGAATAAAAAAAATAAAATAACATATAAGCTATCTAATACTGCGCAGTCGAAGTCGCGGGCAGAAGCAAGTATAAAATAAAGTAAGTCTTGATGAAATGGGAATTAATAAATATTAATTGGTTCATTAATTAATTTTTTAATTGGTTCAGTCATTAATTGGCTGACAGAAAGCACTTTGAATCAGAAGAGAAAGGAACAGAGATAGAGTACTCACATCTTCTTCTTCCTTGTCCTTGTTCTTCTCCTCTTCAAGTCTCCTCTTCTGCTTGATATGTTCTACTCTGGTAGCTTTAGCGTCTCTCTGTGCTCTTAGCGCAGCCATAGCGTTTTGTCGTCTATCATCGACATTACGCTTTCTCTCTGTCTTCGCTCCGAATAGAGGAGACGCTGATCTTTCTGATGCTTCTGTAAAGGAAAAAGAGTGTTAGAAAAGAATTTAGATTATGTAGCAATGCATGTGAATAATAGTGGGATATACAGCCATGTGATGCTGGCAGAGTAGAATAGCATCACCCCATATCCTCCAATGGGTGTCGTAGAAGGCAGGGTTTGAAATTATCAAGATAAATACGCCCATTATCATGATAATTATCACGATAATTATCATAATAATTATCCGATAATTATCAAACAGATATAAGCCTTATTTTGTGGCACTACGTAATGTTGAAGAAACAATCTATTCTATATTTTTGTACACAACTCAAGTTACGCTAAGCATTAAAAAACAACTTTAATATCTTTGTTCCGGCCACACAAAAAAAAGATAATGAATAAATGACAGTTTAGATAAGAAAACCCGACAAGGGGGGAATCCCGGCTTTTGAAGTTAAGTGGTGTGTTCCTATACAAGCAGTCGTTGAATGTGACAAATAACAAGTGGCAAATATTTTCGATTATACTTATCAAGATAATTATCAACCTATATTTATCTTGGATAATTATCAACCTATATTTATCTTGATAATTATCTGGATAATTATCAAGATAAATATCAATGATAATTATCACTTCGAACCCTGGTAGAAGGTGACTAATGGATCAGCAAAGGGGTATTGACCACCTTATGCTCCGTCCACTAATCCGCATTGGGCAAGCGTGGGGGACTACTGCCTAAACCTCCTTCGATGACAAGGAGAGGCCTTATGTCCCAGCAGTGGGTCGAATTATAAAGGCTGTTGTGATGATATTGACACAGGATCACCGGAGAGATTTTGCAAAAATGCAACACCTATGCATACCAAATGTATGGAATAGCAGATTTTTTACAATCTTTTATTTAGCTTGCACTGTTCATATGTATAAGTTGTCCGTTCAAAATTTGCAAACCATTATTGGACCATTTCTTGGTATTCAATTGAGCTGAAATTTTGCATAACGTTTAGTTTGGATGACAATGCATGCTAAGCTAAGTGACGTCATTCTAAATCCAACATGGCAGACGGCCCAAGATGGCGGACTAGTTATTTTTTGTGCACTCGCATGATATGGGTATCAAATGGAAGGGTTTGCTGAGAAGAATACGAAAATTGAATTGACTTTACTCTAAATCCGAAAAGGCGGACCGCTCAAGATGGCAGACTACTTATTTTTAGCACTATCACAATTAGGGTATCAAATTAAAGGGTTTGCTGACAAAAATTGTATAAAAAACACTTTTAAAAATAAGATTTTATTTAAATACGTTCTAAAAAGAAATAAAGAAAATAAAAATAAAGCTTTAAATTAAAATGTTATAAAAGCATATAGCAAGAGTTACTTGTGTAGATAAACAGCGATAGAATAGACAAAAAGAGAAAAAGTCTTCACTACCAGTTTTCTCTATAAATTTCTTGATTCTAACGCTTATAAACGCTAAGGTTGCCTGGAAGAGATCGCTTTTAGCGATAAGGCCGCCCATTGTGCATTATAGTTAAAATGTTATAAAATGTACTATTTTTATGTCGATGTGCAATAAAGTTTATTTCTATTCTATTCTTATATTGGAGCGAGATAGACGAAGTACACGCTGGCGGCCTAGTTCGGCCTGTCAGACAGTTTGCAAAGACAGCTACTGTCAGGCTGTGCACACACGCGCATTCATTTCGTTTTTGGTATCACCCTAGTAGATTCATTCATCATCATCATCACAACAGCTCATATAATGTCCCCGCCGAGGGGCTCGAGCCTACCCCACATTAGGGGCGATTAGGCCTTAGTCAACAACGCTGGCCAAGTGCGGGTTGGTTCACTTCACACACAACCTAGGAATTTCTTCATAGGTGTGTGCAGGTTTCCTCACGATGTTTTCCTTCACCGTAAAAGCGTCGATTAAACGTACATATGAATTCAAAATTGTAAAACTCATTGGTACGTGGCGGGGATCGAACCAGTGCCTCCCGGGTGAGAGACGACGCTCTTACGCACTACGCCATCGACGCCTTTTCTATATCCTATTACATGCACAAAAAAAAATAATTACCTGCATCCTTATTCTCGTCCAATATCTCGCCGGGGCTCGTTGGCGTCTCTTTTTCCTTCTCCGGCTCCTTCTGTTCTTCTTCTTCGGCTTCTGCAAGAAAAAAAAACTTATTACTCAATATTATATCTCTAGTAGGTAGACCCATACAAGATGTAAAAGACATGAACAGTCAAACGAGAACCATGTATTTTGCTCACCATCATAACATTTTTCTTCCTTTAGACTATACCGGGGAAATTGATAGTTACGATTTTATTGAAGGTCAAAGTCCAAGGAAAACGTATTCTATACGTTATTTCTTAATTATTGTTCAAAGAAACATTATAATTTTTTTTAGTATTTCATAAAAAAAATGGCTTCAAAACGTTAGCGTTCAATGTAGCTCACTCGATGCGCACGGACACTAACGAACGGGGCCGCCGTCTGGCAAAATTATCGCGATTTTGCGAGTTGCGTGCGAGTTACATTGCGCGGTACAATTTGCAATTTTTTTAACATCAAAAAATAAAAATCATTTCCCAGCAATATTTTTTTTGAAATATGTCTTATTTTGATGTATAGAATACATGGTTCTCGTTTGACTGAGACTGAGACTGTTCATGTCTTTTACACCCAGTATGTAGGGTCGTCTGGGTAGGTACCACCGCCTCTCTTATTTCTGCCGTGAAGCAGTTTGCTGTGTTTCGGTTTGAAGGGAAAGGTAGCCAGTGTAATTGCTGGGCATGGAAGGCATATCATCTTAGTCGCCAGGATGGCAAACGCACTTGCAGTGTTAAATGATTAGTCATTAATATTGCAAGTGTCTATAGGCGACGGTAACCACTTAACACCTGGTGGGCCGCAAGCGTTTTTGCCTTTTCGTCATATGAAAAAACGCAGACATCATTATGGACCCTGTCGGGCACAGCAAACAATATATACCTATATCTAGAAGAGGGTACATCTTTGGAATTATTTAGATATAGGAAAAAATTATCTAAATATCAAACCGTTTCCTTTCCGAGCTGATAAGTGTACAACGACCTTAATAGGGCATTGTCCAATAATTTAAATAAAATATGAAACATAGATAAAATTGAAATTTTTCATTTCACGCCGTCGTGGTGGAGTGGTCAGTATAGCTGCCTGAACATCAAGCGCTCCGGGTTCGAATCCTGGTAGCGGCAAATAATTGTGTGACGAACACGAATGTTTGATTGCGAGTCATGGTTGTTTATATATTTATTTAACTTTATTTATAAAAATATCTAAAATTATTATGTATACTTATTTAAAAAAAAATGTCCGTTATCTAGTATCCGTAATACAAATTCTTAATGATACTTACTTCGGGCTAGATAATTGGTGTAAGCGTGAAAAAAAAAATCTATCCTACTAAAATTTCAATTCAAAATATCTAAAGCCTCACCTCTTTTCTCCATCTTCTGTCGCTCTCGCTCCCTCTCCCTCTTGCTATCCCGCATGGCTTTGCGTCTCTTCCTCGCCTCTCTCTTGCGAGCTATCTCTCCGGGAGAGGCTGATCTTTCAGCTGCAGAGCGTCGAGCCAAGCGCAGTTTGCGCTCGATTTCCCATCTTAGGAGCACACAACATATATTTTTCGGGGCTTTATTACATATACAATCTAGGCAAACACAACCTAGTCGGACTAGTATGGGTACCGGGACATGTAGGGATTGAAGGTAATGAAAATGCTGACAAACTAGCAAGGAAAGGATCGGCGCAAGACCTCAATGGGCCTGAGCTTTTTGTAGGATTATCTAGAAGTACCATAAAAATGGCACTAAAGGAGTATTGTCAAAAGAGGCACCTCAGGGAATGGTTGTCCACTCCCCGACTGACACACTCAAAGAAATTTTTAGGATCCTCACACACAGGCTACCTTAAAAGAATAGGAGGAATCCGCTGCCTCACAGGTGCTCTCACTGGCCACTTTGCCACTAAAAGACATCTGTGCACAATAGGCAAAGCTGAAGACCCCATCTGTAGAATGTGTGGTGAGGAGGAAGAAAGCATGGAGCACATACTATGTAACTGCGATGCACTAGCCAATAGGCGACTAAAGGTCCTGGGTCTAGGTTACCCTAAACCAGAGGACTTTATAGACCTTATTCCCGCCAACATCGTAAAACTCATACAAAATGTTTTCGATGTTGGCGGGGATGGGTGATAAGGAAAGGGGAAGCACAAAAGATCCCATAGGGTTGAAGTGCTCTGAGACACAGCCTCAGCCTCTTACATAAGAATAAGAACATGTACAAAATGTTCATACAAATGATAACAAAATTAACGACCAAGTCATAAATACTGTGGTGTAATCAAAGTTAAAATTGTAAAATAAATTTGGCCATACAAATAGTTTGGTCAGTTAAAGAACTAAATTTTTTTTACATAAACTTTCACCATCAATATAATTCTGCTTCTAACTTTTAAAAGCAAACTGAAATCATTCCTTTTGGAAAAGCAATGTGTGGTATACCAAACGGGTACTCGGTGGCGGCTTTTGCTGTCTGACTAACTTTTTTGGCCGGGATCTGGCTATCAGATCTAGCACATGGGCGAGTGATCACTGGGTGCCGGAGTAGATTTGTCATATCATTGTAATATTTAGAGAGCAAACAATTTATTAATAAGAAATTTATGTAGATTTTATTTAGTGCTGGATATCTATGTAATTAATATGTCATCATTTTTATATTAGAATATTTGCTGTGTATATATTTATTTAACATTTACATATCATGTAGCATTTTTGTTTTTTCTTTCTATCCTCCGTTGGGTTATAGCAGAATACTAGTGCTTTGCTTGAAAAGCAAAACCAGTCACTGAGCTATCACCCTTTTGTATTTCTGCAGCACACATAATTGCAATGTAAAATTATTTAGTGTGTATGGTTAGATTACTCTATATTTTTTGTTGTGTATGTGTGTTGTAAAAACTATACAAATAAAGTTTCATTCATTCAATATTTTTTAATACAATAAATTTTTGAGGCTTAAACTTAGCACCAGATGAAAATGTAGTAGAATAAAACAAAGAAGTCTTGTAAAAGAGCTAAGATAAATTGGAAAAGACTATGTTACCGTGTCTTCATGAGGTCTCTCCTCTCTATCCTCTTGAATATCTCCTGTTCCCTCTCCTTCTCCGACATGGCTGCGAGCCTAGCTCTGTCCTCTTCGTCTCCCATGAGATTCTCGTCGTATCTGGAAACAAAATTATATTTAAGTAACAGTTTGCAATTGATATGATCTAGTATTTAAAGTGTTATCATGAAAATCCCATAGACCTAAAGCTTTCTTTTTTAGAGTTCCGTACCAAAAGGGTAAAACGGGACGCTATTACTAATACTCCACTGTCTGTCAGTCTGTCACCAGGCTGTATCTCATGGACCGTGATAGTTAGACAGTTGAAATTTTCACAGATGATGTATTTCTGTTCCTGCTATAATAACAAATGCTAATAAACAGAATAAAAGAAATATTTAAGGGGGCTGCCATACAACAAACGTGATTTTTTTTGCTTGTTTTTGCTCGATATTGATAATGGCAACAGGTAGATGCTTGAAATATTCACAGAATATTTAGTTATATATTATAGAATTTTTGTTTTAAATTATAGGCTAACCGTTTGATCTACCACATCAGGAAGGCCTTTGGTTATCTGACACCTGACATGATGCTGAAAATTAATAAGAAAAATAATAATAATAATATTCACTTTAAAAATAAATAATTAAAGCAAATACCCGCTCCCATACAACAGACGTGATTTTTAGCCGTTTTTTTTATAGACAATGGTACGGAACCCTTCGTGTGCGAGTCCGACTCGCACTTGGCCGGTTTTTAGTTGTATGAGTGTGTCACTTTGCGTCACTTGCGACGCTCCTCGGAGCAATTTTCCAGAAGCAAATTTATGTGCCGGTTCGGTACTACGTTAACTATGAGAAAGAGGTTGCTTACCCATCATCAAACTCCTCTTCAGAGTCAATGGAGTCGTTGTCTGATGAATGTGACGACACTTCACCTGGGAACAAAATACACTATTAATATGAATGAATAAATATTTATTTGGCACAAAAAACCTTATACAGGATGTAAAAGACATGAACACTCAAACGAGAACCATGTATTCTATACATCAAAATAAGACACATTTCAAAAAATAATTGCTGGGAAATGATTTTTATTTTTTGGTGTTAAAAAATATTGCAAATTGTACTGCGCAATGTAAAGCGCCCAACTCGCACGCAACTCGCAAAACCGTGATATTTTTGCAAGACGGCGGCCCCGTTCGTTTGTATCCGTGCACGATGTGCGCTACATTAGACGCTAACGTTTTGAAGCCATTTTTTGTTATGAAATACTAAAAAAAAATATAATGTTTCTTTGGACAATAATTAAGAAATAATGTTTAGAATATGTTTTCATAAAAAAATGAAAAAAAAAATTATGACTTTGACCTTCAATAAAATCGTAACTATCAATTTCCCAGGTATAGTCTAAAGGAAGAAAAATTCGCTGCGATCTAGATCCATATTTGGTACGTAGATTACTTATGGGGTCCAGGGGTGCACTGTAAGGATTTTTGGAAATTCACCCTCTAAGGCCTAAGGTGGTGAAAAGGGGGAGCAAAGTTTGTATGGAAATCCGTCATTTTTAAAGTAAAATCCATAAAAATTGTTGTATGGCCTTTCAGTTAGAAATTAAGAGGTATTTAGGATTTTTGAAAATCCAATCCCTAAGGGGGTAAAATAAGGGATGGAAGTTTGTATGGAAATCTGTCATTTCATTAAAAGAAATAATAAGAAAAGGAGATGTTCCAAACTGGCCCATGTCTTGTACACTATCTCAAAAAATGGAGAAAAAATAAATGATTCTGGGAAAATTACAACTAAATTTATATAATGTCTAGTTTTTTGGCTTAAAACAATTGAACTTCTTAGTTCACTTTGAATATGGCAACTATAGATAGCTTACCTATCTATTACACTAAAAAAAAAACTGGAGCGTTCCGTTCCGAATTGCTGTTTTAACGCGTACAAAGTCAGCACTACGCATCATTGACTACGCATGCATTACCCCGTTAACATATTAAGATGGAACAAATTATGAAATAATCATTCGCATTTAAATGAAATATCCCAAACGTTAAAATTACACGGTTATTTTGATGTTTCGTCAAGAACGAATAATATCTGAAGACTATTTTCCTAAGATTATTACGTTAAGGCTTATTTACTTTGCCTTCGCTAGTATATCGTTGTTTGTCACCAAGGAGCTTCGTGTTTGTCACACAATGTCACGTAGTATCTCTAACTAGTCTGTGGTCATAAAGTGACATCTTCCGCCATGATGGTGGTCTGTTGTGTTGCAATAATTGCATTATTTAAACAACTTAAGCCAAAAAACAGAGCTTGTAAATAGGAATTTAACACTTGAGAACTGTTTTATAAATTATTGCCTACATTTTGAATAACTGTACAACTATATGGGCCAGACTCCATACATTCTGGAACATCTCCTTTAAATGCTTCCCGAAGTAACTATTCTAGGGACTAAGTCGCGGGCATAAGCTAGTTACGCATAATAATTATAGCAATATTAACTTCTCTTACCTTCTTCAGGCTCACTGAACGCGTCCTTCTTTTTCCCAGAGGCATTGCTGTCTGTGCTTTTCCTGACTTCCACCTTCTTCGGTTCCGGTTTCTTCTTGTTGTCGTCGGACTGTTCAGAAGATGTCTTCCTCGAGTTCCTTCTCTGTTCTTTTTTGTTTGACACATCACTGCCTGCGTCACTGTCCGAGTCTGAACCGGAGGATGATGAAGACTTGGCTGCTAAAATGATAATAAATGAGGATACAGTAGGCATCAAACATCGACAGTCTAACAATCACCTAAGGTGCCTGGTTTAGTACTAACTTATGCTATTACAAACAATAACTTATTCTAACTTATTGCTAAGTCAGGAGAGACACGTCACACACTATACGCGTTTTAGAGGATAAGCTACGCGATAGCGGATAGTCAAAGAAACATAAAATCAACTTAATAATACATAACATAACATACAGTTGTTTTTAGACAAATGGCCAATCTATTCCATCTAATGCTTTACAAATCCTACTGTTATAATAAACGCGAAAGTTTGTATGGATGTTTGTTATTCTTTCACGCAAAATCTACTGATTGGGTTTTAATGAAACTTTACAATAATACATATAGCTCATACATTCGAATAGCTAATCCTATAGTAATATTATAAACGTGAAAGTTTGTATAGATGTATGAATGGATGTTTGGATGTGCGTTTGTTACTCTTTCACGCAAAAACTACTGAGCGGATTTTAATGAAACTTTACATTAATAGATATAGCTCATACATCAGAATAGCATACAGGCTATAATTTAACAGATATTAACGCGAGCGAAGCCGCGGTTGACCACTAGTAAGCTTTAACTTACCTATACTAAACCTACGCAGACGAAGTCGCGGACAGAAGCTAGTTAAATGTAATGTATGAAACTGGCATATTACTATGGAATAATTTGTGCGTTTACAAACGCGTAAATAGTTTTTTAAAACTAGAAAAAATACACTGAAATAAATCGACCTGCCACAGGCGGGAATCGAACCCAGCATCTTCCGCAATCCGGGCGGCTGCGTGGCATATTACTGATAGCGGTCGCCTGCGGATTCGCTCGCCTTAATGTCTTATCGCTCCAAAAAGCCCAGGGTCTCAAAATATTTCCATACCAAATTTCAACAAAATCAGTCCAGTAGTTTCGGAGCCTATTCAATGCAAATAAACAAACAAATATTTCCCGTTTATAATATTAGTACCTAAAGACAAAACATCATTGCAGCCTATCGTCTGAAATCTTAAAATCTACCAACAATACCAATATTTGGAGATAAAAAACATCGTATGTGTGTACAGTACAGTAAGTAATTTTATCTCACGAATGCAGGTGAACCATGACTGTTTGTGTAGATACAATGCATTTTATAGAAGTGCGGGAACTGTATTATACAATGTGCAAATATCTATGTATAATAGGTTGGGGAAAAAGTTTCTTCGCATTTTTTAAGAAAATTCAAAACATTTTTTAATATAGTTTATTTACATTTAACTAAAGTATGTAGGTACCATTTTGTTCGATAACTTTTTGCCATCTTGTAGGTAGGGACATGATCCCATTGCTATAGAAATTTTGGGACTTCTGGTCAAAATACCGCGACATGTGGTTTTGGCAGTCCTCTCGTGATGTTAACCTGACACTGCCTAAAGAATTCTGAAGAGACCGAAACAGGTGGAAATCTGAAGGTGCAAGGTCAGGACTATACGGCGGATGCATTAACACCTCCCAGCCAAACTCTCTTAATTTTTGCTGAGTGGCTAAAGATGTGTGAGGTCTAGCGTTATCATGATGCAAAACCACACCCCTTCTGTTGATTAATTCCGGCCGCTTTCTCTCAACTTCTTGCTTTAATCTCATCAGTTGTTCGCAGTAGAGTTCAGAATCGATGGTCCTGCCTGGTGGTAACAGCTCATAATGAATAATGCCCTTCCAATCCCACCACACACACAGCATCACCTTGTTGCGAGTTAACCCGGGTTTCGCCACAGTCTGTGAAGCCTGACCGGCCTTTGACCACGACATTTTTCGCACGTTCTTGTCGTACGTGATCCACTTTTCATCACCAGTTATCAGCTTCTTCAAAAATGGTTCGGTTTCATTACGTCGTAATAAAGAATCACAAATGAGTACACGGTTCATTAGGTTTCTTTCAGTGAGCTCGTGAGGTACCCAAATGTCGAGCTTTTTTATGTACCCAGTTTTTTTCAAATGCGCCAAAACTGTTTTGTGGTCAATTCCCAGTTCTTCAGCTACGTCGTAACTACTGACATGCCGATCTTGCTCCACTTTTTCAAAAATGGCATCCATTTTATCTGTAATTGGGCGACCAGAGCGACGTGCATCTTTGACATCAAAATTTCCGGATTGAAAACGCTTAAACCAAATTTGTGCTACTCTCGCAGACACTGCACTAGGTCCATAAACATCGCAAATTTTTTTCGCGGCTTGCGTTGCATTTTTACCTTTTTTGTAGTAAAATTTTAAAATGTATCGAATTTCTTCATTAGATTCACTCATCTTGGCGGTACGAAAAACAAATGAAAATCACACATTTTCCTAATTTGAATTTGGAATTATGTTCTTTAAAATTTAAACTTTCAATGATACCAAAACCAGCCAGATACAATATACATACAAGTATAGCCAAAGAGATTTTATTACAAGTTTATACATACTATAATGCGAAAAGACTTTTTCCCCAACCTAATATGTTACTGTAAAACCCCGAACCACGGTAAATCCTAAGATATTCCGGTCAAACCTAAGATTTACCAACTCTTAATGGTAAATGTCCGAATAGCTCTATAATTGTCGTTCATTTTGAACGTTTACCACCATTCATTTGGCAATTAACAACTAGGTATAACATTGGTTTAGGTTAGGTTAGACTTGCAACCTTTACGCGCCAGCCGAGCGAGCGTGCCGCGGCAGAAACGACTTTTTAACTTCTAAAGGAATAAGTATTCATTGTTTTCCAAAACCAACATTTACCAGCCGACCAAGGAAAAACCTAGCATGTACTAAACTCTGATGGTAAAAGCGCAAAAAAAAATCTCCTTTTTGTAAATTCTTACATTTACCAACTCTTGTTGTTAAATCCTAAGATTAAACAACATACGGGCTTTTACAGTAACATATACAATATCATGTCATTCTCGCCATCGTGTTATGTTCCTATGTAATTAATTGTCTTTGTACGAATTCGAGCCCTACAGACAGATAATACTTACATTGTTTTTTATCATCTTCGTCCCAATCCGATTCGCTGTCCGACGATTTTGCTTTAGACTTGGCTGGAGGCGGAGAATCACCTTTTTTCTTCTTCTTAGCAAGATTAAGAAATTGCTGTAACAAGAAAAAATAAACAATTAAGGTTATTATTAATGGTATGTATGGATGTACAGAAAACAGCCAGTCAAGTTTCCACAAAATGACAAATTCCTCACATAGTTATTTGGTAGTAGGTTTAGTTCTAAGATTGAAAACGATGTTGCCAGCAAGGTACCACATTTTGCGAAATTTATGTTCATGTTTTTCATATTTCGCCAATACCGAAATTAACGAAAATCCCAGTTTTGATTATTCTAATCTAGGGATTGAAGAGTTGGAATTCACTTAGTATTCCGGTATTTTCGGAGTCGGGATCTCGTTTTGAGACCTCTAATTAGTACAAGCGACATCCACATTTATCGTGGTTGGAAGAGATTTCTTTTATAAATAAGCCACACCCTTTTTTACTATTTATACTTTATAACTTTCCTATTTTTTTAAGTCTCATGTACATCATATATTAAACATTATATATTAAACGTACATATGAATTCAAAATGTGAAAACACATTGGTACGTGGCGGGGTTCGAACCAGTGCCTCCCGGGCGGAAGACGACGCTCTTACGCACTACGCCGACTCTTCGTCTCATGTACATGATTAAATAAATAGATTGGCAAAATTTTAGGATTTGTGGTAATCTGGTGCTGTTGTTTTGTACACTAACAGAGTATGCCCTTAGGAACTATTTAACTTTTCTTTTGATCCTCATAACCATTGTTAAAAGATTTTGTTGTCACACTGCAGATCTATATGGCTGAACACATTTTGCATAACACCATCCAAAATATATTAACGTAAACCAATTACATATATTAATTATATAGAGATAGTCCTGACATATGTAAATAGTGTAGATGTAAAATGTTTTAATATTGTACCAATTAAATAGAGAATGAAGAACAATCATGTTGCAGATGTCATCATCATCACCATCATTACAGCCTTTATAATTCGTACCACTGCGGAGACAAGGCCTCTCCTTGTCAGGAGGAGGTTTAGGCAGTTAGTCCACCCCGCTTGCCCAATGCGGATTTTTTTTTTTTTTTTTATATATATATATCCGCAATCAGTTTCTACTTTAAGCGGATTTGTTGGACGATAGGCAGGACTAGTTAAGTGTGTCTTCCAGTGAAGACATCTACTTCCCGGGAATATCAATTTGCATGTAATTGTAGTATGTCTTTTCGTTTTAATCGTCTGACATAACTCTGCTGGGTCAGTTCAGCTGCAAGGGTATTTGGATGGTTTTTCAGCCGACTTTGGTATTTTCTTGAAGTTGCTTGGATTTCCTCCTTTACAGTGCACACTTGTAGGTTTTCATGGATCTCATTGTTGGTGATTAGCCATGGTACTGTGGATATTGTTCTGAGAATCATATTCTGCATCCTCTGCAGTATCATGATGTTAGAATTACTGGTGCTTCCCCAGAGCTGGATTCCATACATCCATACAGGTTTAAGGACTGACTTGTAAATTAAGAGTTTATTGTCAATAGAGAGCTTGCTGTTCCGTCCAATTAACCAGTGTAACTCTCTATATCGGATGTTGAGTTCCTCTCTCTTAGTTTTTACGTGTTGTTTCCATGTCAATCTCCTATCAAGATGCATGCCAAGGTATTTCACACTATTCTTATGTGGTAACGTAACGTTTTCCAAGGTTACAGGTGGACAATCTGCCTTTTTCAGAGTAAAGGTGATATGTACAGATTTGTTTGCACTTGCTTTAATTTTCCATTTGTGTAACCACTCAGTTACCTGATCTAGTCCTTTTTAAGTATGGATGTAGCTATTTTAGGATCTTTGTTACTAGCAAGGATAGCTGTATCGTCCGCAAATGTAGCAGTGGTGACATTTTCAATTTGCGGAAGGTCGGATGTATACATGATGTACAGGATAGGTCCCAGAACAGAGCCCTGTGGAACTCCTGCCTTAATGTCATGAAATGTAGATGTCACGTCGTCTTCCTTTACCTGGAACAGCCTATCCGTCAGGTAGGATTTTAAGAGCAGGTAGTAACAATGGGGTAGTTTAGCCTTTATTTTGGAGAGAAGTCCGTCATGCCATACCTTGTCAAACGCCTGCTCTATGTCCAGGAACACAGAGGAACAGTATGCGTCATTTTCAAGGGTGCTTCTGATTTTATTGTACACTCGGTGCACCTGTTCGACTGTGGAATGTTGTTCACGGAAACCAAATTGGTGGTCTGGTATAATATTGTTACTTTCCAAGACTGGTAGCATTCTTCTGAGTATAACTTTTTCAAATATTTTGGAGAGAATAGGTAGCAAACTGATGGGCCTGTATGATGTTACCTCACTGGCTGGTTTTCCTGGTTTCCGTATCATCAGAATCTGTGATACTTTCGACAGCATGGGAAAATATTGAATTCTAATGCATCCATTGAACAGAGTAGTAAGGAAAATTATTGCCTTCCTTGGTAGCTGGATAAGTACTTCCTTAGTTATAAGATCAAAGCCTGGTGCTTTTTTATCTTTAAGTTCTGTTATTACCCTCCATATCTCACGCGGCGTCACTGGTTTTGGTGGAAGCGAGAGTTGAAGGTCCTGTTGTAGGATATATTCCGTTTCAGTTTCTGCTCCCAAATGGCGAATATCATGTGGAATGAATACCTTAGACAAGTGTGTAGCAAATGTATCAGCTTTTTCTTGTGCAGTGCGAGCCCACTGGTTATTTATCTTTTGTATGGGTGGTTTTGTTTGTTGGGGTCTGTTGTATGTTTTTGTGAACTTCCATAGTGAGTAATTATTGGCTCTCGTTGCCCCAAGGGACTCCAGCTGCGTTTGCAGGGCGGTATTGTGCCACTCTTGGATTGATTTTTTAAGTTTTTGGGCAGCAATGTTCAGTGCCATCCTGTCATCATTGTGTCTACTGCATTGCCAGATTCTACGCAATCTGCGTTTTTCTAGAACTTCCTGCCTTATTTCCTTGGGATAATTCTTTATCTCTCCCCTTTTCTGAATAGCAGGTGTATTAATCCAACAGGATTGTTGAATAATGTTGGTTATATACCTAGCTGCATCTTCTAGATCTTCAGGGGTCTTTAGTTTAACTTTTAGATCAATATTCTCTTCCAGGAATTCTCGAAAAGAGTGCCAGTCTGTATGCCTATTGTAGAGTCTTTCAGGCTTGTCATATTCCATTGGTAGTGTGCTGATTGTCAACAAAACGGGAGTATGATCAGACGTGCTATCATGACAGGAACTAACTTTGAAATATTCTTTAGGAAGTCCTCTAACAATGAAGAAATCCAACAAATCTGGAGTTTTGTTCATGTCCGTCGGCCAGTAGGTAGGTTCAGAGGTGGATAGTGTGGTCAAATTATTACTCTCTAGGCTCATCCTGAGCTGCCTTCCTCTAGTAGTGCGGATTGGTGGACGGAGTATAATGTGATCAATACCTCTTTGGTGATCCATTAGATGCCTTCTACAACACCCATTGGAGGATATGGGGTTATGCTATTCTACTCTGCCAGCATCACACAGTTGAAGAAGATATAATCTTCAACATTGTTAGGCGTCGTTTCTGCCAGCCCTCGCTGCCACCCCTGAGATGTCCGGATGGGTCTTTAGCTCATAAGCCGCAGGAGAAAGCCGATCTTCTGGCAAGACTCTTTGCGGCTAATTCCCAAGTCGATGATTGCAATGCACAGCCACCGTCACTACCTCATTGTGGCACCACGATGCCTGACATTAAAATCAGGCAGCGTGATGTTCGTGCGGAACTGCAATCACTCGATGTCCGGAAAGCTAGTGGACCCGATGGCATCCCGGGCGTTGTACTTAAGAAATGTGCAGCGGAGTTGTCTCCCGTACTCACGCGCCTATACCAGCTCTCTTACTCTTCTGGACATGTGCCGGAAGCTTGGAGAGAGGCTAATGTGCAGCCTGTTCCCAAAAAAGGGGACCGCTCAGACCCGGCCAACTATCGGCCAATAGCAGTCACCTCGGTACTTTGCAAAGTTATGGAAAGGATCCTCAACAACCACCTGGTCCGTTACCTAGAGGGTCACTCTCTGATCAACGATCGACAGTACGGCTTTAGGCCGAAACGATCGACGGGTGACCTTCTAGCGTACATGACGCATGTCTGGGGTGAAGCCATGGACAAACGTGGCGAGTCATTGGCTGTCAGCCTTGATATCGCCAAAGCTTTTGATAGGGTCTGGCACAAAAGTCTTCTCTCCAAGCTTCCGACGTATGGTCTGCCTGCTCAGCTCTGTACCTGGGTGGCCGGCTTCCTGCATGAGCGAAGAATTCGTGTCCTCTCCGACGGATGCAGTTCGCGGTTCATGTCAGTGAATGCCGGTGTTCCCCAGGGTTCCGTTTTATCCCCTACACTGTTTCTTCTGCATATCAATGATATTATTCCTCTTGGGAACATCCATTGCTATGCAGACGACAGTACAGTGCATGCGGGCTACTTCGGACACGCAAGGGCTGGACGAGCAGAAACCGTGGAGAGTCGTGAGAATCTTGTCATTGAACTCAACCGAGAGCTCGACCTTGTTTCTCAATGGGGTACAGCAAATCTGGTTGAGTTCAATGCCAAGAAAACTCAGGTGTGCGCGTTTACGGCTAAAACGTCGCCATTCCTTTCCCTTCCCTCTCTCCAGAGCACAACACTTACGCTACAGAGCAGTATCACCTTGCTCGGTATGGAGGTTCGCAGCGACTTGAATCCGAAGGACTACATCGAAAGCGTGATAAAAACAGCTTCACGGAAACTCGGAGTCCTGAACAAGGTGCGGCGTTTCTTCACGCCAATTCAACTTTGCTTGCTATACAAGACGCAAGTACGGTCCTGCGTGGAGTATTGCTCGCACCTGTGGGATGGCTCTGCCAAGTACTTACTCGATGCTTTGGATAGGTTGCAGCGTCGCGCGGCCCGCATCATCGGCGACGAAGAGGTGACTAAACACCTTGAGCCTCTCCAATTGCGTCGCAATGTTGCGTCATTGAGCGCTTTCTACCGTCTGTACCACGGCGAGTGCTCTGAGGAACTTTTTTCCCTAATCCCACCATCTCCCTTCCTTTTGAGGACTACGCGTGCTGGTCTACGTTGTCACCGACAAACTGTGGCTACCATTCCAACGCGAACTAAGAAATTTGGCAACTTGTTTCTTTGTCGCACAATCAAGAAATGGAATTCACTGCCAGCACACGTGTTCCCTCCTTCCTATAATCCTGGGTCATTCAAAAGAGGCGTGAAGAAGCACCTTGCAGGTCAGCAAGGCGTGGGTGGCTAGCGCGGCAGTTTATCTCTCGCGCTAGCTATCTTCGCATTTGGACTCTACTTCTGCTTACCATCAGGTGGAATAGAGTCATTTGCTTGATCTTTTTATAAAAAAAAAAAAAAAAAAAAAAAAAAAAAGGCGTACTGCAGTAAAATTCAAAGCAAGCAGTTTAGGATTTTGTTATGTTCTTTCCTTATATTATTATTATTAACTAAACACCTAAATAAAAAAAAGGTTTCATACAATTCTTATCTTAATGTGTGTTCTAATTGATAATTTTATCTTTACAATCACAGTTACACAGAATTGATTGATGACTAACAAAGTAATATAAAAACAAAAACAATATTAGTTATTGCTGTAATATTTTTAAACATTGTTATTCATTCGTATGATCATGGCTTACAGCGAGAGGCCTATGTTCAGCAGTGGGTGATAAAAGGCTGATTGTGATGATGAAGATTATTCAAATATAAGTGCTCAGGGTGCGCATTTTCTTACATAACTTTTCAATTCCTATTATTGGAGGTCCGAAAATATTTCTCACCATTTAAAACCATTGTTGGCGACCAACCATAATGATCATTCTTCATAACTTCATAAAACATAATCATTGAAATTCATAATATCATTAATCATACATTTTTGGGCGAGTCTAGTGTTTTATGCACCTACATGGCTGGGTGATGGGTAGGTTAGGGTTATTTTTTTTATGAACAGGCGGAGTGCACTGTTTTTGTAAGCAACAAGGTAGTAACAGTATTAATAAAAAAATTATGATCACTAACTGTTATGAGCTCTGTTGGTAGTAATAAAAATGTATGAATAAAAAAAGTATAAAAAATAAAATTATGAAGAGTGATTATTATGAACACAAATCGGTAGTAAGACAAAGAATAGGATTTAGAATATTATGTGAGCCAGTATAGACCCAAGTGTTCATTTATAAGCCTTATACATCTTCGCAGTTTCGATAAAATTTCAAGTTGGCAGTTATATCCAATGATTTTTGACAGTTCAAAGCGATAAATGGCTATATCATATCGTAATTCGGTGGTCATGCTAGGCGGGCAGATCTACCTTAGAACTTACAAAAGTTCTGCTACATATCTACGAACAAAACTCCATTGTCTGTTGAATATATTGATGTAGTTTTGTCTGACCACATATCATCAAAACGTTAGAGACTAATGCTCTTAGCATTGTTATTTAGCAGAACTCATAGAAGTTCTAAGGTGGCCCAGATTTCATCCTCCCACTGTCTGCTTTGGCAACCTCTCTTTCTTTTGCAGTTTCTGGGATACCGGTAGAGGACCATTCGGCTCCACTTTTCCTGCACAGCATGTGGCCTGCCCATCTCCACTTTTGTTGGTCGAGACAGATGAGCATGTCTGAATCTTTGGTCTTTGCTCTTATATGTATTTGAATTTGGAATTTCGTCCCTTAGTTTCACGCCCAGCAACCTCCTTTCCATGGTGCATTGGGACTTTGCATGTTTGTCTCTGTGTTTCTCTGTTAGTGACTAGATCTTGCAGCCATAAGTGATACACGGAAGAACACAAATGTGTTTCTCTTTACATGGATGCCCAGGTCTTTACTTTTAATCTCCTTTAATGACCAATATTTCCCGCAATCAGAGGTAATTCTTTTTTCTATTTCCTTTATTATTTGTTATGTGACCTAATCCAAAAGTTGTCTGGAAGAGATCGCACCTAGCTATAAGGCCGCCCACTGTGCATTGTACTGTAAATATTTACTGTAATCTTTTTATATTTATGTTGATGTGCAATAAAGATTATTTCTATTCTATTCTAATTACCAAGTAATACAATAAAGACAATGATGAATATACATAGTGTTGAATATGCATACTTATTTTATTAATTATTATGCACTAATTAAAAAAAAGAAAAGTTCTGTCTTCATATTTCAGCCATATTTTTCATCATAATAACCTACCATTTAAGTAAATTTTTTGCCTGTAGCAACACAGGCAAAACAAATTCCACAACAGAAGATCCATGTTTTTATTAAACTTTGGCTATAGGAACACATTTAATGATGATGTAACAGAAAATCTAGCCAAAAGTGAAAGTGTCCACCCTAAATTATGTAACTCAAATCTTTCAGCACAGAGATGAAGCTCAAAAACTTATAAAATAATAAATGAAAGTAATAAACACTATTAGCTACAGAAAAACAACTCTATTTATAACCAAATTTGAAACCAAACTGTAGGTACGCACTTAAAGTCGCTAAACAATCCAGTTGCAGTGCATTTTTCTGAAATAACATGAGTCATGCTAGTTGAAAACTGCTTACAAAGATGTATTGCAAGGCTTTGTATTTGAAGGGATATTCTACATGTAGTTAAAGAAAAGAGTGTAGGTTATTGATTATATTTAATATACCTAGTAAATTACTGCGCATTACGCTTAATTAGTACAGAGAAACATTGATCTTGGCCTAAATACGCAGACGAATCACTGAAAGAATGTCGTAGAAACTGTCAACCTATAGACGTTAGCTCTAACCTACGATTTATGAATATATAAACTTACCGAATCCAAATCTGAACATTCGCTGCTGGAATCAGAATCAATAAGCGGTTTATTTTTTCTTTTAGTCATTTTGCTGCACTAAGCTATAACGTAAATTACACAGGATGCTTTCACTAGACAAAAGTAGATAAAATTCGCTTGGGTTTCCCTGTAGCTCGCTTTATTGCTGTTCATAGACTAAGGAAGCGTGTGTCACATACTTTCTTAATTTCTCTCGTTCAGTAATCAAATCAAAATGAAACTAAGATAAATTTTATGACGAAGTTTGTTCCTTCCTCATTGGATAAATTAAATTGCACTCTTTACTTTCTTAATTTGTTAGATAAAATTACTATAGAAAATAAGAAAATAATAATATTGTTGATATTATCTATTATGTCGAAATAATAAATAATATCTAAAATATTCAAACTTTTATACTTTATTTCTAAATATTATTATCAATTGTTTAATGAAAAGATCCTAAATGCCTAAAGGGCAATAAAATATTTAGGTAATGAAATCCGTGAAATCTAAAGATTTCCGGACGTAAAGCTTCTTATGCCATTTTAAATTGTCTATGTTTGACTAGAGACGTATACTTGGAAATCGACTCGAATACGTATATCTTTATATACGAAATCTAATTAGAATCGATTAATATAAAAAGTAGTATAGTCATTTTCTCCGTGATTACTAAACCACATGACTTAAATGAGTTTGTCATATACATTACTAACGAGTAGTTTGCTTTTAAGCTATTCCTTCCATCGTTTTTAGTGGTTGTTGAGCCGAAGCCCTCTTCGGGGTGTAAAAAGACCTATCAAAGCCGACACCGACAACTACGTATTCTGCTCATCATTAGGTCTATTTTTTCTTCTAGACTTTAACTGGGAAATTTATAGAATAATTTTTATTTTGCGTTTACAAACGCGTAAATATTAATACTAGAAAAATGCACAGAAAATTTAGTTATGAAGTTATTAAATGTCAAAACTAGATTTATTTTTCAAGATTTTTATGAAACATTATTTTTTAATTTTTATCCAAATAAACATCAACATTTTAAGTATTTCATAACAAAATGTGGCTTTAAAACGTCAGCGCTCAACACCGCGCGCATCGCCGAGTTGCTAAAATCAATTTTAAACAGAATTTCAAGTAATCGTTACTTCGCATACATTTTTACGAACACCGTTCACAGCAGTGCCAGTGAAAAAATAATTCAACAGTTCTCTTTTACGTTCATTTTAAGATAGACTTAAGACAGCGAAAATACTTATCCTAGTAGGATAGGACCTGCAATTAGTCTATCATATACATCGTAGTCAAACAAACCCTACTGTGTGTCTTTTTCTTCGCTTGAAATTGGCAGTAAAGAGTAGCAAAAATAATATAAAAAATCGGGAGTGGTCTCCCCTTGACTTTCTCGTATACCGGAAACGACTCAAAGGTTGATAAAAACCTTATACATATTTTGATGTCATACATGCATATTAAATTTTGGTCACCCATCCGAGTACCGACCTCGCACTTGGTTGCTTAACTTTCGTGATCGACGGCTCATAATTTGATAGAAACCTTACATTTTGATGTCATACGCGTATGTTAAATTTGGCTGCAATAAGTTAAAGCATGCTCAAGTTATCGCGCTAACGCACAGACACACACACAGACATAATTAAAAAAAAATCTCGAGGTCGAAATTTTTGACGATTACTATACTTCCTCTATACTACGTATACGAGAAAGTAAAAAGAGGAAATTTATAGGTAAAACTGTAAACCACATTAAGAATAAAAAAGTGAAAACAACTTTTTTGACCCTACGTAACCTTTTTCTTATCCTCTAGGCATTTACTTCTCTAGAAATGAACAGTTTTTTTTTTTTTTTTTTTTTTTTTAATGAACAGTTGTTGATTTTGTTTTTCAACTTCAAAGGAAAATATTTTTCTCTTTCTATAAACTCAAAATTTCTATTAAGTAGTAAATAAAACACCTAAAAAGAATATTATAAATGATGTAAGTTAATGCTTTGTAATTTGCGTAAAATAAAAAATAATGGTGCTTATATATTATATAAGTCAATGTTCGAATAATCAATATGATTTGACGATATCGAATATATGTGGATGAATGTTTGAATGAATGCATGTTGTCACATCTCTAGGCTTATGACAGCTTTCGGTCGGTACGTGTTGTGTGTGTACTTTTGTTCGTCTTATTTATTTAGGCGAATGCGAAATCTTAATATAAGATAAAAGTTTATTTTAAAGCCCCAGTGACATTGCATTGGAATTTTATCAAGTGTTCGTAACCGTGGGTTGGTTTTCTTGTAAATTACTTTGAGTTATTGTGTCGTGGAAGGTCGTACCACCAAAGGGTTTTTGATAACGGGATCTCGTTTTAAACTTGGAAACGCAAAAATTATTATGCCTCATGATTTAAAAGAACTGGGCGTAAGGAAAGCAATCATGGTAAGTAATTTGCATCAAAATAAACCTATATTTAGCGTTTGTCTTCAAAATGTATTCACACATTACATGTTAGAGTTCTTGACAATGCCAAAAAATAAGTTTTCTCTCATCAAACTACATTAAATATTATATAGTCAAGTATGAAACAGCATAAACAAACATTTTCTTGATACCAATGTCACTCATCAACAAACAACCTACTATTTGCCTAACTGTAATGTTGTTGATCTTTCGCAGTTACATTAAGTCTGCTGCCCTGACAGTGTTAGGCTTTTCGATCCCCTGTCCGGGCCAATTTGACTGCGTCCGGCCCGTCCGGCTTTTGTTAGGCTTTTTTCTTTTGACGCAAGCAAGCCGCACACACTTCACTCTACTAGAGTTTGCCCTTTGTAGAAAATACATTTTATTTGAACTTTTAGTCAAAAATCCTTTTTTTTTGGGGTCTGTCCTGTTGTGGCACTCAAAAGTTGGGCTTTATTAGTGGTTAAGTCTGGTTTTCTGATTTTTAGATAAGACAATGCTAGTTGCCATTCCTTTCTCGACAAGCACTCCCTAGATGCAATAAAATAAAATGTGTGACACCCATATTTTAATGCAAACATCAAGAGAGTAGAAATTGCCAAATGAAGATATGGCTCAAAGGTCTTAGATATCAAGCCAAAACCCTAATAAAAGAATTACTATCTATATTTCATAGATTTATAATTACTGACGATTAATAGATTGGTAATGAATCAACTAGAGCGAGACCAAAAAAATGCACCAATGTGTGAGTAATGCACAGCTGTACGTGAAAAATAGTACTGCAGTCTGACAGTTGCTGTCTTTTCTACGTAACTCACAGGCCGACCTAGGCCGCCTGTGAGTTACATGTGAAATGGTCTTGTCGATCTATCTCACTTTAATATACATGTTAGTATGCTCTTTCTCTTTTACATTTTTATTATTATTAAAGCTTTAAATTTATCTATACAATAAATAAGTTGTTTCATTTTTGATTAAATATTATTTTAAGGATTATTGTATAGCTTCTATAGGGTAAAAGCCTCTTTTACATTACCCATCTACAGTTTCCTATATCTATAAAGATTAATATACATTCATTCATAAAATAAGACACACTAAAATAAGGGACATCGAAAGCAACTGATGCATTAAATTATGCCCAGAAACTGAAATGGAAATGTACGGGGCATATAGCGCATTTGTCAGATGAGTGTTGGACCTTAAGGGTAATATCGTGGTCAGGCCCACAGGGCAACAAAGAGGAAGACCGGTTATGAGATGGGAGGAAGAAATAGTGAAAACGGCGGGTACAGGCTGGATGTGGCCAGCAAGAGATAGAGATAAGTGGATTTCTTCGGAGGAGGATTACCCAAGGAGGGGTTCATGCAATATAAATAGTTTTTTTTAAAGTGTATCATTAAAACTCAATTTGTATTAGTTAAGTTTTGGATGAAATAAAAGGCTTTTTTATTTTCATTTTTATTTATTTTTATTATAATAGCTTTAAGTAACTAATAAAAAAATATTACATTCCAGGCTCCCTTATCTCCAACACCATGTGCAGAGATCAGTGACGATGAGCTGGTATCCATATCAGTGCGGGATCTCAACCGACAATTGAAGATGAGGGGGCTCACCCGTGACCAGATTGTCAGGTTAGTGTTTTAATTATTAATAAGATTGTAACCACTCAGCTATCTATGTAAAGATGTTTATTGAGTATCAGGAATACACCAAAAATAAAAAGCAATTTGGAGAGGCCCAGCAGGAAAACTAAAATTTGATGACCAATGAGATGAAGAATAAATCGGAGTTCATTATTCATCTCATTGGTCAAATCGGTTGTCATACGGAGCAAATCGTGGCGTCGACAACTTGATACGAGGCTTGATACATGATATGCTGATACGGATACGCTGATCGGATCGGTCAAATGATCATATCTGGATCCGTATTTAGGCGCAAAGCACACCAATCTGGTGTCGGGCAAGGACGCGGCGCGGACATTCAAATACCGCACTAAACACACGGCAATAAGGTCATTAATTGAACAAATTCAACGGCCCTTATCGGACGCACTATAGCACGCCATTTCGCCGTTGAATTTGTTCAATTAGGAACCTTATTGCCGTGTGTTTGTTACGGTATTTGAATGAAACAGGATGGTGTCCGCGTCCGACATCCGATCGGTGTGCTTCGCGCCTTACGGTGTCACCGACAAACAGTGGTTGCTATTCCATAGCGAACTAAATAAATTTAGAGCTCATTTCTATATTGCACAATCAAGAAATGGAATTCACTGCCAGCACACGTGTTCCCTCCTTCCTACAATCCTGGGTCATTCAAAAGCGGCGTGAAGAAGCAGCTTGCAGGCCGTCAAGGCGAGGGTGGCTAGCGCAAAGCTTCTCTCGCACTAGCTATCTTCGCTTTAGGACTCCATTTCTGCTTACAATCAGATGGAATGAAGTCATTAGCTAGAAATTTTTATAAAAAAAGTTGTCTAGAAAATATTGCTCATTCCAAATTTTCATTTATGTTCTAGAATGAAACAGCGACGTCGAACACTCAAGAACAGAGGATACGCAGCCTCGTGCAGAATCAAAAGAATAGAACAGAAAGATGAGCTGGAAACTGAAAAAAGTCAGGTAATATAGTGATATTTTTTGAAAGAAATCTATCAAAAAGTTTTTTATTCAAATGAAATTTTGATGAGAGGAGACAAAATACGCCCTAAACCCATGTTTTATAGGAAATTCAAGGTTCAGACTCCAACTAGGGAACAGTGGAGAAAACACCCACCGTCCCCACAAAAGGAATGCCTTATCTGGTTCACTGATGGGTCCAAAATGGACTCTGGTACTGGAGCAGGTATTTGTTGTAATGATTTCGAAATGTATCAAAGCATGGGGAAACTTGCCACGGCCTTCCAAACGGAGATCTATGCAAATCCTCTGTGCGATGAGGATTATAGAACAATGTGTTAAAAACAAGGTTGTCTATATCCTAAGCGACAGTCAAGCAGCGCTCAAAGCACTCTCGAACTCTCGTATCGACTACCTTAAATAGGGTCGGCAAGCAAAATAAAGTGAGGTCTGGGTCCCAGGTCACAAGGGGATAGGAGGCAATAAGAAAGCCGATGGCAAGGAAACGATCAGAAAACCCATAGGTCCTGAACCTTTTATCCCAATCTCCAAAAGCTACATCTGCAGAGTCATCAAAGAATATGTCCATAAAAGATATCAGATGGAATGGAAACTGTCGCCTGGTATGAAACACTACATCCTTCATAGGAGATTGTCCTAGACTCTAGGACAATCTCCTCCATCCTCTAGGACATAAATGGGACTAAATTCATATATGGGGGCAGCAGACAACAGGCCCGTCTAATCTTGGGTGGGCTTACAGGGCACTATGCCCCAAACCACATGCTCAACAAAATGCAAATTTCCACAACATCGAATTGCATGTGGACACGACCGGGAATCCATGGAACACTTGCTATGTGACTGCGATTCCATAGCCAGGATTAGAATGAATATCCTGGGATTGGCCTACCGAAGGCCAGAGGACTACAGACTCTTCAAACCCATGGACATAGTAAGGCTGATGGCCTACATATTCAAGGAACGACAGGAGTAAAGGGAAGGGGAGACAAAAGATCCCGTCGGGTCGAAGTGCACCGTGATGAAACTCACGGCCCATCATAAGATAAGATAAGGTTCACAACTCTTTGGGCTATGTCGGTGACCTTGGATCTTGGTTTAATAATTTACCTCAAATATCCTTTTTCCAGGAATGGCACGACATGGAGCTGATGCAGGAAGAGAACAACAGAATCCGCGAGGAGATAGAAGCGCTCCGCAGCAAGTACGACGCACTGAAGAGGTTCGCCGTGATGAAGAGCATTCCTTTGCCTCCTGAACTGGATGTGATGCCTTAAGATCTTACTTAGTAACTAAATATTGTCGTCAGGCCAAGATATGTATAATATACCATGATATTAATGTTTAAGAGAGCTAGGTTTATTACCTTAAAGTGTGTACAGTTGAACATAACATTGTGAATACTAAAGGTGGTATCAGACGGTTCACTCGAAAGTCCTTTCCACCATCGGACCAGGCGCGGCGATAGCTCACCCTTATGTTGTGGATATACCTTCCATCCGCACGAAGCTATTTGATTCCTCTTTCATCATGCGATCAGCTAAGGAGTGGAACTCGTTGCCAAGGTCTGTTGTACCGGATTAATATAACCTGTACGTCTTCTAGGCGAGCGTGTACCGTCTTTGGCCTCATAATTGCTCTCCATCAGGCATGATTGTGTTTTGTGGTCAAACGCTCAGCCCATTGAACATAAAAAAGTAACTCTGTCTGTCTGTTACACTTTTAAGCCTAAAACACTAAACTCATTTTGATGAAATTTAGTATAGAGTAGTGATGTTCCAGATATCCGTATCCGCGGATATCTGAATGGAGACGAAAGATCCGTATCCGTTACTTTTCTCGCGGATCTTTTACCTCATTAATTTTCAATTTATAGGATGAAATGCTATATACAGGTGATTAGGTAGAATAAAAAACTCAAATTCCATTTAGAGTATTTTTTATTTCTTAAAATCAAATATTTTATCGTATTAAGTTACGATATCAATAGCACAAACATGTCCTGCCTTTCAACTATCATTGCAAGGTTTCGCGCGCCGACACCGATAGAATAAGAAAAGGAATATCCGTATCCGCGGATCTTGACACCAAATATCCGTATTCGGATCCGTATCCGCGGATATACATTTTGAACTATGCGGCACATCACTAGCATGGAGATAGACCCTGGGAAGGACATAGGATACGTTTTGGCGCGATTCCATATGCTCTATGACGCCCCCGAATGTTATCCACCCCGTATTAAAAAAAAAATTGATTGTCTTACGGACGATAGTTTTACGTGATAAAGTCAAACACAAGCCGAACGCTTTGGCCGACCGTGCCTCTCTATCGTTTGTTCCGCGCTCTCGCTTGCACGGGGTCAGGCTGAACGTGACACTTTATCGTGCGTGCAGCCGGCGTTCATCGATTTATAAGACGTTATCACGTCAAAAAATGCCTAATTTGGTGTAGGGTTTTTGAGAAATAATAGGGGTTAAAGTATGAAATTGCCGTTTTTTTCCTCATTATTCATTAGTGTATAATTAAATACAATAGCTATGTCCATTATTCTTTTTTTATTTTAAATTTCATTACAAGGACTTATTTATGTATAAAATTTTATTCTTATTTTTTTTTTTACTAGAAATACATCTTTAAAAACAGCTCGTCCTAAGAGATGACCGTCTCCGTTATAAAAATAATTATGAATATTTTTTTACAGGTATCAATTCTCAAATTTTTTCTCTAAGTATCCTATAGCTTAATGTTGTCTAAATATATCCATAAAATTACACAAAATTTAGATTTGTGGTTCCTTAAAAAATTGCAAATATATTTGTATGAAAAATGAATTTTCGTTAAATTCTCCATACAAAACGGCAATTTCATACTTAAACCCCTAATATAACTTCTACTTTTAAAGCTTGTATTTGTTTGCTTACAATGCAATAACCTCAAATTAGGTATCTCCTAAGTACTGGACACAGGACTTCCCGAAGGTCAGAAGATATTGAGAGTTATTTTTATTTATTAAAATTTAAAAGACAAAATGATAGCAATAAAAAATATTTTAATGCATAGTTATATGTGTATAGTGATTAAAGAAATTTTTAACATGAAATAAGTCCTTAAATATACACCTTAATCAGTGGTGTTAAGAAAGATTTTTGTAAAGCCAGTTCCGTCTCGACCACAATTACAGATCTATTTTAAGCCAGTTTAACTTTAAGTTCATAGTGATATTATAGCTACCTTATTTTTAGAACAGTACGGTTCATTTTGTATTGTTTATTTGGTGATGTGATAATTTATATTTTACAATAAATAGATTTACATACACACTTGGTGTTTAATTGTGTAAAAAAATTAGGGAATTTGTTTACGTATTACGGCGCAGCAAATGATTTTTTTGTGGACAAATGAATTTCGACCTTATTACAGTGAAGTTAGCACTGATATAATTTTAACACGAATAGGTCGTTCGTCATTCCACAAGTTAAAAAGAAGTCATTGGCAATGATGTCAATAAATAATATTACAAATGTCAAAAGTTTCAGATGTCCATAAAATAATGTCAATAAATAGGTAATATTACAAATGTCCAAAGTTTCAGATGTCAATAAATAATATTATAAATGTCAAATTATATTAAATTATTGGTTATGTAGGATAGGACTTTCCTACGCAATAGTGTGTTTACCACTTACCGCAGCGGTTTTCGCTACCAACGGCGGTAGTGAATACCGCTGTAATCTGAATAGGCCTGAAACTAGACGCATAAGTTACTTCTTCATGTTTTAGGAAAGTGAGTTCTAGCCTGCCTGGTGGTAAGCAGCACCGTAGCCTATAGACGCTTGCAAAACGGACGTCACACTCGCGCGCTGACAACCATAGTCCCCTTCCCTACCCTGAGCTATAGCAACCTTACTCACCTACAGAACACGCCACCACAAAAATGCAGTGTTATTTGACTGGTCTTCTGTAAGGAGGTACTACCACAGGGCTGCTCCTAATTCGAGCGGCTATTCCACTGTGCCCTGCCTCGACGGGAAGGTATTATTAATAAAATATATACACATAAATTAGTCTATATAATTTTAGTCGCCCACCATAACACCTCTCGCCGTGACGCAGCAGGCACCACCAAAAGTACCTACGTTCACTGTAGTTTGCTTGTTATTAAACAGATGGCGCTAGTTACCATACTTAGGATGTAAGTTTAAAAAACACGAGGAGAGAAAAAAGCGCAAATAAATAATACAATTAGGTGTAGGTAATAAAAAAAACCTATAAAATAAAATAGTTTCGATCAGAAGCAGATTAACACTTAACAGCCTTGTCATAATAATTATTCATACAAGTGAAGCAGTTCGCTGTTTCGGATTGAAGGGAAAGCTAGCCAGTGTAATTACTGGGCATGGAGGGCATATCATCTTAGTCTCCTGGGTGGCACGCACTTTCAGTGTTAAGTTATTTACTTTCCTTTAATATTGCAAGTCCATAGGCGACGGTAACCTCTTATCACCAGGTGGGTCGCAAGCTTGTTTGCCATCTTGTACCTAATATAATAAAAAAAACAAATAATGGTAAGAACTATCATTGCACAAGCGCTATCTACGATTAAATTTCCATTTAGCTAAGTAGATAAAAAAATAGTGCGCTTTTACGCTGCTTTTTAACCTATTGGGTAAATCTGATTTTAGCCGGATGAAATTAAGTTAATTTGAAGGGATTTCGGACCTAAGCGGCAATATAGGATAGATATTCAAGAAATCTGTAGTATATTGTGAGGCTCATCTTAAAAAAAATCTTTGTCCTATTATAATGTGTTGAAGGTAAAGAAACGCTCTTAAGTTCAAAGCAAGTATTTCCCTAGGTAAGAAACTAAGAATAGAGTTGCCTTTTTTTTGTTGTCGGGGAGGTCAAATCGCATCGTCCCTGCGGGGTGGTGCCAACCGCAGGGGATATGTGGGACTCGAGGTAAAGGCGTTCCCTCCATACCCAACTTAACATCCTCCCCGGCCTGACCTTCAGTGTGCTACTACGGGACGGCTCGGGATCTGTGCACGTGAGCGCAACTACACCGAGACCGTCCCAACGTTGCCCGTCTAGGCACTTCTTGTGCAGCAATTGGTAGCCAGCAGCCAACAGGGGCTACCGACTAACACCAGCCCCTGTGGGCCGCTGGCCGACGCCGGCCTTATAGGCCGCCTCCTCACCGACGGCTGCTCGACCTGACGCGTCCCCTTGACGACGACACCGGGAGCAGCCATCGGACCGCACCCGGGGGACTTCGGGCGCAGTCGTGGCCCTAAAAAGGGCCGTCCGGAACTAGCCGTGGTGGGAAAACAAAAACAACTCAACGATGGCATGTGACTTCGAATGCCACTTGACATCAAAAGCCGCACACCCGCCGAGAAAGTTTTCCCACCACGTTACCAGGGTCCACCACGAGGAGGCTTCCGAACGTGGACCCCAAGAATAGAGTTGTCAAGCTGTTAAGTTAAGCTGAAATTGACATTGAAAATATTAAATAAACATACAAAAACCTACATAACATAAAGAAGGTACAACCCCTTACACACACAGGTAGTGTGTGTAAGGGGTAGACATTGGTACAGTCAGCATCAAAAGTACCTATATTAACCCGGCGCCAATGACGTGAAAATAATTACGCGCCCTATGACGTCGGGTCATGGTGATCCGAATTTTGTCAGACTTTTTTTCTAACGGTTAATAATAAGAGTCTATTTTAATTATTTATGTCACAGCATGTGTTATTATTAACGCGATAAAATAACAGAAATTAATTATTTCAAAAAAATCCGACTATAGAAGACAAAGTCAGCATACCATAACTTTTAATTATTATCGTAGAAATAGTTGACCAATAATAAAGAATAATTTTATTAAAATACAAAATGGGAATCACACTTTCTTTATAACAAAAACAACCTTTTTTTCTAGTTAATTGAACTCTAAACATAATTAACATCGTCTATTCTAAAAACAATCAACATCACAAACCTACAACTAATTAGTATAGCAGTGTTTTCCAAACATTTTCTGCCGAGGCCCGGTAATTTTCACTCTGCCCCTTCGACCCAATTAGTATCTACTTTTAAACCCAAGCTTTCCACTAGGTAAAATAATACACATTTATTAATAGTAAAAATGTTTTATTAATACTACCTACATATTTTTGTATGACCTATTTAGTAGATTATGTATCTAACTTTTGAGTGCGAAGTGCCTATAGAGCTTATTACTTAGCTTCTTATTTTTAGGGTTCCGTACCTCAAAAGGAAAAAACGGAACACTTATAGGATCATTTTGTTGTCCGTCTGTCTGTGAAGACTCTTTATCTCAGGAACGAGTGAAGGTATCAAGTTGAAATTAAAACCATATACTCAAATCTACGGTCCCTTGAAGCTGTGAAAAAAACATACTTCTTAGTTAACGCAAAAAAAAGATACGGCCGTTTATGTCGCAAAAAACGTATATTTCGACACTCTCAAGGGAATCAAAATTCAAACTTCCCGTTGACCTAGAACTATGAAATTTGGCAAGTAATATTTTCATATACTACAAATACAGGGAAAACTCTGAAGACTTTTAATTTGTAGTTAAATCATATAAAATATAGTCTTTATTTAAAGTACGTAATCAATCATCGAGGTATGCGCTTATCTCGCGAGTGGTGGTATCGAGTTGAAATTAAAACCTTAAACTCAGGTTTACAGTTCCTTGAAGCTGTGAAAAAATCAAACTTCTAAGTTACCGCAAAAAAAATTATACGAAAAACTTATATTTCGACACTCTCAAGGTGTTAGGTTCGCGACGTCGCTCAGAGATGGCGCTGATCCGAACACGACAATTCTACATGGCACTTTGATGTAAAATGTGATACTATTCATTCTTTTTGCAGTCACCACTTACAAATCGGGATTAAATTTGAGATTTAAGTAAAAAACAACATTAATTATGTTACCTAACTAATTTAGGTATGAACTGTAAGTATAACCACAAATATAAAACTCAATAAGGTTTTAGAAACTGAATCTTGGGAAACGCTTGGAAAACACTGCGAGACTCGATTCCTGAACTATTTTTAATATGTTGTAACTACAAATTTCTACGGAACCCTCGGCGGGCGAGTCCGACTCGCACTTGTCCGGTTTTTTTACTAAAGAACCCAAGTTCGCGGAAAATGACGAAAGTTTCATCCTAAGGTTCACTTCAAGTCGGTTTCTATATTTATTTTTATGGTAGTCTTGAAAAACTAACCAGCAAAGACGGGAATGTTGCAACCCGGTATTTTATTAGGTTGGCCCGGTACCGGGTTGCGACCCGGCAAATGGGAAACGCTGGTCTATAGTATCTTTTTCTGTTTTTCCTTTTTTGTTACTTGTCCCTATTGGCTTAGTGAGCATAGCGCCACTCCCATGTTTCAAAACAACCTACCTACAATCTTGGTTAATATTTTTTTATGCAAATATCATTATAACGTAGCTAAATGGACATTATACACTAGGCACATATTAATATTAACATAGGTACCTCACTGACTAATAAACAAAACAATGTACGTACATACCTTCTTTTTTTTTGTATAAAAATTTAGATTTTTGTGTTTGTTAAACACACGCTATGTTATCACTTGTAGATGGCGCTCACTACTATCACCGCCTGGGGCGGGACGGGGGGAAACGTCCATAGGACGCAACCCCGCGGTTCGTTTGAAATTGTGAATTTAAGCTGGTGCTCGCTTTGGCTCCCTTCCCCTACCTCTTTCTAAAGCTGAGCCGTAGCCGCTGTTCTGTAGCGTTCATAGTTAAAAAGTGGCGTTCCCTGTCCCCGAGCCGATAAGTGTGCTACCGCCTTTAATCTACATTAGAACCCAAAAGCCATCATTTGACTTCGACGCGTTTTAAACCCGTCGAGTGAACCGTCAAAATGGCGGAAGCGATTACACGAGATGGCCGCCGAAAAAGCTCGCAGATCGTGAAACGTAATTATTGAATCACTTGAAAGGTTGAAGTGCTTTTAGTTTCTAGGTCGTGGGGCATTTGTTCAAATATTTATTAGTTCCGATGGATGGAGGGTCCGAGTAGTTTCAGTATGAGATAAACATTAAAATGTAAGTCGGACGTGGCGTAGGTACGACTTTTTTATGCTTTCGCCGAAATTCGGGGTAGTATTTGTAGGTACTGAAATTCTTGGCAAGCAGCGGAGATAATTATTTCTTGTAGGTATAATGTTAGCGTCAGGCCTTCTTTTTAACCGTCTTCAAAAAAGGAGGAGGTTCTCAATTATGTTTGTTACGTGAGTACCTCATAACTTTTTATTGGGTGTACGATTTTGAACTTCTTTCAACCTTTGCTGGAAAGCTGGTGCTTAATTGTCATATGGTTCCATTTTCTAATATAAAATAAAATAAAAATAAAACCGCCTTCAAAACTAAAAACGGAGAAATCTATTTTGTTTATAAAAATGTGAGTTATAAAAATCGGTTCACAACTCAAAGTTATTATCTATTAATTTAAGTTAAGAAAGGATTTGTGTCGTTATTTTTCAGAACAACAAAAAACCTCAGGCCTAACGCTAAAAAATTTTCAGGAAACTATTTCGAAACTTTGATTTTTAAGACAAAAAAAACCGGACAAGTGCGAGTTGGACTCGCCCACCGAGGGTTCCGTAGAAATTTGTAGTTACAACATATTAAATGTAGACCAGGAGGCGAGTTTCGCAGTGTTTTCCAAGCTTTTCCCAAGATTGAGTTTCTAAAACCTTATTGTGTTTTATAATTGTGGTTATACTAACAATTCATACCTAAATTAGTCAGGTAACATAATTAATGTTGTTTTTTACTTAAATCTTAAATTTAATCCCGATTTGTAAATGGCGACTGCAAAAAGAATGTATAGTATCACATTGTACATCAAAGTGCCATGTAGAATTGTCGTGTTCGGTTCAGCGCCATCTCTGAGCGAAGTTGCGAACCTAACACATAGAGAGTGTCGAAATTTAAGTTTTTCGTATCTTTTTTTTTGCGTAAACCTAGACGTTTGATTTTTTCACAGCTTCAAGGGACTGTAAACCTGAGTATATGGTTTTAATTTAAACTCGATACCTCGACTCGTTACCGAGATAAGCGCATACCTCGATGATTGATTACGTACTTTAAATAAAGACTATATTTTATATGATTTAATTAAAAATTAATAGTTTTTAGAGTTTTCCCTGTATCTGTGCTTATAATGTCATATACTGACAATAGTACTTGCCAAATTTCATAGTTCTAGGTCAACGGGAAGTATCCTATGAATTTTGATTCCCTTGAGAGTGTCGAAATATAAGTTTTTTGCGACATAAACGGCCGTATCTTTTTTTTTGCGTAAACTAAGAAGTATGATTTTTTCACAGCTTCAAGGGACCGTAGATATGAGTATATGGTTTTAATTTCAACTCGATACCTCCGCTCGTTCCCGAGATAAAGGGTCTTGACAGACAGACGGACAACAAAGTGACCTTATAAGGGTTCCGTTTTTTCCTTTTGAGGTACGGAACCCTAAAAAGAACCATTGAAATTGGTTAACAACTTTGGAAGATATCGTTGCATAAAGTTGGAACAGTTGGAAAAAAATCATATTGTGACTGCGTATTTTCATAATTCTAAAAAAAAACTATTAAACCGATTCATGAAATTTTTTTATGGAACCAAAGGCAGCTATTTCGCATCGAACAAAAAAATACTTAAATCGGATCAGAAATCTCGGCGTAATCGGTGTACATACATAAAAAAACATAGCAACCGAATTGAGAATCCCTTCCTTTTTGAAGTCGGTAAAAAAAGTTAGCAAGTTTCTATCATATCATCTTAAAAATCTTGTATGACGATTATCGTTCTCGGACAGTTTCTGAAACCGTCTTCTCAGCGACACACTTAGTCCCACTGGATTTAACATTAATAAATAGGTAATTTATAATTCTATAGGTACCTAGATTAAATATAGTCTTGAAGTTACTCCATCGTCGTGCCGTTTGCAACTGATTTTCGTATATTTTTGTGAGAGAAATTAATTAATATTTCCAGAATGGTCCCGTTGAATCATTTGTTACCAACGGCATGACCGCGGACACTTTGGACTTGGACGAAAACCAGCCGGCCCATTCACTGAATTTTTTTGACAGATGAAAGTGATAATCACTGAGTAAGTAAATTACATATTCATTGCTGATTTACACGACACGCTATTATAGCACTTGTGTAAGAACAGCAATGGAAATGTAATTCAGTTGGTGATTAACACTTTCATCTGCCAAAAAAGTTAGCTAATAGGCTGGTAGGACGTGGCATTTATAGGAGTTGTGTAATCATGGTTATAATTAAAACTTTTTCAGTCGCCATATTTTTGAAATGTAAATACTTTACTGTATCTTACATTTCAAATTACCTACAAATTAAGATTACAGGTAATCTAGGCAGTGGCGTAACTATACCATGTGGGGCCCGTGGCAAATTCTATACTATGTGGGGCCCGTGGCAAATTCTATACTATGTGGGGCCCGTGGCAAATTCTATACCATGTGGGGCCCGTGGCAAATTCTATACCATGTGGGGCCCGTGGCAAATTCTATACTATGAGGGGCCTGTGGCAAATTCTATACCATGTGGGGCCCGTGGCAAATTCTATACCATGTGGGGCCCGTGGCAAATTCTATACTATGAGGGGCCTGTGGCAAATTCTATACCATGTGGGGCCCGTGGCAAATTCTATACCATGTGGGGCCCGTGGCAAATTCTATACTATGAGGGGCCTGTGGCAAATTCTATACCATGTGGGACCCGTGGCAAATTCTATACCATGTGGGGCCCGTGGCAAATTCTATACTATGAGGGGCCTGTGGCAAATTCTATACCATGTGGGGCCCGTGGCAAATTCTATACTATGAGGGGCCTGTGGCAAATTCTATACCATGTGGGGCCCGTGGCAAATTCTATACCATGTGGGGCCCGTGGCAAATTCTATACTATGAGGGGCCTGTGGCAAATTCTATACCATGTGGGGCCCGTGGCAAATTCTATACTATGTGGGGCCTGTGGCAAATTCATATACACCCCCCCCCACCCTAGTTTTGAAATTTTTCGTTCTTTAAATTTGTAACTATACCATGTGGGGCCCGTGGCAAATTCATATACATAGTTTTGAAATTTTTCGTTTTTTAAATTTGTAACTATACGATGTGGGGCCAAATTCATATACACCCCCTACCCGCTAAGTTTTGAAATTTTTCGTTCTTTAAATTTAAAAATGTCAGTGACACTACCGGGGCCCCTATTCCTCGGGGGCCCGTGGCATTTTGCCACCCATGCCACCCTATAGTTACGCCACTGAATCTAGGTATTGTATGTATGATATCACTCACGAAGTTTAAAAAATAAGCTTCTTCATATCGCTGTCACTGATTATAAAAGAAAAGTTGTCTTTTTTAATTTTCTTTTCTTTTTTAGTTTGTGTGAATTTTAATATGTTAATCCAATTATAATTATGTACCCCTGTCAAGTGCAAATAAAGATATTCTATTGGGGTTTGTAGTGTTTTAGAGTGCATCATATGTCCTGCCTGCCTATTCGCTAACCTTTTTTGACAGATAAAAGTGATGATCACCGAGTAAATTACATTTCCATTGCTGTTTTTACACGACAAGTGCGATAATAGCGTATCGTGTAAAGCGGCAATGGATATGGAAATGAAAATGATAGCGAATAGTGGTCGGGGGTTCCGGATGAACCTCGCTTCCATCTTGGGTGTTATCGTCATTTATCATCAGGTGAGGTGAATCGACGCTTTTACGGTGAAGGAAAAACATCGTGAGGAAACCTGCACACACCTATGAAGAAATTCTTAGGTTGTGTGTGAAGTCGACCAACCCGCACTTGGCCAGCGTGGTTGACTAAGGCCTAATCGCCCCTAATGTGGGGTAGGCTCGAGCCCGTCGGTGGGGACATTATATGAGCTGTTGATGATGATGATGAGGGGAATGTCAAGAACTTTCCTGTCAAGTATAACAAAACGATTCTGATGATTTTTTTATTGTCTGAAGTCTATTGTTTTAGTTCCCGCTTTCGCCCAGCGGAGCGGGCAAAGACAAATTACTCTGTTTCCTAGTATTTATTTATGGCGCCTTTTTGCGATCATTACTTTTTTTATAAGTACCCCCTTCCGGCAACATCGGGCGTCTTAAATGGGCAACTAAATTAATAGATCCACTTACGTTATTTTATCTGAAATAATTCGACAGTAATTTTTTATTATAAGAAATCTGTGTAATGTTGTCAAAGGTCCTTGTTCTTGCGTTAAAAAAGATCTGAGTTGGAAAGTCTGAGGTTGAAAATAAAAGTTTGTAGCACGCTATCCTTTCTGAAGTTAGAGTTCACAATCAAGCTCCCTTTGCCCGGCTGATTGCTAAGCCTCCTTAACGAATTTAAAAAGTAAAAACAGCGGATCTCCTTGATTGTGGAATAACAAATGGGCGGGAAAACCGAGTTGGCAGTTATAGTAAATGACAGGTGATTTCAAAGCTATTCAAAGGGAAAAATATTATTACAGCGTTTACTAGTTGTATGATGCCTCTAATCCTAGATTGGAAGAACTTCAGACTGATTGGTTTAAGTCCGCTTATAAATTTTAAATTTGTAACAAGCTTTACTTATTAATTCACTACAAAGAAAAATCAAATGTATGTACAAACGGTGGCCACCATTCAAACGAGAACCAAGAGAACCGTTAACTCATTTATGACTTTTTTATTGGTCTGAGTTCATGTCACATAATTCAAGACCGATCGGTTTGGAGATCCTTTTAGGCTATGTCCAACAGTGGGCATCTCTTGGTTGAAATTATGATGATGATGATTTCAATGTCACAAAATCAAGAAATAGAATTCTCTGCCATCACACGTGTTCTATATTTATTATAATTCTCATTCTTACTTCAGTTCAGGGTCATTCAAAAGAGGCATCATGAAGAGACATCTTGCAGGTCGGCAAGGTGAGGGTGGCTATGGTATGATGCCTAGGTACCTACTTTATCCTTTGCATTTGCACTCCATTTTGCTAAACAATATTTTTTTAAGAAAAAATTCACTCTCTCTATCACGTACGTAGTATTTACCCTGCCGGCCAATTCACTAACTTTTTTGACACATGAAAGTAATAATCACCGAGTGAATTACATAATTATCCATTTCTGTCTTACATGACAAGTTTGATTATTAGCGTTACAGTAAAGTAGTAGTGGATCATTAAATTGTTCGGTGATAATCACTTTTATCCTTACCTAAATGGTTTAAGCTTTTATCTATCAAAAAAATCGGGAGTGGTCTTCCCTTGACTTTCCCGTTTACCGGAAACGACTCAAAAGTTGATAGAAACCTTATATTTTGATGTCACACATGCATGTTAAATTTTGGTCACCCATCCGAGTACCGACCACGCACTTGGTTGCTTAACTTTCGTGATCGACGACTCAAAAGTTGATAGCAACCTTATATTTTGATATCATACATGCATGTTAAATTTGGTTGCGATAAGTTAAAGCATACTCGAGTTATCGCGCTAACGCACAGACACACACACACAGACACGATTAAAAAAAATATATTTTTGGACTCAGGGAGGTCCAAATCGTGTAAATCCATCAAAATCTCGAGGTCGAATTTTTTGTCGATTACAAGACTTCCTCAGTCTATACTACGTATACGAGAAAGTAAAAAGTTATAGAATAGGCCGGCTGTAGTTCAGTTAAAACTTCTCCATAGCGACCCCATTTCGATATACCACTCATATTTCTTAACATACTCGTATTATCTGGAAAATCTCGTGGAGTATTGTCGAAATGAGTCCCTATTATACATGCGTGCCGGCCCTCAGATGTTCAGAACTTTGAGGTCTGCCAACTTGAGTTCCTTGTTCGCCCATTATTTTTAACGCTTCTAAAGTTAGCTATACACGGTGAGACAAATTATTGATTTTCCATCGAGGTTAATCTAAATTCTGTCTATTCTAAGGTTTGTAAGATTAATTTGAAGGTTACAATGTCTGCACTTTTGATTTGTTAGATGTACGGTACTATATATTTTATTCTTTTTTTTTATATAAAAAGGTCAAGCAACTGACTCCTTTCCACCTGATGAAGTGAAGTCCAAATGCGAAGATAGCTGGTGCGAGAGATGCCGCCTCGCTAGCCACCTTCGCTTTGTCGATCTACAAGGTTTTTGGAAGGCGGGAATACGTGTGCTGGCAGTGAATTCCAATTCTTGATTGTGTGACAAAGAAACCAGTTGCCAAATTCCTTAGTTCGCGTTGGAATAGTAGCTATAGTTTGTCAGTAACACTGTAAACCGTAAAAGGAAGGAAGATGGTGGGATTAGGGAAAAAAGCTCCCCAGAGCAGTTGCTCTTGCCGTGGTACAGACGGTAGAACGCGCGCTCAATGAAGCAATATCGCGAAGCTATTGGAGAGGCTCAAGACTGGTTGGTCACCTTTTCGTCGCTGATGATGCTGATATTTCTATCGCTATGGGGACAAGGCGTGATATTGGGCGATAATATTGTTAATAAAAAATCTTAGAACGCGACAAAACTGGCCGCTTATGGCAAGCCTTACATGTATCGTAATCCGTCTCAAGTTCGGCGGTGCGTTCAGAATCCCGACGACTTCCAACCACCTGCATTGCCCCTAATGCGCCACCCGCAAAAAACTTTACGCATAATTAGCCGGGCGCCATGTTGTGACGTCACGTGCTGACGGAACTTCCCGCGTATCTTGACAGTTGTACATATTTTAACATAGTAAGCGAGTTTCGGAGGGAGGCCGTTTTCTGATATGTCGGCGAGAGAAATATTACGGAGACTAGCGACCTGCCCCGGATTCGCACGGATAGTAGGTTAGTGTACTTACTTTAACCACTATAGAATTTGCTTTAACCTTAACGAATTATAATTTTAAACCTTCCTTTTGAATAACTCTATTTATTGATTATAACCACATTGAAATCCGATGCCTAGTTTAAAAGTGCTAACTTTCTAAGCGTACTATACAGTATAGAAGCATTTTACAAGAAACCTACCATAAGAAAGGCAATCTGCAAAGGCTGTTATTATAGGTTAGGTACAGTGAGGGGTCCACGTCCGGAAGCCTCCTCGTGGCAGACCCTGGTAACGGTGGTGGGGAAACTTTCCTAGCGGGTGTGTGGCTTTTGGTGTCAAGTGTGTCCCCTTGGCATACGAAGTCACCGGTATCCTCGTCAGGAGGATGCGCCAGGTCGAACAGCCGTCGGTGGAGGAGTGGCTGATGGCCACCAATTGGTGCAAGGAGTGCCTAGACGGGCAGCGTTGCGACGGTCTCGGTGTAGTTGCGCTCACGTGCTCAGATCCCGAGCCGTCTCGTAATAAAGCACTGGAGGTCAGGCCGGGGAGGATGTTTAGTGATTATGGAGGGAACGCCTTTACCTCGAGTCCCACATAACCCCTGTGGTTGGCACCACTCCGCAGGGACGATGCGTAAAAGCATTTGACGTCCCCGTCAACAAAAAAAAAGATTACGTACAGTGAAGGTAAAATGTATAACCGCCCAAAGAACGGCGGGCGGCGTGCGCCCACCGTCCGACTTTTTTGCGCTAGGCGCCTGGGGCGCAATCTATAATAACACCCTAAACCCAGACTAAGCCAATCCAGATCAATAAATAACATTTTTTAAAAACAACTTTTATTTATTGCACTAAATAAGAAGAAAATAACTTGTTTAGTATATATTTATTTAAGTTTATTTACATATAAATTATTTAATTTAAAATTATTTACCTACATAGGTACCCATAATACCTTACCTAGGTATAATTTATCCGTTATCTAGCTACCTAATATCCACAACACAAGTTTTTAATTATACTTAACTAGCGCTCGCCTGCGACTTCCTCTGCGTGGAGTTTTTTTTAAATCGCGTGATGCTGATGTAGGCCTTGTTCGATAAATTGACTAACCAACACCAAAATAATTTTTCAATTTGAATCAGTAGTTCCTGAGATTAGCGCGATCATCCAAACACAAACTCCTCAGCTTCATAATATTAATTTTCTTAATAAACTTCACTCACAACTGCAAACAAAAAGCATAATAGTAGAAGAAAAGGAAAAAGAAAAGAGCAACGCAAACGCAAAAGATCCAACACACAACAAACCTGCCAAACTCGAGGCAACCTTATTCATCCCGCAATAAAGGTGCTTTTCCATTGCATTCTTGCATAGGTGAGTGAGCCAGGTAAACCCGGCTATTTTTCATGTGCATGCGGGTGATATTTCTAAGACTTTCTGCCTGTTTAGGGCCAATAATTCAACATAATTTTTTTGGCACACGTGTTTGACAGATGCCCGCTATGATCGACTAAGGGGTAGAACGGGAATAATGGACACAGGGTGAGACTACTAGTGTACTATGAAATACAAGATGAGATAATTTAAGTACATATTTTTAAATATAGAGCTTCAGTAAATGATTCCATGCCAGAAGCAAGCAGAACTGAAGTCCAAATTTAAGCCTACAATATAAAATATACGTGCCAGATTAGCGACCCTCGCCTTACCGACCTGCAAGGTGCTTCTTCACGCCTCTTTTGAATGACCCAGGATTGTAAGAAGGAACAAAAAAGGTGACAAATTTCAAATACAAATGGCGGCTACAGTTTGTCGGTGAGCGCGTAAGCTAGCACGCGTAGTGACGAGGACTGAAGATTTGTAATTAGGGAAACCTCAGGGGAACAGTTTGCCGCCAACAGATGGTACAGTACAACCGCCGCGACCTGCTCGTATATTTTGGTCCTTCGAGCCGGATATGAACCAGCGACGAACACGCTCAGCGACGCAAGTATTAGGATCTGTAGCTAGTTTTAGCAGCTAGAGCTTCCGACTATGTTCCTACTAGGGACCCCATTATCTAACGCTAATGCGCAACTTCCTCTCCGACCTGTAACCCTAGTATGAGTTTTGTTAGTTTTCGAGCTGATCAAACGTATCGTATCTTTCGTACATTGCCCACTAGCACCTCTAGCGTAAATATGAGAAACAGTGGGCAATGTATAAAAAGAGACGATACGTTTGATCGAGCTCGAAAACTATCAAAACTCATACTAAAAGTACTGCATCTAGTTACACGCTAGTGGCCACTGGATGTAGGCAGCAGGAGCTGATCGCTTGGAGATTCTTGAGGGAGCCCTCAAGTCCAACAGCGGTCTCTCGGCTGAAATATGTTCGACGAGGGCCCTCGGTCCGCGAGGCCGAAGGTGTTCGCCATATTTGTCATCCACGCTTCGTTCCGCTTCTGGGCCTAGACCTCGGCCCACGGGCTAAAGCCAGTAAGTGCAAAGTGCAGTAAATTAATTTGTGGGATTGATAATTAGTACATTTGTAATTATCATATTAATTAACTTTACTGCACATCTTCATAAATATAATACATGCATAGGTACAGTCCTAACAAAAATATTTACAGTAAAATGCAATGTGATCGGCCTTATTTCGCAAGCTAAGAGTGATTTCTTGATGGCTATTTAGGGCGTGCAGGATTTAAAAATATATAGAGGGAAGTTGAGGTGTACCTTGACGGTAAGAGAATTTACGTAATTGTTTAAGCCACCAGTCAGTAGGTATGCTAGTTTCTCATGCTAATTATGGAAATAAAATCTTGTTAAGATTTATTAAAACACATTAATCTCTAATTTCTATACTTGCAGCGTTCCACACGGAACTTTCTGGGTATAACACTCAGTATAATCGACTGCTGTTCGGTTGCCAAGTCCCCAATCCTCGAATAAAGCGTACAACTAAATCCTTACAAATTTTCCATCCCCGTGGAGCTGAAAAATTTTAAAATATCAGCAAATACGAATCAAAACTAACACGGGGAAAGATAACGGACGATTACGTCAAAATAAATCGATTCCAGCTTTGGGGAAACTCGCCGAGGAATTTGGATTTGGACTGCGCTACTAATGGTACTAGAACTCACTTCAGCAAAATTACAGTTAAAAAAAATCGGGAGTGGTCTCCCCTTGACTTTCTTGTGTACCGGAACGACTCAAAAGTTGATAGAAACCTTATATTTTGATGTCATACATGCATGTTAAATTTGGTTGCAATAAGTTAAAGCATCTCGAGTTATCGTGCTAACGCACAGACACACACACAAATATAATTGCAAAATCGGGAGCGGTCTCCCCTTGACTTTCTCGTATACCGGAAACGACTCAAAGGTTGATAGTATATTTTTATGTCATATACATGCACATTAAATTTTGGTCACTCATCCGAGTACCGACCACGCACTTGGTTGCTTAACTTTCGTGTTCGACGGCTCAAAATTTGATAGAAACCTTATATTTTGATGTCATACATGTATGTTGAATTTGGTTGCAATAAGTTAAAGCATACTCGGGTTATCATGCTAACGCACAGACACAGAAACACACAGGCATACAGACACACACACAAATATAATTCCAAAAACGATATTTTTGGACTCAGGGATGTCCAAAATGTGTAAATCCGTCAAAATCTCGAGGTCGAATTTGTTGAGGATTGAAAATGAAAATGAAAAATCTCTTTATATAAATGGACTTTGCTAAGTACTTTTAAATCGTCAAAAGCCCTACCACTATTTCGGGTCGAATATTTATATGCTGAGATGGAGAAGAAATGGCGAAAGAAACTCCACAGCTTTACTGATTACAAGTCTCCCTCTATACTACGTATACGAGAAAGTAAAAACAGTAGAATAAAAGTAGGAACTGGACTGACGATCTAGTAAAGGTCGCGGGAAGCCGCTGGATGCGGGCAGCGCAGGACCGACCGGCTTGGAGATCCTTGGGGGAGGCTTATGTCCAACAGTTGTCGTCTCTTGGCTGATATGATGATGATGAAGAAAAACAATCATAAATTAACACACGAATTCAAGAAAGCAGCATGAGCTAGATCTCTTCTTCGTACGGAGAAATAAAGAAAGTTTTGGTTAGCGATTGGCGCGCTGTCATGGCGTCAGTCAGATTAAAAAAATACCTTTATTTCCAAGTTGGTTTTGTGTATTTGGGCTAATTTATAATAAAAAAGGCATCCATATTGACGATTAATTAAGCTATTGCATAGCTTCTATCGCGGGCCTTGAGCGCGGGGACCGACTCCAGAAATTCCGTAACGAAAAAACCTCACGCTCCCCACTCCGATGGGCAAGGAGGTGTGGCTTGAAGGCCGTGCATCGTCTAACGTCGTTTCAGTTCGGCAGTCTTCGACACGGCGTTGTGTGCGTGCGATTAGACGTTTTGTACGTCTCTACGAAACTCGCACGAATCGAGACGAGCTGCTCCGAAATCGGACGAATACATAAGCAGCTGTTTATGAGAAAGTATATAGGTGTATAGGTATTTATGTACAACAGTGAATAGCTGTACTTGTAAAATTTGTGTATAAAGTGTTTTGAATATGAATGTTAATTATTTCAGTTAATTATTTCAATTATAAAATTAATATCAAAGAAAAAGAAATACTGCATGAATCAAATAAATCAATAAAATTATAATTGCATAAGTTGATACAAAATGCTATGCAATAGCTTTACCGCGGCAGTCCCCGAGTGCCACACGTCTATTTTTATTGTATGAGGAATCATTGAGGGCTTATAAATTCTGCTATGATGACTGTATTACTGCATAACTAAAAAAAAAAGAAAATATGTAGTTATAAATTGTTTTCATATAAATTATTCATTTAGAATATATAATTGTTTACCGTTCAAACTTTAAAAACAATGGAGGTCTAAACTTATTACCAATATTTCGACAATATTTAGGGGTAATTCATTGAATAGTTTATTATTTACAGTTTCCAACAAATCAACTTGCAACAATAGTTCTACTGTCTACATTCGGAAGGCCGATATTACATTGGATCTGTCATTTCTGGATTTATGTTCGCGCCGCCCGCCCTGTTTTTGTGTCGCTACAATACTACATGCGGTAGCCGCGTAGATAATAAATGTAGCGTCCGCGAACATGCGGTCAATTTATGTTCATTGGTTTTCTGTTACAGAATTAACTAATTAACTTTCTGATGTAAGTACATACACCTAAAAACTTATTTAAGGGGGCGTTCTGTAATGATGTTTTTAAATCACTACGAAATTTTTGTAACTGTGGAGTTTCTCCATCTCAGCATAAAAAATTGTGTGTGTCAGCTCCGACGCACGACTGGAGTTTACTCCGAGACAGGTGAGATGGCGCACCTGCTGTCATGCGCTTTTTTTAACAATTAGAAAGTTACGCGACATAGGATGCGCACCAAAAACGTAACGAGGTCATTCGAGGTTTTTTTTTTTTTTTTTTTTTTTTTTTTATGTTAAATAGGCTGGGCGTTTGACCACAATCTCGCCTGATGGAAAGCGATGATGAGGCCTATGGTGGTACACGCTCGCCTAGAAGATGCTTGTTCACTCTGGCCTTAAAGATGTCCAGATTATACTGATCCGGGAAAACATCTATAGATTTGGTCATTCATCTATAGATTTTACTCCTCACATTTTTCTCATACCGGGCCCCTTTTATATGCAAATCGATTCTTAAGGAGTAAACTCCAAAAATATTTATTTCGTCCTGAAATGGTGATGACTTATGATGATTTAAAAGTAGGTACTTAGCAAAGTCCATTTAAAGAAAGAGCTTTTTCATTTCATTTCATTTCATATGGGTTGGCGACCTTGGCCATATCAAATGGAGAGTACCGCGGATGCATAAAACACTCGGAAAATACACAAAAAAACAAGTGTGCTTTAGACCACTCGACAAATAATACTTCTATAATAATATACATAATTTAAATACATAACTTATATCATAGATATTGCTAACTTATATTATAGATATACCATGCCCAACACCCATAATTTACAAAAGGCTATAGCTGAAAAGATAATCTATTTAAACTAATATTATAAAGCTGAAGAATTTGTTTGTTTGAACGCGCTAATCTCAGGAACTACTGATTAAAATTGAAAAATTCTTTTTTTGTTGAATAGTCCATTTATTGAGGAAGGCTTTAGGATGTAAAATAGTCCATTTATTGAGGAAAGCTTTAGGCTAAAAATCTGACGTTAACGCGAGCGTCAAATATAGATAAAGAACTTAGAGATGAAATTATAAGAATCTGGAAGCAAGAAAAAGCATATGTAATTAATCTGAAAGATTTTCTTTATGTAATTTTACAAAAAGCTGCCATCTTTAAATCCGAATCGTCCGGAAGCTCATGCAAATTGACGTTAACGAAATAGATCCCACGTAATCCTGTTCATTTTACAACTCAGTTTATCACACGCCACATTTAGGTACTGGTGACAGCCAGCTGGTAAGTGTGGTATTAACCAGCTACCTATAAGCTGAGAAATAATAAAATGGAATATAAATAATAATAATGTACGAAACGTAACTCGTACTCTTTCTATCTTCACAAACTTATATCTCCCTCTTTAACTTCCGCTCGCCACGCTCTCTCAACTTCCGTAACGCTCTCGTCAGCTTACTCCCCAAGTGAAGCCTGCGCACAGAAGTTTTACTTCAAAAAAATCGGGAGTGGTCTCCTTGCCTTTTTCGTATACCGGAAACGACTCAAAAGTTGATAGAAACCTTATATTTTGATGTCATACATGCATATTAAATTTTGGTCACCCAGCCAAGTACCGACCGCGCACTTGGTTGCTTAACTTTTGTGATCGACGACTCAAAAGTTAATAGAAACCTTATATTTTGATGTCATACACGCATGTTAAATTTGGTTGCAATAAGTTAAAGCATACTCGAGTTATCGTGCTAACGCACAGACACACAGACACACACACAGATTACATAATCCCAAAAACGGTTTTTTTGGACTCAAGGCGGTCCAAAACGTGTAAATCCGTCAAAATCTCGAAGTCGAATTTTTAGACGATTACAAGACTTCCTCTATACTATACGTATAAGTAATTACGAGAAAGTAAAAATAGGATCTAATACCATTTCTTTACGTAATTTTTTATTTTAACGTTTTCTTAAATGTTCTCTGGTTCTGCTACTTTTGCCATCAAGACTGTAAATATTTGTTTTTGCTAGAAAATCTTAAAATTTTCACGGTAACATACAAATATAAACCTTCGCTTCGAAAAAGTTTTACCATTCACCAAAAACATTAATTGCTCTGAAATTTATCTGAGAAAAAGTATTTCCGTTCCGATAAATTGGTAGAATCAAATCCATTAGTCACGGTAATTTAAACACTTTTTGTTGTTAAAGTATAAAGTTAATAAAAGTACAATGGACGTAATATATTTATGGCCAATTTATTATGTAAATTAACGGCGTATCCTGCTCTATCAGGTGTCATCTGAAATTCATTGGGAATCGAACGGGACATAAATATTGCACTGCGGCTTTGCTGTGAGTGAGTGTTATTTTATTACAAATAATTTAGTGTTTGCTCTAAAATTATTCCGTGGTTTAGTGGCGTTTTTAACACGCATATATAACCTTCACCCACAGAAAAAAAATTGTGTGTGTCAGCTCCGACGCACGACTGGAGTTTACTCCTTAAGTTCGATAGTCTAACCAGACGCAAAAAGAGTTTATTTAACTTAAAAAAGATTGATACTGTATGACAACCAAATTAGAAAGTTGCGCGACATAGGATGCGCACCAAAAACGTAACGAGGTCATTCATCGATAGATTTTACTCCTCACATTTTTCTCATACCGGGCCCCTTATATATGCAAATCGATTCTTAAGGAGTAAACTCCAATAATAATAAAGAGGTTAGAAGTGCCTTAGTCACGTGACCTTGGTGCACTTGTGTCTTTTTAGGACACAATCGCGCGAGTGCTGCTCGAACTGTCTCAAACCTCCACCTTGTGGGACGCTACTACCACCGTAACGGTACGTGGTCATCACCCGGGGACTTTTCCGCCCCAACGGCCGTCAGTGCACCTGCAATGTGTCCTGCCCACTGCCACTTAAGGTTCGCAATTCGTTGGCCTATGTCGGTGACCTTGGTTCTCCTGCGGATCTCATCATTTCTGATGTGATCACGCAGAGTCTGAGCATAGCCCTCTCCATTGCCCTATGGGTGACCTTGAACCTTCTTATGAGACCGATTGTAAGCGGCCACGTTTCGATTCCATATGTCATCACTGGCAACACACACGAATTAAAGACTTTCGTCTGCGGTAGATGGGCCGAGAATATGCCGCTTACCGCTTGGATTTAAACAGTGAGAATACCGCATACCGCAGCGGTATTCGCCACCCGCAGAGATAGCGAATACCGTTGCAATCTTAATAGGCCTTAACACTGCTTTTTCGTTTTTTTTCCTCTATGTTATTTTACACATTTGAGTTCTGTCCCATTATGATTCTTAGTAGAGAGCTCTTAAGGTAATATAGGTGCTCAACCTCTTTGGTATTTGGTTTCTCAGTCGGTATAATAGTTACTTTTACAAACAAATTGCTTCTTCGATTGCCTGTTATTTTATTATTCGATGTCTTTGAACTACCGATACATTGCCAGCCGCTTGGAAGCTGCGGCTCTTTGTGTTTCATTGTGTATGTTTCAGTAAAAAAAATAATAATGTTTTAGTAATAACAGTGTTGTAGATTTCAAAGTGAATCGTGGAATGTTTTCTTTACGTAAATAAGGAGTTGTTTCTTACGTTTAATGGAATCAAGGGACTGCGATTAAACGAATTTGTATGTAATCTTTGACGCTTATTATGGTTGGCTGGAACAGGGGTTATGTGTTTATTTATTGCAATAACAATAAAGTACTCATTTATGTTCTTTCAATGTTAAATAAAGTAAGTTTTTGTTTGTAATTTGCCTGGTGTATTGTTTGTTTGCACGGCGCCTCGTGTCTGTCACGAAAAGGCTTCCGCAGAAAACCGTGGTACACCTTGCCACGGCTTATACTGAGCGAAGACCCTTTTGGTACAATTTGGTTTATGTTCGACCTGTATGTATGTAATATTGTCAGCACAGTGTTTGTAAGTATATGTTAGTCTCTACCATGTTCTAAACATGGAAGCCAAATTACATAAGTGTATGTTTGCTCCGTATATCTCAAAAACTATAAGTTGGATTGCAAAAAATCTTTTTAGGTAGACTATGTATAGTCCTACTAAAGCAAATGTGAAAGTTTCAACAAAATCAGTTTAGCACTTTTTGAGATAAAAAGCTAAATGGGTATCATTCACTAAGAAAACATAGTACACGTAAAAGACAATAAATAATTGAGTAAAGAAACTCGAACGAAAAAATAGAACAGTACCTAAGTTTTAAGGACAACTTAAAATTAAAAATGAAGAAATTAAAAAATTTCAATCGACTTCAAAACTGTAATTTATTTAACATTTTTTCATTTGGATTAAGATTTTATGGCTGGCCTACTGACACCAACTATCCTTAAAAAACGGAAATGCTAGCTCGCGTGCAAAAAAAAGTTTGGTAGTAATTCTCACGGCAATCTTCAACTACCCAATGCAGTGAATTACCAGAACCAAAAGCAGCCTGAACGTCCCCAATTCGTCCGAATCGAGTTCCGATAGTAGTACAGTGATATTAATGTGAGAGCTCTGGCCAGCTCCGCTGCCATAACTCAGCCGCTCAAAACTGGCGTATAGCCGTCGACATGATGGAAAGGCCGATCGCTTCAGAGATACCTTTTATTTTGCTGAACAGCTGCTTCTGATGTTTGTATATTTCATTTGTATTATCCCACATTAGGGCCTATTCAGAACTGAAAGAAAGAAAGAAAAAACTTTTATTTGGCGTAATAATGCAAATAATAAAGCTACGTACATATACAAAATAAACAGGAAAAAAAAACACATATGCACTATATGTCGCCGAATCGGACTACCACTCAGCTTTATGTCCCAGTTAATAGGCTGAGACGCTGATTTTCAGTGGCAGCCGTTGATGTTGTTTAAATGGCCCTGACATCGAGCAACACTTTAGTGTGCAGATATAAACCTACTACAAACATGTATAAATTAAAACACAGTATACACACATAATGACTAAAAATAATACCCCTAACAGTATACATATAATTTACACAATGCAATTAAACAAAAAAAAAAGACTTGCTACACTGCAAAAAAAAAAACCAATAACATTGCGAATTGGGTCAAACAACATTTTCTAAGACAATATAGGTACGTTTTCGTACTTCTAAAGAAAATACAATACTATCAAGACAACTGCGCGTATTATTCGCCATCGCTACAAATACCGTAGGAACACGCTTGCTCGGGTATATTATTTTTGTTACAAATTATCAGGCAGACAGTATGTAGACAACTGATAGGTGCATATATCCTGTTTTTTTTTTAAATTATTTTTACATTAAAAAAATATTAATGTGCTGCTAGCACATAATATTAATCCTCTTAACCCCTCCAACTAAGCTAATTCGCTTGTCGAACCGGAAGGGAGTGACAGAGGAGAAAGTCTTTAAGATATGGACTTTAAGATCATGTTTGCTTGAACGGTTCGTCTGAGCCGTTGAACCTGTAATGTGGATCTGGGCGTGGATGGCCTGCTTAACATTATATCTGATTACTTTAGCGGATTTTCAACCGTATTCGACGATCATAATATAGTTCAGGATCTGTTGGGGAGGTTTGGCGGTTTGTGTTGCCTGGTTTGCCGTTGTTTTTATGTTTTTATGATTTTTTATATATTAATAAGTATTCAATGTGAAACAACAATTCAATGTGGAACAATGCTTCAATGTGAAAGTTTCTTTATTTATAATTATATTATGAAGTTTTTTATTTTTAAAGTTTTCATATGATTATTTTTAATTATTTAAGTTTTTTAGTGTTATACATTTTTTATTTTTTTCCGCTCTAGGGAAGAAGTGGGAAGGAAGAATTACTATGCGTTTTTCCCGCACGATGGTGAGAATTAGCGTGTCCCAATATTCCGGTACAACAAACGCAACTTCCCGAGTATGAGAAATGAAAATTAGTTTTTCCATCATCATCATCATCATTTCAGCCACATGACGTCCACTGCTGAACATAGGGCTCCCCCAAAGAACGCCACAACGAACGATCCTGTGCTCCTCGCATTCAGGCATGACCAGCAGCCTTAATCAGGTCGTCAGTCCACCTTGTGATGGCCTACCCACACTGCGTCGTCCGGTGCGCGGTCGCCATTTCGCGGTCGGTTTTCTATCATAGTAGAGGCGAAATCAGCTTTGGGATACCACGTGTACATTGCGCATTTGGCCTTGAAAACATGACACATTTTCATGGTCACATTTTGTATGTATTTGTAAGTATTCCTCTTCAGTAACTCAACTACAGTAACTGAAGAGTAATACTTACAAATAAATACATACAGGCCGCGTGATGCCGGCAGAGTAGAATAGCATCACCCCAATAATTTCTTTCTTTCTTTCTTCTATATCCTCCAATGGGTGTCGTAGAAGGCGACTAATGGATCAGCAAAGGGGTATTGATCACCATATACTCCATCCGCCAATCCGCATTGGGCAAGCGTGGTGGACTACTGCCTAAACCTCCTTCGATAGCAAGGAGAGGCCTTGTGTCCCAGCAGTGGGTCGAATTATAAAGGCTGTTGTGATGATTGTGATGAAATACATACAAAATGTGACTACATACATTGAAACAGTAATTTGGAGGGGCGCGCCATGTTATCGTAGTTTATATCTAACACACAAGCATTCGGATTTCGCTACCCACAGCGGTAGCAAATAACGCGCAAGTCTGAATAGGCCTTTATGCCGTTGACTACACGGAATACGGTCCAACGATGAGAAAATGAACTTGGGCGGGCGGCGCGAACGGCACTTTTTGTAGGGCGGACGTTTTTACATACGACGTAATTTCGGTTATTGCATGGCTTCTGGATTTATTAAAATCTTTGCTGGCATTCTATTACTTGGAAGTTTTTGTCTGAATAATGATTAAGGTCACAATAAATGTACAGGGATTTTTCGTAAATTTTAATTTATTTGGTTCACCTTTTTTAACTTCTGCAAACCTATACTTGACAGCTACAGGATAGGCAGGGTGGGGTCGTAAGAAATTGCAGCCCCGTGTGGGTTTATATTTTTTATTTTCTTTCCTATTTGTATTGGTTTGGTGCCCTTTTGTGTAGGCTACAGGCTGGCAACCTGTCACTATTAAGGAGTAGGTAGGTACTGTATGGCCCATACTGGCAGATGTGGCTATGTGTGTAACCGAAGCTTTGTTTTTATCAACATTTACATAACGGCATTCACTTTCTGCACCGCCTATTGATATTTCTGTAGCCAGCTTTCCGGTTGACTGGTAGAGAATACCTTACGGCGTTAAGTCCGCCACATGTATTTTTTTGTGTACAATAAAGTTTAAATAAATAAATGTTACTTGAAACTCTGCTCGAACCCTTTTAGGATTGATGCACTTACGTATGTGTCGTCGCCCGATCGTATAATTGGCCAGATCATGAAACGCTTGGGCATATCGTCTACCTACAGATCACATAGATACGTAGATTAAACTCTCCCACAAACAGTCCACTCCGCTTGGTCATAAAAAAATAACCTTGAACCTACTGACCACTTCTGACCACTACCATTTTTAGATAATGGACTACGCGGCCAGTGGTCGAGATTTATTACGCAACATGTACTATTAGTACGTGTTACGTATTAAAAATCGATCACTGGCCCACTTATATTAGTTTCACCTGTATGTTTGTTTGTATGTATGTAACTGACTGGTTTGGGCTCCATTTTGACCCACTTTAAAAGGTCAGATTTCATTTAAACTTTATAGACTTATCAAAGACCGATGACATTACAATAACTCGATAAGAATTTAATATCCCATTATCCTGATTAGAATCGCGGACAATGTTAGTTCAGCTATTCGTCACTAGATGGCGTTGCCATTAAGTAAGTACTTTCATCGGTGGTTATAATTCGCGCTAAAAAGTGGAAAATAATATAATAGTTAAAAAAAAATAAAAAACACTTTTATGTTAAATAAAAAACTAAAAAGTGAAAATTTACTTTTTAGTATAGAAACTAAATGATGAACGAAAAGTATATTAAGTACTATCACAGATAATATAATACTATTTAATTGTACCGTTCGAATATTTTCAAGAACTAATGTAATTGAGCACCACACGCTTTTCTCTAAGTAGTAATTATACTTTTCGTTCATCATTTAGTTGAACGAGAAATAAGCTTGTTTTCCATCCCGTAATATACCTACACAGGGCCGCGCCGACCCCCGGCAGCGCCTGTGTGCGAGACCTATGAAGCGCCTCTTTTTTGCGCTTGTTCCCAACGAGTCACACTGTAACCTGTAACACTGTGACTCGTTGGGACAACTTTGTAAAATAATTCCCAACCAGTCACACTGTAACACGTTGGGATATCTTTTTTAATGAAGTACAAGGCTACCATGACTATGCAGGAGATGTTTAGCATACTATTTAATCATAATCATAATACATAATTGGGTTAAATAATCTTTTATAATAATAAGTAACCTCTTATATGAATTGTCCCAACGTGTTACAGTGTGACTCGTTGGGAACAAGCGTTTTTTTGTCATCTTGCACCAATACTTGATATATTATCTGGCGCCCCTATTGCCTTGGCGCACATAGGGGCGGCTCGGGCCTGTACCTACATATAAAAAAGACATAAGCAGGGTTGCCAGGTCTTTTCAAAAAAAATACCGAACAGTGAGCAAAAAAAAAAGCTCCTCACTTGCCGTATTGCTTATCCTTTGATGGGACCTGATAACGAGGCCACGATTCGTTTATTAGGGAGAAAAATTAATCAGAAAAAATTGGTTGTCAGTAAAGTCGGTTTACTGACGATAGTTGAACGTGACAACGTCTTTTCAAAAGAAAAATTTAATTTCATTTGTTTAATAGATTTTTGTTTGCACTTCAAGCCTTACATGGAACGCCTCAGAGCGAGGTAACGCCGCATGCGTCATGTTTTTTCGTGCGTGCAGCCGGCTCTATCGAATTATAAGACGTTGTCACGTCAAAAAAATACCGAACCTCCCATACTTCGGTATTTTTGTCATACCGAACACCGAACACAGTGCTAAAATACCGAACGGTTCGGTAAAATACCGAACACCTGGCAACCCTGGACATAAGACGCCAAAAAAATTAAAATGTAATACACATACATTATATGTCATTAGTTTCAGTAATACAAATTAATTAGGAACATGAGCTTCATTTAGTAGGTAATGAGAGAAGCTCGGGGCAATCACTGTAATGTTATAATTATTACATTTCGAAGAGGATTCTCTTTATACCAAAAACATATTTGGTTAATATCATGTCAAAGGAAACATATTCACCGTCTTCAACTTTTTTTTTGTTTTCGTGAATCTTCACGAGCTAATATCATTGACATGATATTTGTTTGTAAATCTGTAAATTATTCTTGGCTAAAAAAACAACAGTCATTAGCCATCACTCAGCAAATGACTCCATTTCGCCAGATGGTAGAAGTGGAGAGTCCAAATGCTTGTTGGAGCAGCCATCGGACCGCACCCGGGTGACTTCGGGCGCGGTCGTGGCCGATGGCATGTGACTTCAAATGCGAAGGGGACACACTTGACATCAAAAGCCACACGAAAGCTTCCCCACCACGTTACCCGGGTCCGCCACGAGGAGGCTTCCGGACGTGGACCCCAAGATGTAATCGCCCCTAATGTAGGGGGGACATTAATATGCTGTTGATGAATCCTTTCTAAATTACCGAACTATTTGAACATCTATCATTTTGTCTTCATTTAAACCATAAATATCTCTTATGCTTTGGCCGCACCTGCGCCTATCGTCCCGAAGTAATGCGTGGCGATACTTCGTACGATACACGCAAGTGCGGCCCTAGCAAAGTTATCGCGATAAAGCATGTGGCATTTATTAATGCACGAACTATCGTACAATAATCCAAGATGGCCGAAATCATTTCCAGACGTGTAAATTGCGTAGTATTATTATCCTTCTTTGCGTTTAACTATGCTATACTTCTAAATTGTGTGCTAATAATCGATACTTAGTCACCCCTACGCGTCTGAACTAATGGAGAACAACCTCCGAAATGAACACCGCATGTCTGACCACGCAGCGCGATAGGTTAGCGCGCTAAAACACTGACGTACCGCCTCCCGGCCGATAACGCACACGCAACCCGAATATTCGCGACGATAGCCGATAACGGCCGGTCACATCTGCGTGTATCGTGTCCTAGCACGAAGCTTCGTGACGATAGGCGCAGGTGTGGCCCCAGCATTATAAACATCTCTTTTCTCAATTTTACCTCAGTAATGCAATTTTCAAAAAATCTATCGACACCTTCATAGATAGCCGTAAGGAAGACCCTATTACTAGATCAGACTAAGTAGTCACTATCCATAATAATTCGGTATGCAACGATGAAATTAGCAAATCGCGCGTAATTCAAACAATCCAGAAACGCCATCAAACAATGGAGGGAGCAATGCGCGCGTCTGCGAACTGAGCTCTTCCACCAATTAACTTCATGTTGTAGTGCAACTGGACAGTCAGGCATTTGGAAATATTTCTTAACAATTTTTTTTGTTTGATGAGAAGAAAGAAGCCATTCAATAAATAGTAATTCAAAAATAGTCTTACATAATGATAAGTGATGCAGGAGGAAGGTAACCATTTGAATACAAGGTTGAAGGAGGAACTTTACTCAAACTCAAATTTCTTTATTCATTTAGGTACAATCAATACATTTATGAAAGTCAATTTTGATGCCATCGGTTCAAGAGTCTACCAGGAGGCCTTATTCTGAGAAGAACCGATAAGAAACTTAACAAGTTTTATCCTCCCTTTGCAGTTTTCATAGTATTCATTTGAAAAGTCACAATACACATTGTCAAGTCTTTAATAATTAATCATAATAATATAACAAAAATGACTAATAATAAAACATCATTTTTTTTTATGTTACGAGACGGCAAACAAGCTTGCGACCCACCTGATGTTAAGTGGTCACCGCCGCCTATAGACACTTGCAATATTAAGTGTTAATCACTTAACACCGCAAGTGCGTTTGCCATCCTGGGGTCTAAGATGATATGCCCTCCATGCCTAGTAATTACACTGGCTACCTTTCCCTTCAATCCGAAACACAGCGAACTGCTTCACTGCAGAAATAAGAAAGGCGGTGGTACCTACCCAGACGACCCTACAAATGGGTCTACCACCTAGTAACCAGTGTGTGCATACGTGCGTGCGTGTGTGTGTATTAGATTGTTCTAATGTCTAGACGCTTCACTAAATACCCGACGCTCCCACTTCAACTGCGACTCAGATAAATCACCAGCACGAGAGGATACGCAGTTTCGACTCATTAGGACTACATGCACCTCGGCTGTCCAATTAGATGTACCCCTGTTTAGTGAGCTATAATGATTGTATGCTGTTCCCAAACTATCACAATAACAACAGCTGTTCTGAATTAAGAGGGTAGTTTGACGCAACATCTCTACGCTGTAACTTGTTGTAACAACACTAAATTATCCTTTCAGTATACGTAGACAAGTGGCAAACGCCCCAAAGCGTTTCTGCGAGTAGGGCACAGCGGACAGTAGCGATTCCTGGTGTCTAGTTTTGGTACCTAATTTTTTCCCAAAAACTAAAATTTACTTTTATTAATTTTATTACATTAAAAGCAACTAAATTTTCAGTGAACATTCAAACAAAACCAAATCTCCAGGGACAGATGATAAACTCTAAATTACCTACTCAATAACCTCACTTTATAAATTGTATGTTTAGCGTTATAAATTTTAAATGACAAGTTAGAATAATGGAATAATTTTATTTTTGCGTTTACAAACGCGTAAATATTAATACTAGAAAAATACACTGAAAAAATCGACTTGCCTCAGGCGGGACCTGAACCCGAAAAGTATTAAAGATAGAATAATTTGATATCTTGGAATTGGCTTTTCCTTATTACCTATTATCTAATTTTTAACATAAGTTTCGTGACTGAACACAAAAAAAGGTACCTAAAAAAACCTCCTTATAAGCTTGCCGTTCTCCTCTCATACATAATAATAAAATAAGCTATCGTTATCCAATAGGTAAGCTAGTAGCATAGTTATCGTAAAAACCAAATTACAGTTGACACACACACAACGCATAACCAAACGTAATGCCCGAATGCTTTCTGTTATATTTGAAGTTATAACCGCACAATGATGTGATAACACAAAGTATTGTTTTAGAAATATAAACCTTATCGCACAGCTACATAAGTGCTATAAAAGTCAAAGTCGAATATATTTAATTCAACTCAGGTAGATACACTTATGTCGGGTGCTATGTTCCGAGGCCTCCTCGTACTGCTCCCTGGACAACGTCTGGTGCCCTTTTCAGGACCAGAGGACCTTTAGGTTGTGGGCTGTCTTGAGGGGAACTGGGTGGTCGGTCGCTCGTGACACGCCTCTGCTTTCAGAGATGCCGGATGGACACGACCTCTGAATCTTGTCGAAGCTGGCATTTGGTGCCTGCATCCGGACCATGCCTTTCCCTTAATGAAGTGTTCCAGATGGCTTCGGCCATAAGCGGCTTAAGTAGGAGGACATATGGCTTAAACTATGAGGAGATCGCTCTTTTCAGGGTCAGTGGAGCCTTGTGCTTGGTAGAAACCGGTCTCGAAGACCGGCAGTCCGCTGCTCGGTATTTATGCTGGACAGCGGACGGGATTAGACGATGTGACGGCGGGCATAGACGGCCTCCCTTTGAAAGTGGCGAAAGTATGCGATCTCAGATTACTGTCTTAGTTTGCCTTGGCAAGATCATCATAACAGCCTTTATAATTCGACCCACTGCTGGGACATAAGGCCTCTCCTTGTCATCAAAGGAGGTTTAGGCAGTAGTCCACCACGCTTGCCCAATGCGGATTGGTGGACGGAGTATAAGGTGATCAATACCCCTTTGCTGGTCCATTAGTCGCCTTCTACAACACCCATTGGAGCATATGGAGTGATGCTATTCTAATCTGCCGGCATCACATGGCAAGATGCTTGAAGAGAATGTTTAGTGGGTAGTGGGGGAACGCCTTCACCTCTGAGTCCCACATACCCCTGCACGTCAAAAGTTTAAAAATATATATATTACGTGGTTGGCAGATAAGCAGCCTGCTTGGTGATAAGCAGCCACACATGTGTGACACTTGCTTGCTGCCAACTCTAATTCCCTTCCCTACCCCGTGGAGCTGGTGACCTTACTTGCCAACAGAAACACAACACCACAAAAATGTGTAATGTTTGATTGACTGTGGTGCTCTGTGATCTGGAGGGTATTTCACTTCGGGATGCTTCAAGTTCGAGCTGGTAGTCCGCTGTGCCTTATCTCGACTCATCGGTAATAAATTAGGAATCGAACTCATATTGTTTCGTGTGCTGGCATAGACGATTTACCGCAGTAATCCTGCCTGTCTGCTGCCTGTGCTCTAGAGCTACATGAGCTTATTCCACCATCTCCTTTTTACCATCGAGGGTCTAGACGGACTTCAGATTACCATCCTTACCTCGTACAAATTCCGCCTATGCATTCCAAGCGGTTTTCAACATCATTTATTATGTGCACCGCTAAAGAGTGGAATTCCCTGCCGACATCCATATTCGCGAATAGTTATAACCCTGCTCTATTTAAGGTTAGAGTGAATAGGCATCTTCTGGGTAAAGTCGCTCCATCTTCGGCTTCCTCTTAGCTCTCCTGCACAGTGTTGCCAAGAGTGAACCCATTTTTAAGTAAAAAAAAAAATCCATTTAAGGCAGTGTTAAAGCTAATAGTAGGCTATACGCTTAAGGTTTTAAAGGAACACAGACCTAACTCTGTTTGTGCTCGTAACCGAAAATAAGTGGAAAGTATTGCGTACATTTATTGAAAAGGAAATATCTCTTGGGACAAAACAATGTGATGATGTAAGCTCTGAGATATCATCAAGTTTTTTATTACCTTTTAATATCGCCACTTCACTCAGCTTACGTGTTCTTGTCGCGACACCGCTGTATTGGTCCAAATATTAACCAAATAATCTGAATATGCCAAGATATGATAGTTTCAATCCCTAATTTCCCAAGGAGGTACGAATTTGTACTGTTTGATTAGCAGGAATGGTTTTAATTCTGTCTTGTTAGTTGCTATAGATGTCACAAAGTCTGCTGCACAAAATAGAAAAATTCATAACCACCACGCTCAAAATCCCAGAAGCTGTTGTACAGTAAGTAACATTTGGTTACACATCATAATTATACATCTGTCAAATGTGGTCATAATTGAGTCTGTTGTCTACATAAACGGAGTATCCAACTTAAAAGTAACCTTCAGTATCCAACATATAAAAACCGACCACCAGGACAGATGTTAGAAAAATCTTGAGAGGTTAATATGAAGAACTCACCAAAAAGTCTGTTTACAGGAAGTTTTTAATGAAACAAGGTAATCTTCAATACATTATTCCGTTCGTCTACATTGTACGTGGTTAGATTTTTATGAAGCATCACTGTCCTTGTTCTAGAAAGTTCGAAACAAATTAACAGGGCCGTATTCAGATCTCGCAGATCTATACAAAACAAGAGGAGAGCAAAAGGTACTCCGAGTGAGAATACTGTCTGTGTTGTGGAAGCTGGAAGGGGCTCAGGATTTATTTGGGTCTGAAACGTTTACAAAAAAGTCCCTGTTTGGGCGCCAAAACGAAATTGACTTTTGGCTTTTTTCTAATCACCTGGTGTAAAGTGGTTACCGTTACCTATAGACACTTGCAATATGTAAATCACTTAGCACTGCAAGTGCGTTTCTATCCTGGTGACTAAGATGATATGCCTTCCATGCCCAGTAATTACACTAGATATCTACCTTTCCTTTCAATCCGAAACACAGCGAACTGCTTCACGGCAGAAATAAGAAAAGCGGTGGAACCTGCCTAGACAACCCTACACATGGGTCTACCACCTAGTAAGGTTACCTCAGGAATATATGAAACATTTCTTAGTATTTTTATAGAACACGGATGATAATCATGTGATAAACAAGGTGATGAACATGAATGTGGAGGTGTATAGAGGGAGAGGAAGACCGAAGAAAGGATGGATAGATTGTGAGAGATGATATGGATAAGAAATGATTTAATGCTGAGATGACGACTGACAGGGATGTATGGAAGAGAAAAACGTATTACGCCGACCCCAAATAAAATTGGGAGCAGGGCAGGCAAATGATGAACTTTCTAGCAAATGACTCCATTCCACCTGATGGTAGGTAGACGTGGAACACATACATAAATATAATCACTCTCATAATCCCAAGAGGGGTTGAGCAGAGTATCTAATTTAATACAAACTTTTCTTTTACTTAGATTTTTTTAATATTCTTTATATTATGTCAATGAAGATAGATAAAATTGTAACTGTCACATATACCAAATTAGAAAGAGGATGTCTTCTCATCTATCTAATAATAATTATAAAACTTACAAAAATTATAACTATTCCATATAACAAACCAAACGGTGCATCAGTACAGCAGTGTTTTCACAAAGCCTCAGGTAATATTTCGTTACACATAAAGCCATCTCAACATCTACAGTATGGGCAATGCAGTGCGTCCAAATAGTACAGGTTGCCTGTCTGTCACCTACAAAAGGGGCAATTAAAACCCAAAAAGTAACAATCAAAATACAACAACCAGGACAGATGTCACACTCAAAATCATCTCAGCAGTCCGGATAAACCTAAAAAGTCCCTGCTTGGGCGCCAATAAGAAAAAACTTTTTTTTTTGTATTTTTATAGCAAAGTCTACAAAATTTGTAGGCGTGGCTTTATGACTGTATGTAGAAACTAAAAAATAATACGAAATCTCTATCAATAAACAAAATTTGAACTGAGGGAAAACGGGTCCTTGACTTAAGTGTTCGTGCTTTATTCTTGTGTTAAATTTCATCCCAGGTGCATGAATCTATGCTAACACGTCACTCCGAAATTTGTGTTCTTAGTTCAAAGTATCAAATTGCTTACTATTTATGATAGGCAAAGATAATGCTAGTTGCGAAGTAGGACAGAGTCCGCCACAGTACCATTTCCTTTCCATCGTAAATGACGTGTCTATGTACGTGGTCCATCAGGTGTGATTTGAGCTTGCTCTCAGTGGTGACGATTCGTTAGCGCGATAAACTGCCACAAACCGCATCAAACTAGATTGGACTTGTCACTATGGCTCAAAAGCCAAAGCGAGTGTTTATTGGCAGCACGCATCCAGATTGGACGCACTGATCTGAGATTCATTGCGGTGCTGCATTAGAAGTAGAGTCTATTTTATTAAACAGTTTCATTTAGCTTTACCTGTTTGTAGTTTTTTGTCCAAATTAGGTTTTCCAATGTAGTATATCAAAATAACTATCCACATAACCTTTAATTCTCTAATTATCTTTTTAACGACTCCAAAAAAGTCCCTGCTTGGGCGCCAATAAGAAATGGCTGTTAAGTCTGCTGTAATTGAGCACTGAGACGACTTAATACTTGTTAAATGGATGCTAACTGCTTAATAAAGTGATCTTAATCTCTCTACAGGGCATTTGGACTCGAATTATATGATTTACAAAGTTTTGTAAGTACTTACCTCCCTTTATTAATGTAGGCAAGTACGTGATGTTTTGTTGTAAATTTCATTCTTAATGTTTAGTTTGAATATACAATTTTAGGAAAAAATGCATAGATAACGCCAGGTCAGACTACAACAAAATGTCATGGAGAATTCATTGAGAATTCATTGAGGCCAAGTGCGCGGGTTGGTCGACTTCACACACAACCTAAGAATTTCTTCATAGGTGTGTGCAGGTTTCCTCACGATGTTTTCCTTCACCGTAAAAGCGTCGATTAAACGTACATATGAATTCAAAATTTGAAAACACATTGGTACATAGCGGGGTTCGAACCAGTGCCTCCCGGGTGGGAGACGACGCTCTAACGCACTACGCCACCGACGCTTCGACGTGTATAATTTATGAATATATAAATAGCTAAGTACTGCAATAGAAAAACTACAATCTCGTTAGTTCGTTAGACGAATTTGGAGTTAATATGAACCAGACAATACAAGAACAGAGATCTCAATGAATTCTCTTATGTTCTCTGTGTGGGCGTTTTTAAACTTTTGATAACCCAAAATACGAAATAATAAGATGGGTTAGATTTCTGTTCTTGTATTGTCTGGTTCATATTAACTCCAAATTCGTCTAACGAACTAACGAGATTGTAGTTTTTCTATTGCAGTACTTAGCTATTTATATATTCATAAATTATACACGTCGAAGCGTCGATGGCGTAGTGCGTTAGAGCGTCGTCTCCCACCCGGGAGGCACTGGTTCGAACCCCGCTATGTACCAATGTGTTTTCAAATTTTGAATTCATATGTACGTTTAATCGACGCTTTTACGGTGAAGGAAAACATCGTGAGGAAACCTGCACACACCTATGAAGAAATTCTTAGGTTGTGTGTGAAGTCGACCAACCCGCGCACTTGGCCAGCGTGGTTGACTAAGGCCTAATCGCCCCTAATGTGGGGTAGGCTCGAGCCCCTCGGTGGGGACATTATATGAGCTGTTGATGTGAAATTATACACCTATTTATAGTTTCGTGGTATTTGTTACTTATTTATATATTTAGAATATAGTTTATCCCTTGCACAATAACTGAATGGATTTGAGCTGGTGCACGGTAGTGCTCTCTTACTTATTTTACTTTTTTTTCTGGTGTTCACGGAGGACCAGCGTCGAGGCGTTTTAAGGTCGGTCGTCCAGATATTGTGCTGAGTGAATACCATTTCACAACTGCTTTTAATGTTGTTTAATATAACCTGTAATGCTAGATTTAAGTGATGTGAATAAATGTTTTCTATTCTATTCTATTCTAATTCTTTATAGCAGGATATTGTATGTATTGAGGAGAAATTTACGAGAGATTCTCTAAATATATGGGTGTTTTTATTTTTAATTTAATAGATATTGTTTATTAATTTTAATTCTACTTTATTTGCACCATACTGTCACATCTAGCACGCCCAACATCCACGTACTCTTTACATAAAAAGGTGTCTGTGTCAGAGGTACGGTTCGCAAAAACGTCGCCTGCAGTACCGCGTCCCAAGTACAAGCGCGGTACCGTCAGCGAAATTGACGGTGAATATTTTAAAATTGTCAGAAATGCAACGCGGGTACAGTCCGCCTGCGGTAGTATGAAAATGACGGGACCCGTGGTTGAAATCGAATCGCCTTTGCTCGAATATTTCATTGCATCAAAATATTGAATGAAATAAGCTTGACGGATCGAATGCGTCAAGAACTAATCTCGAAGTAGTCCATGATCATTAGGTTAGATTAGAACTGTTACCAAAACAAAATCTGAGCAAAGCAAGCGTGCCGTGCTCAGAAACCATACCGAAGATCCACTCAACGAGTTTAAATGACGCATTTTGATCGCTAACTATGAGTACTACCTACCTACTGATTTGTCGAGTTTAGGTCTTAAAAGATTTTGTTTTCCAGTACTTGATAATTATACGAGCAAAGAGCATTCGATTTCAAGTAGGTAACGCTAAAATGATGGCTGTCGCAAGTTCCTTTCACTGAATACATGTAAATCAGTGCGGGTAGGTCAATAAAGTTGTAGTAAATGGTACGTTTGAATTCGACGTGGAAGCGGACTGCGGTTGGATTCATTGGCTGCTATTGTGTGCTGAACGTTACTTTGATGTTTTAGAAAGAAAAATACTGAAAAAGGTAGGCTTATTTGTTTGGACGCCCACATGTTTCATATGACGTGTATCCAGAAATGCAGTAGGGTAAAGACCCGAAAGAGTACGCAAAACTTGTAATAATTACAAACTGGTACCATATGTTTTGGAGGCTATCAACTGTGATATTACAGATTAATTACTTTTAAGATGTGTGGCATGAGTCATACCACAGATATATCAATCTAAGGAGATCGGTCGAATCGCCGAGTTCATAGGAAGACCGAGTGTCGCGATCAGCGGCCGTACTACATAACATGATTCTAGTTGAGCATGCCGTAATATACACTATTCATTGCGCGCGTCATAAGGTCTGCGAAGCAATGAAAGTTAAGCACAGCCGCGAGCAAACTGGCGGCAATGTATGCCCACTGGGCATAGACTTTGTCACAAGTTAAACGCCGGCTTGGCCTATCTCCTTGTATTATTAAATCTGTGGGACATACCTATGCATAATATATTTGTGTATTGAAAAATGTTCACCAACTTAATAATGCGCACTCGTTGGTGAGTGCGTATTCATTGATAGCTTTAGGTACTCTGCCTTTGTTGTCTTTAATTAAAACTGTTTATTTAATTGTTTTCGGGATTGTTAATCACGTTATTATAGTAGGAGATGAGAGGGAGGGATATGAGAGGGACTTGGATTGTCAATATAACGTCTTAAATAAAATCTCTTTTATGGATTTAACTCCACTATATTTGGGTTCAACGAGGGTTCAACATTTTTGGTATTTTATAATTTGTTATAGACATGTAAAAAAAACTAATCCTTCAGTGAACCAACAAACAGATGTTACACTCTCAAGGTCACACACTTATCAGTTTCATTTACTAGGTGGTATATGGGTCTACCACCTATGTCGCGGGGTCGTCTGCGTAGGCACCACCGCCTTTCTTATTTCTGCCGTGAAGCAGTTCGCTGTGTTTCGGATTGAAGGGAAAGGTAGCCAGTGTAATTACTGGGCTTGGAGGGCATATCATCTAAGTCCCCAGGATGCCAACGCACTTGCAATGTTAAGTGATTTATCCTTAACATTGCAAGTGTATATAGGCGATGGTAACCACTTAACACCAGGTGGGCGGCAAGCTTGTTTGCCATCTCGTAGTTTAAGCGGGGGTTAAAAAAGGGAACGTCTCTTTTTTTAATATAGACGCTACGGAACGAAACGACTACGGGCTACGGGCTACGGTTCGTAGTGCAGTAGTAGCGCATCGCATCTTTTTAACCCTAGAACCGTACCCATCGTAAACTTTCAGTAACAGTACTAGTCAATAATCAGTCTGTATACAACATGTAAATTAAATAACTTACACCCTGAACACAGGTGGTTTGGGATCGGCTTCTGAGTTGATACAAATTGTTTTTTATAAAAAACGATCTCTTTTTGAAAAAAAAAAAAACAAAAAAATAAATAAAAAAGTACCCAGAAAATATTGTACAATGTTTTCTGGGTACTTTTTTTTTCTTTTTTCAAAATAAATATCGTTTTTTTTTTAAAAATTTTTTGAAGTCAACTGTTCTGCCAAATCTAATGTTCTGCAAAAATTGCCAAATCTTTGTTTGGGGCTCTATACAAGGTGTTTGGTACATGGGGTATGAAGCCGGCACCTACCCATGTCATATAAATACTACGATGATATTAAAAATTCAAAATTGTAAAAATATTTTTTTAATTTTCCATATATTTTGATTTTTGATCGAACTATTTGTATGGAGAATTTGTTTTTTACAATTTAAAGTTTTTCACACTTTTTTTATCACTATAGTATTTTTATGACTATGTTAGCATGGCTAGGTGCCGGTAAGTGCCTTCATATTTATTTTTTAACGGTAAAAAGAATCATTCGATACGGTTCCGAGCTGATAAGTGTGCATCACCTTAAAACATCCGCAGTCCGGGTAACGAACTAGGTATAACTAGAAATTGAGACCATATTTACATTTTATAATTCCAGAATATTATTTCTTTGCCGACGCTCCACCTAATAATTTACGTCAAGCGAAGCGTCACTTTTAATCTCAATATTGAGACAATATGAAACTACGCCTTTCTCTGTCTCACTCGCACGATAAGGCGTTGTACGTCTATCTCTGTCCCTCCTGACAGATGACATTACTTACTTGTGGTGGGGACACCTTAGTAAACACATCGTGCCTTTCAACTATGAGATTTGTATTTTTGTTTTTTCGGTAAAAATTGCTTGGATTTTCTTTCTATTTATTTTCTTCTTTCGGTTTTTATAGTCGTGTTAGTAAGAATTGTATTATTTCCACTTCTATAATAATTTTAAGAGAGCTGGGGCCTAGTAGATCATCTTTAAGATTTGAAGCGCCTAAACCGGGGCAGCATCTTTACGTTACTGAATTGTGCATACGTACGAATTTTATTGATACTAAATATTTATGTAAAATATATAATTATCGTATAATGTACAAATAAAAGTCATACAATTTTATAATAAACACACACACACACACACACACCCGCACATTCACACAACACATATGCCATGCCACTTGTATCTTGTATTCACTGAGATATCCTTGTGAATTTCTGCGCACATTGGTTATAAGTTATAACGATTATATTACTCTATGTTTTATTGTTGTGTAGGTATGTATCATTTTCATAGTGTTGTGTGTAATAAAGAGTTAATTATTTTTCTGTTTTAGATTCTCTCATTAGCCCCATTAACGTATAATACGTTAAATTTGCAATAAATTTAAACCACTTTTATTGGTGATATAATAATCTTAAATGCACTTAAAGCAATAATCTATTCTTGAGCCACACAGCCTGACATTAGCTTATGTTTCGCACCCTCAATCTAGCGATGTGCTAAATTAATGGTTATCGATTAATAAATATCGATGTATTAGTGCCGGCGGACGCTCTCTAATGGACACCATGTCATTTGTCCACGCTACGACTGTTCTGAGTAATTCGAATATGCATTATGTTCTCTTAGATTTGCGAGTGCTCTACATAATTATGGTACGGCATGTATTTAACGCGGTAACAAATTAATTAGAATTTGGGTAAAAAAAATTTAAAGCGGCTATTCTGAAGGATAATTTTAAGTCGAAAGTAGAAGCTTAATAATCCGTTGTAAGCTTTGTTTCAATTTAAACTGGCATTGATTCCCAATAACAGTGCTCTCTGCCTGGTCATAAAAAAATAACCCTAACCTACCAATACAAAGAAACAAATAGTTAGGTAGAGATTGTCTAATCTAGAACTGAACGCCCCTTGTCTTACCCCACTGTCTTACCCTTACATGCATAATTAGTGTACAGATGTAACACAGTTAAATTAGCTATAGACATTGTTCATTCAGTTGATTCAGTCGCCGGCTTGACACGAACGTGGTAGGTGGTAGCACTCTTCGATCCCTATTTTAAGTACCGTCAGCTAAAGTTTAAAGTTCAGTTTTAGATTAGACAAAGTCTAATCAATTACTTTTCTCTGGAAATCTATTAGTTACCAATAATACAATGTTTATCACTCCACTGTTATTATTAGTCGCCATATCATTATTTATAGTAACTCGGGTATAATTTCATTGGCCCAAACTCATCTAATATAATTATTTCTAAAATATTTAATTATTGCCAAGTAATTTTTTTCGAAGTAAGTCGCCTTTAAGTTGTTAGTCGCCTTGTAAATAACTCTATGGATCTAACTTTCGTGTATTTGGTATTCGCAGTTTGTTATTCAATGCTATTAACGGGTCTAATTTAAAATCAATCTTGAGTTTTCTGATTTAAATAACCAGAACTGGCGGTGTCAGTGTGCTGTGCATGATTTTTGATCATTTTAACCAGCAGGTTCCAAGCTGGTGGTATGGCCTAACCATCGTCTCTATTGAAATATGGGTACATCTCTAATTCAATAATCAATTAAGTATTTAATTAAATGAACGAGGTATGAAACCACAGATATATCAATTAGTAAATCTGTGTATGAAACCAAGTGTTGTACCATGTGATACTCCATCACGAAACTTGGATCACGAATAATTCAATCCCAAATTCACGTAATCTAGAAAATATTGTACACAAATAATGCCATCACGAATCTATAAACCACGAAATTCCGAAAACCTATTTCAAGAGCAGGCGGGACCAACGTGATTTTGCAAAATATTTTTTTTCATGTTACGAGATGGCAAACAAGCCTGCGGCCCACCTGGTGTTAAGTGGTCACTACCGCCTATAGACATTCGCAATATTAAGTGTGGGGACTAAGATGATAATGCCTTCCATGCCCAGTAATTACACTGTCTACCTTTCCCTTCAATCCCAAACACAGCGAACTGCTTCACGGCAGAAATAAGAAAGGCGGTCTACCTACCCAGACGACCCTACATATGGGTCTGCCACCTAGTAAATAATAATACATACATCGAGCCACATATTTATAAAAAATATTTCTAGCAATGCTATGTTTTATTTCCAACACAAGACAAAAAGCCTACGTTTCCGTACCGTCTATAACAGTTGCAGAAAATATTAAAGCTTCCAACGGAAACTCAAACCTAATCCCACATTATTATGACGGAAAACAAAATATTAAACAAAACAGTTCTCGAATTCCGAACTGTTTTCACTTTGGCAGATGCGCAACAAAAATAGTAAGGTTGAATCAAAAAGTTTGGAGCGCGCGAAATTTTCCTACCATAATTTTACGGGTAAAAGCGCGGAGTCCGCTAAATTGTTTTGTATGTATTTTTATGATGTTTTATAATAATAATTTTGCTTTGCGCTAAAATGTTTTATGCGATGAACGTAAATATTTGTACTCTCTTATGTAGCGTGGAAGTTTTAAACGTTTTGATTGCGTGTGCTCCGATGTTTTGTAATTGTGGATTCTTTATTTACTTAAATAAATAAAAGAAAGCAGTTTACCTATTAGTTGACTGTTTTAATGTTATTATTTATTTATACAGGATGTGAAAGACATGAACAGTCAAACGAGAACCATGTATTCTGCTCACCGTCATAACAAATTGTTTCCTAACGACTAGGTAAACCTGGGAAATTAATAGTTACGATTTTATTGAAGGTCACAGTCATATTTATTCCCATTTTTTTATGAAAACACAATTCTAAACATTATTTCTTAATTACTGCCCAAAGAAACAATATATTTTTTTTTAGTATTTCATAACAAAAATGGCTTCAAAACGTTAGCGTTCAATTAAGCTCACTCGGTGCGCACGGACACAAACAAACGGAGCCACCCGCCCGTTTGGCAAAATTATCGCGGTTTTGCGAGTTGAGCGCTTTACATTGCGCGGTACAATTTGCATTTTTTTGAACACCAAAAAATAAAAATCATTTCCCAGCAATTGTTTTTTGAAGTGTTTTTTAGTTTGATGAATAATTAACGTGGTTCTCATTTGACTGTTCATGTTTTTTACTTTCTCGTATACGTAGTATAGAGGAAGTCTTGTAATCGTCAAAAAATTCGACCTTGAGATTTTGACGGATTTACACGTTTTGGACCTCCCTGAGTCCAAAAATATTTTTTTTTGAATTATGTCTGTGTGTGTCTGTGTGCTTTAACTTATTGCAACCAAATTTAACATGCATGTATGATATCAAAATATAAAGTTTCTATCAACTTTTGAGACGTCGATCATGAAAGTTAAGCAACTAAGTGCCCGGTCGGTACTCGGATGGGTGACCCAAATTTAACATGCATGTATGACATCAAAATATAAGGTTTCTATCAACTTTTGAGTCATTTCCGGTATACGAGAAAGTCAAGGGGAGACCACACCCGATTTTTTGACACTTTTTTTGATACTTGTCATTGCTGTATTTTTTCGTTACATACAGTCGCTGAAGAGCCAATTGTGCAACTTGTTTAAAGTAATCTGTACCAAGAAGAGTTTTAATCCGTAAAAGTTGTTTTATTTACAAGTAAAGTTTTTTTCTATTATATTCTTGAGGAAGTTTTCTTTAACATTTTACCAACGATTCGTCTTCGTCGTTTACAATCACTAATCATAATTCTATTTGTAGTGACTGTTAGAACTTTTTAGACATTTCCTTTATAAGAAATAATGGATTCGTAGAATACCTAACAGTCTCCATGCTTTCTCGGAATAGAATAATAAAATTGTAACACATTGTTAACAAGTCTAACGAGGAGCGCGAGTGCAGTTTGTTAAAAGTATCGACAATAAGATACGTACTGTATACACAGCTCTTGCTCTATAACAACTAGGGTTGGGACAGGCGTCGATAGTTGAAATAATTAAGGTATCGATATTGATAAATTGTGAAAAATTAATCATAATCATTTCAGTCTCAGACGCCCACTGTTGGACTGGATATAAGCCTCCCTCAAGGATCTCCAACCAGATCGGTCGCATATCCAGCGGCTTCCCGCGACCTTTACTAGATAGTCGGTCCACCTTGTTGGGGGTCTACAACGCTCTGTCTCCCAGTATGCCCTGCCACTCGAGGACCCTTCCGACCTGACGGCCGTCAATCCTCCTCGCAATGTTTCCTGCTCACTGGAACTTATTGATACTTGTTCGCAATTATTTTTGAAGCATATTATCTACCTATCACAATGTCTCGGACGAAAGTTTTTAATACGTTTGTGTTGCCAGTGTTGACCTATGGAACTGAAATGTGGCCGCTTACACTGGGATTGTATTAAAAGTTATAAAAAATCTGTTTATAAGTTGTGTAAAAAAAAACGAAAAAGACAATTCTATTATTTGACAATTATGGTAAGTTTTGTACGGTAACATTTTGGGCAAATATAGTAAAAATATGACTAATAAGGACGTTCACTTTGAACAGCACTTTATCTCTTTAAATAAGTTCATGATGTTCGTCTATGCTAATTTCCAAAACAACTGAACAGATTTCAATGAAATTTTGTAAATAATTTTTTGCTTGTTTTACTTAAACTGTAGGAAAGCTGAGATAAGGTTAGTTATCTCAATTAGTGGCCTCAATATTTTTTTTAGAAATCAAAATTTTTGCTTAAATTTAACAGGACCGTGACGCGTGGCATGAAAAGGTCAACTTTGTTGTCAGAAAATGTTAATTCTCTACAAACTTATCGATAATTTTCTCTACATCACTACTAGCGCGTGATTTAATAACAATATTTATATAAGTTATAGCGATACAGAGGTGGGTGGAACCAGGAAAAATTGAACAACATCGATAAGAGAATATTTCCCGCACCGACGAGATCCGGGATTATAAAAGAAAATCTTCAGACAATAGCGACTAGCAGTTGACAAGCTCGGCGGGGGCACACCGGGCGCTAAATAATTAAGTCCTTATTGCACTTTACATATTTATATCAATATCACAAAGTGATTATAGGGATTATTTAATACTCTGTGTCTATATCCAGGATTATTTGTAATGCATCAACACCTTCAAATCATTTGAAGATATCATCAATACAAGCAACTTTTACTATGGACGTAACTTTGAAATTGCGAAAACTATTCAAGCCTTTCCATTCAAATTTACAAACGACCTCGTCTGAAATGTGGAACGGTAGAATTTTTCATTTAAATCAAGAAAGAAAGAATAACTTTTATTCGGCTAGTACATTACAAAAGTAAAAACACAATTATAAACAGGAAAAGAAAACCCATGAACCCAATGATATTATATTTAAAAAGAGGTAGATAGGTTACCTTCATACTAATTCAAAGTCAAAAATGGTCCAAAATGTCATCATGTTACACGGTCAAATTAACTCGGCACCGAAAGTCTACGGAATCATGTTGTCGTATGTGGTGAGTTAACATGGCCGTATTGTAAGTTGTGAGTAAGACAACATGATATCTAGCAATAGAGTAAACGAGAAAGATATATGCTCGGGTGTGCTAATCAGCTTACTTTTAGAGTGCCACTTTTTGCAAGCAAGTAACCTATCTATCTCTTTTCAACCGACTTCAAAAAGGAGGAGGTTGTCAATTCGTCTGTATGTTTTTTTTTAATGTTTGTTACCTCATAACTCTTTACTGGGTGTACCGATTTTGAAGATTCTTTCGACCTTTGGAAGCAGGTGCTTGTCATTTGGCCCCATTCAAATTTAATCGACATCTGACGAGTAGTTTTAAAATAATCCCTAATAATGCCTATTTAATTGACATCGATAATATCGTAATCTTATCACTTGTGTCTAAAAGATCTCGAGATCGTTTCCTGAAAATTTACATACATAAAACACTAAAAAGCAAAAAATAAAATTATTTTTAAATAAAATAAATCGCCTTCAAAACTAAAAACGAAAAAATAAAAATTCTGTTTATAAAAATCTAAATGTTTTTTTGAGGTCGGTGCCAACCTCAATGTTTGGATTAAACGTTGTTACTTGTATTCGGGACCGACCTCAAAAAAACATTTAGATTTTTATAAACAGAATTTTTACTTCTTCGTTTTTAGTTTTTTAAATATATATCATTGCATGCCCTATAAATAGCCGAATCGGAATACTAGCTGTTACAGTTTGTTTGATCACTGTATCAGGGCTGTGGAGTAATTTAATTATTTTAATTTGAATATGAAATCTGTCCTGGTTTAGACTTTGTTTGACTATTCGCTTAAGTTTTGGTTGATTTTGGGATAGATGCCTCTTTTATGTAGACCTTATATTATAGCAAAAAGCAAAAATTATTAAAATGTTATCCACAATGTCACTTAATCTCGTGCTTCACGGGAAAAAAACATAATAAATAATCAGACTTGTCACTATTATCTATAGCAGCAGAAATTAAAAAAAAACTGTAATCGTCTTCAGCTATAGATTATTTAATAAATCAAATTGCCGAAAAAAGGCAAAAAAGTGTACCTACATTTAATTTGAATTGTTTGGCTAGCTCAATTTCTAGGAGGAAATGATAACTTATAATCACTTTTTCATTAGTAGTGTGGCTATCAGTTTTACCTATGAATTTCTTTGTTAGAAGAAAGGAACATGTGGTTCAAATTTGGGTAAGTTCACCGAGTGTATCTCCAACTTTAATATGTTCTAGACAACTGGAGTGGCCTGAGCTAGTTCAACGCTGGTTTATTGGAAGCTGATTCTGCGCCTAGTGAATCCGAAAACTTTATATCTTTTTGGAGTTATGAGCGATGTCAAGAGTTGGTTACATTCTTTAGGATTTTAATAACTAGCTAGAGCAATGATATTTTCAATAAGCTTCAAGGATGTTGACATTTCGATTGAGCGGCAAAGCAAATTTTTATTTTATTTTTTATACTACGAGATGGCAAACAAGCTTGCGGCCCACCTGGTGTTAAGTGGTTACCGTCACCTATACACACTTGCAATATTAAGGGTAAATCACTTAACACTGCAAGTGCGTTGCCATCCTGGGGACTAAGATGATATGCCTTCCATGCCCAGTAATTACACTGGCTACCTTTCCCTTCAATCCGAAACACAGCGAACTGCTTCAGAAATAAGAAGTCATTGTAGAGGGTAGCTCCAGAAGTCGTGTTAAAGTTGACTGGTCTTCAGTACCAAAAGTATCTTTTGATGGAGTACTAGATTTCAGCAGCCACGTGATATCCATATCAACACCGATCTATCCTGGACTGTACAGTTGCAGGAATTGAATCGTAAACTGTTTGCCTTGGATGCTTCCTTAAAGAGGCTGCGAATTTTTTTGCCAACAGCTACCAAAATGGCACTGGCGCTATCCTTGCCCCACATCGATCACTGATCGCTTGTATAGCGATGGTCACCTATTTTGCGACTTGAGATTGTACATTGTCTTTGTCAATTGATTTCTATCTGTATTGAATATTTGCTGGTGTGCAATAAAGAATACTCTATCTATATACATATACGAACCAAAACCGTTTAAAAACCTATATACAAATACGAGTAATATAAGAAGCCAAGTTAAATATTATGCATAGCGTACCCGGGGTCACGTTTGTTACGACCTCGAGAAATATCATTGGGATCAAATATTTACGTACTAGAATCTCGGGAAGGGCAGGGTCCCTCAGGACGCGGCGATATTAGGGACCCGTTCATATCGCCGATCATCGGACGACGTATCAACCGTTTAGTGCAGGAGCTGGGAAATTAAATCAAGGATTTTTAGAATGAGCTTGGGAAAAATAACAAAAAGTATTTTTTATTTCAAAACATTATAGTTCTTATGACTAAATAAGTCCACAGCTTTTATTTCACTTCGATACGACACGTATTTATAAAGTTATAATACATTTAAGTTTGGGATAAAACTATACTCTGCTTTTAGTCGCTGGCGCGGAGCATATGGCCGTGTGATGTCAGTGAACTTTACAGGGCTTGCCACAAGATTTATACCTCATCCAAACTTTATCATTATACTTATATTTGTATTCTGGTTTCATTTCATTTATTGGCGGTCCCCTGACGCGGTGACGCTCATCTTAAAATATTTAAGTTTATTTATAAAAAATATCCCAAGCTATTGTGTTACTTCTACCCAAGAACTTGTTGAGAAACTCTACAGAGATCGTCGAGCATAGTGCCTAGTTCTTCTAATGTCTCAGCCATGAGTACGATATCACATTAACGAGACACTCGCGCGCTGCCAGCTCTAATCCCCTACCAGGTGAAGCTCTGGTAAGCTTACTTTTACAGAAACACCTTACCACAAAAATAAAGTGTTATTTGATTGTGATCTTCTGTAAGGTGGAGGTTATCACAGTTCCGGCGCTCCAATTTCGAGCGGCTAGTCCTCTGTGCCCTCGAATAGATCTAGTCAAAGTAGGCTCGTGTTATTTTATTATTATAATTCTTATGAATTTTCCCCGATGTAGGCTCCCGAGCTACCGCTCTTATACATGACACGTTTGCTTTTATTCCCGACGTAAAAGGCCGGCAGGAAAGGTGTAATAAGCAGACTAGTAAAACGTCGAGGTGCCAAGGAAATTTGATGACACCGTAATCATATATTTGTATTAAAGCCTCCCGTGTTTTTCCAAGTTCAGCGTGTTTCAGGCAGATTTCATATGCGATTACTGTGAACAGGATTACGCTTGAGGCTTATTGGCTGCGGGTACTCGGTAATTTTGTGTTTTCCGGATACTATATAGCGTTAAACGTACCTAATATATTTCCAACACAAAATGAAATTAATAAAAGCAAAAGTAGCGGTTAGTGGCCGCCTTTTAGCGGTTTCATATGCGATTACTGTAAACAGAGTAACACTTCGACACACGACGGTCTGTGTGTAGATTATCTTGGCAAGTTCTCTACTGAAAGTTTGTAGTCACAATACCTAAATTTTTCAGATACTTTCCGAGATCTGGCTGATGGCCTGTGAGGACTGAGAGACCACGCTTTATGGCTGTAGTTTTTAATATATTTAGGCAACATTTTTTAGATTTGGCCTACATTTCTTGTAAGTCTTCTACTAAATCCTCCGAAATTTATTTTGCAATATACCAGTGTGGTCCTTCAGTTCTCACGCACATGGCGCTGGTAGATTTTATTTAATTTCATTTACTAGTTGCAAGTCACAGGTATACAAAAGGTGTTACATAATTTAAAGGAACAGGTACAAGTGAAGCCCTGCTAGGGCACAGCAAACATGATGTGGCAACTATTGCCTCTTTACTTGTAAATTAAAATTATATGTAATTAAATTTAAGTTATAATACAATATTCAAATTATTTAATTATATTGCAAATTATTATCACATACTTTTTTACCCACAGTAAAACAAAGTCAAATATTATTGTAAATTGAGACCATATCACTTGTTTACTATCTATGCAAATTTTACATTTATAATACAGGGTGTAAAAGACATGAGCAGTCAAACGAGAACCATGTATTCTGCTCACCGTCATAACATTTTTCTACCTTTAGACTATACCTGGGAAATTGATAGTTACGATTTTATTGAAGGTCAAAGTCATAATTTTTTTTCTCATTTTTTTATGAAAACGTATTCTATACGTTATTTCTCAATTATTGTCCAAAAAAACATCATCATTTTTTTTAGTATTTCATAACAAAAAATGGCTTCAAAACGTTAGCGTTCAATGTATCTCACTCGATGCGCACGGACACTAACGAACGGGGCCGCCGTCAAGCAAAATTAACGCGGTTTTGCGAGTTGCGTGCGAGTTGAGCTCTTTACATTGCGCGGTACAATTTGCAATTTTTTGTAACACCAAAAAATAAAAATCATTTCCCAGCAATATTTTTTTTGAAATATGTCTTATTTTGATGTATAGAATACGTGGTTTTCGTTTGACTGCTCATGTCTTTTACACCCAGTATATACTTATACATTACCCATTTAACATAATATTATTTTTATTTAATACAATCTCATTAATAAATTACATTTATGTATATTTACCTATACATTATTTATTTAATACGATATTATTATTTTATTTAATTATTAATTACAATATACCCCCGACTAAGACTTACATAATAATATTGGACTTCCGACCCAATTTTTTTCTTGTGTTTCATCTGCGTTCGGCTCAGTTCAGCCATAATCAGATGGTTTGATGGGTTTGCATTGAGGACTCACTCAGGCCAACGCTTCAATCTCGTTGGTTGTGCTGCAAGAAGATCATAGGCCAGCGGGCCTAGACAAACTAACAAATTTAAAACGATAAGGAAGTTCGGTATGCTGCCCAATGTAAATGACGAAGTTGCACGCAAAAGTTAGTTCTGAATAAACTTTTAACTCGAAGTTGTAGCCAAGATAAGAAAAGCTATAATTTTACTGAGAACTCAAACCTACCATAGAGGATAATCCAGTTACATGGAAACGAATTCGAATAAAATCGGGTGTGGTCTCCCCTCGACTTTCTCGTATACCGGAAACTACTCAAAAGTTGATAGAAGCCTTATATTTTGATGTCATAAATGCATGTTATATTTGGTTGCAATTAGTTAAAGTATACTCGAGTTATAGTGCTAATGCACACACAGACATAATTTCAAAAACGGAATTCAAAATTTGAAAACACATTGGTAAGTGGCGGGGTTCGAACCGGTGCCGCCCGGTTGGGAGACAACGCCCTTACGCACTACGCCACCGACGCTTTTAACAAGACAAGACAATATGGGTCATTCAAAAGAGGCGTGAAGATTCGGCAAGGCGAGGTCGTTTACATTATTTCTCGCACTAGCTGCTTCTGCTTGAGTCTACTTCTGCTCACCATTAGAGTCAGAGTCAATTGCGAGACCTATTTACAGGGTGTAAAAAAATCAGGAGTGGTCTCCCCTTGACTTTCTCGTATACCGGAAACGACTCAAAAGTTGATAGAAACCTTATATTTTGACATCATACATGCATGTTAAATTTGCGGTCACCCATCCGAGTACCGACCGGGCACTTGGTTGCTTAACTTTCGTGATCGACGTCTCAAAAGTTGATAGAAACTTTATATTTTGATATCATACATGAATGTTAAATTTGGTTGCAATAAGTTAAAGCACACAGACACACACACAGACATAATTCCAAAAAAAATATTTTTGGACTCAGGGAGGTCCTAAACGTGTAAATCCGTCAAAATCTCAACGTCGAATTTTTTGACGATTACAAGACTTCTACGTATACGAGAAAGTAAAAATCTAAAAACTCCTTTCTTGTAAGATTACCTACAGAATAAGCTGTAAGGACTTCGATGCACCGAAGGAGCGAGTACTATAAGCGCTTTTCTATCCTCAATTTGTAGCTAGGCTGGACTATTTTACGCATCATAAGTGGTCTCTCTTAGAGCGTTCGTGTTCGGAGTAATGCGATTATATCCGACCTCCGATTCATGCGCTTCCATTCATTGGGCTCATCGGAAAATGCATTAGCAGCGGCTGTGCGAGCTGGCGTCGGCTTCACGAGAATATATTCAATTAAACCGTCTCTTGGACAATGGTGGACGCAGAAAATTAGACATTTTGGACGTGTTATTTGGAATAAGTAAATAAATTAGGGTTTAATTTCTTGTCTTAATAATATAGCCCGTTCGAAAGGGGGATAAGAATATTATGTCGCAACCGTATCGTATCGGATTGGTTATGTAATGCGGCTACCTCTAGTTTAGCCGTGATGTGAAGCGTTCTACAAAGTGGCGTCTGACGTTTAGCCAGAAAAAATGTAGGGTGACTAGAAATTAATGTCGCAGATATCATACTACGAAACGGCGGGGTGCTAATATGTGGATTGCGATTAATATGTCATCTGGGGATTTTTTTAGGTAAGTACAAAATTTTATGTGACTCCCTAAGCAGGAAGTGGGATTTCCCGTAGTGGGTGGAAAATGACACTTTCTGGTCAGGTGCGGCATAAAATAATATTTGTGGCATAAAATAATATTACTTAACATAAAAAAATCATCATATAAGTATAGGAAAGTCGCTGAATTGACCCAAATAATTACAAATAGCTTCAGATAAATCCAAGCAGCAAGCGCTAACAAGTTTTAGTCAAATCCCCATTCGAATCCTGGATCAATTCGTCGCTCGAGCCCAAGAGCAAGCTCATTCGAATGTAAAGCCTTAACAACTGAGAGGTAGTTCGCGAAGGTACGGGGATGTTGCTGGATGTAGCTACGATGTGTCTTCTGTATCCCTGGTATAAACTGCTTAGGAGCAAATTCAGCGGAGCATGGTACAGACCACGTACAGACAGTGAGACTGGTGATTTTTGATATGCGGATTCGAGTCGGAATAATTATGATATTGCGCGAGTTTCAGTAGTATTCATATAGGCTAACAATTAGGTGTTTTCCTAAATTGATGGTAATTAGAGTTATTTTTGACAAATATTTGTTTTTTTTATATATGGTAGGTACATCTTAAAGAACTGTGCTGATTTTGGTGTGTCAAAAGCTCTTTATTTAAATGATCTTGGCTAAGTAGGTACTTGTAAATCTAGAAAAAATACTCTGAAAAAAATCGACCTGCCTCAGGCGGGAATCGAACCCAGCATCTTCTGCAATCCGGGCGGCAGCAAAAACAGTGCTTCGATGGCGTAGTGGTTAACGCAGCCGCCCGGATTGCGGAAGAAGCTGGGTGGGCTTGGGTGTATTTTTTCTATTATTAAAAATATTTACGTGTTTGTAAACGCAAAAATTATTTTATACTTTTAAATCGCCAAAAGCCCTACCGCCATTTCAGGACGAAATAATTATTTTAACTTAAATAAATATTATTATGCTGAGATGAAGAAGAATAGGCGAAAGAACCCATAAAATCTTGCTTGGTCTCAAATTCGTCTTAGGTATTCTTGGCATCACGCTCGCATCACGGCGGTACTTTGGTAGGGCTCCTCGTCATTCTAGTCCTCAAGCTATCTAACTTGGTCCCGAATCATGAATGATTGTCTGTGAAACTGAATAAATTTTGATTTGATTTGATCAAGTAAGGATTACCTGAAAAATTTATTCTAAAAATCTTTAAGAAATATTTTGATTTGGAAACGCATTTAAATTTGGTTGCAATAAGTTAGAGTATACTCGAGTTATCGTGCTAATGCACAGACACACACAGACATAATTCCAAAAACGGTATTTTTGGACTCAGGGAGGTCCAAAACGTGTAAATCTGTCAAAATATCGAGGTCGAATTTTTTGACGATTACAAGACCTATACCTTCTGTCAATCGTTTTACTCGAGTGGCCTGTGGGTGAGTTATGCGCGTCGAGCCTATAGCGCACTACGAGTGCAGTATAATAATGTCTTTAGAGCTCTGTTGCGACTGCCGCGGTTCTGCAGCGCCTCGGGAATGTTCGCGGACGCACGGGTTGACGGATTTCATGCGATTATGAGAAAAAAAGCATCGTCCCTACTGCGACGCATGAGGGCCAGTAGCAACAGCGTTCTGAAGACAATTACTGCTCGTCCCGATTGTTCCATCCAAAAACATTGGATAGAAACAATTACGGGACAGTTAAAATAGATTTATTTATATCGATTATATTTCACTAACTATAACTAACATACTTCATAAGAAAAATTGTTACTAACATAGTGACTAAAGCTATGGATTTAATTTCTGACTTAAATGTTTTATTATTATTATACTACGTATACGAGAAAGTAAAAACCTAAAAAGTCCTTGTAAAATTAACGAATGTGCTGAATGTGAATGTGCAACAAAGTCCTTACTTTGTTGCACCGAAGGAGCGAGTACTATTAGCGCTTTTCTATCCCCAATTTGTAGCTAGGCTGGACTATTTTACGCATCATAAGTGGTCTCTCTTAGAGCGTTCGTGTTCGGAGTAATGCGATTATCTCCGACCTCCGATTCATGCGCTTCCATTCATTGGGCTCATCGGAAAATGCATTAGCAGCGGCTGTGCGAGCTGGCATCGGCTTCACGAGAATATATTCAATTAAACCGTCTCTTGGACAATGGTGGACGCAGAAAATTAGACATTTTGGACGTGTTATTTGGAATAAGTAAATAAATTAGGGTTTAATTTCTTGTCTTAATAATATAGCCCGTTCGAAAGGGGGATAAGAATATTATGTCGCAACCGTATCGTATCGGTTGGTTATGTAATGCGGCTACCTCTAGTTTAGCCGTGATGTGAAGCGTTCTACAAAGTGGCGTCTGACGTTTAGCCAGAAAAAATTTAGGGTGACTAGAAATTAATGTCGCAGATATCGTACTACGAAACGGCGGGGTGCTAATATGTGGATTGCGATTAATATGTGATCTGGGGCTATTTTAGGTAAGTACAAAATTTTATATCACCCCCTGACCAGGTAGTGGAATTTCCCGTAGTGGGCGGAAAATGCCACTTTCTGGTCAGGTGCGGCATAAAATAATATTTGTGGCATAAAATAATATTACTTAACATAAAAAAATCATCATATAAGTATAGCAAGGTCGCTGAACTGACCCAAATAATTACAAATAGCTTCAGATAAATCCAAGCAGCAAGCGCTAACAAGTTTTAGTCAAATCCCCATTCGATTTCTGGATCAATTCGTCGCTCGAGCCCAAGAGCAAGCTCATTCGAATGTAAAGCCTTAACAACTGAGAGGTAGTTCGCGAAGGTACGGGGATGTTGCTGGATATAACTACGATGTGTCTTCTGTATCCCTGGTATAAACTGCTTAGGAGCAAATTCAGCGGAGCATGGTACAGTCCACGCACAGATAGTAAGACTGGTGATTTTTGATATGCGGATTCGAGTCGGAATAATTATGATTTTGCGCGAGTTTCAGTAGTATTCAATATGGCATATAGACTAATAATTAGGTGTTTTCGTAAATTGATGGTAATTAGATTTTTTTGACAAATATTTGTTTTTTTTATATCTGGTAGGTACATCTTAAAGAATTGTGCTGATTTTGGTGTGTCAACAGCTCTTTATTTAAATGATCTTTGCTAAGTAGGTACTTTTAAATCTAGAAAAAAAAACACTGAAAAAAATCGACCTGCCTCAGGCGGGAATCGAACCCAGCATCTTCTTCAATCCGGGCGGCAGCGAAAGCAGTGCTTCGGTGGCGTAGTTAACGCAGCCGCCCGGATTGCGGAAGAAGCTGGTTCGATTCCTGCCTAGGGCAGGTCGATTTTTTCCAGTGTATTAAAAATATTTACCTACGTGTTTGTAAACGCAAAAAATATTCTATACTTTAAAATCGTCAAAAGCCCTATTACTATTTACGGACGAAATAATTATTTTAACTTAAATAAATATTATTATGCTGAGATGGAGAAGAAAAGGCGAAAGAACCTATAAAATCTTTCTTGGTCTCAAATTCGTCCCAGGTATTCTTGCCATCACGGCGGTACTTTGGTTAGGCTCCTCATCATTCTAGTCCTTAAGCTATCTAACTTGGTCCCGAATCATGAATGATTGTCTGTGAAACTGAATAAATTTTGATTTGATTTGATCAAGTAACGATTACCTGAAAAAAAATATTCTAAAAATCTTTAAGTAAGTTTTTTTAAGTTAGAGCGTATTTAGAAATCGAAGTGAGTAGTGAGGTCTTCACAGAATAGCACAAATGTTAAAATAATCATGGGTCCAAGCATGGGTCTGATTGTTAAAACAACAACAACTGCCAAACTATTTTTTGACAGTTGTTGTTGTTATAAAATGTTATCGATAATGGTAAAGCAAAGGAGGTTATTTCATTCAGCCACAACCAAGCAATAATTAGGTAGGTAAAATATTTTCGAAGTGTATTTGTATATAATTTTACAATATTTAATCTAAAAATCTAGTGAACATTTATATAAGTGAAATTGCAGTTAATCTGTCAGTCTATAGTGCATCTATCTAGGTACAGTCAACAGCACGTCGGGCTATACAAAACTGTCAAATTTCTCCAAACGATTTTCAACCTAAGACTATTTAATATAAAGTGCATAATCGATTGGGAAAATTTGACAGTTTGTGGTAACCCAATGTGCTGTTGTCTGTACATAAAAAGTGTGTATCTATTCTATAAGATACCTCTTTCTAAAGCTGAGCAGCCCCTTTTTTTCTATGAACGCCACGGAACGGCGGCTATGGACCGGCTACGGACGCGCATCGCCTAAAATAGTAGAAAAAAGCGATAGGTTCCGTTCACATTCCAAGCTGATTAGTGTACCATGACCTTTATGTTCCATTAATGTCGTATCACACTTATCAACTTAGAAAGGTAACGCCTTTTTTACTATGAACGCTACGGAACGTTGCACATCGCCTCTTATTTATAGTAAAAATAGTCTTTACGGATCTTTAATTGAGAAGAGTCATTCATCCAAGTCTCTTTGTGAGATCGAATCAGGAATGAGGAGATCCGCAGAAGAACCAAAATGTGCGATATAGCCCAAAGAATTGCAACACTTAAGTGGCAGTGTGCGGGGCACTTTGGTCGGAGAGCGGATGGCCGATGGAGTCAAATAGTTTTCGAGTGGCGACCGCGCACCGGACACCACAGTATGGGTAGGCCCCTACAAGGTGGACTGACAACCTGATTAAGGTTAATACGAGTAAAAACGGGAATTAACGCGATTAAGTTACCTTTTGAATGCCTGGCGTTTCAGCCGGGTTACACCGAGCATGGGGGTCCATATTGGCTCACATAATATTCTAAATCCTATTCTTTGTCTTACTACCGATTTGTGTTCATAATAATCACTCTTCATAATTTTATTTTCATACCATTTTTATTCATACATTTTTATTACTACCAACGGAGCTCATAACAGCTAGTGATCATATTTTTTTTATTAATACTGTTACTACTTTGTTGCTTACAAAAACAGTGCACTCCGCATGGCCATAAAAAAATAACCCTAACCTACCCATCACCCAGCCATGTAGGGGAATAAAACACTAGACTCGCCCAAAAAATGTATGATTAATGATATTATGAATTTCAATGATTATGTTTTATGAAGTTATGAAGAATGATTTGTTATGAAGAATGATCATTATGGTTTTAAATGGAATGAGAAATATTTTCGGGCCTCCAATAATAGGAATTGAAAAGTTATGTAAGAAAATGCGCACCCCGACCATGGTCACAGGCGGACTGGAGAACAGCGATGTCTTCACACCGTATGTGAGGTAGATTCATACTCGTCTACCCACAGGATGTATCTTCTGCTACCGTCACACACCACACTTACTGTGTCCCTATTCTGTAAACCGACCGACGCGTCCGTATTTTGGCGACTTCTCGTCTAATATAAATCTAAAAATCTAAACTCTAATGTTAATTCCCGTTTTTACTCGTATTCATCATGCAACGGTTGCTTCCCAATATACATTATGTATGTTCATAAAAATTTACATTAATTTTTGAAGAAAAGTGATTATTACAATTTAAACACAAGAGGTAGAAATAAAATGCTGTTCCAAGTTTCAGACTTCATAAAACTAGTCACTCATTCAATATATACAAGTATATAATAAACTCCCACATCATGTAACTGAACTTCCATTACATAAATTTAAGCTACACGTTAAGCAAATTTTAATGAAGAAAGCGTATTACAAAGTTCAAGAATATGTAGACGATAAAAATGTGTGGATACATTCAAATGTACTCGATTCTGCATTGTAATCAATATCTTTAAAATTTCAAATTTCACGCCAATATTGTAAGAGAAGACGTCTTAAATCGCATTTTTTTTATTATAAGTTTAATTATTACTCTTTATTTTATTACTTAATTTCATTTGAAATACATACAAAATTTATATTTAATTTTTACAATGTATAAACACTTAAAAATATAATATTTAATAGTAGTTTATGCAACTGTCATATAATGAAGGGTATTAAAACACGAGTGTGAGTTTATGAAACGAGCGCAGCGAGTTTCATAATAGTAACGAGTGTTTTAATACCCGTGTTATATGCAGTTGCATACACTACTTTATCTACACTCATACATAAATTCAAATAAAACAACAGAAAAGACAAATGTATGGGTTAGATCCCTTTGCCTTCCCGAGTATTTAAGAAATATAACTGTATCATAATGAGTCGAACCGGTGTTATAATGGACATTATGTTACAGCTTGTTTTTTTTTTATTTTAATTTTGATTATCTGTATTAAAAGGTATGTCATTTTATGTTCACCTTTGATATCGTAATTCGAATATTATGACATGAGTGTAGATAAAAATACTTATATTGTTATGATTAATTATTATTATGACTTTAACATGTGAATTATGACTCTTTCCAAATCAAAACTATAAAAACTGTAAAGGGAGGATAAAACTTGTTGAGTTTCTTGCCGGTTCTTCTCAGAACAAGGCCTCCTGGTAGACCCTCGAACCGATGGCATCAAAATTGACTTTCATAAGTGTACAAATTGTACCTAAATGAATAAAGAAATTTTGACTTGACTTGAACGCGAAAGTTTAAAAGCTGATTAAGGTTGCTGGTCATGCCTGGGTGTGAGCAGTACAGGACCAGTCGTTGTGGCGTTCTTTGGGGGAGACTTGGAAATGACGATGATCGATCCGAGAACCGACTACGCACTCAGTTGCTTATATTTTGCGATAGTTCCAACACTATTCATTGTTTATTCAATGTCCAGGCCTAAGCTTTCTTTAACATAAACAGAAAATTCGGAGAAGGAAAAAAAGACACGTCTATAAGCCGTTTTATAAAAAAACGTTAGGGGGATGTTTAAATCACTTATCTGCAAGGGCGAGCGACTCGTCGAAGTAGTATTTGTGAGCGAGATGGGACATAGATGCCTAATGTCCATTTTATTGGATCTGTACACGTGTCGGCTACGGGAACAACGATGGAATGGAGTAGCTGTTTTATTTAAGTCGAATATTTTAAAATGAACGCTTGTGGTCAAAGGACCAGTGGTGAGGGCTTGTTCATCACCAAGGCGCGGCGACGTCACCGTGAAACGGCACAACGTCGTACCCGGCACCAGGCAGACATTTTTTTTGTAAATTCAAAGTAGGGACAAAATTTTTATTTTGTCAGTTTCGATGAGATGGTATGATGTTGTTTGTTGATGAACTTAGTGCCAAGAAAGTTTTTATTCATACATTTTTACCAACGGAGCCCATAACAGTTAGTGATCATATTTTTTTTATTAATACTGTTACTACTTTGTTGCTTACAAAAACAGTGCACTCCGCCTGGTCATTAAAAAAATAACCCTAATCTACCCATCACCCAGAAATGTAGGTGCATAAAACACTAGACTCGCCCAAAAATTTATGATTAATGATATTATGAATTTCAATGATTATGTTTTATGAAGTTATGAAGAATGATCATTATGGTTTTAAATGGTATGAGAAATATTTTCGGACCTCCAATGATAGGAATTGAAAAGTTATGTAAGAAAATGCGCACCCATCTCCAACACATTCAAATTGATGTGCAATCCACCGAGTGCCGTTCTCAGAGTGCTGCGCTCGTTACGTTACAGGAGGTTTGCCCTATCGTATAGTCTAGAGGGCCCGTTAAGCTTATCCCTGTCTTAAAAAATATCTGAAGACCCTGTAAAGGCCGTCTGCAGCCAACAGCAATAGTAAATGAAAAAGGGTAGAAAATATATAATACCTCCACGCATTTCTATAGCCTGTACGCGTGACTACATGCAATTGGTGTTCGGCGTAGACTTATTTGTCAATAATATATTACATCACCTAGTTCCGGAGCGAAGGTGACTTTCCTGCTAGTTCCGTTGGTATAAGCCACATGTTATGCCCAAGTACTGAATAAGCATACGGATTAATATCTTGAAGTTGAGTATAATGTTATTTCTAATAAACCGGGCTATTCTGTGAACATCTCACTTCTCACTTCAACTTCTAAATACGCTCTAACTTAAAAAAATAATACATTACTCAAAGAATTATACAATTATTTTTTTCAGGTAATTGTTACTCGATCAAATCAAATCAATATAAATTTACTTATTCAGTTTCACAGACAATCATTCATGATTCGGGACCAAGTAAGATAGCTTGAGGACTAGAATGATGAGGAGCCCAACCAAAGTAGGTACCGCCGTGATGCCATATTCTTGGCATGGGACGAGTTTGAGACCAAGCAAGAGAACCGGCACCGCTACCTATTCCTTAAAATTATAATTCGTATCACGCTAAATCGTGTTCGGTAAGTAAACTCATAGGATTCAGAATTAATAAATAAACAACAACACAAAAGGTCGCCGTTACAAAAAATAACGAGGCACAAGGTAACATCGACGGGTTCCATATTGTCGCAATATTGAGATTGAAGTAACGGGTCGCTTAACATCAAGGTGTGGTCCATGTTAAGAGATATTTGTTGGTTGGAATAATCATAATAAATGTGTAAGATCATTCGAAGCAAAATAGATGCTCCTGATCTGCATGAGGAGTAAGTGCAACTGTACTGCCCATATACTTACCATAGGAGTAGAAAGCACAAATTATTCTGTGTCCCTTCGTGTAGAACTGTTGCAGACTAAAATTCTCCCATACCACAATCGCTCACATCGCGTAATGCTCTTCTGGACCCTAATCCTGTATGTGAAGTGTTTGATAAATATATTGTCGGAATGTTTGAAGTACTGCGAGAAGATTGTATGAATGTTTTTGTATTTTTATTTTTTAATGTTTTTCGTGTAATTATGTAAATTAATGTAATTGTTATTTTAACGTTTTAATTAACAATAAATAAATATAATCATGATTATAACATTATTTTTTCTTAATCGCCGACCGTGTACGAAGACTGTGATGAAATTAGATAAAGCGAAAGAAATTGGTTGGTCAACTTCACACACAACCTAAGAATTTTGTTCATAGGTGTGTGAGGGTTTCCTCGCGATGTTTTCCTTCTCCGTAAAAGCGTCGAATAAACGTACATATGAATTCAAAATTTGAAAACACATACCAATGTGTTCGAACCGGTGCCTCCCGGTCGGGTGGGAGACAACGCCCTTAGGCACTACGCTACCGATGCTTAATGTGTGTATGAAAATTAATAATACCCATAGATACCCATAGATCTTTTATTTAAACATAAATGTTCCTATGTCCTCGCAGGATGTCACATAGCTCTATATTATTTACCTACCACCTATTTATGCAATAATACAACTATGACATGTAATCTAAATTATTTAAATAAAAAAATACAGTCTTAAATCGACGATAAAATCGAAAAAATCGACTTGCCTCAGGCGGGACCCGAACCCGCACCCCCCACAATCGTGGGGGGTGCGGGTTCGGGTCCCGCCTGAGGCAAGTCGATTTTTTTCAGTGCATTTTTCTAGTATTATATTTACGCGTTTGTAAACGCAAAAATAAAATTATTCCATAATGTAAGGTAGTTTCATCTTAGCTGGGCGTCAAATATTTGCAAAAATATTTCGTTCGGGTCTTGGAAGTGCAAATTTCAAAGATTTGATGAAACGATGTTTACCATAAAAACATAAGCACCAAGCACTGACAAATTTCGACAGCGAAAAGCAGTGCCTCGGTGGCGAAATCGGTCAACGCGTCCACCCGGATTGTGGGGGGTGCGGGTTCGGGTCCCGCCTGAGGCAAGTCGATTTTTTTTCAGTGCATTTTTCTAATAAAAAATATTTTAATCTACGATTCTTGTAACTTGAACCACCCACCAACCAAGCCTTTGTGCAAACAGAGATTTTCGCGTATAAAACATTGATTAACTCTTGACCCGGCTTTAATTTTTGAGGGCGCCCTGTGTAATAATGTGTGCGTTGCCGATCAGAGGTATCGCGTGCCTCAACGCTGCCCGGGATTGACTTCGTAATACCATTGGTCTTTTACGTCGTTGCGTATGTACCCGGGGCCATAATGAATAGGTTATTTCGAGTTTAATTTGTTTGAGTTGTGGCGGTGGTGAAGTCGATAGCTGCCTTTACAGGCACGCTATTCGCCCGTTCGTACAGGATTGCACGCGGGAAAACCTGCACGCTTAAGAGGATAGTACGGTGAGCACAGTTAATCGATCTTTATGGTATTTAAGAATGTTTTTAACATGCTAAAAACTATTTCAGTACGTTTTATTTTTGTCAAAATTCATTTATTTTTCAAAATAACTTTAATGTATATTGAATTTTGAAAAAAAGAAAACGTACAGGCATAGATTTTTGCTTGTTATTAAAAACATTCTAATACATCATAAAGATCGGATAAGAAATAGAGGTAGAAAAATATTTTCTCTGTTTGTGTGGAGACGTGCGCGCCGCGAAATAATCTTGCATGATTAAGAGGATAGCTCTTAATCACGCACGATTATTTTTTAGCAGTATGTTAAAGCACACGTTCTTTCGCGCGCGATTAATCGTGTTCGTTTTTGAAAACGGAAAGAGCGGCCGTGTAAAGGCTAATCACGCGCGATAGACGTGAAACTGGTGCGTGTTGGAGTGTATACATTTCACACTTTTCTATCCCTTCTATCTAACATCCTTTTTACACGACACGCTATTTCGTGTTCGATTTGCTTTTTCACGCGCGATGGAGCGTTCTTGTAAAGGCCTGTATGTAAACTAGTAGGCCTGTATGTAGGGTCGTCTGGGTACTACCGTTTGCTGGGTTTCGGATTGAAGGGAAAGATAGCCAGTGTAATTACTGGTCATGGAAGTCATTTCATCTTAGGCCTCAGGATGACACAGAACGCTCCTGCAATATCAAGTGATTTTTTGTTAATATTGCAGGCGTTTGTAGGCGATACTATCCATTTACCACCAAGTGGGCCGTCGCCTTGTTTGCCATCTAGTGGTATAATAACCGGCCGCTAATCTGAATATTTCATATACATTACATTATACATGTTTTACTATCCTGAGCTATCGTATCCAAAAACTTTTAACATAAAAATGCTCTACTACATTGAAGAAGATATTTCATCAAGTCAGTTGGTGGCCGTGAAAGATTTAAGGTGATACCACGTTTTTTTATTGCTAAAAAGATTGTAGGACCCGAATTCTGGCTGCAGTCCAATGGGGTGCAGTCGCCAAAAATACAGGGTGTTTACCGGAGCTTTTCTAGAAAATGCACCAAAAGGAATAAACTTATGATCGAAAATTCTTAAAATTTCATGGATTCATCAGGTTCATACGCTGAGAAGGGAGTCAGGAGCAGTGCTTGGGATTTGTGATCCAGGTAAGGCTTTAAGGGATACAAGAATGACTAGGGAGCAGCGCTTTAGGCTGCATTTGGAGTGGGTGGATCCCCATGTGCATACGGGAGCCTCCCGTCTAGGGATTGCTCTCATCATAACAGCCTTTATAATTCGACCCACTCCTGGGACACAAGGCCTCTGCTAGTCATCGAAGAAGGTTTGAACACTTGCCCAATGCGCATTGGTGGACGTAGTATAAGGTTATCAATACCCCTTTGTTGACCCATTAGTCGCCTTTTACGACACCTATAGGAGGATATGGGGTGATGCTATTCTACTCTGCCGGCATCACGCGGGATTGCTCTAGTCTAGGATAATCCCTCTCAGACGCACCCGGGCCTGCTGTTAGGTCAGGTAGCTCGGAGACTTTTTGGAGACAAGGCATACACTGTGCGCCGTTCCCAAAGAGCTAAAGGGCTGTGAGGGTACCGATGGTTTTTAGTGTCCGTAAATAGGATATTCCATCGAAAAATGGAGCACGCAATAGCGCTTGGCGCTCGTAATCGTTTCGTCCTGGTCAGCTCTAGGCTTCGGGATGATATCGCTGATTACGTCATACACCGTCTAACGCTTCGAATTCTCTGAATGAGCTTGGTAACCCATTGGTACTATAGTTAAAAACAGCACTTTAATCAGGATTCACTTTAATCCTCAGTTTACGAAACCAGATGCCTAGGGTGTTGGCCGCGGACTGGATTTTGTGTGCAACATGGGTGCATGGTTGCAGTAGGCAAGGCAGTGTCATCCGCAAATGCACGAGTTCAGTTTGTCTTGCAAATATCGTTGGCAGGAACGAAAGAGGATTTGGATGATGAGGACCCTTATCGAAGTAGTGTCCTAGACGCATCTTTTATGGATTCGGCAATGGATCAAGGTGTCTATGAAGGTCTACATTCCGCATGTACCAGGGGCTACCAGTAGCGATGCGCATCAAACGGTTTTGGATTGAATGGCAGTGGAAATTTGAGCGAGCTAAGTGAGAACGAACTGGTCATGATAAGATCACTCTTTGTTTCCATGAGTCATCTTCCTTCATGTTTTTTACATTCTCGTATACGTAGTATAGAGAAAGTCATGTAGTCGTCAAAAAATTCGACCTCGAGATTTTGACGGATTTACACGTTTTGGACCTCCCTGAGTTCAATAATACCGTTTTTGGAATTATGTCTGTGTGTGTGTGTCTGTGTGTCTGTGTCTTAAAGCATACTCGAGTTAGCACGATAACTCGAGCATGCTTTAACTTATCGAAACCAAAGTATGTATGACATATAAATATAAGGTTTCTATTAACTTTTGAGTCGTCGATCACGAAAGTTAAGCAACCAAGTGTGCAGTCAGTACTCGGATGGGTGACCAAAATTTAACATGCATGTATAACATCAAAATATAAGCTTTCTATCAACTTTTGAGTCTACGGGAAAGTCAAGGGGAGACCACTCCTGTTTTTTTCATGTGTTTTCGATGTATGAATACTTATACAATACATACATATGTAATTTCTTTTTCCAATAACGTTAGGCAGAGATCAGTTATTTCCACTTGCTACGATCCTTACATTTATTTCTTTCGCTTCATCTGCCTACTCTCAACACAGTCCTCCATTACTTGTGATCTGGCTCTTTTTCAAGACGTCTTCGATTTGATCGATATACGTTCGCTTAGATCTTCCTCGTCGCATCTCCGTTCACTTCCGATTCATATATCCTTTTCGTCAAACTACTTTTCACACAACCTTTCTACGTGACGTACGTTGAGTATGGCTTTCTCAATTCTTGTTACTTCTTCTTTCAATCCACATCTCTCTCGTTTGTTTATAAACGTATGTAAAACTGGTAGTGTACAATAATGTTATGTTATTACTGTTATTCGCTAGTTCAATCATTTAATTTGTAGCCAACGTTTCAAATAAACATCAGCCTGTATTCGAGACAGAATTGCTTGCAACAACGGTTTGGCCATGGGTTTTTTCGACACAATTCATCTGCCAATTGTCAAGAGACCCGACGACAGGAAAGCAGAATCTAGCTTGATGTTAACAGAGTTGATTTTTAATTAAATTCTCTATTTCTTGACGGGTTTTAGGAAGTAGAAGAAACGTTATATTTTTTGGTAAAGACCTGAATATTTATTTGGTGGCAAACAGTGAATGCAGATAAGAACAATCGCACAAATGAGTATTTTTTTTTTGTTGACGGGGAGGTCAAATGCATTTACGCATCGTCCCTGCGGGGTGGTGCCAACCGCAGAGGATATGTGGGATTCGAGGTAAAGGAGTTCCCTCCATTCCCACTAAACATCCTCCCCGGCCTGACCTTCAGTGAGCTATTACGGGACGGCTCGGGATCTGCGCACGTGAGCACAACTACACCTAGATCGTCCCAACGCTGCCCGTCTAGGCACTCCTTGCAACAATTGGTGGCCAACGGCCACTCCTCCACCGACGGCTGCTCGACCTGGCGCGTCCTCCTGACGAGGACACTGGTAGCAGCCATCGGACCGCACCCGGGGGACTTCGGGCGCGGTCGTGGCCCTGAAAAGGCCCGTCCGGAACTAGCCGTGGTCGGAAAACAAAATCAACTCGACGATGGCATGTGACTTCGAATACCAAAAGGACACGCTTGACATCAGAAGCCACACACCCGCCGAGAAAGTAAGGAGGCTTCCAAACGTGGACCACGCGTGATCGATATCCTATAGCGCTTTTGTCTAAAGGTTATTACAATAGCCCTTTTCACAGATCACATCATTCGAAGATACTTAAGGATACTAATCTAACTACCTTCATAATTAGCTAATTGAAAACACCAGCTTTTAGCACACCGAAGTCGTGATCAAAATTCGTCCATTCACGCATCATCGCCCGTGTAATGTAATTAGTTCGGCGTGCACATCCTTTTAATGCTTTTAATGTATGAATTATTTACCCTAATAACAATTTGGTGCGTCGCTCACGATATCGAGATGATTAAATTTTAAATGAACACCCTCCGTCAATGAGCCATCATGAAAATGTTCGCGCTTCATAACTTTCGGGAATTTTCTCGGAAATTATGAAGTCTTGGAGTTTGCTTGTATTTAAAAGAACAGATGTAGGGTCAGTTGTGGCTGAAAATTTATCCTATCAGCATGTATCTCATGATCTCAAAAAAGTGGGACAAGGTTTTTTTTTATGTTACGAGATGGCAAACAAGCTTGCGGCCCACCTGATGTTAAGTGGTCACCGCCGCCTATAGACACTTGCAATATTAAGTGTAAATCACTTAACACCGCAAGTTCGTTTGCCATCCTGGGGATTAAGATGATATGCCCTCCAAGCCCAGTAACTACACTGGCTACCTTTCCCTTCAATCCGAAACACAGCGAACTGGTTCACGGCAGAAATAAGAAAGGCGGTAGTACCTACCCAGACGACCCTACATATGGGTCTATCAACTAGTAAAAAAAGGGGTAAGAAAAAAAGAAGATAAGTCCAATATGTGGGTACTTTGAAAATAAAACGAGGATATCAATCGCGCCGTGGTCGTGTCCTCTAATTATGGTGTAATAGGAATGATGCCTGACAATTCTGTCTTTAGTCCGTTAGATGGAACACTAGAAAACATTGGTAAGTATTTTTTTCTTTTATCACGTAACCAAATAATGACGGCTATACATCATAACAGCCTTTATAATTGGACCTGGCTGGGACACAAGGCCTCTCCTTGTCATCAAAGGATACTTAGGCAGTAGTCCTCAAGCTTGCCCAATGCGGATTGGTGGACGGAGTATAAGGTGATCAATACCCTTTTGCTGGTCCATTAGTTGCCTTCTACGACACCTATCGGAGGATATGGGGTGATGCTAGTCTACTCTGCCGGTTTCACATGGCTACGACTGATATACGGTTAATACCTAATATAAAATAAATAATAGAATAGCATCGCCTTATAAATCTCTTCTTTACACTTTTATTTTATTTATCTACACTCATGTCATAATATTCGAATTACGATATCAAAGGTGAACATAAAATGACATACTTTTTAATACAGATAATCAAAATAAAAATTTAAAAAAACAACCTGTAACATAATGACCATTATAACACCGGTTCGCCTCATTATGATACAGTTATTTTTCTTAAATACTCGGGAAGGCAAAGGGATCTAACCCATACATTTGTCTTTTCTGTTGTTTTATTTGAATTTATGTATGAGTGTAGATAAAGTAGTGTATGCAACTGCATATAACACGGGTATTAAAACACTCGTTACTATTATGAAACTCGCTGCGCTCGTTTCATAAACTCACACTCGTGTTTTAATACCCTTCATTATATGACAGTTGCATAAACTACTATTATTTTGTTCAAATAATAAAGATGCAGTAGGTACGTAGGTGATTATTCGCTGACTCTAAGTATGGCGCAACCGCCTCTTCCATTTTTATCCGCGAAATGAATAATCGCGACGTAGCGAAGTTTTTTCAGACGTGGCCAAGCACTTCGTCGTAGGTCGAACACGAAGTTTTATCGCGACAACACGAACACGATTCTTCGCCTTTATGCCATCATGGTATTGTGTTAAAGGCTTGCCGATATAAGTATTCTTTAATAACAAGAAGGATTTCATTTTCACCTCTTCGAAAGCTGAACTATCACACTTTCAACTTTAATTTTTTGTTGAGAAGTGCCATCACAAACTCTACTAAAGATGCTATTATTTTAAATATTTACTGATTCGATTAAGTCAAAAAATACGTGTAATGTTTTTGGGTAATTTGAATATCTAACGGATTTAATAGACTTATCATATTTTTACCAACTTGTCGTTACTATTATCTCCGCGAATCACCCTGGTACTAAAAACAAAAAAAAACAATTTAATAATATAATATAATAATAATTCATTTATTTCAGGCAACACAATGCTTACAGAGATGTTAAAATAAACAAAGGGCCCATAGATAAATACCTTAAAACTAACATATATTATATATACCTAATAATATAACTTAAACACTAACGACAATTTAGAGAGGAGAGGTTATACTATACAGCCTGTGTTATTGGCACTCTTCCTGTTACAGAGGACCAAGGTGATGTTTTTTACTTGAAATTACTTAAAATTTAATTTAAAATTAAAATAGTTTTTTGTACTTGTTATTTTGATTTTTACATAATAATAAAATACAAAATATGCTAATATAAAACATAAAAAGGATAATAAAATAAAACTAGATATAAAAGACTTACTTATTTATATCTAGTTTTATTAGTAACCTTTTTATGTACCTATTACTAGCTTCCGCCCGCGGCTTCGTACGCGTGGACATTTTACCCCCTTAGGGGTGGAATTTCCAAAAATCCATTCTTAGTGGATGCCTATACTGTATAGGGTCTCTAGGTTCAGCGGTTTGGGCCGTGCGTTGCTATCTCAGTCAGGACTTTGAATTTTATATGTATAGATATAAGCATATTTTGTGTTGTATTAGTAACAATCAAACAACTTTTATATGAAAAAAATATTTGTGTTCGTTAATATACGTCAATATTGCCTTATCGGATCGGACGTAAATATTTACCATTTATGTTTATACATGAAAAAGCGACCCTTTACCTGTAAAACCTCCAGAATATTCCGAGTACGAGCCGCAATATATTCTTATGCAAATAACAATGTAGTACCGCTAAAATTCATTCTATAATACGATAAAAATGCTAACGAGGGTGGAAACGCTATACAGCCAGCCAACTGATAGTGCGGTCGAAAGCGTACAACCTCCTCTCTTAATAAACCTCTGGTTGAGTTGCATCAGTTTACTCAATGGCATTTCTGTTTAAATATTATGGTAGTGTTTAAAAATAAACAGTTTTCCATCTTTAGCTGGTTAATATTGAGAATCTATCACAGAAGCAATTAAACTATCAAATACTGGCTTCTAATGAGATGGAAGACCTATGTAATTATAATGCGGAACGATTTGAATCGTTAAATAAAAAGCGCTTATGTACTTGTACAGAGAACATAATCAACAAGGTTATTCAACCACCAGGCCTGTTGAAACAACAGAATGATTGCAGTTCATCAGTTAGTGAGTTGCAATCACCTATGGCCCTTGATGAGGTTAGGAATGTTGTTAAACACAGTAATTCAAAAAGTTGTAACCTATTCATGTTTAGTGATGAAATAGGTAAATCTATGGGTCAAATAATATATAAACAGACAGGAAAAATTGTAACAAACTATTGTATGCCCGGTGCCAGTTATTCACAGATCCTTGATAGAGTGACCTCCAAAGAATACCCCTCTGATTCAACTTTAATTATTTTTGTAGGCAGACGGGGTAATGTGAGTTCCAACTCAATTAAAAAGTATTTTGTATCTTTAGAAAATCTAAATGTCAAAAAGATAATTTTACTGACGTTACCTTACAGTAATTCCTTGTCAAATAATGAAAATGTGTATAGATATAAGTGTAATAGTAAAATGCATACTATGACATTTTATAATAAAAAAATTGACATAATTGACTCTAATATTTTTATTAGAAATTTATATTTAAACGAAAATAGTTATTATCTTTTTAATTTATATAAAAATGAAATAGCAAAATCGCTATTATTTTTTATTAATAACCCAGCAAATTCATTGGCTAACAATACTACCTCTTTAAGGCAATCCAATAACTTGACATTTATTGACACCTTTGAAGAAATTCCAGCTTCTTTAAATTAGAGATTAAGACAAAAGAGGATACCTCTGGCAATAATAATCTGGCATTAAATGTTATTAATAAAATAAAAAATAGTAGAAATAATAGCTGTATCTCCCTGGTACATCAAAACATTCAGGGAATAAAGGGTAAAAATTTAGAGTTAGAGTTGTTTATGAACTGTAATAATATTGATATTTTATGTATTACAGAACATTGGTTAAAGGGCCATGAGTTCATGTTCAACTTCAACAACCACCAGGTTGCTAGCTCGTTCAGCAGAGTTAATTTTACTCACGGTGGTTCATTAATAATAACCAGAAAAAATATAAAAGTCAAAGAGAGAAATGATCTTGTCGGTTTATCAGTTGAGCGAGTTACAGAGATAGCATGTATCGAATTTGAGCAATTTATTGTTATGAGTGTATACAAGCCCCCTTGTGCCCCTTTCGAAGCATTTTTTAAAATTATGGAAGACGCCTTATTTAAAATTAGTAATAGCCGTAAAACAATTGTTGTCTGTGGAGACTTTAATATAAATATATTAGATACAAATACCATGACTTGTAACTTTTTAAATCTATTCAAGTCATATGATTTAAATAATGTTTTTTACGAACCAACAAGAGTAACTGCCACTAGTGCTACTTGCATTGATAATGTCTTTACCAATAAGAAACCAAAGCAAAGTTCTGTAATTAGTATGTTACACTCTGATCACTGTGGGCAGCTGGTATCGTTCCATAGGAGAAGAACTGCTGTGCAAAGAACAAACATAAATTTTATACCTGTAAATGAACGTCGAATAGAAAAATTTAAAAGTAATCTAATTGCAAGGTTGCCTTGGTTGCCCTATGACAATTGTTCTGATAAATTATACAACTCCTTTTTTAATCTAATTAATAAAGAATTTGCAGAAATTTTCAAATGTTAAAAAAGTTACAATTAGTGATCGCTTTACGTTTAGTGCGTGGGCAACCACAGGTATCTTCAAGAGCCGAAATAGGTTATATGAATTATATAGTGAAAAGCCTTTTAATTACGATCCTGTTTTTAAGAACTATGTCAAAAATTACTCTAAAATATTTAAGCGAGCCTGTTCCACTGCAAAGTCTATTTATTTGAAAAATAAAATAAAAATCTCGAATAATAAAGTTAAAGCTACTTGGAATATTATTAACAGTGAGACTGGCAGAGTTTCTCCACGTAGTCGCGATTTTAATTTAAAAATTAACAATATAGATGTAAGAGATGATTTGAAAGTTGCGACTGAGTTTGAAAAGTTCTTTTCTGATATACCAATTACCACAATCAAAACTCTCAAGTCGTCTCCAGCTTCTGCTGAACAACTTCTTAAGCTAAATATTTTAAAATGTGTAACTGACTTTGAATTTACCACTGTTACTTATAAAGACATTGTAAATACATTCAAAACTATTGATATTAAGAAAACTACGGATATTTGGGGGCTGTCAGTTAAAACCATTGCATCCATAATAGACATAATTGCACCATATTTGGTAGTTATATTTAACAGTTGTGTGGCTTCAGGTGTGTTTCCTGACTTGATGAAACACAGTAAAGTAATACCGTTGTTTAAAGCTGGTGATACATGTGACCCTACGAATTTCAGACCTGTTTCTATATTGCCCACCCTAAGTAAAATTTTTGAAAAATTAATGCTTGGTCAATTATTGGAACATTTCAATAAACACAATTTACTTCATAAAAAACAGTTCGGTTTTAGGAGGGGTCGATCTACCATAGATGCGGGAATAGAATTAATTAAAGATATTTTTGTAGCCTGGGAAGAGTCAAAAGACGCTCTGGGTATTTTTTGTGATTTATCTAAGGCTTTTGACTGTGTAAATCATGATATTCTTGTCAGAAAATTACACCACTATGGCGTTAGGAACAAGGCTCTCGACCTTCTGACTTCCTATCTGGGTAACAGAATTCAGAAGGTTGATATTAACGGAACAAAATCTTCTGGATCTAAAGTAACTATAGGTGTACCACAAGGTTCAATTCTTGGTCCGTTTTTGTTTTTAATTTATATAAATGATTTGCCGTACCATGTAAAGGAAAATCAAGATATTGTATTGTTCGCTGATGATACTTCTTTGATATTTAAAATAAATAGACAATTGAGAAATTATGACGAAGTTAACAATGCACTAACAAAAGTTGTACATTGGTTTACTGTTAACAATTTATTATTAAATGAAAATAAAACTAAATTAATGAAGTTTTCTACGCCCAATGTAAGGCAAGTAGATACCAATGTTCAATTAAATGGTATAGAATTGATTCCTACTCAGTCGGCGGTTTTCCTAGGCATAATGTTAGACAATAAATTGCAATGGGGTCCACACATTAAGAAAATATCAGGTAAACTGAGTTCTGCAGCATATGCAGTTAAAACTATTAGGCGGCTTACTGATGTCGATACGGCTAGAATTGTTTACTTCAGTTACTTCCATAGTATAATGTCTTATGGAATTATTCTTTGGGGTAACGCTGCTGAAATTAATACTATTTTTATTTTGCAAAAAAGAGCCGTGAGAGCTATTTACCAACTAGGCCCTCGATTTTCACTCAGAGAAAAGTTTAAGGAGGTGAATATTCTAACCGTACCTTCACAATATATATTTGAAAATCTACTGTATGTAAGAAAAAATATTACGCAATTTAGTGAAAGATGTGATACACATAATGTAAATACAAGGCAGAAGCATAATCTTGTTGGACACACTACCCGTCTCCACAAAATAAACAATTCTTTTATGGGGCAATGTATACGCTTTTATAACAAACTGCCAACTGATATAAGGGCACTACCTATTAACAAATTTAAAACATTAATAAAAACAAAGCTGATTAAAAAAGCTTATTATACAATTAATGATTATATTACTGATAAAAAAGCATGGGAGTGAATAAATTGCACATTAACGGTTTATTTAAATAAAAAATTGTAATCTTTGTAATGTTGATTGTTGTTGTTAAATTTTAATTTCATGTATTTCCTCACTATGACGATTTAAAAGCACTTAGTCTTAAGTCAATTTAAATAAAGAACTTTTTGATTTGATTTGATTTGATTTAGCGGTCTGCAATTTTGGATTTAGAGTAAAGTAATTTTATTTTCGAATCCTTCTCTGGAAACGCCGATACCAATATCATTATTTCTTTTTTGTTCTACTAATGGTTGCCCGCGGCGTCGCTCGCGTCAATGTCAGGTCTCAAGCAGCTTTATTGAAATGTTGTCAATTAGGAATTGAACACATTTTTTTTCAGAATTAATTACTTGCTAAATTCTGAGATAAGCATTTAAAAAAAAAAATTGGTTGTCTGTAAAGTCGGTTTACTGACGATAGTTGAACGTGACAACGTCTTAAGAAAATACTGATGGAATGGTAGCATTTTTCAAAAGAAAAATTTAATTTCATTTGTTTAATAGATTTCGCATTATAGTATGAATAAACTTGTAATAAAATCTCTTTGGCTATACTATTTGTATCTGGCTGGTTTTGGTATCATTGAAAGTTTAAATTTTAAAGAACATAATTCCAAATTCAAATTAGAGAATTAGATTCAGAGCGAGGTAACGCCGCATGACGTCATGTTTTTTCGTGCATGCAGCCGGCTTTATCGAATTATAAGACGTTGTCACGTCAAAAAACTTAATATACCCAAAAACTTATTGAACGGCAAGTGTGTCGTCGTGCGATCACACGGCGTTGAAACTGAACGTACCCCAGGTGAAATGAAGGACAAGGCAAGAGGCTTATTGTTTAAACAAAAACAATACTTTGCTGCAACCAAGCCGTTGTCAACAGAGTTTTAAACTTTATGATAATCTGCGCGCCAAAAAGAATACGAAAGCCGGAATCCATATTTAAAAACATTATTTTTCAAGATGAGAACACTTTCCTTTGGTCGCAACGATTTGTAATTCGAATACGGATTCGAAATTCAAACAAGACTTTTTGTTTTTTAAAAAGTTCCCCCTCCTATTTTTAGACGAGTCTGATTTGTGTGAGCGGCTTGAAAATTTCTACGAAATTTTATCGAGACTTCTTGGAAGAATATTTTTCTTTTTTTTCACTAAGATCAAAGAGATTCATTTATATCGAACACGATTGATACTTTGTGAGCGTGAACTAATTAGTTTCCTTTGATTTACATTGCGGTGGTATTAATTAATCGCTAATGAAGACGAGATATTATGCTTGTATTTCTTTAATGCCATATAGTTAATAGTATAATAATGCCTTCAGGATGCTAATGGGACTTCCCAGATACTGTCAGCATCAAGCAAGTTTGCTGAAGCAGCTTCCGATCATGTGGCCATTCGTAGATCTAAGTAAATTGGTAGCGAGAGCTAAGACGCTGTAGATAACCAAGCAATATGACCTATGATGACGCATTTCGATATCTTTTCGTTTCGAAACTTGACTATTGAATATGACTAGAAGCATTGAATGTGAATACATTGAAGTTTTTAAATTAATTCGTGATCTCTTTTTTAACTACACTACATATATTTATTGCTAGCATAATGACCTTCAATTATAAGTAATCTACTAATAACTAAGTTCGCTTTTTTTTGTTGTTAGGGAGGTCAAATGCATTTACGCATCGTTCCTGCGAGGTGGTGCCAACCGCAGGGGATATGTGGAACTCGAGGTAATGGCGTTCCCTCCAAAGCCACTAAACATCCTCCCCGGCCGGACCTCCAGTGCGCGATATTGCGGGACGGCTCGGGATCTGCGCACGTGAGCGCAACTACACCTCATTCTGTGTTCTGTGGTCCCAACGCTGCTCGGATTGGCACTGCTTGTGCACCAATTGGTGGCCAGCAGCTCACAGGGGCTACCGACTAACGCCAGCCTCTGTGGGTCGCTGGCCGACGCCAGCCTTATAGGCCGCCTCCTCACTGATGGCTGCTCGACCTGGCGCGTCCTCCGCAACGAGGACACCGGGAGTAGCCATCGGATCGCACCCGGCGGACTTCGGGCACGGTCGTGGCCCTTAAAGGGCCATCCGGAACTAGCTGTGGTGGGAAAACAAAAACCAACTCTACGATGGCATTGTGACTTCGAATGCCAAGGAGACACACTTGACATCAAAAGCCACACACCCACCGAGAAAGTTTGCCCACCACGTTACCAGGGTCCGCCACGAGGAGGCTTCCGGAAGTGGACCCCAATAACTAAATTCGCCTAGAAGATGCTTGTGCACTCTGGTTTAAAGATATCCAGATTATAATGATCCAGGAAAACACCTCGGCAAAGAGTTCCACTCATTAGCTGTTCGTATAATGAAATAGAGGAATATTGACGACATAAGGGTGAAAGTCCTCACCGCGCTTGGTTGATGAATTTGGCCTGACGATGATGAGGTCTTGGTTCACGTATCATTTACTTGTTACAGCAGTTGTAAAAACTAAAGACGATCAGGTATCTTGGGTTAACAAAAAAATATTTATTTCTACACCTCTGAAGTCCACAAAAGGAAATCGTAGTAATTACTTTCCTTCTATTGGAGGAAAAGGCTTATGCGGCAAAATAGTTTCATGTTAGTATATCGGCGGCGACATACAGGGACATATTACGTTTATTTTTATTTTTATGTTAGCAGTTTGTTGCATTAACGTAGCTTATAGACGCTTCTAATAAGTAATGGCTGATGGATTTCGAACGTACATTACACATCGCTTTTCTCCGCTGACCAATTATGTAGTCCAAGTTAAGTATCCGCCGGCGATCTATTAGATAGATAGATTTGATCTATATTCCTATGCAGGTACGATGATCGATTAGTTTGTTTTATATCTGCCTAGCTACTGATAACTTTTTAATCTTGACACTATAAACACTTAACAGCATTGACACATTTAGTTCCGACTGTTGGTTATAGAATATCCAGTCTCACAATAGATGAGGCTTCTAGTGAAAAAAAAAATCTAATTTGTTATGTAAATTTGTCTTTTATTTACTCCACAAATCTTAATGATTATTGATTGGACTAGACAATTTGTGTGAGCGTTAAAATAGTAGAAAGAAAATTTACTTATATTTTATTATTTATTTATTTATTTTAATTTAAAAAAATATGTTTTATTATTTTTGAAACACCTCGCAGGGCTAGTTAGTTAGGCATAAGCAACAATGTTTCTTCTATAACTTTTGATTTGTCATACATTCTTTAGATTTTATCACGGAAATGTTATAGATAACATTACGTGGTAGACATATATGTTGGGTCGTCTGAGTAGGTACCACCGTCTTTCTTATTTCTGCCGTGAAGCAGTTCACTGTGTTTCGTGTTGAAGGGAAAGGTAGCCAGTGTCATTACTGGGCATGGAAGGCATATCATTAGTCCCCAGGATGGCAACGCACTTGCAGTGTTAAGTGATTTACTTAACACTACAAGTGCGTGTTGTAGTATAAAAAAGTATAAAAGGACATCTTCCACTCCATAATTTTTGTCGCAGCGTGCCCACTCGCAATTCGCGCCCGTGTATCCCAAATCCCAATGACGAATACGCCGGCTGGCTGCCCGTAAATTTGCACGACACCTCGCCCAAATGAATTGTAACCGATAATTTAGTGCCGCCTGTACATCGGACGTATATTTAGCCGCAAACAATGCTGGTTAATTCCTACGGGCAAACTAAGCATGGGAAATAAAGATTGCGATACATAATGGCCGTTTCTGTATTTGAAATTTGAAAAAAAAACCGGCCAAATACGCTATTTATATTTTTGGGGTATTGTGTTTTTGTTTATTTTATTTCAATTTATTTTACACTATTCAGTAAATATTACAGCTAATACAGAGTATGGATAACAGTAAATGAATAAATTAGAGCAAATTACAAGCTTACGGTTCCCATATGTAGGGTCGTCTGGGTAGGTACCACCGCATTTCTTATTTCTGCCGTTAAGCAGTTCGCTGTGTTTCGGATTGAAGGGAAAGGTAGCCAGTGTAATTACTGGGCATGGAGGGCATATCATCTTAGTCCCCAGGATGGCAAACGCACTAGCGGTGTTAAGTGATTTACACTTAATATTGCAAGTGTCTATAGGCGGCGGTGACCACTTAACATCAGGTGGGCCGCAAGCTTGTTTGCCATCTCGTAACATAAAAAAAATCTTTGGCCTACATTGGAAAATTATCATTAGCTAAATTGTTTAGCTAATACTTCTGTGGCTAAACTGTACTAATTAATATCCAAAGTTTAACAACATGAGCTAAACAGGTTTAGCTGTGGAAGCACAGCAAATCAAGCAAAATTTTATTTAGCAACCCGTACATAAATATTTTGTAATATTTAGCTATAAACCGCTACGTTTATTTAGCTAATACGTTAATTAACATTTAGCTATAATAGCTAAATAAAATTAATCGAAATAGTTTAGCCACAGTAGCTACAGTGTTTAGTAACTAGTAGTCACCAAAGTTACTAAAGTGTTTAGTAACTAGGTGCTAAAAATTTTGTTACTAATTGCCAATCATTTTTTTCAGTGATATCGGTGACCTTGGTTCTCCTGCGGATCTCATAATTTCTGTCATGATCATGCAGAGAAACTCCGAGCATAGACCTCACCATTGCCCTTTGAGTGATCTTGAGCCTTCTTATGAGGCCCATTGTAAGCGATTCACTAGGCACCTGGCAACACACGTATTAAAAACTTTCGTCTTGAGACATCAATCATTATGTGAAATGCTTTACCATCTACAATAAGGGAAGCTCAGTCGCGGGATGTTTTCATGGCTCAAGTTAAAGAACACTATCTTGCTATGTAACATATATATTTATTGAATGTAATAGTATATTGTGTTTTATATGTATTATGTATTTATTGGTATTATGCATTTATATATTATTTATTTAGTATATGTATTAGTATTATTATTATTTTTCAGCCTTTTAATTTTTATTTTTATATATTTCTTGTAAAATACGTAGTAATTTATATTGTCTTTATTATTATGCATTCAAAGTACACCGACAACTTCCCTCATAAGTTTTAGTCTTTCCTGTCCATCCAAAGGTTGTCTGTCGTTTTTTTAGCTATAAGACCGCCCTTTGTACATTGTATCTTTTATTGTTTTTTGTTATATGTTACGGAGTTTAATGGAAAAAGAGTATGAAATATAAAGATTTAATGTTACTAACCAGAAAAGTGCAGTGACAGGCGAAAAGGCAAGCAATGAGAAAAAGTGACGATACGGATATCAAAAAATAGAAAAGTAATAAAATCATAGAGTATCAAATGGTTTTCTTTTTTTTATGTTATGAGATGGCAAACAAGCTTGCGGCCCACCTGATGTTAAGTGGTCACCGCCGCCTATAGACACTTGCAATATTAAGTGTAAATCACTTAACACCGCAAGTGCGTTTGCCATCCTGGTGACTAAGATGATATGCCATCCATGCCTAGGGTTAAAACGATACCTCCGACGTATCGATACTTTTACTCGATACAGTATCGGTCGTGAAGTATCGATACTTACTGGAAAACGGTGAAAAGTATCGATACTTACTCATATCGATACATTTTAGTAAAATTTCGAAAAACAAATAAATGCAGTTATTAACATTAATATTATTTATTCTTATAACAATACAAGTAATTAAGTTGTTTGAAATTAACACGTGTTCGAGGTTTGAACTTGTTAAAAAACCTCGTATTATCCATATTTAAGATGCAACGCGAAAACTTGAAATCTTACATCAAAAAGAATTTGTTGATGAGTTACACCCGTATTCACAAACATTACTATAAGATCTCTCGACTCTTGGATAAGAAACGAACCAATCACAGAGCTCTATTCAACGCAATGGCATTGAATAGAGCCCTGTGATTGGTTCGTTTCTTATCCAAGAGTCGAGTGATCCTATAGTAATGTTTGTGAATAAGGGTGTCAATGTAATAGAGTCCAATCACAGAATGACAAGAAAACAAGACTGCCAACAGCACGGAAAGAAAGGTTACCCACCCACAAGGAGCTTATATTACTTCTTTAGTATAAGCTCCTTGCCCACCCATTATTTCAATGACGAAGAATGACGAGCAAGAAAGGTTGCCAACATAATAAACACTTAGAAACACATAGAAAAATACGTCCATGCCCAGTTATTACACTGCTACCTTTCCCTTCAATCCGAAACACAGCGAACTGCTTCACGGCAGAAATAAGAATGGCGGTGGTACCTACCCAGACGACCCTACATATGGGTCTACCACCTAGTATATGGAGTCTTGTATATAGTATATACCACCTAGTAAGTATACATACAATATAAAACATGGTACGCTACATCCTCCGCCTTTGTTGCAAGCACTAGTTTGTTAGGTTAAGTTTCACAACCTTTCTGAGGGGACGACGGAGCGTACCTGCCGCAGTAGACACGTCTGCCACCCGTACTTTCTGGTGTAAAATAAAGAATAATCTATCTATCTATGTTGCTACTACATATAAAACGCACTTCAGTGTCTTAGCCGCATCCAGTCTTCATTGTTTTATGTGGTCTGAGCCCTGCGGCAGTATTCAGTTCCCTGTGAAGTTGTTGTTTCAAAAAACAACGATATAATTACCTACTATCGTTTTTAAGTTGCTGTTCTAAAAAACCCAGTTCATATTTTCACTTAATTAATAAAGATTTTTCCAAAGTAATTAAGTGAACAGTACAAAACAATATGAAATTACTCCCCTAATGTTTGATATTAATACATCTTTCTTGGGATGTCTGATTTCTGGAGCAATGAAAAATACGAAATTTGGAGGTGGCATTTTATTTAACACACTAACACCGATTACCTAGCCTAAATTAAGTATCATTAACAACTTATGGATACTAGATAATGGACAAATATACAACAATCTAAACTTTAACTCGGTTTAATTTCGTTATAGTTTACTTAATGTTTTGTAGTGTGTGTATAAAATAAACATTTCTTCTTTCTTTCTTTCATAAAGATAAAAAATAACCATGACTTGTAAAAAAAATTGTTCATGTCCTTCACACAAATATTCACCACTACCAGGTTTCGCCCTCGGTCCGCCCGATACTTAATGATTAAACGAACTTACCTGTTGTGAAGTTCAATCATAATTATACGAGGGATTCGTCCGAAGATATTAGTATTACACTTGTAGTATCGCTTCCATGTGTTACCACTTAGCACATTATTTTAGAGTCCTTCCTCCAGAAAAATAAGTACTATTTTGCTATTACTTCTTTCCGTATCCGTATAGCTGTCACCAAGCTGTCATCCCCACTTCCGTTCGCCCGTCACTTCGTTCTGCCGATAGCTTCCAACATTCATTTAGTTTAGAGAACCAAAACAATATTTATATAAACAATGATATTTCTTAAAGCGGGTAGTTATTGCTATTAGCAAATGACTGCAGGGTGGGCGGGAGTATACTAATATCTTCGGACGAATCCCTCGTATAATTATGATTGAACTTCACAACAGGTAAGTTCGTTTAATCATTAATTATACTTCGGGATTCGTCCTCGATATTAGTATTACACTTGTAGATGTTTAGAGCAATAAGAAATATTATCTAAAATTTATGTAGTAATAAAATATTGTATGATATTGTTTTGGTTTATCATGTTCTTATAATCAACAATTAGGTAGGTACTCTTATAAAAAAATGTCAACGCTAGTAGTCTAACTACCGCATACAACATTCTCAGGATCACGGAATATCCTGGTGCTCAACTCAACTGTTTACAAATTGATGCTCTTCAATAATACAACTCTCTTAGAGATAAGTTTGCTCTCGCAAACTTAGCAAATTATTTGCCAATTTTTATTATGCATCTCTATGCAGTAAAGTATGTACAGTAAAGTGTATTACATTTTTTTTTTTTTTATGCACAGAAACCTATGCACGACGCATGTTAAGTTATTATTTCACTATCTTTAAAGTGCTGCTAATCCATCAACTACCTACTAGTCTACTACGATAGGTACATACCTACGTTAACAAACTATGGAATTGTTTGGTGTTTGGATTTCAAAGTGTTCTAAATATTATGTATTAGTGGCTTCATATGGCATGCACTTCTATCCAATCCTAGACCAAAAGTTTATATAATTTAATAGTAATGACAGAGTTCCTAAAGAACCTTTTTGAACTCATAATGTGATGTAACCAAAGCAACTCATGTGATATACTGCCGACTTCAGTAATTGTTTCCAGCAATATCTTTCCCTTACACCGATATCCACCATCTTCTGCTTTATTCTATCTTTGCCTACTCGGCCTAAGTCGGCCTAAGTCTAATAAAGCACTCTGATATTTAGTATTCTTATTACCGCCTAAAAATTGTGATCTTCATAGCTCGACCATCGCTTCACCTAGTTTATTTCGTTTTCTAAACACTGACAGGTGGTAAATCCTTAAAATAAGAGATCAGCTAATCGTAGCCGCAACCAAATCAGGAGAATCAAATTTCAAGATACCTATTATCTTACAATACAGTCTGCCATTAAAATCTGTAACCTGAATTTGGTATAATGCAATGTAATAATTCTAAACAATGTAACAATTAGGGGTAGTAGGTACCAAAAATGTTACACTGGCCGACACTCATTGTGGCATTACTTTTATTTGTTAACTTTTATTTGTCTTGTTAAGTTCACAACTACCTACGTTATTAGTTCTGTTAGATAAGTTAAAATATAAATCTACGATATTTTTATTAAAAACTAGACTAGATTCAAACTAGACTAGACATTTCATGAAGTTTGAAACCATATAAAAGGGCCAAGCTTCCCGGCACAGGTATAGTTATTACCCAAAATCCTTTAAGGCTTTGGCACGTGTACCTATGTAATGTCCCTGATTAACGTGTAATAAATGATCTCATATTTTCATACTTAGATTACAGCTAATTTTTTATGTAAAAATATACATAATACACTTTCTAAAATTAAGTCTGAAATTTAATTTTTGCCACTAGCTCTCGTGACACTTCGAATGGTTTCGACGTGTTTAGACTCAATTCTGAAACCATAATTACAGAATCATTGATGTAAGGGACGTACCATTGGAATATCTATTATGATTTTCATAAGGTTAAGGTATTATTAATTATTCGTAAAAGAATAGAATAGAATGCCTATTCTTTATTGTGCACATGAGAATAATTAGTAACAATAAAAACAATACAAGATAAAATGCGATCCTATAGTAAATGTGCTGCCATTTTTTGGTCCACCCACTAACTGCTTCTTAGTTTGCTGCCAGAAGTTACCATTGTTGAGAGCCGTAAATTATAATTCTGTAAACAGAATTATGGACAAAATCTATCCACTCACAGTTATATTAATATGGTCATAACCAAAACTATCATGGTTTTTGAAGGCATGTATTTTTTTTAAGCATTAACGGACAAGTCGTTGCTAACTGTCTAACCAGGTGGACAGAATGGTTTATCAGTTAGTATAGACGGAATAAATGGAGACCAACAATTTTACATCGTAGTGTAGCAGGCCTTCACCTTGATTTAAAAGTGACGTAAAGTAAAGAAGAAAAGAGTGACATTTTGATTGATTGATTGTTTATGTCATAATAAAAATATATCGTTTACATTCGATGCATGCATTTTATTATTAACAAGAAAATATTTAATTAGCAAATACGCAAGCATCTATAGACTTAAAAAACCTGGTTTCTGCATTTTGTAACTTCTTATTAATGTTAACCATTAATAAATTTGGTACAGGCTTTGAAACTTTGTATGCCGCAGTGAGTTGAGTAGGCGCTCAAATCAACTTTTTACAAAGCTGGGGTCTATCATTATGACATAAATCGCCGTTTGATAATATGAAATTTACTTGCTGTTTCGCCGTCAGAACGCATTTACATTGGGGATCGACCGACCCACTAGCATTATATACCTACATAATGTATATGCAACCTTCAACCACGAGTGAACCGTTCGATCGGTCGTAGGTAATTTCTAATATTTATGCACACAGTGGTTTTGTCGATCCCCATAGCTTACTTGGTATATGTTTATCGAAGTCGAAGAGTCGAGGCATTCAAGATCTCAACTCTATTCGACTCCGCGGCGCTGGTGGTCTGGTGATGGTGTGGGTGGCCTCAGCGGTGCGTGGAGCTGTGCCTGCGGCTTGCGAGCGACGTGATGACGAGGAGCCTATCTGCTTGTGAATCACAGCCCTCCTAACTTTCTTGTGAAAAAATTTAAGTTATGAATAAATATTTAAATAACAAATGACTTCATTTTACATGACGGTAAGCAGAAGTGAAGTCCAAAATTGAAGATAGCTAGTGCGAGAGACAAGCCGCCGCGCTAGCTACCCTCGCCTTGCCGACCTGCAAAGTGCTTCTTCGAATTCTTTTTACTTGATTTTTATTAAATTATTATGGAATAATAATTACATTAAAATTATTAAGAATAAAGGCTTTCCAGTCTTTTATTAATATCTGCTTTTAAAAGCCAATTGTGAAATCCCAAACTATGCTAGCATCAAATAGGCGACGGGCTGGCACCACAGTCACTGTTTTGGGGTACTCCCCATTGTGTGGCCCATACTGCCAGATGTGGCTTTTGGGTGTAACCGAATGCTACCTGAAGTTTTGCTCGCCCCCTTTTGGGATTCTGAGCGTGATTATATGTATTTATGTATTAAGTAGGTAGTGCCTAATTACCTTTACAGCATTATAGATCACTCATAGTTTTGGGGTACAGAGGGTTTAATAGAAAGATCTTTGAGATCTATCTTCCTCCATATTCTACCTACGAAAGTTCAATAAAATATCTTAGGTCTATAGATCAAACTGGTGTTAGTTTGGTTATAATTAAGAGATGCATAACTAACCTGCATCAGAAATTCTGTTCGGCGGTAGAACACCCGATTCTACAATTGGGTGGCGTAGCCGGCTGCCGGGTGGTTTACTGTATGTAGCTCTTTTATGGGCTTAGCTCCTTTTTTTTTTTTTTTGAAAAGATTAGACGACCTCCTACATAGATTAAGTTGAAATTATTGTTATAGATATGGCCAAAATATACGGATAAAATATTATCTAAAATTTCACTGCACGGAGCTCACTAGCCTCGTTTTTGCAATTTTCACTTTTTCTACAAAAAAGAAAATGTCATTTCTAAAGTCATTTCCTGGTAATTGGCTGGTGTTGCAACCCGCCATATTCAGTTAACCCTCGGTCTACTCCATACGAATAAGCACAGAAGGTTCGGTTACGCCAGCATGCTTCAAAATTACTTAGTTTAAAATAGACTAACCGCCTATTTGAATTGACCTTAGATGATTAAGAATGCAATATCACTGTATTACACATTGTTGTAACGCAGATCAATCATACGTAAGCAGTTTCGAGCGTATGCGACAACCAGTGTTTTAAACTCGATTAAAATAAATAGGCCTACCGCCTATTTCGTAATTATATGATTCATCTCTGAATGTATGTATTGTGGGTACGTGTGATAAAAAATCAAATGAAATCGATATTGTGCGAGTTTTTTGTACGTTGCATGACCATATAGACTACACCATCACGATAAAACTTGGTTTATGCTCATGATGGCCTCAACGCAGCCTCACGTGCGAAACAATGTTCATCTGACAATGTACAATGTGCAAGTTTTATGCGTTGCATAGCCCTGTAGACTACACCGGTGCAATAAAACCTACACAAGAAGCTATATTGTGATAGTTTTATGCGTTGTATAGCCCTATAGACTACACCGGTGCAATAAAACCTGCCTAAGAACCTATATTGTGAGAGTTTTATGTGTTGTGTAGCCCTATAGACTACACCAGTACAATAAAACCTGCACGAAAACTTATATTGTGAGCGTTTTATGCGTTGCATAGCCCTTAAAGACTACACCGTTGCATAAAAGTTTATCTATGCCATAGCATAGGGCTGAGGGCAATCTCATTGCCTTAAAGAACCACGTGACTAGTGTATGAAAATCTATATTTTGAGAATTTTATGCTTTGTATAGCCCTACAGACTACACCAGTGCAATAGAAACTGCACGAAAATCTATCTTGTGCAATATAATACTTTCGCGTGTGCGTATCAGGGTGTACGCCATGAATTTATTTCGTAAGTTCACCCGACATGCGAAAAAAGAAAAAATATATAATATTCACCGTTTCCTTTTCCTGTGTACCCGAAGATGAAGACTGCGATGTTGAAGAACTCTAGTAGACTCTTTATTCAATATAATCTAAGCTAGTAAATGTGGCGCTTTTTTTTTTTTTTGTATAATAACTTTTATACTATATAGTCTAACGTGGTTTCGTTCTTGCGCTTGGGCAATTCGTTTTTAACTATTCTCGGTAGTTGAGTTGGAGACGTGCTACAGTGGCGGAGCACAAAAAGCGAATGAATGTTGGAAGCTATCGGCAGAACGAAGTGACGGGCGAACGGAAGTGGGGATGACAGCTTGGTGACAGCTATACGGATACGGAAAGAAGTAATAGCAAAATAGTACTTATTTTTCTGGAGGAAGGACTCTAAAATAATGTGCTAAGTGGTAACACATGGAAGCGATACTACAAGTGTAATACTAATATCGAGGACGAATCCCGAAGTATAATGAGCGTTATTGACCACTTCACCACCACGACACATTATTAAGATAAAGTAAATTTTCCAAAACCGTCGAATCGAGAGCCTTTAGAAGTTTAGAAGCGCCCTCAAGTAGGTATGTCGCCGGCTTAAACGCCCGATTTTCTCGCGGGAGAGACACGTTGACCAGAAATCCTCTATAAAGTCCTCCACCTTACAAGCTTGAGGACCCAACAAGATCTTCGCCTTATCAAAACCTGGAGCCACTGTAAAGGCAGTCAGCAATAATTGCCAAAAAAAGATTCTACTTATCTAGTACGGCTTCTATGCAACGTTTAGTTCAATAATTTGCTACCGACATTGTGTAAATTTTATATTGTAATTTATTATTTGTTGCAAATAAAAAATTACATATATATAATCACCCTCACAATCCCAAAAGGGGCAAGCAGAGCTTCAGGTAACATTTGGTTGCACACAAACCCACATCTGCCGGTATAGTATGGGTCATACAGTACCCCAAAATAGTGACAGGTTGCCAGCCTGTCGTTGCCTACACAAAAGGTGTACCAAACCCAAAAATTAACAATCCTTCAGTAAACGAATCAATTAAAGTCGGCTACCAGGACAGTTACACTCTAAATCAGCAGTCAAGGTATAATAAAAACCCATCTCACAAAAGGAGCAAACCCAAAAATTTACAATCCTTCAGTAAAAAAGTCAACTAAAGTTAACTAACAGGACAGTTATACTCTAAATAATCAGTCCAGGTATAATTAAAACCCCTCTGCCTGCCTGAATCTAATATATTTATGTATTATAATTGTTGTTTGGAATACCTTATGCAAGGAGGCATGTTGATTACCTAGTTAATGCCTATTTTCAAAATCTATATAGTGTTGGTTAGGAAGGAAGTTTTAATATAATTCAATTTTAAAATCAATTCATGCAATTTAATTTATGTAGTACCATATACATACAAATCATTAGTTAGGTATAATAGGTCTAATAATAATATAGGTAATGATGAATGCGAATTAAAGATTTGTTTTCCTTTTTAAATTGTAGTCAGTCACCTAATTTATTTATATATACTTGTGATAGTTTGAATATTTATAATTAATTACTATTATTTAAGGAAATTTATTTAAATTTATAAGTAAAAAGGCAATAGTTCCCCTCATGTTTGCTGTGCCCTAGCAGGGCGTCACTGTACTGTACGAATAAATACTGTAACACCTTTTTAACATATGACTTGTAATGAATAAATGAATGCCTTCCATATAAATCCGCTACAGAGGGGCTGGCTGCCTTATCGTTAAATGTCGGAACACAATAATGCCTTAACACTATTATAATGGCGACAGAACTTGATAAACTTTGACTAGTCGTATCACCAATCGTACCGAGCACAAATTTCCTTGGGGATCAAACTTTGGTACTCTGTATTTAATTCAATCTCAGTGGTTACAATTATTTTTCATCCCACCACCTCGGAAAGTGTAATTTTGCGCTTCGAAATCTGGCTGGAAAATTCTATTTTATTCGCTTGAGTGGCAAAGTAGATTTGAATTTAGAACATCACATATAATGAGTACTCAATATAATTGTAAATTCAAAACGTCATTAAACCTATTTAATGTAACCTCTATGGTGCCAAATTTATGATTAGAACTTTTTAAATTGTGAAAAAATTCTTTTTCATTTTGTCATTTCCTCGCTGAGGTGGGATGAAAAGTTACGTATTGCACTCGAGTGGAAAGATTTTTCACCTTGTGCTCGTTTGTTTCCCTCGCTGACGCTCAGTATTCTAATTTAGAATCACTCGCTGCGCTCGTGATTCAACTTTAGAATCCTTCGCTTGCTCGGTCATCCAAATCGAGCACGCGGTTAAAAAGGAACTTTCCACTCTTGTATAATAAATAACTATTATCTGTTTAGTAAGATAGAATTATCTTAATATCATATTTTTACTTTATTATTCCCATAGGATACACGTGTGTTTGCAACGGTATAAATACGAAATAATATACATAATAATAAACATTTCTTTATTGTTCCAAATAAACCCAAATTACCGCATCCATAATCCTTTCCATTCGGCTCCAAGGACGACCGTGTTTCGCGCTCCATTTGCCGACGTCATCCCCAGAGCCGCACCCTCGCCTACCAACTATAGCAATAAGATCTGGTTTCGCGTAGCAATGTCTTTGTTCTTATTATGAGGCTTGAGATTCAAAGTTATTTATGTACCTATTTTACGGGAGTTCCGTCCCCTCTCTTTGTCGGCGCTGTTTCTGGCGGTATAGATTAATTTTCTTTTATCATCAACGGCGTATCGTGAATCCCAAAAATTTGCTTATTGTGCAGTCGTGAACTCGAAATCTGGAGGCAAACAGTATGCTTAGAGAAATGGCAAATGCTTCACAGCGTTTCTGCTAGCAAAAACGTGGAAGCAGACTTTTCCACACCGTTTTTTTGGGGGTGCGCATTTTCTTACATAACTTTTCAATTCCTATCATTGGAGGTCCGAAAATATTTCTCATACCATTTAAAATCATAATGATCATTCTTCATAAAAAAATTAAAAACGACATATTTAAAAACATAATCATTGAAATTTATAATATCATTAATCATACATTTTTGGGCGAGTCTAGTGTTTTATGCACATATATGGCTGGGTGATGGGTAGGTAAGGGTTATTTTTTTATGACCAGGCGGAGGGCACTGTTTTTGTAAGCAACAAGGTAGTAACAGTATTAATAAAAAAATTATGATCAGTAACTGTTATGAGCTCCGTTGGTAGTAATAAAAATATATGAATAAAAAAAGTATGAAAATAAAATTATGAAGAGTGATTATTATGAACACAAATCGGTAGTAAGACAAAGAATAGGATTTAGAAAATGATGTGAGCCAATATGGACCTTTTTTTTGGCATGTCTAATGCTGGTGGCCGAAGGTTCTCAGCGTCAGCTCAGATGAGGGCCTTGTGGGTTCTCTAACCTATAATTCAAACCTCTCTAGAGAGGATTTCTAGTCTATCCGGAATCTCCCTAGGAGTCTCTACGCCTATTAGAGTCTTTAGGGCGTTCGAGTTAGATGCGAGCGATGCACCTGAGAGTGCCTCTAAAGGCTCGAACCTAGGCTTAGGAACGCCGTGATGTGGAGGGATAGGTAAGAAGCGTCCTGGTACATGTCTGTAGCGGGTATAGCGCGACGTATGTGACCTGGGTTTTCGCACCCGTCTGCCGGCGCGGTGCGTTGTGAGCGCTTGAGTGTCATTAAGTGTGTTATTAAGAGCAGGAAAAGGAGGAATTTGCGTATTAGCGCTAGTAATGGGATAGTCCTGATCGGGCAGGACGTTTCTTGGTTGGCGGAAGCTCTAGCTAAAGCGGATTGGAGATACTGGTGGATCGGTTTGTCCACACCGTGTGGATAAGGTGCCATTATGAACTCCAGAGTCCTGATGAAGATGCTCGAATGGGAGTACCTTCGCACTTAAACTTGCATCGATGTAGTCTGTTGGCCAGCACACATACATAATACATATACATAGGTTCCCACAGAATACCAGCGTTGCAGGTGTTATGCATGCTGCAACATAATGCTGAGTGGCGGCCTTTTTGGTTTAAATTTTTTCTTTGTATATGTATAATTGTCTGTTGAAACCAAATAAATTTATTTTGATTTTATTTGACCTATACTAGGTAGCAGGAACTTTGGATCTTTACAAGAATATGATATTCCACAATGCCACTTGTCACATCAGCTATTTGTAAGTATTTTTTTTTTGAAATTTTTGAAACTGAAATGAAATTTTATTCAGAAATTAAAAATATGAACTAAAATACATTAGAAACGATGAATATCCGCAATAGTCTAAAGACTGTGTCGCGGATACCAACGCCGGCCTACGAAATTTAATAAAAAATTATGAGGTATAGTTGCAAATATACAGGATTTGTCACTTGTGTGTGTAGGTACACGTGTTTCTTGTTTAAATTTAATAGTTCCTTCTGTGAGTTAGTTGAGCTTGCGACACTCGGACTCGGTACAAACTAAGTAACTTGTCCTATCCCCCTATTTTTACTTTCTCGTATACGTAGTACAGAGGAAGTCTTGTAATCGTCAAAAATTTACCTCGACATTTTGACGAATTTACACATTTTGGACCTCTCTGAGCACAATAATATTTTTTTTGGAATTATGCCTGTGTGTCTGTGCGTTAGCACGATAACTCGAGTAGGCTTTAACTTATTGCAACCAAATTTACAATGCATATATGATATCAAAATATAAAGTTTCTATCAACTTTTGAGACGTCGATCACGAAAGTTAAGCAACCAAGTGTGCGGTCGGTACTCGGATGGGTGACCAAAATTTAACATGCATGTATGACATCAAAATATAAGGTTTCTATCAACTTTTGAGTCATTTCCGGTATACGAGAAAGTCAAGGGGAGACCACTCACGATTTTCGATATCTGTGACAGGTATGAACTATGCACCGAAACGTTAAGTCGACATTGTGAAACTAGACTTACCTTTCAACACTTAAGTAAAACTATACGTATTTTCTAGGTACGTGAGTGAAATTCACAGATCTGTTCGAATTTTCCGCTCGCTATTTTCGCTTCGCTCGCTACGAGCCCGTGCCGTGACGTCACAGCCGGTGCCCGCTGACCGGAAGTGACACGACTCTATGATTGTTATACTTGTTTGATTTGTGAATGTAGTGCTAACATAAGGAACGATTTTTAGCTAGTTATTCTTAGAAGAGGAACAGGGTTAGAAATAAAGCCTGATAGTAAATATTAGGCTTTCTATGTAACTGTTAAAAAAGTATTTATTCTAGTCTTCGATTAAATTCGAATATACTTAATTGCACACTTAAAAATACAGAACAGATTTACATATAGGACTACAATTTATTGGCGGCCTTATTGCTAAGCAGTTATCTCTTCCAGGCAAACTAGTTAAAGAAAAAGAAAAGGACTGAAAGAATAAGAGAACTTAATTTAGCATATTAAAACAGTAGTAATAGAATGATATACAATAATATATAAGCATATAAGCACAATATAAAATACTAGCTTTTGCCCGCGACTTCGTACGCGTGGAACAGTTACTTTAGGCAACATTTTATTTTGTGTAGGTACTTTTTGCAAAAAATACACATACACACTGCCGTACACTACTGTAAATGACATTTTTACAATCTACCATTTTATGTTTTTCCATCATTTGCTAACTTACATGCAACTTTTCATCCCCACATGGGCCAATATTTCAAAAACGCTAGAACAAATATTTGCCTATTTCTTATCGCGTGCTATTAAAAATTTCATGGTTTTATCTTTGGTAATGAGAAATATTGCTTATCAAGTGCCTTTCATGGTTTTAACTTTAACAATGACGAACTTCCATACAAACTTTCATCCCCAATTTCATCCCCACACGGGTCTAGATTTAAAAAATCCTAGAAAAAATATTTCTTTCTTTCTTATTAAGTCTCTAATTTCAAAGTTTCATGGTTTTCTCTTTAACAATGACGAACTCCCATACAAACTTTCATCCACCATTTCACCCCCATACAGGTCAAAATTTCAAAAATCTTAGAACAAATATTTCTTTCTTTCTTATAAAGTGCCTAAATTCAAATTTTCATGGTTCTATCTTCAAAAATGACGAACTTCCATACAAACTTTCATCCCCTATTTCAACCCATTCAACTTTTTTTTTCGCGATACAAAGTAGCCTATGTCTTTTCCCGAGATCTAATCTATATTTGTACCAAATTTCATCAAAATCGGTTTAGTGGTTTAGACGTGAAAGCTTAACAGACAGACATACAGAGTTACTTTCGCATTTATAATATTAAGTAGGGATTATTTAGGTAGTTAATGATATTTAAAAAATAAACTAGGGAGATTCATGAAGAAAATGACTCCTTGGTTAGTGAATGAATCCAGTATCCGAGTCCACCTTATAGCAGAAGAACCACTCCACCTTATAGAATTACAGCACAGCGCAGGAGTGAGAAAGGTAATCAGAGGAGTGGGTAGGGATATCTAGAGTGAGAGTGAGATTAACATAAAGTGCAGTTTGGGATGGGGGCCCTGGGACCATGGGGTCCAGGAGTACTCCAAAAATCGGTGTGCTGAACCCCATGGTCCCAGGGTCCCAGGTTCAAGATATTGCAGAGCAACTACGTGAAACAGCAAGTGAAATTAAGGCTGGCTTGTATTTCGAGCAAAAATTAGTCTTGCGATTCAGCGAGGTAATGTAGCCAGAGTTATTGGCATACCTACTTCCTGTTTCCAAGGACCAAGGTGAAGTTTTTTAATAAATATTTTATATATACAGGATCTAAAAGACATGAACAGTCAAACGAGAACCATGTATTCTGCTCACCATCATAACATTTTTTTTTCCTTTAGACTATACCTGGGAAATTGATAGTTACGATTTTAATGAAGGTCAAAGTCATAATTTTTTTTTTTCATTTTTTTATGAAAACGTATTCTATACGTTATTTCTTTATTATTGACCATAGAAACATTATCATTTTTTTTAGTATTTCATAACAAAAAATGGCTTCAAAACGTTAGCGTTCAATGTAGCTCACTCGATGCGCACGGACACTAACGAACGGGGCCGCCGCCGTCTGGCAAAATTATCGCGGTTTTGCGAGTTGCGTGCGAGTTGAGCCCTTTACATTGCGCGGTACAATTTGCAATTTTTTTTAAAACCAAAAAATAAAAATCATTTCCCTGCAATATTTTTTTTGAAATATGTCTTATTTTGATGTATAGAATACATGGTTCACGTCTTTTACACCCAGTAGTTTTAGTAACCCTTTTAAATTATTACGGTTAGTAATCTAATTATTTATTACAATGAATGTCCCTTACACAGTTTTGTTTCACTGTTCCATGTTTCTTATCGTCTTTTCTATACGTTCATGTGAAGTGTGTTTCACGAGGATGTCGAACAACGTTAGGTACTAATAAAATAGCCGCAGAACTCCATTATTACAAATGTACACTACAACATTGGAGTGTTGGCCTCTCGACAACACTGTGCGCCGTGCCGGAGATGATACATTACACTCGAAATATTTCAAAACTCCACCAAATAAAAGTTTTAATATGACCTAATGGTCATATTTTTCTATTGTTAGATATCAGATATTTTTTAACGGGAATTAATTTAGTGCCCACCAACAAAATAGTACAGTGCTCACCAAAATGGATATTGGCTCACCAAATACAAGTTTTGGTGGGAATTTACACTTTTTTGGTGAGCATTTATCTTTTGGGGGTTAGGTTAGATTTTTATGATATTTTTCCCAATCCTCCACCATATATAGCGAAGAGGGAGTGCCGCTGGGTTGTTTTAGTGGGTAGACCCCGGGTTCAGCCCCGGGGAGTCCCACATACTCCTCCCGTCCCCCGACGGGAGGGCATGCGTAATGCATTTTTTTTTCAGCGACAAAAAAAAGGGTTTGTATGATGTTAATTTAAATACAAGCCTTTTTTAACAACAGTTATCAATCATTGGAGTTGCTAATCTGCTGTAATAAAAAAAGAATATGGTCGAGATAGGGCACAGTGGACTAGCCATTCGAATCTGGAGCAGCCCGAACTGGGGTAGTACCTCCTTATAGAAGACCACACTCAAATAACACTACATTTTTGTGGGTTTATGTTGGTGAGTAAGGTCGACAGAGCTCCACCCCGTGGAAGGGGACTAGGGTTGGAAGCGCGAGTGTGACGTCAGTGTTGCGAGCGCCTATAGGCTACGGTGGGCAACCATCATCATCATCATCATAGTATTTTGATATATATGGCTGTTTTTGTTATTTTTTTTAGCACTAGAAAAAAAATATAACGGTAGTTAGAATTTGTTTATAACAAATTGTTAAGTTAACAAACAATGAAATTATTGATAAAAAAATTTTTTTTTTCTATTTACCTATGAAGAAATGCCAATTATGATTTTTAAAGAGAAAATCATTCCTTAACTAATTATTTAAACAATCGAAATATAAAAAAAACGATTATAAACAATAAAAAAAAATATTTAAGAAAAAATTTTTTTTTTAAAAATCATTATTTTGCCAAGACAACATAATGGTAAAAAAAAATTCTTTAAATATTAAACTTGTCTATTTGTTTATAAACAATTTCTTAACAAATGATGTAAAAAAAAAATTTCCGATTTTACTTAATGCCATTGTTGGATAAGAAAGCAGCAATAATATAACATTTGTTTAAAAAAATTTTTTTAATAACATTTCTTAGACTTTTTATTTTTTGTTAACTTTAAAAAATTGTTATAAACAAAATAATTAACTTTAATAAACTTTTATCGCGGAATCTTGTTAAGTATATACTGGGTGTAAAAGACATGAACAGTCAAACGAAAACCATGTATTCTATACATCAAAATAAGACATATTTCAAAAAAAATATTGCTGGGAAATGATTTTTATTTTTTGGTGTTAAAAAAAATTGCAAATTGTACCGCTCAATGTAAAGGGCTCAGCTCGCACGCAATTCGCAAAACCGCGATAATTTTGCCAGACGGCGGCCCCGTTCGTTAGTATCCGTGCGCATCGAGTGAGCTACATTGAACGCTCACGTTTTGTAGCCATTTTTTGTTATGAAATACTAAAAAAAATGATAATGTTTCTTTGGACAATAATTAATAAATAACGTATAGAATACATTTTCATAAAAAAATGAAAAAAAAAATTATGACTTTGACCTTCAATAAAATCGTACCTATCAATTTCCCAGGTATAGTCTAAAGGAAAAAAAATGTTATGATGGTGAGCAGAATACATGGTTCTCGTTTGACTGTTCATGTCTTTTACACCCTGTATATAAGAAGAGCTCCACAGAGCCAAAAATTTATAGGTTTATTATTAAAATTTTTATGTCGTCATTTATGAAAACGGAGATAGGAAAAAAATTCGTTAATTAACAATTGCATAACTTTTTGAAAAATTAATTTAAATTTTTTTTTCCAACGGGAATATATTCTTTCAAGTATCTGGATGACACCATAATTTATTTAAATTTTTAAATTCATATTTGTTACTATAAAAAATAATTTTATGTAAGAAACTGTCTTTAACGGCAGTGCGCCCATGCCGTAATGGCTGCGCGGAGCCCTATTTTCAGCGTTAAATTAAAGTTATAAATAATAGAGGTAGAGTTCCGGGAGCTGGGACTTTTTTTTTGGAAATTTCCTCCTCTTTAAGGACCTTTTTTCCAAATATCGTAAATATTAATAGTTTATGAGTTATTAACAAAAACGTAAATACCTCTTTTTTTTCATCTTATTTTGTTAATAACAATTGCAATTTTTTACGTGCAGTAAAATCCTCAAAACTCATTTTTCTAGAGGTCGTTCCAAATCCAATGAGCTATTTATTGCTCATATTTTTAGGAGCTTTATCTCTATTTTTCACGTTTTTGAACTTGTTGACTGGACTATACATCAAAATAAGACATATTTCAAAAAAAATTTTGCTGGGAAGTGATTTTTATTTTTTGGTGTTAAAAAAAATTGCAAATTGTACCGCGCAATGTAAAGGGCTCAACTCGCACGCAACTCGCAAAACCGCGATAATTTTGCCAGACGGCGCGGCGGCCCCGTTCGTTAGTGTCCGTGCGCATCGAGTGAGCTACATTGAACGCTAACGTTTTGAAGCCAGTTTTTGTTCTGAAATACTAAGAAAAATGATAATGTTTCTTTGGACAATAATTAAGAAATAACGTATAGAATACGTTTTCATAAAGAAATGAAAAAAAAAAAATTATGACTTTGACCTTCAATAAAATCGTAACTATCAATTTCCCAGGTATAGTCTAAAGGAAGAAAAATGTTATGATGGTGAGCAGAATACATGGTTTTCGTTTGACTGCTCATGTCTTTTACACTCTGTATATATAGACCTCTATCTAAATGAGTTTTAAATTGTCTAAAACCCTACACCGTTTCGAATGAAATAATAGATGTAATATAATAATAGATACGCGGCATATTATTGGCCCATCTACGTAATCTAAGCAACCAAGTGCGCGGTCGGTCTTCGGATGGGTGACCGACTTTTTTTAAGTCGATTTTCCTCCGTGCTTCGGAAGGCAAGTTAAGGTGGTGGTTACGGCTGCGACAAAAGTCGAATCCCAAAACATTAGCACTATTGTCAATGACATGACGATGAACTGTACAGGACTCACCTTTGCTTTGCAGATGATATCGTAGTTTTGGCTGAGACCCTGGAAGACCTGGGCACAATGCTCGACGATCTCTGTAGAGTCTCTCAACAAGTGGGTTTTAAAATGAACATGGATAAGGCAAAAATCTTGTCGAATTTCCATGTCGCACCCAAAGGTTGGAAGCTCTACACTGAAAGTTGTCGACCATTATACCTAGGACAAACAGTCCAACTGTGTAAGTCCAACTTCCGGAAAGAGGCCAATCGACGAATCCAACTGTGCTGGGCAGCGTTCGGGAAGCAACTCGGCATGTTCTCCGCCTATCTACCGCAGTGTATCACGACGAAAGTCTTTAATTCGTGTGTGTTGCCAGTGATGACTTATTGAACCGTGGAAACGTGACCGCTTACAATGGGCCTCATAAGAGTCACCCGAAGGGCAATGGAGTTTCTCTGCGTCAGAAATAATGAGATCCGCAGGAGAACCAAGGCCACCGACATAGCCCAAAGAATTGCAAACCTTAACTGGCAGTGGGCAGGGCACATTGCGAAGAGGACTGACTGCCATTGGGGCTGAAAGGTCATCGAGTGGCGACCACGTACGGGGAAACGCAGCGTTGGTAGGCCCCCCACAACGTGGATCGACGATCTGGTAAAGGTCGCGGGAAGCTGTTGGATGCGGGCAGCGCAGGAATAGAATAGAATAGAATAAACTTTATTTCAGACTTCGTAAAAAATCCATAAATTATAAGTATCGAACGGTTAGTAACAATTATACTTAAATTCTATATTAGTATTATTAGTGTATAACTTAGATTTAAAATAAAATAAAATTTATTTGAGCCCCATGGCTATTTCAATCCAATGTCTTTGTATAAGACAGTCTGTTCTGGCAGCAATCGTCTTCAGGATGCTGTTGTCGCTGCTACGTAAGCGCTGCAGCAAAGACGCGACTTTCTTTCGCATAATCGCATTAAACCCGTCTGTGCGTGCGTCTGCAAACATCTGCGATGCGCTACAGCGCCGCGGCAACCCGACCGGTTTGGAGATCCCATTGGGGGAGGCCTATGTCCAACAGTGGGCGTCTCTCGGCTGAAATGATGATGATGATGATTGCCAATAATAAAAAATAGAATAAAAGTTGGAGAAGAAAATAACTTTGCTAACACTATTGATCAATTATTATTTCTAATTAACATGCTGTCATGTCGTTTATAACTCTCCAAAGTAAGCAAGTTGCACGACTCTCAAGTTTAAGTTGCACGCGTTGTTATAATGCAGCCCCGCCATGTTTGTGCACAAACATTAAGTAGACAACTTGCCAAAGCGGTTTGTAGATATTAATTTTAAATCTGCTTAACTAAGTAGACAAGCATATTGTCCCGAAGCCTTTTGTTTTTTGAATGCGATAGAGTGGTATATCTTCTGCTGTTTTTAAACAAAAAGGTCTGGAGTCAGTTGACTCCATTCCTGATGGTATGGATGGTGGATTTCCACCTGATGGTAAGCACAAGTGGAGTCCAAATAGCTAGTGCGAGAGATAATGTACGCGCTGCCTCTTTGGAGAGTGAATTAAACGAATTCATTTCATCAGCCGCGTGATACCGGCAGAGTAGAATAGCATCACCCCATATCCTTAGTATTTGTTGTTATAGCGGCAACAGAAATACATCACCTGTGAAAATGTCAACTGTCTAACAATTACGGTTCATGAGATACAACATGGTGACAGACGGATGGACGGATGGAGGCTCCCGTTGGAGTTTTTCTCTCGAGTTCTTGTTGTAAAAACACGTGTTGAGAGACTCCATTTTAACCAAAATCTACGGTAGATTTTTTTTGTAACTATAATTAAGTTTTCACTTGACATTGGCAAAATGCAGAATCTTTAAGATTTGCGAATGCTATTAATTAAGAATAGAATAGAGGCTCCCGTTTTACTCTTTGCGTACGGAACCCTAAAAATTACCCAGGATTGCAAAAATGACGCAGTGTCATTCGCACAATTCTTGGCGCTTCAAAAGAGGTGGGCTTAAGCGGCAGGTACGCGGCACTGTGCTATTCCACACTCAATGTGTGCTTGTATATAGACAATAGACATGGCTCACCCGTGTTTGTGATATAAAAGTACTATGTAAATAATAAGAAGGAAAGACGTTATCTCTGCCCAAACATATGGGAGAGAGCGTGACTTTATGTATCTATGTAAATATCATGGGGTAGGCCTAATGCCAAAAGTGGGTGTTTCTCCGCTGACATGATTATTTATTTATTTATTTAAAACTTTATTGCACAAAATAAAGCTATGTACAAATGACGGACTTAATGCCATAAGTCATTCTCTACCAGTCAACCAGAGAGCTGGGTACAGAAATAATAGTAGGTGGTGCGTAAAATGAGAACCGCTATATGTAAATTTAAACAACGCAGTAAAAAAAATACAAATTAATAATTGTCATTATACTTACAAAATATTAAATAAAATTCATAGATACTATACCATACACATTATATTATTAAAATATACTAAACCAAATACAAATATATGCCAATAAAATAAATGCAATAATAATGCTAAGAAATGAATACATAATATATAAATATAATATTTATGTCAGACTATCAATAGGTAGGTGGAGGAGAATCCAAAAAGTGTTTGCGAACTAGATTTTTAAATGCTAGTTTATGATTATGATGATTATTAATTTAAATATTTAGTGTTATGTGCATTTTTGCTTTAATGGTTCTTTAAATTTTTTTTATATCCTATCTTTAATATTATCTCGTGTACCTTTCTGGGTCACTGGCAAGGAATATTGTCCACATTAAGTTTGTCCACCATTCAAACATTCTACGTCCAAGAAAGTCTTTAAATAAACCGTAAGTAATCCAAAAGGACCTTAATTTTCTTTCTGTTAGCGTTTCCCAACGAATTTACAAATCATGTAGAGTACCCCAGTAGCTATTGGCCGCTGAAAAATTGGATACGTACAAGTTAAGGTACCCCGGGGAAATTGAAGGCGGGTCAAGACAGCGGAATTAATCAGACGTGAGCGAAGGGATCTAAAACAATATGGATAGTATTAATCGATAGAAACGTAAGCTCCATTTTTAGGTGGATTGAAGTCTTGTATTCATCATGTTATTCGAGAGACGCCCACGGATATAGGCTCTCCAACCTTGACCAGAATCTTGACCAGATCGTTGGTCTACCTTGTGAGGAGTCTAGCAACGCTGCGTCTCCTGCGACTTTTACTAAATCCTCTGTCCGCCTTTTTGGGGGCCTACCAACGCTGCGTTTTCCCGAGACCTTTACCAGTTCGTCAGTACACCTTGTGGGAGTCTTTTTTTTATAAAAAGGTCAAGCAAATGACTCCATTTCAAATGCGAAGATAGCTAGTGCTAGAGATATACTGCCGCGCTAGCCACCCTCGCCTCCCCGACCTGCAAGGTGCTTCTTCACGCCTCTTTTGGATGACCCAGTATTGTAGGAAGGAGAGAACATGTGTGCTGGCAGTGAATTCCATTTCTTGATTGTGCGACAAAGAAACGAGTTGCCAAATTTCATAGTTCGCGTTGGAATGGTAGCCACAGTTTGTCGGTGACTCCGAAAACCTGCACGCGTAGTCCTTAATAGGAAGGAAGATGGTGGGATTAGGGAAAAAAGCTCCTCAGAGCACTCAACGTTCCTATCCACTAAAAACCGATACCCTCCTAAGCCCTTCTGCAGGTGTTTTGGACTCGGCGTACATTACGTACACCATTCCAAGCATCCCTGGGCTGGCCCGGCCCAACAGTGATCTGGGCGACGCGCCACTGTAGGATTGCGCTAGGGTACTAGGCAATCCCAGACGGGGAGACCCAGAGATATATCAATCTAAGGAGATCGGTCGAATCGCCGAGTTAATAGGAGAACGAGTGTCGCGATCAGCGGCCGTACTACATAACATGGTTCTAGTTGAGCATGCCGTAATATACACTATTCATTGCGCGCGTCTTAAGGACTGCGAAGCGATGAAAGTTAAGCACAGCCGCAAAGGAGATCGGTCGAATCGCTGAGTTACGTACTTATTCACTTGACTTTACCGGAAGGCGAAGTGGCGGAAATGTATGCCCACAGGGCATATACATGTCACAAGTTAAAGGGCGGCTTGGTCTATCTCCTTGTATTATTATCTCTTCTGTTCTCCTTCTACCAATCAAAAGTTTCATTCCCACCTTTTTTGCCGCCAACAGTGACTGAAAATAGACGACGCTTTGTCTAATTGCTATAATCCTAGCGCTCAACTCCGTGCTATAATCTAACCGGTGTGCCTCAAAATTCGTATTTTCCCCTTTATTGATCCCACTTTTATTAATAGAATATCCACTGGCATAAATTATTCTCCTCTTTTCATCTTTACGGTGACAGCGTTAAATAAAATTAATCCTCTCTAGTGCCAATTGGTTGAACTCTAGTTAACAGTAGGATTGGTACAGCTAGTTCAATTAAATATCATAAATTTCACAGAGGCAACTCCGGGACAAAGAAATCTATCTCAAGAGAGCTAAGCAATAAAACTTAATTTGCAGCAGACTTAATTCTATTTAAAGAAGATATTTTCACCTGAAGACGCGATACTGAATTATAGCGTTTGATATTTTGCTACATTGTCCTTTATTTTAATTTATTTGGAATAGCGCACTCGACCTATGTTTGAAAATTATATCAAACTAATATAAAAAGAAAAACAATAAATCTGTACGCACTTAGCAAAGTCCATTTAAATAAGACACTTCTCTCTTTTCACGTCACTGTATAATCTGCCACTCAATTCATGTACCCATATACCTACACTTTTTTTTTAGTTGAGATACTTATTTAGATCACGAGAAAACCCAAAAAAATACACCAAACTAAGAGTCGAACATGCAACCTTAACCTTGCCAAATGGCCTAATAATTAGCAGGTAATTAGTCAAACAATAGGTCTGTTAGCCGCAAACGGGGGTAGGGGGTCCATTAGGGGCCTTGGCGATGGGCCAATATAAAACTGGACCGGTTTTATTGGGCCCTGAATTTTCACGGGAATTATAGCCAGTTCGATGGAAGATAGTCGACTAAGGGGGCAATGGAGTCGCTTGATACACAATTTAGTTTAATTTATGTAACAAGCATTTGCCGGTGGCTTCGGAAATCCGTTTCTTCCCTTTAGGAGGTGAATTTTGGAAAATCCTTTCTTAGTGGAGGCCTACGTTATAATAACTACCTGCGTGACAAACAGTACAATCCGTTCAGTGATTTAAGCTCTGAGTAGATAGATCAGTCAGTAACAGTTGCCTCTTATAGATTTGCACAAAATATAACGCTTTGAGTCTATATTATTTATTATATTTCCTATATAGTGTATATCTATATCGTTTATTGTATTTTTCTTAAGTTACTCCTTTTTGTGACAAATACATATTGCCGCTTAATGTTCTCTTAGATTTTCGCAAGCACTGTACATTGTAATTTTTATTATTATTGCCCGATGTTTCGTAGCACATTGCATAGTTTGTGGTCACGGGAAAGTCTTCCCGTAAGCAGGAAAGCTGCAAAGTGTTGTTTTATTTACGCTTTTATGGTACTTACGTCCTTTTATTTCATATTCATAAAGAATCCATTAGTGGTTTTTTCCTATGTAGCAGTGAAAATTTTCAAATTAGTTGCGACCGTCCGATGGGCGATGGCATTTGCTAAAACTTAAAAAAAAACCCATCATATTTGTGAATAATATTTTTACCAGCTTTTGATAACCGTTTCACTCGCGTTAATGTAGCCTACGAAAAAATAGCCTGCAAACGTCTCCAGGGTTCCGTCTATTTTTGTACCAAAATTCATCAATGTCGGTTAAGCGGCTTAGAAGCAAAGCCGCGACAATCGTGCTAACTTACGTCTATAAAATATTACCTATACGATATTGCTATAATATAATAATTGGGCGCATTGTTGGCAACTAAGATAACCAATAAATATGTGTTTAATATAAAACAACAAGTTTATACTTATTTCCATATAATACGAACTGATTTAGATGAAATTTTTCATGTAGATTATATTAGATTCTGGGAAAGGTCATAGAATACCGCACGCGGCTACTAGTTTAATATAATATAAAATGCTATTAAAAAAAAATAAGTTACGTGATTACTAATGAAAAAAAAAGTTCCAGGCCTCTCCATAGTTCGCTATGTTTCATTGTTTGAAGTGTAAGTAATTAAAATCGGCAGCAGTGATATTAGTTCTCACCGGGGGAAGGGTGCCGTGTTCGCATACCGTGCCCAGATGGCCATGGACATTGCTGTATTGATAGACATTACCTACCTTTACACGCACGCTCAGAAATTAGCATCTTTCAATGTCTGGTAGAATAATTCACATTGATGACGGTAGATGGTTTCGTTGCTTGTTTGGGCGCTCGTCCCGTTATATTGTAATTTTACTAGTAATTTAGTACTATACTATTGAGATGATGTGAGAACTCATTAGTATCTAGACAAACCTAACATAGGCTTTAAGATACTTCTAATAATTCAATGTATTTTTGTTTTTTGTAATAATAAATAAAAATAAAATAAAAATAAAATGTACAGGATTGCACGCGGAAGAGCCTGCGCGCAATCACGCGCGATTATTTTTTTAGCACACGTTCTTCGCACCCGATTATTCGTGGTCGTTTTTGACAACGGAGAGCGGCCGTGTAAAGGCTTAAGGCCTGTTCTTGTATAAGTGAAAATTGCTACCGCTGTGGGTAGCAAAAATTATCAAGCGATATTCCGCCAGGAATTTGTATGAAGCTTTGAAATCGCCCGGGTAGGCGATATCGTTTCAAGCGTGGTGGACTACTGCATAAACCTCTTTCGATGACAAGGAGAGGCCTTGTGTCCCATCAGTGGGTCCAATTATAAAGGCTGTTATGATTATGATAGTGCAATAAAGATTATTATTAATATTAATAAATATTATGCGTCTAATATTTCGTTCCTCGTTCTATTTTTAATTTAGTCAAGCAAATGACAGTATATCTGTACTATTATTTGACAAAGCATCCCAATCGCAAATTATAGTTACTAAGTAATAGGGTTATAGAATGAATGATTAAGCCATAGTATAAATTTAATAATGTAGTAGCCATGATTAATTTACTATATAATAATAATAAATACTAAATAATCTCTAAATAAATACTAAATTATAAATTTCAAATTAAATATTATAATGTCAACGAAACGCAATAAATGAGCAAATGATTCCTGTCTCCCTTGCACTCGTTGCGATCCCACGCCCTTCCTCTTTTAATTTCCCCCGACCTCAGTTCACCTGTCGATGCGTTAGAAAAATCAGCGTATTTAAGTGGTCCTCGGAAAAGTGTGTAAATTCGGTGTTTCACAGTACCTACTTGCAGTGAAAGTTTTAGAAAGTGTATTCTGTCCTAACAAGGAGGCCTCCAGGACAAGGAACAAGGATCAGCAAACCCTGAATCGAGAACCACGTGCAGTAAGCACGTGCACGACAAAGGTGAGTCCCTTCTTTCCTTGATTCTTCCGTTCATTTGCTCATTTTAGCACAAAAGGAATATCAACCAAACCAGCGCGAAAACAATGAAATTGCTGATTTTTTCCTCATTATCCATTAGTGTATAATTCCTATAATACAATAGCTATGTCCTTTATTCTTTTTTTATTTTAAACTTCATTACAAGGACTTATATTTATGTATAAAATTTTATTCTTATTTTTATTTTTTTTACTAGAAATACATCTTCAAAAACAGCTCGTCCTATGAGGTGCCCGTCTCCGTTATAAAAATATGAATATTTTTTTTACAGATATCAATTCGCAAATTTTTTCTATACGTATCCTATTAGCCTAATATTGTCTAAATATATCCACAAAATTACATAAACTTTAGATTTGTAGTTCTTTAAAAAATCGCAAATATATTTGTATGGAAAAATGAATTTTCATTAAATTCTTCACACAAAACGGCAATATCATACTTAAACCCCTAATATTAAGGTTCCAATTAAATCCAATTAGGGAGTTCTGAACCAAAGCGTGGGTACCGGTGAGTCGATTTCATTGCACGTAAGTGTACATGATTTCTTTTTCATTTTTTTTTAATATAAAATCGTATTTTTTGGAAAACCTTAAAATTATTTTATTTGTATTATTTAACTTTACAATTAGATTAAAGTACATACATTGCTGTTTTATAGTGCATGTAGTTGTAACCTATAGTAAAGTTTGCATTTAGCATCCTGTGATATTCGATGTCTTTTCCAATAACTGTGTTAATGTAAACTTGTTGGTGATCTCAATAAATAAATATATAAATCAACCTATAGGAGTTACACGTCCATAGACATACTGCAACGACCCTGAAAAAATTGGGAGCAGTGTAGGTTAAATAAATTATTTCTATTTTAATTATTTAAACCGTTTGATAGAAATTGTGGTAGTATTCGTAATAGGATCCGTCTGTCACCTGAAATTCCATATGGCGAGATCAGCTGGATTCTGAAACTGAAATCAATAGGCACCCAAAAGCTCCGTCGGACATATCTCCAAATGTCCTTTGACTTTTTGATTAGTTTCATGTACGTATGTTTGGTCACGGATTTATAAAAAAATGGTTGTCTGTTTGCTCAGCTCAGGTGGAACGTGACAATGAGTCATGCCTTTTCGTGCGTGTAGCCGGCGTTCATTGATTTATAAGACGTTATCACGTCAAAATAATAACTAAATTTTAAACAAAATATCTAGATAAAATTTTCTATCAACCTACGTCGTACGCTTTGGTTCAGAGCTCGATTAATTAATATCTATAATGAATAAATAATAACTAGTAACCCTGTTTGTTAAACAAGAACATAAGCTATCTTTGGACCAGTTTTTACTGTGACAAATTTTTGTTTATTGATATTACAAACTGAAAACCAAAAACAGAATAGCGCAATTTTTTTATAGAAATAAATTCAATTTAGAGGGTTAATAAATCTATAGGATAAATCAATTTTTGAATAAACAATGATTTAATTAACTTTTAACACTTTTAACAAACAAGACGAAAGTCGTTAATTCGTGTGCGTTGTGTGTAACGACCGTGATGACAGTGATGACCTATGGAACCGAAACGATGTGCGTGAGAACCGATGGACCACACTGGTATTTTGCAAAATAAATTTCGGAGGATTTAGCAAAAGACTTACAAGAAACGTAGGCCAAATCAAAAAAATGTAGCCTAAATAATATTAAAAACTACAGTCATAAAGTGTGGTCCCTCAGTCCTCACAGGCCAAAATTTAGGTATTGTGACTACAGACTTTCAGTAGAGAACTTGCCAAGATAATCTACTGTAACACAGACCACAAAGCATCAAAGATAAAAAATGTAGAACAACTAAAGTGTGGTCCCTCACGCCACACAAGAAAGGTCAGAATTCAGTGAATATTACCGAATTAACTTTATTTCTTTTGTGCACAAAGATTTATAAGGAGTATTAAAACATAATGCAAAAAAGAAATGGAAAAAATATCGACGCTACTTGAAGATAGCGATTATTAAATCTGGTCCCTCAATCCTCACGTCCCCTGACATATTGCGTCTACAGTTGCCAGACGAGAGGAATATCAGTAAGTCTAGTATACTCAACTTTTAGTAGTATGTATCTTCTAAATAATAGGTATTTAAAATTCTGTATTTCTTTCATATTAGCGGGGGTAATAGTGAGGGCTATGCTCGGAGTTTTTCTGCATGATCGTATCAGAAAAGATGAGATCAGCAGGAGAACCACGTACCGGAAAACGCAGCGTTGGTAGCCTGCGCCGAAGGTGGACCGACAATCTGGTAAAGGTCCCGGGAAGCCGCTGGATGCGACCGGTTTGGAGATCCTTGGAGGAGGCCTATGTCCAACAGTGAGCGTCTCTCGGCTGAAATGACGATGATGACTTTCAGAGAGTTATTTTCTAAAGAATAATGTGGTGCTAACACAATAATATTAATCCTGTTAACCCCTCCAATTAAGCCAATGCGCTTGTGAGAGTGGGTTCTCGTTGGTAGTGTAAGGTGGCCGGGGATCGATCTTCGTTTGCACAGAAACTCAGTCCACCTGCCTGCGCGCTCGGCTACCAACGCAAGATTAAGTATAACGTAAAAAGGTGAAACGGGGTTTTCCAAAGAAAGAGTTTATGGTCGGCAACATTTCGTTCATCAATGCTTGGAGTAGGTATGTGAAAATAAAGATAGTGAAAAACACTTTCAGATTATATTTGAAGTTAAAGTTTCTATAATCTTATTTTTTATCATCATAACAGCCTTTATAAATCGACCCACTGCTGGGACACAAGGCCTCTCCTTGTCATCTAAGGAGGTTTAGACAGTATTCCACCTCGCTTACCCAATGCGGGTCGGTGGACGAAGTATAAGGGGATCGGTACCCCTAGCTGTGCTGACCCATTAGTCGCCTTCTAGGACACTCATTGGAGGATATGGGGTGAAGCTATTCTAGTCTGCCGCATCAATAATAAACCGAGCAACTAAAAAATCCAGAATGAGCAACTAAACATATTGAATGAGTGAGTAATCACTTTGTTAATCGCCCATGAATGATTTTTTTGTTGCTTACTTACTAATATCCGTATATGCAGCGGGACCCCATGTATGTTTGGTTTAAGTCCTAAATAATCGAGTTTGTATGTTTCTACCTATCGATTAATGTACTTTAAAATTTCTTTGCAAATTAATGAAAAAAAAAATGAAATAATTCTGTGCTGTGCCAGCGGCCCTTTGTTAATGTATAGGTTTAGGTTAAGTTAATCTGCCGACCAGTTAAATACGATCCTTTTTTACTTTTTCGTTTACGTACTACAGAAGAAGTCTTGTACCTAATCGTGAAATATTCGACCTCGAGATTTTGACGGATTTACACGTTTTGGACCTCCCTGAGTCCAAAAATATTTTTTTTGGAGTTATGTCTGTGTGTGCCTCTGTGTCTGTGCGTTAGCACGATAACTCGAGTATGCTTTAACTTATTGCAACCAAATTTAACATGCATTGTATGACATCAAAATATAAGGTTTCTATCAACTTTTGAGTCGTTTCCGGTATACGAGAAAGTCAAGGGGAGACCACTCGCAATTTTTTTGTACTGTGTTCTGAATAAAAACTTAGGAGGGTCGATATTTTTGCACAAACGTGTATATGATGATATTATAATTGTGACGACTCACTCAGTAATTCGGTTACTAAACGATGATGACATTAATATCTATGTATACGATCATAGTTATACGAGACTGTATCTCTAAAGGTTAGTGGTTTTAAAACGATTTAGAATCACTTAGTAGGTCGATAGTTCAGGGACGGACTTAGAATTACTTAAAAAGGAATGAAATGTGTATTTAATTCAGAAATTCAACTATATTACATATCTTGGTCCAATAAACTTGAAAAACAATTCAAAGGAATATGTGTACAAAATTACAAAAGTTAAAATGAAGTACTTATTATTTTTTAAATTTTAGAAATGTTATGATAGAACCTTAAAAAGGGTTTAATTGTGAGAAAACGGGATTTGTACCACGTACGTTTTGTTATTATTCCCATATTTAAATAGTTTGCCTCTAATTGGAGATATTTATGTATAGTAGGTACTACGTGTGTAGATTACTATCAACCTGTAACACAATTATACTAGTTTTCAAAGTTTTATATTATAATTTTCCTCCTATTTCAAATACGCCTCTGGCTATGCTACTGTTAATGACATACCTGTCTGTAATTTAGCATAACTTTTCAGTTATTGTATTAGTGAACTTTGAATATTTTGGACACATTTTTCAGTACCTGACCATGATAAGTTACAAATATTTTTACGTCTTGCTTTTTATTTCAGCGTTTGGAGTTGTTAATGGGGTATGTAATGTTATTGTTTAATATATAGTTTTTTTCTTCTATTTATTACACTACTATTAGCAACCGTTCAACTTCAGCAAATCTATAATTGACTGCCACGACAGACAGTGCCTAGTGTAGGGTCATGATAAAACGCAGCCTTTTAGAAAATTGTGCTTAATATTTCAAACATTTTTTATTTTCTCCTGTTCCGTTCCGTTTTTTTTCAAATAAGGTCTTTACCTAAGAAATTCGCATTTTTTAACACAATATTAGCTTTGTAACTTCTTTGATTTGTTGCTGTTTCAGTTTTAAATATTTTTATTATGTATAAGGAATAGACTGTTACGGATGTGCATGTAAAATTATAATTATTTAAATGTTTAATTTAAAAAAAAGTGTCTAGTGTTATAGTTGGTCAGCAGAATCAACTCTTGGAATCGTTGTAACTTATGAACAGACTTATTTTTATGTCTAAATTATTGATGCAATATTTAACTCAGTGTTGCTAAATTATACACTACAAATCTCAAAAGATTTGGCAACGGAAAATTTCAGAAATGTTTAAATAACACTAGTATGGAAAATACACTATTTTTAAAAAAATCTTCATAAAAATTGGCTTGTTTCATTATTTTTTTAGTATAAATCCTACTGTTGCAAAATTTGGAGGAAAGAAGCGAACAACCCTTGGCTAAGTCTAGCATGAATCATTTATGAAGTCTGTCCATGAGTTAGTAGGCATCAAATAGAAATTAAATAGTAATTTTCCCCTTTTTTTCAGAATTTAACAATTGACATATAATTTAATTTCGGACAAAAATTTTGTAAAAAGTGTATTTTTATAAATAATAATAATAAGAACCTAAAACAACTATTGAATTAAAGAAATCGGAAGCTTAGATACACGAAAATATAACGCCAACTACATATGGATCTGGAGGTGTCATATTTTTACTAAACTTTTTTAGTATAATTTTGTTTTTTCTTTTAGAGAAAACTTCAAGCCAAGTTGATAACAGCCCATAAATGTGCTCTGCCACCCGGTAAACTGAGAACAGACTCCCCTATAGAGTACAACGTCACTTCTAAGAAGGTCACCAGGCATTTAACCGTGTTCAGTGCATACTTCAAAATCATTCACAAATACGGCCCCGTCTCTGTAAGTCAATTCAATTCAATTATATTTAAATACATCCAAAATCTAAGTGCAATTGCACCCACGTCTTTTCAATTCCATCCAATTCGATCCACTTCACTTAACTTCAAACTGAACTATCCAAATACGACCACACAGCAATGCCATTGCAAGGTATCAACACTCGTAGAGCTTCACTGGTAGATTTTTTAACAAAAAGACCTAGAGCATGATTCCATTCTACCTGAGAGAAGCAGAAGTGGAGTCTAAGGACAAATAAAACTAGTACAGCAGTGCTATGCTATAAAGAACACACTTCGAATTTAGTTGTCACGCTGACAAATATTTCACATACATAAGTATAATAAGAACAGTGCCTTAGGTAGAACTTTGTTCCACATAAAGGCACATACGGCAGCATTGGCCATGCAGCGCCTCCAAATAGTAACAGTAATAATAGTAACAAGACTTCCTCTATACTACGTATACGAGAAAGTAAAAATCTCGTGAATATTTCACAAACGAGAAATATTTTTAAAATAATCAGTAGAATGCTACAACGTATTAAATTGACAAAGTATGTTTAATTAAAATTAGAATGAAATATTTTAATTTTTACATCGCATACCCGGTACGGGTAACTTTTATTACTCCCTGTATGCAATAAAATCTAGCACTAAGGTCAATTTGTAACAGTTGGGCAATTAATGATTCTATTCTAAGTGAACGTGTGAAATCCTATGTTTCTCCTCCTCCACCCAATTTCATTTTGGGGTCGGTGCCTTGATATCCACTATACCACTGTAGGTTTCCAGTCATTCAGTCTTAACAGCCTTTATAATTCGCCCCACTGCTGGGACACTAGGCCTCTCCTTGTCATCGAAGGAAGTTTAGGCAGTCCACCATGCTTGCCCAATGCGGATTGGTGGACGGAGTTGGTGATCAATACCCTTTTGCTTGGAGGATATAGGATGATGCTTCTACTCTGCCAGCATCACGCGGTTAATACCACTTACTTGAACGAACGCACCAGCACGACATCCTCCTGTAAATAAATCAATGACAAATACTTTTTCCGCAGTTCACTGGACGAGCCTTCCAGATCAAACAGAACACAGTGAAGGACCTAGTATTCAAAGCGGAACACATTAGCTGCCACAACCCCATCATGTTCCAAATCATACGTATGGCGAATATCACTTACGATAATGACTGCTATTTTCCCGCTGTAAGTTGGGTTACATTACTCGTAGTTTGTTGAAAGGTTCGATTTATAAACAATTTGGATGTGGACTGTAACGAGGAATATGTAGATGAAGAATCTTTTAACCTTTATCCAGCTTTCTTTCGAGGGCTTACTCAGCACGTGTTGAAGGCGCGGCCACATGATTGTCGATAGCTCCTTATTTCTTCGTATTTAAGGGATTCCACTTGAGTATTGGTGCATAGCACAGAATGTCTCCACAACTCTTAGTCTCTCAGAACGTCCAGGGACAGATAGTAACCAGCGAAAGTTGTAAAAACCTTTTACAAGATACGCGCGAGGCGAGCGGAGAAGAGTCACTGACGAGGCAATGTCATTCGCGGTGTTGCCAGTGTAAAACCGCACGGTTTTTTTTTTATTTTTTTTATTTTAGACAATTGGGGCTTTTTGCGTCACTGCGACCTATAAAGATCTATTGTGACTAGCGTCCAAGTAAGTCCTATTGGAGGCCTCACATGCACTCCTTTAACTCGTTAAGCCCCGTTCGCGCTCAGGAGCGCGAGAACACAATTAAAATCAATTGTGTCTGGATATTAATAATCGTCGATGGATTAAAACCGCATGGTTAGATGCGTGGAAAAAATTAAGTAGGCAAAATTTATTACCCACTAAGGTCAGGATTCAACAGTAACTGATTTGGATGTTCTTAACTATGATTCAAGAATATCTGATTTGCCATTTGAAGATCATCCAGCTCTCCGAATCGGAGTCATTTACACAGATCTGATCAATATGAAATTTATAATACACTCCACCACGACGACGTCGTGGTGGTTTTTTGTGGGTACACTGCCGAATCTAAGCGCACATTTGCTATTATAATAGATTGAGGCCAGTCGTGTTGCAGTGGTCATCGGTTTGGGTTCGAATCCTCTTAGGAACAAATGTTAATTTGATGAATAGGACCTTTTTTGGGAACTTAAGTTTATAAAAATGTTTAAATTACCTTTAAAGTAAAATCATTTCATTTTTTATTTAATGGGCTTAATTTGACTCTTTATAAACTTAAGTTAATTAAAAAGTTTAACAAATTATTTATCTTATTTTTAGGGTACGTTCAAAGTTGAAAATTTGGATATGAATAACTACAAATGGGTGCTAACAAAACCGATGGTTGCAAGTGGAAAGTGAGTCCAGTTTATTAATTTCGATCTGTTCATTAACTGGCTTGATGCCTTGCCCTGTACCTGCCCTTACACAGTGAAAAAAATCGACCTGCCCCAGGTGGGAATTAAACCCAGCATTCTCCGCAATCCGGTCGTTTTCTTCAGTTTATTTTTCCAGTTTTATTGTTATGCTTTATTGTACACACATAAAACAGTTATATAAATAACAAATTTTAAAAATATTTCATTAAGCACGTGTAATTTTTTTTACAGATACGCGTACGAAATGGAGTTCTCCGACGCTAAGGGAGTGTGCGCATGCGTGCATATTGTCTGCGACATCGTAATACAGTCTTAATGTCCCAGTTACACAATTTACAATGTTATACACATTTATAAAAGAGTATTATTGAAGTGCGCCTAACATATTCTCATTAACATCCACCAGTGTATTTCCCGCAGTAACGAATATAACTACTGCTTTACTAGGTGGTCGTCTAAGTAGGTACCCACCTTTCTTATTTCTGCCGTGAAGCAGTTTCGCTGTGTTTCGGATTGAAGGGAAAGGTAGCCAGTGTAATTACTGGGCATGGAAGGCATATCATTATAGGCGACGGTAACCACTTAATACCAGGTGTACCGCAAGCTTGTATGCCATCTCGTAATATATATAAAAAGACAGGCTGTATGCTTGTCTGTCAAGCAAAAAATAACATCTTAATATATATAAATTACGTGTCACGTTGTTTGTCCGCGATGGACTCCTAAACTACTTCACCGATTTTAATCAAGTTTGATTCAACTTGAGAGATAGGATAGTTTTTATCTTGATAAGTAGTCATATTTTTTTACTGCAGATACAATGTTATAGGTCAGTATGAAATTAACACAGCAACGCGTGGCCGAGAAAGCTAGTAAAAATATAAATAATATATAAATTGTCGGGAAGGCCTTACGATGGAGTTATCCGTGAAACTGGTATATCTATGCTAAATACAGGGGGAATGTTAATTGGCGCCAATTTATTGGCGTTCGATTGTGAATATATTACGGAGTGGGGGAGAAAAGTGTGCTGATTTATAAGCTGTGGTCGCCTTAGTTGAATAGCCCGGGAGCTGTGAAAACTTTCTTGTATATTTTCCGAGTAACATATTTTTGTCACTTTAAATCAAATTACATAAGTCAAATTGTTTATTGCTCCATAATGCACATACAGATGGTAAAAATATTTTAGTAGGTTTAAAGTAACAATTATGGACCTTGTGAGGCATTGCAAACATTTTATAAATATAATAGGTTACGCTGTCTAACTCTTTTTACATAATACTTTTCTCTATATTAGGACTACATTAATATTTCTTTTATTTTCCTAGCCGGATGCTGAATGCATTTTAGACCGGTGGGACTCCTCAATAATGTGTCGTTGGGTGCATCTCCACACCAAGATATTTAAAGAATAGGATTAAAGACAATATATCTACTAACACTAGCTCTTAAGATTAAAATTGTTCCTAACGCTATGGACCTGAAATAAAAGTTATTATTGGGGACTTGATATGGAAAGCGATTCAGGCGCGCGCCCAGGGCGCTGTTAAAATAAAAATGTATGGCGTCCAACGAACAATTTTATTGTATATCAAGTCTCTTGTGCTTTAAATAGCTATTCCCCTGTCGTTGAAGGTCCAGGTAAAGCTTATAACTTTAGTATTATCATCACATAACATCATTAGATGACGGCCAAGACCTTTCCGTGGAGAGTAAAAGCCCTGAGAATATTTCAACTTGGTGAAAAACTGTGAGGATGTTGATTCAGCTTTAGGTAATGTTTGGTTACGCACATAGATTTATTATTACTGACGTTTATAGATTGGCAATGAATCGACTAGGGTAAGACCAAATAAATACACCGATGAGTGCGTAATGCGCATGTGTGCATGAAAAACAGTGCTGCAGTCTGACAGTTGCTGTCTTTTCTACGTGACTGACAGGCCGACATAGGCCGCCTGAGTGTACGTGAAATGGTCTCGTCTATCTATCTCGCTCTAATATATGCGTTAGTATGCTCTTTCTCTTTTACAGTTTCCTATACTTATGATTACACATAAAGCTACATCTGGCAGTATAGGCCAGTGCCTCCAAATTGTGACAGGTTGCCAGCCTATCGCCTAAAGAAGCACCAAACCCAAAAGTAAAATCTCAACGGTCCGTGTAAACGAATGAAGCACCAAGTAAGCATAAAGTTAAAAAAGTTTTAAATTTCAAAGGAGGTTGTATAATCCAGCTCCCGTAGTTCAGGCAATCCTCGCTAGGAACGGTCCATTTTATCCGTTTGTCGCTTCTTTAGACCGAAATGGGAGCATAATTTACTCACTAAATAAATAGGCAGAAGGTCTATTTTAAACCCGGTGCTAAATTACATACTTTGTAATTGCTTACAAGGGCATAGAATACACGGTGAGATATGTTAATGCAGGGGTGTCAAACTGGTTTTTTTAAAGGACCGTGGGCGTGTAAGCGGGTCAGACTTAAAATTAAAAACAAAACAAATACTGAATTGTTAAAATCTTTATTTAGTAAAGCTTGTTAGGTACACAGTAACTATATCATATAATTTTTTAAAGAGGGTATTTTATTTTGAGCTTGAAGCTAATAGCGCGTCATCACGCCACCCGCGCCGCTGCCGTCGAGAAAATTTTCATAGTAATCTATATGTATAATTTAATTATCTATAATTATGTATAATAATTTAAGTAGGTAGGTATTTAATTTACAACTTTACTGCGTGTAATAGATATAAGTTAACAAATAGAGTGTACAATCAGAAAATATATCTAATTCTAATATCTTCTCTTATCAGCCTTTATAATTCGACCCACTGCTGGGATACAAGGCCTCTCCTTGTCTTCGAAGGAGGTTTAGGCAGTAGTCCACCACGCTTGCCCAATGCGGATTGGTGGACGGAGTACAAGGTGATCAATACCCCTTTGCTGATCCATTAGTCACCTTCTACGACACCCGTTGGAGGATATTGGTTGATGCTATTCTACCCTGCCGGCATCACATTGCCAAATTCGAATATAAATGTGAGCTAATATAAATATAGATATGAAGAATATAAAATAGTACACTACAAATACACGCGGATCAAGTCGGGGACTGCCGTTTAAGCAGCCATTTTGACATTTTCTGAAAAGTTGGAAGTGATGGATTAAAATTATTTGACGCGTCCAATAGCCGTGCAGGACAGAGCTTTAATGTTTTTCGTAATCAATCTGACGGACTGACGGACGATTTGTTATATTTTTACACGGTCATCACCTCTATTTTTGTCAAATAACCTTCTGCATTCTCACATTTTGTGGGCCAGCACTCTGCGGTTAGTCTCGCCACAATTCGATTTTAGTTTCTTATCGTCTAAGCCTTAATCCTTTTGATGGCGAAACGGAATATTTTTCAGATATTTGGCTTATTTAAGATCGTAGCACACTTATCAGCTCGAGAAGGGAGCGCCTCTTTTTAACCGACTTTAAAAAAGCTCTCAATTCATCTGTATGTATTTTAATGTGTGTTCATATCATCATAACATATATTTACCTACAGTTTGTACAACAGAGATAAAAATCGGAGACTTCCTTAAAACTATTTGTTTTACCTTAACGGTAATTTAATGGAATTGTAACTACGTAAATTCGAAAATCAAATTAATTTAATAGAAAGTTCTATTGCGTGAATATTCTTCCTCAGGTATAAGGTATTAAGTTATACTGAGTAGATTAAAGAAATAAACATAGTCTGAACCATGAAAACATATTAATATGTTGCAAGCATACAAGCAAGTTTGTATGAATGCAAACAGCCAAGCACGCGTGCATATGTGCGGGATGGCAAGTTTTTACCTAAGGTATAGTCTATACATGCTTTTGTTTTATAAGAGACGTCTTGAATCAACTGCCTACATTTGAGACCCTATAAACAGAGTTCATACAACTCACAAACACCTTTCACACACATTTCCTTGAAATTCTGCATGTCTTTTTAACATCTACCACAACAAAATTTGTAATTTAATTTGTCTAACTTTATAATGGCTTTTTAAGATTTGTATCTAAAAAATCGGGAGTGGTCTCCCCTTGACTATCTCGTATGCCGGAAACGACTCAAAGGTTGATAGAAACCTTATATTTTGATGTCATACATGCATGTTAAATTTTGGTCACCCATCCAAGTTCCGACCGCGCACTTGGTTGCTTAACTTTAATGATTGACGGCTCAAAATTTGATAGAAATCTTATATTTTGATGTCATACACGTATGTTAAGTTTGGTTGCAATAAGTTAAAACATGCTCGAACTATCGTGCTAACGCACAGACACACACACAGACATAATTACAAAAACGGTATTTTTGGACTCAGGGAGGTCCAAAACGTGTAAATCCGTCAAAATCTCGAGTTAGAATATTTTGACGATTACAAACTTCCTCTATACTACGTATACGAGAAAGTAAAAATGACACCCATTTGACGTTAGCAAAATGGCCACAGAGGATAAGCCACAATTTTGACTATGGTGTAGAGTTTGTGAAGTTAGGGCTTGTAGAGTTAAGCCGCGTAGAGTTAGAAGCTTGGCTCTATATGATATTTGCTAACTTTTTGACATTACGAGCCATATGGTGTCTTGGCAACATTATAAATGATAATGTTTTTGGTGGGATAATGTTATTGTAAGGTAGATTAATAAGCTGTAACGTTTGCTTACCAATAAATAAACTTTTACAAACATTACAAAAGAGTAGAATAGTAGGTAAGAACTCAGGATTTCTATTCACACAGTTTAAGGTATTATGGATGTTGGCTTGCTTTACAATAAACCCGCCGCTTACTATTGCCGTTAGAGCATAAATATTTTTTACAGTTAGCGAGAATCCTGAACATAATAGGTATCTAGTGAAACGGGCGAATATCAACGCAGTACCAATACATGGATTAACCGTGGTGAACCGAGGCGTAGGGAAAATTTAGATGCATACGCATGTATTTTGTTTCGCTGCAAGAGTTTTTTTATAATTATAAATTGACCAAAAAATATTTACGGAATATAAACTAAAACACCTTATGACTAGGTATCGTCACAGAGATGACAAGCGATGTAAACCAACCATCGTTTGTACCTAGCAGATCATTCAGCATCCATATACCCACGCGGGAGGAATGGAAGCGAGGACTCAAAACCCCTAAGGAAAACAGTCTCATATGGTACGCTGACGGATCAAAAATGGAGTCAGGTACAGGGGCAGCCATTTACGGCAACGGGTATCAACAAAGCATGGGCAAATATGCAACAGTCTTTCAGGCTGAGACACATGCAATAATTGCCTGTACTCAGAAGAACCTAGAAATGGCACCTGTGTACAATAGGCAAAGCTGAAGACCCCATCTGTAGAATGTGTGATGAGGAGGAAGAAAGCATGGAGATACATACTATGTGACTGCGATGCACTAGCCAATAAGCGACTAAAGGTCCTGGGTCTAGGTTACCCTAAACCAGAGGACTCCATAGACCTTATTACTGCCAACATCGTAAAACTCATACAAAATGTTTTCGATGTTGGCGGGGATGGGTGATAAGGAAAGGGGAAGCACAAAAGATCCCATAGGGTCGAAGTGCTCTGACACACAGCCTCAGCCCCTTGCATAAGAATAGAATAGAATTATGACTTGGTACAAATTTAATAATTATAAAGCTCGATCCACACACGTCCGTGCCGTGTCAGGGACGTGAACGGAACGTGTTCTGTCAGTGGTAGTCAAAAATATCATTACGTCTTAGATTAAAGCAAAAAAGGGAAGATACATTATCCGAGTAACGCGCGTGTGCGTACAGAACTGAGACCAATGGCCCTACTACGTCTCAGCTGCATTGTTAGGTGATCGAGATGAAAAATGCAGTCATGCGAGAGCGACACTTTCAGCATAGTTTGTCTGTTAGTTGACGAGGCCTGCTTTTTGAAAGATGCGATAAGGAGGATGCCGTATTTCCCTTTTGCTTTAATCTAAGCATTACGTACTTTTTATATCGACGTAGAAAACGTATTTGCTATAAGACTCAAAAAGTAAAATTTTCACCAGAGCCAAAAAAACTTTTTTGAAATTTGCAAAAAGATCATTACTCAATAACCATTTAATTTAGGAACATGATTTTAAAAACGTATTTATATTTTTTCTTTTGTTACATAATAGCTTAAAGATAGGCTTCTAAGTCACCAGTGTTATGGTTTATAGCAAACGAGTTTTTTTACGGATATATAAAATAAAACGTTGTAACCACTTCAGACCAAAATATTTGGTCCGACGTAACTCGCAAGGATCTTTAGAACTTTAAGATGTTGTAAATGATATACTTGTTTTATTTAAGAAAAGCCAAATAGATGTAATCCACAGTTAGGATCTTGCATTGATGTGATTATAAACTTATCTCACCAAAATTGCGTAAACCTCTGGTTGAACGTTTTGTTCCGCAAGACGACATGACTGCTGACCGCAAGATGGCGTAAGCAACAAATGCATCAATAATCTTCCTATTATATATAATTTTTCAACTGTTCACACCGCTTCAAAATTAAGTTTGTAAAATCCACAACCTGTGTCAATTTTTACTTAAATTTACTTACTTTTAACGGCTCCACGAACAATTCTTATGTAATGTAGATGTGTGGAGAGGACTTCGGAATTATGTAGCTCCATCCAATGATTGTAGGCATGATTATACATCTTATCATTCATCATGATATGAAGAAGAATTTCGACGTATAAAATACCTTTTGGTTATATAGGTACCTTTTGGTAAAACCATTCATTACTACAAATCCGAATACATAGCAGTCCAGCAAATTTATCGTAGCGAAATTTTTCATTCCAGACATAGCATTGAGGGCATCAATTAAAAAATCGCGCCGAAATACCCTGGCATCCATCAAAACGTAAAGAATCTATCTTCGTGAAAAATTGGCAACCTTTTGTTCTGCGCTCTGTTTTATCGGACAGTTAGCTTGAAATAAGGTGTTTTTAAATTTTTGATAATTTTTATACTGAGATAATTTGCCTCAATTGAATGGTAATCATAAATTTAAAATTACTGACATAATTTTTTAACAGTCTTAAATATTTCAAGAAGTGAAAGTGCCAATAAAAATAACCCTTGCTATTGCTATAGACCAACATCGAAATAGCGGAAAAAATCAGCTCGCCCATACATTTTGGTTGCGTAGGTAGGTCCGAAGATAGAGCGAACTGGCGTAAGATAGTCCAGGACGTTATTCAAAGAGGCCACGACCCTCAGCATTGAGGATAAACGACGCAAGGACGAGGAAGTAGGTGAAGGGTTCCGTACCAAAGTGGTAAAGTGGGACCCCATTACTAAAACAAGACTCCGCTGTCTGTGTGTTTCTGTTGCCGCTGTAACAACAAATACTAATAAACAGAATAAAATAAATATTTAAGGGGGCTCCCATACAACAAACGTGGTTTTTTTTTGCTTGTGTTTGCTTGATATTGATAACGGCAACAGGTAGACGCTTGAAATATTCAAAAAACACCCTTTAAATTCGACCCACTGCTGGCAGATAAGGCCTCTACTTCTTGTCGACGAATGAGGCATAGGCAGTTCACCACCCTTCCCAATGCGGATTGGTGGACGGAGTATAAGGTGATTTATTTATTTAAAAGTTTAACTTGTTGGCTTAAAGTAATGCACCAAAGCGCCAACAAGTCCAGTAAAAAATCATAATATTAAAATAACATTAGGTACTTTATACATTAATACCATGATCAATACCATTAATACCGTGATCAATTACCCTTTGCTGATCCATTAGTCGCCTTCTACGACTCTCATTGGAGGATATGGGGTGACGCTATTCTACTCTGCCGGCATCACATGGATGTACTTTATATGAATAAATAAATACGTTGCTCCTGTGTAACACACAGTTCAAGGATGGATATCCTTGAACTGTGCGTTACGTGCTAAGAAGCATGCGCACGCTGCATTTGACGCGTCAAATAGCGTTTAGGGCGCGTAATGTGCACGGTTCGTGACCGTGCGAAGGTGTGCACAGAGGTTTACGTGTAGTAAACTTACTTTAAATATTTCAAAGTAGCCGAGTATCCAGATAAAATATATTCAAAAATGTAAATAAAACCGGCAGAGAAATAATTAATCCAACACTAGTAGCGTTTGACTCAAAAACGAGGAATCACTTATAAAAATTATACGCAACAGAAAATAGGTAAACCTCCTGTACTGAAATCTCTTTGCGGAGTAAAAGGAATATTTAAAACTTTTTTCGGGTTTATTCAAATCCGTTTATGAATTTCAAATGACTTAACACTCAATCGCTGAAATGAGTTTTGCTTTGAGCCGCGCTAAATAAATATAAATTTTTGTTTTTGAGGAAGCAAGTACGTAGTCAAAAACCAATGTGCTGTTGAAGGAATGGGATTGATGACTGAAAAATTCTGTATAGTCCTTCAGATAAAAGACGAACTACAAAATTGAAAATTGTATGTAACCCCGACATAAATTTATAGCTAAGAACATCTCGATCACGTCAGATTTGATGATTATTTTTCCGTTAGGAAGGTCATACTTCGGAGGTGGTCTCAAATTTTTTGTCGAAATTGGCTTAGCAAATTATTGTCCAAAAAAAATGTTTTGAACTTATGATTACCTAATATGCAATAGTAAATTTGATGGATTAATGAAGTACGAGGTAAGGTTATTTTGCTTTGGCTTGATTAATGATTGAATGGATGAATTATAAATAGGTATAAAAGTATATCAATAATTTTGTTGATTTTCCTATAACTATCTTTTCACCATACCTACTCCTTACTAAAAATCGGGAGTGGTCTCTCATTGACTTTTTCGTAGACCGGAAACGACTCGTAAGTTGATAGAAACCTTATATTTTGATGTCTTACATGCATGTTAAATTTGGTTGCAATAAGTTAAAGCATGCTCGAGTTATCGTGCTAACGCATAGACTCACACACACAGACATAATTCCTAAAACGGTATTTTTGGTCTCAGGGAGGTCCAAAACGTGTAAATCCGTCAAAATCTCGAGGTCGAATTTTTGACGATTACAAGACTTTTCCTATACTACATATAAAGAGAAAGTAAAAATATCATTTATTTCCTACTTTTTAGTTTTAATTTATAGAGTCTTGAAGTCGGGTTTTCGTATTTTATTTCTTAAAATATTTTATCATCGCTGATATTTCTTCACTAACAATTAATTAATACCACCCATATCTCCCACGGCAGACTTATAACACCAATCCAATTTCTTTCTACCCAATAATCCGGCAAATATAAACTCCTATGCAATGTTGCTAAGGTTTGTTTTCTTTCAATAAAATATGATTTCGCCAGTCGAGTCCAATAACACATAGCGATTTGCCGACGCTACAAGCGGGCCCATCTTCGATGAACACTGGAGGGATAGCACAAAAGATTCTTTTATGTAATCCTAGAAAGATAATCATATTTTGTTGTACGTTAAAGATAATCTTGCTTAAAATTGACGCATGAGTTTTAAAAGTAGCTGTAATGTGATGTTTTATTTATTTATTTCATGAACCTTACCGTTATTACGTTTTCATACTAGTAAAATAATAAATACCACAATTATTTTTTATATATTTATATTTATATATATAAAAACAGTAATTTAAATCTCCTTCAAAAAATCTATAAAATTTTGGAATATAATTTTTATTTTTACTATCAATTCAGACCAATAAAAAAGTTTTATCAAATAGATTTTTAGTGACACTCTCACCGCCATCAGGTCCGCCGGCGGGGCGTATCTTTGCGAGTAAAGCACGCCACACCTAATTATCAATCATTAGCCCGCCGGCCGCCCGCACGGCTTGTAACAGTCGCATTTCGCGTGCTTTTTGGACTTTCACTGCTTTCTTGTGCATTTCGTAGCTTGCGTGAAGTTTTTATAATAATTTCGGACTCAGAGGATGACCCAGACTACCAGCCATCTACAGACGAAGAATCGGAGAGGTATTCTAATGCAAGTTCGTCTGAAGAAAGCGTAGAATTACCTACAAACCGACGCCAACATCAGTTAGAAGACTCAGAAGCCACAAGACCTCAGAGTATGCCGAATTCTAGCTGGAATATACCCTCATCAGACAAGTGTAGAAGCATGTAAAGGAACGAAGCGTTACTTTGCCCTTCAAATCCTAGTGTGTGCTCCGAATGCTTTGCTAACTTCCATAGCACCATTGTAAGGCAGTAATAATATTATTTTATTTAATAAACCTAAGTTCCTTTAATTTAAAATTGCTTATTCATTTCTGTAAATAACTCCCTAAAAATTAAAGATACAGCAACATTTTTTTTTAATTGTAGGTAACAAAGTAAACTTTGCATCAGTTAGCTTCACTTTTCTGTAACAGCAGGCCACGCACAACAAAATTAATATGAAGGTTGTAGCGGACCGCACGGCATGCTAGTAAAAAAATAACAGTGAGCCCGCCAGCCGTCCGCAGCCTGCTAAACCCGCTATAGATTTTTCACCGCGGCCTGCACGGGTAAGCAAAGTTGCGGCCGCCGGCATACCGCATGGCCTGCTGCACTGAAAAATTATATTAAATAGGTGGCGGTGAGAGTGTAAATAATAATCAGCCATATCGGTATCTCTATAATAAAGATCAGTCTCATACGTGAATCTTTTACATGAATCTTAAAAATCACTTTGAGAGATTCGTCAACTCTTGGCATTATTTCAAGAATTGAATCCTTTGTTGAAGGTTTAATTCTCGTCTGTCTATGTATCTGTCTATTAATTTTTCACGATTAAATCGCTGAAACGATTTAGGTAGAATAAATTTTGACATGCCGATAGTTTAAGGGCCGAAACTGCGTTAAGCGGACGCCCGCGCGGTTACGTCTCTCAGACTCAGGGAAGGTTACAATATACTTTTGGCACGATAACCGACATCCCGGCAGACGACCACCGTTATTAATATCTAATAGATAGTATGAAAATCTCATAATTATCATCGTATAGTTTGTGGTCGCTTTCCTCCGAAATGGCCCTACCGATTTTTTTTTGTATATTTGGTAGGTGTAAGAATAGGTCGTAAAGTATATTTCATACCGCGAAAAAGAATAAAAAAATATTATGGTAGAATAACGGTCAGCTAGTGCATTTTTAATGTGAAGTTTAAAAAAACAGCCTTCAAAACTAAATAGGAGAAATAAAAATCATTTTTTTTGAGGTCGGTACCAAATACAAGTGACAACTTTTATTCCAAATATTAAGGTTGGCACCGACCCCAAAAAAATCATTAAGTTTTGTTTATAAAAATAAACAAAATTTTTATTTCTCCGTTTTTAGTTTTGAAGGCGGTTTTTTTTTATCGAAAAATAATTATTTTTTTTCTTTTTAGTGTTTTATGCCATTTGGTCCCATAAAAATTTTTCAATCATCGAACGAAAAAAGAATCACTTAAATCGAATCAGAACTCTCGGCGTAATCGGTGTAGGTACATACATAAAAAACACACTAACCGAATTGAGAACCTCTTCCTTTTTGAAGTCGGTTAAAAGTATGTGACAACCAGTAACAACCAGTAAGCTTGCGCTGAATTTTGTGATTATGGGCGTGGTTGTATGTATGAATGTAAAAATTTCAAATCTAACATTTTATTGCTGACTAATCTGCTGACGGTACCTGGAGCTTAGTTTAGATTCCGCAAGTTCTTTATGCGAAACAATACAGGGTGGGTCGAGGTCAGCCCTGTATCGATATTCACGGTATAAGATGATACTTTGCTAAAAAGATTCCCTACGTCGCGACCCAAAGCTAAATTAAAGATAAAGACTTTTTTATAGTCGATAGAATCGCTTTCTTTTTGCAGATTACCAAGCTTCGATTTCCGGGTTAGCTATCCGTGAGGTACATGTTTATATTTAGTTAATTTCCTTCCTCCCACCCTGCTATCAAATTTATTTGGTATAGGTGCAGTATGCCTTCCAAAAAACAAAAACTAAAAAAAACAACTTCTAGAATCACTGCGACATAACAATCTAATGTTTTAATTTAAAATATCATTTATAATAATTAAGAATAAATTAAAAACAGTAAAATCTATTGTATACAATTCCCGTGTCACGATGTTTGTCCGGGATGAATTCCGAAACTAACAATCAGATTTAAACTGTTTTTTAAATGTGTGTTTTGTTCCAAATTGGCAAGGATAGTTTTTACCTTGTTATGTAGTCCTAATTTTTTTACTGCAAATTCAATGTTATAGGACAGTATTATGAATTTACCACAGCAACGGGTGGCCAGGACAGCTAATATATTATAAGTAGTTGGAATCATAGATGTTCAATGTACCACGAACTTGACATAAAAACTGTTTCTATTCATTGAAACTCGAAAAATATTAATTCCTTTATCATCAATATCTCGTAAAACGAAATAGTATTCAGACAACCAAAATGAGCCAAACCAAAGCTCAGATTACCAGGCCCATCAGAAATTAGTCCTGAAACTCCAGATTTGAACTAAAAGTCTTATTTTTCGTATAAATATGCGTTTATTATATATAACACATTTCTTATTATGAGACATTCTTCAAATAAATATATAATAAATAATGATTTTTATTCCTTTTAAGATGATTGATACGCATAAATTAAATGAAAAATCTTCAAATATTAATCACAACTTTTATGAACGCGGCGTAAGAGGTGGGGTTTGTGATGGCCACGTGCGCTTTAGGGTCCTACTGCTCTCTTGGTGGTGACCCCCGGACTGACTTAGTGACACTGATCGGAGCAGCAACATTGTAATTCCAGCTACTGAGAATTCCAAGTTCGGCGCTTTCAAAGTTTTAGGATTATTGCGTTTTTTGTCGGATTGGGGTATGTCACACCACACCTTTGGGTTTCAGGGAAGGGTTCAGAAAAAATAATAAATAAATAAAAAAAAATATTATACACTCCAAATTTCAAAATAATACTTTTTTCAGAAAATTGAAATAACGTTAGGTACTATAGAAAATAAAACTATTATGAAGATCTTCTTAAAAATTGGCTTCATTTAAACTATGGATCCTAATGTTACAAAATTTGAAGGAAATAGGCGAACAACCCTTGGCTTTTGGCTAAGTCTAGCATCAATTATTTCAGAAAAAAAACAAGTCTGTCCATGAGTTAGAAGGAATCATAGTCAATTCCGATGATGAATTAAAGAGCCATTTTCACATATTTTTCGTAATTTAACAATAGCAATATAATTGAATAGAAGCGTCGGAAGCGTAGTGTGTAAGAGCGTCGTCTTCCACCCGGGAGGCACTGGTTCGAACCCCGCCACGTACCAATGTGTTTTCACATTTTGAATTCATATGTACGTTTATTCGACGCTTTTACGGTGAAGGAAAACATCGTGAGGAAACCTGCACACATCTATGAAAAAAATCTTAGGTTGTGTGTGAAGTCGACCAACCCGCACTTGGCCAGCGTGGTTGACTAAAGCATACTCGCCTCTAATGTGGGGTAGGCTCGAGCCCCTCGGTGGGGACATTTTATGAGCTGCTGATGATGATGATGATATAATTTAATTACAGATCAAAACCTTGTAGAAGTGTTTAATAAAATAATAAGAATTTAAAGCAGCTATTAAATTAACAACATTGCAAATTTAGGTATAAAAAAATAAGACGGCAACTTCATAGGTAAAGCCCTCATATTACATCCCAATTCAACAGATATTACACGACTACTATTTTTCTTTCACAAAACTTAAGAAGCTCTTTACAAATCCCATAAACATGTTTGCTGTTTTTCTTCAATTCAAATATTTTCTTTGTTGGACTTAATTCCGCCTTTGTGAGCTATTTCATCTGGGATAGGAGGGCTTATACCAGTTGCTTGTTATCGGGAGGTTGGCACTTTTTTTCCTTTAATTTTAAGTGAAACACCGTGGGGTTCTATAAATCTTACTTACCGACAAAAATACAACACTAAGAGAGAGTGGTACCAGCGAATTTGTATTGTGTTGTTACCTTCCCAAGGTAGGGCGATTCGATTTATGTTCGTATTATAGCGAGTCTCAAGAATCGACCTATCATCAATTGAAAGTACTTACTTAGCAAAGTCCATTCAAATAAAGAGCTTCTTTGCTGATTTGTCACACTTGATACATTGCTGGCGTCTACGAAGATAGTCAGAGAACCATGCCATCAACCGCCACCTTTTTGAAGTCGGTTGAAAATAGACATTGCTAGCCAGGGTCAATTAGGGTTCATTCTGCAATAGTGGGTATTTAAATAAAAACACCGTTTAACATGTATGCTTTATTTCAATGTATGCTGATTACACAATCATGAGCCTTAGGTACGTAATATCAAAGTTACGCCCGGAATTTTCAAACATTTACAACCTTATAAATATACCGAGTGGATATATTTTACAATGAGCGAATATGACATGAGTCAAACGATTTTTGACCTTAAAGCGTGCTTTTTATTAGAATCCGGAACGCTGTAAGGACGAAAATACCGTAAAACGATTATTTAATTTACGTAAATGTGATCAAAATTTATAACAAAACATATCTTTAAATGGATACTATTTAGTAGGAATAAAAGGAATTGCAAATTTTCTGCGACGTAAAGCGATAAAATCGAACAAGATACGATACGCAACAATTCACACAAAGAAGACACAGGTGCATGGACAATTAAGTGCTCAATATATTCCATCGAACGCTTTATGAATACAAAATAACATCATAGCGTCCTATCGTGTTAATGATGGCCTTTGCAGCTAAACATCGCATCGTGACGCATCGCGTCGTTTCGTATCGCACTGTGTCGTCGCCCACAGCTCACCGTAAGTTAAACTGGTGAATAGTGCTGCTTATTTAACGTGGATTATTCTGGGATTTTTAGCTGAGTCAGGTTAAGATTGCAAACCATACAGTGACTTCAGAGGTGCAAGTGACGCTGAAAGTGATTTTTTCACTAAACGCTTTTAATAATGCGTATTTATTATTACAGTTTAGACTCCGCCACAGTTCTCCTATAACCGATTCGCCATTGGACTGTTAATCGACAGAATGATTCATTTATTTCCGTTTAAAGGGCAATGCAGAGGGCTATGCTCGGAGTTTCTCTGCGTGATCATATCAGAAATGATGAGATCCGCAGGAGAACCAAGGTCACCGAAATAGGCCAAAGAATTGCGAACCTTAAGTGGCAGTGGGCAGGACACATTGCGAGGACTGACAACCGCTGGGCTGAAAGGTCCTCGAGTGGCGACCACGTACCGGGAAACGCAGCGTTGGTAGACCCCCCACAAGGTGAACTGACGATCTAGTAAAGGTCGCGGGAAGCCGCTGGATGCGGGCAGCGCAGGACCGACCGGTTTGGAGGTCCTTGGGGGAGGCCTATGTCCAACAGTGGGCGTCTCTCGGCTGAAATAATGACCCAGGAGAATCTTTCACCTATGGACATTTCGCTGACAGAACCTTTCATCTACGTAACTTTCACCGGTCTATGCTCTTACAGAATGTTTCACCGAAACGACGATAAATACAAGTATAATATAAAACGCTTTGTCCACAGACCTTTCTAACTACTAAGATTTCGCTATTCATCTTAAGAACACAGTAATGTATCTTACAGTAATGTATCTTTTAGAAAGAGACCAGGGTCAAGGAAAGTCAAGAAAAATGTGTTTTATTAAGCATATAATATTAAGTTATTTGTGTTGTAAGCAAAGTTTGAATTCAGTAGGATCTTTCTGTAAAATATACCACTGTAGTAGGTATTTCGCTATCAATCTTAAGACAAGCGGTATATATCGCTTGTTTTAAGATTGAAAGCGAAATTTCCGTAGTTAGAAAGGTCTTTACTTAAAAGAGTTTTATACTCGTATATCGTTGTGTCTGTAAAATATTCTTTAGCAGGATAGGTCTGTCGTCGAAAGTGACGTAGACGAAAGACTCTGTCGGCAAATGTCCATATGTGAAAGATTCTGCTGGGGAAACGGAAATAAATTAATCGTCCTGTGGTGGTCCTGTCGACGAACAGTCCAATGGCGAATCGGTCATAGGAGAACGGTACCCGTAGTGTAAGTTTTTTCATTTAAAAAACGTAACTATTGTAGTTGCGTTAAGAGCTCGATTTGTGTAGAAAACGTGATTAGCGCCTCTAGCGGAAAGAAGCTTAAATCGTGTTTCCCAAAACAAATAGAGCTCTTAACGTTGCGGAATCGACGGTGATTTCAACTTCTTTATTAAATAAGCAATGATATCATTAATTCTCAAAATGTGGATACATTATTATTTCTCATGAATGTAGATACGCATCAAAACTGCAAAAACTTCAGTAACCAAAAAGCGACATATTATAGGTAACGCTCGCTAAGAGGTTTCAAAATAAACCTTACAATAAAAAAAAACTAAATCGAATATTGTAATAACCTTGTGTAGTAAAATACGATACGCAAATAACATACACCGTGTTTTGTAAAATGTAATTACTCGTACGATCAATAAATTACACATATTTGCATGAAAAGGCTTAACCACAGATAAATCAATCTAAGGAGATCGGCCAAATCGCTGAGTTTATAGGAAGACCGAGTGTCGCGATCAGCGGTCGTACTACATAACATGGTTCTAGTTGAGCATGCTGTAATATACACTATTCATTGCGCGCGTCTTAAGGACTGCGAAGCAATGAAAGTTAAGCACAGCCGCAAAGGCGATCGGTCAAATCCGAGTGACGCGATCAGCGGCCTTATTTAGTCGGTGGCAATGTGCGCCCGCTGGGCAAGTTAAACGCCGGCTTGGCCTATCTCCTTATATTAATAAATCTGTGAGTTTAACTATGCTCTTATGGAAGGTTTTACCAAATTAATTACAAGTGCTTTGTTGAAAAATATTGTTTTTGTTTTTTGATAATTGCTGAACTTAGAAAGAGCTGGGCAGAATGCCTAGTTTTAAGTATTGCACTATTCAAGATTAATCATTAAAATGAATAACAAAATCTCTGTACAATGTCACAAAATAACCATTAAAATAACCAATTCCACAAAATATACACCTACCACAAAGGTATCATTTGAAAAATTTAAAATAACTTAAAATTATTTTAATAACTTTTAAAATAATTTTAAAATTTCAGCACAGAAAATAGGATCTCAATTTTTCCAAATGAACGCAAAATTTGTGACGTGTGATTGTGTATTTCTTGTAGTCTTGGTTGCGGTCTTCTACATGGTGAATCTACTTTCCAGAAATTGCGTGCTTACGTAAGTAAAAGAATGACAGAGAAAGAACGTGGGCTCTATATTGAAAACAACTGAACAAATAACCTTTCTTTCAGAACCTAATACTAGGTGTATTAGGTTCGTGCTAATAAAGCACACTTACTTAAGTACGCGCACCATCTAAATAGCGGAAAGACCAACGTAGACACCGGTAGCTATAGAAAATATTGGAGTGCTATGTGCTATGTTCCGAGACGTTCCCGAGTTGCACAATAGGCAACGTCAGGATCCCGAGACGGCTGACGTCGGACCAAGTTGGCACCTTCGGGCCATGGCTTGGTCGGCCGATAGCCTGGTAGGCCTCCTTGAGAGGAACAGAATGTTCCGTCGTTCCTGATAATCCCCTGCTTTCAGAGGTGGCGGGTGGAGGCGATAGATTATTTGGTTTTTCGTGTTGGTATCACGGAGAGAACGTTGTCGTGTTGAAAGTAGCGCCTGGTGCCTACACGACACAGCCAGAGCCAGTGCTGGATGGGTATGTCAGATGGAGGTGGCCTTAGGAAAGGGAACAGACGGTTTAACCATAATGTCTTAAGCTGTGCTGACTTTCATCCAAACGGGCCCTTGGGAAAAGGCCCTTTTCAAAACTGGTGGTCCGATGTCCGGTATTTATGCCGGGCATTTATTAATCTGTCTCCCTCCCACGTTCTTTTGAGATAGCAAATGCTTAAGCTGAGGTTTACTAAGCGAAAATACATTTTTTCTGCCTTCTAAAACATTGATCAAAAAAATAATTTAATAATGGTACATCTTAAATAATATGTCAAAGGAATGACCACGACTTATAAATAACCTTAAAATTTATACCTGATGATTCAACATTGACTTGTTTTAATTAAAAAATTTAATTACCTTACGTAATCATATTGACAATATTTTTTGAACGTTCGATTATTTCTTACACCCTAAATGACAAGCTCTTGCTTTTTTGTTTAAAAAACCCAACGGAACACAAAATTCGCTCAAAATTCTATTTTATAGCAAAACAAAAAATATATTTTATATTGTATACTTTATACAGGAACGAGCAGTCTGAAATTTTTGAAAAAAAGCCACATAAATTGTAAAAAAAATAATGTTGGTTTGAGAATAATTTGAAATTCAGAAAAAGGTTTACTGTTCTTCTTTTACATAATTTTTCAGTGGTACAACATAAAAAAAACTATTCTTACAGTTTTTTCATTCAACAATCACACTAGTTTTGTTGTCTGTGGATTGAAGTGAAACTTTACGTTGCTATTCAATTTTAAATCCTGTTACGTTGGTATAAAAGCGGCACAAAAATTTAATAAAAATAGTTCACTGCACCAGTGTAAAGTACCCAAACGGTTTCACTTTCCAAAATACACTTACGACTGGCGATTTGTTGTCCTACGTCCCCACTCACCACCGTGAGAGTGACTGAGTAGTAAGTGATCAGAGTGTTTCAACCAGTGATTGAGTGAGCCAGTGTATGAGTGAAACAGTGAGTGAGTAAGGCAGTGAGTGAGTGAGCGTTGATTTTTTAAACTTAGAAAATCAGTTATCTTACATTCGTGCATGCGTTGTTGTATACGTAGGTATACTGTTGTATACTACTGTATATAAAACTGTACACCATCAGGAGAAGCGTATACTTGATTGCCACCAATGTGGTATAAAAATGTTTGATGTCGATTATTTTTGTATAGTTTGCGCAATTCCTCTGAATACCAGATCGTTAGTAGTAATTCAAGAAGAAAGGATCATACCATAATTAACGAAGCAGTCTTCAAAGAAATTACATACCAGGTAGTACAGACAACAACAAAGAGGGACTGCTGAAGTGATTGACTGTAATGTCCTAGATGTCTTTTGTTTTTTTAAACAATTTTTTGGGTTGATGCCTCTTTTATGTAGGTTACAGGCTGGAAACTTGTCAAATTTTGGGGCACCGGATGGCCCATAATGCCAGATATGGCCTTTTGTAACCAAAATGTTACCTTAAGCTTCGCTCAACGTAGACAGGCAAACGACACTTATTCAATGTTATGTACTTCAGAATGAAGATAACTACTTGAAATGTGAGATGCTAAAGCCTTCTAATTAGTAAATTTGTATACAGTAGAGACAGCACAAGTATTGTAGACGAAATGAGGTTAGGATATTGAACTTTATTTCTATCCTGTTAATGTCCAACGTTTTACAGTACATACCACGGGTAAAATAATCGTCTAGATAATTTTGAAAATCTATGTAATACCAGCTTAAATAGGTACTATAGAAATTATAATTTAATTTATTGACTAATAAATATATATTTTTTAATTTTGACATAAGGAAGTCGCTTAACAACCAGACCATTGATAGGGCGATCTGTATAACTGTGAATTAGATATTGAAACCAGTTATTAGTCGTGTCCTAAATATAAAGTAGTGGTCGCCCGAGACTTCACTCACTTAAATGTAGGTTATTATATAGCCTTCCTGGATAAATGGACTATCCAACACAAAAATAATTTTCCAATTTGAATTAGTAGTTCCTGAGATTAGCGCGTTCAACCAAACAAACGAACAAACTCTTCAGCTTTATAACATTAAAAAAAAGTATCGACGTACCTAGTTATATCTGCAACAAGTGGAAATATAAAGAAACCAAATTTCCACGAAACGCTTTTCTTTACGAAATTGATGCCTGAGTTCTCATTCAAAGGCCTTAATAAAACAAATTAAAAATTCTTCGCTTCAAGGAAAATAAAAATACGGCCGGGGTACAATAACATAATTAATTACAAACTAATGCCACTCAGTCTTGTATACTTAGGTTTTTCTCAAAAATTTCAGATGGACCTTTGCCTCGTTCAAACAAAAATTAACCTTATCAACTAGAAAGTTCGTTCTTCATTTAAACACTAGACTTCGCAATAATATTAAGTGATATTTTATTCTCGAAAATGGCGTAAACTTATAAGGCACAATTTTAATAATTTACTAACTTACTTAATATACTTTTTAGAAGAGGGACGTTATATATAGCTAAATGTTTTTTTATCTAGATTCTTGAAAACACATCGCTACAATTTGGCACTTTTTAGACAAAGAAAAATGAAAAAACATAAATGCAATCAAACAAAAATGCTGGTTTCAATTGATATGTCCAATGATTGGGTGCTGATCTTCGAAAACAAAGAAAAGGAAAGAAAAAAATGAAAATAAAACAAAAATATTTTTTATATTAGATTTTTTATTCAAATTCGAAATGTAACAGTAAAACATTTCTGTAAATATAAAATCGTATTTATCAATGGATGGATTTTGAAATATTTCAAAATATTTTTTTCATTTCAACAAAGTTTGTAATTTCGAGTACCTGTACTCGTTGAATACTTTTCAGAAATTTAAATAAGAGTTACAGTTTGAAATTGAAATAAGAATAAAACAAATATAATTAGATTAAAGTAGCTAAATAACCTAAAAATAAAATTAATAAAACTTTGGTATTTGTATTAAACCGATTATTTTTTGAGTAGAAAAGCTATTATTAATATAATAGAAAAAATACATGAAATTTATTTACAATCAATCTAAGCGGCGCATAAATTATAAAAATAATTAAAAACAAATTATATTATTGTCAGTTCGCGATTTGAGTATTATTTTTATTATTTACAGTTACAATGTTTGAAATGCAAAAACTTATAAAATAACATTTTTACAAAATATTATTTAAATTAAGTTAAATAAAAGTCTTAAGTTTTTATTGTGAGGTGACTGTCCAAGACATTTTTGGCAAAGTAATGTCAGTTGTTTTATTTAGATTAAGTAATTAAGTGCTCAGACTTTTAGATTAGGTATTCATTAATGAATAAAAATTGTTCACAAAATAAATCCAACATTGTACTAAATTGAGGATAACCACATGTTCCAATAAAATCATTTATAACAAACACACTAACATGTTAATAAAAAGTCTCCATTGATAGGAAAATCGTAAAAACAACCGGTTACTGTAACCGTGGGAGAAATTCAAAATTTTCCCAATAATCATTATACATTATTCACATAATCATTAAAATCGAATAATGTTTTTAACAATCATTAGATTCTATCGATAATAAAAAACTTAAAGAGATCCATCAAGGGAATTGATCGATTAGCAAAATGGAGAAATTATCTTAGAAAAAAATTTCTAATAAAATTTTTATTATCACCTTAATTAAATATACTTTCTAAAATGATTCATTACAATTGGACAATGAGTGTCGTTAATTTCATTATGTCTTTTGGACGTTATAGCACATTATTAATAATTAATTACAATAATAATAATGATAAGTCAGTCGAATTGTACAACCAGACTTCAGCCCGTAGTGACGTAGTGAGTGACTGACTCATTGAGCCCGTCACCACGCTGTGAGTCATAGCAACTCACTGTATACACACTCTTTCACAACAATTATAATTAACTATCGAATTTAAAGAGTACGTTGGCACAAATAAAGTCCACCATGTCACAGTGAGTCATTTTAAAGTCAGTAAGTGACTCACAATTTAATAGTTCACGTCTATCTAAACTCACAGAGACTCGCTCTAGTCCTTATATCACAAAAAAATTTCAATTCTATCTACAATTGTCACTAGTCTTATTTACACTTCACTTCACTTACACAACGTGCGTTTCACTTCTTTTATTGTACGATTCGTCTATGGTGACGTTCTGTTTCTTGTCTTTACGTATTGTACCATACTGTGGTACGTCTGACGTTAGATTTTGGACAGTGAGTATTTGACTCGAATTTGAGTTGTGCGGCGTGCTTGAGGATACTGGGCTGCCATACTGGTTACCGTATTTGTGCCTGGAGGGGTCTTTGAGTATGGACTGCGGCTGCTTCACTGACGGCGTTTGGGTTAGCTGAGGGTGCTGTAACAATTAAATTAGGATCAATATTGTATAGTTATTAACTATAGTGAAAATATCTGGTCTAAGTATAAGTGCTAGTTCCTAGGAAGTATACACTTGTAACGAGTTTAACAGCAATAAGTATTAGCACCACACAAACTAATGGTAAACGTAGCAACCGGGACTAACGCCTTAACGTACTTTCCGAATCATGGAGGACTAGAGAAAAAACAGTTCTGCAGAAACAAAAAATTGCAGCAAGGTTTTTTTGCTAGAGGTACAGTTGGCAAACAAACTTAAGGCATGTCTTATGATTAATAGACAATTGCAAAACCGTGGAATCACTCACGCTCTGGTACTAACTCACTGAGAAACAATACTACGAAGGTTAATGTAGGTCAAACCATATGTCACTTTGCATAAGTTCATCCTTTTCACTCGCTACCTTTCTCGCTCATCACTCACACAAAAATGATAATGGTTTGTTAACATTTATTCTTTATTAAACTTGACTCATGTATAAGCTCTGCAAGGTGGAAAGTCGCGGGACGAGCATTTTAGATTAGAAAGACTAATTTGCTTACTTTTTTTTACTAATTATTGTGTTATTAAAAGAAATAAGAAGCTCAAGGTCACTCAAAGGGCAATGGACAAGGCTATGTTTGGTGCTTCTCTGCGTAATCATATCAGAAATGATGAGATCCGCAGAAGAACTAAGGTCTCCGACATAGCCTACATAATTGCGAACCTTAAGTGGCAGTGGGCAGGGCACATTGCTAGGAGGTTGAGGTGGAAAGGTCCTCGAGTGGCCACCGCGTCAAGGGAGACGCAGCGTTGGTAGACCCCCACAAGGTGGACTGACGATCTGGTAAAGGTCGCGAGAAGCCTTGCGGGCAGCGCAGGACCGACCGGTTTGGAAATCCTTAGGGGAGGCCTATGTCCAACCGTTGGCAACCCTCAGCTGAATGATTAAAAAAATATTAGTTCACGAGTCAGGGTTTTAGGTAGTCAGGGAAAGTTTTTATAAAATAAGTTTAGCTACAAAACATTGCACTTTCTTCGGAATCTAAACCGAGGCCTTAAGATCTATGGAGGCGGTAATGTCAATTAAGTATTGCTCCTACAAATAAAGACATAAAATTGTTAACAAGTCTTGCTTTGTTACGCGAACTCTTTGTGAAAGTTGGTACAAAGGGAGCTGTTCAGAATGAACTTTAAATGTAAAGCAAACAAAAATTATTATTCTAAATTCTATGCAAAACATTGAAGGCTCCTAAATTTGTTTCGGCGTTTATAACTGTGCTCCTGTGTCCTAAGTAAACGGTATACTATGTTAAACATAATTATTTTACTAACTCCGCTGTTATGTTTTTTTGGGCAGCATTTTTTGGATTTCCATACGACCTTTCATTTCATCCCCACACTTGTTAAATTATAGCCTATATGTAATTCTGATGTATGAACTATAGACATTAATCAAAAATCAAATCATATCAAAAATGCTTTACTAGGCACAAAATGTTAGAGCAGAACCAATTAAACCATGTTGTCCGCAGGAAGTAATTCCATTTGTATTGTAAATTGTAAAGTTTTATTAAAATGGGTTCAGTTTTTGCGTGAAAGAGTAACGACACACATACTAATATCCATTCTCATACATCTATACAAACTGTCACATTTTGCTTCTAGTAGGATGAATTTATGAAATTGTGTTATTTTTATTTTCCATTGTTAAACAAACTTAATGCTTGATTGTAAATGACTTGTACTAATTACTTTTGTTTTTACTCAATTGAATTAATATTGACTTAATACAAATAATTTAAAATGATTCGTTAATTAGTTAACACTCCCACTGTCTCTGTGGCGCAGAGGATAGCGCGTTGGACTTCTAATCCAAAGGTCGTGGGTTCGATCCCCACCAGGGATGACAATATCTTTTTGGTTAGAAATGGCATTTATATAATACGGATCTTGTAATCGAAAATGTAAAATAAAAATAATAAATTGATAAATGACTAACAAATAATAATAAAAAAACATTGTTTTAAACACATTTTTTATATTAGTCGAGTCGTCGAGGATAATGAAGTATTAAGGTCAATTTTTTGTCTTAACCATTTGTTCGAGTTGAGACACCCAGATTTACCTATATATTTGTAAGGGGTAGTACCTCCACCTTACAGAAGACCATAGTCAAATACCACTACATTTTAGCGGTGTTTTGTTTAGTAAGTTGGAGCGTAAGGTTGCCAGAGCTCCACGAGGTGAGGGCGCGAGTGTCACGGCAGTGTTGCAAGCAACTATAGGCTACGGTGCCTTACCACCAGGCAAGCATAAATAAAATTGTGAACTTCTCAACTCACCTGTTGACAATTGCCCTGATGGAGAACTGTCACGTCTGGTGGCGGCACCGCCATCTTGTCCAACCTCTGTCGCCTCAGCGTGCCGCCAGAAGACTGTCTGTCTAGCGCTGTGGACAAGAACGGGCGTTAGATTCAAATCTAACAAGAAAGAAGAGAAGAGAAATAGGGATTTGTATGAACAAAAATGTAAAAATGTGTTTATACATTACCAGCTGTAATATTACCAAGACAACAATTTGGTGAATAATAATAGATAATAAACATATTTGTATACGACTAATGTAAATGAGGCTACATAATGGCCGGTTTCAATAACGACAGTTTCCCTTGGTAACGGTAGAATTTTGACATATTTTGTATATCTTATGACTACTAAACAAAAGTTAGTTTAGACTAGTGTGGCCGAAAAACATTGAAAGGCATGAAGGAATACTTTTCTTTTAATAACATTAGCAACTTTCATTTTACTGGATTTGATTGCCGTGACGGATGAGTTTGTACGAACCCCTCAGTACGCGCTTCCGAATCGCACTTGGCCATTAATTTTAACCCTCTCGGTATTTTACTGTGAATTTTTATCGATAACCGCGATCATAACATTACTTTTAATAAAACTAATAATTCAATTACATTTAGATGCTGCATAACCAACATACAGCGACAGTTAAGTAAGAAGCATTGGAGTATTCATCTGATAAGAAAATTAAACACATTCATAAAAAAAATCTCCAAATTCATTCAAGACTAACGGCCAGTTGCATCAAATTTAACATCTTACAATTTTGCATTTTGCAGCAAGTAAAGTAAATGTCAATGATAGTTCATAGGAATGGATTGTTCCGTTTTTAAATATAATTATATTTTTTTTTACGGAATTGTATAAAGTATAACGTATAACTTTGTACAATCGGCCGTAAGTAGTACTTAATTAACAAATCATAAATTATTCGTTATTAACTAAAAGAAAAACGCCATCCCTGGTGGGGATCGAACCCACGACCTTTGGATTAGAAGTCCAACGCGCTATCCGCTGCGCCACAGAGACATATTAACAACTAAGCTAATTAGTCTTAGGTATTCTTCAATAATATTGTTTTTTGAACTACGAATAATAATTACCAATTAAGGTAGCGACAAACAATTGAATCAATATTTGTACAATTTTAATTGAACTAGTATTTACCTTAAAATTAATTATGAATACATTATTCCAAACAAGGCACATTTTAAATGATTCCCAACTCTTTGCTACAGAGATAAATAAATTGGTAAATTCGTTTGTGTACTTTTTTTTGAAAATCGAACTGCTTCGCTAGTTTCTTCACGTACCATCTTCAGAGCTGGCGCACACTGGTGACTTTGGTCACGGTGGCTATTTCGTCACTCTCGTGGAATGTATGGAGATGCACCAAATGTCACCCACTTGTCACGTAACGTCCGCGCAGCTCCATACATATCCATGAGCTTGATAAGAGAGACGAAAAAGTCACGGTGACAAAAATCACGGTGACAAAAGTCACCAGTGCGCGCCTGCTCTATATAGATTTAGAATCTGTACATCGGTAATGTGAAAGAGATAGAGCATACTAACGCGTATATTATAGCGTGATAGAACGAAGATACCATTTTACGTACATTTAAATCGGCCTGTCAGTTTGTCACTGTCAGTTGAAAACTAAATAAATGATGCTTATTTGAACTTTATTTGGAGTTTCTCCCGATTTCTTGTTGTAAAAACACGTGTTGAGAGACTCCATTTTTAACCAAAATCTACCGTACAATCTTTTGTAACTTATAATAAAATTTTCACTTGACATTGGCAAAATGCATAATCTTTAAGATTTGCGAATGCCATTAATTAAGAATAGAATAGAATAGAACTTTATTTAAACTTTAGGGTTAATTTATAGTTTTATTTCTATTCCTTTTAACATAAATAAAGATATTCACTAAACATGTGTAAGAACATATTACAATAAGTCATATTTTTAATAGCTAGTATCAACATGCTTTGCCAGCACTACATGTAAAAATAAAAGAAAAGCGATATAGGTAAATTTAAAGTGAAGTACATGTAAAATTTTTGCAATAATGTGAACTTAAATTAAAAATTAGAATAGTCAAAATTAGAATCTCCGATAAAACCAAGTCAAATCAAAATTATGTATTATTTATGACAAGTCACGTACAATAAGTATCGATAAAATCATAAGGCAGAGCATAGTGTAATACTATTTGTCACGCACAAGCACATTGGTGCATTTCCTTTTTATTCTCGCCACGTAAGCTATTATAAATCTATGCGTTTACATATACGTAGGTATAAGCATTTTATGACAGTGACGATTAGAGTTTGTCCTTACCATCAAGTCCATAATTGAGTGGAGGGCTGGCAATATGCGAAGGCGAGCCCCCTGGTACTCCCCCGTTCATGAGGTGGGACTTAGGGTGCGGAGCCCCGTACTGCTGGGGCGGCGTCGGGGTCCGGCCCGCTTGCTACAGGAATAAAGAAACATGATGTATTAACACTTATTTTATATCATCAAAATGTCAGCCCAAGGATCTTCAACCCAATGGGAACCTGCGCTGCCTGCATCTATAGGCTTCCATACATACAGACAAAAGGCCCGTCTAATTTTGGGGTAAGCTTACAGAGCATTAACCTCATGCTCAACAAATGCAAATCCCGACAGCATCGAATTATAGAGCTTGACGTGGGCATGACCAGGAATCCATGGAACACCTGCAGCGACTGCGATTCTATAGCCAGGATTAGAATGAACATCCTGGGAATGGCTTACCCAAGGCTAGAGCACTACAGGCTCTTAAAGCCCATGGACATATTAATTTTGGTTCTTTGTTTGATTTTGAGGCCCATGGACATAGTTAGGCTGATGGCCTATATATTGAAGGACAGACAAGAGTAAAGGGAAGGGGAGACACAAAAGATCCCAATGGGTCGAGGTCGGGAGGAGACTATCATAAGATAAGATAAGATACATAAGTATTGGGTTCATCGTTAGCCTAGCGCGGTCAGAGCTGTTAATTAGGCACTGGGAGACCCACTAGAACACGAAGGCAATTAAATTAAGATAATCAGCTCCCTAATATTTATCAAAAAAGGTTTTAAAAACTCTTACCTGTTGAAGGTATTCGCCAATCAGAGGCGGGTAGGAGAGGTATCTGTCAGACGCCATGTTGTAGTAGGAGCCGTCTAAAGGCGGCATCGGACTTGGAGCTGGAACGTAGTTCGCTTTTCCTGCGGAAGAAAGAACTGATGATATTCCTATTCTTTTATTGTATAAATAATTTCACGGATTTTTCCATTCGTCACCAGTGGGAACAGAGCTAGTGGTGAGTATTGGGAATAATCTGATTTAATGGAAAAAGTCTATATTTGTACTTTCAAATCGTCGAGAACTTTCACATCTGCACCACAATATTGTCTAAATTTGAACGCAAATAATAAATGAAACCAACATGAAACTCAAGAACTCATGGTCTGTAATGAAACAGCTCGGTGTAGCTGTAATGTGATTTGCGATTTACGTTGCCCTATAATTCATTGAAATTGAAGGGCATACCTACGCTAACAACGTTTGATTGATGTTGATTCGCAATGATTTTGGTTCGAAACGTTGCTTAGATACTAAATAGGCATTTGATCTTCATTTCACCTGATGTAAACGATGTCAAGCCGAAGGGAACTTCTTATCACAACATTTCTAAACACAATAAGAGTAAAATGTAGCCTCAAAAAGTTGCTTCTTTTGGTGGCAGCAGGTTTTTGTGAATAAACTAAAGAATACAAAACCATGTAGGTACAATGATTCAGTAAATATTGTAGGTCTTTTGTTAGGGGACCTGATCTCAAACGGTTAAGCCACAACCTCAGGTGTTGCTGCTACATGGTGAAAAATTGTTACTATTACTCAGTGGCGGATTTACTAGTAGTCTTAGTAGGCTGGAGCCTAGGGCGGCAGATTTTAGGGGGCGGCAAATTGGGCCCAAATTTTTTATTACACAGAGAAAATATGCCACGAAAATTTTGATTTTTAAAAATCTGATGTAATGAGAAAGTTAGAGCACAATATAGTTGTTAATGTAATTAATATGATTGTGAACTAGGCTCGATGGAACTAGGGCAAAAACTAGGGTATCAAATTTCAGAAGTAAGTAGGGGCGGCAAAGATTTATTAGCCCACTGGCGACAAAAATTTATTAGCCTACTGGCGGCAAAGATTTATTAGCCTACGACGAAATTTGTAAATCCATAACTCCTATTACTACTAAGGGTTCTTACCAGCGCTTCGTCCTAAAGTGCTATGTCCACTAATATCCTTATGCCTGTGCGGATGAGGCAGCGTTCTCGCATGATCACCTTCGTACACCGCATAGTTAGGCGGCGGGTAGTCCAGTGGAGGAGGAATGACGAGGCCTTGATCGTCCATTAGGTATGCGTCGGTTTGCTGTTGAAAAAGCGAAAATTTACAATCGGAAAAACGAAAAAATATGTCACCGATTTGCCATGACATGATTTAATAGTACTGTTGTGAAATTTCCGTTTGCGATTTTTCTGCAAAGCTGTTTTGCAGTCGACCATTGGATTGTACAATGTACATAATATACCGATGTTACTATAAGTGGACGAAATCAATTCACCGTCAGAATAGATAATATAATACATTGGGTAATTTACATTCAACCATTTAGTTGTACTTACGAAAATGAAAAACATTTTTTTTATACAACTAGATAATAAACAAGCTGACGGTCCACCTGATGGTAAGTGGATACCGTCGACTATAAACACTGCAATAACAAGGAAAAATCACTTGGTATTGCAGGTGCGTTGTCATCCTGAGGCCTAAGATGAAATGCCTGCCATGCCCAGTAATTACACTGGCTACCTTTCCTTTCAATCCGAAACACAGCAAACTGTTTCATGGCTGAAATAGGAAAGGAGGTGGTTCTTACCCAGACACCCCTACATACAGATCTACCACCTAGTAAAAAAACTAATTTTCAAAAGTAAATTTCGTAAAAAATTGCCAGTGTAATGTCTTAATAGCAGGTCTTAATAGAAGATTTTTGCGTTAAGTCTAACATTGAAATTTAAATACTCAGTATCTTTATTGTAAATTTTTCTTTTTAGTATTTAGTACGTAAATTGATAGGTATTTTATAAAGACTCGTGTAAATAAATCTTCTTACCTGACTCAGCATATGCCTATTAGGCATCGAAGGCACCTCAGGAATCGGAGGAGGCGGTCGATCATCGCCGTCATCCTGAGAATACGTTTCCGATTTCTCGGAAACTGAGCTCAATGTTTCACCTGTCATCGTATCGTTATACGATGATGGTGCATACATCTCTATAGTTGCAGATTTAGATGATTGACCAGCTTGTTCTGTTGAAATTAGGTCATTAGATTAGTTTTATACTATTAATAAAATTGGCAGTACTAATTCTGTTTCCAAAGAAAAACTATCATTATTGTGAAATTTAATCTTGAATCCTATTTAATCAAAATCTTAGCTGCAATACTCATTTGAGACTATATAATTGTTTGTAATGGTGCTTTTGCTAAATCTGGAAACTTTATAATTGAATTTAGACGAGTTAAATTTGCAATACAATTACCACTTAAGTAATTTATAACACGAAAACGATTAACGTGTTAAATATTATCAAGCTACATTAACACAAATAACTAGTCTAGTTACAAAAAATACATACAAAACCAATATGGCAACAGAAAAAAAATCTCACCTTTCAGCCGTCTGGATCGTCGTTTCAAAACAAAACAAGCAACTAAAGCAGCATTTATCAACACCAATATAGCTCCAGTTATAGACACGTAGACTATCACGGATTTTGATGTATCCGGTGCTTCTACGTATTCCGTGGACACGACATTTAGCTCCCCTACTTCTGATGAAGCTAATAAAAGAAAAGAAGCAACTAAGAAGATTGTAGCAAATGAAAAATAAACTAAATAGAATTTGAAAATTATAGCACAAATTTTAGAGCTATCACATTTCGATCACACATTTATTTTAGAATTATGCAACGATAGCGAAAATTTTCAAATTCACATTAGGAGTCAACTTAAAACTAAAAAACAACATTCATCGTCTACTACTCAACATAAAGCTGAAATATAATTTCGATACATCAGCTTTATTTGAAAGCAAATGCCAATATTCCCAAACCTCTGATTCTCTTGTTGGTCCGTCGGTGCAGACAGAATCCGATCAGCAGTACATTTAAAAGGATCAATGCTGTTCCTACTATTGTGCCTGTTATTATGAACACTCCAGGTACATTATAGGCGTTATATTCCTCAGAACTAGACTGTACTGATGATGGGATAAAGTCTATGTTTGCATGAAAGAGGTAAGTCAAGTTTAGTATACTTAAATTAAAATATATCCAGTTTTCTACGGGGAATGGTTTAATTTTAAATATCTTAAAAATGTGACAAGGATGCTTTAGTTTTAAAGATTGCAACTTATGCACTATATCAACATTTTTCTATTTCGAAAATACTGCAGATTTTATAAATTCGTGTAAAAAGTATTAAGTCGTTAGCTGATACGAGAGCAGAGAACTTTCTATTTGTCATGATTTAGAAGTTGACGCTGAGTTTAGAAAATAAAGTCCAGTTGGAAAACTTTAGCGAGATACTAATTAATTGGTAAGTGGGAAATTCGACCAAACGTTGCTACTGTATTTTTAAACATTTTGGATTCTTTATATATTTTATATTCCCGTAATGCTGATCAAGTTGCCACAAACATTAAAATTTCTTTGATAGGTATTGAACGCCTGCAATATCAGAGTTTTAGGTAGGAGCTGAATGCAATTTCAATTACTGATAATGGTACATTCAAATAAGGTTTAATTAAACCTATTACTGAAATATCATATTCCGTAATCAATTTGCTATTGTAGACATACAATTGACATTATTATTGCGCGAAATTGTAACTGTCAGTGGCAAAACTAATCATCGGCGTATTCAATAGAAAACAAAGCTACAATAATTCTATTAATATTTCGGTGTGGAATATAGTTGGTTTTGGGAGTAAATAACATCTTGTTCATAAATGTAACGAACAGTGGCGTAACGGAAAATAATTGATTTTGTATTAATTCCTGTAGTAAGCAGATGTATTAAAGTTGATGTGCTTTATTGATAATAGATATCGGAAAACTTGGCTCGATGGTATACAACATTATGAATAGGTACTTCGAATCTGATCCTATTTTGATTTATAACCCTTAATAATTTGATTTTAAAATAATATTTACGATTTTTCTTTGGAACTATGTTAGTTCAAGTTTGAAAGGGATTTCCATACCAGCGGTTTTGCAGGACCGATATTTTGACTGTAAAGGAGAATGCCCAATTTACTATGGGACTTGGGCCATGATTGCGCTTTAATGAAGTTAGTGCCAAAGACTGGGGAAAAAATTATAATTTATGTAGGGAAAATATCATGAAATTATTTTTGGGGAGTTTTGAGAAATCGTAATTGTTATTAGTCATTTCGAGGTTACATTACTCTTACAATATATTCAAATAATTGACAGAATGACAGCTGTAGTTTTTTGTTTTTAAATTCTCCCTACTCAAGAGAAGGCAAAGGGGTTTACTAGCCCATACAGCCACGATGCAGCCACGCCTTCGGTATTTTTTTTCTTGAATTTTGTATTATAAGTTCTTTTTGCGAGATGACACCAGGATAAAAAACATAATTAAGCTTAATTTCATTGCTGTTTGTCCAATATTTTAAACAAGATCGTTTTTTAATGAAAATAACTAAGCAAGAATTTATGTGTACACAGCCACACATAAATTCTTTTGCCTTCCAAGTAAAGGGTAAAAAATATTTAGGAGGAAGTCAGTGCAGCATTAAAATAAAAATATTACTTTTTAACAACACAGTGCTTTGATATAAAAAATAAACAATAAGAAACCATAATTCGTTAGATTATTTTTGAGGTATATTTGGTTATTGCGCATTGTGGGCAGGTTTGGGCATTCTCCTTTGTAGTGGTTATTAAAAAAAATTGAAATTTGTCAACAAAAAAAAGTCATTTGCAGAGAAGCGAATGCCATTAATACGGGTTCTGTAAAATATATTACTTCTCGTGTGCGAATCATTTAAACATTTTTTCTATCTAAAATAGATTATTGAGCGTCGTAAATAGAACCGCAGATTCATTCAGTAAAGAAGGCTTTTTCGAACACAATTTTGCTAAACAGTCACAATTTTTATCTTATTTTGCACGAGCGCTTCATTCCAATTACTTTCACAAGCTTATCTGGCGTGTATTTTTATATCACTTTGTTATTTGAAACTAAAATATACGCCAGCTATGGTATACCAGCAAAAGTAATTTGATTAAAAAATAAATAATCCTCAACGTTCACTGCATACTTACTCAGCGTGGTTGCTTTAGTATCATCCGGCCTGTATTTGCTCTGGCCAATATTGTTGATCGCCATCACAGAGAATACGTAATCAGTGTTCTTATCCAAACCACCAATCGTATAATTGGTTGAATTCCTAGGCTTGACATCTTCGTACTTGTAGGAGTCATCGTAGATTTTTCTAGAAGGAATATTATTATGAGAATTCGAAAGAATATTCTAGAATCAGTACGGGTAATTGTGTTGTATTTTACTTACCTGTATCTAATTCTGAACCAAGATGACAATCCGCCGTCGAATCCGGGCTCCCATTGTAACGTGACCGAGTTGTATGTAACGTTGGTTACAGCCAATGATATTACTTGATCTGTAATAGAAATATTCTTGAATTTATTTTCCATCTACAACGAAGGCACACAATTGTATATAAATCGAAATGTGACTAGTTTGCTTTAGTTTGGTTAAAGTAAAAATTTATAAATCAATGGTTTATAAGCCACGAATTTTTGTGGACTTTTAGTAGGTATACTAAAGGTTTTAGTGTGGAATTCCCAACCAGGCAAGCGTAGTATAGGATGCTCTAAAGCTAAATGGAGTGACGATCTTCACAGAGTGGCTTGCAAATACTGAATAAGATTGGCTGAAAATCGGATTCAGTGACGGCTATTTAAGTGACTTATGTCCAGCAGACAGAAACAGGCTGCAAAACCCTCCGTAAAATCTAAGACTATGTTTGACACTATTCAACATACTACCTACACATTGAAATAAAGCATGCGGTTTCAATTTATTTAGATTTTTATGTATTGTTCCTTGATGAGCTTAATAGGAGGATGTTTTTTATGCTATATAGATGGAAATAAAATATGTGGCCTTCCTGATGGCAAGCGGTCACCGTAGTCTTTAGATGCTTTGCAACATCAAAACGTAACTCGCTACCCTATTGAAGGTCTGAATATCTTACTGACCGTCCAAAACACAACATCATAAAGTGAGTACCAGCTTGTTTCAGTGGAAGAATTTTGGGTCCCATATGTAAGACTACCGAAGTGAACAATGCACTAAGTAGCACCTTATGTTTTGGTCAGCATGATATAATGTATATAACATGGCCTGTCCATTATTTAATTTATATAAAGATTATTTTAAATGGCTTAATGTACTAGAAGGCTTAATGTAATTTTAAAAGGATAAGAATATTTTCCAATTTAGAACGAGACTTTGTAACAACATAAATGTTGCTGTAATGGAAACGTGAACTTAATATTCTTGACGATAGTTTCCAATATTGAATAGACTGTGTTTTCTTACCTGGTGCACTCGTAATATCCAGCTTCACTGAAGACGTACTAAATCCCATGTCGTTCCTAGCGCCACATTCGTACGAGCCATAATCGGATGACGTCACATCATTTATTAGCAAAACTGAGGTGTACGTTATGGCATCTAACTTGTGATACTCTGCGAAATACTTGGTGGAAGTATTTACTGGTAACTTAGCACCATTTTTCGACCAAGTGAAGTTTGGTGCAGGAGCTGCTTGGCATCTAGAATGTGATACAGTTGTTAGAAATTTTTCTAAAGAAGAATTAATTAGTAGAAATAATTATGATTTAAGAAAGAAACACACAAAAATTATTCTATGAATAGAGAATTAAATCTATATATTATTTTACATTAAATGATACATTGGCAAATGATTTTTTAATGAGTACAATTATGTATAATTGCTGACCGCTAGGGTTCTTTGCGTAGCTACCCTATGCCAATATTAACTTGCAGAGAAATGACACTTTGGTGTCTTTATGTAATCATGATTTTAAGTCACTGGAATAATTTCAACGTATCTTGAAACTCATTTTCAAATGAATAAACTTACTTGCAAGTCAATCTGCCAACATGCCCAATATTGGACGCCGATTTAGTCACACTTGGTGACGTGTCCATTTCTGGTTTAAATTTCACTACCAACATGACATTTTCCTTGGTCTCTCCACCGACACCATTGTTGACTACACATTGGAAGGTTCCAACGTCCTCTCTGGTAGCTTTTGGGATAGTTAAATAGCTGGTCGCGTTCTTTGGCTCAAAAGTGACAGTTTTGCTAGCCATGTCGTAATTTTTGCGCTCCCATCTGATGTGGTCAGAGTTGAGAGGGTTGCCTGAAAAGGAGTGACTTTGAAAAGAAGCTCGACCCATTTTCGAAGTGATGTGAGTGATATAAAATAAAAAAAGAATTAAAATTCAGAATCGCTAAATATATCTAAGCATTTAGACTATGTTGAAATAAATTACATTTCGTTATTTGCATTTCATAGAAAGATGTACACTTAAAGCAAATACCTATCGATTATTTGTAAATAAAAAAATGAAATTTCTTTCTAAAGAACTTATATGTTTTAGCGGACTTACCGGTAGCTGTGCAACTCAATATTGCATCTTCACTCGGACTTGCTATCCCACTCTGTGACGCAGATTTTATTCCAGCCGGATCTATAAAAAATTACAAATTTATTACTTCATAGTTTGATCGTCGCGTTACTGATAATGGCGCATGTAATCATAAGACAGTTGAAAATAACGAATTAGGGAATTAACACGATGAAGACATAAAATAAACAGCTATAGCTAATTTAGACACTTTATAACAACTCACAATGGACAGACACGGTGATGTTGACTGTAGACGCGCCTTGGGAGTTGACGGCCTCGCACGTGTACATACCAGCGTCGTTGCGCGACAAACGCGTCATATTCAACATGCTGCCTTCTGATATTATTCTGTCGTCTGTAAGTAAGTCTTTGGTTAGTTACCGAAGCGAACGAAAGGTTATTTATTTTAGAATAAAGATCTTTTGTTATTTTATCGTCTAGCCTGAAGTAAGATAAGATCTATTTGTTTAGGCATTGAGTAGGTGTATTAGTCAATGTCTGAAGAAATAGCTAGATTAATTCGTTATTTCGCACAAATAAGACATAATATAAAAATTGCGTTGTTCTATCTTTAGCCTGCTTATTTATAAAACACTCTATAAGTCTGTTCCCAGATTTTCACAAGCCGATTAATCGAGGCTATATGTAAAAATGTATGAAATCAATACCTAGCTAACCAATACTATTTTTTTACTTTTGCCTTTCTTACTTAGGTTCTTTTTAGGACTATTTCTGATAGGCGATAGAAATAGGCCTAGAAATAGGTTCCATTTGGGTTTCATTCTTTGATATTCATCCTTCTGATATTTTATTCATTTGCAATCGTTAACCAATCCGCAATAAAACAACCTATTGATTGCCCTAAAAACTTATAGATGATGTACTTACTGCCACTACTATACGAAGATTGCGTGATTGGCATTCCATCCTTAGTCCAGGTATACGTTATGCTACTAGGATTACCATCAGCCCTCAACATTATAATCAGAGGTTCATTTTCTTCACCAACAACCGTTTCTGGTGTCGTTTCGTCGAATATCGGAGCGTCTGCAAAATAGTCGTAATTTATTTACACTTACTTATTGTACACCAACAAATGAAATACGTTATACAAATACAATTCCGTTTGTGGAATAATTCATTAAAACATTTATAAGATCTATATTACCTAATTGCGTAAATGCCTTTAAAATTTTCTATTTTCTCTTAAATGTAATGGAAGAAGTCTGAAGCCTGATTATGGTAAGTATACTAAAAGAATTAGAGACAAGTGTGCGCCCGTGTTTCCGAACTGAGTCATATTGCATTGATAATGAAGTTATCAATATTATGAAAGTTAGGTCATTGACTGTCATCTTCTACAAGATAAGATTGTTAGTACTGCAAGGATGAAAAATACAACTATTGCTGAATTATGAAATATTATAACTGCAAAATCATACTTACACAAAACTTTCAGGCTTAAAGCATCATGGACACTGCGCTGCAGTGCTTCGTTCATAGCCTGACATGTATACACAGCTCCGTTCATATTTTTCGTAATGTTCAATTTTAGTTCTATCGTCGATACTGTACCGCCATGTAGACCTTTCTTTAGTTGCATAGGTTGACCTGAAAAAAACATTCGAATAAATACCTGACCCAGAAAGTGCAAACTTAATAATTATGAAGGTTAATAATAACTTCACTCGAAGCCTTTGCTATCTCGAAATCTGTCCTGCTCTTCCACTTTCAACCTCAGGAATTTTAATTAAACCGAACATCTTTTCTAAAAAAAATAATAGAAAAAGGTGAAAGATTGGAGAAACTTGAATAATTGAAGCTTTAAAAAAATGCACACTACATTTAAGAAACTTGAGTAATTAAACTGTTAAATGCACCAAAATATGGCTTAACATATTTTCACTCTACTATATATGATAATGATACTAAGATCCTTATTAGCTAAGATCCTAAAGAATGATAAATATCTAATGTTGGAAAGTCTATGTCATCATGTAATAGCGTCGAACGGGTAGACATCAGCTCAACTGAAAGTAAATAATGGCGATGATTTACTTTCAGTTGAACTGATGTCTGTTTTAGTTGCGTGACATAACTTTAAGTAGGTAATGAATAGGCTCTTTTCTTCTACGCCCCTTAATTGTATATAGTCGGAAATATTGCTCTTGAAACCCACAAAGAGTTTATTACGAATACAAACAGATTAAATAGATTAATTTTTTTCTGAATAAATACAAATTAAGATTACCTATTATACTATAAATCCATTGAAACGCGCAAAGACGAAGCGTGATTACCCGAGACATCGAGTAATTGAATATTCTCGCTGAATATGAACTATAAACAGGTATATCTTAATTAACGTGATAAACAGTTAATTAAAGCTGGGATAATTTAGTTTGTTACAATCTAGCAATTTCTTGTTACTAAGGTATAGTACAATTTTGATGTTTAGCGTAGGAATGGATTGTAACTGTTTTGAAAACATTCACAGATTCCAGAAATGTCAATAATTTTGATCTGGAACCAGTAACTAACAACTATAGCACTAATGTAACTGATGAAATTTTAAATAAAATAACAAATGCTAAAATACCCGTGGCCCGAGATGTGCACCCATGAAATGAAAATTTCGCAATAAGACTTGGAAGTATGCTAATTTGATCCTACTGAACATAATGTGACTTGAAAAACACCCAATATAACATTTTCAAGATCCAATGCCACAGTTTTTCAAAAACCCTACAACATTTAGCTTATTATTTGGTCTTCATTTTTACCTTGTACTGGTATTCCATCTCGCCACCATGAGAGAGTAGCTGGGGGGTTGCTTGATGCAGCATCACAGTACAACGTAGCTTCATTACCAGGTTTCAGTTCTTCGGGTTCAGCTCTGACTTTAACAGCTTCTGGTGCAACTGCAATGGGAAAATTAAATTAGTTCTTTTCTTGCAGTGAAATTAGTTCAAAATTGGAGTAAGTGTTATTAGTCGCAAGTTAATATCCTATAGGCGCTTGTAATACTATAATGTTACTCATCCCTGCAACTCTGACCCTGAGCTTAATAAAACTTGCTCATCGACAGTAACACAATACTACGAAAGGGCAGAGCTATTTATCTGCTGCGTTTGGTAAGAAGACTTCCCAATTATTTATTTCAAAAACATTTCGCTTATGTTATAGATTGTAGGAAAGTTTATCATAACAGTATTAATATTTCATGATCGAAGCCTCCCAGGAGAGTAGCTCATAGCTCGCCAAGTGAGCATTATGTGGATGGATAATGTTAAATCATGACCTATTTAGAGATTTTCTTATGTAGTAAGCTCAAGGCCATGATTTGATATATTGAAAAAATATAAAGAAAAAAAAATAGTTATAATGAAATTCACTAAGTTCTTTTCTCTGAATAAGGTTAATATTCTAAGTGAGCATTATGTGGATGGATAATGTTAAATCATGACCTATTTAGAGATTTTCTTATGTAGTAAGCTCAAGGCCATGATTTGATATATTGAAAAAATATAAAGAAAAAAAAATAGTTATAATGAAATTCACTAAGTTCTTTTCTCTGAATAAGGTTAATATTCAGGTTCTTTTAGTCTTTATGACATCAGAACACGATAGATTGTAAAACAAATGGCTAGCTATTCAAGATAAAAACAAATAGAGTTCCGCAGAAAATTTGCTTTCCATACTTTTTGGTGAATTGGTCCTAGCTGATATTATTATGAACACTATTGCATATCATTTTATCACAGTTGTCTTTGGCTAAAACATCACAGAAAAAACATAGTGGAATTGGTATTAATGTTGATTTCAGATTAAATTGTAATTAGGTATACGTAACGAGAAAGGATCATTGATATTTTTTTTTTATAAATGTGATGACTTTTACAAATTCACGAATAGTTAAGATTTGGAGTCAACAATGTAAGTAAGTTCGAACAAACAAAATAATCCGAAAGTATTTCGAACAACTCTCAAAACACAAATGCAAAGATTTGTCCAAACTAGACACCAAATGATTGTACCTACTGGAATTTAAATAACAATTTAAATTATGGAAGTGAGAGATTTCCAGTCTTAATTACAGGTTGCTCATTACAAATTCAAATTAATCAAAGCAATATGAATTCCCTCCATTCTTGGAAAGTTCAATGTAAATCATTATTATACGGGAATTAAAAATTTTATGAATGCAAAACTGATTTTTTAAATAAAATTACGATCATCGTTTATGCACGAATGATATTAAATCAAATATTAACTGAATTTTAATTGGTAATTATCATACATAAAAGATCCGACCGAATAAATTTTTCAAAAACTTATCGCATATAATTTATTAAAGAATAATGATACTTTTATACTCAAAGAAGTATTTTATGGATCAACAACTAAAAATAATAATGAAATGGAAACAAAGATATACGTCTAAGTCTTAAGCCTGAATAAAAGAGATCACAAGGATAAGGTAATTCGAAGTCAGGGTATTGATTGAACACAGAATGCTTAACAATTCAATGACAGGTATAATATAATACGATCATAGGGAATCTGACCGTTGCGTTGGTATTTGGATTTAATGGCTCCAAACATATTATTATATTGCCTGCATTGTGAACTTTGGATAATGGGTGAGTGATAATGGTCTTTCTGAAACCTCTACAGAATTATTCGGAAAACTTCGTTTGATAATTATTGTACACTTTATGTTCCTAAGTTTTGTGTTTGCTGAAATAAGTATTATGGAAATGAATTTTAAAATAAAATTCAGCATCATCTTATTGTAAAATCTGCTTAACAAAGATTGCACTAGATCAGCAGTCTTAGCACTGACTCAAAAATACAAGGGTTTCTGAGAAAGTACAAAATTTTACTCCTGTTATGTATTATTATTTATATTGATGTTGGTGCGTTTATTTACGATGCGATGATGTTGGAAGTTTTGGACCATATGTTTTACAAAAAAACAAAATGAGGAATACATCCAAGGTGGCTTGAAAGTATCACCAGTGGTAGAAAGATTGAGACACATGTGATGAGAAGAGATGATGAGCATGTTACAGAGAAAGAATGTAGATGGTATAGAGGGAGAGGTAGATCGAAGAAAAGACGGATAGACTATGATATGAAAAATGATATAATCAAATAAGGATGTTGATGTTCAGATGACGGCTGATCGAGAAGGATAAACAGAAAACATATTAACAGACTCCAAATTGTATTAGAAACAGGTAAGGCAAATGATGATGCTGTATTAGTAATAATGAACTCACAGTGTACGTTAAGGGTCACCGTCTCAAACAGTGGTATTTCCGTAGCACTGTTGGTAGCTTCGCATCGGTACTGCGCTTGGTTGTCTGTCACGTTGGTCAGGATGGAAATCTCGGCGGACACTGACTTGTCGCTTGTTTTCGTAACTGAATGGATCTGCGGAAAAAAATATAAGTTTTAGAAAGCAATTCCTACAAAAGAAACCTTTATTTAGCATATGAAATTTGTTTCAAAATTATCAAATATTTGTAATCTCGAAGTCCTCTGTCATTTTCAAAGCAGGTTAAACTGTTGTTGTCTGTTGTTGTTGTAACTGACCTTCTCTACCTAATATGAATTGGCCAGCTTGGAAGCGTTACACTGCACTCAAGAATTTCATTATTATGGAAAGCATTTGTCCTGAGTTCGACGTATAATTATAATGAGGCTACTGATAAATAAAAAGACACATTATTTTATACCTTCCATGTCCTTGCTGTCAAGATATCCGTTGGATGGGAAGCTTGTTATATAATCTCAAGGCAATTTCAAAAGTCAATATTTTCATTATCAACTCGTTGTCTAGTAAATTAATTAACAAAGCCTTCACCCTACTCACCTTTTTGTCATTCTTGAACCAAGTAAGCGTAGCCAGGGGGTTGCCTCCTGATGATATACAAGACAGCTTCTGTACTGTTCCTGCTGAGAGCGTTGTTCCTGGTATGTAGCCGGTAATCATAGGCGCTGATGGAGGATCTGAAAGGAGAAGAAAGAATTAGACTTGTGATAGATTTAGAGAAGCACCTATAATGGATTTAGTTAGCTATTAAATATATGTTTTCTGTTACATATCTACCCGTTTTAAATGTTACACTTATGTCAGTTATGGGTCAAATCAATAACATATGTTATTAATATTAGCATAGTAAATAATATTTTTGTATCCAATTTCTATTGGATCATTTTTGTAATTTGCCAGCAATGGGATCTGTACGTATGCAAAAATTTTGAATAGTAATAAAAATTCTAATCAATTGATATATGCAGGCATGTTTATCGCTATTAGGACCATATTATTTATGTCTCTCTTTAAATAACTAAGTTTGTTTAGTTTGGTACGGTTTCTATTTTTACTTTCCATTTTCGGTTTATTTCATTTCTAGCGAATGTTTTGTAAAAATGCGCAATGTATTCTTTCACCTTTTCTTATTCACCTTCCAACTTTTCCTTCCCTCTCGTAAAGTTAACCCTGATTATGATTCCGCGTGCAAAGTTCAACTTAAAACGGAACTCCGAAGTCGAATCTCGCGGAACCAAAAAGTTCGAGATGCCGATAATCCAGACATAATCCGTATCGAAAATCACAGGAGATACCAATAAATACCGCTTACAATATCGGATGGCCGATCATTTGATATTCGGGTCACGTGCACATGGAATCAGCATTCGCGCGACATTGCCATTGGCTACATGTGCCCGTAATTTCTGCTGTGGCTCCTCGCCTATGTTATTAGTAACTGATATGTGATTGGAAAATTTAATTGTATCATCTAAATTTTGCTGTATTTCAACCAACGAGGAAATTTGGCGGAGTCCCTCTGATAGCACCTCGTTTGTTAACTAAATAGATCCCATACATAATATTGAGAAAATGTTAACTTGAAAATTATTCCGAATGTCTTATGTTGATTGTAAAAAAATATAAAAAGAGAATAATGGGTAAAAAGTTTTAAACATAATCATTGTTGAAAGTATTTATAATTGATTTTAAATAGGCACGGGAAAAGAGAAAGAAAAATATGCAATCCACGTTGAATGGTTTTAAATGGCCCAACGAGTCGAACGGGAGACGTCGTAAAGCGACGTAGTACCTTACATTGGTCATCTTGAATGCTCAGTGTTCTTGGGAATTACTTTTGCTGAGATGATTTTGAGTATAACATCTGTCTTGGTTGTTGGTTTCGATATTTACTGAAGGATTATTAGATTTTAGGTTTGGTGCCCCTTTTAATACATACAGACACATTAGCTGTCTCAAATTCATTGGCGATACTATCATCGTACTTTAGTTATTGTTATTGTCTTTCTTCACTTAACCTTAACAAATCCCAATAGTATTGTACAACGATAGGAGGGTACTGGCTTTTGTAACACATGTTATTCTATCTCAGAATTCAGGGCTACATTCATCTTTGTATTGGTGATTGTTACAAACATTTTTTCTTTTTTATGTACCTAGGCGACAGGCCGGCAATCTCTCACTATTTGGACTGCATTTGTGTAACTAAACGTTACCAGAAGCTCTGTTCAGCTACTTTTGAGATTCTGAGCATGATTATACAATGTTGTATGTATGTATATTATGGAATTGCTTCTATTTAAATCAGATTCTTAGAGAGGTAGAACACAGAAGATTAGCAAATCGATATCAGAATGGCTTTAATCCAGAACTTGAATAGAATAGAATGATTATTGCATACATATTACAAACTGGGTTTATTGCTATGTTTACAGTTACCATTTTCGGGTATAGAATGCCAAAAATAAAATTATAAAATTCTGATTATTATAACACATACTATTTATATTAATATCTATTGTTTGCTTTTAGTTTATTGTCAAATAATACAAATTGTATGCACTATGTTCCTCTTCCATGCTGTTGTTCCTCTTCTACTATATTATGAGTAACTGATTAAGTATTGGATTTAATTTTGTATTTATTTAGGACAACAAACAGTCTTATAATATGTGTTCCTTAAGTAAATACTGATATAAATATACAACATTGTAAGACCAACATCGTTGGTCACATATTGTTTTAGTAAGTTTTAGTAACCCATCATAAGTTTTATGTTAAGAGATGGCAAACAAGCTTGCGGCCCACCTGATGTTAAGTGGTCACCGCCGCCTATAGACACTTGCAATATTAAGTGTAAATCACTTAACACCGCAAGTGCGTTTGCCATCCTGGGGACTAAGATGATATGCCCTCCATGCCCAGTAATTACGTAAATCTGCACGAAGTATAACGAAATTAACGCGAAATCTCCCGACATGGACATTACAATCGGTTTATAAGATAATGATGTTGAAACAGTTTCATCTAAGCCAACCATAAGGTATTTGCATGGAAAGGAATCTAATCTTTTGCTTTTGTGCAAATAAGGAATCAGGAATGTCGACAAATTATTTAGTTAGTAGTTAGAATAAAGTAGGTAAATACTGAATCAAGACTCTGTATTAAGAATGCTGTGTAAGCCCATAAAAGGCCAGAGCATAAGTATGTTTATAATTAGAAAATTTATTTATCTTGTGTGTATGTGTAAGCTTACCTAAATAAATAAATAAACTGAATCAAGTGGTTGTGTTCTTACAAAGTTATAAAATATCATCCCAATATCCCATTTCCCTAATAGAAATAAATCACTAGTTTTGTCCAATTTCGAATATTTGAGTTGCGATTTAAGCAATAACTTTAGCGTCAAAAGCTTCAAAGCTGCGTGGCCACTTAATATGCTATCCAAAAGCCTTATTTAAGAGTCAGTTATAGAGGCATAATTAAACATAAACCCATACAAACAAGCCGGAACACGTCCCAATTACAGCAGAAACTAGGGTAGGAGGGCCCATTATTTTAATTACTACCCGCCATAACTAGATTCTCATTAATGTTGTGTATTTTAGATGGGGTCATGGTAACCGATAGGAAAAACTTCTTGCGAATTTTGCAAAGTCAATAAGGAAATGTTCTGGGATTAAATTGCCTATACCTAGAGGAACTCCTTATTAATTCCTGTTTTCTGTTATTTAGCATTATTATATTGCAGCGGATAGCAAAAGAAGCATTGATGGACGAATGTGTATCAATGCCTAGTTGTGGCCAAGGCTTGTATAGTACTTTTCTCAGATAATGCGCGGAAATAAAAATACTATTATTTTTCTTAATCAATGTCGAGCAACGAACAACAATAATTTTCAACGCGCCAAAGTATTCCATTTCTTTTTTTAAAAAACAGCTTTCTATTTGTAAGCCAGTTCGAAGTTTAAATAAAACCTTTGATTAATTATCTCCTTGGTTGCCATGTTTCAAAGTAAAAGATCGTTCCATTTTTAAATTACACAGTAGATACACAGAGTAATTAATAAACAGAAATAAACCCTATATGGGTCAAGTAAATTATCTAAGGTTTACATAGTAACTTATTTGGCCGCTAAAACACGACAGATTTTTATACAACTTCTGAAATATTGCTAAAATTTCCAAACATGTTTAAGATAAAGCCATATACAGTATTTATCTTACGAACTTTGATTGTGGGAGTAAAATCTGCAAATAAATTTCGCATTAAAAATGGTAATTTTTATTCATATTAATATATCTATTGACCTGTAGAGATGATTTGCAGTCATTACGAAATTGTAAGCTGTGGAGTTTCTTTCGCCATTTCTTCTTGGGCCTATTGGCTACACATTAATAGTGTAAAATTAAATCTGTAACATTCCAAATGCCAAACATAAAATTCATTCACACAAAATGTACCTAATTTTAATCAATCATCCCCAGGCCGACCCCAGAGGGTGATTGTCAAATCCATATTTGATTAATTGGGTGGAAGTATCAATGTTTTGATATTGTTATCCCCCGTGTAATAGTCTGATCTGTTATCGTGACTTAATGTTTATGTGACGTGTAATTACGTATAATATTGTCTGTTGACGCAAGTTCTAATGATCCAATTAAGCTCAATTTCTAACGAAGAATGCACGAAGAATGTTTTGATAAAATGACTTAATTGTAGATTAATTAATTTGTATTAGATACCCCGAATATATCATATATTCGGGGTATCTAATACAAATTAATAGACAAGTGTTACGTGTAATGTAAGATTACGTGTAATTTAGCATATATCAGTCGCGTGGATGGCACGCGAACACAACGCGGAACATGTAACATGAATCTTGGTCAAGAGCTGTTCCACTCAGTTGCTACGAACATGCCAAATAGGAAGGTCGTGATAGCTGGCGCTACTTTTGTTATTATGTATTTAGCTGTAGACTGAAAAAAACGTTTGGTGTGAAATCCATGTCGACCACATGACACAACCGTCATGAATGCCGCCCAAACAAACGCTGCGAGCGGCTTTGTGTCTTTGTGTTCGTACTAACCGACTAAAACCGACCGCCAGCTGATGGGTCATAGCGACTCAAACGAGCGTTACATGTAACGCTTGTATGGGTTCGTTCGTAGAATTTTTCACATTAGTTATAAACGAACAATTAAGATATTTTGTTTGTATATTACATATAAAAAATTCTAAATTATTATTTACATTTACCTATTCAGTTATCTAGTATCCACATCACAAGCACTTAATGGTAGGTCATAAAAAAATCGGGAGTGGGCGCCTCTTGACTTTCTCGTATACCGGAAACGACTCAAAAGTTGATAGAAACCTTATATTTGTCACCCATCCCAGTACCAACTGCGCACTTGGTAGCTTAACTTTCGTGATCGACGATACAAAAGTTGTAAGAAAACTTATATTTTGATGTCATACATGCATGTTAAATTTGGTTGCAATAAGTTAAAGCATACTCGAGTTATCGTACTAACGCACAGACACACACACAGACATAATTCCAAAAACGGTATTTTTGGACTCAGGGTCCAAAACGTGTAAATTTTTTGACGACTACAAGACTTCCTATAGAGAGTAGTAAGAATAGGTACTTTTCTTTGATAACATTTTATTTATCCCTATATTGTTTCCGCTAGTCCTCTGGCAGCACCCTGTATAGCCATTAAATCAACTTCTAGCTGCATATCCACAGGGGTTGGACAATTTGTCACGGTGCCAATGCTTTTGACAAAGCACTTGGCTTATGTTATATACGACAACTTAATCATAATTTACTGAAGTTTTGCTTAACTAAGAATAAGCTATTTACGGGCTAAGTTTCAGTTAGGTCCAATTTACACTGCAGGCGAAGCGAAGGGAAGAGAATTTTGGAAATTAAATTATAGTTTTTTTTAATGGTTTTGGTTGTCAGAGAACAATACGGATTGCCTGATGGTAAGTAGTCACCATAGCCTACAACCCCGATTTGATTTGATTTGATTTGATTTTATTTAACTGTGGTCTTCAGATATAAGGTGGAGGTCTATCCCAGGTCTTTCTCTGTGACCTCAACTAAAATTATATATATTAGGGGTTTGCCGTTTTGAATGGAGAATTTAATGAAAATTCATTTTTCCATACAAATATATTTGCGATTTTTTAAGGAACCACAAATCTAAATTTTATGTAATTTTGTGGATATATTAACACAACATTAAGCTATAGGATACATAGAGAAATAAATTGTGAATTGATATTTGTAAAATAATATTCATATTTTTATAACGGAGACGGGCACCTTTTAGCACGAGCTGTTTTTGAAGATGTATTTCTAGTGAAAAAAATACAAATATGAATAAAATTCTATACATAAATATAAGTCCTTGTAATGAAGTTTAAAATAAAAAAAGAATAATGGACATAGCTATTGTATTATAGGAATTATACACTAATGAATAATGAGGAAAAAATCGGCAATTTCATTCTTTAACCCCTATTATATATAGAACTAAAAACCAGTTTAGTTCTATATACCAATATATAATTTCGCTATATTCGCCAACAATCGACTCTAACAACTCGCAATTCGAGTCGCTCGTCGCTCGTGTGTTCAAAATCGATTCACGGAAGCAACGTTTCCCGATTACTTAGATCCATTCTGATAATGACAATCGATTTCATACGAATCGCTAAGCCATAATACCGGCCATATGTAAGCAAAACATTGTAATAGCATTCTCTGTGTGATTGATGATTTTTGCTACACAGTTGACTGCGTAGTGTAAAGAAATACAGTATGTCACTTAAGGGTGGACGAGCTATCCTGCTATCTGATGGAAGATACGTCGGGCGTTACATTTTTTGATACACTAACGCATAATACGGCACAATTGGTGTTAGGTTGTACGTTTTAAGGAAGTTTTGAAAGATATACTGAAAAAAATTGAGAAAGGGGTGCTTTTTTATACCACATTGGTGGCAAACAAGCATACGGTCCGCCTGATGGTAAGCGGTTACAGCAGCCTATGGACACTCGCAATACCAGGGGTATCATACGTGCGTTGCCGACCTAACAAAAACTTTTTCACACCTTTCTTGAAGACACCCATGTTGTAGTCCTTAGGGAAAACCTCGACAGGGAGTTCATTCCACAACCGAAGCGTACGCGGAAGAAAATTTCCTCTGAAACGCACAGTACGTGACCAACTCGGTTCCAGTGTGTGAGGATGAATACCTGCCGATGGCGAGCGGTGCTCAAGTAGATTGAAAAAAAGGATGGATGAATCCGAAGTGAACGGAGATGCAGGACGGGGAAGACACATTATGGAGCAATAAACAATTTGATTTGATTTGATTGACGCCGTCGTGGTGGAGTAGTCAGTAAAGCTGGCTACGCATCCTGCAGTCCGGGTTCTTGAACAAGGGCAAGATCAGAACAGTGGCGCACTCAACGTGTGTTTTGGTTAGGGATAGGGATTACGTCTATTGCTGTACTGGTGTAACGGTTACCTTCCAGAGCCGTGGGTCTTAGTTTTTAAGAAAAACCGTCTCGCGTGTCTTCTCACAAATCTTCTAATTTTTTTTTATTATATCCTAAATTTAATATTTAATAAAAATATTAAATTTAGGATATAATAAAAAAAACAATTTAATTTTTTTTTTGTAATTAACGCTACTTAGAATAGAAAATATTAAATTAAATTGTAATTCGCAGGATATAATTAATATTATTGTTGAGGTTTAATGTAAAGGCTAGTTAATATTTCACCCCATTTTTTTTTTGCGCCTTATTTTATTATATTCCCAATATTGCGAAATTTAATTTCCTAAATCGATAAATCAATTACTTAAAAATAAATTTATATAATGATCTTAACAATAATTCACTTTGAGGTTTTCTTTATTTCAAATTTGTCCTCAGATTATGTCTGTGTTTCTTCACATCATGTACGGTAACATCATAAAGTTTGCTCTACTAGTGTTCGTTACACTGTGCCATCTAGCAATATTTAGTATACAGTTTTTCCCCTACGTAATGTGTCTGTAAGGCATTCGCAAACGGACAGAGAAATGTTGGAATACTACATGTGGATTCCTTTGTTGCGTCATAATGGCGTTGAACATCGAGAAACCTGGATACATAACAACTACGATTACAAAGGTGAGGCGACTTTTTCTGTGGATTAGAAAAATATGGGTGACTGTTTTGTTTCTGTTATGGCATATCTCAATTTTGATATAAAAATAGGTACTAGTGACAAAATAAGTTGGTATTTTTTATTTGCTTTAGTTTCATTTAAGTATCTTCATCAGTGTCATTCAGTATTAAGAATCTTTTTAGAAATTATGTTTTCCGTTATAGTCAACAGTATTTAGGTAATGTTTGTCAAACACAACTTTAAAATAAATAAGCGAATTCACTATTTGGTTTTACAAGATTGCTTTTCCTTATCGCTTATGCAAATGACGGCAATTTAATTATGAAAATGCACAGTTTAATTAGGTCTATAAGTCATTAATAATACTTTTCAAAAAATCACGAAAATTAATTAAAAACTATCAATGAATTAATCACGAAATCACACTTTTAAATCACAAGCAAAGGCGACTAGTACATACAGCCGGAACTGTCAACGAAAAAACTCACTAAAACCTCGTTCAAGCACTTGGCAGCCCTGCAAGGGTTGTCACCGCTCTGGCCGTAATAGTGAGCAATTAATTCACGCGACGTCCGCGGTCTCATTAAAGTAATGAGGCTGGAACATGGCATAAAGGGTGTGTTTATGTGGACCTGTGTAATAAAGCGAAGTACTGGTTAGGAAGAAGTAGTACCTACATAATGTGAATGAGCGGTTCGGGTGCTTTTAGGAGAAACCGCTGTTGTGTTTCCTTCATCGGTATCAGATCTTGAGATATCCAGTTCGATCTCCTGGTTTCTTAATACAAAGAGATCTAGAAATCATTTAGTTATGGACTTAAATATCGCACTTATTGTATCAATAGTCACCATTCTTTGTCAGTCTCATCAACAGCTCATATAATATCCCCACCTCGGGCTCGAGCCTACCCCACATTAGGGGCGATTAGGCTTGGCCAAGTGCGGGTTGGTCGACTTCACACACAACCTAAGAATTTCTTCATAGGTGTGTGCAGGTTTCCTCACGATGTTTTCCTTCAACGTAAAATCGTCGATTAAACGTACATATGAATTCAAAATTTGAAAACACATTGGTACGTGGCGACGATCGAACCAGTGCCTCCCGGGTGGGAGACGACGCTCTTAAGCACTACGCCACCGACGCTTCAACGACGATAAAAAGTAAGTGACTCCGTCCAAACGACCAAAAGAAAAACAAACAGAAACGTTGTATTTTTTACTTCATCAAGTCAGTAAATATTTAAAAAGGTACAGAGCTTCTAAGTTCAGAAGTGGGGCCTTGAGATGTCACTAACTTGTTAGTGACAATTTGCGACAGCGTGACGTCACACGACATTTCAACGCACTGTATCATCAGCATTATTGGTTTACGTACTAATAAATTTTATTTCTTGTTTTATGTGACGGACTAAACAGAAATTTTCAATTATTACTTCATATTTTTCAGTTTACTAGGTTGTAGACCCATATCACCCGTGCCCATATGTAGGGTCGTCTGGGTAGGTACCACCGTCTTTCTTATTTCTGCCGTGAAGCAGTTCGCTGTGTTTCGGATTGAAGGGAAAGGTAGCCAGTGTAATTACTGGGCAAGGAAGGCATATCATCTTAGTACCCAGGATGGCAATGCACTTGCAGTACCCTAAACAAGTAAGCAAGTGTCTATAGGTGACAGTAATCACTTAAACGGCACTTAAGGCGACGGTAACTACGCCATCTCGTAGTATAAAAAAAAAACTAATATTCTATTTGTTTTTTTCTAAGTCTACTTGGTTAATTACTATCATCTTATTAAAGTCGAATTATTAGTATAACAATTCAGTTAGAAGCGTTGTTATAATTATTCGATAGTTATATGTACTCGTATACACGTAGATAAGGTCACGATAGGGTAGCTAGCCTGATGGCATACCATCATTAATTCTTTATCTAAGGCGACTAAACATTTTCTTTCATTTATTATGCTCTCAATTTGAAGTTGGTAATAATTGGTATGCATATTATTATTATGTTTCATCAAAGAAGCTTAACATCTTTAATTCTAATTTGAATCCAATTTTCAGCAACCAAATTGCCAGAAAGTACTTGAACATCATCAAATTAACATTGCAGATACTAGACTAATGGTGTAGCGAAATATCTCGATGAATAAACATGAGTTTCTAATTTGCTACCTAAATTAAAATAGTCTTAGAATAACTCCAAAACCGTATTACTTCAATTATTAAATTTATTCACGAGAAATAATACTTCAATATTTTTGAGACATCTCACTAATGTTTTGGTAACAAAATCTGGTGTTATAATATTCTGATTTGTTTTTATATGTTTTGTTTTTATAACATTGTCATTAAAATTGTATGTTTATGAAATGATGAAATAAATTATAAAGGATAATTGCATAATATTTTCTGTTTTTATTTGATTTAAATAAGACAAAATTAACAAGCTATAAGTACTTTATTTACATTTACTCAAAATATTAAATTTGACATGCGATTCTGTTCTTATTTTTATAATCATGTCTAGGTAATTCTTTAAATATATTATCAAAGTAATATAGGTAGCATATTTCCACACTCACAGTACAAGAAATATAAAAACGACCAATGACTCAAGAATTAATGTTTGTGTTCATTACAAAACATTTGTCACTACAAGATTTGAACTTGGCCAGCTTGATGTGTAGGCACCGTTACTGTGAAAAATCCTAAACTCAGAAATAAAGGTGTCCCACTGTACAGTCACGAGTAATAATATATATACATTGTCACATTTTCTAAAATATCTTACCTTAAACTAATCTAGAAAGAAGTGTACGACAATTTGTTCTAAATTATCTAACCATTAAACTGTGTCAAAATTAGGTACACATTTATTCCACATTAATATAATCGAAACAAAATCAGAAATAACTTCACACTTCCAAAATAATATTTAACTATCCATGACAAATTCTATAACATGTATACAATTGTACACATGTAATAGAAACTGTCATGGATACATTAAAATGATATTGGAAGTGTATACCTACTTTTTCCCGTTTTTGTTACTTTACGCGTTATTTTAGTAGAATTCAGTGATGATTGAAAGGGAAAATTGTACAAGTGTAATAGAAACTGTCATGGATACATTAAAATGATATTGGAAGTGTATACCTACTATTTCCCGTTTTTGTTATTTTAGTAGAATTCAGTGATGATTGAAAGCAAAAATTGTACTCGTGTAATAGAAACTGTCATGGATACATTAAAATGATATTGGAAGTGTATACCTACTTTTTACCGTTTTTGTTACTTTACTCGTTATTTTAGTAGAATTCAGTGATGATTGAAAGCAAAAATTGTACACGTGTAATAGAAACTGTCATGGATACATTAAAATGATATTGGAAGTGTATACCTACTTATTCCCATTTTTTTAAAAGCTTTTATTTAACGTGCAATGTTTGTTACTTGTATGTACGTTTGGGTGAAATCTTGCAACTGATTTTTAAAGCAGTTATCCTCAAACGATTGTGACGAAATTTTGCATACAAGTTAGGTTTGGATGACAATGCATGCTTAGCTAAGTGGTGTCATTCTAAATCCAATATGGCGGACGGCCTAAGATGACAGACTACTTATTTTTTATGCACTGCCACAATATGGGTAGGTATCAAATGAAAAGATTTGCTGAGTAGAATACGAATGCAGTAACTAAAAATTAAAGAATAAATTTCTTTAAAAGAAAAATATTACATACCTACTACCACTTATCCTTATCCGGGCTACTGCAATATTTCCGTAGGAATCTAACAGCACAATAGCTTTAAGGCGGTATACGGAAATAAGTATAAGAAGTCGACGGGCGAGCCGTTATGCGACGCATTGCCACTCGCTGATGGCTACCTACCCTCTTTACTTCAAACATTAACTTTTTTCTTTTGTAACATATCCTAATGACGAAATTAATAGAAAACTCTAGAAATAAGTATTTTTATTTAATTGTTTTGATTAAAAGTAATTAATAATATTTAATAGTAATTGTTTACATATTTTTGAAATTGTACTGTGTACATATTTTTGATTTGCTTGGTGGGTACATAATTATGTAACAAAAGTTAATATTTCTTTTTGATTACCTGTTGTTTACAATAATTTTATAAAAATGTGTAGTTTATTTTGATACACTTTAGCGTTTACATAATTATTGGCTAAAGTTTAGCATACTTATTTTTGCTATTTAATTTAGCTACATGAATATGAACTTTAAAGATGTTTCTATGTTATTACTCATGACTGTACATGCCATTTGTAAGGTTAGCAGCTGCCAGGGGTTGTTTTAAGTATGCCTCCGCTAAGATATGGAATGACTTACCACCACCTAATTCGGGTTGATTTTAATCCATCACTTCCAACTTTTCGGAAAATGTGTCACGAATGGCTGCTTAAACGGCAGTCCCTGGCACTCGCCCGAGGCTGACTGGATCCGCGTGTATTGCCGTGTACTTTTTTTTATCTCATATTATAGCTCACACTTATATTAGAATTAAGAATATTTTCTGATTATAAACTCTATTTTTTATATCTACTACTCGATGTAAATTAAATACCTTCCTTACTTAATTTGGTATAAGGTTATGGCAGAATAACAGAGGTTGTGGATTCTCTACAACCACTGAGCCATAAGCCGTTTTGTCTTGTCTTGTAAGTTTAATTTTGAAATAACTATGTATTTTTGTTTTTTTTACTTAGAGAAAAATAAAAGCATTATTGGGGTTTACTCCTTAAGAATCGATTTGCATATATAAGGGGCCCGGTATGAGAAAAATGTGAGGAGTAAAATCTATCGATGAATGACCTCGTTACGTTTTTGAAGGTCAAAGTCATAATTGGTGCGCATCCTATGTCGCGCAACTTTCTAATTGTCAAAACACGGATGACAGCAGGTGCGCCATCTCACCTGTCTCGGAGTGAACTCCAGTCGTGCGTCGTAGCTGACACACACAATTTTTTATTATTACTGACCACTCCACCACGACGGCGCCGTACAAATCATTAAATAACTTTTATGCTACCCACATTTAGTATACAGCTACAAAATTGGAATTCTTTTGTTCAATTAAAATGCTACTACTTTTATCCCAAAACGCGTCAACTATTTAATAAAACACGAAACACGCTCAACATAAATCCGACACAACATATTATCATTCAACTTATTCAGACCGCTAATGAAAAAACATTCCCGGCTGGAAAATCACGAAACTATCTGAAATGCACATAAACAGTGCGGCGCGCGGACTTCCGGCGAGAATTATCATATTTACGGAACCGGAAGCCAGGGGCAACATGGCGGCGTTTGGGTACCGCGCAGAAAATAGTTGCGCTGACGTTTTATGATATTTAATAAATTGAACTTCCGCCCTAGACTTTGTTTACGTGTGGGGCTCTTCAGTTAGAAAAAGTCTGCTTCCTGACTATCTAACACCATTTAGACGCCGTCTTGGTGGAGTGGTCAGTATAGCTGCCTACACATCAAGCGGTCCGGGTTCGAGTCCTGGTTGCGGCAAATGTTTGTGTGACGAACAAGAATATTTGTTGACGAGTCATGGTTGTTTATATATTTATTTATAAAAATATCTAAAAATTATTAAGTCTATAATATATATTATTATATTATATGTTGCAATGATAATAATGTAAACAGCATTTTTCCTGTCTTCATGTTTGATTCCGACAATCTATACAAATGAAAGCTAAAGGGTTTGTTTGTTCGCGCTAATCTCAGGAACTACTGGTTCGAATTAAAAAATTCTTATGATGTTACATAGTCCATTTATCGAGGAAGGCTATAGGCTACATAATAACAGACATTTACGCAAGAGAAGCCGCGGGTGACCACTAGTTAGTGATAAGATAGCCAGTCGCTCTGTGGTTGAGAGTTCCAGGTGAAGCTTGATTACATATTCAGCCTTATCGTCACTTATATACATGGTGAATTTTTGAAGTGGGCCTTCAGGGCCAAATCCTCCAATGATGTAGTTTTTGTTTTCTTCAAAATCGGGCTCGCGAATCCTTTGAGCATTTTTCGATATTCCTTATAGTTTAGGATTTGGCCCTGAAGGCCCACTTGAAAAATTCAGCCTGTATATATATGTATATATTAGGACTGTAGAATATATAAAGACTATACTGAGTAATTGCAGCAGTTAATTAATTTAGATACTACATTATTTTTTATTTGTTAAAATAATGGCGTCAATCGTCAAATTAACTTTCTATGCCTCCGTTTTTTTTTTGCAAATTTAACAACGTTCACTTAGGTTAAGTAGAATTGGGTTCTTACTTGGAACTTGTAGGCAGAAAAATGTTTTGCGTTTGGATTTTTTATCACCAGCGACAAATCTAATAATAGTTTCAGTTGATCAAAAATTGATTTCATTTTTACGTCGCTTGTCAATTTATTGGCAAAGCAGTGCGTACAACTCATAATTCATCCTAATAACTCACTCTAAGGCCGCCTCTATGCCTCTCAATACGCCATATATACTTACATTAAATTTCGCGCCTATCATTACTAATTCCAATGTCAAATTTCAATATTAAACCTTAATGCCTTCTAAATAAAAGTCATACGAAACCCTTTCAGTCGTTCAAATTCACTTTTACTGTACTTTTTCCTAACCCGATAAACCTTGCCTGGCTTAAGCCGCGATTAAGCACGAGTACGCTATCTCTTTCGCTCCGTTTTCTCTCTCGCTTCAAGCGTAATGGAGTTTGCAATGTAAACACAAACAGTATATCAAATTGACTTGGTAATGTCTTTTGTGTTTCACTTTTTACGCCATTTCAAATCTGTCATTTTTAGTGGCCAACAATAAACTCATAAAAATACCTTCTCTGTCATCGTCAGCTTCATCATATTAGCCAAGAGACGCTTACTGTTGGACATAGAACTTTATCGTCGGTCATCCACCTTGTGGAGGGCCTACCAACGCTGCGTATCCCGGTACGCAGGTGCCATTAGAGGACCCCAATGGCCGTCAGTCTTCATCGCAATGTGCCCTGCCCACTGCCACGCTTCGTAATTCTTTGGACTATGTCAGTAACCTCAGTTCTCCTGCGGATCTCATATAAAATCTTCTTTATACATACTAATATTATACAGAGGTAAAGTTTGTTTGTTTGTAGGAAGTAATTTCTGGAACAAATTTGTAAAGTGAAATAATAATAGTTGTCAATAAATTCCGAGAAGAACAGTTATCCATTGAGTATTTTATTTTTAAATCCTGTCCATCCTAGGTTACCTGAAAGAGATCGCTCTAACGATAAGATCGCCCTTTTGTAAAAATAATTTTAATAACCTACTTCGTATTTGTCTTTGAATTGGTTGGTGTAAAATAAATTTTCTATTCTATTCTAAGAAGGAAAAATGTTTGGAAGGTCAAAGTCAAAGTCAAAATTTCTTTATTCATTTAGGTACAATTTGTACACTTATGAAAGTCAATTTTGATGCCATCGGTTCAAGAGCCTACCAGGAGGCCTTGTTCTGAGAAGAACCGGCAAGAATCTCAACAAGTTTTATCCTCCCTTTACAGTTTTCATAGTATTGATTTGGAAAGAGTCATAAAAGCAGAGAGCAAGAGTAATAGGCAGCAAGAGTAATAGGTGAATCTTGCAATGTCCCAATTTTCTAGCTTTAGGTTTCCTCATAATTATAAGTTACTAACCCTTTTAATTGTTCTCTTTTGGTTTTATTTTTGTTACTAACACATAAATATGGGCTGTGTCTATAGTTGCCTGAAATAAAGTTATTTTATTTTATTTTTATAATAAAATTCACATTGTCAAGTCTTTAATAATTAATCATAATAATATAATAAAATAAAGACTCATAATTAAACTTACAGTAAATAAATATCAGCAGGTCAGCAACGTGGGACGTGTAAGCTAGTATATAAGACGACGTTTATGAAACAAACACCTAACTTCACCAGCCATCACTCATAAATTTCTTTGCCAGCGTACATCTCACAAAAAGATAAGGCCCGGCAAATTTGTAAGCCATTTTTTACAGGCGGGTATCGAACCTGAACCTTCAAAGGAGAAGGGAACTTTGAATAGAATAACAGCCTTTGATCCGACATGCCTTGGACATTTTGGACCCTGCAAACGTTATCTGAAAGTCGTTAATCATTTTCAGAAGCCGAGACAAGTCATAAACGGCGAGCGGGTAAAAGTTTTCTTCGAGAAATTTTAATTATTTTCTTATAAAATCATAACTGCCTTTGTAATTCGACTCACTGCTGGGACACAAGGCCTCTCCTTGTCTTGGAAGGAGGTTTAGGTAGTACCCACGCTTGCCCAATGTGGATTGGTGGACGGAGTATAAGGTGATCAATACTCCTTTGCTGATCCATTAGTATTCTACGACACCCATTAGAGGATATGGGGTGATGCTATTCTACTCTGCCAGCATCACAGGGCTAAGAATATAATGCTGTAAAAACAATCAAAGTTTAAAGGTGTCGTAAAGCTCAGTCGGTTTACGACACCAACGGGATATTCTGAGAGCCGTGAAGACCATCGCGCGTTGTCAGTTCCCAAGGAAGGTTGGTATCAGGCACACAGACATACAACTATGACAAAACCTGTAGCAGTACAGTAATGATGATACTATCACAGTCTAATAAGTTTCTTACAGTCAGCCAACGAGCACGCTTAGACAGGACAATCGTGAGAGGGACGCGGGACTAGAGGGGCGCGGTGGCGTTACCAAACTGCCATACACTCGTTCGGTAGACGCTGGTCCACTGTATGTCTACTGCAAGCTTTCTAGACAAAAGCGGAATTTTCCTCAATTTCAAAGGCGTCGGACCACTGTATGTTTTTACGCTGTGATAATTATTATTATGTACCGTTATTGATTAGCAAGAGGCTCGCGTCTGATGGCTATTCTCTGCATAAAAACGCCCGTGCATAGAAAGGGTAGCTTTATAAATACATGGCGATGACTCAGCGATTTCTTCTCGACAACATCATTCGTAGACGCTTATGTACCAAGAAGATCTTCAGCATTTTATTTTGTTTTGAAAGTGAAAGTCCACCTTCAAGGTATTTGAACGTACTTCCGTAATTGACAGTGACGAGTGTAGCAAGCGACGGCGATGTTTGGTTGCTATCCGTAGAGAAAACATATAAATAAAAGAAAACAAACTCTCGCCTTCAATTCGTACGGATCCTTAGACGTAATATTTATCCGAAGCAACGATTTATACCTAGTGCCGTGTACATTTTTAAAAAGGAAAACTGAGTATTTCCAATCACGTACCTTTCAACCCTTCACCAACAGGCTTGGCTGAACCGTACCGAAAATCAACCCGTCTTACAAAGAGCTATTTACTTTTAGATCGCGTGGGGGGGTTAATGCTGAATGTAACGCATTTGAACACATTTGAAATGCTGTGTGACAAATGGTGTGTTATTAAATTCGCAGGGAAGGGTTGGGAAATGAATTTTGTTTTTTCAAAGTGTGCGTAATTCCTGTAAAGTGGATGGCATATTGGAACAATTCTGTTCCGGTGTATGTTTGACATGGCTACACGGAAAATCACCAGTGTTAAGATTAAATAAAATACAAATTCTTTTTTCAAGAGTTATCGTACCAGATGGTTAAAATAAGATCACTCCTCAAAACTTAAGTCAGTAAAAGCTTTGTAATTGGTTTGTACCAGAAAGGGTTACCTGCCAAAAAAAAATAACTAAAAAAATTACTAGCTTTTGCTCCTAGCTTCTCTTGCGTGCAAGAAGTTCATTCGTCGTCAAAAGTTTTAAGAAAGCTGAAGGCTATAAATATCTTGAGGGCACTAACTCTATACAAAAAAAATATCAAAATAATTTCTCACACAATCCATCCATGGCTTCTGCGACCTGTCCCTTCTATTCTATTCTATTCTTAATTAATGGCATCGCGTCGCATTAAGCGTACGCATTTTGCCAATGTCAAGTGAAAATGTAACTAAAGTAATAAAAATTGTGCGGTTGATTGAGGTTAAAAATGGAGTCTCTCAACACGTGTTTTTCACCAAGAACTCGGGAGAAACTCCGACCTGTCCCTTCCTCTCCGTCTCTCAACATGTCCATTACTCTCCTAGTGACATAAGTGTCAATCCTTAGTAGAAATACTTTTTTCAAAAGTTTTGAATTATTATGAGCTAGCGACGCTAACTGCTCTTATAACTGACACAAGGAGTTCCAGATGTTCAATTTCCTAACTTAATAATAAAATGCTAATAACACAGTCCGAAAACCGTCCAAGCAAGTTGTTCCTAAAATCTTTTCCCACCTTTTCTTCGAGTAACTTCTTATTAACAGAGCCTTATTCAGAACATACGGCTAGTTCGTTTCATTTATGTACATACATTAGTTCGTTAAAATTCAGCTCACGCCCGCAGACTTGGGACATGGCGGCTCACGCTGTAACTTTGATGGGGTGGAAATGTGATGGAGCAGAGTTACTGAACTTACGATCATCCGGGATAATCATGAATGCTGAGTTTTTGGAGCAAATTGGTGTTACTGCGTATAGATTTAGGAAGAGTTCATTTGGGAACGTGTTTTTGGGAACATGTATTTGGGAGCTGTTTTGATGAGCTTTGGAGTAATGTTTGCTATTTTACGAACGCGAAGGAGTGGAACTCGTTGCCTGCCGATGTGTTTCCTGAACAAGTTTCCAACATTGTTACATTCCGCAAACGCATTCCGCATCTACAGTTAAGATCAGATGGAAGTGTGGTCTAATGTTTGCCTATTATAACTAACTAATGAGACCTTAACACAAACAAGAGAGGACACAGCTGATTGGCCGTATGATGTTCTCCGACTGGATAGATTGAAGTCTTTTGCTGTGCTTTTTATGTATAAAAAGATATATGACAGTGTTGGCTATTCCCGGGAACCAATGGAATACTTGCTGTGCTTGCGTTTCTATAGTCAGGATCAGAATGAGTATCTTGGAAAAATGCCTTATCCAAGGCCTTCACTTCAAGGAATTTAAGCCATTGGATACAGCTAGGCTGATGACCTAAGGAGAGACATAAAACACCCCAATGAGTTAGGGAATGAATTCTGTCCTGGCTTTTGTTTTTTTGTTAGTTACTTTCCTGTGTATGGTCACAGTTTATCAAGAACAGTAGCTCATCTGCGGGCTGTTGGCGAGATATTAACCTACTCTGCGTTGACGCTAGGGCTATCGTAAATGTGCCGGCGGGAACGAGTGGCGAGCGAATGTGCAATGAGACGACAAGACCCCTTATGCGCCCATATTTTTATGTCATGTGTGCGACCGCCGAGTACGCACGCACACATTCTAATGGATTGCGGCCAGTTTGTATGAAGACGTACTACTGTTCTTGATATACTGTGGTATGGTGTCCCTTTTATGTAGGCTGCAGGTAAGCAATCTGTTACTATTTTAAGGCACTACCTTTTAGTATGTATGTAATAAACGTGTTAAAGTTTCAAAGTACTTACATAAGACATTGATGGTGTGAGTAGCCACCACGTTCTCCGTCAGTTGAGCGTTGATGCCGTGGCAGACGACGACCACGGATCGACGGTTTGGTTCCACTGTTACTGTTATATTGGACGTTGTTATCCAGCCACCTGTTGATTAAATATAATGCGATATTTTAATCTTGTTACAAAACGTTACGTACGATGTCGTTAGGTTCACAGAAATGAGTTACAGGTATTAAATCCTATGTATAATCCAGGCTATGATCTACCTTTGAGTTTGTTCCAAATTTTATCCCAATCCGTTGAGCGTTACGTGATTGATGGACAAACACCCAATCATCTGAACTACTACATTAATATTATTAGAAGAATAGGAACATAATTATAAAAGAAGTTTTGGGACACCGTAAAATTACTTGTTTAGATGTGGAACGCTCAATTTGTGGAAGACCTTTCTCCGTGTAGAATCGTACAATAGAAAAGCGCCAAATATTTTCGCGACTTACGATTCTCCGAAAAGTACTAATTCGGTTATGGAATAATTGTTGCGTTTACAAACGCGTAAATATTTTCAAAACTAGAAAAATGCACTAAAAAAATCGACTTGCCCCAGGCGGGAAACGAACCCAGCATCTTTCGTCTGAACAATATTAGTCTGAATCATTGAATGCCGATAAACTATTATTGATAAGTTCATTGTTAACTTTTTATGGCTACCGGAGTGCAGTCTCTTAATAATGTATTTGTAAGCTCATAAGTAAATCATACCCAGATCTATAAGATCTATGTTTCTCACCTGAGGTCATCTTTGCCAGAAGTCTCTTAGAAATTTCTGGTAAAGCAGGTAGCAGAAATTAATTTAGGTTTAACGGGCAACGTATGAAGTGCTTTTTCGTGCACTACAATGGCCCTGATTAACTTCAGGTAGGCCTTAAGAGTTCGTTTAGAATGGAAAATCTACTTCGTAATACATGTTTTTTTTTGATCATGTGCCAGAAAGAGATGTCTAAACAGAAGAGTATTACCTTCAGGAGAAATGACAGTTCGGTTGCTAGCTTCCTTGTGGTGTTTCCCGAGGACCAGCCACTTGACGTCAGCTGCTGGGTTCGAAGGTGCCGTGCTGCAGGTGAGAGGTACTGGGTCTCCAACCCTGGCTTCTGAAGGTCCGGAGATGGTGACGTGCGAGGGCGCAACTGTGGACAAAGCAGTTAATTATTATACGTAATTTTGAGTTAAAGAGGTAGGGCTTGGTTGTAGACAGTTGACTTTTTACTTTCTCGTTTACGTAGTATTATAGAGGAAGTCTTGTAATCGTCAAAAAATTTGACCTCGAGATTTTGACGGATTTACACGTCTAGGACCTACCTTAGTCCAAAAATACTGTTTTTGGAATTATGTCTGTGGGTGTGTCTGTATGTCTGTGTGTGTGTGTCTGTGCGTTAGCACGACAACTCGAGTATGCTGTGACTTATTGCAACCAAATTTAACATGCATGTATGACATCAAAATATAAGGTTTCTATCAAATTTGAATCGTCGATCACGAAAGTTAAGTAACCAAGTGCGTGGTCGGTACTAGGATGGGTGACAAATATAAGGTATCATCATCTTTTGAGTCGTTTCCGGTATACGAGAAAGTCAAGGGAAGACCGCTCCCGATTTTTATGTTCTGTTCTTGCAGTAAGATTTCCAGTGCTCATCCATGGAGTGTGGTGGAGAAGGAGACTTTTAGTCTTCATCTGACCTGATGGTAAATGATGATGAGGACGAAGATGTATTCTAGCTTCACCTGAACCATCAACCATAGAGGAACTGGATATCTTATCATTTATTGTCGGAACACAATAATGGTGTTAACATTATTATTTTGGCGACAGATCTTGATAAGATGGTGGTATAGTAGCTAGTCAGGCGAACTTGGAAAAGTCCTAACACCAACCAAACCAAGAATAAAGTACTCTACTGGTAGTGATGAATGGACTCGAGGTTTTTAAGCTCTTTAAAAGGAACTCGACTCAAGTCATACGGTTAACAACTCAATGAGTCTTTAAACTCTGAACCCTAAGCCTTATTTGAGTCCAAGACTGGAACCTGAGGCCTATTTTAAGACTGAGTCATTTTGTAATGACTTCGAATTTTAAACGACTCAGTGTCAACGAAAAGGTTCGAACCCTTTTAAAACGACTCGGTTTGCGGGAGTCTTAAGTTGTGAGGCACGCTCATACTCGTATACTATAACTTAAACAATAGCAATAATTTGTAGCAATTTCATTGCAATTATACTATGTTATAATCTTGAATAAATTGAAAAATAAGTCGGCGTTAATTTTATCATTTCTTTTGAAAAAAATATTTTGTAATAATTTAGAATTACGATAATTATCTTTTAAAAATATGAAGTGATGCAAAATTATCATTGAGTTAGACTCGAGTTCTTTAGTAAAAGGCTTGCGGTTAAGTCGTTATAAGTCTTATTAAAAGACTAAAGTCGTTTTATTTCAGAGTTGAATAACTCAAGTCATTTTTACATTATAAAAAGCCTCAAGTCGTATTTTTTGAGTAGAGTCCTAAAAATTTAAACGAGTTTTGATTGAAAAGGTTTAAAAACCTTGAGTCCTTTCATCACTATCTACTGGGGATAGCCCTGGGGATAACCCGCGCCCTCTGGATTTTCTTCCGGTGAGTTAACCACTTAGACCACGGTGATGGTTCTCTGCTCTCAGTAAAAACGAGTCTTCTTGAGAGATGTAAAATGTGAGTAACAAAATTGGATGTTCAAACAAGTAACACTACATTTCATAATAAATATTTAATTAAATATTTATTTAACTTAATGTGATGATAATCAATAGAATTGTATTGGGTTGCCAATTTTATTAATGTGTTATTAAAATCGGAATGACTTGTATAATTTAAGTTTTGATATTGTTAAATCTATAATTAAATATTTATCAAATCAATGACATGATCATATATAAAATGTATAAGTACCTACTGTAGTAAATTGACAAATTTATTAATATTTGATTAGAATAATTTATTTAAATTTTTGACATTGTATACCCGACAAGGGTAACTGTTATTACTCTCTGGATGCAATAAAATTTAGCAGTGAGGTCAATTTGTAACAGTTATGCAATAAATGATTCTATTCTATTGGAATAGAATAGAATATTCTACAGTTACATTCATCTTGATTACAAAGAATGCTTCTTCGTATTTATTCGCGAATAAAAAATCAGTGCGGTTTAATATTATAGAGATTATCGTTTTCACAGCGTGTATACCATCGAGATAGGAAATTTTTTGGCCACCCATCCAAACACAAACCAAGCGAACCATTGCTTAGCTTTTACGTTCGTGACTTAAAGCGCGGTGCCATTGCCTCCTTACCGAATTATAGACGTTAGAGATAATCCATCTGCTTTATAAAGCTAAGTCTACACTTAAGTACACAGAGAAAGTTGTATTGAACTTAAGTGGGTAGTTAATACATTTCATAGCGTATTTGCTATCTTCGTAATTTGGTTAGAAGGGTCTAAAGGGTTCGAGTACGCCACCAAACAAATATTATTTTAGTTGTAAACAAACATTCGGATACTGTTCGCAACACTACGCTAGATTCAGAGTGCAAAGGATTTAAGGTCATCACACACTTATCAGGTCGGAAAGGGAACGCCTCTTTTTTTACTATGAAAAATCGACTTTTTTATGTTACGAGACGGCGAAAAAAAGTCGCTTTCTATTCAGAGCATTCTGCTGGACTCATGAAACAACGTAATTTCGATGCACTTATAGATTAAGTAATAGTTTTTTAAAACTTTGCAACTGCCAACCTCTTAAATTAATTATTATCATTGTTGCGACAGCGTAGACAACGACTCTTCTTCATACAGACTGTTTCCGCGACTCGAAGACTTTTGTGTCTGTTTTTCGTCTGAGGGTGAGACTGAGTCGAGCAAAGCTAGCTCTAGCAAGCTCAACTCTTCGCAGAAGTCTCCCAGCTTGCGGCCCACCTGATGTTAAGTGGTCACCGCCGCCTATAGACACTTGCAATATTAAGTGTTAATCACTTAAGACCGCAAGTGCGTTGCCATCCTGGGAACTAAGAGGATATACCTCCCATGCCCAGTAATTACACTGGCTACCTTTCCCTTCAATCCGAAACACAGCGAACTGCTTCACGGCAGAAATAAGGAAGGCGGTGGTACCTACCCAGACGATCCTACATATGGGTCTAGCACCAGAAAAGTTCTAGCTAATGTCTCCATTCCACTTGGTAAGCAGATGTGGAGCCAGTGAGAGAGATGATTTTCACGATTTAAAAATACTTAGCAAAGCTCATTTAATTAAAGAGCTTTTTCATTTCATTCCATTTGAGACTCGTATTTGTGCCGTTCTAGCCACTCTAGGCTTGCCGGTCTTTAAGGTTCTTCTACACATTTAATAAACATTCAACAAATACAAAATTCAACATAAAACCAAGTCAAAAGCAACTTTAAAGGCGACAAATCGCGTCTGACCCAAACTCGCAACGAATTACGAAAAATTTAGAACCTAAAATGTGCGATCTTAACACCAAATTAAAACTAAATATTCAAATAAAGTATGTAATATAATGACTGTAAACAAAAAAACATCATCAAGCGAAATTAAAATCTATGACACTCGTATTTAGCTCCGAAATGAAATCTTTGCTCAAAATTAATTCTCATAATTTCCACGGCAGATTTATTGTTGATAATTGAATTCTAAATTAAAGTAAATATTTGAATGCCGTCCAAGACAAATTAAAGTTTCCACGGAGGTTGATTAAATCGTTTGATTTATTAGACTTTAATGCGTTGATTTTTATTTAAATCAACTTTTGATTAAGGTATTCTTTGTTTAAGAACTCAAGCGTTTGGATCTGATTCCAATAATAATGCAAAGCTTTATATCTTCGTCAATATATAAAAAAATAGGAGATTCAATACACTCTTGGTTACAAATCGGATCGTGAATATCGCCTCTCCTAACTCAAAATCCTATGAAATACCGGAGTTTGATAACAAACGAACTTTAACTATCTGAAAATTAATTCAACACGTCCTTCATAAATGAAACCGTTAGCTTGCTCAAAGCGTTTCCACTCCAATGACCCGGGTTCGGTGTCTGTCTAGGACACGTTCGATGCGAGGGGAAATTGCTTGAACATCGCTCAAAGGTTTAATAAGAAACTGAGGTCTAAATTTTAGAATCAGTACAAGTTCTTTTCTATATCACCACTAACAACTAACAGAAAAAAACTTTTCTTTATTTTTCTTATTGTTTAGACGCCATGTGATGCTGGCAGAAAAGAATAGCATCACCCCATATTCTCCGAATATAAGGCGACTAATGGATCAGCAGAGGGGTATTGATCACTTTATACTCCGTCCACCAATCCGCATTGGGCAAGCGTGGTACTGCCTACTTTTATTCAAATGCCTGCCGCATATTAATCAAATACCTGTGGTCTGAGACATTATTTGTTTACCGACCTAGTTAGTAAATGTACTTGTAGAGGACAGCGCGCTGCGATCGCTCTACCAGTCGCTAACTGCGATACCTCGGTCCGATATACCCTCCCGTGCCGAGCTCGCGAGCTCAATGTCAAAGCGCTTGTTGCAACCGGCGCTAAGTGCGATAGTATAAAATGTAATCTATCAAGATTTTTTAAAATATATTAAGTGAATTAACGATGACAGTTTTACTTCCTAAGAAACAAGAAGAACCTTCCTCACCACAACACAACACACCTACAAATCACATACAGTCCATAACAGTACTATTTCTTTCTTTCTTTCACTACTGGCGACAGACGGAACTATTTATGAAAAAAATTACAACCCTTAGTTTTAACTGTCGAATCCTTGATCACATGAAATCACAGAATATTTGATTATTTTTGATCTTGACATTCTTCTTACACATTGTATAGTACACACTTCACTTTCAACTATTTGGGTTCAACTCGTAACTACTTTACCCCCGGTCAAAACAAAACAAAAAGTTCATTAATTTATATGTCCCAATGCGAGAACTTCAAACGCACTTTGACTACCGAAGCAAAAAGGGTGTAACTGCGAAAATACTACTTTTCGTGTGACGGTCTAGTCTCCGCTGGGACCGTGCCTAACTTACCTGCTCTTGGTAAATAAACAATGAATAGGGGACAGCGGGCTGTGTTTGTGTGGGAAAAGACACTAGTGGTAGCGTAAGTTGATTGTTTCCGCCACTTATTGTCGTGGCAAATATCATTGAGACGTTTTTGGAAAAATAAGCAATTGTGAAGGGTGTTTAAATGTAGACTATATCAATATTTGGACTTATTACACTGCGATGTTAGATTTTAGATATTTACTGTACAATTTAAATCCAACGATTAGCGTCTACGGAGAGCTTGCTACGAGTCTACGACATTCACGACCGCTCCAACCCGAAGGCGTCATTGAATGTTTAAAAGTATTGTGTTTAATTAAAACTCGTTTTATACTTTAGGTATTACAGACAGCACCAATGTTTTAATTACTTTTATATTAATATACCAATAATAGAGCAACCATTAAAAATATAAGCCAATATATATTAAGGTAAAATTTTAAAGTGAATACGTAAAATTTAATCCGTTAGAAAGAAAGAAAAAACGTTTATTGAGACAACAACACTAAAATTAAACAAATACATAATACATTATTTGCCTCAAACGGTCCCAGCTCAGCATAATGCCAGCCTTGCGGCTAGCGCTGGTCTTCCGCTGGAACCGATCACAACATAATTAAAAATGCATCAAAAAGTACCTACTCAAATAATAAAAATATAAAAATAAGATTAAAGAAAAAAAAAACAATGAAATAAGATTTAAAAATGGCAGTGGGTGCACAATACATTTGCCATTTATTCTTAGGCACTATAAAAAGAAAGGGGCTCCCTTTGCCGTAATACTTAATAACAACATTAAAATAACCTAATAAGTAAGTAATGCATAAACAAGATAAACAAAGAAAGTACTGTAATTTGTGGATTTCTGTGCACATTTGGTGCATATCAATGACGTAGGAATTCTATACACGTCATTGGTGCATATACATAACGTAGTAACGTTAACGTTATTCAATTATAGTATTTTCATTCGAAGCGCAAAAGCCCGAGTATATAAAAAGCGACGACTTTTTTAACGATTGCTTTTTTATCTTTGTCTAAACCTGCACCTGACTGCACTGTAAGGATAATAAAGCTGAATTATGCGAGCTTATCACTAACTGTCGCAACAAAATAATGTGTAATACGGCCATGTAAAGTGCCAGCATGAGGCACCTTACATGGCCGTATTTGGCAAACATTTGTGCTGCATCTCTGTCATACTATATACGTACTGAAAGAGATGCAACATAAATTTTTGACAAATGCGGCCTCACATGCTGGCATTAAGGGGTTGACACGGGCCAACTAGCGCCATCGTTGCATTTAGTTTTATAACTTCTAAATCACATTAATTTGAAAAGATCTGAAACGGCCACGGTCACGAAGAGTAAGTCTATTATTTATTGAATGACTGATCATGCGTTGACGTTCATTCATTTAGTTATAAAATGGGTTTAAGTACAAAGAGGCCCCTTAAAGCAAAAAGCCATTTTAAAACTAATCTGTACAATGATAAATAGTGGTACGGCATACAATAAATACTACATGAATTTATAAAGATTGTGGATATTTTAGATTTTTCGTATCATTTTTAGATTAAACTAGTTGCGCTAGTTGGCTCGTGTCAGCTTATTAATAGCTTTCACTTTCAGCCTTCTTATAACTTAAAGTTTGTCCATCATGTAAAGATATCAGCTTCGCCGTAAAAATTAAGCAAACATATTTTTCTAGTTATGTCTGCAAAAGTTGTATTATTTTCAAAATTTACACCTACACATACACCTTACATATTTAATGCTGGTAACATTATCAAAGGAGGTTGTACGAGGTCCATGCGGGAGGTTGTAAGTCCTTACAGTGTCGATTTTTTCTGATACTCTTTTCATGAATAAAATTATCGTTTAATGGCAAATAAATTTATATGACAGTTTTAGGGGATATTCAAAAGGAGTTCTAAGACCAGACGCTTATGACGTAATAGCGAGATGAGATTTATTGTATAAAGAATATTGCAGTCTTACAAGGGTTTAATAATAATCCTTGTAAGACTATAATATTCTTTTGTCGCAGATATTAGACTGTATTTTGTACACTTTGAATAACTTTAAAATACGCGTATTATTATAATAAAAAATCTTAAAATATTTATTATAATGAATGAAATGAATGAAAATTGAAAAAAAAATTAAGAATTTTTCTACTACAAGAATGGCGTAAATAATACGGCTTGTCTGATAGTGTAAATGTTGGCAACCTAACTTCTGTCAGAAACACAAAAATACGGGTGTTATTCGAATGCAATGTTCTTTAGGTGGAGGTATTAGACCAAATTGGGCGATTTATTATCGCCTAGCTAACACCTCTCTTAAAATATCAAATTTACTATCTCATATGATGCTTTAATATCGATTTTAATCAATACAAACAACCAAATTACCGTCTGCAACATCTATGAATACTTTCAGGGAAAATAAATTCCAATTCCTCCCACGTGATGTTAAATACGTCTCCGATACGCATGTAAGCCGAAATATTATAATTGAAATCGATACCATCCAATCGGAATCAGATAAGAGTAATCCATTTTTGTTTCCGCTCATATAATCTACCTCTCTTGTTAAACTGAATTGATGGTAATTGAACAATTATCCCTGTACTTATTCATCTTTCTTTATCATCTTGTGACTTAAACCCAAGCGATTTAAAAGTAGAGTACTTTTTGACTACACGATGTTTGATAGGGTTACTTTACCAAAAGGATTTGGGCTATGCTTGTAAAGGGGAAATCTCGTAAAATTATATACAATCCAAACGATCCGTGCAACTTTCTAAAGTTGAAGATACAACCGGTTTATAAAATATAAATAGAATTTGTTAAGTAACTTCTTCGTACAATTGTTAGGGGAAATTATTTATAAGATTTTGTCTCGTTTTGTAGGTTTTTGGGCTTTAGCCGTTTTGCGATTCGTATGCCATTATTTTTAATTGGGTACAAATTTCTTTATAGAAAGAAGGAAAGTACAATATACTGGTTGCTTGAATTTAGAACATCCATTCTTGCGAAGTTGCGAAGTACTTACTTTAAAGCGATAATCAATTAACGTGTCTATTTCATTGTGCTTAAGTGGAATCTCAACGATCATGAATATCCTCAGTCTATGAGGCTCCATTGGCGCCTAAAACTTGAATGTTGTGTTCGCAATTTTAGTTGGTGTCGGTGCAATTTTTTATGTACTTCTCAAAATTAACACTATTCTTTCGTCAAATTATCTTACACACAGTAAGCATTTTCATCGTTCCCTGTTTATTCCTCGTAATATTATTATATAACTTGTTTAGTGTAACTGGAATCTGTCGACTGCTGAGTTATTCCCTGAACATTCTTCTGCTTTTACATTCAAGGCTAGAATTAATTTCTAGCAATTTTATTTACGATCGGCGTAATATGTTTAGTTTTAGGTAACTATCTTTATTTTAAATCAGGGGAAGGCAGACCAGGTTGTTCATTAATAAAAATGAATTGTGAATGAAATTATATAAACAGACAGTAACGTTAATTATAAAACAATACTTACAAAGTACAGTCAGGTCAATCTCTGCTTTCAGAGTGTTGCTGATCATAATGTTTTTGGCTTCGCAGGTGTACCGGGCTTTGTTGTCCGAGGCGTCTGCTTTGAAGGAGAGGACATTCTCTGACATCCTTCCGCTAGTTCTGTAACAAGGAGAGTTTATATTAGTACTTGGTTGTTAGTTGAAGAAGAACTGGACAAAATGGCAATTTTTGAGAAACAAAAGAGTACAACTATATCTTATATATAAAATTCTCGTGTCACAATGTTCGTTCCCGTACTCATCCGAAAGGGCTTGACCGATTGTCATGAAATTTTGTGAGCATATTGAGTAGGTCTGAGAATCGGCTAACATCTTTTTTTTCATACCCCTTAGTGATAAGAATTGTCCACCCTTATTTTTTTTTAATTTATAAGGCGAAACAACGTTTGCGGGGTCAGCTAGTTATAAATAACATTCATTTATTATATATTTTAATAGGTATACAATAGTGTGATATAAAATAGTGAATAGATTATCGGTATGTACGTATGTATATACTCGGACTGCTGAGATGATTTTGAATGTAACATCTGTACTGTTTACTGAAGGATTGTTAATTGTTGGGTTTGGTACCACTTTTGTGTAGGCGACAGGCTGGCAACCTGTCACTATTTTGGGTCACTGTATGGTCCATACTGCCAGATGTGGCTTTATGTGTAACCAAATGTTACCTTGAGCTATGCTCAACCACATGAATATACCTGTATACGAATAGAGGACGCTCTTAGTGATAAAGCCGCACAGCTTTTTAATCTCTTACTTTTGTGTAGATGTGGAATAAAGTTTAATTCTACTTTATATAGAGGATCGTATCTCGCTCCCCTTTACTAGAGCAATTTCGTGGTCTGCGTGAATAAATGTTAAGTAAATTTGAAATATTCTAAAGAAACGAAATAACTACACTATACACGTTTCGAAGTTTGGACATCTCAGGGCAAAGTTGCGTAACTCGAAAACGAGCGTTTCCGAGCTTCACTTTTTAAAATTTCAACGTTCCAGACAGAATTCGCGATGGAAATTATTCATTTCCAACATCTGGAAGTTTCCAACTAAACCCTGCCGCGTAGTTCGAGATCCTACAATATTTATAGAACGCGAAACCTGGGGTTGAGTGCGATTTTTTTCTAGGAGTTAGCAAAGTTTTTAAATATCGTTATTCGGAAGCTTTACCACGGTCAAAACGTTGCGGGATTTGTTATGGAAATTAAGAATTTATTGTTTTGGCCATTAGGTAAATTGCTTCGGGAGTTTTCTGAATCGCAAAAATTTCTTTAATGGATGTCGTTTGTAATGGAAAGCGAGAACAATAGATGCTGACCGCAATTATAAGTGAAAACTACTGCCAAATTTTGTTTGTGACATTTTTTTATAGATTCGAAGCCGTGAAATAAAAAACGACTTGTCTTTTTAAGGTCACAAACAAATTAATGAAATTAATTGTCTCATAATTAAATAATTTTCACATCAATGAGGTGCTGATAAGACTTGCAACGGTTCGATGGTGGAACGAACGAAAGAAACGAGACGAGTGATAATCGTTTCATAACGAAACGATATCGAAATTCGTCATCGTAGGCCATATTGCTTGGTTATCTACAGCGGCTTAACTTACGAAGAAATGACGATTAGCCATTTGATTTAACGACGGCTTAAGTCAATCCTATACAAATTGTTCTTCACGAACTCGTTATCATTTAGATTTGTTACTTTGTCTACGGGCCCAGGAGCCCATAAACATTAGCAAAGGTGTAACACGCGCTACGGCAACTTAAAAAAATATTTTTCTCCACATATCTCGCAGTAGTCCTTTGAGACAACAAAAAATACCTATAAGTAGACATACTCGAAAGAAAATTGTCTTATAATACACTTGAATTTATTAGAAGAAAAGTGAATTTTATAGGATCATTATTTTGGCTACAGATTTCATAAAAACACATTTTTCGGGGCGGGTACGATGGAAGTGCCAGCCTTATCAAAACATGGTTTTTGTAAATACAAAAAGAGAAGTTAATATTAATTCAAACTTTGCTAGTATCTTTAAGTTCACGGAAAAATATTATCTACTTATAACTAATTCTTCTAAAAATTGCTCGTTTCCTTATTCCTAAATTTTAGAAATTTATTTGAGCGTTGTCATTATACAAAGAAACTGGATACTCAGAGTGACGTGAACGATGCCTGTACTCTTCGTATCTATAATACCTCATCGCATGATCATATTTTATCTGTTTTTATCTGAACATTCCAGGACTCCCTCGTGCAAAATAAAGTAACGCGGGCGCGAGATGTGACGTCACACTTTGACGACTCTCGTGTGCCTAACCCAGTAGGCGTTTTGAGGAGCAAAACTTACATCCACAGGAATTTGCTTCCTAATTCCAGGTGCTTAAAGTTTCAATTTTTAAGGTTCTTGCGGGCGAGATAATGGACGATAATTTATTTAAATTATGGAATTTTCGTATGTCTTGATACTGAAAATTAACAGAAGGGAGGTACCACAAAATTAAATGTTATACACGTTTATTATTTCGCGCAAATTCTGCTTCTTGCCTTTCTAATACTTTTTTCGAAGTATTTCAACCTTATTTCAAAGTAGTAAAGTTCAAAATTAGGGGCAACTATCATGCCGCTACCAGAGTTTTGAATAACATAATTTAATAGAAAAATATTTAATTAACATAAAATACATTATCATTACGCCTTATTGAATATACAGGGTGAATTTTTCAAGTGGGCCTTTAGGGCCAAATCCTAAACTTTAAGGAATATCGAAAAATGCTATAAGGAGTCGCGAGCCTGATTTTGATGAAAACAAAAACTGTATCATTGGATTGATTTAAAATAATGTTCACGCTTCATCCAAGGTGGTACAATAAATATTTTATTAAAATTTAATATTTTCCATTAGTTTCCCGTATATGATTACTTCGCAGAAATCAATTCTTATTGACAACACTATCGAATGGTGTAATAATACAGGCTGTTTTTCTTTTTCAAAATCATTGGGTTCGATTCCTGGCTAGGATAATTGATTTTTCAAAAATCCAATGATGCAGTTTTTGTTTTCATCAAAATCAGACTCAGAATCCTTTGAACATTTTTCGATATTCCTTATAGGATTTGGCCATGAAAGCCCACTTGAGAAATTCAACTGTATTTTTTTAATCCAATCATTTAAATAAATAAAATGTATCCAAATTTCGAACAAGTAACATTCAATACACTCTAAAAAATCCTATGTTTTTTAAGAAAGTAGGTAAGGGTTAAGTTGATTTCCCGCATTAGACTGGTATACTTTGTAGGGCTGTGTTTCTGTCGATAACTAACGTTTCTACAGCTCTATGGGAGTTCAGGAAAAGCGCGATAGGGTAGGTATCTATCAGATAAGGTGTATGCTCGTTTGCCATCCATGTCGTAAGTTTATAGAAATTTAAGTTTCATTAGTTTAGAAAAATGCACTGAAAAAAATCGACTTTTTTTCGTCGATTTTTTTCAGTGCATTTTTCTAGTATTATATTTACGCGTTTGTAAACGCAAAAATAAAATTATTCCATTTCATTAGTTTGTTGAGTGTAAAGTCAAAATATGTAAAATGATATAAATACCTAGAGTTACCTACCTAGCTCAGTGTAAGATGATTATGAAATTTATTGTAGTCAGACTACACAGTGGTTTTAGGCATAATTATGTGCCTACCCACTGTTGACAGTTCAGCATCTTTATTATCTACGCAATAAGAGTAACAACCTGTCAAATTTGGAAACAAATTATTGCTAGTGACTGTACCATTCAAATTTTTTAATAGACTGAGCTTTAATTACATCGATGGTTATGTAATAAACGCCGTCGTGGTGGAGTGGTCAGTAACGTTGACTTAACATTTAGATAAGAGAATATATGTCTATAAAGTTTGTAGCAAATATTTGATAATGAAAATTTAAAAGACTTCAAATTTCAAGTGTATTAAACTTTATTATTCAATAACAAAATTTGGGGCAACCCAATTCAAATAATCCCATTTCCCTTATAAGTTACATAAATAAAGAAACAAAAAAGCCTTAAGAACATGACTAGTGCCAGTTCAAACGAAAAAGGGCGAGTCTGCGTAAAGCAGCTTACGTAAAGAGGTAAAAAGATTCATTTAAAGATAGGCACGCGGAACAATCTCCTTTGTAACCGAGACTCGGGAGTTTAAAACTAAAAACGTAATTATGAATTCAAAAGCGCGAATCCGTTGAGGAGACGGGGATAAGTCAAACTTCCGTCTCCGGAGATTGTTTTCAGTTTTGGCTTTTCGAGAGTTATGACGATGTGCCACAGTGGGCTCGATGCAGTATACACGCTAAAGTAAATTTTTTAGTCTAAATATTATTGAAATTTCCATTACATGACCACAGAGGCGTCATGAAAATTTTATGTTATACCAGATAGTGCATTTAAAATGTTAGCATTTGTTTCAGAAAAGTAAATCCTTAATTGACTGGCCACTACGAGCCACCGATTTGACACCACCGAACTTTTCCACCATGTGGACTTTTTAGAAATCCAAAGTATACAACAAGCCACTGACCGTGCCAGACTTCTAGAAAGAGCCCACCGATTTTATAATACAAGGAGATAGACCAAGCCGGCGTTTAACTTGCGATAAGTGTATGCCCTGTGGGCATACATTTCCGCCACTCCGCCTTCCGATAAAGTCAAGTGAATACATAACTCAGCGATTCAACCGATCTCCTTTGCGGCTGTGCTTAACTTTCATCGCTTCGCAGTCCTTAAGATGCGCGCAATGAATAGTGTATATTACGGCATGCTCAACTAGAACTATGTTATGTAGTACGGCCGCTGATCGCGACACTCGGTCTTGCTATGAACTCGGCGATTCGACCGATCTCCTTAGATTGATATATCTGTGAAAGAGCCTTACAAAAACAGTGCAGTCAGTTTTCATGTGCAGAGATGATCAAATACTGAGACAGAACATTTCATTTCATTTCAAACTAAATTATAAGCAAACTCAAAATACTCATTAGTATCGATTCTGTTGGTGCGTAAGTTTTCCAAATCTATAAAAATAATAAAATTGGTATACTCCCCTTCTCTGCGCTACATCCCTTTACTCACATTAAACCAACAAAAGTATATATTATGCAGCCAATTATGTCACGAGGTTTAAAATTGACGAGAATATCGCAGGTCTTAACAATGTTGTCCAGAACTTTGCGAATCAATTTTGTAGCTTATGTACGAGTACATAGACTTTCTATACTAATATTACAAAGAGGAAATATTTGTATGTTTGTAACGAATAAACTCAAAACCTACTAGACCGATTTTAATAAAATTTGGTACAAATCCAAGTTGATATGTGTGCAATGACCTTAAAGAGACTTCCCAGACAACAGACGCATATGCTGCTCAATAGCACGAGGACGGAATTATTGATAAAATTGGACATTAAAATCGATATATTTGGCTTAGGTATATCGATATACCACCGCATTAAGAGTAACGCGTTAGCGATCGATAAATTGTTTTATATTTCAATTACGTTAAGGGTAGTAGCTTCATGCTAACGCCTATAGATAAAATTCGGTTGCTTTTAAATAAACTATTAGATAAAACACACTAGAAAAGATACGCACATATCACCTTCTTTGTTTTACTCGAGTACTCCCCACGCTTCACTGCCCAAAGAATATTAGGGTCCACTGATTCTCTCACGGTGACCCCACAGGCCGAGATGTGGGAACGTAAGTTTTTTTATTGTTGTGGTAAGAATAATATTTACAATGATTTATGGTCAATATCATTTGTATCTTCGGAGAAAAAAGTCTTTGCATAAAACTAAAGTTAGCATATTATTTATGACGCCGCTGTAGTGGAGTTCAGTTACATATGGAGCGGTTCGGGATCGATTTTAGGGAGTTTTTTTTTTCAAAACATTCACAAATATTGGACAAGAAATAGTGGTAAGCCACTAAGAGAATAAGTAAGACAATTTTCTGTTCGTATGCAGACGGTCCTTGTCGTACTTTCCTCTTAAAAGGGGAGGTCAATCAAAAAATAGACCTTTAAAACAAGCATAAAACCTTTCCGAATTGTAAGTGAATTTCCCTGACCCAGCATAAGCTGCTGGGCTTATGGGTATCGCGGCCGTCAGGCCTAAGACCGATAATCGACCGCCGATTTCGTACAGATCCTCCGATTGTTCGGCCCCCGTGGGAGGATCGGCAGAAAACGGCAAAATTTCGCATTAAAACCGATTCACTTTGGCAATAAAATCTATTTACAGGTGCTTTTGTAGCTCGAGGGATACTTTTCGCCTAGTATTAATCATTTCTGAATGTTGTTGGCGATCAGGCTTTTTATAAATTGGAAGGGAGGTAAGTATAGATGAGTGTATAGCTGGAAGTTAAATTAAAATGCAATTACTAATTATGACTACAAAGTTTTAACGATAAAGGATTAGATTGGTGACCAATAGATAATAATTGATATTGACCCGACAAACGACTTATTTCGATTTCTCTGTATTTGATTTGATTAAAACTAACTATTACTATAATGACATATTGTAGTGGATTATCTTGACTATTCTTTATTCATTATTATTATTTGAACTTTCATTTCTAATCTACACTTACGTGCAATAAAATCGACTCACCTCGTAGGCTTCGATTATTTATATATCGGTATATAAAAATAAGATTAGATAAACAAAACCTGTAAATAAAATTTTAATGTACCTACATTTCATAAGCTTTATTTAATCTACTCTTAACACCGATCAACGAAGTATTGGTGACAATGTACTCATTTCTTCGGAAACCCTGGTTTCTCATTAATTATACGTCATACGCCATTTCTGTGACTATACAGAGTGTTCAGAGTTAATTGAATCATTGTTTATTGAAAAATTTATTAATCTTACAGATTTATCGACCCCTTAAAATTCAGCTGATTTCCCCAAAAAATTTAGCTAAAAGAGCAAAATTTTTTGTATTTGGTTTTTAATTTGTAAAATCAATAAAACAAAACCTATTAGAGTAAAAACTGGTCTAATGTAAGCTTAGGTTCTTGTTTAACACACGGAATTAACAATTATTATTTACTAATTGTAGATTTTGCTTAGGGAGTTCTGAACCAAAGCGTACTGGTGAGTCGATTTCATTGCTCGTAAGTGTATTTTACTTATGTATATATTGCGGTACCATTATAGGGTTCATGTTTGACACCTTTTTATAACCACCTATGTATACAACATGAAAGCAATAAATGATTGAATTCAACTGAAGTTTTTCATTATTTTACGAGCAATCAAGAAATGTAATTGACTGCCAGCACACGTGTCCTCCTTTTTGGATTGTTGGGTCATTCAACAGAAGAAATTTGGAAGTCGGCAAGGCGGTGGTTAGCACTGCTTTTAGATCATCTCGGGCACTAGTTACCTTTACATTTGCATGATCTTTCTACTCACCATCAGATTGATATAATGTGGTCAAGCAAAAAGTTTTATGAACTCTAACCTGACTACGCAAAAAAAGGATTGAATTCGGTTAAAATCGGGGCTTACAAGGTAAAATCGACTCCTCCTCTTGTGAAAGTCGGTTAAAACGTAGCCTATGTTACGTGGAGCATAAACACAAATCGATTACATTATCTTACCACAGAGGGCCTAGCCAAGTGTCCAAACGATTGCGTCGAATGTTTAACGAAAAGAATATCTATTCTCTATCTCTAATATTATAAAACTGAAGAGTTTGTTTGAACGCGCTAATCTCAGGAACTACGGATTTAAATTGAAAAATTATTTTTGTGTTGGATAATCCATTTATCGAGGAAGGCTATAGGCTATATAACATTATATCACGCGAACAAAGTCGCGGGCACAGCTAGTATTGTATAAAGTATCAAATGTATGAGTAGTAGTCAAAAATTGTCATTTGTTTGATGGATACGTTGTATTGTTTGCCACTTGTCTGGGCCCAGCATCGAAATCGGATGAATAGTTTAGGCGCATACATAGACTACTAAAATTATAACCATTCCTTTTGGCTTCGCCGTAATCGGGTAAAGAAGTAATCTACCAAAAATGAAAACACTGAAAACTGTACAACAGGCAGTTTTTTGTTAATTGCTGTAAAACTACCGACCATTAAGCAATAGCTGAAACAAAACAATGAAAGCACAGAAAAATTTTCAATTAGAAATTCTCATCTCGTTTTAAATGTTGAATCTATAACTTTTAGCCAAGATTAAAGACAGAAGGGTGAAAGTTTCCACTTGGAAACGGCTGGCGTAGCTTTAGCAAGAATAGAAACGAGAGACTCCAAGAATTGCATTTTAGAGCATATTTGAACGTTGCATTCAAATTACTTCCTCTGACAAGATTAAATTGTATGTGTGTTTTTTGTCTGATGGCCGCTACAAGGCCTTTAAATCTGCGCTAGAATTTTTTAAGAAGCCGTGGAACTTGGTGGGTCCCATAGCTTGTAGGGCGATCTACCCGTAAGGGGGTTCAAATCGACACCCATCTCCTATGATGTCTAAAGTTTCTGCAAAGTACAGATCAAAATGAGCAGCAAACCTGATCGTGTTTCTAAGGATTCGGACCTCGGTATAGGTGTACCGTGACATGAACGACGTATATGTACCTACAACCATTTGTTGTTTGGTGCTAATATTGCTATAATCTGAAGAGGGCATATCAGACTAGAACGATGTTGCAATTGTCTAATATACATACAATCACTTTGATAATCCTTAAAGGGGATGAGCAGAGCTTAGTTAACACTTGGTTACACATAAAGTCACATATGACAGTATTGGACATTATCATAACAGCCTTTATAAATCGACCCACAGCTGGGACACTCTCCTTGTCATCGAAGGAGGTTTAGGCCATCACGCTTGCCCAATGCGGATTGGTGAACGGAGTATAAGGTGATCAATACTCCTTAACTGATCCATTAGTCGCACTCTTCGACCCATTGGAGGATATGAGATGATAATCTATTCTGCTGACATCACATTGGGCATGCCGGCCAATAGTGTCAGCTTGCCAACCTGTCGCCTACATAGTAGTGGCAGCAAATCCAAAAAATAACGAAACTTTCAGAGAATCCAGAAACAAAAGCTGTCTTACTTGTACCAAACTGAGCACAACTTAGTACCCTCCGAGAATGAAATCGGGGTTTTCTTGATCTGAATCTGTTCATACATAATACTAAAAGCCAAATTGAAAATATTGTAGCGTTTTATCTCACGAATCTTAATTTCTCGATACGGTTTGTGGTCAAAGTCTATCCCACGAGTCCGGTTACGCCAGCCGCCCAATGTGAGAAAACTCCATGGATAATAACATAGACAAAAGTGTATTTTTACTCTAATTGCGTAAGCAATTAGCGTTATCGTTATATACCCTTATTAATTAAAATAATTAGGCCACAGCATTTACAGAAGCCGGATAATTCTGTTTAAATTTTAGTCTTCTGAGTATGTTTAAATTTTAGTCTTAGGACTAAAATTTAAACATACTCTCTCGTTAGGGATAGAAAAGGATATCGTCTGTCAGTACTACAAGAATCAACTATTACCAGCTCAACATCAATTTGTACATCATTTAAGAACAATGACTACATCAGAGGAACTTTGAAGGTAGTACCAGTGGCAGGGAGATTCTAGAGGTAGCAGTTAAGGTTAAGGTTAACAGTTAACGTTACAAAGTAAGTAATAAGAAAGAATGAGGATGTAGGGAGATGACGGTTTCCATCTGAAATGACATTTGCTAATGGATTGTTCTCAAAAAATATAATACTAATTTGGAAATTATTAATTTTGATAACGATGTGTTTTGTAATGATTCAATAGCTCCACGGGGTAGGATCAAAGCGTGAGTCGTCGTCGGTATTGCAAGTATCTATAACGGTAACTGCTTACCCTCAGACGAGATGTATGCTTCTTTAACGAAGTATAAAAAACTTTCCGTATCATACTCTTCTTTGAAATAAACTTCCAAGTATCACTACCAATACCTTCAGATGGGTGCCAATTATATTAAGGCTGGTAGCAAACTTCCGAAAACAGCCGGAACCGACTCTAAGACTTCTAATTACCGCCTCACGACATGGGAAGTAACCACAAATGGATCTGATTGCCGCCAATCAGAGCTTGCATTCACTAGAATAATTATAAGGATGGGGTCTTTAGGAAAGGGAGGAAGCGATTTGAGGTATTATGAAGACGAAAAAAAGGTGGTAGTATTTTGAAATCTCGACATAGAGCAGATAGATGAAGTATTTATTATTTAAGAAATTAATTTTGTGATGTCACTTATTTTATAAAAGAAAGAAGTTTAATATTATCTATTTAAAAGATATCGTAAACTGAACTGAAATTTAAAATTCAAAATGAAATATTGTATGTAGATAGGGATATTTTATTTAAGGTTTTTTTTTATCTAGTACTGAAAGAGAAATAATTTTGAATGACATTACTAGCAGATGATTTTATACCTTATGCCATCGAGCTCTAGATTCAAATAATGATGTAATAACTAAGCATTTAAAATTGGCAGTTGAATTTCATTTTAAAGTTACTCTATAAATTATTGTTGACTGTTACATTCCAAGCCACATTGAAAATAATTATGAAACTACAGTTGAGTTATATAGAAAGAAAATAACTGTCAGAAAAAAGTAGTAATTGGAAAATAAAGAACTTAATCGCTGTCTTTGACACAGAGTTCAAGGCAAAGATGCTCTACTTTTCAAAGAAGGTGCATTATTTAAAAAAGATAACGATCTTCCCACGGCGGAGGCCGTCAACCGTGAAGTTTGGAATAAATTTTAATGATTATTTCTTTCCCTTTATAAAGACAGACTTAAAGACGTTTTTATTGGTCTGATACACCTAAAGTGTCGCGATTAAACTTGTTATCTTAAAGATTCAATGTAGGTTGAAAGAAATCGACTAGAAAATTATGATAAATATAAAAACCTCACAGATGAAGTTGAACAAGTTTTCTAGTGAGTATTGAAGTTGGATCAAGAACACGTAATTGTTCGAGTTGAATTAGTTACATGATAAGCTAAACAACTTACAGACGAATTTCTCAAAGCTATAATCACTTGGAAACTTAGTAGCAAACATACTTATTCCCTTCTTGCTTAGATTGTAATCTATACACTTTTTGATCGCAGATATGAGATTTACGATTTTAATACGATTCTACTGTTTATTATTGTTAATTTTTTATTACTCTTCAACGAGATAATCCAACCAGTCTTATTAGTACACTTCCTGTTTACCTATGCCGAGTTTTTATCTATTATATTTTTATTTTTCTAAAAGGTACTTTCTTTGTTTTATCTCTTATTTTAACATACTAATGATCAAAAAAGGTAAGGCATGGCTAGCCATTTCGAATTCAGAAAAATGCTATTAATAACGCTAAATTGCAGTATTGTGCAACTTTCGGTTCCTTAGGTTTTCAAAGCTCAATCGCATTATAGATGTGCGCTCTTGATTTAATTTTTGATAATTAAAAGCGTTTATTAAGTCAAACTGAGATTTCATCAAAATCAGAGACAATGTGTTGCTATTAACAATTTTGGAATATGTATTATCAATAAACCAAACATCCCTGAAATGTAAGACAAATTCTAGTTTGTGGAATAAAGTTTCACCAATATTCACCCTTTCTGTAAATACATTTTACCGAGAGCGCTTTCCAAAACCACGTCGTTAATAAACCGCTGAGACGTAGGTTATCCTCACAGGTCAGCTTATAATACGGTCCGATATATTGGTCATCCAAAATATAACCATTCTTTGACCCCGAAATTTACGCTTGCTCCCAAACTTGCTGAATGGGTGTCACTCGATTTGACCTATATCCTCCGTTGGCTTAAGGTGACGATAAGTGCTTGTTTCTTTAGCGGCGGAGTATTCCGCCTTGCATAGCACACTCCGAAATTTTTCATAATAAGATACAATTTTTTCTCATACGAATATTTAAATGGTATTGTTAAAAGGGAATATTTAAAAAGGGCCCCAATAGTTTATTTTTTGAAGAAGAATTGTTACTATTTATTAAGGAACACCAGTCTCTGTATACACCAATACATATTTGACACACAAAAGCTAAACAATAGCTAAGTGTAACAAACAATTAACGTGAATACCATATGCAAAAGAAAAAATAATACCATGAAACAACACATAAATTAGGCACGTAGGCACACACAATTATTATAGTAGGTACTTGGAATTCACGTATCTCTACAGTGGAAATCACGTTCCTCCGTAGTGCCTAAATGAATGTAAATCGATTCGTTGGGTCCAAGTAACATAGGCTACATTTTAACCGACTTCAAGAGCAGGCACGCACAGGTGACTTTTGTCACTTTGACCATTTCGTCACTCTCGTGGAATGTATGGAGAGGCACCAAATATTACCCACTTGTCACGTCGTAACGTACACGCACTTCCATGCAAATTTACGGACTTGATAGTGGAAAGAGTGAAGAAATAGTCACGGTGACAAAAGTCACCAGTGAGCGCTTAGGCTAATGATAGGAGGAGTCGAGTCTACCTTGTAAATTCCGATTTTAACCGATTTATACCGTAAAAATTTTGAAATGTTTTCAAACTGATTTATTGTCTAAGTAGTTCAGTTTCACACGTATATTTTCCCAAAAATTACGTTCTTATTGTTAACGCGTGATATTTATTCAAAAAATCATTAAAAAGTTGCATTTTACCACTTAGCCAAAGCGTCCCCTTAAGGGGAAGGTGCGTGTTTAATTTTGTTGCTTCTTGTACGCCACGACAAGGGTTTGGCCTAAAATGCAAAACAAATCACGACCTTTCCCTTGCAAAATATAAGGTATAAAGAAAAACATTGTTGAACTGCACAAATTTTTATTAAAAATAGTGCAGTCATTTTCATCAGGGCAAAGAAATAGAAAATAAAATGGTACACAAATTGGTAGCGTTTTTAGACTTTAATTACCTATCCGAGATTGCTGCCATCAGATTTTTCAACATTCTACTATAACTACTAGTTACTATACAAGTTGCGACGCAGCTTCTTCTTAAACAGGAATAATATTTAAGACATTATTTCCTCCCTTCGGCTATCAGAGACGGAGAAAATTTTCGAACCGTCAGACTTATTTATAAGATGGGACTTTCTTATGTACGCGTAAAATGTATCCCAGAGCCTTTTATATTAGGTACGAGTTTACGAATTGAACAATTTTGGTTCTTATTAAGTTTATATTCTGAGCATACGATGTTATCAATAAAACTTTAGTAGGTCTTAATAACAAGATTGATGCTCTGCGAAAATGTATTGCAGGACCTTTTATATTAGGTGCTTCCGTAGATATAGCGTTACAGTGTGAATTTAATATTGCTCTTAAACCCGTGCAATATGGTTTAAAATAGAATGAAGAACTTTGTGGAGGAATAAGGAAGTTTGATGACTTAGACGCTTTCGAATAATTTTGCGAATAGAAAGAGATATTGAAACTCGGGAAGGTCGATGGCGTGGTCGTGCGTTTTTAGTAACGATCACGAAAGTGAAGCAACCAAGTGCGCGGTCGGTTCTCGGATGGGTGACCAATTTTTTTTAATGGATTTTCCTCCGTGCTTTGGAAGGCTCGTTAAGCAGGTGGTCCGGGGTTCAATCGAGTGTTCGAAAAGAAAATAGCGAAGCAAGTTCCCAAAGTAAATAGCAAAGCAAATTTGTTTATTTGTTACGCTGTTACACGAAATGATAACGATTTTGATTAATTTTGTTATCGAGTAAGACGGACCAAAAAAAATTAAAAATTACATTGTAAACGATGCCTAGATGTGAAATCTTGTTGATCAAGTTGCTTAATTAGTGATTGACAAGAAGTTATAACAATACTAATGTCTAGTCTCTCAGTTTGTCAATTAGAAGTCAGTATCTTTCTTGTTACACACAAACTCTGTGGAAACCCTTACCATTAGTAATGAACTGGATTTTTAGGAGATCAGTTTAAGACTTTTAAATAACGTTTGTCTTGATTCAAGGAGAAAATGCTAAAGAGCTCAAATCAAATTCCTTAGAAAAGGCTTTTACGCTCATAGAAATAAGCTACAAAATCCCAGGCCAGTTATGTATTTAGAACACAAAATCCTCTCGTGATAAACAAGGTTTTAAGCCACGTAAATCAATACCAGAGTTGTGTTTTTGCATAACTCTCTGAAGCCAGGGATGAAATGTAGGCAAAGTTGGTGGTTCAGCTTAAAAACTATTCTCTGGAGAGTCAATAGAATACGTGGCACTTTTCAAAGCTTTAGGCAAACGTTTCGATGGCTAGTTTTATAAATGCTGAATTTCTATTAAATTATGAATATATTGGAATGTCTATGACGTCTTTAACTTAGTAATTTTTAAGGGAAAGCCGTATTGTTAATTTTTTAAATGTTATAAATGCTTGAAGCGTCGGTGGCGTAGTGCGTAAGAGCGTTGTCAATGTGTTTTCAAATTTTGAATTCATATGTGCGTTTAATCGGCGCTTTTACGGTGAAGGAAAACGCCGTGAGGAGACATGCACACACCTATGAAGAAATTCTTGGTTGTGTGAAGTCGACCAACCCGCACTTGGCCAGCGTGGTTGACTAAGGACTAATCGCCCTAATGTGGGGTAGGCTCTAGCCCGAGGTGGGGACATTACATGAGCTGTTGATGATGATGCTGATGATGATAATAAACACGCTGGAGAGGTGAAAAGTTGTATGTTTAACACGAGAGCATTTTTTTTGTCTCTTGCCTTTAAATCACTCACTGCGCTCAGTAGTCTATTTATATTAGACTACTTCGCTGGTTCGTGATTTAAAGTCGGCACTTGCAGCAAAATATAGCTTTGCTCACTTGTACCTCCGCAGCTTAGCGGTTCAGTGACCGAAATCAAATCCAGAGGCATCGAGTTCGCTCCCTAGGAAAGTACAAATTTGGATTGTACAAACGACCCAGTATGACAAGTGATATTCGTGACAGTATCTACTCCCCTACACTTCTCTACAAGCCTAAGACAATCAATAAAGAAAATTTTGAGCCAAAACACAGTAGACTGAATACATTTTGCTCGACCGGACCGACAAAAGCTGGTTAGGAAATTTATTATTTCAATTGTTTCTGTAGTAATCACTTCGCCGTCTCAATTGCGGCGGGACAATGCTATGTCGCCATTTTTCTAGCATTTAGAGACTATAATATAAATCAAACGAACGTGTAAAAGATGCTGGGGAATACTTGTGGTGTAAGTTACGGGAAGAAGCGAGTGATGTTAGAAGAGTTACCAAATTTCTTCATAAAGAAAATGATTTTTTTTTACGCACACACCAATCACCTAGGCCAAAATAATCACTAAGAACTTGTGTTATGGATACTAGATAACAATATTTTTTTTTATACACAATAATTTTAGATATTTTTACAAATAAACTTTAATAAATAAATTATAAACAACCATGACTCGTCAACGAATATTCGTGTTCATCACACAAATATTTGCCACTACCAGGATTCGAACCCGGACGCTTGATGTTGTAGGCAGCTATTCTGACCACTCCGTCGCGACGCGATGGCGTGAAAAAGGCATTTTTATTTGATTCACAATCAATATATTTGACAAACTGATAAACTGATTCTACAATCTCTTTTCACCCTAAACATGACCAGAGAAGCTTCGATAACTAATTGAGATACTAATTGTATCGAAATGTTATAAATTTCTATCGAGCAACTCGCTAAGTTCATTCGTATGTGTCGTGAATTTTTTTAAGTACGATAAACTACTATTTGATCGAATTTTAACGTCAAAATGTTTTGTATATTTTTTTAATAGGTACACTAAGTAAGTTTAAATTTCCAAACATTATGAGATAATGAACATTTCACTTTTACAACGTTAAAAAAACAATTTAAAGTCTAAGAATGAGACGTTAAACATAACATAAATAAAATTAATAGTATAACTATACTGGTTTTTGAAATACTGATATAGACATAATTATAATAAACACAATAGGATGAAATTAAAATCTGGAGATTTGCGTTACGACAAATACTGCTTCTATAATCTCTAAGTATTTTAAACTGGCGATGGACAGACTATCTTTAATAGCGATAGAAAAAGGGTAAGGCATATCGATAGTTAAAGATTAATATGTAATTTTATTTTTTACTACACTTTGTTGAATTTTCGACACTTTACGGTGTCACTTTTGAAGGTCACAAGCACTTGTTGATTCAAATATCAAAACAAAATTGGTTTACATTTTTAGGTAATTCGCTGTCAGCCATTTCGACAATACTTACAATTTATTCCATAACCAGTGTTCATGTTGAGAGCTTAACCTAATTGCGACTGAAAAAGGTATTGTATATTTATCTTTAGCTCAAAGGCAAAGTTATCACAGCGGTACTAAAGGACCTATAATGGCTATGAAATATTCAACGAAAATCTTGAGATAGTCAAATCACATCACAAGACTCGTTCAATACGGCTTCCTTGATTATAAGAAGACTTATTCGTTCGCTATAAATAATTCTTAATATTCTTTTCGGATATGTGAATATGTGTGAGAGATGAATATAATACACAATTGTAAGATTATAATGTCGAGTAAAAGAAACGAGAAATGGCTAACAAAGAACGGATTTTTTGTAGAGTAAAGAAAGGCTGGTAGTTTACCACAAATTGACAAATTTTTGCCAATCGATTTTGCACTTAAGTATCGATTGAAAATCGTTTGGAGACATTGTGATTTCGTGGTAAACTGGTCTGTTGTTGTCCGCGTATAATAATTGTCGATACATACACAATATACAATTTGGTAACAAAATCTTAAAATGATTATTATGATATGACACGGTATCTAGTGTTATATAATTTACCGATTTCATAAAGTATCACTGCCTCCAAAGTCTAGTGAATTAGATCCAGAGGTATAAAGACAAAAGTAATATATCGAAAAGAGTTAGAGACAACGCCGAACTTGAAACGCTGTCACTTATAACTTAGACAACGTCATTGTAAATTCCTCTCTAAATTTTCTCAGGCGTTATTTATTGCTTAATCTCGAAACTCGGTAAATGTTTTTAAGAGTAAACTGCTCAGAGATATAACTCTTTGCGTGCCGCTTAAGTGTCTCTTATTTCTTCTCTATTCGTATATAATTTAGGTATTATGAACAATATATTTTGTAATGAATTGTGCGGGTATGCGCCTTTATTGAGTCTTTCTGGTCTTAATGGCTACGTCTTTATGAAGCGAAAAGACACGCATCAGCTATACAAATGTTGAGTTAGATATACAACTTTGCTTTGAGTATGAAGTCTGCTACGAAATTCAAGTAATTATCATTAAAAACAGCTGCTGTAATAAAACTGAGTAATTGTGAGCAGATCTTCAGGAATATAGCGAAATTTACACATTTGCGTTTTCGTGACGCGTCTCTTGGACTTTTTTAACATGTGGTTCATTATTCAGTTTAACTTGGTGTGAGATGTGAACTAAAGCTACATGTGCATCGTTTGTGGTCGCACAATCTTAAAAAGGCAACGAAACGTCGCTGTAGGTATTTTAAAATAAAAACTTAGTGCTCCAGTTAATGCTGGAAATATAAACTTTATTTCACGGAAAAGGTGTGTAATTTCTCAGCTATTCCAATGTGAAATTGAAGTCAGAATTTTAGACTTTAACGTAGCTTGTATTACTTTGAGTGTGCCTATTTATACTACAAAGTTAACAACGCTTGCGGCTCGATTCGGAATACCTACATCTTTAGAATTATCATCTTCTAATTCGTTGTCTTGAAAACTTAAAGGATTCGAAACTTTCTATGACATAATTTTAATAGTTCAGAAGATGGAAAATCTTCTAAAAGGGCTATCATTTTCAATTATGATGTTGAATAAAGCTCTGCAAACTCAGATAAATTTCATGAAATATACCTGCACTGCTGAGATGATTTTGAGTGTAACGTCTGTCCTGGTTGTTGGCTTTTGAGTTATATTGTTTACAGATGGATTGTTACTTTTTGGGTTTGGTGTCCTTTTATGTATTGGCGATAGGCCATTATTTAGAGCCGCTGCATGATACATATTGCCAGATGTAGCTTTAAGTGTAACAAAATGTTACTCAAGGGTCTGCTCAACCCCTCATGAGATTACGAACATGATCGTATTTACACCCAATTGTACAAATCGTATTATCTGTGTTCGTAATAAAGATAAAATATTAGAATAATGATTCATTCATTCATCAAAAACACAGACATAATTCCAAAAACAGTAATTTGGGACTCAGGGAGGTCCAAAATGTGTGAATCCGTCAAAATCTCAAGGTCGAATTTTTTGACGATTACAAGACTTCCTCTATACTATGAATACGAGAAAGTAAAAAAATGATGAAAATGTCAACAATTAAAGATAATGAATTTTTATTATACACAGTTAACCACATAACTCAAAATCTATCCAACCAACATACTTCTTCAGAATTTCCGTCAAAGAATATTCAACTAGAAAAGTATTAAATGAAATGCGATTTTCTTAGAGCTTCCTAAGTCATTATTAAAAATTTGAGTGGACATGCCATTGTTTCTTTAGCGGTCTTAAAATCTTTTTTGTAGTTTCTCCTTAGGGACTAATAAACGAAGGCATTGTTTAAGTAAACAACTATTCTTTCAAACCTTTTTCCTCGAGACTCCAAGGATGAAAGATGTCGTCTCCAAACAAGGTCAGTGCGGTTTTATTGGAGTGGCAAACGGTGTCCATTTATCAAACTATCGTTAGCAACTTTTGGACATTTCTTCGTAATGACGGCGTTTCTGGATATTTCTTTATCGGATTCAGATTTTGGATGACATTTTGCTGAGATATCTAGTGATTATATTGAAGGAGATAGGTATTATAACAAAAAATATTTAAGACGGGTTCCAATAACACGTTGTACCTGTGTGTAAACTGTTGGTACCTAGGTACCAACAGTTTCCCCTGGTAACGGTAGAACTTTGATATATTTTGTATAGGATATATGTTTCAAATTCTTATGCTTAGTAAGCTAAAGTATAGATAGATATCATCTTATTCCCCAGGATGGCATCGCACTTGCAGTGTTAAGTGATTTACCCTTAATATTGCAAGTGTCTATACACGATGGTAACCACTTATCACCAGGTGGGCCGCAAGCTTGTTTGCCATCTAGTGTCGTAATATCAAGCTTGTTTGCCATCTCGTATATATAAAAAAATCGCGTACCATCTATGAGGACTGTAATGAGAACCTTTAGTGATTAAATATGTAAGGATCATAGCAAATGGAAATACGTGATCGTTGTCTGCCTCTCTGGCATAAAGGCGTGATTTTATATTTGAAATTTTCCTGGTTTCTTTGGCCAATTATTTCATCATCATTATAACAGCCTTTATAATTCGACCCACTGTTGGGACACAAGAACTCTCCTTGTCATCGACGGAGGTTTAGGCAATGTTCTACCACGCTTGCCCAATGTGGAGTAGTGCACGGAGTATAAGGTGATTGTTGAGGTTTATACCAGTAGCTGGCTGGTTCTATTTATTTTGAATATAGTTACATTTTCTCTTGTAATGTCAGAATGATTTTTCGGTTTTGTCTTGTCATGTTATGTGTGTGAACTCAATATATTTTATTGTGTTTTATTTTCTCAATTTTATTTTGAAGTCAAGTTTATTAATTAACACAATCATCGGGCTATTTCTATCGAACCTTCACAGTGATCAATACCCTTTTGCTGATCCATTAGTCGCTTATTACGACACCCATTGGAGGATATGGGGTGATGCTATTCTACTCTGCCGGCATTACATGGCTAATTATTAGTGTTAGTAAATTTTTGGATATAAAAGCCATACCAAAATTAAGTCCAGACCTTAGCAACTAACTCTATTGTTGGCTAATAAACTTTATTATAGTAATGATTTAAATACAACCAATAAAGTGATTTTGATGGAGCCAAGGAAATATTGGTTTGAGATTATCTTATTATACTCTAAGATACAACAAAAGAAAACTTTGAAAACAAAATTTGCGTTTGATACATAATAATTTATAGGATGGAAAGTTTACAGCAAAAATAAATTCACTCTGATTATAAATGAATACAAAGGATCGATATCTAATATTTAAGCTGCGGATGTGAAAGTAGATTGATGAGCAAAGTTAATGAATTGATGGTTCGTGATTAATGAATATATTCTTACATAACCTTGTGGTGTTTATCTTAGAAGAATGTCAATTTTCAGAAGAAGCTATTATATTAACGATTCATGTAACACCGGTAAGCAGTACGTCCCTAAATCAACTTCGCTAGAGAAACAAAGAAACTTGAAATCCTCAAAACCAATTCAAAAGCATCCCAGAAAACTTAACCAAATTAACGGTCATAGCGAAATTGAGATTTCCTCCGAATCATCTCGATATTACTTTTTTAACCCCTCCGTATCAATTACTAACTCTCCAACTCGAAAATTGCTTCCCAACTTCAGATAACTTGAGTCAGATAGTTTGTGAAGACGACGCTTTATACTGACGTAACCTTGTCGCAGAGATCCAAGTTTGACTAATGATCTTTCACGGTCCTCTTTTGTAAGGCTTTCGCAAGAAAAAACACGAGAGTGAAATTGGAAAAAAAAAATATAAACGATGATGACGTATGGAGTTTTCAGTACACGTCAGCAGTTTTTGCTGTGACAACGAGATGTGTCACTTCGTTGTCTTTTTGAATGTGGTCATGGAACGTCTTAACGGCCTTGAGGAAACACAGGCTTAATTTCCTTTTCTGGTGACGATTGATATAATGGTTTAGTTCATTCGGAACTAACAGTTTCATGCTTACAAAAATACTTATTAATGTATGTTTTTTACATTGATTAAAAAATCCGACCGTCGTGAAATTTATTTGTAAGTTTGCAATACATCTTTACAACCATTAACCTAGTTGCTTGTTGAAATTGCTATGGATAAGCTTCTTTAGTGTCCACAGCAATAGTTTTTAACTTTCTGATCACTGACAGTTTCTATGTTATCTTTTCCAATTATTTACATCGAAATCAATTCTTGACGAGGGAAATAAAGATATTGATCTTATATTTACTACAATATATCCATTAAAGCTCTTCGCAATACACTGGGATATATTTCGCGCAATTTCCCCTCCTTAGGTGTAGACTTACAAAGAAAAACGCTTCGAGTGTCCGTTTACACTATTCCGTTTGATTCAAGTCGAGAGCTTTCAGCGATCAGTTGCCATGTTCTTTTAAGTATTTCAGGATTGACACCACTTCATAATTAAATTAAATTACACATCAAAGCTTTTTGGAAGGAGTTGAGGTTACTAAAAATTTTATTGCTTCATTTTAAATTTAATTGTAATAGTAGCACTCTTAAGTGGTCCTTAAGTAGTTAAAGTTTTACTCTTTGGCAGTTCAAGCATGTATGAAACAGGTAAATGTTATTTAAAGCAATGTTTCATTTTTCAATGGGAGGAGAGGATCTTTCAATATTTAGTTGAAGTACTATGGTAGTGTAGGAAGTCCAAAGTACAAAATTTGCAGACGATAATGACGAGAATGACATAATTAAAAAAAAGACAGTCAATAAGTACTAATAATTTACACAAAATAAGTTGCAGTGGAAGTTCAAGTTAGATATACTTAAGGGGTTTAAATCCAACAGTGATGATGATCAAGTTGCAGTAGATTCGGTATTAGAGTGAAAATGACTTATGATGAAATTATATAATATTATGTCTAGAAAGTATTGATTATGGGTAAGCAAAACGATAACACTGTTGAAACTACCCAAGATTTACAAATTTAACATACATTATCAGACAAAATATCCCAAAATAAGGTCGCTTGTAACTTGCACCTCAGCAAACACAGCGTTTGTCATCTCAAGAGTGTATTGTGTTATGTCTTTCAGTTTAATACCGTTTGATATCAGGTCTTTGTCTGTGAAACATAAGCACAGCGATGTATCCAATGATACACCGATTGTGTTCCGAAGTTTGGGGAAATATTATAGTCTTGGGAGGGCAGAATATTGTTAGTTTTTACTATTGGGCTAGAATAAAGACAATGATTTTAATTAGAATTGAGGTGGTTTGGAGAGAAGCAAAAACGAGTAGCTGTTAGAAATTTAATATCATTAAAATATTTTTAACTCCACTTGTTGCTTTGATTGTAAAACAAATAGATGTCGTTCCTGACATTAATGAAAATATATTTATCATAAATCTGACTTTGATTTGCTCTGTAATGAAATTTCTAGAAGAAAGCTTAACTAACCATATAATAAAACTAAATTGTAACAATCTTGCAAGAAAAGGATACCAGTGTTCCAATAAAATCGAAAAATCCAAGGGTCGAATAAATTTCATTTCTACTCTTCGAAAGAAGCGTGAGGTTAATAATCCGGTAGCAGTGTAAAAACTGACCAGCTCAAGGACATCTTGACCCAGTGTTAAGACGGTTATCAAACTAACGGACAGTATGATAAATGGCGGGGGATTAAGCTCCAAGTTCGATTCCGGGTCCGGATTCCCTTAGCTTTTGATTGTCCAAGGTTTATGGGGCTTAAGAGATTATTTCGTATCGGATCTGTGTTGCTTTCCGTTGATGCCGTTGGGACTTTGCGAAATGTCTTACTATCTACATTGTAAAAGGATATTGGTGATTCTGGGTTATATAACTAGGAAATGCCCGCTGAGTCCTTTGTGCTATATTTGCCACGTCAACACAATTATGAATATTTTAGAGAAGGCAACATAGTTCTGTTTTGCATTACAATAGGAAAATACTGTCCTACTGTGATTTCATTAGTTTATTTGAAACTTAAATGCTAGTTTTTGGCCTCGATACACTGACATTTCACTGCCAATATTTTTATATTTGGGTCATATTGATACAAATCTGTTCTGGGATTGGCGGGTAGGGCAGTTTTAAGTCCTCCTAGCGAATTATCACCATCTTATCAATATCTGTTATTAGCGTTGTTGTGTTTCAACAGTTAGTGTTAGCAAGTCTCTTATCGGGTAATGGTTTATAGTAAAGAGTGCTTCCACCTTCATCATCATCATCACTAACTTTCTGATAAGATGAAAGCTAACTTTATTGTTACTTTAAAAATATACTAAGACTATAAGTTTTCTCTCACTTAAGTCAAGATCTCGAGAAATAGAATAAGTACTTGTACCTACTCTATATTTTTTATAAGCGTTTTAATTAGAAGAAACGTTGTAACATAACCTTTGTAATAAAACTTTTCTTTGTCTGAATTCCGTTTGGTCCGTAATAACTAAGAAAATTAATGTATGTTTATTCTTAGTCGGAAAGCTGAGTGAAGAAACAAAACCACGGGTAAGATTGTTTGCCTAATAAATTGAAGTATTTTATTGGTAGGTTCTCGGAAACTGATCTACGTAGTTTGGAGTCTTCGGATAACTGTGTAGAATTGTTCATCTAAAGTGGCTCTTACGGCTCCATATATATCATATGGCCGGGCAGAGAGAGAAGTCAGGGTACTGGAGGTGAATCCTGATTCATCATAATACAGCCCTTTATACCTCCATCTAGGTCACAAATTACAGGCACTGCTGCGGACTCCCCTCTCTGTAATACGATGAACCCAGCACCATGAATACATGGAATGCTAAGAGTTTTCGTCTGATTAACGTAGTAACTCAACTTTTTCAGGACCTGATACACAAGTTTACAGCGAGGCCTCATGAAATAGATGTGTTTACGCGATAATAGACCCACGGGTAGATAACATTTTCTGACCGCGAGCTTACAGTATACAGATATACATTTTCTACGCATTCCCTCTCAGTCCCTTTGTTTCAACCATTTATTTGCGGCTGTAAACGTCCCCGGGCGTAGAAAACCCGGCGATTTAATCTTAATTACTGAAGATACTCGGAGTGATCACACGTTGGTTGTTATTAATGTGCTGTGAAATATTCAGTCTTGCTTCAGGGCTAGGCTTAATGAATTCGAGTTGGGCTTTTTGGCAAGCCTTATGAAGGTGGCTAGCAGACAGATGGTTGTAATAACATAGACGCTTATATTGTCAAGCAAAATTGGGATTCATTCCAAAATTAAATTGCGGTAATGTAGATTTTTTCAATAATAATTTAATATCCCTCGGGAATACTCCTTTTATCGGGATGAAAGGTAATCTATGTAATTTTTTGTACCCCTTACAATGTGTAGAAAATCTCATGGTGATTGGTTGAGTACTTCAGTCATAACTACAATGTAGTGCTCAGCCCCAGGTCTCGTCTCAGAACTAGATCTTTACATGTTTTTATTCTTGTATTTTATATTCTATTTTAGTAGGATCAATAGTTCACCAAATCTCTTTTTGAAGCTTAATTTGGGTTGGTTATATGTTGCGAGAATATTATTAGGACCGAACAATACAGCATCATCTCCACGAACGTAAACTTCGTAATACACTTCCCCCAATATTAATTTCGCAACAAAATACAAACTGAACTTTAGTAGTGTGTATATTAAGGCTGTTTTATTCAAATTTTATCGCTTCATATTTCCTCCCGCCAAAGTCGTCCAATAGAAATATGTATCGCCCAAGAATGTACGAGAATTTAAATCTTTTCCGTACAAAAGACCAAATGGTCTCCCCGATGCGGGCAGAATGGGTACACTATTTACTGTTACTATGAAATTTTGCTTACGAAAGGCATTTTCGTTTGCTTTGAAAACTAGGTTGGGTTGGATTATATTGTCTAGAGGGCTCTAAAAGTAGTGAAGGAAAAGTGTTTGTTAATATCGTTTATATTTTCATCGTGTATTGGTACGTGTTTGCTAAATGTTGTGCCACGATTGTGTGATTCGTATGCTGCTCAGTAAAAACTGGCGGAAATCAGTTAAGTGTGTCACTAGACCAGTCCTAGTATTAATATTACCCATTTATGAGAACTTCTCGAAATAGAAAAGATTGCAAAATAGTTAAGAGCAGGCACGCACTGGTGACTTTTGTCGCGGTGACTATTTTGTCACTCTCGTGGAATGTATGGAGTTGGAGATGCACCAAATGCCCCCACTTTTCACGTCGTAACGTGCGCACACCTCCATACATATACATGGGTTAAATGGTGACAAAACAACAGTGTGCGTCGTGCCTGAGAGTAATGACAACTGATGAATTTAACTTTGCCGAAGCTCGAGCCATTATTCACTCGACATATTTATGTCCTACCTCTATCATTACTCGCGACATATAAAACTTTACCACAATATTTTTTTTCTCCTTCTTTAAATTTTAATTCGTAACTACCAGTATGCTTATTTGGGCTACGTCAAATAGTCAAAGCTTTCTTGTTTTACAAGTATGAATTGAAATTTTTCAACTTATCTCTCACGTGCTGTTTTTTAAAGATATTTTTAGTAGCCAGTACCATCTTCTCGATATATTTTGGGTGAAGAGGTCTTCATTCAAATTAAAACTTCGATAAAGAGGTTGTTATCCAAGAAGAAAACTGAGCATTCCCTGGATTCACCGTGCGGATGCCGGGTCCATGCTGAGAGGGAGTAATAGTGCCTGAAACTTGTGATCCCAATGTAGGTTTAGGTCCAATATTAGACTGTCTTAAGGTGGGTGACAACTCTCCTTAACTATGGGTCTCTCTCTCTGCTCTACTCTATGTCTTGTCGTTTTGATAGTTTTCAAAACTAAATTCAGGATAGGAGTCAGGATAAACTTTTTTTGAGTCTAAGCTTCAATATGTTTAGTTGTAAAGCACTTCATGAAACAAACAATCCGCAGTTCGCCAAGTAATTAAGATTAAATCGCCCGGTTTTCTTCCATTGTAGACTTTATAACTCTAGTAACTTCGTGCAACAATGGAGCTAAGAGAGTTGCCAGGATTTTCTGGATTACGCAATGAGGTTGATATGAAAGTTTGCGAATGGATTCAATGCCGGTTTCGCTAATGGCAATGCAAAATGAGTATTGGCATCATCTTAAGTCCACTTGTGATTGCTACTAGCTGATTTGAAGTTTCTTAGTCTTGAAACCGTAATTAACTCTGTTCACATTTTTGTTGTAATTGATACAAAGTATTATTTTTGTCATTTGTCTTATATCTTCGCTGATAGTACCTAAGTGATGATGAGATCGATGCTTTGGAAGAAAGCTTTACTCAAAGACTTCAACTACTAAGGATCTGGTTACCTTATGATCGACAATCAGAAATAACAATACTGTTAACAGTAGTCAAAGGCGACCGGTTACAGTCAGATTTAAGAATGTTAATAAGCTAAGCACAATGTAGTTCTGAATAATATTTAATGAAAGTTTCCTAAAAAGATGAAATTGGAAGTTGAAGATAAATGAAAATCTACTAATCACTTGATTATAAAGCAACTATAAAGCAAATATTATAAAGCAACACCAACCAAAATACATTTACGTCCTCCAAAACTGCCGTACGTATTTCGATCCCAAAATGGTGTCTCACAGAATGACATTTTGCCGCATAAAGCCCGCCTGGATATCATTGGTTGCCTTCAATTCTGACTCGTGATTGACAATTCAACAACCACCCTATAGATGTCGGATAAGGCTTGTTATAGGTTTCCGTCGTGTAGTCTTTTCTCGAGATTTGTTTAGTGACACGATAAATAAAGTGCAGGGATTGTACTCATGATCTGCCTTAGGATGGGTGAATTGTTTTTCATATAAAAAAATCTCAGTAAGTTTTTTTAGCAACTTATTGGTAATGTTTGGTTAACTGATGCTATTGCCTATTATATAATTTTAATGACGAAAAGCATCATTTTCCTTTTTTTGGGAAAATCTCGCTTAGTTCAAGTACAACTCCTGTTTTAGGGCAGGATATTTTTTGGATTGTGTAGTTTAGTATTTTGCCACTAATAAAAATTCTTTTTGATGTGTATATCCTTTTAAAGGTTAATAAAGCCGACGATAATTCCGAATTTTCCTTGACTAAGCTCCACAGAGTACAATAAACGGAAATATGACGTAATACAATATTTAATCTGGTAACCATCCCTTTGGAAGAAACGGTATCAGGTGAAAGAGCAAGATAGAAAATAATAAAATATTATTGGGAGGCCATTTTTCTTAGCGCGTTTAGTGTTGTGCGACCTCAGCGGGTTATCGATAAAAATTACTTTGTTACGCAATAAATTACTGCTATGTCGAGGTGAAATCGGTTGAGGGTAATCGGATAACCGCGGATTTTCCTTTCTATTTTTCTTCGGGATTATTTCGAACACTTTTCATTTTGATCATGATTATTCTAGTTTTAAGGAAAGTGTATGAAATAGAGAAGGACAGGACGTCTGTTAATTCTTGATATACTTATTTCATTTATTGAAGAGGGTTCCACATATTTGCACAGTGTACTGCCACCTCCATATAAGGTTAATAGCCTTTATAACTTGACCCACTGCTGGGACATAAGTCCTCTCCTTGTTATTGTGCGAGGTTTACGCAGTAGTCCACCACGCTTGCCCAATTGGTGAACGGAGTATAAGGTGATCAATACCCCTTTGCTAATCCATTAGTCGCCTTCTACGATACCCATTGGAGGATATGGGGTCATGCTATTCTACTCTGCCGGCATCACATGGCTAAATTAGGCTATGCAAAGTGAGCATTACGTAAATATTACAGATGGAGCCGATGGAGGAGATATTTGTTTGATACATTTTCATAGCTAGGGTGCGTTTGCACTGCAGCGGAGAGGTAGGACGGAGTATTTCTCACCAGACTAAAATAGTTGACAAACCCCTTAGCTTGCCATTGAAATGTAGCCTTAATGGTTATTGAAATGCAAAGGAAACTGTTGATTTATGTATGTAAGCTGCCGAACAAGGTGCATTATATTCCTAAGACTAAAACTAGATTGTCACCCAAAGCACTTCAAAATTTATGCGAGGAGTATTTATAAAAAATATGTAGGGCTGTTTTACTGACCTAAAGTCATAACTAACTGTTTATTCAGTTAACTAACAAAAGTACTAGTATTAAGCAAAGGGTTTTGTCATTACTGAAATATAACACGTATTTTCTAATATCGTCATCATCATCATCAACAGCTCATGTAATGTCCCCATCGAGGGGCTCGAGCCTACCCCACATTAGGGGCGATTAGGCCTTAGTCAACCACGCTGGCCAAGTGCGGGTTGGTCGACTTCACACACAACACAACCTAAGAATTTCTTCATAGGTGTGTGCAGGTTTCCGATGTTTTCCTTCACCGTAAAAGCGTCGATTAAACGTACATATGAATTCAAAATTTGCAAACACAAGGTACGTGGCGGGGTTCGAACCGGTGCCTCCCGCGTGGGAGACAACGCTCTTACGCACTACGCCACCGACGCTAATTTATTCACCTAGTAACTCCGCGAGCATTTTTAAAAGTATTTATTACTTTAAAGAAAACATTAAAAGTATTCCCATGTCTGTGCAGCATTTAGTCCAGACCCAATTATTCTCCATTATTTAGGTTTGCAAAGTCGTCACTAGCAGCTGGCCACCTCGCAACCACATCAAAATTTTGTAGTTACCACAAAACGGAACTAATGCTTGACTAGGTACTTTTTATTATTTGATTGCAATTTGGTGTGGTTGCGGTACGTGTAAACACTCCCTGACCTCTGACACTAGATTAACCACACGACTATAAGATTAAAAAATTGCCAACCTATTCCAAAATTCGAGTAATAGTCAAAGTTACCGAAACTTAACTTTTCATTACAATAATTTGCAAAACAAAAATGATCCCCCTCTAGCGATCCGTAAAGAAAACTGAGAAGAAAGTAAGCATTTTCGGTGCTAGTGTTGTGCGAGATTGAATATCGATAAAACTATTTTCCGCTACGTTAAACGCGAAATGGAATTGGGTCGTAACTATAGAGCCTGATTTGTTCGAATGCGCCGAAAACATTGGTTTTTCGAATGAATATACGTGATTTAGAGTACTTGAATAATAAACGGTTCGAAGGATGCGATTCGATTTAAAATTGAATAGGGCTCGGCTCAGAGAGAACTGTCACGATATTTCACTTTCCTGAAAATTATACTCGTGATTTTGGCCGCCTTTGTCTGAAAAGAATGCTTTTAAATTATGGCGCTTAATAAATTATACTTATAACGCTGTGACCAGATGTTTTTAAACGAATCCTATATTTTCGCGCATTGTTCCCTTGATCAAGTTTATTACTCGTCACTTACCATAGGACAGAGTATAGGTACTTCATTGTACATCAATATTTCATAACCAAATGCTATGTTTAATACAGTTTATATTATGTATTTCACGTACCCGAGTGAGTAACTTTGAGTTTCTTAATGCAAACAAACAAACTAGGTGGTAGACCTATATGTATGGTCGTCTGGGTATGTAACACCGGCTTTATTATTTCTGCCGTGAAGCAATTCGATGTATTTCGGATTGAAGGTAAAGGTAGCCAGTGTAATTACTGGGCATGGATGGCATATCATCTTATTCACCAGGATGGCAACGCACTTGCAGTGTTTAGTGATTTATCGTTAATATTGCATGTGGCTATAGGCGGCGATAACCACTTAAATGGGCCGCCAGCTTGTTTTCCATCTTGTAATATAAAAATATATATACATTTCTGACGCACTCTGTACTCGCATAGACGTACACAGAGGCAGAGAAGTGAATGTATAATAAAAATAATTTAAGTAATTATAAAATTAATAATAGGCGGTTTTAGGCAAGATACAATTTACTACGAACTAGATTCCTGGAGATCTCCTTTCAAAAAGATGTCAACAGTTGGCCAGTAATCAAGGTGCAGCACCACGGCCACTTTAATGTGATGAGGATATTATTATTTAAATTAGCTATAACCAAATGATATCGCCATACTTAAGTGATTCTGTCATGATTGTTTCTTAAATTGATCACTTAAACTCAACTTCAGCTGTTTGTTTTCCTTGAGTATTTTTCTATGCTCTCACTGCACTATTTTCGTTCAACATAAACATTACTTACAGAACGAAAACAAATGTCAAAGTATATAACATCGTGATTCAATTCTTTCGATAGCGCGTCACTTGCACGTATACAGTTTCAATGAAAAAAAATCTTTGTATTAAATCAAAATGAACTTTGTACTGAAAGCTCCATCGTATTTATTCTGTTGGCGCTATCGATCGCGCAAAGCAAATACAGCACAGAATTCAATGTAAATCTCGAATAGCAATTACTGGGGTCCACTATAATAATTCCTATACACAGTAGCAAAAGCGTTGTCATCAAATAATCCAGCACTGCGAGCCCAAACGTTTCACAGGCGATTACGCATGGGTACCTCTCATGCTTCGGCGAGTAAGCGGTTAATTTGTGCCTTTACATGAAGTGTTTGTTGTCTGCGAATAGGTATACAATTATACCTCCATTTCAATTTGTTTAGCATAGTAAACAAACACGGTTTTATACGAATAAACGCGAGTATTATATAAAAATTCGGAAAACTTAGCGCCGAATATTTCCTCGGAACATATTGAAATCTGAATAGGGTGTACCACTAGGGAATGTAATACGCAATTCGTCAAATGAAACATGTTTATGATAATTAACATTTGAGTAAAGAGAGATAGCAATTTTACTTTAATAATTAGTGTTGATGAGACTATTAATAAATTAAAAATTGTACAAACATAATAAACCTTTGATTTAAATATCATCTTTCATCATAACAGCCTTTATAATTCGACCCACTGCTGGGACATAAGGCCTCTCCTTGTCATCGAAGGAGGTTTAAGCAGTAGTCCACCACGCTTGACCAAGGCGGATTGGTGGACGGAGTATAAGGTGATCAAAACCCCTTTGCTGATCCATTAGTCGCCTTCTACGACACCCATTGGAGGATATGGGGTGATGCTATTCTACTCTGCCGACATCACACGGCAATAGCAGCTTTAAATCGTTGTAAATAAATTACTATTATTGCGCCTAATAAAAGTGTTCATTCAAATATGGAATAAAGCGAAGCGCCATTCAAATAAAGTGCATTATGAATTTAATTTTATAAACAAAATATGACAAATTTCTATTTCCTGCAAGAACAAGAAGTTGATGAACTATCATTACTTCTTTGAGATTTTAGTCAAAGTCAGATACATTTATTTCAATTTCCATGTATCTAAGAGTGGGTTACTCCAACAAAAAAGCGTCGTAAACCGACACTCGACTGCTACGGACAATAAGTTTACCAGATTTTATATTATTTTAGAAACCGCCGCCGCCTCTGCAAATTCGAAGCACTATCCTTAACTCTCGAACGTCAAAGGCACTGTCTACTAAATAACTTAAATGCGACATAGTTGAAGTTGCCGAACTTAGGAATACTTTCCCTGTTACCCCTGGCTGAGTTGGTTTCCTATTTGCAACTGATCGGCACAAAATTACGCGACAGACCGGATGTGCTATGAAAGTGGGTACACTATACATTAATTGAATGCATTGCCTTTGTTGTTTCATTGTGTTGCCACGCATCGTATTCGAATTTGTAGACGGATCTACTATTGGCGATGTAAGTGTCATTTATGTGATCGAGTGATTTTGTGAAGTAGGTTTTCGTTAAATACCAGTTTAACAGAAACGAAAAATGTTATTGAATGTTATTGACTAATGAGTAAGAAAATATAGTAATAATATCTACACAAATTAACCCTTTATTTATCAGAAAAAGAAAAGAAAGAAAGAAAGAAACAAATTTATTGACCAGCAGAAATTACAATAAACAAAAACACAACCAAAAACAACGAAACATCTACCGACTAGCTTAATCTTAAATAAAATAAATACGAATATCACATGTGGCCTTTCGTCGCCGGACGTTGAGTAAGACAAATAAAAATCATTGAAGAAGTACCTACGGAACTTTAGGCGGATCGTATATGTTTAATTTAATGAAAACAATATACAGTTAGACATGTGATGCCAGCAGAGTAGAATAGCATCACCCTGCTCCAATGTGTGTCGTAGAAGGCGACTAATGGATTAGCAAAGGGGTATTGATCACCTTATACTTCGTCCACCAATCCACATTGGGCAAGTGGTGGACTAATGTCTAAACCTCCTTCGATGAGAAAATGAAAAAATACACTGAAAAAAATCGACCTGCCTCAGACGGGAATCGAACCCAGCATCTTCCGCAATCCGGGCGGCTGCGTTAATCACTACGCCACCGAGGCACTGCTTTTGCTGTCGAAATTTGTCAGTGCTTGGTGCTTATGTTTTTATGGTAAACATTGTTTCATCAAATCTTTGAAATTTGCACTTGTAAGATCTGAACGAAATATTTTTGCAAATATTTGACGCTCAGTTAAAATGAAATCACATTACATTATGGAATAATTTTTGCTTTTACAAACGCGTAAATATTTTTAATACTAGAAAAAATACACTGAAAATAAATCGGCCTGCCTCAGGCGGGAATCGAACCCAGCATCTACCGCAATCTGGGCGGCTGCACTAACCACTACGTCACCGAGGTACTGCTTTCGCTGTCGAAATTTTGAGAAGCCTTGTGTCCCAGCAGTAGGTTGAAATATAAAGGCTGTTATGATGATGATGAACCTAACTATTTGGTGATAAATTTACAGAGATCAACAACCGAGTGATATTTCATAACCTCAGGCGATGTAACATAACATAATATTACATCGCCTGAGGCAAGTCTATTTTTTTCAGTGCATTATTCTAGTAATAAAATATTTTATCATCCTGTACAATAAAAAAACATTGGTTATCTTTTAAAAAATAATAATAATTACGTGATAACGTCATACACAAGCCGAACGCTTAGGCTGATCGTGCCTCTCTATCGCTTGTTCCGCGCTCTCGCTTGCACTCTTGGCTCAGGCAGAACGTGACACTTTATCGTGCGTGTGTACACATTTAGCCAGCGTTCAGAGATTTATAAGACGTTATCACGTCAAAAATTACTTCACTTCAAAAACAACGATTAATAAATTATCGATAGTTTTGCATACAATCTCTGACATCACTAGTCGAAGAGTGCAGTTAGTGAGGCTCATAAATCAGCTTCCGTCCCCCGTAGGCATGTCTTAATACAATTTTCTAAGTGACGTATACAAACAAACAAGCTAGCTATCGATAATGTCATCAGTGTCGATATATTGCTGCTTTCTAAATTTTAATACATCTTCAAAATGGATACCCGGACTGCTGTGATGATTTTGAGTGTAACATCTGTCCTGGTTGTTAGCTTTTGCGTTAGATTACTGAAGGATTGTTATTTTTGGGTTTGGGCACTTTAGGCAAGCTGGCAACCTGTCACTATTTGGAAGTACTGCATGGTCCATACTGCCAGATATCACTTTATGTGTAGCAAAATGTTATTTAAATTTCTGCTCAACCCTTCATGGGATTACGAGCATGATCGTTATACGTATTTATATAAAACGGAACGTATATATTTATAATAATAATAATAATAATAATAAATTTATTTGCCAAAAATACGGTACATAAGATCTTACAAAATTACGTTTAAGTATCTCATATTTCACCAAACATGGCATGCAAATACGTTTCAATCATTACAAAGTTAATTAATAAAAATAAAATTCATACCTAGTCATTTATCTCAAGAAAACCAAAAATTAATACTTAACATTAAATTTAATACAATATAAAGATATGTCAAGGCACATTCTTTCTATATGACCGAAACAATACATGTTTTTTTTATGTTACGAGATGGCAAACAATCTTACGACCCACCTGATATTAAGTGGTCACCGCCGCCTATAGACACTTGCAATATTAAGTGTAAATCACTTAACACCGCAAGTACGTTTGCCACCCTCGGGACTAAGATGATATGCCCTCCATGCCCAGTAATTACACTGGCTACCTTTCCCTTCAATCCGAAACATAGCGAACTGCTTCACGGCAGAAATAAGAAAGGCGGTGGTACCTACCCAGACGACCCTACATATGGGTCTACCACCTAGTCAACACCCCTTTCTTGTCACTACATCTTCTTTCAAACCACACATCTCTCTTATCACGACATTGTATAACCTGTCCCTCAAATTTCTGCGATTGAAAATACGCGGCTCACAACTAGCTAAATTACCCTTGTTCGGCTTCACCCTAAGTTTGTATGAAAACGAATTTTTTTTAAAATGTCATAAATGTATACGAATTGTTAGCGACGGCGAGGGAGATCAGGGAAGCACCGGAATCAGTGAAATATGCGAGTTTACTAATGAAATTAATTGTCAAAATAACAGAACGAAAGGTAAAATACATTGACTTTGAATAAAAGTGACAAACAAACAGTAGGTAAAATATTTTTTTCAACATTTATTGTAGAAGAAGAAAACGATACAAACTTATATCTTTTATCTGCCAAGTTGTATAACTACTTGAGAACTTATGGTTACATAGAAAAACGAACAATGAAAATAACTTGACAATAACTTGCATCCTTGCAAGGTAAAACTCTAATGAGACTTTCATTTTGTACAAAGACACAACTTTCATAATACTCTATGATAATTGTGATACTTAACACAATTGTATGACAATTGATGAAATGTTATTGTTGAATGTAGTTTTTCTTTGTCGGTTTTAAGGAAAGTTAAAAGCTTTATGTCTTATATATCACTGAACCTAATCGTCATAGGTAATTTTGCAACGATCACCTCAATTTCAAACTCCTGATTCCGTGACTGATTAATCAACGCCAATTAAAATTTGTGTATGGCCTTTCAGTTCAAAATTATGGGAGAGTTATTTTAGGATTTCTCAAAATTCTACCCAGTATGAAACAAGGGATGAAAGTTTGTAAAGCAATCCGTCATTTTAAAACTTAAATACATAAAAATTGGTTATTATGGATTTTCAGTTAAAGTTGAGAAATAGGTATGTTATAGATTTCTCGAAATTCTTCGGGGTTAACCCATTTACACGTTAAAATCAAATCAAAAACCTTTATTGCATATCACATAACAATAAGGATCTTAAACATAGGCTGTAGTTCCTGTGATATACCGTAGGGCGTGTCTCTATTTTATGTTTTATATTTTTATATGATAATATGATATGAAAGTACAGACGACGTTTGGGTGGGTTTTTGTCCGTCATTAACGTAGCGGTTCAATGAATTTGGATGAAATTTGGCCACAGGTACGTCATAGATTAGATTAAAGAAATAGAACTTAATCAGATATATGGGTACTTTCACTAAGTATATTTTTGGTTGCAAAAAATTAAAACTTTCTAAGTTTTATTTACCTTTTAATGAAAAAGAATAAGTAAATAGGTCATACCTGGAATATAAAGTTTTTATTAATTTGTGGAAAAGTGGACATACGAGCAGACGACGAGAGATTCAACTGATAGTAAATGATCACCACCGTCCATAGCCGTCTGCAATACTAACGAAATCGCAAATATGTTGCCAGCCTTTAAGGTGATTAATGGTTGAACGAGAATAGTTTGTAATTAAGAGTGCTTTACGTTGTTTTCTTTATAGAATAAGAGCGGCAGCTTAGCTAAGTTACTAATTTAAATAATTATGAAACTTGGCACCTTATTTAAAGTCTACCTTATTATTTTTTCTAGTAATAAAAGCTTATGAATATAAAGGTTTCAGACGAAATCGGTTGAGGGCAGAAATTATTCTTTCATCTACATTGCCTTCTTTGGCATATCAAGTGTAATAGTGCTACTAATCAAATTGAACAAACCTTAAGTATTTTTTAATTTCACTTGGTTTTTACTGTGACAGTTTTCTAACATACTGTTAAACATCAATCTGTGATCGATTAACAGTGCAACAAAAAATATATAAAGACAAAAAACGTCATCACAGAGCCTAAAAACATTCCGTAATCAGCAACTTTTTACACTTTATCTTTGACGTGTCACGTGAGAAAAACAAACTGTGTTATCGATACTTTTTCATCGACACTGTCACGTCTCTAGCCATCGGGCTACATAAATCATGGAGACACACGCCCTATCTGTTGCCAGCTTAATACGATCCCTAACGCGGGGGGGTGGGGGATGTTTTTTTACAATCTCCGCGTAGGCAAAAAGTCGGGGCATTGTAAGTACAGCGTCGAATTAAGATTTACTTAACGATGTTGCTTCATTGATAGACGTGATGAAAACTGTAAGTATTACATGGATTCATCGGGCGTTGTAAATAGGGAAACCAGGAGTAGCCTGGGAGTTGACACCTAGATGTAGCGGAATTAGATACAGACATCGCCTCAGGGAGGACAAATTGTACTCGGTTTGGATGCAGGTTGGACTTTTTCAAGCCGACTTGGCTAGTTACCTACTACCATTATCTTAATTTTTTTAATGGAGTGCACAGTAACGTTGCTCTAACATCGGGCGGTCTGTGATGAACACAGACTTTATGAACACAGAGTATACGAGAAAGTAAAGATTACGGTGGCAATTGAAAACGTCAAGTATTTTTTTAATACCTGACAACTGACAATATGCTTTGGCACAGTCATGGGACATTTTAATCAGTTGGTGCAAGGTTGGTGCTAATTATTTGATTACTGTTTTTTAACCTCACTAATAATTATAATGTTGCATGCAGTGTCTCATTTGGGTGTTAAAATAAAAATAAAACTTTTTTTCTATTTTAGGCCAACAGTAACAGTCAATCAAAAAAATGTTCCAAAGCTCGTCACTACATAGTATAAAACAAAGTCGCTATCCGCCGTCTGTCTGTCCCTATGTATGCTTAGATCTTTAAAACTACGCAACGGATTTTGATGCGGTTTTTTTAATAGATAGAGTGATTCTTAAGGAAGGTATAATACATGCATATTTACATAAGCATTGCGCCCGTGCGAAGCCGGGGCGGGTCGCTAGTTATAAGTAAAACAACTAAGAGAACATTATGTTCTAAAGGTCGGCTCAGGTGTGCCACAAAGTTCGTAATGATAAAAACAGAACCAAAACTCACGTTAATAAATATTTGTCTTTACCAAAACACATCAAAATGTACAAAAGTAACGAATTATTTAAAAAAAAAATAAACAAGAGAAATCCCTTTGTGAGACTGAGGACCCTTTGAAGCGGTGCGCCGTAATTGGATTACAAAATAGACCTTAAAAGTACTGCAAAGTTGGATTATTATTAAATTTTTGGATGGCAACGCTATTTGAAAGTTGTTACGCGGTCTTTATTGAATTAATTTGTCATCATCATTATTAGGAGCCAGTAGTATGTTGAATATTCTACATTCATATGAACTTTCTTTGCGGAGTAAGACCCAAATTACTACCTACGTTGTAATTGTGAAAAAACAATAACATTCAAACAGATAGAATATTCTATAGATATTATTATTCGACATCAGGATACAAGTGAAATTAAGAGCCTTATAACAGCAGATCAGAGTGCCAAAAATTGCTAAAATCGAAATTTTCAAACTTGTTAAAATTCAAAGTCTAGTTCTAGACGTCTGTAAAAGTGCTTCATTCGTCCAGGTCCTCCTGTACGGCGGTGAATCTTGCCCAGCTCTCGGAAGATATGCATCATGTCACCGAGATGAAGATGTACGGTGGATTTTTGTGTTACGCGGCTAGATAGAATTCACAATGAACTTGTTCGCGGTATCTTGGAATCCGGAACGTACAATACAAGCCGCAGCGAAATTATTGACTCTGATTATATGGCCTGACCACACTAGCCATATTGTGATGCCGGCAGAGTAAACTAGCATCACCCCATATCCTCCAATGGGTGTCGTAGAAGGCGACCTATGGATCAGCAAAGGGGTGATCACCTTTTACTCCGTCCACCAATCCGCATTGGCCAAGCGTGGAATATTAGGAGAGGCCTTGTGTCCCACCAGTGGGTCGAATTATAAAGGCTGTTATGATGATACGGCCACATATATCGGAAGCCATCTTTTTTGGAAATAGATACCGCGACTTTACTACAAAAGGTCCCAGATCTCTCGGTAGGTCCAGAAACGCTAGCGGGATGACAGTAGAGCCATCTGACAGAGTATGCACAAGACCAGACAAGACGGAGGAAATTGAGTCCGAAAATGAACCCTTTTTTTGCGACTGAAAAGATTTTATATCTACCCTAGTTGCGATAAGGGGCCGCACTGGGGTTATGTGGGACGCTGGGACTCCAGCATACCCGCTAAAAACCGTCGACGTTCTCTACGCCCCGCTTGTTGGTGTCCTCACGAGGAACATTGTATACGTCCGCGAGGTCACCAGCGGCTGGCTCCATCAGGGCCCTAAGGTGGTCAAAGAACATCCCGAGACTATCAGCTTCGAGACGTGCAATGCGAGCGACGGGGCCCTATCCCATCACTCGCTTGTCTCTGTTCAGGCGGGTAGAGGGCGAATATTCGCCTCCCCCTGCCAGTACGCCTCCTGTGGTTGGGCTCTGCTAGGGAATCGTTCTCCCTAGCTCGTTCCGCAGTCTCCTCTGAAAATGAACCCTGGCAGCAGGCCCGAGAAAGCGTTAGGCAGAAGAAGAAGGCAGATAAATTAGTTACTCACCTATAAGCCATTCTGATCTGCTCCCCGTTTTTGTACCAGATGAGCTGAGCTGGTGGGTTGCCTCCTCGGCTTCGGCAAACCAGTTCAAGGCTTTGCCCTCTCCTGACTGTTTCGCCCTCAGCATAGCCTTCGATGTAAGGTGCTCCCGGGGGATCTGGAACAATAGTATTAAAATGAAACAGTGAATTTTGAAGGTAGTTGACATTTCGGTTAATGGTACGGCTTCTTGTCCATCGGTTTCCTGATCCAGATCACTTTAGGTCATAAGGTCGCTTATTTTAGATTTTACAATTAGTATTTTTTTTGTAATATTTACTTCTTTACTAATATTATAAAGTGGAAATAATTGTATGTTTGTAACGAATAAACTCAAAAACTATAAGACTGATTTCAACAATCTGTCACCATTAGAGTGCTACATTAATGTTGAGTGATATAGGCTACATTTTATTGAAAAAAAAATAATCTTAAAGTAGATGAAGTCGCGGGCGGAGCTATTTTTCACTTTTGAACATTTTTCATTATGACTACATTTCTTATACGTATCTGTAAAGAAAACTGACCAATTTTCATTATAGATACATTAAATAAATATATCCATAGTTAGCAGCTTTTGAGATTATGTATGTCTAAATTTACCCTCACCATATTTTAAGCACCTTAAAATGCGACGACAAACATCTGCTTACATGAGAACCCAGTAAACAACACCGCCGTATCTTAATTGCAATAATAAACACGCAGACAGCTTTGATAAACGACCCATCATATCATGTTCAGCGTCGTATTAAGAACCTAGGTTAATGAACTTTCAAATGTACCTAAAGCAATCTTCGTGTACACTCGCTCGGAAAAGCGTTCAGCGTTTTCTTGAGGCATAAGGAATCCCTTTGAGAAAAATGGTACTTCCCCGATAAATTGGGAGGATGATTTAAAAATTAAACTCCCCTATTCGTTTGACTTCTGAAGCTGAGCTTGTGCTCAGCAAAATGAGTTTTTATTTCGAAGAATTGATTAGTTGTCTTAACAAGATTGCTTTGCCTTTGGTATTGTTCAATTTCCATCAGCACATCTTACTCTTTAAATCCAATGCATTATGGTACAAAATCTGATCGCCACTTTTAAACTACGAACGATCATACGTTTCAATGTTTGCTAAGATGTTCCAAACCTGAGCACAGTTTATTTGTGGTAGTGTAATGACCGTTACTTTTTGCGTTTGATGTCCTATTTATTTAGGCGCTATGCAGACGAAGCAACTTTGATTTCCATGTTGCGGCAACAGGAAACTCGCAACTAGCTGTTATACATGCAACTTGAAAAAACAGCGCAGACATAGAAACTCTGGTTGTGAGTTCCAATGATCAACGTTTGCTTTTATGATGAAGAAGGTTGACTCTCCCAATTGCAATCTATGTGGCAAGGCTGATGATGTACAGCACATTATTGTAGAATGTTTGAAATTTAAAAATGAAAGAGAGTTTATGATGTGAAAGTTTCGTATTAATAAGTATGATACAGGAGCGTTTTTAAACATTCTTACAAAACCAACTAGCGAAGCTACAAAATTTATAATGCATATGGTGTCGCATCATTAACTCTCATATAAAAAATTAGCTTAAGTTGTATGTATACATAGATTAAGATTCGATGGGGCTGACATGTCACTTCGTAACAAAAGCACCTAATTAAACTAGATTAAAAAAAACATAATAATAAATACCACAGTTAAATTTTTTATATTTGTTTTTAATATAGAAAAAGAAACAATATCTTAAAAATTCTTCAAAAATCTAAAAAACTTGAAAAATATTATTTTCTGTTTTATCAGATAGCTTTACCTTACTAATAATCAGCCATGTCAACTTATATACTCTATAATAAAGATATTATACACATAATAGGAACATACGGTTATGTTCAAATCAGTCTCATATACAACATGTAATTTAATTATCCAACATCCTGAAAACAGGTGGGTTGGGATCGGCTTCTGAATTGATTTCAATAAAAAAAAATATATAAAAATATATTTTAATTAATTTTTTTTATTAGAAAGATATTTTTTTTTAATATTTTTTTTTTAAATTGAAATCAAGTAAGAAGTCAATCCCAACCCACCTGTATTCAAGATGTTGGTAATTTAAATTACGTGTTGTATAATTTATATAAACCTTAAAAATCACTTAAAAGATAATCATGCGTCGTTTTGACTCACTTGGTAGTTATATTTCAAAATTCATGACACTTACCTCAATGACACTTGCCCCACTCTGCATGTATATGCAACGTGTGAGATATCCTAAACGCACATCAACAGATTCCTACTATTTAGAACGAGAGAGCAATATTTCAAACGCATATATATGCGAACTTTACGCAGATTATCTTTCTAAGGTTAAGACACCCGCGGGGAGTTCTATTTAAGAACGGCGGGGCGGTGAGGCGGGGAGTTCTATTTAAGAAGAATGAGGTCTGTGTAGTCCACACAGACCTCATTCACGACAGTTTTGTCCAGTCCGCAACCTAATTAATTCCCTAATCCTTTAAGCACCACGCTAACAATAAAAAGTTTCACTAACTCCATAATAATTGCTCGACGCCGCCCAGTTTTAATGTACCATTTATATTTTAGTTCATCCAATTTAGGGCCGCAATAAAAAACAGGCGGGAGACAAACGAGAATAGTTCCTTTGTAATTTGGCAAATGACCCCCCAAAACCTGTTTTGCATAATTGGGGAAAGGTGGGCTCGGAAGTATATCTTAATACAAGGTAGTAAGGTTCCATCTGAATTGATTTCTGTGTAATGACTTATCCGGTTTTTGTCTTGGTGTATTTACGTTGTAATATGTATGTCGTTTGGGAAATGTTTATTAAAAGTGTATCCTGGGTACTAATGTTACAGAAAGTAATAAAGTACAGTCGAAAAGAGAAGTTCTTTAGTCATTATCAACGGAATTTAGCAAAGTAAGTTAGCGTTAAATTCTAGGAAACGAAAAGAGATCCGCATCAGCCATCTTCAGTTGAAGACTTTATACAGTCGTCACATCAACTACACGAGGCTAACAATGAAGTCGATTTAAACTGCCTCTAATAGCTACTTTAAACTTTAGTTAAATCCGTTAAATACATAAATGTAGCCTTTTTCGATATGGTAGGAGGTACTTCATCTTTAAAATCATTACCGAACTGTTGATATATTTGAGAGTGTAACATTTGTCCTGGTGGTTGGCTTTTGTTTGCTAGTTCATTGGGTTCAGCTACTTTTTGGGTTTGATGTCCTATTTATTTAGGCGCTAAGCAGACGGAGCAACTTTAGTTGTAAGTTCTGATGATCAACGTCAGTTTACAGTCGCTGCACTCGAGGACAAAATCAGTTTTAAATTGACTCAACTAGCAACTGTATTTGTACTAGTTGTGTCAAGTGATCCATCATCATCATCCTCAACAGCTCATATAATGTCCCCCCACCTCGGGCTCGAGCTTACCCCACATTAGGGGCGATTAGGTCTTAGTCAACCACTGGCCATGTGCGGGTTGGTCCACTTCACACACAACCTAAGAATTTCTTCATAGGTGTCTGCCGGTTTCCTCACGATGTTTTCCTTCACCGTAAAAAGTGGAAGTGATCCACAGTCATACTGATTGTTGACTATGTATTTGAAAGGTTTATTTAGAATTGCGGAAACAGTAAACTTGGCCTTTTTGGTGCTGCAACCGGCAACTTTCAACGAAAACTATTAAGAAGTTGATGGAACTATTAGGAACTTTAACTAAGTTGTTGGTTTCTTCAAATAAAGTTGCCTTGTCTGCATAGCGCATTAGGCTACAGTCAAGTAGTGCAAGACGTGGTTCCATGTTTATCGAATGTCACCAAAAGCTCTAGTTAACTCTTTTGGTGTTATAAATTTGATAGTATTCATGCCTGTAGTAGGTAATTAAAATCATTACCAAATTCGGTGACTACATCGGTACATTTGCTGAAACAAAAGGTTAAAACCCAAACCCCACTTTAATTTAATTGAAATCATAATTGGGAGCCTTTAATTATTCTGTGAACTCAAAAAGGTATTAATCCATGTAAATTAGATTTTTAGTCCTTGGTAATTGTTTTATTAAATCTGCAAGCTCGACCCGTCTTTTCAAAAGGCTAGCAATCCCGTCATCTCTCCATAATCTGATGGTAAGCAGATGTGGAGTCCAAGTCTTATCTAGATGCGAGAGACAATATACGCGTCGCACGCTTCTTCACGCCTCTTTTGAAGGATCCATGGTTGTAAGGCTGCTGACGGCCGACCAAAACATCGAGCAACTACTCAAACTCAAATTTCTTTATTCATTAGTTTATTTGTAAACTTAAGAATGTCAAGTTTGATGCCATCGGTTTAAGAGTCTACCAGGAGGTTCTGAGAAGAACCGACAAGAAGCTCAACAAGTTTTATCCTCCCTTTACAGTTTTCATAATATTGATTTGGAAAGAGTTCATTGTCAAGTCTTTAATAATTAATGAATAAATTAAAGACTAATAACTAAACTTACAATAAAAATATATGTTGCTGACCCATCTAGGTTTACCATTTTATACGATTATTATACTTTTTTATAGTTTGTATTTTTTAATTGTCTATTACTTTTAATATTGATTAAAGTTGTCACAATTCATTGTGTTGCTCGACTTTTCTGATCTATGTAAAATATCTTAATTTAAACCCATATTATCACGCATATTCTTGGCTCTTTCATTTCATTAGGAGATACCATCACCCATCCACCAGCTCTCCGCTTCAAATATGTATATAAAAAAAATTGATTGAGGACGTATTCCCTTACAATATTGTCAACTTGAAATTGTACACATATTGATATCTTACTAGATTACAATGGAGAATCGAGCACATTTGGATTTGTCCACACATTTTTATCGTCTATATTCCTGACCTTTAAAATACACTTTCTTCATTAAAATTTGTTTGCTTAGTCTTGACCAGACTTATTGTCCAAGCAACTGAGTGGTTGAAGGTGGCTTAAACTTTCCGCCTTATAATCTTTACTAGCAGGTCAGACGAAGGCCAAAGGCTTCCGGTGCCAAAAAAACCTTCCCCAAAACGAAAACAAAACGTGAGCCACCCAAATATAATACAATTTTGAAGGCGAAAATATTATTCTCCAAGCAGCTACTTGCCGGTTATTAGCTATGAACGTATACTTTGCGTCGTCCATTTTGCGCTCCTCCTTTGTTTTTCGGAGCGTGTTAATATGCTTTTTTAGACAAAAAAATATGGGGAATTCTGTTAAATTTCAAAGCTGCTTTAGTGTTGGGACGGCTATCGATACAATTGGCTTACAGGTTTTCCTTTTGCCCTTTCCTCTTTTTAAAAAGCAAGTTTTGTTTATGGATAGTTCTGTGCTTGAGCTGTGTGGGTTTTATTATTATATTGCACACGTGTGTAGTGCTAAGGTGTAATTTAAAAAGTGTGAAGAACTAAAAACACAACATATACACTATCATCTAATTCGCCATCCACATTTAAAATCAAATAAAAGAGCATTATCTAACATCTCTTATATAATTTATAGATATTTTCTTTATGCCTTAGACCTACTTATTTATGGGTAATAATTATATTTATTTAATATATAAATTGTGTATTTCGTGTCTATTCAAATAATTCTATAAATTTTATCGTTGCAGGTCTGCTGTGCTGGCAGAGGTTTCATTAGATATGAGCAGTAATACTGTAATTTATATTCCATATAATGTTCATAATCTCAATTATTTCAGAATATCAACGTTTAGAGAAAAATAGAATATAAATTCAATTACTATTTACTCGATAACCATGTAAAGCTTTATAATCAAATAATAATTTTACGCGGTCTGCGTGTGCGCGAGATGTGTCTGAGGGGTGCTGAGGTAAATAGCTCAAGGTCAGCTGCAATCCTTGATATCGCAACAATACTCCGGAGACCGCTACTGCGGGCGGTAAAAATCAGGGAAATGCACCCGTCTTCCTGACCTGGAACGGCGTTCATTTTCTAGTAGAATTAAATACAGTTTTTAACATTTATCGATAAGCCGTGTCCCATCACTAAAGGAGGTAAACTGAGCATACGGGCACAGAAAACAATGAAGATGCATATCATGGGGTCTAACGCCATTATGAAACTATGTTTTTGATGACAGAAAATAATTACTTAATTATAAAACAATATTTTACTAGTGTTTGCCCTCGGTAGAAAAGCTTTCACAAGATAAATAATCCAAATGCATGGGAGTAATAGCTACCCAAAATTTACGCACGTAAAACTGTAACTTAAATTATATTGATAATTATTTATTGACTTGTATTGATGTTTTGAATTCATTACGAAATTGTAAGCTGTGGAGTTTCTTTCGCCATTTCTTCTCCATTTCACCATAATAATTATTATTTCGTCCCGAAATGGTGGTAGGGTTTTGACGATTTCAAAGTACTTAGAAAAGTCCATTTAAACAAAGAGAGGTTTCGGTCTCGTCCTTAAACAGTTTGTTATTTTTCTACAATTCACAAATAGTCTTTTTTTGACCCCCAAATAAAAAGAGGGGTACAACACCCCTCTTTTAACGTGTCTGTGTATCTGTGTGTCTGTCTGTGGCATCGTAGCTATTAAACGAATGGACCGATTTTGATGCGATTTATTTGTTTGAAAGCTGACGTGATCGAGATGGTTCTTAGCTGCAATTCATGTAAATCTGTTCAGGCGTTTCAAGGTCATCAGCTCTCTCTTGAATAATACTTAAAAAAAATGTAATTTAAATACCTAGCTATCTATTGGAATTAGAGTCCGCGCGTAATTTCAAAAAAAAAAAAATAGTAAGTTTTTTTCCCTTTGAGTATATTTTTTTGTGTGATTACTTAAAATTTTTAATTTTATTTTTTTGAATGAAGATCTATCTATCACTGTACTCCTACGAATGTGTTTTTCTCCTAAAACGACTAAGTTCACATAGAGTTTTTATTTGCCCCCCGGTCTGCTGTGATTATTGATGATTGATGATGATGACGATGAGTGTAACATCATTCCTGGTTATTGGCTTTCATTTCTTAGTTCACTGAAGGTTTTATATCTTCTGTAACTATTTTGGGGCATTTCATGATCCATACTGCCAGATGTGGCTTTTCGTGTTACTTAATGTTACAGTATTTGTCAAATAAAATCCTATCCGCAATATAATTTATACTGGAGACACAAACGAAACTACATTATACCCCATTTACACAGCCACGAGCGAGCTCAATCGATTTAATTAATAATTCATTCGAGGCGGGGGCACTTGAAAATACGCTCAACCGCGCTCGCCCCGTCAGCTATACAGAAGCTAACATTATGATGGAAAACAAATAGCTTTACTACGGTGACAATGGTGAGTTATTAACCGGATTTCTATAAGTTTCAAATATCTGTGCATATTCCATAATAAAGTTTACATTCAACTTTAGTTTTAATTTAAATTTATAGTTATATGTGTATTTGCATTATTATTTCCATTAGCTGTTTTATTTTCATTGATGTCTCAAATTAGAATTTTGACTCGAGATTGGCATTTATGTTATTTTGACATTTATGTTTTTTAAATTTTAATATGCTATCATGAATAAATAAATGCATTAAATATGAATAATATTTTCACGTTTACAAACGTGTCTATATTTTTAAAACTAGAAAAAATAGACTGAAAGAAAAATCGACCTGACCCGGGTGGGAATCGAACCGAGCATCTTCCGCAATCCGGGCGGCAGCGTTAACCACTACGCCAACAGGGCACTGCTTGTACTGTCGAAATTTGTCAGTGGTTGGTGCTTATGTTTTTATGGTTCCGGATTGCGGAAGAATGCTGGGTTCGATTTCTATCCGCTGGAGAATGTTTTTCAGTGTATTTTTTATAGTTTTAAAAGTGAATAAAAACTTTTCTCTTTTTACGTAACTTATCCCAACCCCTACTATAACTAGCGTAGAACAGATAAAGTCAATATAGTTTCAGCAAACAGCAGTGGTACGACTTAAATGGTGTATTAATAATTCATGTTCGCTCTCCAACGCAGCGTTTGTAAAACGAGCTTTTTGGTGGAGAGCAAAAGAACAGTAATGTAAGGCGAATAGGGTTTGCGATAGTAGAGACTGAGTAATTAATAATGGACACTGGCTTGATCGAGTGGTAAGTATACTGCATACTAAGCAATCCAGGTTAGAATCTTAGCAGAGATAATTATATTTCTTTTTAACTGACTTCAAAAATGGTGAAGGTTCTCAATTCAACTGTTTTTTATGTTTGTTGCCTCATAACTCTTTACTGGGTGTACCGATTTCGAAGACTCTATCAACCTTTAGAAGCTGGTACTAGTCGACCAACCAGCACTTGGCTAGCGTGGTTGACTAAGGCCTAATTGCCCCTAATGTGGGGTAGGCTCGAGCCACTCGGTGGGGACATTGTATGAGCTGTGTTGATGATGATTCATTAAGATTGAAAGTAAGGCTGTGGTTAGTCGGTATGAATCCGAAATAACACTATAGGTACCATAAATATTCACAGTCTCCATCTCTCAAGACCAGTAAGCCTTCATCTTCTTTCTTATTTTTATAGCTTTAAGTATGAAGGGAAGGCATATAGAAATCATCTGCATTTTAGAATCTGATTTTCTTTTTATTTTTATTAGTGGTATTTTTGAACGTGTTAAATTTTATATCTAACTAGATGACCCGGCATACTTCGTATCACCTACCCACGGAGTACCTACTAAACTTCTTTGCACCTACCCTAACGACATGAAAACTCTCCCTTCGCTAAAATGGCTGAAAATTTTGATGCGTAATATCAGACATTACCATTTTTCTCGGCCAAATGTATGTGTGAAATAACACAATAAAGACTTTTTTCTATTTACATCCCAAACATTGACAACCATCAAAATAATTAGGTATGTCAATACAATGACAAATTTTTCTGAACGAATCAACGATGACAACCATCAAAATTATAAAAATTAAATACGCCTTAGATTAAGAAATACGCGATAATCTGAGTAATGTGGATATATGTTGTCGATTCAAAACCCTTAATTTAATACGTGCTTCAATTCGAGTGGACCCGAGTCTACTGTATCGAAACGAAGAACGTCAAAAGTTTGACAGGAAAGTAGGCAGAACAGTTTATATGGGAAAATGAAAATGTTGTTTTTACTATCTTCCTCACAATTTCTCCATATTTTCTCACCGTTTAAACCTTTCCTGGACTACGACAAACATTTCAAAATCATAATCAGCTAAATCGGCCCAGCCGTTCTCGACTTTTAGCGAGACTAACGAACAGCAATTCATTTTTATATATATAGATAAAGTTGATATTTTTCCAGCGGAAGACCAGCGCTAGTCGTGAGGCGAGCAATATGCTGAGCTGGGACCATTGGAGACACAATTATTATATAATTGATATTTCTGTTAGTTTGTTGTATTGTCTCAAAAAATGTAGGCCTTCATCTTCTATTATTTCTTTCCCTTTCTTTCTATTAAAAGCAAAAGGTAAAGGAGAAAGAGAGAAAAACGTTGTATCTAAGTTAAAACTACTGAACAAAGGAAGAAGTAATATATAAAAAAATAGTCGCATTAACTTCGGCTTTCACATTTACGACGTAAAACACTTAACCTCTTTTAGCTTAGTCGGGTAATCACCATAAGATAAAGGCCGTTACGTGATCTTTATATATGAGGTAAGTATTTTTTCTAAGCCCGAAACATATGACGCATATTTCTCTTGGATGAAATTGCTTGATAACATCGTTATTTGTATTTGAGGGGATTATAGGTATGCGTGTGGTGACAGCATAAAATATGTAGACGTAATCATTCTTTTTGAAGGATGTTTTTGGTTTTCATGTATTTATAGTAGCGCTTAAAGTACATCGTAAACATATACCGATAGGAAATCAGTATTTTTCCAAAATCAAAATTATAACAATTAATTGCTGTTCGTCTTGAGACCATTGCTGGACTGATTTGGGTAATTTTGGTTTTGAAATATTTGTGGAAGTCCAGGGAAAGTTTGGAAACTATAAGATGCAAGTTTAATGAGCAGTTATGACGCATTAATACTCACCTCCACTACCCTGGCTCCTCTCTCTACCTAGCCATATTTGGTACTGTCCACGAGAGCCACTTTAGATATGCGTTCCAGTTCAGAACTTACGAAAGATCAAGACAAGCCGATATCTTTTAATAATCTATAAAAGGATTTAGCTGGTACCTATAACTCTCACCCACAGCTCAACCGCGTACTTATAAACCAACTATTTTTTGTTAATTAGTTTGTTAAATCGAAATGCTGTTGGTTTCTCTAGAATTTCCTTTAGTTCTTTTGTACAACACGTATCGAAAGGAACACTCGCGGTATCGTATAAAAAAAAAATTATGATGGTGGGTATCAAATAAAATTACCACCAAAATTACTTGGGAGCACAAAGTTTTTTCTTTACGTGCTGATTTAAAGACGTCATAATCATAATTTATAAGATCAGTAAAAAATATGGCATTGTTTGACCCCATTTAGTAAATATCACCTCCCACCGAGGCGATGTTTACTTATTATCTGATTGAGTATATTATTAGACTGACACATGCAAAGACATAACTGGAGCAAGCTTCGCGGGAGACGATGTTTTTGTCCTAATTTCTCATTGTCCAAAATCAGAACATCATTGGCTCATGTAAGCTTTTATTTTTTTTCTAATTTTCGTCACTTCAGTTTTACGGGACCTGTAAGGCCTATAGGCGTAGCCGTGTTCGTTTACCCAAGCTAACATTGTCAAAGTCATATAAATGTTACGCTATTTTCAAAATACAATATTAGTAATAAAGCTATTTTTTGTTTAACAAACTGAACTATTAGAATGGAGAAATTTAAAAATTATTTTACAATTTTCAGTCTTTTTTAACACTTTTGGGAATAATCCCAAAAGAGATAATAAGACTTACACACGCTTATAACTAACATTTTGGACTATGTGGTCTGTAATAAAACATTTTTTTTTTTTTTTTTTTTTTTTTTTTTTTATTTATAAAAGCTTAGAACACGCTTAGAAAAGCGTGATAGCTAGAGAGAGCGAGATAGATTTACGTATGTTACATCTAAATACCATTACAAGTTTCGGGAGTGTCTGGAAGCAACAGTAATCTGAATCGAGACGATAGGTCTCATATGACAATTGTCGACGAATGCTTTGCAACAAGAAACATACACAGGACAATGTCAGTTAGTCGAGAGCCACTCTGTGCTACTAATAGGAAGGTATCAAATGTAAAGGAATAGATATCGCAAAACTAAAGGAATAGACATACTCGGAGATTGAGGCAGAAATACCAAAAGATTTTTACATACAGTTACAAAACACTTCTTAAAAAAGATTTTCAGTGGGTAATAGGAAGATAAATCAATAAAAGAAAGCAGAATGCCCATTTATAAACAAATTTTCTTTAAAAGGATTAGAACCCTTGCCACGTGTAGTCAGAGTTACTTACCACTCCACCACGACGGCGTCAGAAAAGATTAGTCACAGGTGAGTATCTGTAATTTTAATGACTTTCCATTTTTCTTGAATTCACTATACATTTCTCCATAATTTCACACCATGAGTTTCCTTAACTCTAAGAATTATCTCAAGCTTGTACTCACATAAAACGCTCAGTTGGACAGTGCTTCTCATTGGAGTATCCCTTTGCAAAGCCTCGTGTCTAGCCTCGCAAGTGAAATCTGCGTAGTCATCGTCAGCCGTTGCCTTGAAATGTAGCCTGGGGACAAGAGAATAGAGTTCAGAATTCTTTGTCAACGACATTCGTTGCTGGATTGCCAAATTAGGCGTATTATCTGAAACAGGTACAGTGTTAATTATTGCTTCTAATGTTACGGAAAGTTCTAGAACGGTTCTTAAACTGGAGTGACCTTGAAATCACCATGTTTTAGATTATTTATTAAGCTCAGGTTTATCAAAGTAAGAATCTTGCTAAAAACTGTAAAAAGTAGTGCAAATAATATTCTACCAACGCAGTTTGGTGGTAAAACAACAAAGGTTAGTGTCACTTAACAAAATTGGGTTTATCACACAAATAGGTGTTTGTGCAATATAAGTTCTGTCCATGCTTTCACAATGAGAACATACGCAAGAAGAATAGAACCTACATCATAATTCTATGTGTGCGTCTGTTTGTGTTATATAGCTAGCTACACGTGTGTTTTCTCCTTTTAACAACCCTGGGTCTTAAGCGCTTGCAGATCTACAAAGCGATGGTGACTAGTTTGGCGCGATTTCTCTCTTGCATTCTCGACATTTGGACTTAAGTTCCGTTTACCATCGTGTGAGATGGACTCAATTAGGTACTAGATCTTTTTAGAAAAGGAAATCATCATTGTACTGTCCAGTAATTCTACGAAAACTTTCAATAGAGCACCACACTACCTGAAATTTTATTTCTACGTTTCCTATTTACCCTCCCTTCACTTATTCACGTTAGCAACAAGATAAAATCGTACCTAAATTTTGTGTTGGAAATTAGATTTTCCCGATTGTGAAACCCTTCTTAGAAGTCTTCGACTTCGAGTTAACGGCGAACCATTTTTAAGTAGATTCTACTCTGTACTCGTTAGGCTTGAGTGAAGACCCTGAAAGTCTTTTACGGTGAAGAATGTTTAATCAAAGACTTTTTCTATATTATGGTTGTATAAACTGTTGCGAGGTAGCAACCATAAAAGGTGACTAAGAGAATTTTGACGATAAGGTCTTCGAATGGTGACCGCATACCGGGAGACGCAGCGTTGGTACTTGTTACAAAATAAATGATCCAAATGCGTGGGAGTAAAAGCTGCCCCAAATTGTAATTTTAATAATATTAATTTATTTATTGCCCTGTAATTTTTGAAATCATTACGAAAGTTTAAGCTGTAGAGTTTCTTTCGCCGTTTCTTCTCCGTCTCAGCATAAAACCCATAATCATTAGCATAAGTCCCGAAACAGTAGGGTATTAAAAGTACTTAGCAATGTCCATTTAAATAAATAACTTTTTTATTTATTTTATTTATTGCCTGATCTAAAGGTCGCGGGAAGCCGCTGGATGCGGGCAGCCTAGGATTGATCGGGTTGGAGTTCTTTGCAGGAGGCCTATGTCTAATAGTGGGCTTCTCTTTGCTGATATCATCATTATAGCCATTATAATTCGACCCACTGCTGGGACAAAGGCCTCTCCTTTTCATCGAAGGAGTTGTAGGCATTAGTCCAACACGCTTGCCCAATGCGGTTTGGTGGACGGAGTATGAGGTGATCGATCCCTTTGCTGACCTATTAGTCGCCTTCTATGACACCCATTGAAGGATATGGGGTGATGCTATTATACTCTGTCGGCATCACGCGGCCATTTGCTGCCTTTGCTGATATGATGATGATGAATGCAAAGAGCATGAATTTTAGTGGATATATAGAGTAAGAGGAGGACTGAAGTGAAGATGAATTCTGTGTGGAAGATGATATGGCAAAAAAGGGATGTTGATATGACTTCTCATCTCGTGGGTGACGTAACATATGATTGAGGGCGATTCTGAGCCCCGTGCAGACCATCGCAGCAAGCGGTCACTCGCGCGGTGTCAGTAAATCATCCTCAACAGCTTTCCCAAGAAGGTACGTGTCAGAGAGGATGCCGTTTTCAATACCTATAGCATTTGGTGACATATTGCATCGACTCAAAATAAATAGGATTCGGGCAAGAAAGAAAGAGTTTCATTAACAAAAAAATTCTAACCAAATACAAGAAAAGACAAAAATAAAATATAAAAATTCTCCTAGTAAAATATTTCCTTGGTAATAGCAATCTAATTTTAAAAACATTTTAATTAATCAGACACATTTTAATAATCTCGCTCGAAACACGAAAGTAATTAATCTAGAAAAACAAAACCTTATCCAAAGCTTCCTGGCTGTATAATATTCATGTCCTTCGCCTGTTTTCCGTAAAACGTGAAAAAGAAAAGCAATTAAAAATTTCAAAATGGCGGCGGGCACGTTCGAAAATGGCGCCAACGTACGCTAAACCGTAGCAAAACAAAACGCGCCAGCAGTGATAACGTCACAAAACGTCGCGCTGGCGTCGGCGTTAATTTTGCGAAATTTCCGTTGCGCTGCGAAATTTCAAATTAATTTATTAACTGCACTACGCCTGGGAACTGAGATGTGTGTAGTGGCATAAACTTGCATCAGTATGTCAACTGAGTAGGTACGTAATAGAGTATCGTAAACCACTTAAATTAATCGACTTTGATCTCTTTCAAGACATCCTGGAGTGTATACCTGAATGGCACAGGTAGGTATTGTCACCATTGTGTTTCAATCTTTTCTATTTTTGTTCAATTTAATAAGCATTAGGTACTAAATTACTTCACACCATGAGTTTCCTTAAGTCTAACAATTCTCTCAAGTTTTTGTTACTTTCTCGTACGTAGCATAGAGGAAATCTTGTAATGGTCAAAAAATTCTACCTCGAGATTTTGACGGATTAACACGTTTCGGACCTCCTTGAGTCCAAAAATATATTTTTTGGAATTATGTCTGTGTGTATGACTGTGCGTTAGCACGATAACTCGAGCATGCTTTAACTTATTGCAACCAAATTTAACATGCGTGTACGACATCAAAATATAAAGTTTCTATCAACTTTTGAGCCGTCGATCACGAAAGTTAAGCAACCAAATGCGCGGTCGGTACTCAGATGGGTGACCAAAATTTAACATGCATATAAGGTTTCTATCAACCTTTGAGTCGTTTACAGTATACGAGAAAGTCAAGGGGAGACTACTCCCGGTTTTTTATAGAAAGGTCCAACCAACGACTCCATTCCTCCTGGCAGTACTTATGGGCAACGTAGAGCCCCAAAATTATGATAGGTTATGGCTTGTCACCTTCATAAAAGGGGCAACAATCCCAAAAAGTAACACACCTTTAACCAAAGTCCACAACCAGGACAGATCATCAAGCCTTTATAATTCGACACACTGCTGGGACCCAAAACCTCTCTTTGTCATCGAAGAAGGTTTAGGCAGTAGTCCACTAGGCTTGCCCAATGCGGATTGGTGGACGGAGTATAAGGTGATCTATACCCCTTTGCTGATCCATTAGTCGCCTTCTCCCACCATTGGAGGATATAGGGTTATGCTATTCTACTCTGCCGGCATCACATGGCTAGTCAGAAATATATTGGAGCCATTTAAGAGTAAAGGAGATTGCTCAGATCCCATACATGTTTTGCCTAAGAACCAACAATCATGAAAAATTATGTTCTAGGTTCGAAATTATAAGTAAATAAGTAAATGACTGAATAAACGTTGATTATTGACGGACACTTCTGAAAACTTAATTATTAGCATACTAATTACTGATATTGAGGTTATGTTTCCAAACAAATGTAAAATAATAAAAAAAGAAACTAGTAAGTAAACTAGGGAAATCATGCAAAAACTCATTTACAAAGTCCGTAGTTCAAAAAGATATCAAGTCCGTTGTCCGAAAGGCCAAGTAAAGTTAGAAATAAAAAATCGCATCGAACACCGTAAACAAACACAAACAACAAACACAAGCACCTTATATTTTTAAAATTCTCCCTATTAGGGGAAGGTAAAGGGATCTAGGTCATACAGCCATGCCTTCAGTAGTTTTGCTTTTTTAGGTTTGTATTAAAACATTTTTATTGTGTAACACCTTTTAACGTATCTAGGTAGTGCTTGGCGAAAAATGTATGACAATAAACTTCATGGTGGCGACTACCATCTTTATTTTTGGCTTTGCACGTTTGCATTTAGCGTAAATAATGTTGAAAATAATAATATTGTTATTGATTGATTAATAAAATGTAATTTCATTTTAATCAATCTCTACCTAAGAGATTGTATTTTTGTAAATTAAACCACTTCGACAAATCTTTGGCTGTGTATTAGAACACCAAAGCCATTAAAAAGGTGATCTTATGGTTTCTAAAACGGTAGAATGATTAAGTCCTTTTTAAAATGAATATCATATGCAGAAGTGTCCGTTAGAATCTAATGACTGTTAATTATAGCATAAATTATAACAAGAATTATCAAATATCCCAATATTTTATTGGTTCTTAGGCCAATTTGAGCAATCTCCTTTCGAGGCGATGCATATCCCGTACTGTTGCAAAATTATCTACTGACAAACTATTCACTATCAAAACACGGGCGAGCGTGATTCCCATGTAGATATGTTTAGTAAAGAGCTGTCTTGGACAGGGTTGGTTCGCCGTATCTAATGTGTGTAGGTTGGTATATAAATATCTTGATCTCATCATCTCTGCATTCGCTATTGACCTTTGAGTGTCCTTGAGTCTTCTTATGAGGCCCATTGCAAGCATGGCATAGAAATACAAACACAGATATATAGATAAACTAATACTTACACTAAACTATATCAAAAAGGACAACTGTGAACATGAAACAGCACGGGATATGAATCGCCTCGAAATTTTACTCTTAAATGACTCCAATATATTTCTGATTCAGCACATTTTTTTACTCAATCATGCTATTATTATCAATGTAACACAATCATTTTTGTATGGCCCACAGCTTGTGGATTTGCATAAAGCAATTATTTCACGGGGACAAAAAACGTGAGTAAGTTATTAATATGTACATGGAAATCCGAATCATATTTTAAGTAACATTGTTTCTGAATATCGAAACGATTTATTTTACGACCTATTTGCCAGTGACGGAATATGGCACAGATGGTACAATTCTGAGAAATCGACAATTTGAGTCCATTAGTTGCACTTTTTAGATTCATATTTGATGTGACTTTCGTGAAAGTGTCAACCACCTTAGCATCGAACAGCACTCCCTTGGTAACGAAACCGAGATCTGTGGATTTAGTTCCGGGCGGTCCACTAGACCAACGAGGCGGTTAAATAAGCCCTTACCCATTTTGTAATAATATACTAATGAGCGATCCACCTCAACTTCGCACGGGTGCAATGTAGATAATAATTTAGATTTCATACAATTTACACAAAACCTTAATGAATCTTAACCTTTTTCTTGAATCGCTCTATGCGTATCTTAAAATAATTAAACGCTTTTTATGACACGATCAATTTAGTTTTATATTATACTAACGCTAAGACCGCGACTTCGTCCGCGTGGAGTTTTTTAGAATTAAGTACAGCCTATGTCACTCGGGAATAATGTAGCATTTTAATGGTAAAAAAAGTTTCGAAATCAGTTCAGTGGTTTTTGAGTTCATTAGTTACAAACATGCATATCTTTCCTCATTACAATATTAGTAGAATTGTCGCAGCCGTATCGTATGAAGGTATTAGCACACTTAATAACTCGAAAAGGGAACGCCTCTTTCTTACTTTGGACGCTGCACACCGTAGCGTATTGCCTTTTTATCATAGTTAACCACTACGCTACCGGAACACTGCTTTTGCCGTCGAAATTTGTCAGTGCTTGTTGGTGCTTGTGTTTTTATGGTAAACATTGTTTCATCGGATCTTTGAAATTTGCACTTCTAAGATCCGAACGATTATTATTGCAAATATTTGACGTCCAGTTAAAATGAAACTACCTTTATTATGAAATTATTTTTGCGTTTGCACACGGATTGAAACTTTGTCAAATGCGACGTTGCCAGCTCAGGTAAAGAGTAATCCATATCAGATAAATTACATCTAAGCATTTAATTTGTATGAAAATAAAAAATGCTAAAGAAATTGGAATTCATAAAAGTGTCCATAGTAAAAAATTATCAATTCAATAGTTTGAATAACATGCCAAAGTAACAATATGTTGCCCTTTGCAAAAACAAAACCTTATCTTGCCCATTCTTGCTTCAAACATTATCTAATAATTACACTGTATTCTTGTTATCCGATATTAATTACAATTACAATAACAGACAACAATGAGCTGTCCGTCAATTAGAGGTTGAGTATTGTTTAGTAAATCCAGAATCAAAATAACTATTGTCTGAGTTTGGGTATTTTTGTACGCAATATTCGTATAGTGTTACACAATAGTTTAGGTAGCGCCTCGGGCTGGTTTCGTCTGAACAATATCACAAGATTATCATTGCTGAAATTAGTCCTGTATTATCGCGGGCTCACGTGCTTTACACCGTGCGTGCACTCATAAGAGCAAAACAGCATGCGCACATGTATCACACAAACACGTCGGCTATTTAAAAAAATAACTGTTTATTTCTTTAAAAAAAAATTGTGTGTGTCAGCTCCGACGCACGACTGGAGTTTACTCCGAGACAGGTGAGATGGCGCACCTGCTGTCATCCGTGTTTTGACAGTTAGAAAGTTGCGCGACATAGGATGCGCACCAATTATGAGTTTGACCTTCAAAAACGTAACGAGGTCATTCATCGATAGATTTTACTCCTCACATTTTTCTCATACCTTGCCCCTTATATTTGCAAATCGATTCTTAAGGAGTAAACTCCAAAACTACATTTACTTACCGTTTTTAAGCTGAGACTTAAAATTAAAATTGACGCAATGCAAAGGCTGACAAATATAAAACAAAATCCTTCATGTGTATTTGTTATAAACACGTGTAGATTATGGTTAGTTTGATTTTATAAGCATCTTACAAAAACTACAGCCATCTCCACGGGACTTACGGTGAACTTTTAGTGGCTCTCGAACTGAAGCCAGTTTAACAGGTAGGTCCTATACAAACACCTATATCACGGCAATGTTATCTATCAGTATTCTATCTTCATACAAACGGTTAGAAAGCGCGTTATACCTACGCGCCCCGAGGTCGCGGTGCTCTCGCGTGGCATCCAGTGAGAACTGTTATGGATACCAGATAACGGACAACCATACACAATAAATTATTTATTATAATTAATATTACTGAACTTTAATAAGTTGCATAAACAACCATGACTCGTGAAAAATAATTTAGTTTTCATCACACAAATATTTGTCTACTAGGATTCGAACCCTGACCGCTTGATGTGTAGGGAGCGTTACTGAGCACTCCACCACGACGACGTAAATTAAAATTTTTTGTTTTAACTATTTTAATTTTCTCATTATTTGCCGCATAAAGCAGTTCTCATTTTGGCCAAATCACGAATGTGGCGAGTAGGTTAAATTTATAAATATTCTCTAAAGGCAAACTCATTAGTTCAACGCTGAACACGCGACAATCAAGCAATTTTAAGCTTAGCTTAGCAAAGAATAAAATGCTAAATTAAATTAAATGTCCGCTCAGAGGTGTCGGGAAACGCTTTCCGAATATCCGCTGGTCTTCTCCGTGTTTAATTTCGTATACGGCCACCGCTCTTAATTTCGCTGTCACTCTATCATTCCATATTCAGTTAATCCCTTGCTTTCAACGTGACGTATTTAAAGCTTGGAGCTGACCTGTGTTATTTGAACGAACTGCTATTTACCATTATTTGTAAAAAAAATGCGTTTTAAATGCCTCAAACTGATACAAACCGTTTGTGGCAATCCTACGAAAATGAGTAATGGCAGCATTGTTGCTGAGTTCAGTTTCTCTCCCTTTCCTTCCTCCACAAGGAGGAGAGAAATTAAAGAGAGATGATGACATGGCCACGGGAAGGAGGAGGTGTAATTCTAACAGATACCTTAAGGCCAGCCTCCTCGGAGGCAGCCACCCCCTCAGGAGAGGGGGAGGTTTTCGCGCTACTCTAGAATAGACTAGGACATATGCGCGGGAGCAAACAGATACCAGAATGGGCTGAACGCATCGGATAGGATCTAAGATTCACTTCCTCTTGTGCCAAGAGTTTGGCTGCTTTCGTTGAAGCTCTATATTAATTTGGATTGAGCGTATGGCGGTGTGTAGTCGGTAGGTCTGAAATAACCCATGGACCGCTCCATAGGCATCCATGAGGATTCATTGCCTTGTTTCTCCCCTGGTCCAGAAGACCACTTTTATTCCTTTTATTGTTTCTCTCTTTGTTTATGGAATGAAAAGGAGAAAAAATTAAGAAAATAATCAGGCCTCCGGTTTTTTTTACTTATTTGCAATGAGTTAATAAACATAGGTCTTAGTACTGTGTATAGTACATACTTACTTTAAGAGATAAAATACTGTACAGACAACAGCACGTTGGGTTACCACAAACTGTCAAATTTTCCCAATCGATTATGCACTTTATATTGAATAGCCTTAGGTTAAAAATCTTTTGGAGAAATTTGACAGTTTTGTATAGCCCGACGTGCTGTTGACTGTACATTGGTTCCCACGAACATTCGCAAGAACATTATGTACTCACACAAACATTGTGTGTTCAAACGAACATTGAATTCACTACGTGCACGGCAAAATTTCGCAGATGCCATAACGCTCGTTGGGAACGTAACGATAATATAACAGGTCAACCTCGCTTTAAAGTCGTATACAGCTATTTTGTGATGGAGGCATATTTAAATTTATACTCCGGTATCCCTGGCTCGTTTAATAATTCTTTTGTATCGGTCGGAAATGGTTATAAATTAAACGGTTCTGAGTGACGGATACGCCCGAATTGTAGCGTTGAAATGAGCTTGGTATTTACTATGTTGTTTTAAAGCTATAAGTAGTTATTTATTTTGTACTCGTTTGGAGTGAATTCGAACAAAACAGTGGCTGGTAGTACCGCCGCAATCCTTCCTGGGTAGGTGATAAAACAATCATCAGTATTTGCCTGACCTGCTCCATTTTTATTTGAGCTCGGCGTAATAGTTTCGTCTTCCACACTTCTTTATCAGTTGTTATCTCAACACACCTTTTTTGTCATGTCATCTTTAACACAGTCTATCTTTTCTTCACCATCCTCTCCCTAGACAATGACTAGAAAAACATTGGCATTCTTTGAAAAATAAGACTCAACATGATTCATAGTGCTTAACGCAAATATGAGTGGGCATGTAATGCCTTATAAAGTCTGAAATAAGTACAGATACCTACTTCGGTTGTCATGAGGGAAACAGAGTTTTACGAATTACCCTCTAATGTTTTTTTCCTCGTGTCTTGTCATGTTCAAGTCACACGGGAGCGCGATTACGACAAGTTACCTCCAACATAAAATATTGATTCAATTTCGTTTACGCAAAAAATTGTTAATATTTAACCGCAAATAACATGCGCTGTAGGCACTTTGAAGCCTTGCAACATTTCGAGATCCTTGTCGGTTTGAACTCGACAAAATAAATGGGGTAAAAGTGTAGTTTTCGTGCTAGTTTTGAGCGGTGTATTTTTGTAGCTACATATGAGCTAAGAGCGACTACGGAAAAGCGTTTTTTTCTGGTCATATTTTTTAATCAGGCAAGGATTGTGGCGAGTCCTCTAGCCTCCCAGAAGATTGGTCGGCGAGCCTCTTCCGTGAGAGTCTCTTATCCTTCCGTGAGACAAATCTCTAATATGCGAAAACTAAATTTAGTAATTTATTGTTGAACATTATTTTATAGGAAAGTACCCAACAATAACCACCCAATCCTGCACCATGGAATATCAGAACTTGCGAGATATTCGCGTCTAACAGAATAACCCGAATCTCTGTTAACGCAGGAATCAATGATGCGAATCAGATACCGCTGTCATAACGTATCGTCACTGTGACGGGATATCACATGATAATATTGTCAAAGTGATATAGTATCACGTGAGGCTAGACAGATATTAATCATGCTATGTGATTAGGATACAACGTGCAGCATTAATGTTGGTAACGGCGCAAAAACTGATGTATTGTAACGAAATAAAGTCAGCAGAAGACTAATAATTATAGTAAAGATCTTCGAAAAATCAAACTTAATATCCTTTATGTAAGATTTACCCATTACTTTCTGTTGTCCTATTTGCTATTGTATTTGTTTAAACTTAGGTCAGTTTTGGTGTATATGCTATTTGACTGCGTGTAATGCCTCTTAATGAGTTTCATAAGCTATGATATTTCTTTTGCAATCCGAAGACATCACCTGCATGCTGCTAATTCTAATCCTATCTTCTTTACGTAGATTGTTAGAAGCTTTACTATTTAAATTTTTCCAAGACTGTTTTTAATATCTTATTATTCATCACCGCACTTCGCTTTGATTTCGATTCCCAAATCTGAACTAGATGTTTCGTTAAACAATTCCATATTCCACCATCTGTAACCTTCAAAACTTCGAATGACGGTCCGTCGTAAAGTGTCACAACTAAATAAATAAATCTGGCGACTATGTCATTTGTTGTCGGCGTCATTTCGAAAGTTTCAAGTTGTCGCTGTCTCTCTGTCATGTGTTTGTGTCGCGGATCTAAATTTGTATTGCGACGGCATGTTCAAATAAAAGTGATTAACTATTCAGTTATTACTTAAATTCCTCATTAAAAGATCTCGGTTTTTCTAGAATTTCCGTACTGGAGTTCTGTGTTGGAACGTGTATCTAAAGCGGCTCTCACGGAGTCGTATCAAATATGGCTTGGCAGAGAGAGTAGGCAGGGTAGTAGGTAATTGTGAATGCCGATGCATCCTATGAAGTCCTCCTTAAGTCTCCACCTGGTTCACAAGTTCCAGTCACTGCTCCTGACTCCCCTCTCCACAACTTAATGAACCCGATTAGAAATTAACCAAATGTAAATAACAACTACCGTACAATCCACCTCTTCTTCGCTAAGATTTTAGATTTATATACATATGTATCTCCTCTCGTTTAGCTTAAGAAAAAATGACAGCTCGGCAGCATTGTTTAAGAAATCGAACAGAAACTATTGTCTCACGAGCGTGTGCCGCATTTTTGTGACGCAAAGACATTCACAAAAGAAAACGTCATAAATAGTTCCAATCTCTTAAAAAAAGACGTTTCTTGATATGAGGAAGAAATTTTATTTAAGCATAAAATATGATTATTGAATTAATTGGAAAATAAAACGATTTTGTTAGGACCTCTAGAACAGTAGCTTAATTCGATTACTATTATAATTAAGAACTAGATGTACGTACAGGTTCTCTTTCTCTAGTATTCCGTATGAAATAGATTATTATGAAATATCTGACTTCATTAACAGACCTATTGAAAACAATTGTAACCGAATTACTCTTAAAAACAATGACCAAAACCAGGAAAATGAAGAACGTAAAGTAAAATTTCCGTGAAATTTTCTACTAGTATTCTCTGGGACAAACTGGCTTGCTTATTCAAATTAGCACCCTATTGACAAATAGGATAAATGCTAACTAAAATTTTACTTTCTTACTAAAATCTGTAATTGCTAATAAGCGGAGCGGCATTTTGGTGGCCACTACGCTTTGTGAACTAAATTATGCAAATTTCTTACAAGATTGGAAATTACGATGAATTAGATCACAATGTAAGTGATGAAAATAAAGACGAAAAATAGTCCGTCAAAGAAAATTTGATGCGTAGTTGCGTATAACAAAATGTCACATCTAGAAAACCGTTCCTAACTCTAAAGCTTCTGACGTTGTGCTAAAAGTAATTTATGTTTGTTCAACTTAAACTTCAGACATGTTTAGACAGACTTTTGGGGTCGAGTTGTCACGGGTTGTAAGCGGACTGTTTGCAGGATTGATTGTACAAATTTCTGTATTATGTCTTTTATTTATGACTTCATTGTTAAAGTTTGGGAGTGGGAATTAATTTTGTAATTGGCTTCTGATAAAGATGAAGCGACTGCCGATGAGTTTTGGGTATTGTTGAGTATTGGTAATTCAATTGTTGCTTTTGGAATATCAATAGCAGACTTACGCATCAATGCAGACTGTGATTCTGCGAATTCTATCTAGTCATCCAATAATATTTTATTTCTTGATCCTCGAATTGTGTTTATTGTTTTCACATTGGCATTTAATATAAAATAAATGTTTGCAAATTATTACTATCTAACATTATTGAAGAGAAAATATTACCTACCTACATCTGTTTTATACTTTTTTGTTGGTTTGGGGTGTTTATTTCCACTGAGTTTTCAGGTTAATTATGGCAAATAAATCGAGAAATATTTCTTCAAATATTTGTTCAACCATATTTTAGAAGAATCTTGTAGTAGCAAATGTAATATCAATGTTATAAACTTACCTTGATACCGTGGTGTATCTAGTTGCTTTCGGGTTACCGTTTTGACTTTCTACTTCTTTGATTTCTTCTTTGGAAACTGAAACAACAAAAAAAAACATGTTAATTATGTAAATTTTTACACAACATAGGTATCTACTTATACCATGGTACTATTTACGTCGACGAGTATAAAATTATATAATCAATTAGAAACACACTGAAAATTTCATTCGATGAGTTTATATTCTACGAAACACAAAGTTTGTAAGACAAAACCATATACTCAAACATTAGTGTACTAAAATTTCAACTACATCACTAACTTCGAGCTTTCGAGACCTCAGTACTAAACAGCTGAATCGATTTAACGAATTACTGTTGACCTTTCCAAAAGGTTATTATCTGATATTCCACAAATGGAAGTGATATATTATTTACGAGGTCCAATTTTGTGGAATCTATGTTTCGAGGATTTGAGAGCTAGGATTTCGTTAGCTAGTAAATCATTATTTTCTTTACGATTTGAGTCCTTTGAAAGAGCCCTATTGTTTGTATTTGTTGTCAAAGGATTTTTGCTTTTGATTAAGATTCAGGGGCGCGATTATATTTCGAATTGCTTTTAAGTGTCATTTCAATAAATAACAAACTCACTGGATCCGAAAAATCTTAGCAATTTGTACGTAAAAATAATCTATTTTGAAGCAATGGTTTTTCTAAAAGTAACGAACTGGAAAGTCAAGGTATCTTCTTGCTTATAATCCCTACCTAAATTCTTGACAATTCATAAGCCCTATTTCGTCGATTATAATATGAGTTATAACTTGTTCAACTTATTTATCTATTTCAGTTATCTTAATGCAAAATCCGTTGATGCTGATGCCTTCAATCCATTGTTTGATTATGTGTTTATAAAAAAGGAGAGAACTTTCCAGAAAATCAAATTAATTTAGTATACTGAAATTATAAACAAAAAACTTCTAATACATAGAAACCATAAAATAAACCTGAGTCTGTTTATTACAATCTATGACCTTTTTCATTTTACACTCGTCCGTGAGAAACAAAACTAGTTTCTAATAACTTTAGTGGTATTTATGAATAAGGGGTCAGTATTTAATACCTATGCTTAGGTACTTTCCAAAACAGAACACAATATAAAACGGTAGCGCAATTCTAAAGCAACATACGTAAGTATATTATTACGTTATAAAACCGTCCACATATAAAGGTAAGAGCTTATTTGCATAGTCGAACTATTAAGTTGCTGGTAACATATTCTCCGAGCACACTCCAGGGCGTGTTTTAGTTTAACTCCTACGTTTCACGCTTGACGCCACGACCCCAGCGACGGATTCCACTTGTAAAAGTTTTAGGGCAAAAGTCATTTTAAACGCTGGCACAAGTTTAAATTTATTTAATTTGCAAGTGTACACTGTTTCTGTATTATGGGAATTGCACAACTCTCACTTGTTCATGCAAATTTTGGGACAGGCAAATATTATGTTGTCTACGCAGACATATTTAATTTGACAAAAAATTTTGGTGAGAGTATTATTGTACTATACTAGTACTGAATAAGACTAATCAAAATCATGGAGCATCATGTGCAAGAAGTAAACGTAATTGTTTTGTACAACAGAGGAAAGCAGAAGCAAAAAGTTTGTTCGAACAAGGTCTACGGTTGGTTCTATTCCCTCAACTCAATAACAAGAACTTTACGTCTGGCCGTGACGTGTGAAAGGATTTAATAAGTTCAAAATTCTGAACCCTGGGAGGGTTTAAACCGATTTTAAGGGAAACCTTAATTGGTTGTCCAGCCACCACAATAATGATGATTGGATTTGTTCCAACCGCTTTTGGATGAAAGCAAAATTTTCAATTAGAACAAAGTTAATTGTGCCATAAATGAAATGAAGGGAATTTAACACGACGAAGTACTTTTGTTAATTCCAGAAAGTGGGTTCAATCTTTGGGACGCATATTTGGGTTGTTGAAGGAAAATGGTAGATTGAATTTTGATCTCGAAGATTCACCGAACCATTACGGATTATTTGCTTAGTACTTCTGTTTCCGATATATAGTACAATGTTTTGTCTTTTCTAATTGAGATTTGATGAGTCTTGGTGAGCTTTTTCTAACTTTACTTTAGTGAAATGATAGTCAAAATATTTCAGAATAAAACTGAATTAAATCACTTCATACATCAAGCCACGTTCACAAATACGGAGATGAACATATAACTTGACTCAATTACAGTAAACAATTTGAGAAAATGAGACAATTAACTCATCAAACGGTCACATTTTAAGTACAGAAACTCAAGATGATGAGATGTTAATAAAATATACTAAGATTGCGGCCGAAATTTTTAAGAAGATGAAAACTTTAATATGACATTAACTCTTACGACGACAGAAATACTAAAGACAATATCATTGCTTCCACTATGTTTAGTCCACTTCTTAGCTCGCGAAATATGTTGTTCTTTCATGCTAGATGCGTTAGATGATTTTTTGGGCGTGGTATTTATCTGATAATTAACTGCAGTACTGATTCCTACCAACGTCTCGGTACTTTCAGTTGTCTTCTTATGATACCATAATACGATAGAACTAATTTAAGATGGACTTTGATGATACTTGTATTTCGGTTTACGAACATCAGTCAATCAGTCTTTCTCATTTCAATTGTTATGACACATTTATCGAAGCTGAAGTAGGAGGATTATCTACGGATATATGATAAATAATCATTCACGTTATTTCCTAACCGACATAATAATATTGACATTTTATGTCCTATGATTTTGACATCAAAAACCAAAATAATGTATCAATTTCGTTGATTTCACACAGACTGTTAGACGTTAAAAATAGCAATGAAAGCGAAACGCGGTTAAAGCCGACGAATAAAGGAAATAAGGTATTTACTTATGAGCCGTTGTGGACAATGTGTTGGCCCCAAATGGAGTAGTTGGTGTTTCTCTTTTGGGTGGAATTAACTTTGACCTCCACGGTGAAGCATTTGAAATGGACGAAAAGCGCCCAAACAAAGTTAACGGGATTGAAACGGCAATGAATGGGAACTTCGAAAACGAATATTTCGTAGCATTTCGTCGCTTGTGTTTGTTGAACTTTGTTTGACGTTTTAGGACATTTTATCGCGACAGATTGGAATGGATCGACATTTTATGTGTCCTTTGCTAAAGGGATCACGTTAGGGCTTTCATAGTCTTTGTGGAAAAAATAGAGATGCTAAAATATAACACATGCCATTCAACATAACTGTCGTTACTAATATCAATATGTATTCTAATGACATCAGATCATGAATTTTTTATGTCCATATCATCACTAAGCTGAAACAATACATAAAAAGAACAGTTGTCGGCGAACCTTTTTTCTGTATGTACGGTTTACTATGGTTTAATTTGAATTTGAATTGACATGTTAGGAATATGAAAAATTTTAGTTCGTCAGATTTAGATTGAAGTAAGTTTTTTTTGTTTGTGTTTTTTATAAGTTTTGTACGCTCCAATATATAGTATATTTTTATCCCTGAATTCGTAAGCGTTTTATTTACATTAACACGAGTTCAGGGCAAGGCATAGCGCCAGTTTACTATCCACGACAACAGTTGTAGACAATCAAAAACAAGGGCTTCACGAACTTTCAGAATCACGCGAGCTTGAGATAATAAATATTTAGTGGTGATAGTATTTCGGAGTCAAGACAAGATAGTAATTGATAGGTATCTAAGCTATCAGCTACATTTGATTTAATCATTTACGTTCTCACTAATTCAAAGTAAGAGAAAAACGTAATTTTTATAGCAGCAATGAAAAATGTATACATTACAATAATATCTCAAATAAACACCGAATAATACTGGGATTGTACTTTAAATGCAACTAAATAGTGCCAAATAAATGTGAAATATTAAAAATTACAGTCGCGAAAAATGGAGAAACATTGTAACGATTCTAAAAACAACTTCAAACGACACTCTTAATGGCAAAGAAATGGCTGTTTATTCTTTGCAAAGATATTAAAAGAGGCCATCTGCTGCCTTCCTCCTCGTATTAGAGAACAAAAAAAACTCCTTCCCTCCAATAAACAAATCGTTGGGCCAACCGCAATCCACCCCTTCAAAATTTTTTCTACCCACACTTGAGAAGGCTTTATCGACTTTTTCCCGAAACATAAGTCTTATAAAATACGTCAGATTTATTTTCGATTTTAAAATTACATGACAAATAGAATCAGACCAAATAATTTTAAATTGTTTATTTCACTTTTATGTGAACTTAATCTAGAAACTGATTGTCTAATCCTGGTCAAATCTTTGAAAATCTAGAAACGTAACCAATAATACGAACTTTTTTCAGTGAGTAAAATTTCTAGATTCAACGTGGCGCAGACTATGGGACAGGTTAACTGGCATAGCATAAAACTGGCGTCTCAAACGCCTGTAGACTATTGAGCTTTCACAAGGCGGACCTATTGCAACTATACTTTGTGTAATGGCTTGGAAAGGAACATCATCATGTAATTGAAATGTCTTATTTCTACGTTAAACTATACTCGTATGTAATGTCTAGTAACATGACTCAAATTTATATCATAAACACGGTTCGGTATGATTTGACATATGTACTGAATTGAAGCAAAATTATACAAAATCTGCGATACGCTAATCGTTGTCGTTGAAAGCAATTTATGACGTTTTAATTTGATACTTGATTCCTTAATTTAAATTTTAAAATGAACCTCAATTGACCGCTACCAAAGAACACTAGAAAACCCACGAACGTTTTATAAAAATACAGCATTGTATTCTTTGTAGAGTTTAGAGTTCAAAGCAAGTGTCTTCCTTTTTATTATCTGTACCAATGGGTATTCAGAAGAGCCTCCTTTACGATTCCTTTATCTGTGTTATTACTATGCTATTTTTAGTTCCAGAATATTTCTGTTCAAGAATATCTTGCTTATTTGTGCAAGATATTCAAACGCTTTTCTTACTAATGACGGTGGCGAAATTTTAACGTGTGTTTTTGCTTAAGCATTTTCGTGTTTAAATATGGTATTATTTAAAGAGCCGTTCAAGTGAAATTTTTCTCTTCATTTGCTTTTGTTTTATGTGTTTCCTTCGTATTTATCGTAATGCGTCATTTGAATTACGCTGAGTGTTTTGTTTGTCAACTTCATAAGCGTCAGAGATAATAATGTCGTGTTTTGTTTTAAAAGAATATAATGCAGATTCGTCACATGAGTTTAACTTCGCATAGTACATAATATTAAAAATATCACTTAATTTGTTTTAAATCAAAATACCTTTTAAGATCATCAGCAATCCAAAGTTCTTCATTATGGCGTTCTTAGTAGAATGTTATTAAATGTAGGGAAATGTGATCAGTTTTTATAACATGCACCAAGGCCTGTTAGAGCATATTACGGGCGAGTTCCGTCAATATAATGGGAGCTGGTGATGCCACTTAATAAGCACCATCTAGCGGCCGCTTTTAATGTAAGTCTTTATAGAAAATTGCAAGTGTTTTGATGCATCATCTGGGACTTATAATGGTAATGTTATGCATGATCGAAAACTGTATAAATAAATTGTTTTTGAAGGTTTTCTTTTTAAAGACGTTGGTGGCAATCATCTGTACGGTTCAGTTGGGGGTTAGCTGTTACTGAATCCTATAACACTTGCAATTCTAGATTTCTTTTACGTCCACCTTGAGAAAACCCAAGCTGTAGCGATTTATGAAATATTTCTTTTTGCTATCTTTTGTTAAAGTCAATTAATATTAACTTTTATGGTTGGTGTAAATTATACCCATCAACACTAATTATACTTATAATATCTTTTCCACCGCCGAAGAATAGGCTTCCAACAAGGAAACCAATGAAGATAGGTGAAGATATAATTAACACGAACCTTAATTAAATTTACCCGAAAATGAAAATTTATAATTTTCTGTATATTTAGATCAAATCCCACAAATGAAGTAAGTCTAAACGAACCCAGCAGTTTTACCGAAATATCGTGTGTACAATTCGGGTAAAAAATCCGTTTAATGAGCAACGGGAAAGTACAATTTAATTGGACGTTCATTAATTCCATTTCAAATAAATGTCAAGTGCACAATTTCGCCGTTTTCCCATTGTTCCCGCTGGTCCCTAAAGGTTACAAGGACCATTCTATAAACAACGGAGCGTGTACAAGGGTCCTTGAAAAAAAAAAACAAGAAGTGGAAAATTGTTTTCAATTCGTTACTGCGATGTATCACTCGCTACATGCGTGTTATTTTAATATTACCGCCTGTTATCATCCTTATACGAGGCTTAATCAAATTCGAATGGATCTTCGGATTTGGTTTAAATGTGATACTCTTACTGAACTATAGGATTACTGTTGTTGGAAATTCTATTCAGAGCAACGAAAAAATTCTCGCGGGGCGTTGCCATAGAAATTCTTTCCCGTAGCTACGGGTCATATTGAGTTTCCAAATCGCTTCTCGTAAAAAAATCTTCGGCCTAGAACTAAAATGTTATCAAAAAAGTCTCTAATATTTTCTTCGGTTTGAAAAGATGTTATTATTTCTCGTTTCTTCCCAAGTTCAATGAAACTTTGTACAAAGTACTCACTTAGTGTATAAATAATATTTTCTTTTATATCATCTTCTGATTGATTGGGCGTATGATGCCGGCAGACTAGAATAACATCACCCCATATCTTCCAATGAGTGTCGTAGAAGACGACTAATGGATCAAAAAAGGGGTATTGATCACCTTATACTCCGTCCAGCAATCCGCATTGGGCAAGTATGGTGGACTACTGCCTAAACCGCCTTCGATGACAAGGAGAGGCCTTGTGTCTCATCGTCGGTCGAATTATAAAGGCTGTTATGATGGTGATGATGACATCATCTTCACCAAAATAGACCTTGTTTGAATTGAATGTCGAGACACATTATGATATCACCAATAAACACTTTATACTAAAAATATAAAGAACATTACAAATATAATACCTTTCAATTTCAATATTTGTTTACTTCAATGACATAATAATCTCGAAGTTATTACTAGATCAATCGTATGCCTACTTGTTGTCAGTTGTCAATATTCATTCAATCAAAACGAATACGGATTCAAATTAAAAATTCAATAAAATAATTTTCTACCGAGATACCCCCACAAAGAGATAGGGGAGGGGAAATATCCGAATATCGTGGAGTCGAGGGCTCATGTCAATGTCATCCCGGTTATTGGAGTTGGGCGATACCGCGGCTAGAGGAGTTAAATGACTAGATGTGACTTGAATGGTTAAACTTTGGTTTCCAAATAACACCTCGAAGTGTATTAGTTGAGGTTGATTTGTTTTGAATACCACATCTATTGTTCTGAACTTTATATTGATAATATCGTGTTACGGAAATTGAGAAACTAAACGCGGCTCTTTAAGTACTAGTTTTGTGCTAACTTACTAATTTACATAATGTTTTTTATTATTGTTATCTCCTAAATCAGTTGAAACAACATCTTGTACTTCAAAAGTTTACGATTTTAAATACGCAGGTCGTGCAACATAAATCTCAAACAAAATAATCCAATTCTAAGAACGTTCGTAAATCTAATAGCTAGCCGTGATTTAAGCGATTGTAAAGGAACATAATCCAATTATCTAGAACAGACAAAAGTAACGTCTCCGATAACAGGACAACAGAAAACATTGAAAGCAATGCTCATTGTTTAATTTGTTACGTAACACAAGACTTTGATATGGAGTTACCGAAGACATTTCCAGTAATAAGATTTCAATACGTCACTAGTGATGCAACTAACGAATATCGACAGCTAATATTTTATGCTCTGACTCTGTCGGGACCTAACACTCAATATTGACTCGGCATTTTTCTATTAAAACTTGATCTACGCTTTCGAGGAGTTTGAGTAAGATGCGGTGTTTTTGTGGGAATCGACGGAATGGGCTTGTTGAAAACGAAAATCGATTGCAGTGGCAGAATTTAAATGAGTTCTGCTAATTAACTTAAGTCTTAGTAGAACAAATTCATGGCAAGAATTAGATTTTGGATAGTCACGTTAGTCCTTTTTTCGTATCAGCGACCAAAAGGGAGAAACATTAAGACCCCTAATTTTTAATAATTATTTAAGTTACGATGTTACAATTACAGACTTTATGAAGTATCGAATGTTAACCTTTGAAAATTGTGATAATATTATCATCACATTATGAGTTTTGTCGTTCTTATATTGTAATCAAAGAACACAGGCAATAGTACTAATCCATCTTGAACTGATCACTCCATGACTTGCTAAGCTTCCATAATACGAGCTGTTATGGGATTTGTTGAAAGTCACTTTTTAAAAAAAGATCACTTTAATTGCTAGAAATTACAATATTTAATTAATTAATTAGTTAAGGGCAAGTGTCGCCGAGCGCGGATGGAGTCGAACTGAGGTGACTTTCGATGCACATGAGGGCATAGCCCATAATTGCTGATGGGGTGTTTGTCTAGCTATTTTATATACATTAAATATATATAACAGCCCCCAGGGTTGAGACTAAACTTCCACCTTAAGGGTGAAGTTTACGTGGTACTTATTTTAGTACGAGCTGCCTGAACATTAGGCATTTCAATGTCAACATCTGACACCTGATCATTTGATTTTTGTAAATTAAATTTATTAGGGCATTTATTCAAAAAGACTCGTCGGCACTTGCTTTTAAAACATTTAAACAATAAGAAGGAAATTACGATTATTATTAATAAGGATATTACAATAGTAGTGTAAGAATAATATTCTCCATATAAGACAATGTGAGGCTTTTCTATTATTTTATCTAAGTCTTTTACAATTTGGCTACTGGCTTTACTATGCTCTAAAGAAATAGAGTCAAGGTTAACATTCTTTAAATTTAATATAGGAATTTTACTTTTAAGTTTTTGTAATTTATTTAGATCACAACATCTGTCATTAATTAAATCAAAATTAGAATTAACAATTTGAAGGTCAATAATTTTACTATATTTTGGGATAAACATTGAGTCTTTATAATAAGCTATACAGTCTATTGGAAGTTTCAAAATACCAGTACCCATAATAGTAGTTTCAGTATTTATAGATTTATTACATTCTATTGATAATTTAGACTTTTCAGAAATGATATATATCCATTTATTATTATTTAAGTGTTGCCATATTTCAACATGACCTTGAAAAAGTTTAGTTTCACAATAACTAGGTACCGAATTTAGAGCTTTCGACATTATTTCTGATTCACACAAAACAGTTGTTGAACTTGAATATACATCGAGAATATCACACACATAATACATACTATGTAACATTTTACAACTATTTAAATCATTAAGCTTACAGTAAGAAGATCTATCTCTAGTTATACCTATATATTTAGTGGATGGAATAATGGTAGAGTAAGTATAGTTATCGTATTTATAAGCTACGGGGAGTGGAATACTATGATATAAGCTATATTCATTAGGGGTGACTAATGGTACTTTCAGAACGAAAACTATCTTTTTATCATTATAATAACTAGCTAATTCTGATATTTTCAATAAAACGTAAATATTATCTAAGTATAAATTGACAGGAAATTGTCTAAAATTAGGTAAAAATCTATAATTATCTACTAAATCATTAAATAATTGTTTCGGCGTAATTATACAGGGATGTAAAATATTTGACTTACTGAACATTATTCCATTTACAATATCCTCTAACTTAAAAGATAAGGTAAGTAATGTACTTTCTAAAATATTTAACACTTCATTTAATTTTGTTCTTAACAGGAGGCTATTCGATACCACAGTTAAATTTTTGAAACTAACGGAAAGATTTTCAATTGCAATATTTAGTCGCTTTTCGTTCATGCCAACATTATTAATAATATCTTTGAAATTATTAAGGGTAGACGTAGTTATTAAAATATTTTCTTTCATTAATTTTGACAACTTACCTTGGTCGTTTTCGACAGACAGAATAGCGCTACTATATCTTATAGCGTCATCTTCGGTCATAGTTCCAAATAAATGTTTAAAAAGGGTGCCAATTCCTCCGAACCAAGCTGATCTCTTTGACCTTGATTCAATGAGGTGAGAAATTGATTCAAAGTCTCTAATTATATCGTGGTAACGAATAGTCAATGGTTGCAATATGTTATGACATTCTACATCGTCAAAAACTGTACTTTGTTTACACAGATAGCGAGAGGTGCCTATCACACCGTTGAGGTTTTCAATATGCGGTTTAATAAAAGATATGTCTATCGGAATTACTACGCTAAGGTGACCATCAATTATTTTTATTGAGCCAATAGGGTCAAAATAGATTCCAGGATTAGATGTTATGGGCCGGATGAAGTTTCCTCCCACAAGATTCAGGAAACTGGAATAGAATTAATTCTAAAATTATTATTATAAGATTATTACTCTAATATAGATTATTATTAATATAGACTAAGATTATAATCATTACAGATTTGAAATATAACTATAATTACTTTTATGATCTAGAATTTGTTTTAAGTTTAACTTATTTTATGAATCACTGCCACGACGGGCTAGTTTAACTTCATCAAAGTGATGAGTGACGTGGCGTCTGTTAATTAATAAGGTCAAAGTATTTCTGCCATTTATTTTGACAACTTTATATGGCCCTTTCCAAATTGGGGATAGGGCTTTACGAAGCCTTAAGTGATTTTTAAGAAACACAAAATCACCAACCTTATAGCTGATAGGTCTAGTGTGCGAGTCGTAATAGGCTTTGGAAGATTGCTTAGATTTATTTATGTTTTCTAAAGCTTTTTGTCTGGTATACTGAAGTCTGTGTTTCAGCATTTGAACATAGTCTGGATAGGTGACATCACTAGCAGAATCGTAAATAGAATTTGGAAGATACGGTTTATGACCAAATAATAATTCGTAAGGAGAGTAATTTGTTGTTGAGTGAATACTAGTATTATAGGCTAACATAGCAGTGTATACATATCTTGGCCAGTTATCTTGGGATTCGTTCACAAATGATTTTAGATATTCTTTTAATGTAGAATGGCTGCGTTCTAGAGCGCCTTGTGTTTGAGGATGATACGGGGATGACCATAATTGCTTTATTTTCAAAAATGAACATGTTTCCTTGAACATTTCGGCAGTGAAATTTGTGCCTTGATCGGTAAGAATCGTTTTAGGAATGCCGAATTGAGAAATGAAATGTATGAGACACTCGCTGGTTTCTTCAGCGGTGGTACTTCTAATGGGATATGCGACTGAATATTTAGTTAGATCATCTTGTAGGGTTAGGATATATTTTACTTTTGCAGAACCAGATTCGGGAAGTGGACCAACGATGTCCAGAGACAATCTTTCGAAAGGAACAGTGGAAGTACTGGTTATTTGCATAGGAGCTCGGTTTATTTTTCGAAGTGCCTTATTTGTTTGGCAAGAAGAACATTGTTTGACATATGTTTCAATATCACTGCGCATGTTTTTCCAGTAATATTGTTCTCTAATTTTGTTAAACATTCTATTTGAGCCAAGATGTCCTGCTACGGGGATATCGTGATTTTCTTTTAGTATCTTTGGAACTTCGCTAGGACTAGGATAATAAATTTTGTTACGATAAATATTTATTTCTATGTTGGTGTTATTAAAAAGGTAAGCTAGGATATTATATATTTTTGTGTAGATATGTCTATCAAAAGGATTCTTAAAATCCGTAATACTAATTTTATTTTCAGATTCTATGATAGGATTAGATATTAAGTGGTTTCTCAGATTTTTAAGGGTTTCGAATATGTCACTATAAGTACAATCATCAAAATGGTGTACTTTTATAAAAATGAAATAGTAAATCTTATTATTATGTGAAAGGCATTTAAAAGAATGTAAAGCTTTTTCAGATTGTATGAAGGAATCGCAATCTGGATAATTGGATAGGATTTCTTGAACATATGGTATGGATTCATCGAGGTCAAGAGAAGTTGGTACAACTACGATTTTGAGTGGACCTTTTAGGAGATTATCATTATGTTCTACAATAGCAGTATTGTATGAGGAACTTGAACTATTTTTACAGAATCTAGAATAGTTGTCATCATAATCAGGTAAGTTGGATGTTGATGGATTTATTTCAGGATCCTGACGACTAGTAGAAGGTTGAGGTTCAGCAGGAGCTTCGGGAGCAGGATTCTGAGGGTAAGTAGACGTTTGCTGTTGAGTTTCAGGATCAGGGATCTGAGACGTAGGAGATTCACGGTAAGTAGGAGGTTGGACATCAATAGATTGAGGAGCTCTAGAAGTGACTTCAGACCTAATGTCCAAAGGTAAAGGTAAGTTATCATTATTTCCTATAAGATCTATACCAGGTAAGTCATTTAAGTCAGTTAATTCAAAATCATGAGTAGGAGGTAGGTGTATATCTAAATCTTCTAATGTTAAAGGACTGAAGAGAGAAGGCAGAGGATCATTATTCGAGGGGATGTTTTCTTCCGGATTTGGTTGAGGATCTTGATTTTCAGGAATTATAGGATTAACGGGATATCGCGAAAGTGCATCAGCAGCGGAGTTAAGTTTTCCTTTTTGATATACAATTTCATAATCAAATTCTTCTAATTGGAGACGCCAGCGTTGTAATTTACTACTGGGATCAGTATGATTAAAGAGCCATTTCAAAGGACGATGATCAGATACAATGATGAATTTTCTACCAAAGAGGTAAGGTCGAAAGGTTTTGCAGCCAAATATAATAGCAAGGCACTCCTTTTCGGTAGTGCTATAATTGCACTCTGCTCTGTTCAGTGTTCGCGACGCGTATGCTATGGGCTTATCATGTCCTGTAGGACCTTGGGAAAGGATTGCGGAAATGGCGAAGTTAGAAGCGTCACAGGTTAGCAAGAAGGGTTTGGTAAAATCAGGATAAATTAATAGAGGAGCGGAAGTTAGGCATTGCTTAAGTTGTTCGAAGGACAACTGGTGTTCATTTTGCCAGTTGAACGGGACATCTTTCTTTAAAAGGTTGGTTAAGGGCTTTGACATTTTGGAGAGATTCGGTATAAACCGACGATAATAGGATACGAGGCCCATGAAAGATTTTATATCTTTGGGGCATTTAGGTTGCGGAAAACTTTGGACGGCTTTGATTTTATCTGGATTGGGTTTTACGCCTTGATCTGTGATGGTGTGTCCAAGGTAAGACACTTCCTTGCGGAGAAACTCGCATTTGTCGGGTTGAAGCTTGAGGTTAGAGTGTCTGAGTCTATTGAAGACTTTAGAAAGGGAATTTATGTGGGTTTCGAGGTCGTATGAATAAATTACGATGTCATCAAGGTAGACATAGCATCTTTCGCCTTGTAGGCCGGTAAGGACTGTGTTCATTAAGCGCTGAAAGGTGGAAGGTGCATTCTTCAAACCGAATGGCATTCGACAGAATTCGAAGTGTCCTTGAGGGACGCTAAATGCAGTTTTACAAGAATCTTCTGGAGCCATTTTTATCTGATGGAAACCGGATGCGAGATCAAGAGTTGAGAAATATTTGGATTTACCTAGCTGGTCAAGAATTTCTGTAATGTTCGGGATAGGATAGGTTTCACCAATTGTAATATCATTTAGCTTGCGGTAATCGATTACGATGCGCCATTTTCTTTGGCCTGATGCATCGATTTTCTTGGGGACTACCCATATAGGAGACGACCAAGGAGAGACGGAGGGACGAATGATATTTTGGTCAAGCATTTTTTGAACTTGGGATCGGACTTCTTCTTTGTGGACTTCAGGAAAGCGATAGGATTTGACGTTTATAGGTTGATCGGAGGTAGTACGTATTTGATGTTGGATAGCATCTGTTGAGGTTAATTGATCACCAGGTAAGTGGAAGATATCAGAGAATTGGGAACAAATATTATAAAGAGCTTCGGATTCTTCTGGATTTAGGTGAGAAGCTCTGAGGAGGTTCAAAACTTCACGAGTTCGAATTAAACTGGATTTGCTTTGCTTTTTTATTTCAGTTAAATAGGAGTCGTATTCTATAGGACATAAGGTAAGATGGAGATTAGAATTTAATGTTACAGGATTTTCAGAAGTATTGACTACGGTAAGGTTGACTCTATTATTATCTTTAACTTTTACTAAACAATTAGCAATCAACAAGGATTTAGTAATATGTTGATCGAGAATAAGTCCTTCTTTTACTTCTGGATTTTGAACAGAACACTCAACAGTTATTTCAGAACGAGCTGGAACTTGGTAAATTGGAGCAGAGAAGTTAAGTATAATTTTATTTTTATTAATATTAAGGACATTGCTATTATAATTAATATTACACTGAAAATGGGTAAGTAAATTATTTCCGATTATACCATCATAAGTTAAATTAATTTTATCTACAACATGGAAATTATATGAAATAGTTTCTTTACTAAAAATAAGATTCAGATCGAAGTTACCAAGAGTAGGAACAGCTTCTTTATTATTATTATCTATACCTTTTAATTTTAATATTTTATTTTTGTTTAATTTCAGGTTTGGAGACTGGATACAGGACTTTTTAACAAGGCAGATAGAAGATCCAGTGTCTACTAGGAAGCTGAGTGGTTCATCAGATACAGAGGTTTTTGTAAGGACATGAGGTAAGGATATTTTGGTAGGATCACAAGTTATTTCGTAAATATCATCGATTTGTGGAGTATGAGGATTTGGATGCTGGATATCTTTTTGTGACTGGATACATTTGACATTTAAGGAAGTAGAACATTTGTTATTATTAGATTGTGTTCGGGGCTGGTTACCCATGTGTTTTGATGAAATGGATGAATTGATTTTATTATTATTATTATGTTTCAGGTCGAGAGTTTGGGGCTGGTTACCCTGTTCGTGGGCCTGTGGAGGATGGAGATCGAGAGTTTGGGGCTGGCTACCCTGTTCGTGGATCTCTTTGGAAATGGATGTATTAGAATTTGTTTTAATGTTATTTTTTGATTTCAGGTCGAGAGTTTGGGGCTGGTTACCCTGTTCGTGGACCTGTGGAGGACGGAGACCGAGAGTTTGGGGCTGGTTACCCTGTTCGTGGATCTCTTTGGAATTGGATAGATTAGAATTTATTTTATTAATATTTTTATGTTTCAGGTCGAGAGTTTGGGGCTGGCTACCCTGTTCGTGGACCTGTGGAGGAAGGATGACGGTGTCATGGGTATGCTTGGATTTATAGGATAGTTGCGGCTTGGACTTCACGAGACACCTCCGTGAGCCCATTACTCGTTTAAATTATCGTCGTGGTCGTAATATTGACTTACCTCGTGGGCTGCTTCTTCTTCTTCTCCAGACACCTCTTGGATATGGTTGATGCGCCTGGGCATAGGATAGCTAGAACTTGGTCCTGGATTCCTAGTGTTAAGCTGTTGGTCCCGGTTTCGATTATTATAGTACTCACGCTTTTTACAATCTTTAATTTCATGTCCCGGTGTTTTGCAGTAACGACAGAATGGATATGAATTTGTCATTTGTGGTCGAGGATTAACATTGTGAACAACTGGTCTAAAAGAATAGTTTGGTCTCTGAATAGGACGTTGTGGAATCTGTTGAGGATTAGGGGAGCTGCGTCTATAAATTAATTTACATATTTTTTCTTCTGAAGTCGCTAAATTAATAGCTTCGTTTAAGGTTGCGGGACTTTTGCAACGGACTAAATTAGAAATATTGGGCTTAAGGCCTAGCAGAAATGTGTGAAGGGCTAACTCTTCCATAGCAGCTATACGACCCACTAACTCTGACTTCTTCTTAAGGGATAACGCTACTTCGGTTAGTAATTTTGATAAACATGTTTCCACTCGTAATGCGAATTGACTAACAGTTTCTATATGAGATTGCCGACATTCTTGTAAGTCGGACAACAGATGCGCATAGTGCTTTCTTTCTCCAAATTGACTTTTGAGAAATTCGTTTAGTTGGTCCCAGTTGTCAAAATCCTTGATGGAACAGGCGATTTCGGCCTTTCCTTCGAGTTGCGACAGAATATATTTAAAAAGAATGGGCCTTTGAATTTCTGAGGCTAGTTCTAAGGAGTTTTCACAATTCGTCAAAAATGAATTTAATTTGTCTCTATTCCCGTCAAAGGGCTTTATAAATTTAAATAAAGTTGCAGTTTGGATATGTTCCTTTTCGCTTTTTACCGAATCTTTCGACATCATGAAATATTATTTAAAAACACTAACGAAATAAAACAACTACGGTGTGATAGACGGCCACTTGAAATTTGATACGTCTGGCTCGGGCTTGTATGCACCGATAACGTGTAAGCTTCGAGACACGTAATAATGTTTCTTAGAATTAAGTTTACTGATAATTAGTATGTACTTATTTATAAATTTTCTATTTAAATTAATTAAAATGTAAAAAGAATTAATAGTTAATGGGTGTAAAATATAGGGTTTTCTGAGGACTCACAGGGCGACGAAAAACGGGAGCATTTCTTTTGGGACGATTTTCTTTCAGGAACAATATTTTCTTCGGGAAACAGAGATAGTCTTCAAGGGATTTTCTTTTCGGGAACCGGCAGATTTCTTCTCACTTTTTCATTAAGCATGGATTTTCTTTTACAGTAACAGTAATTTTCTTCTTATTTTCTTTCTTTTCAGGAACAGGAATAGTCTTCTTTCTTGCCTTCTTTTCAGGAACAGGAGTTTTCTTCTTTCTTTCTTTCCAGGAACCACAGATTTTCTTTTACAGGAACAGGAATTTCTTCTTTTTTCCTTTCTTTACAGGAACAGGATGTTTCTTCTTACTTTCTTTCCAGGAACCACAGATTTTCTTTCACACGACGACGGATTACGACGATATAGGAATGAGTTCGATTTTCGGATATATTTAGAAGTAAAATTGGGCTGACACTTGACACCTTGAAAAGAGTTCGAAATTTATAGAAAAATGTCCTTTAAATACGGAGACGAACCGAGGATACTTTTCGTGTATCCCTTAACGCTGCCACCAAATTTGTTATGGGATTTGTTGAAAGTCACTTTTTAAAAAAAGATCACTTTAATTGCTAGAAATTACAATATTTAATTAATTAATTAGTTAAGGGCAAGTGTCGCCGAGCGCGGATGGAGTCGAACTGAGGTGACTTTCGATGCACATGAGGGCATAGCCCATAATTGCTGATGGGGTGTTTGTCTAGCTATTTTATATACATTAAATATATATAACAGAGCGTTCAACAAACTACACCGTAAATCTCAAGTCTTCGTTATTGATACGTATGTTTCATACTCAAAATGTTATTACCATTGTAATATATTCATACGCGCGAAGCCTCTTAGGTATTTCACATTTATTTTAACGTTGTGCGTCTCCAGTGAACAATAATAATGGCGCAGTAGATATTAAACTTATATCCAGTTATTACAATTCCACGATTGTGAGATTTAGCTTTGAAGAGTTTTTTATCACGACAAGGACTAAAAGATTTTTTTATCACGAGAAGGACTTAAATATATAAATGTGCAGCTTACTACAGGACCTGACTGCTGTGATGATTTAAGGTCATAGCCATAGATTGAAGCAAAAAAAGGGAAGATACGTTAGCCAAGTAATGAGCGTGTGCCTACAAAACTGTGTCCAATGGACCTACTACGTCTCAGTCTCCAATAGAACGGCAAATCGTTTGTACGTGCATGGTGCGTGCATACTGTGAATGAAATATTATTAATAAGAAAAATAGCATAAAAATGCCTTCCTGTGTATTTATATAGTGCACAAATCACTCAATGAACTCAGTGAATAACGTTTCACGCTTAAGTACACCAAACAGTAATATTAGAAAACACATATTATTCGGAAATTTTGAGTAAACGAAACAAAAAATACAAAACTTGTACGAGAGATTGACGTCCCTCCCGAGACTCGCTTTCTTGATCGGCACTTTTCGGCACCTTAACGATTCTGTACGTAACCTTCATTGACAGAGTGTGAGTGATAGTTTGTCTATGTGGTTGACGAGGCCTACTTTTTGATAAATGCGCTAAGGAGGATGCCGTATGTTCCCTTATTTGCTTTAACCTAAGGTCTTCTTTTACTATGAACGCTACGGAACAGCGACAACAAAACAGCTACACGACAGACTACTACGACACCCACTTGCTTTGGGTGCTATTTCTACTTTGCCGGCATCAAATGGCTTAATTATTGTATGTATGTGTAAACGCTTTTATCTAACTATAAAATAATATTTTTTACGTTAGTAACAAGCATCTCACAAGTAGACTTAGTTAGGTAGCCTTCTAAATGAATTAGTTTTGTTCTATGAACGTGACGATATGCTTCAGAGCCATCTCATTTTATTGTTATGATCACGACAATCATAAACGTCATTGAAAAATTGTTGATGCGTATTTGAGACTTGCATTCACTATACATATTGATGAGTTATTATTGTAGTATCTGAAATTGCTCAACTATAACAAAGCTATATTTCATGAAAATTGGTGCAGAAATTCTGGAATCGACTCGATTTCACCATAGAATGCGTATTACACTCCTCGGCATATTGCGTCCACTTTATCATGAACTGGTCGAATATTTGACAGGATGCTGATATAGAGCTCTTTGTGGAATAGACCTTATCTATGTGGAATTAAGAAATTCTTAAGAATATCGAAAGTTATTGCCACGTCTCTACATGTCGAACGGTATAATTGAATGTTGATTGAAATTGAAAACTTGGTTAATTATTATTGACAGTGGAGCGACGCGATAAGCCTAATTATTGTCGAACTTCTCTTATACGTATCGAGTTGTCGCGACAATTATGTGTTACAGCGATATTGGATAACGCCCGCCAATTACATGGAACGGAAAATTTATGGTCCAACAATTTGTGCATGGACTTTTTTGGGCGTGGAAAAAGCAAATTGAGTCAGGGTATGAAACGCCCTTTCCTTTGTCTGAATAATTCGGAATATTTTGTTATTGGGATAATTGTAATATAGGTTATCGTTCTTAGATAGAGTCTTAGGTTATTTTATGAGCTTAGTACACAAATTGGATTTTTAAATTTACTTTCCCTAATAGTCCTCTCTAATTTACAAAGAAAAATACCTAAAGACGTTAACTTATTGTAATCCGATGTAATTCCTAAGAAAAAACTTATATTAAATATTACTCAGGAGTAATAAAGTTTGAAGATGATGAAGAAGAAAGTAATAAGGATTTAAATAATGAAATGGATATTAGTGCTAGAATAAGATATCGAGAACAGCCGTAAGTTAGTAAACGGAAGTAAGTAATAACCATATCAACAGACGCAATAGTAATAAATCTTCGACGTTTAAGTTTAAAGCAATTAAAGAACTATAGCTATGAGAAAATACACAATTAGAACTAACACGAGCAACTAATGCGGCCTTATTTGCATAGATAATGATCATAATGCCTAATCTAATGTCAAGCGAATAATTGAACGAAATAAACCATAATGTGTATCCGAAAATTAATTAACACTATTTTGTTAAATACTATCGGAATAAATTTATGTTGATCGAGTTAAAACTGTGAACTTAATTACAATTGCAATGAATTTGGACGATTCATAAATTGTTAATTAACAGCAAGTGATGATTTTAAGAGTTGTTTCACTCTTTCCCTGTGTTATACGTGAAAATAAAAGGTCAATTTGTGTTCCTTGATTGCTTTTAAAATTATAAATACAATGTTAAACGCCTCGTGGCCAAGAGTTTCGCTTACCGGCAGTAGCTACAGAGGTCGCGCGTTTGGTGCTTAGGAGAGTGTGAATTTGTACGTAATTTATTACTATAATTATTTTGGTTGATGCTAGATGTTATTTTACATCTGCCTGATAAGCTACCAATATGTTATCAAAGTATGTCGTCTTGATAGTATTTAAAGAATTATTATGATTTGGGACGAGCTTCCTATCACTTACGGCTTAATTATCCTTCCCCATTACTTTACACGCTACTTTGCCTCATTTATTGGCATCAACAAAAAGACAAAAATCCTTTAAGTATATCTTATCTTTATCTAAATCGCTATGTGGAAAATCTACTGTTAATAGCATAGCATACAAGTTCTTGTTAACATGATATATGAATACATCAGTTATATTAGGATCACGAGCAAATCTCTGTATCTTGTTTTCAAATCCCGGTTTGAAATACAGACTCAAACCCGTTAATTATAGAATACATCATCTAAGTATATGTTATTATAATCGACATAACAATACTACCATATGGATATTGCGTGTATCTGAAGGAATTGTAATAATTTGCTCTTGAAAGTGAAACGTGTGCCTAATCATTGTAAAGAAATAAAGTATTTCTGAAGCGATGGTTTGCAAAGCTTTATAATTGGGTAAATCGGAAATGAAGCGTATGCTGTTAATAATTGGAAGTAAGTAAATCATTTTATCGCTAAACACAGAATTAAAATAATTGAAAGCGCCGAAAATCCAATAACAGGAACTACCATAACTGTATTATAAAACTGAACGTTTACTGGAGCTAACGAAACGGAATAATTGGAAAAAGCATTTCACCTAGACGTCATAGATTGCTATTAAAAACTGAACGATGCCGATTGCTGATATTAATCTGAGTTATTCGATTCATTGCTCGTAATCGATATCGGTGGGGTATCAGATAAATGTTTACAGCGCCGTCTTTCTTTAATAGAAGCATCCGGGGACCATACAACAGATTATTTCATTTCAGCTGTTAAAGCTGGAATTGATTTCTCGGACTGAACTGGTAATATTTCACCTTTAACGAAATTTCGTTGTAAAGTTCATAAACAAAAAAGACAAAGTATTTTCAAATGTTGCTTTTCAGGACATAAATAAGAATCTACTACCAGTTCTATAAATTTTTCTTGAAAATAATAGTCTATTATACGAAGACAGTTTCGAAATCTTGAACTAAAATATCTCGGGTTTTGTATCTTTACAGTCCATTATAGAGCAAGCTCCTTCAGATATCGAGAAATAAATCACACTTGTTTTCAAGATAATAAGCTTTCGCTTCTCGTACCGACCATTGTCTATCTATTGCTATCGTCAAAGAATTCAAATGTTGCTGGGCATAACATTTTGACTTACCTTTATCACCCTTCAGCTCAACGTTGCCCCTGTACCAAATAATTTTGGCAGCAGGCTTGGCATTTTTCACGAGGCACTCCAGTGACACGTCTTCACCTTCCTTTACTTCCAACTTCGAGTTGTGAGGATGGTTCGTGATCTCCACTGCATTGGGGGGTGCTGAAACAAGATGAAAGATTATATTATTTACAATTTTTTTCATCTACTAACTATTTAAGGTACTCTCTAGTGCAATCAGTGGGTGGAGGGTTGAGACTAAATGTGATATATTACAAATAATCCTAGTATGCTCACCACACTAAAAATATTATTATACTGCAAAAAAGGTACATTGAAGCAGTAAATGTATTTTATGAGGACGAGTAAAGTCTACTCCAACATTTTCCGAAAATTTAAGTAAAGATCAATTTAAATAACATTGAAGACATTCAAATTGTTCTAGCTAGTAGATGTCATTACGGCTTGACAATTACGTTCAGTGGTCTACAGTACATAACAAAGTAGTGCCTTTGTATTAGTATTATTTACAGATACTAAAAATAACGTAAATTGTATTGCCAAAATCGTTCGTTTAAGGTTGTCCTTAAACGAACGATTTTGGCAATAATCTCAGTATATCTGATTTAAGATTTGTATCTTAAATCAGATATACTGAGATTATGAAATATATTTTCTTTATAAATTATTTTTTAACCAACTTTGATTGTCCTTTGCTGGTGTGACAAACAATGTAATTTCTAAAAAACGACAAAATTACCTTGAAAAGGCAGAAACAAATTAATATAATTCAGAAAATCAAGCGTATATATCAAAAGAGTCTAAATAAGAAAATAATCTGCTGAAGCAAAATAATCAGCAGCATTTTTCACAGAACATTAATTAAAGGATGATCCCGCTTCCTGAGCTAATATTGAATTTATGTTCTCTTTCTACAGTTTTTAATTCTTCGACTGGTAACCCCAAAGAATGAATAATGGCTCGCGAATTTTAGAATTAATATATTTTTAATGGAAATTAATTTTTCGGCTCCCCGAGTTAAATTGATGAAATTCATGAAGAAACGGGAATGTTCAGGTGTTAATATAATCTGGCATTTGAAAGTTGAATAAATCAAAGCTTTACTACCTCAGTTTGTCTAAAATTATTGATGAATTAATTTTGATTTAACAAAGTAACAAGTCTTAAGAATGAAGGTGATCCAAATATGAGAAAGCTTTCTTTAAAAGTAACTTTAACAGAATTTTTAAAAATTTTACTCCCAAAAAAGCATTGACACAAATGAACCGGTCAAGCGGAAAAAGGAATTGGTATTATATACCTAAGTTTATGATGATATAACTGGAAAACTAGTCCCATGTTTTCATACAAATATTTAGTTTACAAGGTGCACAATAAGCACATTGCCCAATCCCATTTGTGTGGATCCACAAATTCCATAGCGAATTTCCTATAAATCTCCGAAGAAGGTTTTGTCAGCGTTTTGTTTGTAAGCATTTTCCTTCAGTTCTTTTTAAAACTTATATTCATAATAACGGAACTCAAGACGTATCTCCGTTGAATATTATTAATCGCACCAAAATGACTTGCAAGTATAAAATGCCTGTACAACAATTTTATTATGGCCGAAAAGGTTTATTCGTGTATTATAAGTTTGTGAAAACGGTATTTTGGTGATGCATTTTATGAAATTTAATCTCATAGTAGATATTTTTTAATTTTCTTTAGTAAAAAGTCTTAGTGTAGCTTTTTTTCATGGATGACATTTTACTAGGAAAACTACCTGCTCCGAATAAGTTATTTTAGTCTGTTTTATTTATTATTTTCTACAGAAAGGCTACTCAATAGTTTCTACTTTAACGAGTTAAGACAAAATTTTTTGATGGCAAGCTTAATCCGTAGCCTATTGACGGCTTTCAATTATCATTTAATAAATAGTGGCCATCTCTCGGCTGAAATGATGATGATGAAATAGAAAGATGAACAGTTCCAGCTACAGTGCTACATGCAACATTTTCTCAACCAACTTTGATGCGATCACTTGCATGTTTTATTTCATTTTATGTAATTTTATAAGTATTTAATAGGTTATATGAAAATGATTTTAAGCTTAGTCAACCTTTTTCATTTCTATCCTAAAGTAGGGGTGCCTCAGGGAAGCGTACTAATTCCATTTAACGCTTAACACACTCTTATTATCGAGTCAAGTACCCAACTACCATTCTAAATGTTCTAATTAAATTAGTGCACGGAAAGAAAAGCGAAAAGCATATAGACATTATCTGCTACGGTTTGGTCTTAAAATTAATGGTTTTATCATAATGGTGTAGATACAATTAAGTAGACCAAAATCTTCGGATGAAGAGAATTAGTACAACAAATTTACCCTCTGACAAAATGAGTTTCTGTTTCGATCTTAAGTCTCGGGCGGAAGCGATTAAGTCTTTAAAGACAAATAATATCCGAGAAGAGTTATGTGTACATTGAAAGCGTTAAGTTTGACAAGAACTTATTGCTCGTCGCTTTGTTAAGTTCATTTAAATAGTAAACACAATTAAATAATAAAGTTATTTATCTGAATAGTAATAAAACAGATGCCATATATTTTGATTCAATAAAATATCGCAGCATACGTGTACAAACTTACAATCCTGATTATAAGAGGCATGAGAACCTTGCACCTTTAATACCTTGTGCGGCGCATCTCTCGGATCTTAACATAAAGTTAGATGGAGTTATTTGCCAGAGCTTTTATATAAAAAAAAACGGGCTATTACTCGTATGAACTTCTAGTTTTTTAAAAGTATTTCAAAAACAGATTGGTTTGTTGGCACTTATTTTAAAACGTGTTACCCTCTCAAATAAAACAATTTACGTTTTACTATTGTAAATACATATTTACTAGTTTGTCTTAGCACTAAGGGAACGATTTGTTAACCCATTCAAAGCGTTACTTTATCCGTTGACAAAGAAAATGGTAGGTATAACTAGACGAGTCACTTATTTTCTGATTCTCATTAAAATGTGTAAATGTGACACCTACACGGTCTTTGTGTTTAGGTTTATCAACAAAGCTAACACCACAAACTTTAATTAGGTTACATAATCCACCTCCCGCTAATCGCTTCAAACTTAAACATTTAGGTAACAGGATATTACTGTCTAGCGACCGCCGGTTACGCTCCCCTGGCGCTATACAAAGGTGGGAAACTCCTCTTTGTTGTGGCCAGAGGTTGACAACATTGGTCCGTTTTTGTATTTTGGTGTCTTCCATTCACTTTGTAGTGAAATGTTTTAAAGAAGAGTGAAAAGTTGTTTTATCTTCAAATCTTTTTTAGCTCAAAAAGTTACTTGAGTTTAATTCAGTGCAGTTATTTGTAAGGTACACAAAAGTCAAGTTTTACTTTATCTTTTGATTGTGGTTCGTCGAAAATTAGGAAGAGAGCGCGATTGTGAAGGGTATTTTTGTTACTAAGGGTTCGAAGCTGCCGTAGGACGGTGGCAGTTAGTAACAAGCACTTCTGGCTTAGGTGGTTTAACAAAAGATGCCAAGAGTCTCTGTTATGTTTTGAGAACTCTTTGAGGAGAAGTTTTATTGATCAGGAATAGTCTGGCTGAGGTGTCAGTCCGGCAGGAACACTGAAATGGAGCCGTGATCGGGCGAGGCTAGGTAGAAAATTTTTAGGTAAAGTTCCCTAACGCCCCAGTAGCGGTGTGTGGGAGGGAAGGATAAGCGCACTGACATCGAAAACGTTGTTGTGAAGTTTTCTCGCGTTATAGGAACTTCCAAGGTGACGCTACTTCAACTTGTTTCTTTCTGGCCGGCCTTTTCTGTTACATGGAACACAATGTCACTTGATGCACGTATGTGTCAATTCACATACGGGTGGATTCATTGAGACGCTTTTCGAGCACAAGGACAGGTGGTATCACCAGATACTGTAGGGAGAGTAGGTTTCTCGCGCCGAGGCGTGTCAGATCGCGTGCAATACTGACGAGCGCGCCGCGGGCAGCCAAAAGTGTTATTAAACATGGGTGCACTCTTAAGGATATTGGAGCAGGGAAAGATGGGGCATTGGTTCACCTATCTTACAGTAGAACAACTGGCTATGGTATCTCCTTGTGAAGCTGTAGTGTATCAAAGGTTGGATTATCACTACGCTAAATACTTAACCAATTGAAAGGCACTTGTTAAGTTGGCATCGTCACATCAAGTCATCGAGATGAGAATCCTTATGAGAGTACGGGTTGGCAATGAGCATGAATGACCATGGTATATAAAACACCTGCGCTGCCCTGTGCCAACATAGATCAGTACAGAAAAACGTTGGTAGAACGGCGCCAGTAACCAACTGTATTTATGTATATGTCGTGACCCGATCGTAAAATTGGCCAGATCATGAAATGTGCGGCATATTTCGTAAAAGTGACACTAGTCGAGTAGCCCATTATCTAAACCTCTGGTTTAATTCTGTTGGGTTAACCACTAGACCACGACTTATGGTATGGTAAGCCTCTTTAGGTATGCTATTGTGTGTAGTTTACAGTCAAAAAACACGAGCGGCACGAAGACAACGGCAGAGGCAACTGTAGCCGTCACCACTCTTCGGCGGCTGCGGTTGACCAGTCAGCAGCATCCGTTAACGAGTCAGTGGCAGCCTTCGACATGTTGAAGGTACCCGACGACAGCTCACCTTCAAAGATCAGCAGCATTAATCAGGTGGCATGCTACAAATGCAAGCGTCGCTAAATGTCGACGGCTGCAGTTTCCTCTGCCATTGGAGTGCATAAGAGTGTTATCTCACAACCTTTCAAGTGACCTCTTGGTGCCATAGGCTGCACAGGGTTCAGAAACTCCCTTGGTTGACTTTTACGACACTCACATGGTGAACCCTATCCGTAAGCTGACACTATCTATCAACCCACTATCGCCTCAAGCGTACGTATTATTAAAACACAAATTAGAGTTGAGCGTCAGAAGTTTTAACGAGCATATTCTCAGTCGAGTGTAAATACGTGTTTGGGGTAATTGAAAATTTCTCTGCGAGCGCTATGATGGCCGCCCCTTTTATGCGAATTTAGCGAGCATCTCTGATTATCTGCAGTCGGGTTATTTCGGCTCTATTCGACCTTGTTCGGGGGGTGTCGGAGTTAGAAGTTTCTTTAATAAGGTCGGTTCGAATGAACTGGGAATTCTGCGTGACGTGGATTTCAATTGTACGTAGTAAGGATTCTTATGTGGTGTGTTTAAGACTCAGTTTTCGATAACTTTAAAAAGTTGTAGTGGTTAATCGCACTGTACTATTGCAAATACGATTGACATATGATTAGAACCAATCAAAAATACTTGAATGTGATATGCGTAGAAACCTTTAAAATTTTTTTTGATACGATAGTTTCTCACTGTCAAAACAGCAATCTTTTACAGGCAATCTGTAGTAAAAGGAAAGTAAACCAATAATTGACAAAAAATTAATATGTATTTTGCCCTCCTTTTCACTAATGACAAATTTTAGAAAAATCTACAGCTATGCTATACCCATGTCGCTATAGGCACATAGATAATGACCGTGTTCATCTCAATTCAATTTATTTATTTGCATATTAAGTGTACATTATGGTCTTAAATTTGGTCTTCATAATATGAAGACCATTACGGTCTTAATACTCTCCCAGTACAGCACGGAAAACTTATATATTGCTGAACACTCTGTCTCTCTAAATCACTTAAAACCATTATATCGCCTAGCCGACCTCGCGAAAGTTGGCAACAACAAAGAGAAGTTGTAATGTCGTATAAATACATGCACCACCTTACCTTTTTGTAAGTAATGTCTTCATATTTTTAAGCAGCACAGTCAGATAATTGAATACACTGCTTTTTTCCCTAACGCTTAAAACCTTCTCTATAACTCCATTATAAACCCTCTTCTTAATCAGTGAGCAGTAATGGAATCAAGAGTAAACTAATTCTTAAGATTATGAAAAAAAAGTTAGACGCAAAAGTCAACTACCAAGACAAAAATGCTGTTGATAAAAAAAAACAAAACGGCGGTGCTCTCGCAAAACGGTGTAAGTACATTTCCACTCAAAAGTGCAACACTAAGAACAGGAGCGGTTTTAATTAACCTAAAATTTCGGCGAAGTATTTTCAGCACGTTAAACAGTTTTGCCCGGTTCATTAGCACCGGGTGAGCAACTAAACCGAAGTTAAATGACTATTCAAGATATCCATTTGTTGGATTACTTATTCTGTACGAATAGCGAACAAACTTTGGGGGTGGTACTAATAGAAAAAAATACTGAGGGAGGCTCGGTAGACGAGGAAAAGGGTCCGCGAGAATATTTCTTTTGTAATGTGTCTGTTTTTTATCAGAAAGTTTCGGATGATTATTGTGGCGCGCCGGTACTTATTTTACGATTGTTATGTCACAGATATACTGGCGCTGGATTTGTGAATTTTCTTAGAGAGTTTTGTATAAAAAAAATGGTTTTGAAAGTTATAATTTAATTTGAGGAGTCTTGGGAGTTTTGAAAACGATAGTTGAATAATATAATTCATTTATTCTGTAGGAGTAAGCTTGTTTGTCATCTCGTAACATAAAAAAAAACAGTAACAAACTAATTACAGTAATTATTGAAGTAATATGTATTTTAGAGACTCATTGTAAACTTTGAGAAAATCATTGTAAACTGATAGGGTTAAGTCAACTTTATTATATAATATTATCTGCACTTATAAAATTATTTCGTGAATAACGTGTTTGGTTACAAAATTAGTAAATTTCTGCGTATTTAGTTACTTAAGCATCATTTTGTAATTGTTTGTTATTCTGAATAAAATAAAATAAAAATACAGTATTTAAGTAAACTTATTAGTAACGCTCACGAAAGTTAAGCAACCAAGTGCGCGATCAGTACTCGGATGGATGAACGAAAATTTTTCAAATCGATTTTCCTCCTTGCTTTGGAAGGCATGTTAAGCTGGTGGTCTTAGGTGCTGTGGAAAGATAGCAGTAGTTCCCAAGGAGGGTTGGTGTCAGGCACACGGCCGTAAAAATCTAATTCCGAATCCTCAAGCAGTATTGAAGATATCAAGGCATACTGAACCGACCCCAAAAAAATGATAGCAGGGTAGGAAAATGATGACTAAACCAAGCTAATGGTCAGTTAATAGTTTGAAAACTTTCAAGGTTCTTAGAATTCGTTAGAGAACAATAAGAAATGTTTCCTATTTCTTGTACGAGAAATGAAGGAGACTAGGCTTTGTATCGAGCAAATATCATGGCAGTGTTCGTCAAGTCAAGCGTCTATAGGCTACGGTGATTTCTTATCACCATGAAGGCTGTATGCATGACTGCCAACCAAATGACATAAAAAAATAATGTTTTTATTCTTAACAACTTAGCTTTTTATACTGACCTTACAAGTTCAGAGGAGAATCGCTATTAGAGGAGTTCAAAAATGGAAACTAAGTTAATCACATTTTGTGAACTATTTTTATATATTGTCTTATTTTTTGTTTGGCAATTTTAGCTATCGTTTTCCATTTAATTTGGTTTCAATTTCAATCATAACTATTTTTATTTTAAAAGTCCCTAATTTTATATTTCAAGAAGAACCTAATACTTTTACACACATAAACATTACTAAGCAAAAAATAATAAAATTATATTACTGAAGAATAATTTGCATTTAGATATACAGTTTAGGTCTACATTAGAATTCAAATTGAAACAGAGAACATTAGAACTCAAATTCGTCATTAATATTAATAAGTACAATTGCAATCGCAAATTGCTTCAAATATTCTAAGCTTGCAAACATTTTAGTATACACTTCAAAATGAAAATAAAATGTAAGAGATAAACTTTCCGCCCGTCTTATCGGCCAATCGTCCGCTTACTCTAGTGTTGCGAGTTATCTTTGTAAAAAAACTTTTTCAATAAAACTGTAGGTTCCTTGTTTTCCCGCGGACCCCGAAAGAAAAAAAGAAAAATACAAAGGGGTTCTCCAAAGTCGATAGAAATGTGCTGGGTTAGTAATGCAATTAGAAGTGGTGCTAGAAACAGACCAGTGGTTTGTTCATGAGCGGAGCGTTTTTAAAAACTTAACTTTTCGTGAGTGAAATGCATAAAACAATAATAATACAAATTAATCCCTTTACCGCACATATCAAACTGAGAAATATGACAGTAAAAATAAATGAACATAAATATATAAATGTAACTGTAAATACCTGGACTGCTGGGTTATTTAGAATGTTTGTTTGTGAATGTGTGTCTGTTTGAAAACATTTCACCCGGTTGTTGGCTTATGTTCCTTGGTTTAGATGGTTTTTGGGTTTCGTGCACCTTTTGTGTACGCGACAGGCTGGGTAATCTGTCACTATTTTGGGGTACTGTATGAGCTACATTGTGGCTTTGTATGGAACCAAATGTTACCCAATTTGTGGATTATGAGCTGGATTATATGTATGTATGAAAATAAAACATAGAAATGCACAAAATCGTAATTAGGCAATGTTCAAAGAAGTATTTACTTTAATAATGACATTGCACTCGCTCTTTTTAGCGATAAGACCGCCCTTTGTATATTTTATGTTTTATTGTTTTAACTGTTGTAAATTATTTTCTGATGCACAATAAAGAATATTCTAATCTATTGTGATAGATAGAATTAGCCTTCGGCTTCGTCTTCTAGCTTTAACTCTTTGTGTCACGAGATCAACTATTTGTTTCTTTTGCTGTTAGCTGCAGAGGGCGTAGCAGCGGATTTTATTCTTGGAAACCAGCACTTACAGAATTATATAGACTAGTATCTCCTGACATAATGCGAAGGAAGGTAGCGACACTTGTCAGTCATCATATCAGCTAAGAACTACCCACTGTTGGACATATATAGGCCTTCCCCAAGGGTCTTCAAGCCGATTGGTCTTGCGCTGCCCGATTCAAAGGTTTCCCGCGACCTTATCAACGCTGCGTCTCCCGGTACGCGGCTGCCATTTGAGGATCTTTCCTCTTTTCCACTTCTCAGATGGAACCCTTAATTTTTATTTTAGTCGTTTGCAATAAATAGAATTTTAATCAAATTTTCAGCTTGACTTGAGTGACTTTTACGATTGTACATTCATGGTCGATTTATTATTAAATAAAATAACACTCACAGCTATTCCCTTTCCAGGAGAATACTTACGGATACATTTAATGGTACATAAAAGGCATAGAAAGGAAAACATTATGCCTCCGTTATCCTGTTTGCTAAATATTGTATCAAGTTGTTTGAAAATAAACGTTTGTTTATGATATAACAGCTTTATTGTGTAGTTATTTAAATACCATTATATTCTAAATACAAAAAGTTTTTTCTTATTCGTTGACAGGAAATTTAGAACAGTGTTTGGAAATCAAAATGACAAACTGAATTTAAATGGACTCAGATTTTTTTTAAAGGTACATGTCTATTTTATAACTATGATTATAATGTTCGTAGGAATAATAATTGCTTGAATAAATAATTAAACTAGTAATGCTTTGACAAAATGAGCGCGATATACATCGTACGTCTTTCTTATTGAACAGATTCCCAAAAAATAGATAATATAATTAGAAAAAGCCTTGTCCTATTATGTCAAGAATCTATTCCCAGTATTCGCGTGGAAGAAAGAGTTAGTCACAAAAAATGCAGTGAAATTGCATCTATAATAAGACCACTAGTGATCTCTTGTCGTTAGTATACGGTGGACGTAGCTATCTTTAAATACATTTGCGTCTAGAATCAATAACCTCAGAGGCAAGAAGTAATTTATCGACGTTCCTACTACAAATTTTAATTCCTCTAATTTTTACTGGAACGCTGCAGCCCTTATCTCCCCAGCCCCGCCGTTACCATAATAATAAAGCCTCAATCTATTTGCGAAGTGGTAAAAGCCACTTCAGACCGTGAGAAAAGGTAATTATTGACTTTTTCAACTTTCCCCACCACCCAAGGCTGTCGAAAGGAGATAAGGAAGCCTAATTAAAACGTGAGAATTCTTAGTGGGTTTTTATTGATGCTTTCGGGGGCCAATACGAGGAAATAGTTTTCTTTTACTACCCGCTGCTATACTTAAAAGAAAACTATTTTCTCGTATTAGGTAGCGAGAAAGAGCTTAGGTTCTACCTTACCCAAAAGCTACTAAATGCACGGACGGATGACCAAACATTTGGGTGATTATAAAGGTAATGGTCCCTGGATATTGAAAGATGGCTACCATACAAAATTGTCAGGCTGAATCGGCGCTAAGTGTTTAGAAAAATCCATTTGCACGTAAGATATTACATACCTATGACACTAGATTAGTACTTCCCGACGCTTGACAGACCGAGATAGGAACTCGTGAAATCCGCCACATTACGCCCACTATCTGTATACTGTATAGAGCCAGTGTACAGTAACAGGTTCACTATCCATTTGCATTTTAGCCATAACAGATTTTAGCATAATTATTTTAATCATAAATACAGTCGGCATAATCATGTTTAAGAATAACATTCACAACCATAATTTTAAAAAGGCATAATGGTATCAAACTATAATTGATATAAGCATAATCATCTTTACCTACCCGTCACTCGGTCATGTAGGTGCATAAAACACTAGACTCTTCCAAATACAGTGCACTCCGCCTGGTTATAAAAAAATAACCCTAACCTACCCATTACTCAGCCATGTAGGTGCATAAAAAACTAGACTTTAGACAAAATATTATGCCATTATCCACTATGCAAAAAAAGCGTCGGTGGGGTAGTGCGTAAGAGCGTCGTCTCCCACCCGCTGGTTCAATCCCCGCCACGTACCAATGTGTTTTCAAATTTTAAATTCATATGTACGTTTAATCGACGCTTTTAAGGTGAAGGAAAACGTCGTTAGGAAACCTGCACACACCTATGAAAAAATTCTTAGGTTGTGTGTGAAGTCGACCAACCCGCACTTGGCCAGCGTGGTTGACTAAGGCCTAATCGCCCCTAATGTGGGGTAGGCTCGAGCCCCTTGGTGGGGACATTATATGAGCTGTTGATGTGATCCACTATGCCTAAAAAAATAAGGGCAATATAAAAATTATGCTTCAATATATTAGTCTAAATTACAATTATGCCACATTACATATGCGGACAAAATCACTTATGCCAAAGTATTATTATGCAAATAAAAATATGCCAAATCCATTATGCCAAAGTATTTTAGGAATAAATACATTATGTCAACGAAAGGGATCCCACAGTAACATACCTAGACATACTTGACCTGACTTTATTAGCTCAGTACCTCCCCCAAAAAATTAAGCTAAAGCAGTAAGCAAATAAAATGACACCCCTTATTTACTTACATGCCTAAGCAAACTAGACTTGCGCCCGTCACGTGAGATCCCTGACACAATGGAGCCAATGCAATAAATAGTCAAAACATAAAACATGGGTTCTGGACAATCAAGCTGTATGCGGGACCCCGACAAATAGCTACGACAAATAGAGCTCGGAGTGGGAAATGGGGCATAAGTCTGATTTTGTGTTTATTTGCATTTTGCATCGTTTAACTTTTAAACATTTCGTCCTATTGAACGTTTACTCTTAGCTCGACCATCAATAGACAGATGATGAAAGAAACTACCTAAGTTGTTAACATTGAAGATAAATAATTTTAGTTGTGTTTAAATTACCTAGCATCCAAGACTAAAATAGTATTATTGTAAAACTTTTAAAAGTATTGTTGACTCGTCATTTAAGTAAAACGCGTGTAGTAAAATGTGAGACTTTATAAATAATTTAATTATTTTCTTGAGATAATTGTGAACAGTTGATATTGTGAAGGTATTAATGTGCATTCAGTTTTTAAAATATTCTATCTATTCGGCATGTGTTATATAGAACTGTTTAGGTACTTTTACAAAAGTATTTATTAAAAATAAGTAATCATGAATAATTTGTTAAAATAGTTTTATATAAAGATAGATACATAATATAGCTGTTAGTAATATAGTTAAGATTTTGAAATTCTAGAGTTTATTAAAAAAAATGTAATTTACTGAAAATAAGTAAATTTTGTAAAGCTCATTTTGTGAACTATGTATGTTCTTTATGAGTAAATAAATTCTCTGAACCTAGGTTAAACCAAGAGTAATATAACTGACCATAAGAAATGAATTGTACCTGGTAATAAATAGGTTCAACAATTATTGACCAGATTTCTAAATTTTTTTTTTCATTTTTCCTAAGAAAGATAGCTTATATTTAACTAGTGATAGCCAGTGGCTTTGGTCGCATCTAAGGCGGTTATCACACCAAAAAGTATCCTGTATCCTTTCTAGCATCTTAAACTATTTTCATACTAAATTCCATCAAGTTCTGCTTAGTGGTTTAGGCGTGAAAGCATAACAGATAGACTTACTTTCCCATTTATAGTATTAGTAGGGATACAATTAAACCCTTTAGACGGAGTAGTGGGCGGGGCGTTAATTATAAATAAATCTATAATCATGTCCTCGTTATTATAATTAACAACTGCGTATGTTCTATTTCAGTAAGCAGCATGAAGCAAAATATTAATACATTGCAAACACGCTATGTAAGATTATTATATAAATTCCATATCAAAGCTGGATTTTCGCGGAAGCACTCTGGAGTTCTATTGACTTTCCTTTGTTTCGTTTCCATGAAGACTTCAAGTTGATTTCATGTTTCAAACGTAAGCACTTACCAAAGGATATTAATAATAAACTTTTTACTCGGATGAGATTAAAATAGAAAATATTATTTCAGGCATTTATTTTGTATTTCTCTTTTTTCATCGTATAATGTTCAGAAGTTGTGGCAGAAAATTAGCCGTTAGAATAGCACCTGTTCTGGAGATAACTCTAAAGAAGACCTCTGCTTACGTGATAGGGTCAAGATAGTGAGTGTTACTAGTGATACTGCGTTTCTAGGGTAGAATATTTTGTTGGTTTAATATTGTGGCGTACAACAGTGCTCATGCAAACGCGAAATGAATTTCTAAAGGTGCTCGAAGTTTAAAGAAGTTCCAACTACAATCAGTGTCCGACAATAACTTGCCCGGCGGAAGAACTCCTCTTTGGACTACCTACAATATATTGAAAATATTGAATCCAATAATAAATACAGTAAACTATGACCAGTTGCCACCCATGCTTAAACGAAGGATGTATCTTAATCGTATCGCGTTTTTACTTTGTGCCGTTAAAACTTGAAAGGATCTGTCATGGTTATCTAACACAATAGTGGAGGCTAATTTCGCTGCCGCTTTAGACGCTAATAACACAAATAATCTTATTCATGTTACGTCAACCATATAATCAAAACTATGTTGACTGAACATAAGATAGGTAAGTACCTCCTCCATTCCCTGACATTATTAAAATTTCTCTCTAAACAGGGAAACTTGCAACGAGTTAGAATATTTCTCTATTGAAATGAAGTACATGAAAATCAGTTATGTCATCCGTTAAGGAGATAAGCAGAGCGTCTCACCCATCCGCTGTGTCTGACACACTCTTGTGTCACACTATTTTAGAAGCTACTAGTTTTACTTCCGAGGAAATTGGATTCTGTTCAAAATAATCATGTTACACTATTCCAGTTTCGCACAGAGCATAACCGTATTAAACTGACACACAAAAGATATAATTTAAACGGCATTAATACGTAGAACTTGCTACATTATTCATATTTGGCGGCCGAAATTAGCACTTTGTGTTTTATAACAATGATGTTAAAGTCGCAATTAGGACATTGCAGCATGACTGACTTTGTGGTATTTAATTAGGTTTTCCTTGGAAATTTCTTTGTATTTAATAAATTGTTTGAAAAATTTACAATACTAACGGCCTACAAACTCGGCGGTCAAGTAACACAACATGACAGATTAAGCTCCGAGATTTAATTCCTGCTCCACCTTTGCATTAACAATGTAGAAATTCTGAAAAGTACTGACAACAATATTAATCTTGATTAAAGAGATGAAGTGCATGTAAAATTGCCTGTGCATTCACTTTTATAATCGAGATAGGTAAGTATTTTATGCTATGTATTTGACAAAAAAGCAGCTCTGTAAAGATAATGTAATAAAAACTACAAAATTGAAAATTTTATGTAACCCCCGACAAAAATTTATAGCTAAGAACCATCTAAATCACGTCAGCTTTCAAACAAAAAAACTGTATCAGAATTGGTCCATTTGTTTAGGAGCTACGATGCCACAGACAGACATACAGACACACAGACAGGTCAAACTTATAACACCCCTCTTTTTGCGTCGGAGGTTAAAAAGTAGCGAAATTTAAGGATTATTTATTGACAACCCTGCTGAAGTAGTTAGTACCTCTGTGTACATGCGTAGAAATACTCGAGAATTCGTACAAGAGCATTATGTTAAGGCAACACGAACATTATTTCTTACTTTTGCCCGCGGCTGTACTTTAATTACGTCATATGATAGTACTTAGTGATATATATTTTTTTTAAAGCCTTAGTGTGCAAATATAAATTTAGGGTACCTATTTTATGAACACGAAAATGCGATGCTTGCTTAATTGAATCCAGTATAAGCCTAGTGGCAGTTGGATTAAATTAAAAATTTCGTATCATTAAAGTTACACGTAGCTTTTTGACGCTAAAGTAAACACACCCACTGAATACGGCTTTAGAAAAAAAACCTAAATCCACAGTAACACCTTACTTTACTCAGAGGCTTTAATAAATGGAACATAGGTACCATTGGCGATATTGACCGACGGAAAATGTGGACCGTGTGAGCGCTTTGATTTCGAATGCAAAAAAGGAGGCGCTTTTTTGTATTTTTTATACTTATACCGCTTTCATACCCACTGTGTGTTTTACGATATTAAACTCGGTTGAAAGCGATTTTCTAAAATTCACTTTTAACATTTTCATGTTGGAGAACAAAACGCTTTGTGTTTGATCTAAAACTTTGCGAAACATTGTTAGTTCAAATGTGAATATTAATTGCTTTTTTATGGTAGGTGGTTAACATAAAAATTTGCGTACCGTATGATATAGACGATTTTAATACGGATGTGTTACTCCAACGCTGCCAACTCTAACTCCATGCCTCTATCCCGTGAGCTCTGGCAGCCTTACTTACCGACAGAAATACAGCACTACGAAAATATATACTTACTAGCTGTCCCGGCCACGCTTGCTGTGGTAATTTCATACTCATCATCATCATCAACAGCTCATATAATGTCCCCACCGAGGGGCTCGAGCCTACCCCACATTAGGGGCGATTAGGCCTTAGTCAACCACACTGGCCAAGTGCGGGTTGGTCGACTTCACACACAACCTAAGAATTTCTTCACAGGTGTGCGGTTTCCTCACGATGTTTTCCTTCACCGTAAAAGCGTCGATTAAACGTACATATGAATTCAAAATTTGAAAACACATTGGTACGTGGCGGGGATCAAACCAGTGCCTCCCGGGTGGGAGGATGCTCTTACGCACTACACCACCGACGCTTCGTTTCATACTACTGACCTATAACATTGTATCTGCAGTAAAAAAACATGACTACTTATCAAGATTAAAACTATCCTATCTCTCAAGTTGGATCAAACTGCACACGGTGTACAAATTTGATTAAAATCGGTTAAGTAGTTTAGGAGTCTATCGCGGACAAACAACATGACACGTAATTTATATATGTTAAGATTAGACTGTGGTCTTCTGTAAAGCGAACCAGTTCAGACAACAATAAAACGTGGGAGTGAAACAAATACTATTTTATACTCGTACAGAGATAGTATCATCTGTCTTGCTCTTCCCACTTTAAGATGAAACGCATACTTCAGTGAGCTTTATAATTACGAACCTTAGTTTATTTATTTCCAACCCGTGTGGTTAAATAGGATAAGTCAGATATTGCATTTTATTTTAATTCAAATTTAGAATCAGCGGTAATTACGAACCGAAACTACATTGAAATCTCAAAAAAAGAGCGTATTCCTTCCCTCATCATCATTATCATAACAGCCTTTATAATTCAACCTACCACAAGGCCTTTCCTTAAGTAGGTTTAGGCAGTAGACAACCACGCTTGCCCTATGCGGATTGGTGGACGGAGTATAAGGTGATCAATACCCCTCTGCTGATCCATTAGTCGCCTTCTACGACATCCATTGGAGGATATGGAATGATGCTATTTTACTCTGCCGATATCACATGGCTATTTTCCTTCCTTCCTTAAAGGCCAGCAATGCATTTGCAATTCTTCTTGTGTTGCAGATGTTCAGAAGTGGTGGTGATCACTTACCACCAGGCAAAAAGTCCGATATTTTGTATTGTCCATTAAAAAAAAATCTTAAATATTTTGTATCTAGTAATGTAATATGAAAAAATGTCGTAGTGAAGTCAGAACCACAATCATTTGAGATTCAAACTAAATTCTCCACAAATAAATTCAATAACAAAATCCGGATTTAAGTCCTTTTAAAAAAAGAACCCGGTTCACATGGCGCATACAAGAATTAAGCCAAAGGAAAAACGCTTTTATTTTAAACACGATAAAAATCTATATTCACATAAAGTGCTGCCGTTCGCAATAGTATTACTGCCAAGTTCTCGATTGCTCTGATGTATATCTCGAGTTGTTTGCCATATTTGGATATGGCGCGTAATCTCGAGTACTCTATAAAAAGTATTGTTTCAAAAAAGGGGTGAAATTTCCTTTGCTCCGTGGAATTAAGGGAATAAAATTGGTTCCTACTCCTTTGAGTGACGTATTGAAAAAATTACGTTATTCGTATTCCATTGTCGATTTGTTCCTTCAGCTCGATATAAAAACGATAAGGTTTGGTATTGAAGATTGAGTTTTCTAAAAAGATTCCTCACAGAACACTGTATTTACATAACTAAAGTTACGCGCCTTAAGAAACCTCACTCAATTAATTCTCTATAAGACTGATTTTATTTTCTACTTCACCAAAATCGCGTATGTCTCTTAACCGTACATCATAGACTTCAACTAACAGAAATGTAAGGGCACAGCCGGATTTCCTTCCGCTTGTGTAGTCGCATAGCAACACGCGAATCGATTGGTCGGTGACAGTGCGCACGATTAACTGCTCCCGGCTCGCGAAGTTAATTGTTGCCTAATTAGTAATCATGTGTCTTGGTAGCCTAAATAGGGCCTGTGTATGTTTAAATATTTGTGTGACCCACTTTTTTTTCCCCGCCTACAATTCTTAAGCATAGGCAAAGGGTGGAGCACCTTACTCGCATTTTACCACGACTACACACTAAGAGACGAAGCGTCTCCCATCCGGGAGGCACCGGTTCGAACCGCCACGTACCAATGTATTTTAAAATTTTGAATTCATATGTACGTTTATTCTTAGGTTGTGTGTGAAGTTGACCAGCCCGCACTTGGCCAGCGTGGTTGACTAAGGCCTAATCGCCCCTAATGTGGGGTAGGCTCGAGCCCCTCGGTGGGGACATTATATGCTATCTCTCAGCTTGATAACACACTAAGAGGACTCCTGCCCGACGGAAGTTTTGACGCAACCATCCACCCCGTCCAAATACGCGGTAGCGTAGAAAAATCCGTTGTGAAACAAAAAAGTGATCGCAAATTTTCAATTTTTTTTTTTATTTCTACCGCAGCGTGCGTTTCTAGAGTTAATTTGTATTCCCGAGATAGCGCCCGCATTTACTTTATTAATCGTACACCAACAAAACTTAAACTAGTAAATAAGTACAATACACACAAAAGTAAATAAGTACATGGGAGCTAGGATTAATCTAAGTTCAGTTTTACTTACAGGTCGCCACGGCATGCATAGTGAACATAAGATATAAATGAATCCAAACAATTAAATGAATTTAGAAGACCAAAAAAAAACAAAAAACCAACAATGGAATTAATCTAAGAAACAAAGGTTTAAAATATCATTAATAACTAATTGGTTTTTAAATTCTACACATAAGATTTTAACTTATATAATACTAGTGACCCGCCCCGGCTTCGCACGGGTGCAATGCTTATGTAAATATGCATGTATTATACATATAAACCTTCCTTAAGAATCACTGTATCTATTAAAAAAACCGCATCAAAATCCTCTGCGTAGTTTTAAAGATCTAAGCATACATAGGGACAGACAGACGGCGGAAGCGACTTTGTTTTATACTATGCAGTGATTAAACTAAGTCAATGTCAAAGTAAATAAACATTTTTACCTTACTCACCAATTAAATAGGTACCCTAACTACAAAAATACTCAGAGCGTGCGTTCAAAAATTGAGCGGCTAGTTAGCAATTGATTACGTTGTATTATCCTTTAAAAGTACACCACGAAGTGGTTTGTTGATATTAAAAAAAGATACCTAATTGAATCCACATTATGTTTTGATGAAATTATTAATATTTTTAGTGGTTTCTTTCTCAATGTACCTATTCAAACTTTGTTACTCAATCATTTTTTATGTGACTCCTTGAGGTCTCGAGGAAATCGCCTTTCCCGTTTCCTACGAGAATTGTCACTTATTTGTTGAGAGATAGCAGTTTGAATAAATTAATCAACTTCCCGAATGACATCACAAGATACGAAAACAATGCTTTTTCTATTATCTTCTTAACTGTATCTCGTCTTGTACAAGGAGCAGAATAGTCCAGTTTCCGAATTGACTCGAATGACAACCACATAAAGTTCATTTTCACTTAAAAAGTAGAGTGCTGATTTCTTGTCGACTGTACTTCCAGGGCTCATTAATCACTGTACCCCCAGTGTTAAGCGGAAAAAGTGCCAAGTGTGAACCAAGTCAGCTTTAAGGGAAAATGAATAATGAATACCTTATGCAATTCTGGATCAAAGGACGTCAAAGACAGATCAAAGAAAGCCGTAGGAAATATCAAGTATTAAATTTTGTTATCGCACAAAAATTTTATAAATAATACCACAGATAACACACTGGCTTGCAAAACTAAGTATCACACTTTTAAAATTGCAATAACTTTATAAGTATACAAGATATAATTTTGAAATAAAAGACTCGAAAAAGAGTTTAATTTTGTGAAAAATACTTCATACTCGAGGATCTTTTTTGTCAGCCGCGTGCCTAGCACCAACCCTCCTTCGGAACGACTGTTATCTCTAGAACGGGGACCACCAGTTTAACGTGCCTTCCGAAGCACGGAGGATAATCAAGTTGAAAATTTTCGGTCATCCGAGTACCGACTGAAGGAATTTGGCGCGCTCGTCTTGCTTTTTTATATAAAATGATCTAGCAAATGACTATCCTACGTGAGGAAGTGAAGAAGTAGGTAGCTTGCAGCTCAGCAAGACAAATCAAGAGTCAAAATTTATTTATTCATTAAGGTACAATTTGTACACTTATGAAAGTAAATTTTGATGCCATCGGTTCAAGAGTCTACCAGGAGGTCTACCAAGGGTGGCTAGTGCCGCGGATTATCTCCCGCACTAACTGCCTTTACTTACTAACGTGTTAAGCAAAGATAGTGTATTTAAATTCCAACGTGGGATGAAGTAATTTGATGCGGCTAATATGCTGGCACTGCATGGCCGATACTGACAGATGTGGCTTTATGTTTGACTAAACGTTACTTAAGGCTCTACTCAACCCCTTTTGGAATTATGAGCGTGATTGCATGCATGTATGAAAAAGGGCATCATTCGCTGCAACTACAAAATCAACAGAAACTATTACAGATTCATTTGAAATTGTATTTCCCGCTAATAGTGGGTAAAGTGTATTTTCCAATACATGTTCGCAAAGCTAAACTTTGCGGAGATTCTGTGGGTCTTGCTTTACAAAACCCCATTGTCAAGGCGTTAAGATTAATGAAGAATGAACGAAGCTACGGGGGACAGTGAAGGTATTGTTTTCCAAACTAAACGGTTCCAAAAGGGACCAGTCATGGTCATTTCAGGCCTTAACTAATGGTTTTGCATTTTCACTTGGTGAATAGAGAGATCTGCGTGATAGTAAACTTGAGGATCAATCAGAAAACTATGCTATTTGGTGCCAATAGGATACCAAATTGCGTGGCATGACGGATTGGTTTTAAGTTATGGTGTCGAACTATCTGCAACTAATTTGTAGTGCAAAATTTTATACACGATTATTGCCTAAGCTATAAATTCTTAAGAAATGAGGTATTCACGAAGGATTCTTACGGGTCGAGTGCACCGTGAGCGGATAAGATAATATGTATTGCAAGAATCAATTATTCTAGCCCAAATTAAGTATTATAAAGAACTTATGTTTATGGATACTAGACAACATGTACATAGTAATTTAGACTCTAACAGGAACTTCCGTAATTCGTGATACCCGTGAACAAATGTTCGTGTTAAACACACAAACATTTGTTCCTATTATAATTCGAAAGTCGGACAGTTTGTTGTGTAGGCAGCATTACTGATCGTAGAACTAAAACTGCATTAGAATTTAAAAGCGGAAAAATTTATACTCTTAAGCAACGAAGCAACAGTCAGCAGTTCCTGGATGCTGTCAGTGCAGCATCCAGGAACTGCTGACTGTTGCTTCGTTGCTTAAGAGTATCAATTTTTTACTTTATTTGTGTTTCTGTTCGTGAGGAAGGTTGCCAGAGCTTCACGTAGTAGGGAAGGGGATTGGGATTGGCAGCGCGCGAGTGTCATGTCAGTTTTGCAAGAGTCTAATAGGTTAGCCGTGTGACGCCGGCAGAGTAGAATAGTGTCGAATGTGGCCTCCAAAGATAGTTTTTGGTTAATAGTAAAATACTCTACTAGGAATGATACTCTCGAGACTAGGATAGAGCGATATATTTGCAAATAAAGCTAAAAAACACACATACTTCTAGGCACTGACACTTGATTATACATTTTTTTTACTATTAACCAAAAACTATCTTTGGAGGCCACATTCGACAAATAGCGTCACCCCATATCATACAATAGGTGTCGTAGAAGGCGCCTAATGGATCGGCAAAGGGGTATCCATCACCTTATACTCCGTCTACCAATCCGCATTGAGCAAGCATGGTGGACTACTGCCTAAACCTCCTTCGGTGACAAGGACAGGCCTTGTGTCCCGGCAGTGGGTCGAATTATAAAGGCTGTTATGATGGACAGGTTACGGTGATTGATTACCACCAAGGAGAGCTGATAGAAAAAAAGGTCTATCACCTTTACTCCATTCACAAAAGAGAAAGAAAGATATTGATCTTCTTTAAATCGCTTTTGAACTTGTATGATCATCAGCTTACATCCATCCCGACAGATGTTTCAGAATCACGTTTGCAAGGATTATGTAAACGGAAACAAAAATGAATTACTGCTATCTGATTCCGATTGGATGGTATCGATTTCAATTATAATACTTCGGCTTACATGCGTATCGGAGACGTATTTAACATCACATGGAAGGATTCGGAAATTATTTTTCTTGGAAATATTCGTAATGTTGTAAACGATAATAATAATTAGGGTGTTTAAATTGTTTGACGTCGATAAATAAGCGGCTTTTAACATGGTAACCTTGATATTTTAAGAGAGATTATTTTAGGCGCGTTTAGTCCATTTTGCGTTTGGACTAATCCACCTAAATTGCAGTTTGTCCAATTCGTGGTTGGTCCAATTTATATGCAATATATTTGTTGGGTTATTATTGGTAGGTTTATTTTTTTTATGACCAAGCTGAGTGGATTTGAGGGCAATGGAGAGGGCTATGCTCGGAGTTTCTCAGCGTGATCATACCAGCAATGATGAGATTCGCAGCAAAAACTGATGTAGGCCAAAGAATTGCGAACCTTAAGTGGCAGTATGCAGGGCAAATTGTCAGAAGAACTGACGGTCAAATGGACGGAAAGGTCCTCGGGTGGCGACCAATTCGTGATTGGACAAGCCACGAATTGGACGTAAGCTTTAATTTTTTTTTGTTGCTTGTCGGAAGATTTGCTTGTCTAGATAAAAGGCGATAGAATCGGCAAAAAGATAGATAGTAAACAACGATGATCAAATCTCGGAACAACTTTTATAATTTTTTAAATTTTTTTTAGAGCATTTAAATAAAAGCTTGTTTTTAAAGTGTTTGTTTATAGGAAGTTATTTAAAGAATAAGTAAGGGACTTAGAAACCAGTTAGGTCCCATCGCAACTAAAAACTCTCCTAACACTATTACTCAGTGCCGTCATTGGCCGAGATCTCGCTGCGTGTCGTGCCAAGCTGATACGCATCGTGAACTGGTGCAGATACTTGGCTGCTATTCTCTGGTATTGTTTAATTTTAATTTTTTACTTTTATAGAGCAAAACTTGGCGCTGCTTACACAGAAATCGATTGTGCTGCGTGCTGTCTAAGAATTTAAACTGTAGTAGTTGTTTATCTTCAGATTTGGATAGTTGTGGACATTTTGCTGTTTTAAGCTTCTTGTTGCTTAAGATGGATGGGTTCACTTTGCACTTAGTATTGTAGCATTGTATTGAAAGCCTTTGCGGTATCAATTCGTCTTTGCCACTTATAATATGCCTAGACTTCTGAAGTGTTTTGCAGAGTTTCTTTTTCAATGCAGGTTTGTTTTTGGATTTGAGTTGTCACTATTTGAGGCACTTCATGACCCATACTGACAGATGTGGTACTTTATCTGTAACCCAAGATTCTGATCAACCCTTTTCGTGATTTTGAGCATGCTTTTATGCATCTATCTATAATTATACTGCATATGTTTTTTTGCTTAGTAATCCTCGATATTTTTTTCTTAGCCGATTAGACTAGCTAGCTTTCAAATGAGACCACTTTGAAGAAAATAAACCGCGTAAACAGAAAAAAAAACAAAACTGAAAAACGAGTTTTTCGTTGAAAAGCCTTGATCTTTTGAATTTGAATAACTGACTGACTTACTGTTTTTTTTCCCGATTTTTATCGATTAATTGTGGATATTAGACAAATAATTATTATTAGCAAGTGTAAAATATGCACATTATCTAATAGTAGGTATAAAAATACTAAATAAAACACAAAAAATACTACTTACTGTGACAAATACGAAGCTTATTAGCTCTTAGCAAATCCGTCAGGTAAACTCAACGTAACTGAAAATGTTATTGAAAAACAGGGCGATCTTCCTCAAATTACGCACTCAGGACACGTTCAGAACATACATAAGTATAGAAACGTAGATGGGTGTCAATCGTACGTTAATTCCATCGAAATAGGGAAAAGAACGACAAAAAACTCACTAAAAGAAACCTTATACCCGAGGGACTATCGGACGAGATTCCAACCCGAGGCTTTCGGAATATTCCCTCAAAAGAAAATAAGATAGCTCGTATTTGTTTGGGATTGGTAAGCTTTTTTTGATTGGCTATAGCTGACTTTAACGTTACTTGTATCAGATCTATTGTTATGCTTTTGGAGCAGTTCTTGACCTTCATACCTCCTGATGATAAGTGACAGTATATCGAAGATGTAATAACCACGGAGGAACTGGATATATCTTATCATTAATTGTCGGAACATAATAATGCTGTTAACATTACCACTATGGCGACAGATTTTAGAAATATGACGGAAGGTAGCCTGGCGGTCTTCGAAAAGCTACCAACAATCCAACCGAGCAGAAATTTGTATTTCTCTGGGAACCCTTGATCTATGGATCTAAATGCGGTCACTTAGGTTCGTATATAATCTTTATTGCAATAGCCCTGTATTTCCGGTTCGTCGCGCTATACCCGGTACAGATTTGTACCGGGGCGCTTTTCCCCGTCTCCGCCACGGCACGACGTGCCCGAGCCGAGGTCCAAGCCTTTAGAGGCACCCGTAGGCATGTCGCTCCCTTCCGATTCGGACGCCCTAGGGACGCTAGGCGGTCGAGAGACTCCCCAGAGGGAGTTGCTCGGTCGCCTAGCAATCCCCTAGGAACGGCCGACTTACAGGCTTGACGACCTTTTAAAAACCCGATGACGCAGAAAATGTCATCAGAGACTATCTGCAGTATATAGTCAATAAAAACATTCAAAAGCTAGTATTAAAATATAACAGCAAACTTATGAAAACTATTAATAACCATCAACTTCCCCACTCTCCACCCCTACGCACATAAACACACTCATACAAACACACACGCACACAACCGTATCTTTACATTAGTCGCTCAACGCGCAATAACAGATCGTTGTAAACTTTTGTTCGTTATTGACATAATTCTGCGGAAGCCATGCTTTCTGTATAACAGCGCGATCGTTTGTGTTCACTCAACAAATTCTCTTTCGAACAAAAGGTTTCGATGCGCAATAGTTTATAGACGGTATAGAGGTGGCAACAGTTTATGCAGCAGGTTTGTTGTCGAGCCAATGCTATAGGTCGATAAAATATAGGACAGATAAAACCTCTGCAAATAAAACGTCGACAATTACGTCGCGTTGCGTCACTGAGCGCATTCTTTACCATGGCGTGTATTCTGCTTCTAAGAAGCTTCTCCAATACTCCTAAAAACTAAGCGAGCTGGCTTCGCGTGCCATCGACAAACTGTGGCTACAATTCCAACGCGAACTAAGAAATTTGGCGACTCATTTCTATGTAGCACACACAAGACAATCATGAAATTATTTGCTACAAGACGTGTCCCCTTACAATCCTGACTCCTTCAAAAGAGGCGCGAGGCACCTTGCAGGTCGTCAAAGCAAGAGTGTATAAAAGCGAAAATATTTTTATAAATAAGAATGTTGAAATAATTGATCACCTTCCGAGCTTAATCACGCTTTGCCTTGCTTTGCTTTTGCGTTTAAGAGCGACGGCATCGTCCTCACGAACCTTTATACATCAGATTTACTTCCCACAAATCTATACATAGTATAAAACCAATGTGTGTCATCTTTTTTATTTTGTAATGAAAATTCTACAGTTGCACTTACGTCATTATAGAATAAGTAAGTGTTGAAATTTTAAACTAAAATACTTAGAATCAAAATTAAGGAAAATAAAAAAATAAATGTTGTGTCTTTTAATGTCTATTTTCCATCAGTATAATAAAAAAAAACTAATAAAAAAAACTATTTTGTCAATTAACTAACCAGCCCAAATTAAATATCGTTAACAACTAGACGTTTTACTCGCAGCGACGCTTTGAAGCATTTGCCTCAGGTTATACGCACAACCTACTCATAGCTATGTTAAGCCTGCAGTTAACCGCATTAAGCGTCGCCTGTTAACTTGTAATTAACTGTCAAATGGTCAGCTGTTACTAACAGTTTTCGGTTTAAGTTCAACTTGCCTTTGATGTAGGTTTCAGTTAAATTTGTCAGGTTATGATTGTTGTGGTTCATGTACGGTTTTTCTTGCAACTCGCAACCACTCAGAGAATCACTAGACATCTTACGAAACACAATAATTCTGTTAACACTTTGATAATATGGTTTTAGCAATTTTGCACTCTGAATCGCCAGACCACAGAGGTGGTTGAATGATGATGAACTCGCAAACTTTTGAAAATTATTTTATTCTTCGCTTAATAAGTGACACGTATGCGACTCACCTAGATAACAACTGGGACATTACGTTTCGAATGCCTAAACTTAAGTAAGCCATTTAAATTATCCAAGCTAACTCGGCTTAAAACTTCCGACTGTAAATCCCAAAGTTTAGGCCGAACACCCAGTTTTATTCTACTTAATCTGAAATTCGGTATCTTGAAAGATCTTGCCCATTACTCCATATTACTATTATCAATTTCGAACGACTAGCAAGGATTATAGAAATAACTTATACCAGTATTCGGGAGCCGTCCTATCCGTATATTTCGTTGGCATAATTCCAAAACTGGCAGTAACGAACGCACTGCCACTGCATTTATATGTGGCGTAAGTTATAAGAGAAACGCTTCTGCGAGCGCGGTATTTATTGCGCCAGATTCGCAGTTTCAGTTTAAATTTAATAATGAATGAGCGTTTGCGCTTGAGCGTTTTATTTTATTGCTGTGATTTATGTATTAGCGAATGTTAAAGAACTGCATTTTTCATTTTTAGTGGTCTGCAAATGCTTAAGTCCTGGTACGCAAGATGCTGTAACGATGGACATGTTAGGCGCCTTTTATTGAATCAGCCAACTCTTCACGACTGATGACTACATTTGTCTAAAAAATTTTACCATGCTATTAATTTTCTAATGCTTTAAAAGTTTTCTACTACTTTTGTTACTAAATTTCATCTGATTGATGTCAGACTGACCTTAGAAGACCTGAAAAAGAAATCAGACGAGGCTTTATATTTACATGTAAAGCCTCATCTTCAATCGTAATTATGACTGTGGCAAACCGTCTTGTCTAATGTATTGATGCAATTAATTTAAAACTTCAGTACTATTGGATTACTTAAATCACTTAACGGTATTATATCTATATAAAAAAAGAATATTATGATATGTAATGAAAAAGCTCTTTAATTAAATGGGCTTTGCTAAGTACTTTTAAATCTTCAAAAGTCCTACCACCCTTTCGGGAAGAAATAATTATTTTGCTTAAATAACTATTATTATGCTGTGATGGAGAAGAATTGGCGAAAGAAACCCCAAGCTTACAATTTCGTAATGATTTGAAAAGACAGTATAATTAAAATCCCACGCATTCGGATCATTTATATAATAATTAATCTTGTAAAAAGCTTTTCTATATAGTAAGAGATAGTCAAGTCAAAAAATGGAAGAAAATAGAAGATATTTAAAAAAAAAAACACTAAGTTATATATTGACCCATGTTTATCTATAGGTCATGGACTTTCAAAGTAATTACTTCCAGTAAGTTACAACATTAATTTAACTTGTATTACTTTTCATGTTTTTAATAACGACTATCCAACCATTTGGTAAACTTTGGTAACTTGCTTAACTTTTCTCGTTATATTAAACTATTCAGTGCTTGAAACACTTTAAGTTATTCATATAGAAAGGTTTCGTGGGAATTTAAAGACTTATTTAAGTAAGCAACCCATGTCAAAGGAAAGTACTTAAATCAGCTTAATATTAGGTTTCTTTATGTATACTTCTTTTCAGTTTATCAAATTATACTGTTTTTGGAATAGTTTATAATGCTAATAATAATACAAAGCATTAAAATTAGCTGACACCAATATTATGTCAAAATAAATATTTCTATTACAGGGTCACAGGAAAAGTGACTTATTTCAAGACGTTATAGATGAGGTTGAAAGCAACAGATTTTGTCATGTAATGTTGTACACTAGACTTAAAAGATACATTTCCAGTAATCCTGTAAAAACAGAGTAAAGCCGCCAAAGAGTACGCAAAGCGTGTAATAATTATTGCCAACATTTGGCATTTGTTTTGGCGACTATCATCTACATTATTACCTAAGTGTGTACTTTAAAGTTATGGTGTAGGTAGAGAAATGCATTAAATATTTGATCATTTAAAAATGAACCAACTCTTCTGCGCAATCTTTGGTAGTGCATATTCTTAGGTGATTTCAGTGAATAGCTAGGTACACCCAATGGAAAAACTTTTGTGCACACACAACCCGCTATAACTACCTGACTTAGCAATCACATTTAGTAGGATTTCCGAACTCTCAAATACTCAAGACAATTACAAAATGTACGAAAATGAATTTGATGTTTGCGTAGATGTTAGGTTCTAACCGCCTCCATAGTCTAGTGGTTCGCCCACCGGAACTAAGATCCAGAGTTCTGGGATTTGATCCCCTGGGGTGTACAAATTTGTACTCTGTTTGGTTGGTGGTAGGATTTTTTTCAGATCCGCCTGGCTGCTACCACCAGCTTATCAAAATCTCTCGCCATTATAGTAATGTTGACGGCATTATTGTGTTCCGACAGTCAATGATAAGATATCCAGTATCTCTGTGGTTGATGGTTCCAGGTGAAGCTTAATTACATCTTCGACCTTATTGTTACTTAGCATCAGGTAACGCCAAGAGGTTCCCTGTCAAGCTATAAAAATCGACGAATATAAACTCTTCCGCCTGTAGCTTAGACCATACGGACGGCTGAACGTAATTTATATATGCGGTGGATCTTGTACGTCCGCAGCCTGACCGTTTTATAATTGGGCCATCAAAGCTGACCTATCGTCTTCTTAACATTTTGCTGCACTATTAAATATAAAATGAAACGTATTACTTACTAGCTGTGCCCGTGTGTTATGATGTTATAATAAAATATAGCCTATAGCCTTTCTCGATAAATGAACTATCCAACACAAAAATATTTTTTCAATTTGAATCAGTAGTTCTCGAGATTAGCGCGTTCAAACATACAAACAAACTGTTTAGCTTTATAATATTAGTATAGTATAGATGATAAAGTGAACATTACTACACACTGTGGCAAGAAAATAAACTGAAGCAGACCAAAGCCTTAAAATGTGTAGTGGACTGTATTTTATTGCTGGATCGGTCGAGTGTTCATCGAATTGAAACCCTGACACTTATGTGCACACTTAACGTTGTATTTAAACTTTGCGATACAAAGGCAGACGAAAATGCTCAAGGCACACAAGAGAGAGAACATTAAAATGATTACTTATCTGAAAATTATAAGACTTTTGTTGGATTTTCTAACACATTATGTTTGCTTGTCTCGAAGCAAGTAAAGCAAGGTAACACAGGGTAAAAAATTGACTTTAAGAAAATTCTCATCATATTCAATTTGAATAAATATTATTAAGGACTGGCTATCCTGATGTATGAGCTACATTATGGTAAAGTTACATTAAAATCCATTCAGTAGTTTTTGCATGAAAGAGTAACAAACATACATTCACACATCCATACAAACTTCGCGTTTATAATAGTAGTAGGATATGCATTGCGTCAATATCTAAAATTTTCTGACGTTCTGCAAGTGAACCAGACAGATAATAATATTCTGAATTTTGTATCTTAATCATGAGAGCCATTATGATTATCATCAAGAGATGATAATCATAATGGCTCTCATGATTTGTTAAAATCTTTACGGTTCATTCTTTCTCTTTCCTTTCAAACAGTTACAGAAGGATACTGTGTGCAGACCCTATGAATAGGTTAGATTTTGATCATACTTACTTGATGATCAGCTTCATATTACTTCATTAATTATTGGCTCGACATGATTCATTAATAATCTAAGAAAACAAAATGTACTTTAAAAGTAAAATATTGGAGTTATCATACAAGAAGACTGATATCCTAATCGCTAGGTGATTACACAAAGCTTTGAGCAGAAAATTAGATTATGGGTAGCCTAGCTGCATTCCACATCTGATGGACAGGATTAGGAATGAAAGAATTAGAACTACACAAATAATCACTGATGAAAAGCGTTGTTCGGTTTTTAAATTGTAAAATGTTAAAACATAGTTTTTCAATTTAAATTGAGGAACTACAAAAAATACATTGAAGTGATTCAAATAAAATTTCTTTGATTTATTTCCGCAGAATTATCAATTGCTTCAGCCGATACCCAAACAAGCGTTTGATATAGAATAATGATCCGAGACCTTTACGCAAAACGATCGCCCTACTATAAATAGTCTCTTTGTATTCACATAAATGGTTTACATACTGTATGCTGGATTTGAATTCTTTATGGGAAAAGGAATTCTATTACGCGCCCCACAAAGCCTATTATAGAGTCTTTGATTTTTTACGAACTATTTCAACGTTCGAAATAAGTTATTGAAATGAAAATGATATCTTTAGAAGTAAGGAGCTTTATTTCCTTGTTTAGAAATATAATACTGCCTCCAATTCTTCATTATAAACTCGTTTCGGAGTTAAACAAATCCGGATTTATATAAATCGAAGATTGACAAAATGAATTAATTTATCAATCGTCTTTGCAGGTATTAAAACAAATATAACTCTGTTTAAGCTTTTGATTGGAGCAAACAGGAAGCAAGACAGATAGGAAGAACGAGACAGCTGTACCAACAAAATTAAATACGGGTCTGTAGAATAAATTAATACAAAGTTATGCGAAAAGCCTTATAATCTAAAATGTATTGGCCCATTGTTTCTACATTAAAAGTCAATGACAATAAAACTTCCCCTCTATAAGGGTGGGCATTAAGCAATTAAAAATGAAACGGAATAAAGCGTGCCACACACTGTGCAATTAGCGAGGGCGTGCCAAATGTCGCGTCAGTGGATGCTGTTTTATTAAGTGCAAGGTACAGGCGGTAGCGGGTGGATCTGTTTTAATATTTATATATTTAATATATGGTTATTAAATTAATGTCCTAAATAGACAGCGTTTCTACAGTTAAAACAATCATTTTCAGTCGAAGAAAGGCACATCCGAAAGAAGTTTGAAAAGAAACGACTAATTGGTTAATTGTAAAGGACTTTTTGTATAAAGCCACTTTTCTACCATTAAATCTTGACCGTATTATTTTTAAGTTCACAGTTTTTTTGGTGTCGAAAGCTTTAAACTGTGCCTCTTGTTGTTATGGATTATTTTTTATAATTCATTATAACATTCATTTCATAAACTTGTACCACACAAAACATTCGAGGGTGCGATAGCCTTACCACTTTTATGGGCCTCTCGAAACGTTCTTGTTACTTTGTGATATTGTCCATTTTCGCTTAGCAGGAAGACGGGAGTCAATTTTTAGGAAACGTCAAAAGCAATTAACATTGGCCTGAAATCGTTGAATAGGACCCGATGTTGATTTCATTACATTCTCCAAACAAGTTGCATGCTTTTAAATTTTTATTGGGACAAAATGACCTTTATTGACATAGGAATTGGGCCGTCATTGCTTTTAAGTTAATTAAAAGGGCGTAGACGTGGTTGAACTCTGTAAATGCTCTTCGGTTAAAGCTTTCAGTGGAAATTGTAGAGTAATTTTGGTACTAAGAATGAATTCATGCTCAATAGACGCTATTCTCTTTTATCACTAAGTTTCACTTTAAGCAAAGGTGCAGTTGTTCCTTCGGTTTACTATTCAGATGAATATAACTGAATATAGACGCTGAACTAGTGGTCCAGTGGAAGTTTAGTCTCAATACTATTTGACTACTCAAACAGTGGTCTGAGACGGTTACCTTGCATAACGCCTGCTTGTGGTTATTTTAGATGTTGTTTACAGTCACTGTAAACTATACGATTACTAAAATACTTGTTATAAATTTGTTAATAATTCATAAAACTCTGTTAACATCCCTACACATTAGTAGCACAGAGAGTATATAATACTTCAATGAAGACTAATTGCCTACATGACAGTCAATAATACATCATTGAAAGCTTTGAAATTTAGCTATAAACTACTAACCTTCAAATTTTCCCCGCTGCGTTATTTCTTAATCTGCTAACAGATGAGATTCTGTTCTCAGTTTTGATAATAAATTAATGTACCGTTAGTGAAAAGTTTGTTCAATTTTGTGTTTTTAGATGTATTTATGGTTATTTATATTTATATATTAGAATCATTTTGTATTGTAACTTTTCCACAGCAGTTAAATCAAAATCTTGTTCATATGCCCATGCTTAACCGTTAGTAACTAGTAAGGGCATTGTTTTAAAATTGTCAGGAAATTCTCAACACAAGTCCTCTTTGAATACGGTCGTAATTTAAATATTAATTTTGGACATAATAATGTCTTGCAAGGAGTGTCGTAATAGTGACATCGTTATCTCCATTACAGAATACGCAGCTGACGTAATGTACCGGGGAAAATAACCTATCGCATGACTGAAACGATTACTAGAAACCTCAACTTCCTTTTCTTGTTTATTCGAATGTCTTATTTTGTATTGTGCCTACTAAACAATTGGACTTTAAGTATTTCATATTTGAAGAGTGTTGTGGTTTTGAAGTTCGTTATTTCTGTTTCTCGTTTTGTTCTCGTTTAATTTCTGTTAAAACCGTTTTAGTTCATAACAATAGTAAATAAAAATCATTCAGTAATTGAAAATACAACAATACAATCATTTGTGTCTCAATTGATCGAATCCTATGTTATTTATCTTAAAATATTTGTAGTAGTAATATTATTGTTCCGTGGTACAGTATTAATACCTACTCGATGATAACCCTTGAATATGAATACTCATAAGTTGAAAGCAAAACTAATAAAGAAAATATAACAAAGATACTGCACATTTCCACTATAACTGTTACTGCAGTTACAGAAAGGCAAAATAAAGAAAAACCAAACCACAGCTTGGAAGCAAAAATTGTTCGAAGGCAAATATTTCCGATACTTCATAAACTCTCGTGCCGATTTAGATAACGTTATTCTGACGGCAAAATGTACACAGACCGAGTCCACATGATGCCTTGTAAAAAAGAACTTCCAAGTCAGTCCCCTATGGAATAACAAGAGCAGTTACCTTTCAATTCGTGTCTGGATTCGGGATCGCAATTCAGCTTGACGATAGGGAGCCCTTGGGACTTCAAGGATAGATGCCCATTGGATTCTTGTGGAGTTTCTTTATGGATACTGAATTTATTGGAGGTTGTGTGATGAAATATTCCTTAGATACAGAAAGGAGAAAACTAATTGTGATTTTGTTAGAGGAAAAGGACTTTATAAGTTTTTTAATATTGTGTTCAATCCGTGAGTCAATAACAAATACCAATTTTGTTACTTTAAATTCTAATTTCTCTTTCAACACACTACTGTGTCGATTTTATAATTTGAGAGCTGAAACAGTAGCAGCTAGTTCATAAACAATAATATCACGAAACAAAACATTATTCAGTTTTATCAATCCCAGGTTTTGACTTATATCATCTCGTTGTTAGCCAAAGTATCCATCGACCCAGTTTTTGACGTGAAAAATATCCAGCCTACCCTCAGTTGTGGTATATGTACAATGATAGCGAATAAAAATGTATAAAGCGACCATAAGCACGCCAAGTCTTGCCGACCGCGTAGATAAATATGACGTATTATCATGTTTTCAAGAAGGGGGTAGGATTGGGTGAGGGTACGGTGATAGGCGGCGATAAGAATGCAGAATTGTGTTGTGCTGAACAACAACACTTTTAAAGGCAAAGAAAATTGAACAAACTAAAAGAAGGTAATCGGTAATGACACTAAATTGGATATGAAGTTAATAATAATTCATCTTCAAAATTATAATTATGATTTCGAAAACAAACAACAATCGATGTCTATTGTTTCATCAAATAAGATCAAGAGCTCTTAGTAGCTGCCTTAAATTTATATACATTAGTTTGAAGTCGTGCTTCCTTACAACATCAAGGCGATTTGGAAACCGCTCACCGCTTCTTATGTCTGCAAATCCAGACCCTTACATGAAATTTGGTACATTATTACACGAAAAATATTCCCGGCGAAAGTGACATTCTCTGTCGGATAGTAAAGGTTTGTTTTTCTTTGGGCTTCTGAGCAAACGTTGGTAGCGTAGTCCCCTATAGACTTTATTGTATGGCTCCAAAGAAAAGAGAACCAATCAATTTTATTAATGCCAGATAGAAATGTGGTTTCGTCGGAATTTCATCGAGGAAACCTAGTATCTATTCTGATATCAATTTGGCTTATTAAATTCTCGTTTGCTTCGAGGAAGACGAAAAGTATTTGTGTTCAGTTCAAGTACTGCGTTATTAATGGAACATAATCTTTATTACTTAGTATTAGCAGACATTTTACAGTGCTCCGACTTTCGCAATTTTATTCGAATTTAAAAACTCTTTTTTATTAAAATCTAATGTTAATTTAAAAAGCAATTAAGGTTATAAAGTTGGTTAGAATTCATCTGAGAAGTTCATTGATATAGCATTTCTGAAGCAAATATTTTACTGATCGGGAGATTCACCGCAGTTTATAATATAATAACAAGTATTTTGAGACTATTTTTGGCTTAATCTACCTTACAATTTATTGTTATACTTAAATACACTTTCACTTCACATAGGTTAAATGCTTAATTCATTCTCGCGAAGCCATTAATTAACAATAGTAATATAATGCTCAGAATCTCGGTGACTCAGAATCATCGAATACATATAAGAAACGTCTATGCTATAAAAATGTTGACGTTAAGCAAACTTTTATGTCACGTGAGAAGCACTACAGTTGCTATAACTATAATAATAAAATAGACATTCACATGTATAACTAAGCATATTGAAAAAATACATAACGACATCACGAAAGTGCTGATGAAATAGAATAAAACCAAAATAATAAGAAAAAATTACGAAGATCGTTTTAAAAACTTTTCCAAAAGGTTTCAATGGGGAGTTTGTACAGAACAAATTCAGCAAAACTTTATGAAAACGCCTTTTTCAATGTTAAATAAAATAAATTAATTACGAAGAGTTGCCTTGTAAATAAGTCGGTGTACTCGTAATCCGAACTTAAATCTAAAGTTCGCTGCCTCAGTATCTTCAAATCAGAATTTAGAAGGGCTTTTTATCTACTACGTATTTTCCATCGTTCAATTTACAGTATATCTTCATTGCCCATTATTTTGGGGCCTTGAGATTGTCAATTCAAGGAGAGCTCCAAGAATGTATTTTAAAGATTACATTGATGATCTATTTTTGCATCTTCACGATATATTATGGAGATATTACGAGATTCTGTATTGATGATTTCATTGCGGGTTTAGATAATAATGTTATTGAGGTTTATTTGCGAAGGCAGTGGCCCTGCAATTACGTAGAACAGTTTTAAGAAATCATAATTTTTATTTTGTACAAGCACCTTATCTGCTTATATTTACCTTATTTATCATGCTATTTTTATTAATTCATTTGATTTTCTATGCATAACTTCCCTGATTTAGTTTGCCACTGTTCACTTCAATATTTATTTTAGTAAGTTTCATTAACTTTTGACAAAGTTAATTTATTCAAAACGAAATTAAACAAACGCGGTAATGTTATCTTAGTAATTTATTAGGCGAATAAATTCTATCTGGCGTTCAATTTGGTCGTATTGGATCCAATTGCGGAATAATATTAATTGCAGATTTTGTTTGTCCTGTTCCGATAAAATGAGGGCTAAATGCTATTTTCGGTATTAGATTTAGTGCGAACATAAATAGAATTTTCAATTGATATTCATCTAATTTGATCACTTCAATCTTTTATTCCATTTAGGTTTTTTATGTTTGAAACGATACAAATTGGATTCGGGTGGTTTTATTTAAAGTATTATGCTGTAGCAGGCAAAGCATGATCATGCGTGTAATGAAGTAACAAAATTTATAACTTGTTATTTTTAAAACTCATAAAATAATACAAATTCATAATTTGTATTAAATTAATAAAATCATCGATTTCCTACGCTGCTCCTAATTTATTTGGGGTCGGTAGAGTACTTAAGCTGCTTAAGGATTTAGCATTTGATTATTACGGCTGTGTGCCTGACACCAACCCTCCTTGGGAACGACTGCTATCTTTCCACAGCACCCGGGACCACCACGTGCCTTCCAAAGCACGGAGGAAAATCGATTTGAAAAAAATGCGGTCACCTATCCGCGTACTGACCGCACCCTTGGTTGCTTAACTTCCGTGATCGTTACTAAGAACATACGACCGCGGCGCCATCGTGCAGAAGTATAAAAGTCAGCGCGTAACAATGAATTTACCAGTAATAATACTATGCCGAGTCGGGGTCTAGACTGGCACAAATACCAAAAAAAAACATTTTCTTATGACAGATATTTATTACTTACAAGTTGACTTGCTTGTCTGCCTGTTTGTCTTTGGTAAATCTAAAAATAACCAATTTTTTTTCCATAAGCAGTGTACAAAATAAATATTGTGACAACAGGCAGGATATTACATTAGTACTACATCACATTAATTCATTTGTCTCTGGTGTCCACTGCAATTTTCTAAACTTGAACCAAGTAAAATAAAGTCTTGATGCTAATACATTACAATGCATCCGCTCCGCTTAATGAATACACAATGAATTAAACTCGACTCCGAAAACTATTGTCTCATTTAACAATATCTGATACCCATCAATTGATTCACAAATTTAATATTGAGCCAGATTAAAACGATGCAAATTTAACAGAACGGAAATTTGGATGAAATTTCGTCTTTTCAACTAATAATTTGCGAGATAATAAGTTTAACGTAGGAAAAACAATGAATCTGGGACAATGAAGGACGGCGAAGCCTTAGCACTAATCAAAGACGGCTAGGGATGTCGCCTCGGTCTTATCAATATTAAATTGAAAGTAAGTGCGCCGTTGCGGTGACCCGAAATTCTTCAATTCGATTTTTCTTTATGCTTCGGTAGGAACGTTAAGATAAGTCTCTTTAGGTTACGTATGATGTCTTGTAAAACAGGCCAGGTTAATTTGTATCAAGCTCTCTAATACTATACACTCGATAGTGGAAAAAAGAAATATATTATACTAGCCGTCCCGGCCACGCGTTGCTGTGGTAATTTCATACTCCTGACCTATAACATTGTATCTGCAGTAAAAAAAATATGACTACTTATCAAGATAAAAACTATCCTATCTCTCAAGTTGGATCAAACTGCACATGGTGTACAAATTTGATTAAAATCGGTTTAGTAGTTTAGGAGTTCATCGCGGACAAACAACGTGACACGTAATTTTTTATATATTAAGATAACATTTTAAACCTCAAAGTACCTATTGGAAATTACATTAACGAGTCCATCTCTCTCGTCCCATTATGAATTTTTTAGTTCGTATCAATAAAACCTACTTAATTGCGCGTCATCTTAAAAGTGGGAAGACTGATATTGTTTCGGTAGGTATAGAAAGTAATATTTTGTCTCACTCTTACACTGCCTTGATACAACGATTTTTGCCACCAGACTTGAAGATCTTTCTGTGACGTTTCATTCATGTAAAATGTATTATTCTTTATTTCCTATCTGAGAATTAAAATGCAATGGAAAGGGCTATGCTCGGAGTTTCTCTGCGTGATCATATCAGAAATGATGAGATCCGCAAGAGAACCAAGGTCACCGACATAGGCCAAAGAATTGCGAACCTTAAGTAGCAGTGGGCGGGGCACATTGCTAGAAGAACTGACGGCCGTTGGGGCGGAAAGGTTCTTGAATGGCGGCCGCGTATCGGGAGACGCAGCGTTGGTAGGCCCCCCACAAGGTGGACCGACGATCTGATAAAGGTCGCAGGAAGCCGCTGGATGCGGGCAGCGCAGGACCGTTCGGTTTGGAGATCCTTGGGGGAGGCTTATGTCCAACAGTGGACGTCTCTCGGCTGATATGATGATGATGAATTAAAATGCAGTTTACGCCCTGATAGCTTAAGGTACAGATTATTAGGCGGTAATATTTTAAAAAATCCTTTTTGGTTTTATCAACCCTACTGTTTGAAGATAAGGGATCATTCTCTGCGATCGATTCAAAGATCTTTTGGAAACTCCAAACTTGCAAACTTCTTCGGCATTTTCAAGATCAAGCCATAATTTAAGTTCGGCCTCAGGCAGACAATCCTGTGCCGGGGTTGTCTCTTTCTCTGAAAATAGGTTCATTTGGTAATCTAAAATCGTCACAATTTAAATCTGATTTCATGAAGATTTCTCTTTATTACAGTATTATTATTGTTTTAATCACTTCAAAAAAGAGCGCCTGTCAGAAAAATCTGTTTAAAAGAATATGTTACTTCACTGTTTTAATAAATTTCTGCCTCCAGTAGAACATTATTACTTCATAAAATTAAACTTCACTTCCTTAATAAGAAACTTTCACATTCCTAATCTTTAAACTCTACAGTTATTTATTAACTTAAATTTATTACTTGGTACAAATACAACGGGCAGTAACTAAATCGGATAAAAAGATAGAATATCATAAAACTATTCTACTGGATCAGCGCTAGCTAAGTCCTCTCGTCTCCTCTTTAGCGGATTACTTCTAGTTACTACCAACATAAAAGACTTTCCCGTTTTTCATTCCACGAAATAGATCTATTTCAGTAGATTATGCGATTCCGATAAGCAGAAAATTCAATTGTTGTAAAACCCGATCGACGTAAAAGCGGATCATAAAAGATTTATTCAAAACTATTTGTAACTTACGACAATGTCCAAGTTCTTTTGTTAGTTTTGTATCATATGGACACCTTTTAAGCGTATATAGTTAATGTCAAGTTAACTTTAGATTCAATTCAAATAACTACAAATAAACATTTGCAAAATTGCATTAGAATTTCCAAAAAGAGCCAAGAATCCTATTGCGACAATGTATTGATTTTATCATTTCAATTGAGAATAATGCCTGATAATGTTTTTTAAAAGCAAATCTTACTGAAATATGATAATACTCTTTGACAAGTATTTCCTGAATCTTAATATCCTTCTTAACATCCTCTTGTTCTTAATAACTGTATTTCGAGAAAAGTTGACCTTCATTCACATTGTTCATAGTCCCTCAATATGCATAAGTGCTTCTGTCCAATGTATCACAGTTTCTATTGCCAGTTTCATCGGAGACCCGTGTACTTTAAAATATTCTGGAGTTGTAGCTCACGTTTTACTGGACATAGATAAGTACATCGAACTTGTTAAATTCTTAACTGTAAAAGTTATAAAAAGCCTATTCCCAGCAAATTCTCGATCCTCACCATCTAATCAGATACAAAATTCAAACTTTCAAGTTAGCGGTATAGATTCACGGATAATGGGCCAAGTTGTCTACTTAACTTCAACTTTGCCACTTGAACTAATAACTTGATCAATTTTTTCCTCTATAGCCAAACGGGTCGTTTCAGACAACCATAGAGAAGTTTAAACACAACCCTGATCCTGTTTTATGATAACTTTAATGATTAAAGCAATTTGGAATTTTCGACTATTTATAAGTCACCTAACTTTTGCATATTATTATCTACAAGTACAATCTTTACGTGATCGGACAGATAGACCATTTGTTTACTGATGTATATCAGAATCTACTGAATTTATAAATTTCGATATTGACTGCGTTCCAGTTTCTGAACGCTTTAAACGCAAAATGAAATTAGGAATTGTGAAAATCCTAAAACACTAGGCCCGTGTTACAGAATGACACTCGGAAATCAATCATGTCTTGAGAATCGTTTGTCACTTTCTATCAAGCTCAAAGTGATAGAGTCGTACGACGTAGTTACGACGCTCAAGTCGGCGTTGATTCTTCTATAATACTTCTATAATAAGACTCAATCCATAAAACATGCCTTAATGTCAATTCACAGTAGAAAAACGATTTGTGTGTTGAATGAAAAAAGAAAGAAATATATTTAATTTCATTTCATCGCCTCGATGTTCGAACCCCGAGGGTTACAAATTTGTGCTCAGTTGGTTATTTTAATTTTTTGAATTTATTTTCAATTATGCATACAGTGGTTACAAAAATTACATTCTGCCAAACTATGACATAGTTTGTCGGCAGAGCTCTCGTGGATGTACTTTATACAGAAGTAAGGATTTTTTTTTAACATTCTCATGACTAGCTATTATAAGGCCTGTTCTTATAACCATAATTTCTGTCAGAACCACTCAGTATTTTTGGGTGAAGCTCGTACCCAACTCGGCCTTATCATGACCTAACCTTCATCTTTCAGGTGCATGGAAGGTCAAAAGCTGCTCAGTTAAGTTAAAAAAAAGGAGTAAGATAGTACATCTTTAACTCAGAAAACCTGTTAAATATGATAGGTATGTTCCAAGAAACGATTTATATAATTTATCAAATATGATTAGTCTCATCACAGACTCAGGACGAGCCGCTATAAACCAAGTGATAAGTGGCGGAGCATTCACATCACCACTCTCACCTCACACCCTTGTATCTTCATCCATATTCGACGCACCAACAACATTACAACCGTATCTTGTTACAAACGAAATCGGCCCAAAACCGCACCATATGTTATACTGAACACCGAGCAGAACGGGGGCAAAAGGGGGGAGTTTTAGGGGCCAAATCAGTACATTTTCTTCACCGCACCATCCCCTCTAATATATTCAGTGTTCGAGCGTAATAAATCAGCTGGTTTGCGTACAACTCCGATGATAATGGGTTTGCACAGGCCAAAGGAACCCTGATTTTATTAGCTTTATAGGTTTTTTCTCGTACACTCTTTTAGCAATTATTCCACATCGAATTATGGGCTCGCGAGATCAGATTTTCGCCAATCGGTTTTCGTTACGGAAGAATTCGTGAAATGTAACTTTGGAAAAATGGTAGGTAATGTATGAAATTGGCTTAATTTATTATCAGCCTTTATTCCCGAACAAAAGTTTTGCCCAAATTTCGGGGTCATTAAGGCACAGATAATTCTTAGAGAGCAATTTGAATCCCTGACAAATGACATTAATATTATGCCAGGTAAGAATGGAAGCGTAATCTTCCTGTTATGAAGAATTTCAAATAATAGTTGGTACTGAATATTTGAATTCTAAGTAGTAAGATTGCGAATTTACTGTTGGTTTTGATAGTTGTAAAATAAAATCTGTGATATATGACTTTATACTACTGAGATGCCTGTTGAAGATGATTTACGTAAACGTTGATACCTCTATGAGGTGAAATACATTGAATCGTTTCATTCAGTACATCTTGGTGGAAAGCAAAGTGAATATCAGCAAAGAAAGGTAATATATTGGGACGCCGTCGTGGTGAAGTGGTTAGTAACGCTGCCTACACATTGGGTGGTCCGGGTTCGAGTCTTGGTAGTGGCAAATGTTAGTGTGATGAACACGAATATTTGTTCACGAGTCATGGTTGTTTATTTATTTAAGTTGATTTATGAAATATCTAGAGTATAATGTATATTTGCACGTTACCTAGTATCCATAGCATAAGTTCTTAATGACACTTAATTTGGGCTAGATAATTGGTGTGAGCGTGGAAATATATTATATTAATATTAGCCATGATTCTATTGGTTCAGATACAAAATAAACGAATATAGGAACATACATGAAATAAACATATTGATACCCTTCATAAAGGGTCCATCGATCTAACTAAAATGTCATAGATAGAGGCTCGGCTATCAGAGGGCATATATTGTAATTCATCATTTATATTGAAATAGCCACTAACGACATTCTTATGGCCAATAAATTTGATACCATATATCGTTTGGGATAGTTCGTTCATTTTATTACATAAACGCGGTACAATAATATCATTCATAGGTTCATCTGATGACAATATTAATTTCATACGAAACGCTAAGTAGTATTCTCGGAATCAGTAGCGAAAATACAACAATAAACAGAAAGAAGGAACTGGTTTATAAGCAAAAAGAATAGATTCCTGATGAAAAATGCACCATTGTGCTGAGTAATTAAGAGTAACATCTGTCCTGGGTGCTGGCTTATGTTTGTTGGTCCACCCAAGGTTTAGTTGCGTTTGATACCCTTTTTTGTGTAGGCTACAGGATTGTAACTTGTCACTAGTTTGTCAGATGTGGCTTTATGCGTAACCAAATGCTACCTAAAGCTCAATCCCTTTTTGGATTTTGAGCGTGATTATATGTATGATCAAATGCTTAGATGGGAGTTGATCATCTTCTTGGTTTTCATTTTCTATTTCATTCGCTATATTTTTAGGGGTTAAAATTATACCAAATTAAATTTTGCCCAAAGCCTTTTAAATTTATTGCTGTTTAAACATCGTAGCAAACTTATCAGCTCGGAATGGGACTGAACCATATCGCCTCTTTTTACTATGAATGCTACGGAATTGTTACGGAACGTAGCGCATCGCCACTTTTACTATGAATGCTACGGAACGGCTACGCAACGTAGCGCATCGCCACTTTTACTATGAACGCCACGGAATAGCTACGTAACGTAGCGCATCGCCTCTTTTACTATGAATGCCCTGGAATGGCTGCGGAATGTAGCGCATCGCCACTTTTACTATGAATGCCATGGAACGGCTGCGAAACGTAGCGCGTCGCCACTTTTACTATGAATGCTACATAACGGCCACAGAACGTAGCGCATCGCCACTTTTCCTATGAACGCCACGGAATGGCAACGGAACGTAGTCCATCGCCAATTTTTACTATGAAAGCTACGAAACGGCTACGGAACGTAGCGCATCGCAACTTTTTCATTAAAAAAGAGGCGATATGATTACGTTCCTTTTCGTAGCTGATGAGTGTGCAACGACCTTTAAGTGTTACTATTTAAAATAGGTACTGTATACTGAAAAGTAGATACTTGATTAGAAGTTAAAGTGTATAAGAAAGCGCACTATCTATGGTACTTTGCTATTAACTAAATATACGTATGCATAAATCTTCCACATTCTTGAATGTTAGAATATGATGGAGCCGATGGAGAGATATTTTGTTAATAATAATATAGTTGAGACACGAATGAATATTGATTGATTACAAATAAAGCAGAAAATATAAAAGGATCAAAAAATGTAACTCGTAATTAAACAATTATAATCTGTTTATAAACGATTTAATATGAAATAAGTTAACACAAGCATTTATACAAGTATATATTGGAACAAGAACAGACTAGAAGCAAATTTTGACAGTTCAACAAATTTCTAATTTAGTCGAGTAATAGTGCGGTTTTAAGTCCCTCGATTATATTCTGGCTAACATAATGATGAAAGGCATTTGTTGGAGCAGAAGTTCAAAATTAGAAGACGACCATAGTTATTGTTACCTAAGCTAATATAAAGATAGCTAAACTTAAATGAATTTTAGTCATTTGAAATACCAATAAATAGCTGTCAAGGACGAAATTTTTTAGATCCAAAGTCAAGATTAAAAGCCGATACCATACATTCGTCGTCCAAGTTCGTGCTAACATTTCTTGAGAATTCCCAACAAGCAAACTAACCGCCGAAGCTTAAGAGACAAAACTTTCACCGAAACGATCCAAATTAACCCCGGTTTGGCTCGACGATTGAAGAAGGCGATATATTCCCAACTTCTGACTGAATTTATCTCAGCAAAGTTGAATTAGGTGTTATATAGATCGCTCGAGAAATTGGATAACCGTCAAGATGCGGGTGGAGCCCACATACTGAAAACTGCCTTTATAATTGCTGTTGAACTCACTGGGGCGTTCCATGAAGTGGTTTTCATAAGCTTTATTACTTTTCAAATGATCGAAGACAACATGAAATGAATTAGGAAAGAAGACTCAGAAAATCACTGTTACTTATATTTTACACTTATAAAGTGATTTGTTCATAGGGACATCGCTTTTTGGGTCTTAACTTACGGAAAGTTTGGAATAAAAACATAAAAAATCTAAACGCATTATTTTGCAATTACAGTATATTTTATTAAAAACGTGATATTATTTTGCGTGTGGAAAACGCAAAGATTTATTTGTTTCCAAAAGGAATACCTTTTAATCCAAAAAAAGGAAATTAATTTGGCTATCTGCGTTTTGTTTTATTCATAAGACGTTAAAGAGGAATTCAAAAAACATCATTAATTCCCAATCTCTAATATAAGGCGAAATTCCCGTGAAAAACGTGAGGTAGTTAAACCGAATCTACATCAAGAATGGGGAAGCCATTTGTTTTACGAACACAAGAGATAACAGCATGAAATTCAAAACGACCATTCAATATTAAAGTGAAATACCTGGCCAAATACTTGTGGTACGCACTGAGAATATTTGTAAGGGTGGACCTCCCTTTTCTAGGGAGACAAAAAAGGGCACGGGACTATTGACTTTTGACTAATATGTCCGTAGCTGTTTGTATTGCCAATTTGACTGGAGTTAGAATGCTGCTTTTAATTTTTCATCTACCGATTCGAGTTTCGCAAAGGTCGTATTTTTAATAAAACCTATAGATATTTCTCTACCTATGTTCGATTCTTTTGAACTGCTCCTATTGAATTTTGTTATTGAACTTTCATGACATTTGCGAAATTGCGAATGTAATTGCTGTGATGGAAATACTTTAGACGGGGAATGAATAAAGGTGATTGAACGGAAATCAAATGTAATTTAAACTTTCCTGTATGGTACAGTTGATCGGAAATGAAGATTTTGGTCTAGTAAATATTACGGATAATTATTATGAATAGCGTATAATAGAGGATTCAAATGGTATTTCTAGCTTATTCACTACTATTTATATTTTACACTATCCTCCGGTGTGTTTATTTTGCCTATATATTTCGTTTCATACAAAATTTTTTGTTGAAACGTGTGCCCCTAAACTAAAAGTCAACATTTGTGAAAGAAAGCAGATGAAGATAAAAATACAATTTTTAGTTACAAACCGTTGTAGGTACGTAGTATAGTAGGAGTTGAGTAATAGAAAAGGGGTAACAAATACTTTTATTACAATATTTTAGAGTAGAACTTTAAGGGAAAAACAAAAGAAAAAGATTTTCTCTTCTAAATCTTAGCAGATATCAGATTCACTCATAAATTTCTAGAAAAACCGCGTGAACCAACAAGTAAATGATAAAGCTTTCAGATAAAAGCAATATATCTCTGGAGAGGCAAACCAACAGAAGAAATTATACATTTCAAAAGAGATATTACTAATGCGTACGTATGTTGATATTTTTTGTAAAACACAATTACTTTTCCCAAATAATAGGATTAGAGCTTTTTGGAAAAAAAACTAGTTAAAAGATATGACGTTCTTTGAATAAAAGATGGCAAAGTTTGTAATAAAGTCTGACAGGCAATCGAAACAAACGAAAATGTTATTTAAAGTAATTCATATAAAGCACTTATTCATGAAATAGTATTATAAAGAATGCGAGCAACATTTTTGAGATCCGTTTACTGAGACAAAGAAAAACATGTGAAGGAAGACGTGAATAAAAACGGGTATACTAAGTGTATGTAAAGAAATATGCCATTGGGTCGGGTGATAAGATTCTTGAGTTATATGCAAGGGATAATGTTGGGGGTACCCGAGATGGAAAACCTTTTATTGTTTCGCATACAGCGCAATATGTTAGCAGTGGTATGTTTACAGAATACTTGGCTAGTTATCATTTGTACCCGCCGTTGGATTCTGAGCGTTGCCTCCAGGATTTACGGCTCAATTCAGATTGGATTCTCGTTAAAAGTTCTCAAAAAAGTTTTGCTACAAATCATGTAACTCTTCTCGATGTATCATAACAATAGGAATACGGATATTGCATTTTTATTACTTATTTTTTGCGATTCGAGTTGAAATTTTTCTGGTTTAAATTTGGGATTTCCGTTTGGGTTAAATCAAAATGATTGGTTTATATTGTTTTGGCCCAATGCTTAGAATTCATTTTTGGTTAATTGGATTACTTCCTATTTAATTCTCAATGGAATGTATTTATTTATTTTAGTTTATCATGCATCAAATTCTTTGTAACTGTCGATTTTAGTGCTTGAACCATAAATTAACTCATCAGAAACTTCCATTTTTTCCTATTCGTAAATTAACTTTTAGTCCTTTGTACTTAGTTTCATAGCATGGAAATTTCCTGTGTAAAATATAAAGAAGTCAAACCATCCGTTCACTTCAAACAAAAGGCATGTTGGCATAGTATCCAGAATTAATTAGAGAAACGTAGCAGCTACAGTAAAGTTCATCTGTCCATTATATTAATTGCTAGACTCCAGCCAAATGACTACATAACAGTGTGGGGATGTTTCTATTGCATAATGGCGCTCGGCTCCTTGTGGGCTCGATCATTGATATCGCAGTAGTTGGATTATAATATTAAATGTAATGCGATATGTTTAGCTGTTGAAACAGGGATTATAGATGGATTTAACAAGGCTGTAGTAGTTTTACGTATAATTATGTTGTTTATAACAGAACTTTACGACACAATCTATTTTAAAGAATTATGATTTATATTAATCATAATTCTTACTAAGACAAAAGAAGCAAAATAACCTAAAAGAGAAAAATACACCAGTGCATCAGCGCTCAGATATTTCTTGGTCTCTGATTATAAAAGTTAGAATAGAAGTAGATTTGATATACGAGTATATTGTAGATATAAAATTCAAATAATTTAGTTGATTTCCTGTAGTAATTGATACATATTATATCGTCATCTTCACGGTGCTTTTATATTTTGAAATAAAGTAACTATTTATCAGCAACAAGGTTGTTCTTTGTAAATATTCATATTTTCTTTTGTATTTTATAAAACTATGTTGTTGGTGTGCAATAAAGCTATGTTCTGTTCTTTATGGTAAAGACAAGAATAACTTTTTGTATAGGTTTGAAAAATTAAACTAATGTTAGTAAAAGGTGTAGAAGTAACGCCTTTAGTACAGGTTACTTAATTATATGTATCCCGAAATTTGACACAAGCTAAAGCAACTTATTACTGTTGTTTTTATCATTGATCATTATTTAAAATTAATACATCTGATTTTAGGTCCTAAAAACGTCCATGTCCTATTTGATTCTAAATTGGTAATATAGTCTCACCCAATTGATGTCACCTTAGAAATACTCACCTGAAACAAAAAATAGACATTTCATATTTATAGAACAGTACTACTAATAACTTACCAAATAGTCTTCTTATTGCATGACCGGCATGCAAATGGAAGTACCGACTAGTAACAAAACATCACACAAAATTTTTGACTATATCTTCTTGTTTATAACCCTTAATGTAAGATGAGTCGGAACTTCAATAATATTTAACTTTGCATATAAAGCTTGTCTACGAGAAATCCCTTTGAGATCGACTATTGTAGAGACTACGTCCGCTCTCTACCAGTTGGCACCCGATGCAAATAGATCTTTTTAATTGCATGCCATTTCAGCAGGTCTTGAGCTTTCTTCATCAATATCTTCCCAGGTACTGCTACAACGCGATGTATTCATCGCGTAAGTTAATTCCCCAAGTTTCTTCGTCCTAGTCTCCACTGGAATAAACTTACCTTTTTCCATTCTTCCACTTTTTTGAGGCATTGTCAGTACCCTGCCTTGATGACCGTTACAATTCCGGCTAATATAGGCTTAAATCCTTTGCTAATTTCAGAGCATTACCATTAAAATTATTACTATAAGCATCTTGGAAATAGACGTACGCGTACCTACTAATTAATATAATCAAACTATGTATCACTGCAGATAACGTCATCAAGACGCACTGTCTATTCCTATCGCATTTCTAGACGTTAACCCGATTTATCCGGTCGTGAGACATCTGTAGCCGGTTATAACCGGTTAGGCCCGGTTATCTCGGCTCTGTTCATATGATATGTTTCCTTCAAGATGTTCTCAAGAGCCCTCATGTTTACAAAGACACGGATTAATGGCACTGAGTTTATGTTTAATCAAAGCTCGTAATATATAATTAAGATTAGTTAAAATCTAATTTCTATAGAGCTCTAGGTGAGATCTCTGCCTATCACTATGAGTGGAAGGCGTGACTTTATGCTGGTATGTATTTATTATATGAGATAGCTTGAGATAAATCAGATAATTAGACTTATTACTATTACATTTTCATTGAATAAGATAAGATTTAAGATAAATATTCTCTGAAGACCACACACCATCCGATTGAAAATCACTCGCAAACATTGTCAGAGAACTAGAGGTAACAAATATTATAATTTTCTATATTTATACTAGCTGTCCCGGCCACGCGTTGCTGTGGTAATTTCATACTACTGACCTATAACTTTGTATATGCAGTAAAAAAAATATGACTAGTTATCAAGATAATAACTATCTTATCTCACAAGTTGGATCAAAGTGCACACGGTGTACAAATTTAATTAAAATCGGTAAAGTAGTTTAGGAGTCTATCGCGCACAAACTTTAACGTAATTTATATAATATTAGGATTTACATTGCATCATTCCTTCAGCAATCTCCATGGCTCAACTCGTTTCTACTGATTGAACATTTTTCTAAAACTCTTTTTTTAATGAACAAGAACTCATAAAGATTCTTGTTAACATAATAGTAAACGTACAAATTTTAACCTCGTGATGAAAGAATTTTCGAAATTTCTTTTCTTGTTATATTCTAGAACGTTCTACATCTGTGGCACCAGGAACCTAATTATACGGAGCGTTGTATGTAGGTAACCATAGTATGTTTTACTTTATTAGAATATATGCGAGCGCACCGATGATTATCTTTAATTAACTTTTTGTTTTCTTTAACCATGGTGGGGTTTGATAATAAAATATGTATTACATCACGTGTTATTTTGAAATCGTTTTTAAGGTGAATCTTTGCTATAGTTATGTTTATTTGTGATTGAACAGTTAAAGATAGAAATAATGGACTTATTTCATCTCTAAGTATTTGCTAAGTAATAGATCTGACATTTTTGACATTCACAAGTATGTTTAAACATTTTTCGAACCAAACAAAATTCTTCAGTTTTATAAAAAGTATACATAATACTTTTTATAAAACTGAAGAATTTTGTTTGGTTAAAAACGCTTAGCTCAGGAACTACTGATTCAAATTGAAAAAATCTTTTTGTGTTTGATAGTCCATTTATCGAGGAAGGCTATAAGTTATGTATACTGCTAATTAATTTATTGTTATATTTTTAAATTATGTGATAGTTAAACTTTTTATTATTGACAGTTTTATTGTACGTGTGTCTATAGGTTACGGTGGCTGCTTACGACCAGGCAGGCTTGTCTGCTGTAGGCTTGTCTGCCAACCACTTCACATAAAAAAAAATGTATTTGATTTTGACTACAAACATAGCAGTTATAGGACCAGTTTAGGTACAATGAGTACGCTTATTAACGTCAAGGTGTACGTTGTTACTATCTTTGGGTGTGGTTCAATAACGTTCAGTTGTGAACCTCTTTCAGGTACAGTCAATAATTATGATGAGATTCATCCATTTGATACAACAGTTGAAGATAGGTATCTACAAGCTAAAATACAGGGTCATTCTACTAACACTGAAGTTCAAAATCGAATAGCCACTCTTAAATACAATAGAGGTCAAGACGCCGAAACAATTCTTAGCCCGCCTTAAATCTCTAAAACAACATTCGACGTCAAAATAAAAGCGAATCAACAAATCCTCGTCGCCTCTTAGAGTGCCAACTCGATGAAAAGGAGTTACGGACCAGTAAAATTTATTGTGGTGGCTATAAATCTGGAATATTAAATGGTCCCCTCGTGTTTGATATAGGCTATTCGACGATCGTGAATCGAATTCGGTGGAGTTTTAATTGTGGTTCTACCTATTTCTTTCTTTGCGTGAATATTTGAGTTTCCCGTTTTATGAGACTTCTCCCGACGGTGACGGGGCTTTCGACGTCAGGGTATTGTATTGTAGGTATGTGTCAATTTGTAGCCGAGTTAAATTGACAACGACCGACAGCGAGGCGAAAGGCGATATCGTTTCGATTCCTTTCCGATTCGATAAGTGTGCCTTTAAGGGTTTTTGGATACACATTACACTACCAAATAACTCGACAACACTTTAACAGATCTACACTCAACAATATTAATTGTCGTGATGTATATTATCTCCGCTACAAGGAAACCGCCGCCATGTTTGCGTTTAATGACGTTACAGGGCTGACGTGCTTTCAGCAGTGACGTATGATGCTTCACAAGATATAATGATTTACGAATGTCACGTCGAGGGAGTGGCGACTAGTGCTGCTTAAATATCAGGCAGTTCAGGTTCGAATCCTTGACAAATGTTTGTGTGAAAAACACCAACATATTTATTAGAAAGAGCGCTTCAAATTACCTAGAAGTCAATTTAGCTAAGAAAAAAAGTCATATTAAAGCCATTTCCGATATAAAACTGCCGCAGGACAACGTTTTACTAACTCTAGTTAATTATTGATGGATTTAGCAAAGTTTTTAACAATTAACCTAATAGTATGTCTATTATAGAAATGGAGAATTTTGCATCTAATAGGTTGTGCACATTTGTTACCTCCTTTTAAGCAGAGAACTCTGGCAGTGGATGGGCGTTGTTGCCAATAAGAAGTATTTTTTTATTGAACTTCGTCTTAGTCTAGGCTTAAAGGCTTACCTTCAATTGTCTCGCTAGTGCCAATCACTCAAAATCAAAATTCAAAAAATGTTTATTTCGTTATACACGTTATTAATATCACAATAAGGTTGAGACTGCCTAGTTTGGTATTTACTGCCATACAATATATCCAATACCCGTTCATTTATAAGTTTTAGCATAAATTTCAGAAACGTTTTCTTTCTTTCGCATCACAAAATTTTTGACGAAAGTTTATTTAACAGAAGCCTCATAAATGTATGCAATGACATATCCCCTATTCCCTATTTACTCAGGTTATACGTTTTCTCAAATAACAATCACACCTGCGCAAACAGGAGATAGGAGAAATAACATAGAAATATCGCTCCACTTAGCGCGACTCAGCCCGAATATAAGAATTACAAAGTAGGCAAGTTTTGTTCGCGTTTACTTGAGCATTGATTGATAAATCGTTACTTCTAAGTATTCCGGAGTCGGGCCGGATCTTTGTTTTGTAATACGTCCAAATGACGACACACAGCGGCCTAAAGGATGAAGAACATAATCGCAATTTCAAAATAAATATTAAGGTCAGTTTCACTGATTCCGATTAGGGCTATCAGTCAGATAAAAGCTAATGCGAACTTACTTGGAATTAACGTTGAATATGATACTTTCATGGAAGCAGTAAACGAAAATCTTCAAATAGAGGACCATTAACTCGCTGGAACTGGAGGCCTCAAGTGCACTTGGGTTTAACTTGTTTCTAAACCTTTTCAGGCTTATGTTTTCAGGTTTTTTTTAGGTATTTTCTCCTATAGAGTAACAAAGCATTGTTATCTGATATACCTAACATTTGGCCTAAGATGTTCATATACAATTCATCAACATATCAACACTTCTCATATGTTGATTGTAATTTCGAACCAACTGCGAGCACATGGCACTTTGTTTCTTTGACCACCTTCAATAATAAAAAAAATGTTTCAAAAAAACTTTTTTTTAAGGTCGATGCCAACCTTAATATTTGTAATAAACGTAGTCACTTGTATTTGGGACCGAACACAAAACATTTTTTATTTCTCTGTTTTTGTTTATAAGGCGGCTTTTTATTTTTGAAAAATCTGTTCTTTGCTATGTACCTCTACACTAACATAAGCAAACCCTAATGCAAAAGCTGCTTATTACTAACAAACAATTGTTACAACGTCCAATACTCGCTGTTCTAACGTTCAATGTGTCGCGATTGTAACTTTTATGCATGTACCATTAAAGCATAGCCATCAATCTTTTAGGATTCTAACGTTTGTTTAGAAAAGTTTTACGAAAACCAAATCCTTAGAGATGGGGGCGTGAATAATGATTATTGTTTTATATAAAGTCTATTTCAAGAGGCAATGGATTAAGGCGAAAATATACCTAATGTAACTGTTTCCATTCCAACGCGAACTAATAAATTTGGCATCATTTTCATGTCGCATAATCAATGGAATTCGCTGACAGCACACGTGTTCTTTCGTACAAGCCGAGGTCATTCAAAAGAGGCGTCAAAAAGCCTATTTTGAATGACCTCGGCTGTTTCAGCCGCTCTCTCAATTATAGCAATCTTTGGATTCCACTTCAAATTACCATCAAGTGGGTTGGCTTTATTATATAAAAAAAAAAATTCTAACGTTACTTAAAATTATTATTAGATTTTTATTAAAATACGAATCACGAGTAAAATCACTTAATTATTTAAAATAGAGAGTTGATGAAACATTTAAATTTTAGTTCAAAACTAGCTAGCGATTAATATAATTATGTTTAAATAAATTTCGCAATTAAATTATTCGCGGTTTTGTAATTAAGCGCCTGTAAAATATTTGCTAGGACTCTGAACTTTTAAAAGGTCATTTTCATGACGATTTGGGATCGTTAATTATTGTGTAAATAATTAAAGTGGTTTATTTGAATATTAAAATAGTTGATGAGCCAATATGGGCATATTCTTAATTGAAGAAGCAAGTAAATAGCATTATTGTCGATGTATAATTTATAGTTTATGTTACGTGTAATATTCTTTTTGTGTCCGTTATGTATTACTTATTATGCGTTATATAACTGTGGAAACTTTACTGATTTTTGTACTTCATTTCATTGTTTATAATTGTTTAAGTTGTAATAATTGTTTGTTTACTAAATAAAGTAATATAAAATATTTTTTTTATCCACACACCAATTATAGGTATAGTCCAAATAAAGTATCATTATGAACTTGTGTTACTATTAGATGACTTACAAATGTTCATGATACTTTAACCAGTTTTAAAGAGAATTATAAAGCTAATTTACAAACAATCATCTTTTTTGGAGCTTTTATCCCTAATCGATAATCCATTACACAGCGACTAACTGTGGCTACCATTCCAACGCCAAATAAGAAATTCGGCAACTCGTTTCTTTGTAGTACAAGCAAGAAATGGAATTCACTGCCAGCACACGGGTTCCCTCTTTCCTACAATCCTGGGTCATTCAAACGAGACGTGAAGAAGCACCTTGCAAGTCGGCAAGGCGAGGGTGGCTACCGCGAGGGTTTATCTCTCGCACCAGCTATCTTCACATTTGGACTCCACTTCTGCATACGAGTCATTTGCTTGACCTTATTATAAAAAAAATCAACACAATTACACTTTCCACCTCTCGTAAATCCTTAACATAAATAAAGAAGATCATATTTCTTAATTTATTAAGAGAATTTAAATGTCCCATATGAATTTGGGGCGGGTTTAAATCTCAAATACAACACTCTGTTTCAGGTTGCTTGCTTGCCAGAAAGAGAGACTCCTGAAACTCGCACTCGAAAACTTCGAGTGAAATCTAGTACACAAAAGGCAGATCAAATCTCGGACATTCGAATCGTATTGAAGCCAAAAAAGTAACTGTCAACCTTATCCCGTATATATTGGATTGAATTTGTAGAATTTAATCCAATCACCAAATCGTACGGATTACGAACGTATGGATTCGGAATCAGGAATTTTGATGACTGGCGTTTTCGTTATTTGTTTAAGTGGTATGGCTAGATAAGCCGCGGGGCGTGCAGGCTAATTTTTTGATCTATTGCGTGAATCTATAAGGTTTGGACTGTCTTGCGTAGCATTAAGCTTGGATGCTATCTACTTTCTTATAAATATGCCTCTACACTACCTACTTTTTTCTGTATATCTTTATTCTCTCCATATCTTGCTCTCAATGTATTTGGACTCGGTGCATGTCACCATTATACCTATAGCGGTACTAACATACTGGATGATACAGGACTCGATGTCACCTGCTTATTATTTTTGAAGTGTCTGAATTACATTCTGGTCTGGAGGAGAGATTTGGAAGATTCTAGAAGAGATCCCTTTTAGAGCTGAGTTCATCCTTGCAACCCTTGTGACTTTATATTTGTTAATTATTAACTGATAAATGCAATAAAGGGTTTATATTTTATAACCGGCCGCCTGCCGTACACCAACTCTTCTTGGGGATGCACCAATCATTAACACTATTTGGCACTTGAACCTTCAAAGTATATGTTTCAGTTCATAGATATAGCAAACTGTAGATGGGCAGCTGAAAGAGAAAGAGCATACTAACACGTATATTAGAACGAGATAGATAGACGAGACCATTTCACATACACGCAGGCGGCCTAAGTCGGCCTGTCAGTCATGTAGAAAAGACAGCAACTGTCAGCCTGCAGTACTATTTTTCACACACACATGCGCATTACTCACACATTAGTGCATTTTTTTGGTCTCGCCCTAATCGATTCATTGTCAATCTAGAACCGTCAGTAATTATAAATCTATGTTTTACTTTAACTAATTACTCTTTTTGCACACTCACTTCTATTTTACATCCTCTTTCTTCTATCTTCTCCCAACTTCTATTATGCACGGCTTTATATTTTATTGCGTCATTCAAAAGAGGCTTCAAGAAGCACTTGCAGTTTAGAATGTCGTTTCGGTTTATAGAACTTTATTTACTCATTAAGACAATAATGCCACTTACATGAGTACATTAAAAACACAGTATAAAAAAAATGAAATCATACTAATACTAAAGACATACCAAACATAACAAAAATATTCTAACTCACAATTACACACAATATTGTAGGGTAGGTTAATTTTTTTATCAGATTGCGACAATGCGAATAAAGGTAGTTTACAAATTTGCAAGTTTGTTGTGTACACTATGGGTGGTGGTCCAAGTTAAAGAAGTTCGGTCTGACTTCTAATGTGCGCTAATATTTTTTTCTTGAATATTACAAGTGAACCTGCATCCCTCACATCAGCTGGAAGTCTGTTATAATGCTGTGCTCCCGCAAAAGTTAAAGAATTTTTTCCGTAGTTAGTTCGGAATTTAGGTAATACTACTCGTAGATGGTTCGCGCGCCGAGATGAGTATTTACAAGTTGATCCCTTTGTAGTGAACACTATATGTGAATGGATTAGTTTGTGAGTGATCTTATAAATAAGTATGCATGAATTGTATATATATAATTGTTTGATATTGAGTAGCTGAGTCTCCTGGTATATTTTCTTGGTTGACGTTAAATAATCATAGTTATAAAGAATCTTTATTAATTTATTTTGCACTGTTTGCACTTTTTGTAAATTACTTTTGGCTGCAGTACCCCATATCTCTATGAGATAAAGTAAATGGGGTTTTACTAGCGCATTATAAATTAAGAGCCGAGCATCTCTAGGTATACATCGTGCCATATTGTGTAAGGAGCCAATCAAAGATGAAAGTTTATTTTGTAATACCAACAAGTGAGCGTTCCACGTCAAGTTTTTCTCTCGCACTAGCTAACTTTGCATCTGGACTCCTCTTCTGGTGGAATGGAGTCATTCATCATCATCAGAGCCTACCCCAGATTAGAGGCATTTGAGAGTACATTTTGTATTGCATTCTCGCCTTTCGATTTTATGATCTATTCTAGGTGGAACAGAACGACCGGTAGGTGTGGGCCCACGCTCATTCTATAATATAAACATAAGGGAGATATTATACAGCGTATTTTAAGCGCGCCGACACGACGTGAGGCGATTAGGCCTTAGTCAACCACGCTGGCCAAGTGCGGGTTGGTCGACTTCACACACAACCTAAGAATTTCTTCATAGGTGTGTGCAGGTTTCCTCACGATGTTTTCCTTCACCGTAAAAGCGTCCATTAAATTGTACATGTGAATACGAAATTTAAAAACACATTGGTACGTGGCGAGGATCGAACCGGGAAACAACGCCCTTACGCACTACGCCACCGACGCTCCAAGGAATGGAGTCATTTGCTAGGTCTTTTTAAATAAAAATAATATTAACTAGTTATTTATTGTACTTAATATTTATTTGATGGAGAATGTCAAATGTAAATGTTGAGAATGGATGATTCGGAACTATGGAGGAAGAAAACATAATTTTAAGTACACGTGATCTTAAATAAAATTTTAACAGCAAAAGACAAATGAAGGCAGGAACAAAGCTGAAGTTCTTGTCCATTCTTCTACGATCGAGTCTCAGTAGACTAACGAACGGAAACTACAAACTAAAACTGGACATTCATAGCGTACAAATTGTTCCAAAATTAATGCAGAAAAATTTTGAGTTTGACTTCGAAAGAATCCCCGCTTTTTCCCCTCCAACACAATACATAATCCACTTACATTGTACAGTGTTCACTTATGAATTATTAATATGAGATAACGATGGAGCCTCGACGGTTTCTGCAACAAGAAACTAGCTCTCAACTAAAACTTATCTAAAGTTCAACCGCGGAACTTGGAATAAAATACACAATGTCTACTCTTAACAAGATTAAAATTGGGATGCTATGAAATGGGGTTTAGAAAATAAAATTTTTGGGCGCTGCATATTTGAAGAGCCTAATGCTCAAGCTCCGATTTCTATTTCGATATTCAGGATAGGTAGGGTAGGTAAGTAAGGTAGGGTGGGGTCCACGTCCGGAAGTCTCCTCGTGGCGGACCCTAATAACGTGGTGGGGAAACTTTCTCGGCGGATGGGTGGCTTTTGTGGTCAAGTGTGTCCGCTTGGCATTCGAAGTCACATGCCATCGTAGAGTTGTTTTGGTTTTCCTACAACGGCTAGTTCCGGACGGCCTTTTTCAGGGCCACGACCGGTCCGATGGCTGCTCCCGGTGTCCTCGTCAGGAGGACGCGCCATGTCGAGCAGCCGTCGGTGAGGAGGCGGCCTATAAGGCTGTCGTCGGCCAGCGGCCCACAGGGGCTGGCGTTAGTTGATAGCCCCTGCTGTGGGCTGCTGGCCACCAATTGGTGCACAAGGAGTGCCTAGACGGGTAGCGTTGGGACGGTCTTGGTGTAGTTGCGCTCACGTGCGCAGATCCCGAGCCGTCCTGCAATAGCGCACTGGAGGTCAGGCCGGGAAGGATGTTTAGTGGGAATGGAGGGAATGCACGAACCTTGAGTCCCACATATCCCCTGCAGTTGGAATCATCCCGCAGGGACGATACGTAAATGCATTTGATTAAATGAATATCCTTTCTATGTAACCAACAGGAACCTGTCACTATTTGCGGAAATTGTGTCTCACACTGCCACACGTGGCTTTAAGTCTGACCAAATGTAAGCTAAAGCTGAAAGTGCTTAGTCAACTGACCAAACTTTTCCATGTAACAGTTTCTTTTTTATTTAGCAAACGACTCCATTCCATCTGATGGGAAGCAGAAGTGGAGTCCAAATGGAAAAGCGGCTAGCGCGAGAGATAAGCAACTCTCACCTTGATGACCTACGAGGTGCTTATTCCCGCCTCTTTTGACTGACCCTTGACCCCATAATGAGCAAGAGCATACTAATCTTTTTGAATGAATTGATTTTGATGATATTTAACAATGTTTATGACATTTTATTGAATGCAAGAAATGGCATAAACAGACGATTAACTTTTAATCACTTGTTTTACGTGTTGGTGAACTCAAGCCTTAGAGTTTCGTCTCAGCTACAAAGCAATACAAAAACCAATCGTAAACTTAATTAATGATATACCGACAATTGCCTTAAAACATTAAAATTTGCTCTAAAAAGGAACATTAAAAAAAAGATTGATGACGTAATGCCTGTGACAGCGGCCCGTGATGATACCTCAGTGGTTAATTAAAGCTTCTTCATTGTGTAATTAGGGAGATTGCTGAGTATTTCGACTGGCGTGTCATCGTGACGCGCGCACTAATGTGCTCTCGGTCTTAGAAGCTTATGTAATTAACACATAGGTATAATTTAGCGTATTAAGCCGTTAATGTGTTTTGTATATAAATTAACGCGTTGGCGGAATAAGCCGATATGGATTTTTTTACATATCACGCTTATAATTCTAAAGGGTTGAGTAGAACTTTAAGTAGGTAGGCCAGAGTGAACAAGCATATTCTAGGCGAACGTGCACCATCATATTTTTATGTTATTTTATTCCTTACTAGCTATGCCAGCGACTTTGTTCACGTGCTATAATATTATATAGCCTATAGCCTTCTCGATAAATAGACTATCCAACACAAAAATAATTTTTCATTTTGAATCAGTAGTTCCTGAGACTAGCGCGTTTAAACAAACAAACTCTTCGGCTTTGTAATATTAGTAGGTATGGATTTCTGCCGTGAAGCAGCTCGCTGTGTTTCGGATTGAAGGGAAATGTAGGCTATGTAATTACTGGGCATGAAAGGCATATTATCTGAGTCCCCAGGACGGCAACGCACTTGCAGTGCTAAGAATGCCTCTTTGTATTGCACCGGCCGGCACTCCTTATCCTCTGGCTCCTCTCTCTGCCTGCCTAGCCATATTTGATACGATTTTGTGAGAGTCGCTTTGGATACGCGTCTCAGTACAAAACTTATAAGTTCTAAACAAACCAAGGCCTTTGATAACGATAGGGATTTACCTGGTACAAAAAATATTGTTGGTACAAAACCAAGAATATAGCTATTTTTTGATAATTTTTTTGTTAAATCAAAGTGTTTATTGGCATTTATAATCGTTGAAGTGTTCGTTTAAAACGAAGAAAAGGAATTAAAGAGAAAAAAGATCGCGTGACCTCTTAAATACAAGCGAAATACTTTGGCAACTCTTGAAAAGGCCGACCGAGCAAAGAAATGTCTATAAAGACGTACTTATTAAAAGTTTTTAAAGTTACACCTTTTGGGAGACAAGATTATTTATTCGCAAGGTTCGAAGGGAATTTGGACAAAACACGCCCTATTTACTGAGAAGAATGTCTGTTATTTGTATTATAATAATATTTAAGCTTTATTTTTAATTGCCGTTTTGTGCTGGAAGTTTATCGTACTTTTTATGAAAATGTCATTTTTCTTTCATTAAAACGTGTGGCATTTCAACATTTAATTTATTGTCATTCATTTCGTTTCTTCGTGCATTTAATTTATTTCATTTTAATGATGAATGTGGCAAAAATTGGTACAGATACCGGTTAAGAAGAGGATTACCACTCATCCGTGAGTGTCGTAAGAGCCGACTGAGGTATACTCTGAGCCCTGTGCAGACCATCACAGCGAGGTGTCAGTAAACCACACTCAACATCATTCACAAGGGGGGCTGGTGTCAGACAGACACACGGGCATACAACTATAATAATATATTTCCACACTCACACCAATTATCCAGCCCAAAATAAGTATCATTAAGAACTTGTGTTATGGATACTAGATAACGGATATTTTTTTTATATAAGTACATAATATTTTTAGATATTTTTTTATAAATAAATAAACATTTTTTTTTATTTTCTCTTATAATACGAGAATTGCAAACAAGCTTGCGGCCCACCTGGTGTTAAATGGTTACCGTCGCCTATATGTATACCTTGCAATATTAAGGCCAAATCACTTAACACTGCAAGTCCGTTGCCATCCTGGGGACTAAGATAATATGCCTTCCATGCCCAGTAGGTAATTACACTGGCTACCTTTCCCTTCAATCCGAAACACAGCGAACTGCTTCACGTCAGAAATAAGAAAGGTATATGGGTCTACCACCTAGTAAATGACTCGACCATGACTCGACAACAAATATTCCTGTTCGTCACACAAACATTTGCCGCTACCAGGACTCGAACCCGGACCGGTTGATGTGTAGGCAGCTATACTGACCACTCCACCAAGACGGCGTCAATCAAACAAAACTATGACACAACCTATTGCTGTATGGTGAGAATTGAACCGACCCCAGAAGAATTAGGACCAGGGTATGATGAAGAAGAATGTATTTAATTATAAGTCCAAACCTTAACATTTCTAACTATCTTTGGACGTTGAGTACTTACCTGAAACAAAAGAATAATTTTATTAGTATACATAGATTTATAATGACGTTTAACCGAAGGTACGTGTGTGTTGTTGTGTTCGTATATGTATTGACTGTTTCTTATTTTTATTGAGGCCATTATGTATTGATATGTTTTTTTTTTTAAAAAAACTTGTATATTTATGTTATTATTATCATTACCTCATCATTTATTAGTATTTATTTTGCACGCAGTCCGCAGTACCTCCCTCATTAGGGTATTTACGAAAGACCAGCGTCGAGTGTGTATCCTGCATGCTTGACATTTTATGCTGAGTAAATGCCTTTTTGGTGTCGTCTATATACCTCTTTTTAATACAATATCATTGGTTAAGTGCTTGTCTGGCACCCTTAAAGAGAAATAACAATCAAAAGCTTCTAAATCCATTGCGTCACACTAACCACGCGAGACGAATAGCAAAGACATTTCTAATTGATTGCCATGGCATCGATTCTCGATTTTATTGCGCTACGATTCGAGTAATCGTAATATTTAACTGTTCTGTGCCCCGTGTTCGTGTGACGTCACTAATGATGATTAAAACTATCATGACGTCACAAACGGTTCTTTTCCTTAAAAATATTAGTCTTTGTACCCAAGCGCAAAAAAATAAGGGTTTTCATTGCCCCACGCTTCCATTTTGTAGCCATTTGCAAATCAAATAAGTTTATTCAGATTTGGTACAATGTATACACTTATGAACGTCAATTTATACAAAGAAAAAATTATCAATGAAAACTAACTTAAACTAACAAAAAATTAAAAATAAATAAATCACGAAAGTACAATTTATACTCACTTAAAAATGTTAAAGTAAGTCTTTTAACATATTACTACAATATACTGAAAAAATTGGAATAAAAACAGACTCTAATATAATTAAAAAAACACTAAGTGCATCACAACATAATCAATAATGAAACAGACACTAAAATAAGGAGCAAGGAGGAAGACTAAAGACTTTTCAACGAACTGTTTATTGTCGAACAGTGCTTCAGTCCGTACCTTGCCAAACAAACCACGCGGCATGTTTCAGCAACATCGTTACTACGTTTCCGAAAATGTGCGAGTCACATAAATTTTCGCCGACAAATTAGTCGCTCGGGGCAACGTTTGCGTCAAAACGAGTTGCAACAACTCTTTTAGTGGACTAAGCCGTTGGGACTGTGATTTGAACGTTATGCATTTTGTTTGATGACATTTTTAGCAAACGCTTGTCTGTATTTCTTGAAAATTTTAGCGTTCCTTCCAATACTAATAAATAACACGTTATTGAAGATTTTTCTCTTTTTATAATGACTCGTAATTATATAGTTATCATTACCAATTGTAAGCTTTAGGAGTTTGATGCGCAGTTTCTTCATAATCAGCATAAAAAATATTCAAATAGAGTAAATTATATCGTCCGAAGCGACGGTAGAGTTTTTGACGATCTAAAAGTTAATTTAATAAAGAAATTTTTGATTTTAAAGTACATATATCTGCCTAACCTGAGTATTTTTCTTACCGGAACTAAATCACGTGTCTGATCTCCAGGCGAACAAAAATTTGTGCTCGGTTTTTGTTTATAGACATATAAGACTAATGTTCATGTTGATAATGTTTCAACAGGTCTTCTCTATAGGTTTATCAACGATTATTAAAAGGTACTAAGACTAGAATTATTTAGCGAATCCTTTTAGTAAAATAACGTAATTAAACTTTCAAACGGTGGTAGATGTTTTGACGGTTTAAAAGTACGTAGCAAAGTCAAAGTAAATAAACTTTTTGGTTTAGATTCTTTGACACAATAGCAGTGCCGCGACTTTGTTATCGTGGATTTCCCGTTTTTGCAACATTTTTCATTGATGCTCAGCTTCTATTGGTCGTAGCTTGATGTTCTATAGCCTAAACCCTTCTTCGATAAATGGACTATTCAACAAAATAAGATTTTTACTTTCTCGTATACGTAGTATAGAGGAAGTCTTGTAAACGTCAAAAAATTGGACCACGAGATTTTGACGGATTTACACGTTTTGAACCTCCCCGAGTCCAAAAAGACCATTTTTGGAATTATATCTGTGTGTGTGTCTGTGTATTTGTGTGTCTGTGCGTTAGCACGATAACTCGAGCATGCTTTAACTTATTGCAACCAAATTCAACATCCGTGTATGACATAAAAATATAAGGTTTCTATCAACTTTTGAGTTGTCGATCACGAAAGTTAAGCAACCAAGTACACGACCGGTGCTCGGATGGGTGACCAACATTTAACATGCATGTATGACATCAAAATATAAGGTTTCTTTCAACTTATGAGTCGTTTCCGGCAAACGAGAAAGTCAAGGGGAGACCACTCCCGATTTTTCTAATTTGAATCAGTAGTTTCTAAGATTAGCGCGTTCAGCCAAACAAACAAACTATTCAGCGTAGTATAGGTACGTCATTGACACTCTGATTATATCATTGTCCATCACTTTCACTCACACAACCCCTCATTATTCTATTATTCACGCAATGAAAGTCAGAGTCACTGAGCGTTAAAACGGTCTCATCCCAAACGCCATTAAATTACCGGCTATTATAATAAAAACTACAGAATTAAAAAGCTCGTGCGATATGCCTCTTAAGCGGGCAACGGTGCGTTTAATAAGTGACGGCTATATAACGTTACTTATTCGTTATCGTTATAACGTTGTGAGCATGAAGTATTAGGTTAGTGCATCGCAACGATTACACGGTGCGGTGAGTTTTGTCGTTTTTTATGTTCAATTTTGTTTGCGGGTAGTTTTAAATGTTTTCGTTGATTTAATCGCCATTTTGTAACTGCTCGTGGCAGAGAGAAACTGTTTTTTTGATTTTGCTTTTAACTTTTATTTTGAATGTTTAGTTATGATTGAAATTGACAGCAAATTAAAAAGAAAACTAAAATTCGTCGTGGTTAAATAGTTCTGTGTAGCTTTGTTGGAAGGGAAGACGTCTTAAATAAAAAAAATATACATATTTTTTTATTGTAAGTTTAATTAATATTGTTTATTTTATTATATTATCGTGATGGATTATTAAAGACTTGACAATGTGAATTATGACTCTTAACAAATCAATACTATGAAAACTGCAAAGGAAGGATAAAACTTGTTGAGAATCGTAGTTCTACAATACCTATTGGAGGATATGGGGTGATAGTATTCTACTCTGCCGGCATCTCGACTAAATATCTTACGAGAATTATAGCTACAAAAAGACATTGTATTTAACATTACTTAAAACCGTTGTCGACCTTGCAATCCTATTTGTAACATACATAATTAATTAATCCCAACCCCTAAAATAATGATATAATCCAGCCAAATTATTATGACATTCCAATTTTATGTCTTAAACAGAGACACACCTAAGTATAACAGAGAAAGCTGTATCTACAAAAAGGAGTGAAAAAGACAGACTAAGGGTAGGTTTCAAATTGTCGCATTGCAATATTCGAGATTAAAAGTAACGCCTCGGTTGGCAGCAAAATTTGTTGTAGCGTCAGCAATAAAGGACTTTTTTTATTACTCTCTGGTTATTTTTTAAGCATTTTTATCTCCAACACTGTTGTAATACAAAGTAAATGCGATTTCAAAATAGCACAGAATGTTCCATGAAAATTAACGTAATAGTTCGTTTCGTGAAGTATTACAGAAAATGATTTTTTATCATTCGAACCAATAAAAGTTGTTGGAATTAAATGTGCGTTTTTATATTCTAGAAGCGTCGTCTTCCACTTGTGTTTTCAAATTCCTCACGATGTTTTCCTTCACCGTAAAACTCGACGCTTTTACGGTGAAGGAAAACATCGTGAGGAAACCTGCACACACCTATGAATAAATTCTTAGGTTGTGTGTGAAGTCGACCAACCCACACTAGGCCAGCGTGGTTGAATAAGGCCTAATCGCCCCTAATGTGGGGTAGGCTCGAGCCCGAGTTGGGGACATTTTATGAACTATTGATGATAATATTGAGGTTTTTGCGTGTGCCTGCATGACACCAACCCTCCTTTGGAATTACTTTATCTGTGGACAGCACCCAGGACCATCAGCATAACGTGCCGACGAAGCACGGAGGAAAAATGATTTTCTAGAAATAAGAAAGTATTTTTAAATTATTTTTTGACGCCGCCGTGGTGGAGTGGTCAGTAACGCTGTCTACACATCGGGCGGTCCGGGTTCGAGTCCTGGTAGTGGCAAATGTTAGTGTGATGAACACGATCATTTGTTCATGAGTCATGGTTGTTTATATATTTATTTAAGTTTATATATAAAAATATCTAGATTATTAAGTATATTTGTCCGTTATCTAGTATCCATAACACAAGTTCTTAAAGATACATAATTTGGGCTAGATAATTGGTGTGAGTGTAGAAATATATTATATTATTATATATTATTATTATTATTATTTTCTTGTTCAAAGTTATAGCTGTTGAGCAGAGACGTCCCCTTGGTTACACAGAAGTCAAAAACGTAACTAATCCTTTTAGCGGAATCCAAGTCATCATAATATATCAATTATTTACATGATTTAGGGACGCCCGCCGTCGTGGTGGAGTGGTCAGTATAGCTGCCTACACATCAAGCAGTCCGGGTTCGAGTCCTGGTAGCGGCAAATGTTTGTGTGATGAACACGAATGTTTGTTTGCGAGTCATGGTTGTTTATACATTTATTTAAGTTTATTTATAAAAATATATAAAATTATTGGTATGTCAAAAATGTCCGTTATCTAGTATCCATGACACAAGTTCAATAAAAACCTTTTAAATAGACTTACGTAGTATTTCGTTTAGATACGAACAAATTCAGCTTTATTAAATTTTATGAATAATTAATCCCCTTTGAAAATGAAGACAGTATATGTTACATAAATATTATATATTTCAATACACGTGTATGAAACAATAAAGGGAAATTGAGTATCTATTTATTGGATTTCTTTCACGAATCAACGACAATGGTTCGTAGCTACTTGTCAACGGTTCTTCAAAAACCACCGCTGTTACCAGCGAATAAGGTCGTGCAAATTTACAACAGCAGAAATGAGTTTTGTAAAAATCAAAACACACTCTACTGCTTATTTCACGTAATCCCTCCTTTTATATTATCATAAAGAAGAAAGCGTAGGAGGAAATATTAACTGTGAAATCTTGAATAAAGGTAACCTGCTTAACCTTAAACCTCCCTGTACTAGGTAACTAAAAGTCACGTCCCGTAGTAGATGGGGTTTGACATACCCCAAAATATAAAAGTATGACAAATATATTATATAACAATTAGGTTTAAGTAAAATTTTGAAATGAAAGTATGTATTTAAACATTATTATTAATTAAAAACAAAGAACCAACAATTCGTTGCGTTTGCTTTCATTATTACACATTTCTTCATTTGAGACTTTAATCACATAAAATATTAAAGGTAATCAGTTTTGTTCTATTTAGAATGCTTGACACACATAAATTAAAATAAAAACCTTCAAATATAAATCAGAAATTTGTATAAACGCGCCGTGCGAGGTGGGGTGTGTAATGCCCACGCAGCGCTTTAGGGTCCTACTGCTCTCATGGCCCCTGGACTGACTTAGTGACACTGATCGGAGCAGGAACATTGTAATTCCAGCTACTGAGAACTCCAAGTTCGGCGCTTACATAATTATAAAATTATTGCGTTTTTCGTCGGACTGGGGTCTGTCACACCCCACCTTGTACAGGGAGGGTTAAATTTTTTGGTAGTCAATGGGAGTATAAGTAAGCTGGATCGGATTGAATAACTGGTTATATTTTTGGATTTTGAGACCAAAAATGTATGAGATGTATTGAGAATAAACTACCATTTTGGTCCATTTCTGGTTGAAAGGTAGGAAAATAGTTATCTAATAAACAATATGCAATGGCTTAATATGGCATTCGAACCTCACAAAATTTGAGAGAATCTCAAATTTAAAAAACCTTCACCAGTAGAATCAAAAAAACCTTCACCAGTAGAATTATAACACTGTTCATGGAATATTTTACTTTGACGTTAAAAATAAGTTAAAAAGTTCTCTAAAATTTACATCTTACTAAAAGGTCTAAAAAGGATTTGAAGTTTTCACGTTCCAATTTCTAAAAGCATTTTTTGCTGACTGTACACGCAGTTCGAGAATTTTGCTGGGGGCCCTCTCAAAAATCCAACACACGGCCATTTTGTAAGAACCACCTGAATTTCAGGCTTTACAGTCGACGTACTTCGGCCAATTTTCTTTCATGAGCCTCGTATATGCACTATAGCCTAGTAACATGGCTTTATTATGCAAGGCGTTGCTACTTCTAATGTCATTAGATTTATTATAAAATTCTACTTTGGTATAGCGAATAAAATTGTAACTCTTTTTGTTGGGCAAGAATTATTTTTTAGGTCTTAAAACATTAGGAGTACATGCATGAACATTATAGCAATCGACAAACGCGTCTGTGCCTTATTACTGCGGTTTTAAAAATTCGCAGAGACGTCTCTGCGAATTTTATTGTCAAATTTTGTACATCTATAGTTCCGTGTTTGCATACATCTCTATTAATGTCTTAAGCTATGATGCTTCGAATTGGAAGTTAACTCAAATTAATAGCTTCACATAAAGTAAGAGTTCAGAGAATTTTGTTTGTTAAAGTAACACATTATTGCGTGTCATTTTCCCAATAAAAATATCAATCATCATCATCATCATTCAACTGCCCTGCTCCCAATTTTAGTTGTGGTCGGCGTAATATGTTATATTCTTCTTCTTGATCAGCCGTCATCTCAACATTAACATCCTTCTTTACCATATCATCATTCACATAGTCTATCCATCTTTTCTTCGGTCTTCCTCTCCTTATATATCCATCTAATAAAAATATCAATATCACACGGAAAACGCTCAACTGGAGTTCAACTTATTGAGAAACTAAGCCAATTAATCAGGAATCAATTAAAATATCCAATAATAAAATCTGAACGTTTTAGTCTTATACCATTATTCCATTGTTTAAGAAGACGTGTGATTGTGATTTATTATTGTTTAAACCAACTTTCAGGAGCGAATAAACTGGGATCGCCATCTATCAATTTTAATTAATTATCGGACTGGTATTTGGAACTTTGCGGTTTGGTTATACAGTCCAGTTTGAAAATAAGACGGGGAGTTGCAAACTATTACTTGCGAGGGAAATTATATTAATGGAACATTAATTTCAGATTGCTTATAAGTAAACACAGAATTGATTCTTGATACTCTTTAAGCAACTAACAATAACAATAACTTTGAAGTCAATAAACGAACAAGAGCTGACGATGATGATATTTCTGAACATTCGGTTACTTAATTTTGTATCGACAGACTTTGATATTTCGGAATAATTGGCCCAACGCGTCCACTATGAAATTGTATCAGAGCAGAGCACCCTCTGAAAGAGTATCGGAAATCGATTTAATTATTTAATACTCGCTTGATTAAGCCTCAATACCTTTCACGTAAATAAAACACTCTTCACAGCTTCAGAAGACAACTGTGTATTTTATGTTTCACGAATAACAAATTGTTTTTATTCAAAAAGGTCCATCATTTCTGAACTGTTTCGTAGAGCGACGGTACTATTGACGAATCCTGTTGAAATATTATTTCAATTTGTTTCGTATCTATTTGTTTCGTTATTGTTACCTTAAGTATTACATTAAAAAGAGTAGTTTCTTTATCTTCAATAACTTTACCATCGCCATGCCCGAACAAAGTGCTCCTACATGGCGATAGATCGATCCCTTCAAACTTGCTACACAATAAAACCTCTGCACAATAGTCTATGATCAAATCAAAATAGTTTCTTTCAGACCTCTTCCGAGTAATTTCGCGTTATCCTTTTTCCTCTGTCGTGTGTTAGATATAACAAAAAAATATAATACCTCCAGGATATGGCAACTATATTTGGGAATCACGTTAAATCAACGAACATTGTACTGAGACGATTTTGCTGATTCAATAGTCGGTATGAAATAGATAGTGTACGGAAACGAGACATAATATAGAAAATACGTTAAGAGATATATTGTAAGAACAACCTTGGGGATTGTCAGGCATTTTGCGAGGATCAAGCGCTTACAACGCGTTTATACTGCTATGTACTGCTTTAGCATATAGATGGGCAATATTGTTGTCAGTAGAGACCGCAACATATAGTGTGAGTATTTTCGCACCTGAATATCTACGTTATGTTACTCGTATGTAAGGTCTACTTTACCATCAAGTATTACCTCTAGTTAATTTGTAGGTATATGGTGCTTGGGTAAGAAGAAATAATAAGAAAGTTTTAAAGCTTCCCGAAGTAACTATTCTACGCGCATGAAGTCGCGGGCTTAAGCTAGTTAACACTATATTGCTGTAAAAGAATTTGTTTGACTCTGCTTATACCTTCATGGGATGATTAAACATAATATATGACCCGTGAAATCATATCTAAGTTAGCTAATTGCTAACTTAATTACCAATTTTGGTTACAAAAAAGGGTTTTATAAAGCTTCAAAAATAGTATCAAAGTAAGTTTTGAGGTAAAATCTAAGTTGCTGCTGAAGGTTCATAAGCTCGGATAACTGGTTGATATTATTATAGTTTACTCCTGTGCTGTTTATTTCGTTTTTTGTAGATTTTAGCATAGGTCAGCATAAGTCAGTCATGTGTCTTTGGTGGTGATAAAGGTAATACTAATGTCACAAAACTCAACAAGGCGCCAGGTAAACGCCGCCCAAGTTTAGACGGGAAAGCAGAAACGACAGACGCAGATAATTATAATCGAGTACACACAGCGACGGTTTCATATGAGCACATTTTGTGGTAATGCGAGCATTTATCAGGGAAAACATGTAGGCTGGTTATCGGCTGCGTTACCAGGTTTATGTCGGTACATAAATTGTGTTGGCATTCCTTTAATGGAAACAGCTGAGATGGATGGATGGACGGATACCGCTTTGGGTAATGAAACGGGATAATTTTTATTAAATTTCTTGCGTAGCCGTCTCTTTGAGTGTTTTATGTACGGTTTGAATAGAGTGTGTTAGACGGTATAAGGTAAGCGTGGATTTTTCGATTCGATTAACACTTAATATTGAATGAGATAGCGGTCAGTGAAGTAGCATTAACTTTGTTGAGGAATTTATATCGTCCTTTGCTATTTTAGAGGGACAAAGGTCAAGGAGAAATTATTTAGGGAAAACTTCATAACATGTCTTCTAAAAGCAAAAAATCTTGAAAACTTAACTGACAGAGATAATTTTCGAAACCTGATGGGACGTTGCGTGAAAGGTGCAATACAAATGCCAAACTGCAAGTGGCTTCTTCAACTTGTGCTCAGATAGCTCTAATCCTAACATATGTCATTAGAAATACGAGAACTGGTGAGGATGATTAAGAAAAAAGCCGAAGAAAGAAGAAAAAGGGTAGTTAAGGTGAGTGCCGATGGATCACAATTCTAAAACCTATACCTAGGTCACAACCTATGCGCAGAAAGGGGAGCCATGTCTCCTGTACCCGCACCGTGAATCCATGGATTGCTAAGAGTTTTCATCTTGCTTCTATAAGAGTGAGACATCGAAATACGTCTGCAATTTTTGGTCGTTCCTAATTGCGATATTTTGCAGAACAACATTGCCTCCTTTGCCAATATTATAGTTGCGTATTAAGCACCCCTGATTACTATCCTCACGCGTCATAAATTAGTAAGCCCAGAAGAGCTTTAACATAAACCAACGCCATTTTAAAGCACATTGACGTTTATATGTTAGCTTAGGTCTTACCCGTTTAAAACCGGCGTAACACCAGGATTATATCTCTTACGGGATGCTCCATGAATATTTTAATTTGTAATCAAATTTCTTGTTTATTAATTTCCATAGGTACCTAAGGTTTAAAATTTGGCACAGTTTCTTGTTGATGAAACACGATCAGTGTCTGATGAATGTCACAATAATAGCGTAACGAACACTATCTACAAACCTCTGTTTTTTTTTATAAACTAGTTCATGAGTGTTAAGTAAACTTCAATAGCGAAGAAAAATATTCACCAAATATATGGCAGTGCGAACTAGATCCTTAAGCCTTCCCTAAATTGGAACATTAAAAAACGGACTTTCTTCTTAAGTTCAAAACTTTATGTATTCTATGCTGTGGTTCTTTTAACAGAAAAAATATTAAAAAAATACAATTATGAAAGTAAGAAACAAAACTAGAAATTAAAACAAAAAAGTCATTTAAAAAACTACTGTTGGTTAAGTGGCCACCTAAGTCTCGTTTGCTAAGTTGCATGAATTTTCCGGCACTTGATTAAGAAGCCTTTCTCAAAACTTAAAAGTAATGTACAGAAGATGTAAACAGCACTTTCCCCAAACAATTAAAAACCCTATATCGTTGTATAAGATCAAGGTCATAAGGACACTTACAGATGGTGATATTCTGATCTGCAGCATGTACGACCAAGCAATAAGATTCCATTTTATTTGTAGATCCCATCCTAATTGGTTATTCTTCTAAAAAGCCACCCTATGTACATTAACGATACCCTAACCTCTTGCCGGAAATACAACTCTTATGCCTGCTAACGACGGATTAAAATTGCATGCATGTAGCTACATTCAAAATATCCCGCCTACTCATTACTTGCTATTACCTCACCGCACAGTGTACCGAATCCTCTTAGGTCGTATAAAAATAATTAATGCCATTTTTTGCTACCCTTTAAATTGCGCAGTAATTTTCGCGTTGCCGGCTTTCGAAAGAATTTATTATTGCGTAAAATTGTTTTCGTGTGATTATAAAGTAGCGATGGACATGCAACAAGAATTTCCATCGCATTTGATTTAACAAAGTCTATTCGTTTTTATTGTTGAATTTCTTATAAATCTTTAGCTATACTGTTTAGACCAAGAGATAGGTATGTCTGAAATATGAAACAGTAACTAGAAAATGGTCAAGAAGAAAGAATGACTGAAAGTAGATTGACAAAAATATTGTATGAAGTGAGTTGAGATGCACGACTGGAAAGACTTAGGCCAACGTTTATCGGTCAAATATACGTCTTAAGGTTACGACAGACGCAATTAAAATCGCCGAGCATATAATTAAGAAGATTATGATGAAAGTAGATGAATCGAAATAAATGTACCAACTCGTCAACTAGAACAAGCCATAACAATGACAACGCCATCTAGTGACGTATGACTAAACTAACATTATAAACGTTTAATTTATTAGTCCTGGCGATTCTAATCAGGATAGTGGGATATTCTTAACGAATTATTGTAATGTCATCGGTCTTTGATAAGTCTATAAAGTTTAAATGAAATCTGACCGTTTAAAGTGGGTCAACATCGCGTACAAAGGAGTCGGTTAGAAACATACAAGCAAGCAAGCATACATACAGGTGAAGCTTATAAAGGCGTGACTTTACGTATGTAAGTATTATCAAGACCACTTTGATGAACTGCGATGTTATTAATAATGATTAATTGGAAAAGTAAATAATCAAAAACTTGCCCAGCTTCAAATACGCAACAGCCGTCCCTTTTCCAAAATTCACTAATTAAAAATCAAGAAGTCATTATTCCTCCTCGCTGTCAGAATAACAATTAAGTCCCTTTGATGGATTAAAAAGTATACGTACTTTGTGAAAAACAATTATTTTTCTGTGATGAATTTTCTCTTGCGACGGTTAAGAAATTTGTTTTTATTAAATTTGGAAGTTGGTCTTTTTTGGTTTATTTATTTAATGTGTATTTTTTAATTAATCTACAAATTTTGAATTCATTACGTTCGACGCTTTTACGGTGAAGGTAAACATTGTGAGGAAACCCGCACACACTTATGAAGAAAATTCTTAGGTTGTGTGTGAAGCCGACCAACCCGCACTTGGCCAGCGTGTTTGACTAAGGCCTGATCACCCCTAATGTAGGGAAGGCTCGAGCCTCAAGGTGGGGGCATTATATGAGCTGTTGATGAAGATGATTATGGCGATTTTTGAATTCCCAACGCAAAAAAAGATGATATAACTATGACGTATGCTGAGTACCTGTGGCATGGTAGCTCCCAAATGAGTGATTCAATTTTGATTTATTTTTTCATTTTTGAAAGGTAATCGCATGGTTTTATATGCATGGCAAGAATATCTGTTACGCATACAGGGATCTGAATATCTTTCAAATTTGGTATTTGATTTAAAAGTACTTCACAAAGTCGATTTATGTTAAGAACGTTAGATCCTAGCTAGGAGTAGCAATGTTAACAAATATAAACATAGGTGATCTACCCCCATTTACAAGTCCGAACTCTAAACCTAAACTAAGTTATACGCGATATAATAATATGTAAATGGAATATTTTTATCTTGTCCCAGGAACAATCGCGTAGTACTGATACCCTGATTAGAATTCCAGACGTAAGGCAATTCACATTTCTCCTCTGTGCACGACCTCTAATCTCCAAATCATCTGAAACGCGTCTCAGACATAATTCGTAATTTATTTTTGTATACAAATTATTTATTTGCGTAACCATGCGAGGCGTTTGTGTAACTTCGGCTATTTGTAGTCCAAAATAAATTTTCGGTTTTCTAATACCTACCGAAAAGTCGGAGACGTGGCGTTAGACATTTGCAAATCAGTTGGTAATAGATATTTTAGATTGAATTATTGCTTTAGATATAGTTTTAAGAAACGAGTGCCGTAAAATTTTGACTGCGTAGCTATTTCTCCACGTATTTGACTTATCGTGTTAATGTTACGGCCCAAATCCTCTGGTGGTTTTTTACCATATGAAAAGGCCTACCCAGGTGAAAAAGGTTGTTGATGATGATAATGATTCCATCTTAGTAAATTTTTTCACTTTTTAAATTCTCGCCATCGCGGTCAGTAACGCGGCTGCCTATTCACGAGTTACGGTTATTTATAATTTATTTAATTTGTCTTTATTATTATGCATACTCGTTCGTTATCTAGTATCTTTAACCAAGTCCTTAACGACACACAAAAAAACACACACACGCACGCACGCACGGTGCTATTTTGAGATTTTTCTGTTTTGTTCTTCAACGTATGTATTTAATGCTATGGAAGAGCGGGGTCTTCTAGCGCAAGTATGTAGTACTTAAAAAATATGTTTAAAAATTGTTAAAACTTGTTGGAGAAATAAACTTTTTTATTTATTATTTATTTATATCTTGTTATCTACATACTGCTATAGGAAAGCATTAGATTTTTGCGACCAGTCACCTATCTGACACAACCCTTACAATAATATTCTCTCTGTCTCATAAACCCCGAAAAAGGGCATCTTATTTTCCACAGACTGCTTTTTAACTGTAGGTGCCACTAAAAAACTTAAGCCTCTTACCTTGCACACAGTGCATAAAAGTTAACAAGGAAATTAATGACCCAATTTGGTCATAAAGTGGTCTTATTAAAAACACTTAGCTAATACACTCCGCAGAGGCTTTTAGGCTGAGTTCACATGACCGCACGAAACCGCGCAGCGAAGCGCAATGTAAGCTTTCATACTTAGTAAATTGTACCTGATTAATATAATGTGGCTAGTCACCATTCGAACGAACGAAAGAACTAAGAAATTTGGTATCTCATTTCTGTGTCAAACAAACAAGAAATAGAATTCACTGCCAGCACACGTGCTCTGCTCCATCGTAGAAAAACCTTGCAGTTCGTCAAGGGCGAGCATTCGCCACCAATATCATTTATATTTTCTTCTGAAACTGAGGAGATAGACTAAAGAAGTCGTTACAGGTCATCATATCAGCCGAGACACGTCCACTGTTGGACATAGCCTCCCCCAAGGATTTCCAAAACGAACGGTCCTGCGCTGCCCGCATCCAACGTCTTCCTGCAACCTTTATAAGATCGTCGGTCTACCTTATGGGGTCTACCTTATGCCTGCCAACGCTGCATCTCCCGGAACGCGGCCGCCATGCAAGAACCTTTCCGCCCTAACGGCCGTCAATTCTGCTAGCAATGTGCCCCGCCCACTGCCACTTAAGGTTCGCAATTCTTTGGGCTATGTCGGTGACCTTGGTTCTCATCAGTTCTGATATGATCACGCAGAGAACCTCCGAGCATAGCCCTCTCCATTGCCCTTTGAGTGACCTTGAGCCTTCTTATGAGGCCCATTGTACAGGTGTGTAGAGCTTTACCCGCAGGTACAAGATTTTACGCGCGAAATACTTGAAGATTGCGAGCAAGTGAGAGATAATAAGTAAGTGTTGCCCTTTTCAAATCAACCAGAATTATAATCACGGGGGTGATGTATGAAATAAACAGTCTTTAATGTGAGTTTTTAGTGCGCGGTACCGCCCGCTGATATGAACATGCCCTTAGCATTGGAGCAATAAAATGTTTAAGCGAAAAAAATTTAAACGGAACGTTTAGAACAGGTGCTCCTGGCGCAATTCACAAAACCCTGAAATGACTTACGAATAAAAGCTTAGCAAAATTCCAAATCGCACTTCCTCCACTATAAAACATTTCAACCCTAGCTTTTTTAATATCGGATCCATGAAATACGTCCCTCATTCCCCTTATAATTTCACGAATGCGTTCTTTCGCCCAATAAAAATGTAAAATATTACAAATGTAACCGTCATTCAAGTTTTATTTCGCGTAAGATATAACTCGAGTGCAAATTTAGAGATATATATTATTTTTACGCCAGCAATTTTACGAAATTATCCCTATATTTTTTTGGCGAATTTCTTGAGGACATTCCGATGTGTTTTATTAGATGTAATTTCGTTGTTTATCTGTTTTGTGAATATTGAGGTGCTTTCCCGCAAGACTTTCCTTCAAATATTTAAGGTACAGATATTTATTCTCGTCATCATCTCTCAAATAAAAAATCGGGAGTGGTCTCCCCTTGACTTTCTCGTATACCGGAAACGACTCGAAAGTTGATAGAAACCTTATATTTTGATGTCATACATGAATGTAAAATTTTCGGTCACCCATCCGAGTACCGACCGCGCACTTGGTTGCTTAACTTCCGTGATCGACGACTCAAAAGTTGATGGAAACCTTATATTTTGATGTCATACATGCATGTTAAATTTGGTTGCAATAAGTTGAAGCGTACTCGAGTTATCGTGCCAACGCACCGACACACAGACACACACACAGACATAATTCCAAAAACGGTATTTTTGTACGCAGGGAGGCCCAAAACGTGTAAGTCTGTCAAAATCTCGAGGTCGCATTGTTTGACGATTACAAGACTTCCTCTATACTACGTATACGAGAAAGTAAAATTTACTACATGCCAATATAAAACATACTCAGTAGTGGCTCGTCCGCGTTTGTGAGATAAAAACAATATACTAGGTACTCCAAAACATTGCAACCTTTTTTAATAGTTGTCTACTTTATACAAAAAAAATAAAAACCTTTTGTCTCGTTACGGTTAGTGCCAAAGTTTCTTTTATACTAGGTAACTTTGTCCCATTTCTTTGATCATAGAATATTGTTTTATAAGGTCAGCATTACAAGAAGAAAAACGCTTAAAGGTCATAGTACACTTATCAGTTAGGAAAGGGAACGCCTCTTTTTTACCATGAACGCTACGGAACAGCGGCTACGAAACGGCTACAGAACGCAGCGCATTGCCTCTTTTCAACCGACTTCAAAAAGGAGGAGGTTATCAATTCGACTGTATGTTTTTTGTTTTTTTTTTTAATGTTTGTTACCTTATAACTCTTTACTGGGTGTACCGATTTTGAAGATTCTTTCGACCTTTGGAAGCAGGTGCTTGTCATTTGGTCCCATTGAAATTTCATCGACATCTGACGAGTAGTTTTATAATTATCCCTAATAATGCTTATTTAATTGACATCGATGATATCGTAATCTTATCACTTGTGTGTTTAAAAGATATCGGGATCGTTTCCTGAAAATTTACATACTTAAAACACTAAAAAGCAAAAAATAAAATTATTTTTAAATAAAAAAAAACCGCCTTCAAAACTAAAAACGAAGAAATAAAAATTCTGTTTATAAAAATCTCAATGTTTTTTTGAGGTCGGTGCCAACCTCAATATTTGGATTAAACGTTGTTACTTGTATTTGGGACCGACCTCAAAAAAACATTTAGATTTTTATAAACAGAATTTTTATTTCTTCGTTTTTAGTTTTGAAGGCGGTTTTTTTTTTCATAGTAAAAAGAGCCGACAAGGTTTTGAGCTGATAAATGTGTGTGTAACCTTTCATAGGTGCCATGTCATATCAACGCCAGCGCTTTTAAAGTAATAGTTGCCTATACGAAAATACCAAAGTGTTACTCTACATTTGATGCTGACCGTACCATGTCAAATGTGCGGCTTTATCTCGAAAATTACGAACTACCCGAACATCCTTTGAATATATGAAAGACATAAAGGAAACGGAAAAGACATAATGAGGAAAGCTTTTTAATGTTTCATCAAATATGCACGCTTTATATTAAATATCATTCAATTGAAGTTAATAATACATACAATCACACTCGTAATCCTGAAAGATTGAATGACTTTAGGCAACATTTGGTTACACAAAAAGCATGGGCTATGAAGTTCCTAAAAATAGGGACAGGTTTCCAGCCTGTCGTCTACATAAAAAGGGGCATCAAACTCAAAAAGAAACTAAGACTTCAGTATACTAATAAACAAAAGTCGACAATTAGTACAGATGCACTTAGAATAGAATAGAATAAAATAAAACTTTATTGCACATCTACAGAACATAAAAGATCACATACAACAAAAAATTGTTAACAATTAAATGTACAATGGGCGGCCTTATCGCTAAGAGCGCAACTCTTAGCGATAAGGCCACCTATATCACTTCCAGGCAACCTTAGGATGGACAGGATTTGATAGAATAACAATAGAGGGAAGATAGCGATGCAGCAACTCATCATAACTAACAAAATATACTGAAAAACGATAAAGATACTTACATACTTACACTACTATACATATACCTACATATTATTATATACATAAAACTTCATGAATACATACATATAAACCTACATACATAAATAATATAAACTTATTATAGAATGAATCTCAAGAATCAACACGAAGAAGAATCAACCACTTACTGCTTGATAGAAAGAGACGAACGATTCTCAAGACATGGTTGATTTCTGAGTGTCATTCTGTAATACAGGTCTAAGTCATCTTAGCAGTAAAATAAATATTATTTAATCAAACGTGCACTTACGACGAAAAGAGAAAAGTGATATCGATAACAATATATGAGATATGAAAAAATCATTGTCATAACAGCCGCTTGAACCACTTAAACAAAGATTAAAGCTTAAAATAGAAATCCAGGGAAGGTCAAACCTCGAGTTAAGCTATATGATTGTACAACCCCGACACGGCAAGCTCCTTGGGGATTTACTGGCTTGGCACTCAACCATTAAGTATATCTGAGTTGCTTTTTATATTTAGCGAATGTCGACTGCAAAAACTAGCAGTTGGGTAGGAAGTTTCTTGTGTATCACGGAAGTTTTTGTACGGCAATAGTTACTTGGACGTATGTTTGTATCTTGACGGAAAAGTTCTTGACCATTGCCTCACCTGATGCTGTTGAAGTTGAATGAAAATCATCTTCCTGCTGATTCCTAAACTACATAGTGAATAGCTACTTTATCAATTATCGAAACACGAATAGGTAATACTGTTACCACTATGATCATTTTTATTAATTGAAGCTCTCACTATTGCAAAATCAAAAAGATCTTGAGCTCCACCAGTTTGTCTATGGGCGGAAGTGTTGATTGTGATAGTTTATTGTATTGTATTATATGTCTTATGTAGCTATTTATTTGTTTATTCGATAATATAGTACCTAATGTTAATGTTGACACAAATGTAGTATTTTTTTTATTAGCAATGATTGAGTATAGTATTATATTGAGTAGTGTTATGTAGAATTTTCCTATTTATTATGACGTTTTCGTTTCTCAAGATTGAGGCTGAAAATCAGTGATTTGCTCTCGGGCCAATACCTACGCTCAACTTCAACCTATTTGTGAAGCTGCAGCACACACACATACCTCTCACATTGAGGTTAACAATTAAATTATGTAATAGTTTTGTGGTTAGTGAGATAATTTAAGATGTGTGTATTGTGCATAAGTGCATTTTATTGTTGTGTATTTATACATGTGTGTGTGTTCTGATAATCAAATAAACGATTTATTTATCTATCTATCATGGTAAAAGACTTGATAAGATGGTGGTAGAGGACTTGAAACAAACTTACAACAAACCAACCAGATTGCAAATGTATACTCCCACGGGAACCGATCCCAGGACCTCTGGATCAAACGGCCAGTGAACACTAGAGCACGAATAAGAACTTTCCAGTAAAGGTAGAAAATAACTCGACAAAACTGCGCAGAATTCTTTCACAGCTAGCTCAATTATAAACTTGTTACTTATTTTCGTAAGTTCCTAAGTGCTTTAGGATTAAGCACATAAACTTGAAACTCCTTGCGAAAGAGTTCCAGCGACAAATCCAACACTGGATGATTTTTAATGAAATGCTAAACTAAAAATTACGAGCGTACTATCTTTTACTTTGTTAAGCCGTCGTTAAAACTTTTCGCTTTTTCTCGCTTAAGCAAACTTTTTCCAGCCATCTCCATTAATCGCACCATCCGCGGTTTTCCTTGGAATATTCGCTTGAAATCCCCCAAGTCTTAGCAAAAACAAGAGCATCATCTTTAAGCGCCTCTTTTGCTGCTTTCCGCTTATCGGAGAATACAACAAATTCTTTCTTTGGTATTAGTTTTACATTTTGTAGAGATCTTTTTTCTTTGGCCATCACATTTACTACTAGTGATGTGCTATCTTCGACTAGCTGCGTCTTCATAAAATGAAGTCATATTTCCTCAGACGTTATTGCAATATTATCTTACAACCATAATGTCCCATAGTTTGTCTTCTGAAGTTTTACGACACATCGCATAATTTGTCTATAAGTTTGGAACAAAATTTTTGATAAAAACTGTTTTACAAATATGAATTTACTGTAGCAACTCGCAATAATAACAAAAATACACACTATCAGAATATTAATCCCAAAGATTAAGCAGAGCTTTAGGTTGAATTTCTTCTTTCTTCTTCTAATGTCTCTTCAATCCTGAAGGTTGGCCGTCAGCTTCTAAGTCGAAATCGAAACAGTTGTCCAACGGAGGCAATGCCGGTCCACCCTCTAATGTTTCGCAGCCGCCATTTTCGCCGTTTCCCAGCGCGTGTCTTTTAGGTTAAATTTGGTTGAACATAAAGGCAGTATAGCATGTAGTACATCAAACAAATGTAACATTCCTAAAACTTATTTCGCAGTCCAGGCAGTAATAATAAAATTACCAAGTATCTAATCATCATAGACCGTGGACGCTGATGTGGTTTCCATCCATGAAATTTTCTCTTATATCTCACGAGAAATGAACAAAAGATAATACAAGTTGGAAAGCAAAAAATATAACCCCATCAGTATTCAAAACTATTCTTTGCCTGAAACAAAATTCACGTACTTGTAGTAGAAGGCGGTCAAACGTAAATTACTTTCTGTACATATTTCGCGTACAACATCTTCTTTAACATTATAAATGTGTACGTTGCAAGTTTCACAGCATATTTCTTTTTCTTATTGTTTGAATTCTGATACCCTTTTGTTCATATCTGGTTTGTGGATTCACTCTACGTTTTTATTCTTGGAAATGCCTTTGAATGTTTGTCAATACTTTCTCTATTTGCTTTCTTTAATTGGCACTTTTCTTTTATGATATCGTTGGTGAATTGAAATACTCTTTTTCATCCCATAGGTGTCGTGAAAGTCGACCAATGACAGGGTTTGGTTGCTAACCGACCGCTGTTAATTTTAGTTATTTAATATTGCTGCGCAAGCAAACTTCAGAAAGCTTAATAAAAGAGACTCTGAGCCACGAGCAGACCATCACAGCAGGGAGTCACTCGTGGTGTCAGTAAACCACACACAACTTCAAACCCAAGGAGGGTCGGTGTCAGATACACACGGACATAACAATATGACACAACCTATAGCAGTGCGTTGACATATAGCACCGACTAAAAATAAATTGGTAACCGAGTAGAAGAGGTATTGTTTAGGTAAAAGTATTCCAAACCTTATAACTCCTGACTATCATTATTGTTGTGTACTTACCTGTAACAAAAGAACAATTTTATTAGTAAAAATCCCCTCTGTCTTATGAAGAAAAGGCCTCACTTAATATACACACACAAAAGAACGTATTGAGCAATAGATATAAAGTCATTAAAGAGGTAATTCAATTTCAAGAGGTAATTCAATTTGCGTCGCAAGCAAAATGCTTAGTACCGATATAAGCAAATGTTCATGACACATTTGATATCATCATGTCTCAATTCACTCACAGTTAAGTTACGGCGTCGGAAACGGGTCTATGGGAAAATGTATACAACGACTCCATTCATACTGTGGGACTTGGCTCACTTAATGGGTTCAACCACCACGCCATGTAACGATTTGGATCGCGCTTCTCGCGGAAGTTGTCTGATAAAATTAATTAATATCACACAATTAGGTTCATTATAGGCTGACAAGGAAACATCACAATTCGCTGGGCTTAGATTATTAGATTAGTTAGGGATGTATTGTGACAATTGCCGCGCAAATATCTCACAAAGTGACTTACTTTACTGGAAGCTAGCGCCCTACATTATAGTTTATTTCAATAACATTCTTACGATTGGTACTGTTATTGTATTTATTTGAACAAAGAAAATTATTTTGAAATAAAAAACCGCCTTCAAAACTAAAAACGAAGAAATAAAAATTCTGTTTATAAAAATCCAAATGTTTTTTTGACAACGTTTATTCCAAATATTGAAGTTTGCACCGACCTCGAAAAAACGTTTAGATTTTTATAAAAATATATTTTAATTTCTCCGTTTTTAGTTTAAAAGGCGGTTTTTTATTCAAGAATAATTTTATTGGATGCTTTTAAATAGTGTTTTATGTATATAAATTTTTAGAAAACTATCTCGAGCTCTTTTAGACACACAAGTGATAAGATTACGATATCATCGATGTCAATTAAAAAGGCATTATAAGGGATAAATCAAAAACTACTCGCCAGATATCTATTATAATTTAAATGAGACCAAATGACAAGCACCAGCTTCCAAAATTCGAAAGAATCTTCAAAATCGGTACACCCAGTACAGAATTATGAGGTAACAAACATAAAAAAAAACAACTAGTCGAATTGTTATCCTCCTCCTTTTTGAAATCGGTTGAAAATTATAGAAGATCTTGTCTTCAAAATACAACAGGCTATATGGTCTAGAACAGCAGTTAGGAGAAAATTAACGTCAATTAATTTTGTGAAAGGGAAATACAATGTCCAAAGATTGCGAGACATGTACCATCTACTTTACTCATGTATCTAAATTGAGATGGTATCTATTAAAGTAGAAATTCATAAAATTGAAGAGTATGCTTATTTTGACATCAAAACTTATCCCACCTATTTTTCATCAAATACTCGTACCTATTCTAAGTTCTAAAACCTAGTTTATAAGTAACTTTTCCTTTCATTTGATTGGACCGATTTCTAAGACTGAAATAAAAATTATTTCATTAATCGGATCAGAACAGAGATTTGCTTCACACAAAAATACTCTTTCAAAAAGGGCTGTCTAAAAAGATGAAGTAATTAATGCTAAAGAAATCAGTTATATTAATAAAATTTATATAATTTATTAACAAGTCTACAGAATAGATTTCTGACATTTTCACGGTATCAATGGTGGTAGTAACGAAAATACCCACGCAGCAACCGAACCAAACAAAGCCAAGCCCGCAAGAATATTTTGGCGGTAAACATTTCTCGCAAAACCAATTCTCTCTGAGAAATTTCTAGGAGTAAAAATTTTCGGTGTACTTTTTTCAAACTTCACTCCATTCTCTTTGATTGTCATTCTTCTAGAGAGACCGCTAGATTAGATTTTACTTATTTATAGAAAGTACCCAGTTTGCTCCAGAGAATTCGAGAAAATCCAAATGTCGAGAAGCACGGTGCAAGCATAGAGATATCTTGTTTTAGATTGGGCGTAATGTAATATTAACGCGTGTCGTTTTAATTTGTATTCAAAACGTTGTTCTAATTCTCGAGACGAATTCCTTTCGTAAAACAGCACCTTGCGAATAATAAATGAAGTTAATCTTTGTATTTTGAGTTTATAACTAAGGACTCCAGGGCTGTTCATAGAACTATACCTGGATGACTTAATAATTAATCATTTTCAACAAGAAAAGCATTTACTTCGTAAAGCTTTGCTGTCGCGGTTTGTCTTTGATACTGAAATGCTATTAAAAATATAATTAGTTTACGTCAAGGCAGCTTATTACTCTTTCAAGAGTGCAAACAACGCTTTTCTAATTTCAGATAAGCAAAGTGATTATAACTTATCTCATAATGTAACATCCGACGCTACAAAACACATTATCGCTCAAAACATTACCATGACTTCCCTACTCGTTATCGCTGGAGATATTTAGCGAAGATTTCTCAGAAAGTCACGTAGTTCATACAGCTAAAGCACGGTGCAAGCACAGTCGTATGCATTAACATGTCGCAAAGAGATTTCCCTAAAGGTTCTCCTGACACTATACTAGACAATGTCTCTCTGTAAGGAATGGGAGAATTACTGAAATGTTTTCAGCTCATTCCGTCGCCGGCATGGAGTAAAACAGAATTTATTGCCTTTGCAATAAAGACTTCTTTCCATCAGACGGACAAAGATCCATCTCTTTAAGATAGTACCTAGTTTGCGATTTGTCACTATATTGAAATAGCGTCTGTCGTTTTAATGTTGGAAACTAGTGAGTTTTATATCAGGACCGTTCACTCACACGGCTTACGTAATGAAATTAAATACGAATGAAATAGCTATTACTTATCTCAATTAAGACCTCTTCATAGTACACGTGGAAATGTATATCAGCCTATTGTGTTCTGTTCCCAGAAAATGCAATTAAGTTATTTATCATGGAAATTGAAAAGTGCGAGAAGCTATAAAATTGTTGACCTTTGTTTAACTATGTTATTAGTGACGAATAAAGTAAATATTAAAAATATTTTTCAAACGCTAGACGCTGCAAACTACAAAGTGTCAAAAATTATTAAACTTAAAACATTTCTTCTTATTCTAATTAACAATTAAAAATATAAATTATGAAAATAAAATAAAATTCCAGTTGACAATACAAACACTACAAAGAATATTTCAAAAATATGTCTATCGGAATGTGAAAAGGTACAAGTAGAAGCATTGAATGAAACCATGTATCACCAGAGGCTACAGCCATCATATGCGGAAGGGATCTTTACAAACATTAATCTTACTCATTTTGATGCAATACAATATAACTGTTACATTGGTGTGAACACGCTCGTATTATTAAACGTTGCGGTAGGAGTACCACAAGGGTGTGTTCTAGGGGCAAATATATTAAAGTTGTACAAAGTTAGCTGGCACTATCATAGATTGGAGGGTCGGTTCAATTATTTTATAGGTCAATACGGATTTATGAGCTCGTGAATCCAGTAAGGGTTAAGATAATTTGAAAATCGATATTTTAGTACTGAAACATTGATGTATTCGAGATGCATGACGTAGGTTTTTCGCGTATCAGACTAGAATGAGGTTGCTGGTTTAAGTAACTGATTTTTTTTTCTTTTTGTCTTGGATAGAAAATTTGTTTACATTACATAATATATTTGTCTAAGCTACGGAGATGAATATGTTATTCAACGCTTATCATATGTTTAAGAGTTGCAAATTTCTAGCTAAGCCGAGAGTGTATAAGGTTAATTGTTGTCAATAAAAGTTTAGTTATTTGACTATTACAAGCTTTAATTTAGTTTTACCTGTCCCTATGTTTGTCATCAAATCTTGCAAATTAAATTAGATCCACTTCCCGGTTACTAATTGAGCTGAAATTTTGCATACGTGTGTAAATCGCGTGACAATGCAATATTATGATGACATGGTTCTGATCTGATGATGGAGTTAGGAGGTGGCCGTTGGTACTTCACAACGAAACAACACAATCTCATCGAGTCTGGGCTCGTTTGTATCGTCTTGACGAGTAGATTGTCTTTCAATGGTAACCAGGGTCTGATGATAGAGGTGGAAGGTGGTCATAGGAACTCTGTAATGAAACGACGCAACCCCATCGACTTTCGGCTCGTTTGATTCGTCTTGACGAGAACTTTGTTTTAGATGATGGTTATCACAAGAACTAAAAGCTTTATTTTAACTTTTTTCTTGTGTTTCAAGTTGGTATATAAAATATTGAGTTATTACTTCTTTCTATGCTATACACTTGGCAAACAGGCAAACGGTCCGGCTGATAGTACGCAGTTACCATAGCATTTAGACGTTTCTAATACTGATGTGCCATTCTCGCGCTGCCATACCGAACCCTATCCCCTACTCTGCGGACCTTCTGATAACCTTACTCACCGACAAAAACACAACACAACGAGAATGAAGTGTTGTTCAACTTGTAAAGCGTGGTGGTACTACTTCAGTTCAGCACTCTGAAGTCTAATGGATAATCCATTGTATCCTACCCATACTCGTTTAGTGAAAACTTTGATTTGCATTCGCTTTGTACTCGTATATTGTTTTTGAAATTATTTGTAAGTTAATATGACACAACTCTCGATTACATATGATTAAACTCTCAAGGTTGTTTAATTTGTATATGCACATTTAATCGAATGTCAATCTACGAAAATCATAAGAAATATTTCCAAAAGTAATATCGGTATAGCAATAAGACATGTTATTAAATCTTTGATGTCTTGCAGACAGTACTTATTGCTCCCAATGAATTTATTGACATAGAAACATAAAGGAGCGGGCTATATTTAACATGTAATAAACATACCCTTTATCAGTGGAGAAATTCTAAGAAGAATTTCAAGGAATCAGGGAAAAAAGGATTTCAAATCTCCACGACTTTGTACACAAAATCTTTTTAATAAACCTTAAAAGAACCTTAAGAAAAATATCAAAGTAATTTATGATTATTTATACAAAATAAACGTAACCTTCCGGGAAATAAATAAATGTAGTTCGAAAGAAATCGCTTCAGCAAAACTGCTACCAACCAGAAACGTCCTTACCGAGTAGCATCAGATATTTTCCAAATACATTTAGACCCAAATATTTCGTGAGAACCTTACATTTTCGGTTATGACATATATATGTTTTGCTATCTCGGAGCGCATTAATCTTATAGCACCGAAGACACACTAGCTGTTTCTGCTGTTCAGATTAAAATGTGTTTCATTTTATCCTTTAGAAGACGTTTCTTTGTCTTTTGACTTTCTACATCGTTGTTAGGTATAATGTAAGGATTGTGTATTCATCTACATAATTATTTTTATTTTGGTAGATTGTAGTGACAAAAGATCTAAAAATTTTACTCAACAAAAATATCACTCAAAAATCTTGGTAAATATTTTTTTTTTTAAATTTAAATTTTCTTTTCTTTCTAAGTTTATACCTACTAAATGCGATTGTTTGTAAATAATGTGCTTTATATTTAAAATCAACACCATCAAATACTTAATTGAAGCGGACTTTGATAATATGTACATCTAAAATTTTTACAGAGGGTACCATTAGTAGGTTAAGAATGCTTGTTTGCAAGATTATGCTGTAAAAAAAGAGTTAAGCAAGTATATGTGTATAACTATCTTTAAATCGCAAACTTAACCTACAATTTATTTCTTCTGAAACACAAACGAGGTTTTCGTCTAAATTTAGTATGTTGTTATCATTATTAGTTGGGCTTTGTGTTGATATCTTTATATGGGGAAATTTTTATTATGCCTAATTTTGCCATTTGGATGCGAACCATATTTCTAGTGGGTGGATCCCTTTCTCTGAGCGTAAAATATGTTCTGAAAGGATTTCTACCTTTAGTAAAGCATTAATTCTCAACCATTTTTTCCGTATTAGAAAGGTTTCCTATATAGGGTCCGATATAGATGGTCAACGACTTTTAATGTAGGCACCTGGCATAACACGACTTGTGTAAATCATCACTACGTGTGTGGTGATTGGGTGACTTTGTGTGTAGGTTCAGAGTTTTTTTCTCTTTGCTCATAAAGAACATACATAGTTCACTTAAAATGAGCATAAGATAATTAATTATTACTAGTCGGCACATCACAGCCATTTCAAAACATTTTTTTTATAACATCCTTTATAATTCGACCCACTGCTGGGACACAAGGCCTCTCCTCGTCAGCGGAGGAGGTTTCGGCAGTAGTCCACCACGCTTGCCAGTGCGGATTGGTGGACGGAGTATAAGGTGATCAATACCCCTTTGCCGGTTATTAGTCGCCTTCTATGACACCCATTGAAGGATATAGGGTGATGCTATACTACTTTGCCGGCATCCCATGGCTACAGTTAATACTTAGCTGTATGTAAATTATTTACCACCTAAATAGTATTAACCTCATTAAGAAAATAATAACGCTTCAGTTACAAACGAAACACAATTTAATTCGAAGATGCTGTCTTTGCTGAAACCACCAATTAATTAGTAAAAGATTTTCCTGACAATAAGTGGCAGAATCGAAATACTTAACAGAGCTTTGTACGTTTTCGTTGTAAATAATTAATGTCACATTCAAAGTTAACAATGTAACTAAGTCAAATTTATTGACGTTACTGACAGTATCGAAGGCGATTCTAAAAAAGTGATCAGTTGTATCCACTTTTTACTGCACAGCTTGCTTTTATGTAACGACAGCTTTTGCCCGCGACTTCGTCCGCGTAGAAAAGATACTTCGGGCAGCATTTAAATGTTTTTATTAGTTCTTCTAACCCAAGCGCCATATACCTATTTTCATGGATTTTACTTTAAAAATGAGGTATTTTCATACAAACTTCCATCCCTTATTTTACCCCCTTAGAGATAAAATTTTCAAAAATCCTTAATACCTACCTCTTACTTAATTTCTAACTGAAAGGCCATACACCAATTTTTATGGATTTTACTTTAAAAATGACGGATTTCCATACAAACTTTGAACCCCCTTTCACCACCTTAGAGGGTGAATTTCCAAAAATCCTTTCTTAGTGCACTCCTGGACCTCTTTAGGAATCTACGTACCAAATTTGGAATCTCTAGACCCAGCAGTTTGGGCTGTGCGTTGATATGTTAGTCAGTCAGGCAGTACTCATTTTTATAATAATATATATATATATTATGCATAATTCAGTCTGCCTATAATCCAGTGATCCTTCCACAGTTATAACAGGTTTCTGGTTATATAAACTACAACATAACAAAATACCAGTAATTTCACTTTAAATATATCTTCCGAGATCCAATTTCCTATTCAAACGTCTAATATATACGCAGGAAAGGCTCACATTGACGACCCTAGATCATAATTACTAGAGTGATTATCACCATATCTGCGACTGAAACACGTTCAAAGGAGACTAGACGTCTTCATTAAACGTGATTAATTACCGAACAGACTCCGTTGACAATTGACCTAATTTCTGATGAAATAAACACAGACTTACTAGCCTTTGATGGTGAAAGTTAAATTGATTAAATAAATTATTAATATGTAGCGATAAGGCGTAAAATGTTTTTACCTGAATCGGTTTTTAAAGCAGCAATTTTATTTAATACTATTCCTAAAATAGTTTCAGGTAATCAAGTTATGATATGTCAATTCCATTTTAAAACGAAAACGAAACGAAAATTCCATTTTTAAATTTAATACAACAGACTGATTTATGGACAATTTTGGCAATTAGAAGCAATTGAATAAATCTACATTTAAACCTACGATTACTTATAAACTAAAATTTATTGGTTACTCGGTGAAGATTAAATTAATATAGTAAATGCGATTTAACTTAATTTGTCTAAAGTTAGTAAACGCAAGCAATGAGGCTATTCATAAGCTTTGGTTAAATATATACCTAGTAAGTTGGCGTTAAGTCCGCCATTTATGAGTGCAATAAGGGTTTTATAAGTAAACTTAATTAAATCCAATAAAATTTAACTCTGATTGAACGCTTAAGATCCATAATAAACTTGAGGGTATTGAATACAAAATTATGAATAAGGACCCAGTCATCGTAATGGAAAACTTTGAACAGTTTTATTAAAGCACCTTAATATTCAAAGTTAAGTTAATTACAAGCATCAAACACTTGACGAATTTCATGTAAATTTAGCATTAAAAGGATATTTTTAATTAATACGTTCGGTATATGAACTAGTATGCTAATGAAGTTTGTTTTGCACAAATTAGTTTCACTAATAATTTTTGATCGTTCACAGGCATATGATTTAATTACATTCCACCTAGTTTAAAATTAATAAATTGATAATTATTTTAGATCCTATACGTGTTAATACAACGCTGCACTTAATACACATTGACTTTAAAATCAGCACATGTAAGAAATTTATACAAGGGTTTCACAAGAAACTTTTTAGTCCACTTCGCAAAGTTTCGCAGCTAGGACGGAATACGTTTTGTTGAAGTTTTGACGTTAAAAAGAAAGCACTGCTTTTATGTCTCAATAGGAGGAACATGGAAAGTTTGCTGCCGAGTTTATTTAAGGGGGAAGTTCAAAATTAACCTGTTAGGTAGAGGCTACTTCGGCTCAGTTGAAATCTACATTTTCACTGCTACAATAGCCTTGTATTTAAATTACTCGCTGAAAAGCGATTCGTAATTGTTGACTTGTATGACGAGTGATATTTGATGGATCGTCTCATTGGAGATTCGTTAAAAATATTTACTCTGTAGCCGTGTGCTTAGCGACTCTGATATATATTTGTTTGTTCTTTGTTATTCTGTTAGCGATTCATCAATTTATTATCTGACCTACATTCCCTTGTTATTATATGGAGCGTAAAGACAGGTATATAAAATATTGCGTACAATGTGCGACACATCAAATGTAGCAACTGTAACGTAAATGCGTGCTTTATGCCGACGCCGGATTTTATTACGTGAGGTATTTGTCATGTAATTACAATCATTCATTTCTCTCCGGTATACAAAAGTGCTTCATTCGTTTGAAATAGTTTTGAAATATTTATAACAAAAACAAACATACCGATTGACGGTAGCTTGCAATACCCACGAGTCACACGTAACCGCATTCTACCCTGTGGATCCCTGATACCCTTATTCTCTGACAGAAACACAAAATTACGAAAATGTAGAGTTATTGCTGTCTTCTGTAAGGTGAAGGTTATATTCAGTCAATGCATAATAATTTATTGTTGATGTGGACATAATACTCAAACTACTGAACTAATTTTTACTTTCTCGTATACGTAGTTTATAGGAAGTCTTGTAATAAAAAACTGTTTTTGGAACTATGTCTGTGTGTGTGTCTGTGCATTAGCACGATAACTCGAGTATGCTTTACCTTATTGCAACCAAATTAAACATGCGTGTATGACATTAAAATATAAAGTTTCTATCAAATTTTGAGTCCTCGATCACGAAAGTTAAGCAACCAAGTGCGCGGTCGGTACTCGGATGGGTGACCAAAATTTAACATGCATGTATGACATCAAAATATAAGATTTCTATCGACTTTTGAATCGATTCCGGTGTACGAGAAAGTCAAGGGGATATCACTTCCGATTTTTTCTATCGTTAATGTTTCATACAACATTTGCATTCGACTAGTTTCAGTATTCCAAAGTTAGTGCACTCATGAAATACTTAGTAACGTACCAAACTGCTACTTTAACATAGAAGCTCAAGCAAGTGAGGGTTAATAAAAAATTAAAATCGCACTTTTGTTTCGAATAAAAACACGCGCACGTTCTATAACCAGTGGGATATATTTAAACACCTTTTAACGTATGAAAAAGTAACTATTTTAAACACATATAAAATCTTAAAACCATTCCGGAGCCAGCTCAACTTGAGGTATAAAAACTAGTTGAAGCATTTGTTACCGCGAGTGAGAGAATGCAGAATTTCCACTAGAATAACAGTTTTACTTAAACAAGAGCAAAAGTCTGAATCCTCGAACTTTGAATTAGGGTTGCCAAGTACCGAGTTGATATCGATGCGCTGAAAGTTTTCAGAATATCGAATAGGTTATGACGACTTATAATATCTCGGAAAAGGACTACATACGATTTACATTTTATTCGATATTATCAGAAAATATTTTATGCCGCACCTGACAAAGGTGGCAATCCAGGAAGTCAAAATCCAACTTTGTGCTCAAGGGTTGACATATAATTTTGTATTTACCTTGGGCGGTAAACAATAATCGCTGTCACCTTCAGCTTGGACGTCAAATACCTCCAATCTGAGACATATATATTGTACGTAACCTCGAAAATATTAGTAATTATTTTTTAGAATATTTATCCCAAAACTCAAATTGTCATACCTACTTAAACAATTGTTGAAAGTATTAGAACTATTAAGAGGTGGAGGATAACCTGAGATACAAGTCTTATCTAGTTTAGGTATCACCCCATCATAATTATTAGTTGATTAAAATTCTGTGTTTTTAGCATAGGTAATACATTATAAGTAATGATTATGGTGAGAAATAAAGGATTTAAAATTTGTTTTACCGCCCTAGTTTATAAATGTCGTATTTCAATGATGAAATTCCCGAGAGCAGAAAAGTGTTAACGGATATTTTCAGTTAGAAATATTTATTAACTTCTCTTTTTTAAATTCAATTTTCTTTCGTTAACAAAAATAATGTTGACACTGCAACTAGCTTATACACTTTAAGAACGAAAGAAGAACTTAGATTAGTAATTTTTCTCAAGGTTTCATCTGCTTATTCATGACGTATGAACACGAAAATAAAAAGATAACAATGGTCATCATTCTGACTGAAAATTTTTCTAAAGTCCTGTCAACAAATAACTTACTGCTAACCAATTTATTTAGATTCTGATTATTTGCATATTCATGCAAACGAAGACGATTTTCTGTGGTCGCACACCGTTTTGCAATACTACATGATAATTTAAAGAAAAATTTGAAAGCTTTTTCTGTAGTATCGATAGCTCAGCATCACTAAACAAAATGTTCAATGTTGAGCCAATCCTTCTTGAAGATAACTCTTTGAATTTTTAAACTGCCACGATCCAGTCGCAGTTGAAGCATGATACTTGTTTCTGTGTAAATAATTCGTAAATCCGAATTCAATCGGTTCGATTCAAAAGTTTGGGTAATCGTGTTTGATTTGATCGATACGTTGCGTACGTTGCTAAGTGTTAATTGGAGGATTCTCGTTGTTTAAGATTTAACTGTTAAGTACTTTACTTGTGAGTGATTTCTGTGAAAGGGAAGCCATGTACTCGCTTTTAAAATAAACTGTCTCGATTGCTTTTATTGGTGTTAATTGTGTCAGAAGAGGAAATGAGCCCAATTTAACACGAACGTTTATTTTTTTTTTAAATGTAAGATTTTGCATAGATACTTATGATTTACTTTGCGCTCAATTTCCTCATTACATATTTGTAAGCGTTGGTGGCGTAGTGCGTAAGAGCGTCGTCTCCTACCCGGGAGGCACTGGTTCGATCCCCGCCACGTACCAATGTGTTTTAAAATTTTGAATTCATATGTACGTTTAATCGACGCTTTTACGGTGAAGGAAAACATCGTGAGGAAACCTGTACACACCTATGAAGAAATTCTTAGGTTGTGTGTGAAGTCGACCTACCCGCACTTGGCCAGCGTGGTTGACTAAGGCCTAATCGCCCCTAATGTGGGGTAGGTTCGAGCTCCTCGGTGGGGACATTATATGAGTTGCTGATGATATTTATAACAACCAGTTTCTTCTTTAAGATTTTATTAATTATTATTTTGATCAGTTTCTGGTCTTGAAATCACAGCTTCCATGCACAAGCAGTTAGAATAGTGTAAATATTAAAATGGGACAATTGTAGTACCTACTTTAGAAGTAACTTATAGATTGAACAAGACCCTTATAACGCCGCCTACGGTAAATAAATTATTTGAGTTTCAATATTTTGTGTAGAGTGCTCGAGCATGCAATAAAATATGTGCGAAAGGTATGAAAATCCAATACGCTAAATTGGTAATTTTTTATTGATTGTAGCAACAATATTATTCAGATCAATTTTTACATTGAATTTCTTGTTTTGTTTTTGATTGAGATTTAAACTCACTTCTTCGTCGATCGCTTTTATTAATAAAATGTTATACAATGTTCTCAGATACGAGCGAAGTAGTGTATTGAGAATTTTAAAGAGACTAAAGACAACATTATCTGGGTCGGGCGTGGCATAGATCACAAGTTGTATCGTCCCTCGCTTATACATTGATTTTGGTTTGATTCAGAGAAAAAATGATTAAGTGAGCGTTGATGGACATTAAAAAAAATTAAAAAAGTACTTCTGAAGACCCAAACATTGCTCGGGATCTTTTCTGTCATTTATTCACAAGAAATTATGTTTTGAAATCATTACGAAATTGTAAGCGATGGAGTTTCTTTCGCCGTCTCACAATATAATAATTATTTAAGGAAAATTATTTTGTACAAAAACGGTGACAGGGTTTTTGAAGATTTAAAAGTACTTAGCAAAGTTCATTAAAGAAAGGATTTTTTATCATATGATCCTCGTAGTAGATTAGAGTATGAATCATCAACGAGAAATAATAAGTTAAGTTTTAATCGATGTCTTATCCCCATGGAATTAAACTGCTTATACCTATTGCAAAATTGTTATACGCAAATTTTCATATAAATGAATATATTTCAATATATTACAGATTTAAAGTTAGGCGCAACAAAAAACAGTTGCGTGACGAGACTTATGAAGCTTTGATCGATGTTGTATTAATTCTGATCCTATTACACAGATTAACTCAGCTTTATATTCAGATGAAAAATATTTTATGAATAATTTAATTTTTGCGTATACAAACGCGTAAATATTTTTAATACTAGAAAAAATGCACTAAAAAAAACGACTTGCAGGCGGGAATCGAACCCGCACTATCCGCAATCCGGGCGGTTGCGTTGACCATTACGCCATTGAGACACTGCTTTCGCTGTCGAAATTTATCAGCGCTTGGTGCTTATGTTTTTCTGGTAAACATTGTTTCATCAAATCTTTGAAATTTCACTTCTATGACCCGAACGAAATATTTTTGCAAATATTTGACGCCCAGTTAAGATGAAATTACCTTACATTATGGAATAATTTTATTTTTGCGTTTACAAACGCTTATATTTTAATACTAGAAAGAATGCACTGAAAAATCTTTTTTCTTTTCAGTGAATTTTTTCTAGTATTAAAAATATTTTATGTCTTACGCGCGACACACAAGGTGTTAAGTAGAGTCTTTAAATATAGAAGAATGAAGATACGCCAGTATATTTCCAAGGCAAGCGATTCTTGAAGTAGATGCCATAAGAAAGGTAGCACATAGCGCTATTTTGCATTCAAATGAGGGTTTGCTGTGTTATATTCATGCGGTGAGTAAAGTTCTCAAGGTGCTTTGTGAAAACGTTTTGTTGATTGCTGAGTGCATTGTATCTTATGCTACTGAAGTGTCCTCGTAATGGGTAACCTGGGAGCTGATGTTGCAAGTCTAAATTAAACTCTCTGACTATCATAATACGACTGGTCGTTTGTACGCTATTGGAAGTTCTAAGGAACTGCCTATCAAATGAGTCGTGTAGATTATATTTTGTGTTCATACTTTTTTAACCGACTACGCGAAGCCAAAAGGAAGGATTATGATTATTTTTAGCAGTCCTTTCACTCGAAATGAAGTGTCTGAACCCAAAATGCACAATCTATCGTTCATTCAGAGTGGGAGTGAAAGATGCCGAATGCCAATATCCAACACTGTTGGATAGGTTCATTAATGAATTCATTTAGCGTGTTTCATTTTGGGTTCAGACACTTCATTTCGAGTGAAATGTACCGAATGAAATGCGAAAATGAACCGTCTGATACCACCTTAATGTCTGTCTGTCCATCACCACAAAATAAACCGTAAGTGTTCATCGAGGTTCCATAGTGGGGTGGGGAGGAATAAGTTCCGATGCTCGTACAGAATACGTTGCCGTTGACAAACGATTAACAGTGACTAGGTCGGAGAGATCCTCCAGGAACATGTTTTTGATGAAATTTGTGCTTTTTATGAACGTTAATGTTGGTCCACACTTAGAACGATGTGTGGACGAATACCTTCAAGACATTGGAAATGACCAAAATTTGAAATGACCTGTTCGAAACCCAGATTTAAATCCCATGAAGCACATCTGAGACATGCTAAAAAGAAGGATAAATAATTCTCCCAACCCGACCCAAACACTCAACGAGCTCCGAAGTGCAGTGTTGGGTGCTTGGAACGGTCTCTGGCAAGTGGATGCACGTAACATCATCCAAAGCATGCCAGAATGATGCAGGCTGTTAAAAATACCCGATATTAAAGAAAATAAAAATTACAAAGAAATTGGAAAGACATTAAATTATGCAGTGTTAATTTTCGTGTCAATGAGTGATTTTGATTTAAAATTATTTTCTAAACTAAAACTTCATTAAAGACATTAAAAACCATATTTAAACATTAGGTAACACATAACATTCAACCCGTTTACATTAATTTAAGTAACTAAAATAATATTAAAAATGAACCACATCGAAAACTTTGCTTGGCCAAGTGAGTGTAGCAAGGATATTCTTTCTATCTGTCTATCTTTAAATCGGTTTGTAAATATTTCGGCTCAGTTTTCGCGCATTAACATTAAGCACAGTTACTTTTAATGTGAAGGCATCTTCAACGCCTAACACTAGACAATGGAAATAACAATAAACTTTTATAACTCTTGCATCGCTATTCTTATCTGCTCATCTCTTTCTTGTAATAGTGATGTCTGTTGACAATATACGTGTAGGGTTATTTAAATAAGAACAAAATTTTATGGGATTGACTTAAGTCGTCGTTATATCATGTGGCCCATCGTCATCTCTAAGTTGGTAGAGAAAGCTAAGACGCTGTAGATAATTAATCAATAGAATGGAATAGAATAGAATAATCTTTATTGTACACCTTAACAAAGAACAACAGTAAAACAATATTAATATTGTGATGTACAATGGGTGGTCTTATCGCTATATGAGCGATCTCTTCCAGACAACCTTTCGATGGACAGGAAAGATTAAAATTACTACAAGAAGCTGTTGGTGTGGCAAGACTGGCAAGTGAATAAATGAATATTAAAAATAATGAAAGCAAACTAAATACCTCTAATACCTAAGATTATACTAAATACACACATATATATACTTACATACAATACAATATAATACATAGTACATAGATACAATACAATATAGGTATATGGACATAATATATACATACAATATAATATAATATAAACAAGGAAAAAATAGTGTTTTTTCACTTTGTCAACAAAAGTATCACGTGATTGTGATTTTCTTACTATGGGCAATGCATTCCATAACAGTGCTGCTTGAACAGTGAAAGATTTAGCGTAAAATTTGGTGGAATGCATTGGGATAGCTAAGCGTAAGTTCTCCGACGATCTTAATGTTCGAGGATGAGTTAATCAATATGGCCTATGATGACGAATATCTATTATGTTCTCAATATGAAGTGATTGCCACTTGTCATAAGCCCGCAGAGATGAGTAGGGAACGTGAGAATAGACCCCCATCCTCGAGAGTTTATTCCTGCCGGAATGTCCAATCTATAAGGAAAGAATTTTAGTGGATGGGAAAAGCGCGAAAGATCGACGGTGTGTTAATCTTTATGTCTCTTCCGTCGCGCCTGTACGACGCGACTGAGTTACAGAGAAAGTAGCAGGAAAGCGTGTAGAGATGACGTTAATGTCTTCAGCGGTTTTATGTATCCCTTTGATGATTCTCTACAGTTTACCCATGAGGACAAGTCATACGGGATGAATGTTAGTGGATGGTTAGGGGGCTAATATCTCAAAAATCTTTACGTTGTGAGGTGGTCGAAGTTAAGTAAATCAGAGTGGTCGTGTGTTCTTGTGGTATCAGATCCCAAAGTCACGGTTTCGATTCCAAAATTCTTTTCTTCTATTCTTTTCTATTCTAATGTGCTTCAATAGTTAGTCTTATAGTACCAAATCTCTCCTGAGGGTCTGGATGGAGGTCGATTTAACTTTCATACATACATAAATATTCACTTTCACAATCCCAAAAGCAGAGATTTTAAAATAATCTCTACTATTACAAAGTTGTTGGCGGAAAGTTAACTGTATAAAAATTCTATCATTTATTTTAATAACAATTTTCGAGAATACATTCTAAATTCCAAACGTTATCCATCCCTAAAATAAATAAAACGATATCCGTTCGAAGCACATCACTAACACACGACCCGAAACGCAATCTCGTCCTTATATAAAATTTGCAAGCAGTATGAGAGAAGTTATGTTTTTTGTCTAAACCCTTCTAAAATATTGATGGAACAGGCACCCTCCGTCTTTAGCGATAAAAAAGATATACACAAGGTCGGGTAGGGTTAAAATCTTTCCAAAAAGTTATTGATAACGCTGGAGCTCGGCAATAAAACGGAGTTTCCAGGAAGGAGTGTTAAAAGACATTTATGAGGTTAACAATTTGGGGAATTCTGATTTTTGACAACTTGCGGATTTTAAGGTGATGTAACCAACTCCTGTGAAGGTTAGAAGCTCTACAGGAAGTTGTCGACGATTATGTTTACCTGGGGCAAATAGGCTAACTGTTCGTAAGAAGTCAATTGACGCATCCAATTGGGCTTGGCAGCGTTCGGGACGCTACGTGGCATATTCTTCGCCCATCTACTGCAGTGTCTCGAGACGAAAGTCTTTAATACGTGTGTGTTGCCAGTGATGACCTATCGAACCGAAACGTGACCGCTTACAATGAGCCTTATAAGAAGGTTTAAAATCACTCAAAGGGCAATGGAGAGGGCTGTGCTCGAAGTTTTTCTGCGTGATGATTGGAGATTCTTGGAGGAGGCCTAAACAGTGTTCTTTCGGCTGATATGACGACATAAGCTACCTACTATTTTCACTTTGTTTTTTTCATGAGATTATTAAGGTTTTGGATACTCTACGAGTACCCAAATAGAAAATACAACAACGAGACCAACGACGCTATTCTCGAAATAGAACAGAACAATTCGAGGGACACATTTCAAATAAACAACACCAAAGTACAATTGGACACGAAAATTGGATTTCTAATTAATTGCTTTGGCCAAGAAAAAAGCGAAATCAATTTTGTAAAAACGAATTCGAAATTAACTATTTCGATATTAATGGTCGCATACAATTACGAAATTAATTAACGTTCAAATTTAAATTCTGAGAAATGCCTTAATTAACGTGTAGCTGTGGATCAGATTTGTTTTAACCTCGCTGTAGAAATTTAATAATGCCTAAGAAAATCTTTTGTGGTTTTGAAAGACGAATTGTAAAATACTAGCTTTGGTTCGTGGTAATGTAATGTAGATTAAGGTATTTGTTACGACCAACTTATATACAACATGTAAACTAAATAACCAACACCCTGAATACAGGCGGCTTGGGATCGGCTTCCGAGTTGATTTCAATATTTTTTTTTGAAAAGAACGATTTCTTTTTGAAAAAAAAAAACAAAAAGTACCCAGAAAATGTTGTACAATATTTTCTGGGTACTTTTTTTTTGTTTTTGTTTTTTTTTAAAATCGTTTTTTTCAAAAAAAAAATATTGAAATCAACTCGGAAGCCGATCCCAAGCCACCTGTATTCAGGGTGTTGGTTATTTAGTTTACATGTTGTATATAATATGTATATACAATACCCTTTTATATTATACCATGTTTTTAAATCTCTATACTATGTTTTTTATTCATACTCTGTACATAATAATAAACCCTTGTCATAGTTCTCTTCATAAAACAAAAGTATATATTAAATGTCAGTGTCCAACAAAAATTTGTTTCATTCACAGTATTATTTTTAACCAACTTCAAAAACAGCAGATTCTATTTTACACTATAAGTATTTTAGCATGAAAAATAAGCCTGTAATACCCCATAATTTTCTCTCTGTTTATTTGGTTTAAACACGTTATAGCATAGTATAGATTAAAGATACTACCTTATTTCGTGTTAATTGTGGTTCTTATATGTTTACGTCGCCAACTTCCCTATAATTCTATTTTTGAATCCTGTCCATCCTAAAGAGATCACGGTTAGCGAAAACTTAGCCGTTAGCTTAGTTTAAAACTGTACAATAAAGTAATATTTTATTTTGTTAATTGTACCAAGTCTCATTAAAATCGATTAAGCTGTTCTTGAAAGTACACTACGCTTATACAGTATGAGCGCATACTTTCACAGTATACTTTTAAAAAAATGCAGAGCCTACGTTTGAGAAACCTAGTTTGTAGTACAAAAAACAGTGAAAAGCGCAAACAGACCGAGCATAGTTGTTAACACAAAACATCTCTTGGCAGAATATCAAAATACGTAAAACCTTATTGTTTAACTTACGAAGCTGAACTTATTTTAAATAGTACAAGTTTCCAAGTCAACAGCTTAAAGTTTAATGTGAATGTATATTTGGTAAACTACATGAAATGGTTTTAAGGTTTTGCTCTGTGGAACTTGCGCATTTTAAATGCTTTGCTAAAGAAGGAAGTGGTATGAATAAAGAGTTAAATTACTTAAAGCTCTTCATTACATACATACAAACACGCCTACAATCCCCAGAGGAATTGAGTACAGCTTTGACTCGTTTGTGGTGAGAGTACCGACCGAACATCTGTCTTCATGAAGGAAGAATTTCGTCCGAAAGTTTTCCGAGGTCGTCTACCAGACACCCTTAAGCGTCACACGTCGCCGTCAAATCGTGTAAAAGCAATTTACTAACATGAGTTTTAAGTGTTATTTACTAACAAAAATGATATAGCAATATGTATGTTAGTTTATAAGGCATTTAATGTATGGGCCTTAGTGGCCCAAAATAAAAATTTCTTATTATTTAGATGAAGTTTAGTTACACACAAAGCCACATCTGGCAGCATGGGCCGTGCAGTGCCAGGTTGGCAGCTTGCCGCCTACACAAAAGGAGAATTCAGCCCATGGACATCTTCAACACCAGAGGAATCGCAAATATTGCTGGGCTTTGAAGAATACACTCTTTTTGAAGATTTCAAGGATGTATCTGTCTTGCTGACGAGAGTTAGTTCCAAACTATTGTGCTTCGCGGTAGAAAATTGCACGAAAACCGCACGTTTGTGGACTGATCAAGACTGTGGTGATGGATTAGACGTCGCCAGATACGATGGCAGAATGCAGCAGTTGATATAAGTCCGAACAACTCCTCAGACACTCACCGTGATATAGGCAATAGAAGATGCAGAACACATTAACTGCCAGAAAAATCACGTTTTTAACAATAAACTCTTGTAATTTTAGCTAAATTGTTGAAACCAACACTACAAAACTCCATATATAAATACCGCAAAGCCATATGGACAACCTGAAGCAACCTAAATAATATAAAGTAATTAAATTGAATTTAAATAAAATAAATCAATATTAAATAAAATTAGAATAGATTAAAATAAAGTACATTAGGTTAGATAACTAAAATTAGTTAAATTAAATTTAATATTGTTTGCCTAGATAATAAAAGACGAAAAAATAGTTTTATCTAACAGCCCTTAGTATTTTTGTTCTCTTATTCTTTACTCTCTTACTTTTTGTTATAGTTTTTATTAAATAATTTAAGTTAATTATTGAATTATAGTTTAGTTACAGAAACTGAGTGTACAATGTGTCTGTCGAAATCAAAATCAAAATTTCCTTTATTTAATGACAATGGCTACATTACAGGGGTTGGGTCTCTCCTTTTGAGTTTGATAAAAACCTGTGTTAGGACAGGCCCGCTCATTCGTAATTATTATTAGAAATAATTCAACTTAAATCATTAGAATAACCACAGACCTATAAAAAAGTAAACTATTTTATTATAAACTCTTTTTTTTGGTCTGAGAGAATAACTTAAAATAAAATAAAATTAAACATAAATGTTTGTGTGTGTGTGTGCAAATGTGCGTTATTATTATTTTAATTTAATAGGTTTTATTTGTTTTTAATTATAGTTGTTATGAGCATATTATTATTAGACCATGTTATGTTTTGCTACAGAGTAGGCATGTAATATTAGAGACGCGAAAGTTTGTATGGGTGTATGGCTGAATGGATGGATGTGTGTTTGTTACTCCTTAACGCAAAAACTACTGAATGAATTTTAATGTAACTTTACAAATAGTTGAGCAAGTGGTATTTACCTATAATTGGTTGTTACATTTATTAGGTTGATGGAGAATGAGTCTAATTGCATGTATCATTGTAAACAACTATTGGTAGACCTAATAAAATAAATAAAATATAAAAGCCAATGTATTTGGACTGTCTGTGGTCATCTATAAGATGGAGGGAGCTGCTATAAAATACAACGACCATAAAAAGGATATTGGAAAATTTATAATTTCACGGACCCTTCCTACATACATACGATGTTTTAGATATATGACATACCTATTGCCTATTGGGTACGGAACCAAAGAATTTGAATAAAAGGTTCTCGTAAAATAGTCGCAGTCCTATTATTGTGAGGGTCGTAGTGATGGGATGTCGATAACGGTAGTCGATAAAAATACTCGTAAAGGAATGAATTTAATTTTCCTAAGGTAGTGTTGGGAATAACATTTCTTGACTTGAAAAACTTATTTAAGAAAAGGTACTTACTATTCGTTTTCTATCAAAAGAAAAGGTTAAATAATTAAGCTCTAGGTCACTCAAAGGTCGGAACGGAGAAGTCTATAGTTGGAGATTTTTCGCAACTATGACTCAGGATTTGGCATACATTTGGCATATATTTTAGCATACTTATTGCTCAGTATGATGAACATGTTCCAGTTGTATCCCTAAATCACTTTACAGCGGAACAAATGATTTTTTACTGTGCCAGGAAAGCGGAAATAGAAGGTTTTTCTCTGGTCATTAAAGTTTTTAAGAATTGCGAAACTTTAGTGGGGGGTGCTCATAGGACAGATAACAGATAGATGGGATAAGGGTAAAGGCTTCTCGAGTGACAGATGCACAGTGTGGGTAGGCTTTATATATGATAGACCTGGATAGCCAACACAAAATCGTCGTGGCCTTCTTTACGAGAAGCCTATGTTGAGTTGTGGGATTCTTGGTCAGTAAATTTTATATTTTTAGAGATCTCCAGAAGCTTGTCAGTAACAAATTGTATATATTGCAGGTGAATAGTATAACAGGCCGTATTACAAATCGGCGCGGCGGATTGAAGAGTGTGAGAATTGTTAACCAAATAAAACCGTTTGTTGACAAGCACAAAGTAGATTCTATCAATATTAGTCTGCATAATCGAATGGAGATCGCTAATTGGTAGGTTCAGGTTATTTTTTTTTATGATCAAGCGGAGTGGAATTACTGTCACTCATCACGGAAGATTGTAGTCTACGATCTACGTAATACGATCCGCATGGAAAGTTGAGATGTTTTATTTCGCCTGCAACATATATACAGCCTTTTGTTTAGAATCAACCGAATAACAATTCGACGGAAAAATAAGCAGATCAAAATGGCACCAGATCGGGCACCTTAGGATCGGGTAACAAGATTCATTTTGCAACAACCCCTTCAGCTATTTAAATGAAAATCTCAGACTCCCCCTCACACGTATAACGGTATCTTTGATCTGGAATTGCGAATTTTGATCACATCGAAACATCTGTTGATAAAATGCGAAAAAGACAAACCGGTTATAATCTGGATTCAATTTTATCACGAAATTTTTTCATTTCACCCCAATTCTCATTATGCCTCCAAAATCTGAATCGAATCCCTGATGAGGTGTTAGGTATGAAGTGATGAATAATTTATTGCAATTCATTACTATTCAATTCTATAAGTGGGAATTGGAATTGGGTTGATCTTTAAGTCCAATGTTCTTTAGCTTGTACAGTCAGATGCAAAAACAAGTTGTGAATATCAAAAGCCAGATAAAACGTTAGTTTTAGAGGTAATAAGTGAATTTCGAATCTATTAGACAAAGGATGACAATATTTTTAGTGGTCTGCCTGTCCTCTAAAGAGATTCACAACATATAAGTGATAAAATGCATTGCATTCCACCCTGTTAAGCAGAAGTGAAGTCCAAAAGTCCAAATGCAATATATTAAACGTACGGTAGTAACTATTTGGTTAGAAGGAGACATTAGGTAAGGTATAGTGTGTGATAATTGTGGTGGTTGTATTTAATAATATTAACGAAAAGGTACATATAAAGTAATTTTAATAAATTCAACAAATGAATGCACGATAAGTACGAGTATGTGAACTACACGCCCCTATGAAATCCACAACATAATCTTAAATCAAACATAGTTTGCTAGATTTATATTAAGCATAGTTAAAGCATCAAATTATAAACATAAAGTTTTCTATGTCAAATAACTTTTGGTATGGAGCCTGTGAGTTAATTTTACTTTGAAACGATTTTAGACGGCCACGGCTATTTTGGAGTCAATGACCTTATTTGCAACCCTAGCTAGGAGACATAATTATTTCGGTGTTGGTAGGGGTAAATCTTTGAGGATTGAAATTTCCACTTTATTGGTACTAAGAACAAACAAAAAAATCATAATGAAATAAAGGTATTCGGTGGTTTTATATATAGGGCAATTTTTCAATTAGTATAAATTTTACAGTAGAATAAGTAATTTAGTTACTCGGGTACAGTACTCGTTACATACGTTAAACATGTAAAGTCAACACCAAAGTCTAAGTTTATCAAATGAAAGCTGTGGGTAATACACATTAAATAACTACCCACACCCACAAGATGAATATTCTTTAATGAATTATAAATTTCTGTATTTATTTTGCTGTTAGTGAATTTAGAACTTTTGTTTTTGATCATCTATTTCTGCTGTTGACTGTACCAAAGTGTTATATTATTAAAACATTCTTTAAGTAATTTTAGAATAATGACTATTAAGTAATATAGTAAGTTATTTGTCTAATAATTTCATTACCTATTTTTATATTGACCTAGTGTACTTTCATCATTACGACATTGTAAGCTGGGAGAGTTTGTTGCGTCGTTTCTTTTCCATAAAAACAATAATTTAAAGAGAATAATTGCTATTTCACCCGAAGCGGTGGTAGGGTTTTTGACGTTTTAAAAGTAATTTCCAAAATAGACCTGAATAAACAACATTCGTTCGTTTGACGAGTCTATACAACACCTTACACGAGATTTTCCAGAGTTCATTAAAAAAAATATTGACGCATCCTGACCACAGTACTTCATAGATAAATTTAATGACATATGTATATTAAAATTAGTTAAATAGTTTAAATTTAATACCGACATAATTAATTACCAATCACTAACGACGCTGTTTATTGACTCTATTTAATTTTAGTTGTAATTTGAAAACTTAGTCATGTTTTAAATAAAATGACTAAAGCATGTGGTTACCTATAATTGTAAGAACAGTAAGCAAGAATTGTAATAAGCAACCTAATTTTTATGTACTGTAAAACCGCTGTATCTTATGTTGGTAATCCATAATAAATAAATAAATAAACATTTTTATTCTGATTTTATATACAGGGTGTAAAAGACATGAGCAGTCAAACGAAAACCATGTATTCTGCTCACCGTCATAACATTTTTCTTCCTTTAAACTATACCTGGGAAATTGATAGTTACGATTTTATTGAAGGTCAAAGTCATAATTTTTTTTTTCATTTTTTTATGAAAACGTATTCTATACGTTATTTCTTAATTATTGTCCAAAGAAACATTATCATTTTTTTTAGTATTTCATAACAAAAAATGGTTTCAAAACGTTAGCGTTCAATGTATCTCACTCGATGCGCACGGACACTAACGAACGGGGCCGCCGTCAAGCAAAATTATCGCGGTATTGCGAGTTGCGTGCGAGTTGAGCCCTTTACATTGCGCGGTACAATTTGCAATTTTTTGTAACACCAAAAAATAAAAATCATTTCCCAGCAATATTTTTTTTGAAATATGTCTTATTTTGATGTATAGAATACGTGGTTTTCGTTTGACTGTTCATGTCTTTTACACCCAGTATGTATTATGTTCTATTCTTTTTTCAGATTTGAGTCGATAAGATTTATGCTTTTTACCACCAACCCAATCACAACACTAGCAACCAAAACGATACACGGAAACCTATCACGCTTAACCCTTCACAGCCATAAACCGGCGGCCGACCCGTCTATCTGACCCGAGGAGTCGCAGGGTTAAGCTTTTCATATAAAAAGCAACTTTACGCTTTTTCTCATTCTTGACTTACAAGACTTTGTGCTTAAGGCCGTCCCGTAATCGGAAAGCGTTTTTGTTATATACAACTTTTATATTTCTATCCTAATGTATATTGGTGGTTGGAAAGTTGAGGTGTTTTGTTGATTTTGGTGTGTCCTTCACAACTTGGTCTAAAGGTAGGTTTGGTCCAGCGGAATAAAATAAGTAGGATAGGATTCAACTGTACGGATGTTCGTCGTCGATGAAGCGACTAGGATTCGACGCATTTGTTGAAATTAGGTAAACAGATAGATCGTCATCATCATCATTAACAGCTCATATAATGTCAACAGCTCGGGCTCGAGCCTACCCCACATTAGAGGCGATTAGGCCTTAGTCATCCGCGCTGGCCAAGTGCAGGTTGGTTGACTTCACACACGACCTAAGAATTTTTTCATAGGTGTGTGCAGGTTTCCTCACGATGTTTTCCTTCATCGTAAAAGCGTCGATTAAACGTACATATGAATTCAAAATTGTAAAGCATAATGGTACGTGGCGGGGTTCGAACCGGTGCCTCCCGGGTGGGAGACAACGCCCTTACGCACTACGCCACACTCAAATAACACTATATTTTTGTGGAGTTGTGTTTCTGTTGGTTTGGCACATATGCATAATGTCTATAGGCTACGGTGACTTTCTTATCAATAACAGGTCGTTTGTTTGGCTGGAAAAAAAATAACAAAAAAAACGGTAATTTCCTGTGCGACGAATTTACTGCTTTATTAGAAAACAATATCTACTAGGGTGAAGCTACGGTGAAAACTTAGTCTGCAATATTATCTTGGTTAAAACACCGGGTTTCAGAAGTTAAGTAAAACCTGTAAGAGTTTGTCTTCTGCGGTATATTTATTTTGTGACCAAGCTCTTTGAATTTCGACAGCCCGAAATTAATTGAGCGTTACATGGGCATAAATCAGAATTATGAATCTTAGAAGCAACATCTAAAAATAGACAATTTTATCTTCACTTCAACTTCAAACATCTTAATTTTGCTCCGTTAATTAAATTTTACGGTTTCCTCCGAACGTTATAAATTAGATTAACGAAGAGTTTTTGGTGTTTCTTCCACCCTGCATTGAAAGGAAGAATTTTCTTTCATCATCCACCTGTAGACAGCTAGACAAGCAAACAATTAATTTAAAAACGAATGCCTTATATTTTAAATTGTGTAATAAACGGAATTTAAATTTAACCTTTATGCTTAGGCGTTGGCCACGCTAGAGCGACTGCGGGGACATGTGGAAGCGAGAGGAGTGAAGATGCTGCGTCTCGCCGCTGTAGTATGCCACGTTGAAACGACTGCGTGACGTACGGAAAGCGCGGAAAATCAACACGATTTGATAATCACGCAGGACGCGCTACCACCTACTATGTCCTCCGCTGGTCGCGGTCGCCTGCCGCGCACTCCGGTCGCATCAACGTGACGACTCCCATTCATCTCATATTGTTATTTTTCACGCTGACCGCGAACGTAAAACGCGTCGCGCCAGCGTGGCCAAGGCTTCACTCACAAGCGACTCGACGTGTCAAGTTTTTTAAATGTCATTTGCTTCGCAGACAACCTTACGGCCTGCCTGGGCAGTCTCAGCAAAATTTGTAGCAAAAATTTTGTAAGATGTATGCTGTTGCAACCGTTTTAAACCGGATGAAGGAACGGAACGCATTGTTACGTGATTATGTTCTCAAATGGCAACATTTTACACAAAAATCTCGAAATAATTCGATTAGTGCTGAGAATTGAATATGATATAATATACCGACATTAGAAAAATCATTCTCGACTTACGAAATTATGACCGAAAAAGGATTTGGAGAGTAAACTTGCGTTCGAGATTATTTCGAAGGAAACTGATGGTAAGCAGTACACTATAGACACTACAACATTGAAGTGACACTCGCTTGCTTCCAACCCTAGTCCCCTCTCCTACCCCGTGGAGCTCTGACGCCCTGACTCACCAACAGAGACACAACACCATAATAAAATATTTTTAGCAAAACAATACGAAAACCGACTTCAAGACGTACAAATTTAAACTAAATAGTAAGAAATAAATAATATTTTTATTAAGTTGTTGAAAAGAGCGTCATAGAAAACCAAGGAAAGTATTGATACACATTTATAATTCTTTTTTTTATAATTCATACTCCGATATATTTGGAGCCGGTGCCAGCTAGCCAAGGAGGATAGTGGCCTTTGCAACAAATTTTCGAACTTCACGGAGCGGCGAATTATTTCTCATCTTTATTATGCTTTCATATTATGTATAGTTAATGGATTCATCAAGTTCGTATCTATTAGGTAAGTTTATTTTGCTTAGGCTATAATATACAGTCGAATAGAGAACGTCCTCTTTTTTTGAAGCCGGTTAAAAATGTAGTGTTATTTGACTTTGGTCTTCTGTAAAGTGGAGGTACTATGGCGGTAGTCCGCTGTGATTTACCTCGACTTTGTTTTACTATGTTTATGTTTTTGAACTGTATAGTATTTCAACCCTATCTCCATTCAATAACGTACTAATTTGTGTTATGAAATCGCTCGACTCCAACCGAGCGTTGACGCGCGAATTCGCTCAACGACTCCGCGCTTTTTCGTATTTGCATAACACAAATTTGTACGTTATTGAATTTTCATCTGAGACGGTGTAAATTGACATCTTATGCTGGATTTAATTAACTACCGGTTCTATTGCTTAGTGATCATACGATTTTGACAGATTCCATACAAACTGTGTTATAATCCTACTGCTAAAAATGAAAATGTATATTATGTAATTTGAATCCAGAATTTATGGACAACTTTGCCGATATTTTCGTACAGGGTATTTACTGTTTGTAACTTCAATGATAGTTAATAGGTTTCTAATTCTATAAATTAATTATAAGTAAAATAAATTCATCATCGTCATCAACATCTCACATAATGTCCCCACCACGGGCTCGAGCCTACTCCATATTAGGGGCGATTAGGCCTTAGTCAACCATGCTGGTCAAGTGCGGTTTTTTTTACTTGTTCTACATCCTGTTACTCTTAGGTCTTTGCTAGACCAAGACTTGTCTGCTCATCGCTCAACATAAAAATTCACGTCTCCAGACAATATACTTTAAAGGGTTCTTGGACACAAATTGATTCTACCCCCAAAATAGGTTGTTATTGCAAAATTTATGACGTACCGAACAATTTTACTACCCGCCAGTGTTTTTGTGACTGTCTCTAGCTACCCTCGATTTTTCTTACGCAGCTCGTAAAAAATAACGCCCGTAATGAAGGGTTTATTTTTGTTGATATTCGCACTGTTTTCGGCGAATTTTCGGGATTAAATTTTGGCACATTTCGAAACAAAGAAGAACACGTACAACCGGATAATATGTATGGCCGGTATGAACGCATAATAAAATAAGTGTTAGAAGCTTTTCCCACATATGTATGTGTCTATCAGAAATTCCGACATTTTGGCAAGCCATGGTGAAATAATGGGTATTTAATAAATAAAAACTTAGATTAAACTCAGCTTTACTGAGTAAAAAAAAACATGTCGACATTATTGTAAGAAGAGTTCATTATGAAATTTATCAGCTCTTATGAGTCAAAGTAACACCCTTAAAAGATGTACAAATCCTCAAAATAAGGACAGTTTGGACAAACGTACCATTAGTATTTATTCAGTGTGTTGATTCCGACGGTTCATTGTCCATACGAAAGCAAACCTTAAAATACAGCACTTTAAATCTATTTCAAAATGACATTGTCCAGCTGAACTCGTTGCCGGTAGTACGCGAAAATTCGTCGACCCCGAAATATTCAAATTCAGAAACAATAGGCTTTAAGCTATACAAGCGAAGTAAAGCTCTCACTTTGTGTAATAAGGTGCGTTTTTGCAATTCAAGCGTCCAGTTCTACAGCATGGTAGCTCCAAATTGTTGATTTTGTAGCTCAGTGCAGATTTTTAAAGTGTCCTCTTTGTGTTTTTATTTTAGACTTTTAAATGGCGTAGGTAAAGTCGGAAATCGCATTAGTGTGAAGTTTTGTGGATTTCAGTTAAAAATTCTATAATAGCTACTCAAAGGGCCACTGGATTAATCTAATATTTATTTAAATTAATTACACCAAATCTCCTTCGTGTGACAACATACTTAAAAGGAGGTACAAAGTTTTTTTCTTTACGTAATAATATAGGGTTTTTCCACAAAAGGTTACATGTTCAAATGAAATTAAACAAGCTGTGTTTTTTTAACACAACGATTTGGCAAACAGGCTTGTGGACCACCTCGTGTTAAGTGGTTACCGTCGCCTATAGACACTTGCAATGTTAAGGGTAAATCACTTAACACTGCAAATGGGTTGCCATACCGGGGATTAAGATGATATGCCTTACATGCTCAGTAATTACACTGTGTGTGTGAGGTATTAGCAAAATTCTTTTATATTTGAATGGCCCTTATGTGCCATCAGTGTGGAATATGACATCATTCAAATGCTCGCCTCGGTTTCCTACCATAGACCTGCATAGACCTGCGACTTCAAGAAACCCCACAATAAAAAGAATCGACCTATGTCCTAAGGGTGAACATAACACAGCCCATCATTAAAATTCAGAAGGATCTATGCGGAAGAGTCATTGAAAGTTGGACGACTCGGATCCGTGCCACCGTAACATATCGAGTCGGGCATTTGAACGATGTCATATTCTACACTTAATGGCATATATGGGCCTATAATAAAATCCTCACACACAGCTCGTTGTATTTCATTACAACGTCTACCCGCCCTTATTGAAAAACCCTTAATATAGGTAATTATATCACATTATTAGACTAAACGTTCATTGGTGCACTGTAATACGGTTAAGCATTCGACACTGGTACAGTCGAACCAACTGAATCATGACCCACTTGGCCGATCATTCCTTTAGAATCATAAATTTAGTTAGGTTTTCTTCGCTATCATGCGTGTTGCACTTAGTACGTTTTAAATTTGAATAAAAATGCGTCATTACGGGTCAGAGATCTATGCAATTTTAATCTTTCTTATCACTGCACTAAAGTCTCGATTATAATTTTAAATAAGATGTCGTTCATATTCTAAACTCTTTTCACTACTGAGAAAATGGAATAACTATTATATTTTTAAAAATAAAATGACGTTATGTGTCAGATGTCAAGTAGTAGTCTGAACCAATTTTAAAAAGCCATATTTATTAGACACTGTCAGTGTCTAACAAATTGATAACAGGTTCGTTACTTAGAAATGTACGTTCAAGCGAATTTCATCCTACTTTGTATAGAGTGACTGTAGGAAAATGATCTAAAGGTGGGTCATGATTCAATTTGGTCGACTGTACATCATTCGCTTCAATTATATAACAAGTACTCACATATAACAGTCATGGTAGCGTTCGCCCTGATGACCTTATGCATCTGCGCTGGTCCCACTTGGCACTGGTACTCCGCATCGTCTTCTAGCGAAGCGTTCACTATCCGAAGGTTGTACACCCCATGTCGTCGGTCACCGAACATTGTGTAGCGAGGGTACCCGGGAATCACCGATGAGAATCCTGTGAAAGAAAAAATCTTGATTACTATATTGCTTGGCAAGAAAATACAATGGAACATTTGCTATGTAACTGCGATTCTCAAGCCAGAGTTAAAATATGCTAGGATTGGTATATCAAGGGCCAGAGCATTACAGGCTCTTTAAGCCCATGGATATAGTTAGGCTAATGGCTTACATATTCAAGGAGGTACCAGAGTAAAAGGAAAGGAGAGACACAAAAGATCCCAATGGGTCGAAGTGCACCTTGAGGAGACTAACGGCCCGTCATAAGATAAGATTGGTTTGAGATGATTGTGAGAATCTTAACCACATCCATTGCTTAGTGATTCATCTACCGTACCGGACTTGTTTCTGATTCCCAGGGAAATACAAATTTGAGGTCAGTTTGGTTAGTTACTTGTTTTAAGACCCTTTCCTCAAACTTTGTCGCCTCAATAATAGTGTTAACAGGATTATTGTGTTCCCACCCTATATTACAAGATCAGTCCAGGTAAAGCTTGCCTCCACCTTCACCTTATTATTACTTATCATCTGCTGAGGCAAAGAAGATTAAAAAGTGTGAATACCCACTTCTTTCAATTTTAAAAGAATATATTCTACATAGTCTTTTATAAATATTCCTTGGCTATAATTCTATACTACTTGGAGTAGATATTGATGTTGCGTAACATCAACTACTCTAATAGCAGCACGTTAATCAGATTTACTTAAAAAATACACTCGCGTGACTCCCGCTTCACGCTATCCGATTACTCATATCGATCTCTCATCAATTCTATTACGTATCTAGTCGAAAACAATTAATCGATAAGCTAGTCGCCGTCACTGTGACCAAATAATTCAACACGTACAATTGATTTAAAATTTGCGATTTTAACACGCTGTGCGATTGCATCATTGAATTATAAAATTTCATTTAAATCTGATTGTAAATCGTTTTCGATAAACACCGTGAGATTGGTTTCGTAATTTGCCAAATGAAATACCCCAATAGAATTTCTAGTTTCGGGCTTAGAATTTTTATTCCCGAATTCTGCAGAACAATCAGCTAATAAAGACGACTTTATCTTCAACGTCTTGGAGAAGGAATTGTATTAAGACATTTGGGTCTCCCGTCCTCGTTTTTTAATCAAATCTGAATGATTTGCTAAATTTGTATACGCATTTATTGATATTTGTGAAAGTAAAAATTTACTACAAATTACACCAATAAATATAGACATCAAAAAAATCATCAAAATAAAAAAAAAAACATTTCCAATTCATGCTTTTCTGCAATATCCATTCTTAGAACTTAAAAGTGTAAAAAAAAACATTTGAAGGTATATTAAAAGGTAAAACTGTTTACCGCAAAATTACGTCTTTTGAAGAGACAGCTCACACTCTTATTGCAATACTTATTGTAGCATACACAAAATCCATATTATTTTTAAAGAACTTTAAACAAGATATCGACTTTCTTATTTGGTGATAATTAATCTATCGTCAATACCGTGTTTTCAGTCAGTAAGAACACTAGATAATAATGCATTTTGAATCCAAAGAACAATAGTCTTTTAAAGATAAAACATTATGATCTTTCTCAGACTCTTAACAAGGCAATGGAAAAACGCTGTGAAGACGGTATCATGATATGATTCTACTTATTAAAGATAACAAATCGAATAAACGAGCTCTGAATATTGGATTGGCTCCCTTATAGATAGAAGAGAACAGACGATTCCCTTAGAGAACACTATAATTTCACATGAATGCCTTTACTTCAAACTGTTGAAGTTAGGTTATTAGAATTGTCGAATTTCGAATTATTCTTTATTTGACAATGTAGGTGCCGGGTAGTAGGATACACGGTTTCGATTAAAAATACAACATAATCAATTCTCAGCAGCACGAGATGGCCAACAGAACTTGAGAGACAAAGGTATGTTTGTACAAACTGCATGAATGGGCCAATTTAGACGGAGGGCAATTGTTGGGGAATCTGTCTGACACTCTAGATGCTTGGTTGAACTTCTGGAACGTGGGCTGAGTCATAAGATGTCATGGTAAATTTGAAAACTGACTACGTTAGTTAAAGTATGAGTTAAACAGTACAACTTGGAGTATTATTCTGAAGTAAGGAGACTTTACTATTACTTAATAATAAATAATTTTAAAGGCTACAAGACATCTGATGGATGACACAGATGTCTTCAATTCCAAATTAATCGTCACAAACAACCACAAAACTATATTAGCAAAGATTGGCCAGTCCCATCCTCTACCTCGCGGATCTTGGATAATTTTCTTACAAACAAAAATTACCTGAGGTAGTCTTATTTAACTGCAGTTTTCTATAAAAAGAAGGTCTTCAGGTAAGGCACTCTAACTTCGCCATTATCGGCGGCCAAACTGCTCTCATACAATATACGAGAAAGAGAAATCTAATCGTTGTTCAGAAATCAAGGAATGGGAAACAAATTCCATGTTTGTCTTCAATATATTTGACGTATTTAAACTTTAATCTTATTACACCAGTTACTTTTTAATCAGTATTCAATTCTCTGCAAAATGTCAAAAATATTAGACGATTTTTTTCCAATGATATTAGCTCCGCTCCCGCTTCTGCATCAGACTCAGTTGGAGTACAATCAAGCGGCATAGCTTGCGAACTGTTCCGTTTATCCTGAACTCCTGTCATGGGTGACACGAGAGTTTGCACAACATCCCCATATCTTTTGTTTGGAGAACTAACATTTTTGAATCTTTTAGGGACGTGGAGGTAGGCATTTCGAGGAGCGAAATGCACATCTGTTTCGGATCATCGGACGGTCGTATGTCGATTTTCTCTCCAAACAGAATATTTAATGTTTTGTCACTGAGAGTACATTCCTAACTTTTCATAGATCTTGAATAAATTTGGCTGGTGTGATTGTGTGTGATTGAAGTTAATATAATGTAATATGCCGTATCCATAAGGTCTATTATAGGCTAATTTCATTCATTTTCATTCATTCATTTATTTTGCTGCCTTCCTCCGTCTCCTACCCTCAATCAATCAATCAATCTGGGAATAGAAAAAACAAAAAAAAGAAAACCAACCAAAATGTTCCTATCACATATCCTACCCGTTTCCAAAATAATCCTTGCTACACATACAATAAAACCTTGATCTGTACGACTTTCGTATCTGGCGTGTTTTTCTCTTGTTTGTTTTGCATATCGGGAGTATTCGTTGAAATGTGATACCAGAACACCATTACAATTTATTTACAAACGTTCTGAATAAACGAGATAGAAGCTTGCTTGGAAGAAAGGCACCAATCGCTTATTGTTATATGATAAGATTTATTTTTAATCTAAATAATTATATTTCCGTAATCCATTAAATTTAAGGTATCGTACTAAACTATTATCAAGATATTTGGAATATTTTGGAAGCCAAAAAGATACAATTGCTAAAACACGAAAGAGAAGGAGCGGGTTTTTGAATTGAACCACCTGAGCTCTAAATTCCTGATTAATAAAAAATGCAACAAAAAGTTATGAGGTAACCCATAGAAGCGTCGGTGGCGTAGTGCGTAAGAGCGTCGCCTCCCACCCGGGAGGCACTGGTTCGATCCCCGCCACGTACCAATGTGTTTTCAAATTTTGAATTCATATGTACGTTTAATCGACGCTTTTACGGTGAAGGAAAACATCGTGAGGAAACCTGCACACACCTATGAAGAAATTCTTAGGTTGTGTGTGAAGTCGACCAATCCGCACTTGGCCAGCGTGGTTGACTAAGGCCTAATCGCCCCTAATGTGGGGTAGGCTCGAGCCCCTCGGTGGGGACACTATATGAGCTGTTGATGATGAACCCATAAAAAAATATACAGTCGAATTGAGAATATGATCCTTTTTTTGAAGTCGGCTATAATACCTTTCCTCCAGCTCCAGCTGCCATTAAATTCTTTATTCTCACTATTAGCTTGTATACTACTATCCAAATCTATAAAGAAACACCTGAAGATCTAACATTGGCTAATCTGGGTGTTCTGTAATAACAATTCGTTTCTGTTCGTTGTTTCCATGTTTGCATTAGGTCACCATTGATTCGATTATCTGCTAAAGGATTCCTTAGCAAATGTAAAAGACATTGTAACTATGAATTTCTATGATAGAAGGCCAGATGTATGATAATAATGATGAACTAAACAAAAGAAAATATGTCTTGCTACCAAAAATAAAAACTAAATAATGAAATATAAATGTGGATTTAGATCCCGTATTTGTGGATGGCAAGTAAAAAGTAACATAGGTAAGTTCTACAAATATACTTTAAAATATGCATGCTTTCGGCTTATCACTAAATATGTGCAAAAGCTGAGTGAGAATTATGATGTGATTATTTTGAAGGCTTTTGGGATAATGTGACTATCGGGCTAACTTAGCTATTAATATTTACAGCTTATTAGTATCGAAAACGGATGTGTTGCGGCATTGTATCCCCTAACATATCGCGATAAAGTTTATTTTGCACACTTCACGCCTTTATCACATTGCACAGCAATGTTATCGAATCACGCACTGTATTATTTCCATTCGAATGCGTCAAGCGATGACCAACCCGTCACGTGTTATATGGTAGTAATTACATTCGCTGAGATAAAATTAAGCTTGTTGTTTTAGAATTAAGAGTCACTATTGAGCAAAACTGCTGATATTTAGTTAACTCAGGGACACATAAAAAGAACTAGCAACACAAAACCTGCAGACATAAACCCTGATCAAGACAACGCGACCCTTACTGATAATGATGGTCAGTCAGCAATGTTTCTAGCACATTCAAATATAAATAAATAAATAATTTTGCATCTAGTTTTCTTTCATTATCTACTTCTTCATTTCCGTAACTCTCTATTACTTCAGCTAATTCAATAGGAGTACCCTCTTAACATCTTTTAAGCTACAAAGAACGTTTTCCAAGAGATTGATTCATCGGACTAATCAATGCAAAGGCTTCTATCCCAAAACCTTACAAATATTTAACTAACATACCTTCAAAAGCGACCTTTTTGGATTATTTTAATTAAAGCATTACATAAATAAACATCGCTCGAATGATTCAAAGTATTCGAATTAAAAATGAATTAAACAGCTGCCATTCAAGAGAAAAATATGTGCCGCTTTTTCGTATCCAAAGAATTTGTCGACGAAATACAATTAAAGATAGCTCAAGTTTGTGCCAACTTAAAATTCAAGAGAAACAACGGTTTTTGGAAGCTTTTTTCTTTGAATGGCAGCCAAGGTTCTGCTGTCGTATTCGATGCCAGTAGTAAGTGTTAATCTTGAAGACAACAATTATAATGGTTGTTTATCCTTCTCTTGATGAAACTGGCTTTATTTGGCGAGTTCTTAAATTATTGGGGAGAAAACCGAATTGATGGTATATCCATTTTGCCATTTCCAAATAAGTGCTAAAATATACTTATGTTTTTCAATGTTTGAATATGAGTATCATTGTTTTGTTTATATAATGTTATATGACGTACCATAGGACGACAATAATTATGATTACCAACAGAATTTTGTCTTAGACTAACACACGTGTGTTAGTCTTCTTTTTTCTAAAAAGGTCAAGGCAAGATAACTCCACTCCACCTGAAGATAAGCAGAAGTGGAGTCCAAATGCGAAGATAACTAATGAGAAAGATAAACCACCGTGCTAGCCACCCTCGTCAACCTGCTAGGTGCTTCTTCACGCCTCTTTTGAAATTGTATAAAGGATATAAGTAATTCCAATTATTAATTGTTCGACAAAGAAACGAGTTGTCAAATTTCTTAGTTCGCGTTGGAATGGTAAGTTGCCATAGTTTGATAAAAATAATGGTCCATTCTTCTGCAAGGAGGTTGCTTGCAATTTTACGCCTCCTTTAAAAGACCTAGGCTTGTAAGAAGGTTTTGCGTATCAGTGGAATGAGTTACCAAATTTCTTTGCTCACATTGAAACGGTCCCAGTAATTGTAAATATTATTTATTTTTATCTTCCGCATACTCATTATCCATACCACACATTATTGAATAATTCAGAACTTACCTAATGCAAATCCATCCTTAGCCCACTGCACCTGGCCAGCTAAGTTGGCCACAGCGCATTCCAACACCGCCTCTGAGCCTTCCTGTACCCTCAGACTTCTGGGCACTATCCTGAAGTACTGCTGCTGGAAGCCGGTCACACAGACCAGAACTGTAACAAAATGGATTACATTAGTTTCGGGTTCTACGTCAATTTGACTATTAGCATATCTAACTCACTGGAAACTTAGACTAGAAGAAATTTCATTTCATTCTCCCAATGATTAGGTTGGGAAAGCGGTTCAGATAACTAAAGGTACAAGATCGTAGGCCAACAACAGCAGCAGAAACAGGCAGACGAGTCACCGCAACTTATATGTATTTAACTATATGAAATATTTTCCATAGCTAGCGACGGGTCTTCTGCATATAAACTATTGAACGCCCGCGGCTTCGTTTGCCTTAATATCGGTTGTTATAATGCTTTTCTATAGCCATCGTCGATTAATGGACTATCCAACACAAAATCAATTTTTCAATTTGAATCAGTAGTTCCTGAGGTTAGCGCGTTCAACTAACCAACCAAACAAACTCTGTAGCTTTTTTGTATAGGTAGAAACCAGCTTTGTCGTCTACTGTTGCTAGTAGTTGGCTTACTCTACTCTTAAGTTCGTGGTATAAATTGCACCTAAGATTACATTAAAGTGGTTTTTCGTTTCTTAAGAGATAAATATTAAGATTGATTCCAAATACTGCCTCAGCATTTTCGAAAATGTGACATATTAGACATAGGTCATTATCATTTGCCTGTCCTGCTCATACTTTTATTTGTGATCGGTGTAATTTGTTTTCTTCTTTTACTCTTCTGCGTGCATACATTTCGATGCTTGAGAAGTGTGACGGATCGTATTTAATTATTTCAATCTTTTGTTCGACATCCTTATCGTTAAAACTGTCTGAAGAGCCAATCTGTTGAATATATCAGAATAATATCCAGTACCAAAAGCCATTGACCTAAAAATAACTTAAACAGCGCCAATTGGTCTGTAGTGGGCGAGTTATATTTTTATTTCCAATTCGCCACAATGAGTCAAGCAGAGGATCGATAGGTCCTTATTGGAGACCACTTGTATGGAGTTGCGATCAATCACTCGAGTTTCCGATAAGAACTAAGTATAGTTGGACTATTAAAGGAGCACAATAATACATTTTAGAGCTATTCAGTTTCAGAAGTCGCATTTGGATGAATGAGCAAAAGTTTAGCAAAAATAAATTTGTAGGTGTCAGAATACACATGGATACAGATGAATAGTAGGTGTATACAAAAAAGAAATAACAAATAAAAGTCGACACTTACAATTCATCTGTCAAATATAAAGAATAATTCACAAATACAATATTAAAAGTATGTGGCTCCCTATCTTAAGCAAATCCCTAGTTATGAATATATCAAATGCGGAAGGTACAATGACAATCAGTCAGCGATAGTTGGGAAGGACATGAAAACGGGGATATAAGTTTGTATGGGGAATCAACAATTTCGCTGCGGCACAGAAAAAAAAGTTTATGTAGATCTAAAAATAGTCATGGCTCGTGCGTTCACGAGATAAAAATAATATTTAATTACTCGTTTTGGAATTAGAATTGAAAATACGACTATAGCACGCAACTCAAATAAATTTAGGTACGGAAACTATTCTGCGTCCCACAAAGTAATTAAATTAGATCTGAGCCCACTATATTTAGCTACAATCAGATTTCGAATTTAACCTACAATAATTAAAGAGTTCCTAAATAACGTGATATTAAAGTTGCTACTCGACTATCACGCAAAGGTTTTTGAGTCACGAACGCTTACAAAGTATTTTAATAGCCTAAAGTAGGTTATTAATATCATTGGAACAGTTTACAAATTGAGGAGGGGTTTTTTAGATTAGCGGGAGGCTCTTGACCTGCATCTGGTGGTAAATGATGATAAAATGAAAGCGAGCTTCACCCAGAACTCCTAAGTCGACACCTCATAACTGAGGGACGTGATCACCACAGACATTCCTCACTAATTCTCTCCACGTGGTTCTATCCTATGCTCTCCTCAGGCAGACTTGTTCGTCCATTTTGGATTGTGCCTTAACAAGGTCTATCCACCTAAAAGGTGATTTATCCCCACTTCTCCTTCCCTCCTTGTAACCTAGCATTATCAGTTTTTCCAAAACACTACTAATATAGCTACTAGGTGGTAGACCCATATGTAGGATCGTCTAGGTAGGCACCACCGCCTTTCTTATTTCTGCCGTGAAGCAGTTCGCTGTGTTTCGGATTGAAGGGAAAGGTAGCTAGTGTAATAACTGGGCATGGAGAACATATCATCTTAGTCCCCAGGATGGCAAACGCACTTGCGGATTTTAGTGATTTACACTTAATATTGCAAGTGTCTATAGGCGACGGTGACCACTTAACATCAGGTGGGCCGCAAGCTTGTTTGCCATCTCGTAACATAAAAAAAATCTCATTTCTATAGCACGCAACAGAACTATGTTGTTATAAAAAAGAACGGATGTAGCCAAGTAAACATATAACAATACCAACGGCCAGTCGTGCTTGATTTTAAAAATTTTCAGCTGATTGATATGACCAGAACTGAGTATTTTCAAGTGCAAGATCGCTTGTCCCGCTCACAAGTCGTCTTGAGATAACGAATGATTTAAGTGAGATTTATCAATACTGACTTATAAGTCAACAGCATTCTGATGCTGCTCGCTTCTAGACCTCATTGCTTTATCCAGCGACATTAGATGAACTGGCGATAGGTTTGCAATGTTGACATATTGTTAACCACTAACACTACTAATATAGCTACAAGATCAAATATTGTTACTAACTTGAACTAACACTCTATGGACTGTGCTTAAATTATAGATAATTGTCTTAAGTCTACCAAATGTTAATCTTTTATTATCAAAACCATCAACTAAAATCAGAATAACAAGTAACAGGACTATATTATCAAAAATTCAGATAAAACACTGCTTTAAAAATGCAAGATGTGTCCTTAAAATATCTGTGCTATGGTTGCTACCTTTCTTAAATATTATACCGATGCAAAGCATTACTATAATACTTCAAACGCTGTTCCTGAGACTTTTAAACAGCACGAGAAAGACACGCATACAATTTCTGAAACACTTTAATAAAAGCAAGATAACAATAATTCTGGAAGTTTTTTACCCTTCCTCGAATCGAAAACATGCGATGCCTTCTGCTACCCAAATTGGGGTCCGTCGTTAAATGTATAAATCGTAAAAAGCAAATTGTCTCCACATCTGGTGGACATGTGCGGTGGCCCTATATGGTTTATATGATGAAATAAAGCTAAAAGACTACCAGTTGTTTTGCTGATCGTTGTAATAAGTCAAGCGTGAATGGTTTTAAATTATGAGATTTTATTAATATTCTCATAGAAGCGTCGGTGGCGTAGTCCGTCGTTTTTGTTTCCCACCCGGGAGGCACCGGTTCAAACCCAGCCACCCAATGTGTTTTCAAATTTTGAAAATGTACGTTTATTCGACGCTTTCACGGTAAAGGAAAACATCGTGAGAAAACCTGCACACACCTATTAAGAAATTTATAGGTTGTGTGTGAAGTGGACCAACCCGCACTTGGCCAGCGTGGTTGACTAAGGCCTAATCGCGCCTAATGTGGGGTAGGCTCGAGCCCCTCGGTGGGGATATTGTATGAGCTGTTGATGATGATTAACATTCTCATCCCGTGGATGTCGTAATTGAAGACTGAGGTAGACTCTGAGCCCCACAGACCATCACAGCAAGCGGTCACTCCCGTGGTGTCAGTTAACCACACACAACAGCATACCCAAGGATGGCTGGTGTCAGGAAGACACACTGAAATACAACTATGACACAACCTATAGCAGTATGGCGACATATAGCACCGACCACAAAAAAATAGGATCAGGGTAGGAAGATAAAGAAGAAGAAACATTATTTCAATAAATAAATGAACCCGGACTGCTGAGATGATTTTAAATAGGTATAACATCAATTCTAATGATTGAAAAATGCGTCTCCGAGATGCATTTTTGAATCATTAGAATTCTAAATCGTGTATGGAATCGCAAGATTCGTATGCGAGTCCCTAAAAAACGCTATTTTTGAATATTCATACTCGTGATTTTCCAACTAGTGGTCCGACCCACTCGTTTCCGATATTCTACCAGTAGAAAATCAAATGACTGACCGTGACATTATAACTTTATAATTTACGTTCCGTTCCCCCATAACTCATTACCGGTTTTAAAATCAACGAGTTATGGCTTTCTGGTTTTTATTTTTTCTGCATGAAATGAAAAATGTTATAAGATTCGCGTTTTAGGGCAACACTCATTTCTAATGTTTCAAAAATAAGTAAAATTAGCAATCGAAACATATTTCGTATACGTTTTACTTTTCTGCATGAATTTAAGATTCACTTCGGGTGATTCAAAAATGCGTCGCCTGGTCGTTGTGCTTTAGTTAGTGTATTTACAGAAAGATTGTTAATTTTTGAGTTTGGTGCCCCTTTTGTGTAGGCGACAGGCTACTATTTTCGGGGTACTGTACCCATACTGCCAGATGTGGCTTTGTGTGTAACCGAATGTTACCCCTTTTAGGATAATGATTATAAATGTAAATGAACACGAAAACAATACAAATGTTTTTTTCCAATAAACCTAAAATGGCTTCCTACAGCTTTGTTTAATGAATAATTTAACAAAAAACAAAAGTCAATTTAAGCGACATGCACACGTTAATCAGAGTTCCCGTTTAATTAAAGACTTAGCTAAGATTCAATCTGGTGTCGAGTAATCCAAAACATTAACTAGAACTCACCAGAGGCTTTCGTTAAGGAAACCAGGCTTTGGTTTTTCTTGAGACTTTTGCAGATTAATTTCATTTTATCTTTGACAGAGGCTCTTCATCTCACCTTTTGGTAAGAAGTAATAAGAAATTTTAACAGAGTTCTAATTATAATAACACGTTAAACTAATTTTTAATTTAATTTGAAGCGTCGTCGGTAGCCAAGCCCGCATGCAGGTAGACTAACGACGTGAACCCACTCCTAACACATACGCATTAGCTTAGTTGGAGGGCTTAACAAGATTATTAATATTAATCTTTAAAAAACATAAAATTATAAATTTAATATATGAATTTTCATTTGACTTTGGCTTAATGCAGTGCATCTAGAACCCTCAATTAAGATTATTATTATGAGACGTTAAGGGCGAGGGTAGAAGCGACCTCAAACCGGAACCACTAAACCACTGACGCTACTATCTTAACATTAACCGCCTAGTACAATAATACTCTAAAAGGCTTGTATTGACATCGGCTGCTCGTTTAAGCAGTAGTCAAGAGGCAGCCTCGCAGTGCGCTCAATTTGCGTCTACACAGTCGACCCGAGTCACGCCGGGCCTGCGAAGTCTGAATATACATTTGACCATGGAACCAAACGCTATAGTTGCGTATACAGCGAGCCGAGCGACACTTGCGCGTGGCAACGTTCAAATTGGTTCGCAACACAAAGCGTCTCCACACCGCGAGGCAGCCTCGTGAGGCATGGCTCACAATGCAGCCTCGCGATGTCGATACACGCCTGTGTACCATTATTATGGTGACGGACGGATAAGATTGTAATAGCTAGCCAAACGCGCTTCAAACCTACAGATGTGTACAAACACAACCGAGAAAAATAATAAACCTGGGAAATCAAGATCTAAAACCGGTAAGTTATATTTGTCGCGAGTATTCTATAGTTAGTTTTAAATAGCGGGAACTACGTTCAGCGACTAGAGTACGCGTACATAACGCTTAGTAGAGAAAATATCGTTTTTATGCACGTATTTCCTGTATTATTTCTTTATTTAGTTTTAATTTGTATCAATAATCTATTCGATTGGTACCTATAGCGATAATGACTGTCCCAGAAGTCCAGTAAATTTTGGTGTCACTATCATCCGAAATCTGTAATGAAATTGAACGAAATTACTTCCAGGGGATTTTTGTGGCTCACTGCGTTGTTTCAAATTCCTATTTCGAATTCGCTGCGAAGAGATACCGGATTGCTTCTTAACAACTATTGGATTCAATGGTGTGATCTGGCGGAGAATTGGCTTGGGTACAGAAATCAATATTGGTACACTATATTCAGTCTTTGTATTTCTATAATCTATAATCGATACGACCGTATAATTGGCCCATTCATGAAATGCCTTGGAGTTGACACTCCGAGGCATTTCATTTGTGTGTTGTTCACAAGTTATTGTGGTGTTTCATGTTCCAATCATGAAACACCACAATGACTTGTGGTGTTTCATGATTGGAACACCACAATTTCGGCTTATGGCTATTGGACCATTGGTCAAGTAACCCATTTCCTAAAAATGCTAGTGATCAGTAGGACCAGGTTTTTTTATGCCCAAGCGGAGTGGACTGTTTGTGGGAGAGTCTAATGTCTTATGCACGTACATATCTGCGTGCTCATGTATTATATAAAAACAATCGTTTAAGTATGTAATAGTGAGGATCCTTGGCACTTAGCCATCTATGCTGATCCTATGAAGTTAGCGTGGCTTACTTTAACCTCATACGATTTAGTGGATCGCATAAAAATCATCAAAATTTAGAAGCCGTGCTCTGTTATTAACCTAAAATGACCATTAAACTTCGAAAGCTTTTAAAACTGAAAAACATTTCAGTGGATCTCTAACAGACATATGGCGTCAGCTAATATACCAGTAAATATTAAGAGTAGGCGTCAAGAGGACCTGCCTCAGACGACACTAACTTGAGAGGTGAACGCACCCAGGCCTCGCTGACGGTGTGAGCTACAAGCTGCAGCGGTTTGTGGGTTCAGCGTCGAATGGTTAACTAAATCAATATAATATAATAATATATTATATATAATAATTTATTTTCACGCTCACACCAATTATCTAGCCTGAAGTAAGTATCATTAATAACTTATGTTACGGATACTAGATAACGGACATTTTTTTAATATCCATAATTATTTTAGATATTTTTATAAATAAACTTAAATAAATATATAAACAAACAAATATTCGTGTTCGTCACACAAATATTTGCCGCTACCAGGGTTCGAACCAGGACCGCTAGTTGTGTAGGCAGCTATACTGACCACTCCACCACGACGGCGTCTAATCAATCAACATCATCATTAATCATTATAACATCCTCTATAATTCGACCCACTGCTGGGATACAAGGTATCTATTTATCATCGAAGGAGGTCAGCAGCTTGCCCAATGCGTATTGGAGGACGGAGTATAACGTGATCAACACCCCATTAGTCGCCTTCTACGACACCCATTGGACGATATGGGGTGATGCTATTCTACCGAATCAATGTTTCGCCGAAAATTCATAGTCGGTTTAAATAAATATTAGGCAGATTCCAGTTATTCTTTTAGGCTCAATGCGATTAAACATGGCATGGAGCCTAAAAGAATTACCTGATCTTACAAATTGTAGAATGTCTTATTAGCAAAATTTAAACCTTTTGAATGGAAGTGCAGGTACTTGGTAGGTTCTAAGTATTTTTTAAGAGCTAGCAAAGAAGACCGTAGGTACGTGGTAGCTTTGACATTTTGCGAATCTGACATTCTGCACCAAATCCGTCTGTCTCTTGGGCGCAGAATGAACCATCATAGAGGGAGTTTCTACCGAGTTCTTGTCGTAAAAACACGTCTTGAGAGACTCCATTTTTAACCTCAATCAACCGTACAATTTTTGTTACCTACTTTAGTTTACATTTATGTACATTACATGTACATTTTCACTTGACATTGGCAAAATGCGTAAGCTTAATGCGACGCGAGGCCATTAATTAAAAATAAAATAGAATAGAACCATCATAAAGGATTTCTAGTCTGCGTGCATCTCCCGCGGGGAGTCTCTTTTTCAAGAGTCTACCAGGAGGACTTGTTCTGAGAAGAACCGGCAAGAAACTAGCATGTTTTAATAATGCATTAGCTCTTAGTTGCACTTCCCTGTATTATTTCTACGAAAGCGGCTCTCTTATAATTATTATTTACGAGAACCGCTCACGCCTGAAACTTGTACCACACACCCAAGTGTAGTGTTCAGTGTGTGACTAAGTGAGCCCGCGTATGGCAAGAGTGACAATTAACAGGCATCGCCTCTACATAGCCTTATATACTCGTTTAGCGCCAGAGACATAATTAATTTCGCCATCTTCAATTAAAATGGGGAAAATTCATATTATGTATCTTTAGAGCTTGAAATATTGGCGATTAAGTGGATTGGAGCAAACCCATCTGTACTTCGTAGAGATATAGAAATTTCTAGCAAATAACCCAACATAATGGTACCTACCTAATGTTAAGCAAAAGTGGAGTCAAAAGGTAATAGTGATAATGTAAGTGAGCTAGCCACTTCCACCTTGCCGACTTGCAAAATGCTTCTTCACGCCCCCCTCCAATTTCGCCTGAATGACCAAGGGGAAGGGTCCTCGAGTGGCGACAGCGTACCGGGAGACGCAGCGTTGGTAGGCCCACACAAGGTGGACTGACGATCTGGTAAAGGTCGCTGGAAGCCGCTGGATGCGGGCGGTGGAGAACTTTGGAGGAGGCCGACGTCCAACAGTGGACGTCTTTCGGCTGAAATGATGATGATGATGATCAAGGGTCGTAAGAAGGAGGAACACGTGTGTTGACAGTGAATTCCAGTACATGATTTTGCGACTTAAAAATGAGTTGCCAAATATTTAGTTATATAATTAAATGAAATGAAATAGCTCTTTATTTAAAATTGACTTTGCTAAGTACTTTTAAATTGTCAAAAGCCCACCCCACCATTTCGGGATGAAATAATTATTTCAATTAAAAAATTATTATTGTGCTGAGATGGAGAATAAATGGCGAAAGAAACTCCATAGCTTACAATGTCGTAATGATTTCAAAACATATAGGTCAATGAAGCGTCGATAGTGCGTAAGAGAGTTGTCTCCCACCCGGGAGGCACCGGTTGGAACCCCGCCACGTACCAATGTGTTTTACTATTTTAAATTCATCATGTAGGTACATTTAATCAACGCTTTTACGGTGAAGGAAAACATCGTGAGCAAACCTGCACACACATATGAAGAAATTCTTAGGTTATGTGTGAAGTCGACCAACCCGCACTTGGCCAGCGTGGTTGACTAAGGCCTAATCGCCCCCTAATGTGGGGTAGGCTCGAGCCCCTCGGTGGGGGCATTATATGAGCTGTTGATGATGATAATGAACCGACAATTGTAGGGTAGATTAAGTTTAAAATGGAATCTCTCAACACGTGTTCTTGCAACAAGAACTCGGGAGAAACTTCTCGGAAGGAGTTGTATCGACAAGTTGGGAGAGGACCTTTTGAACGGTTAATGTCGTTGCACACTTATCACTTCCGAACCCTATCGCCTATTTACTATGAAAATTTCCGTAGGCGTCTCGTAGCCGCCTTTCCATAGGGTTCATAGTAAAAAAGAGGCGATTACTGCTGCACGCTCGTATCGCTCGCTTGGTTCGCGTTTTGTTTTAGTTACAGTTCTTATCGTGGAGGCTACTGATATTTTGGACACTGCATGGCCAATAGTATACCTTTAACTTATTTTTTATTGTGGTTTCGCTTTTTTTAGCACTTTACTTGTTAGTACTAACTGTTAACAAATAAAAAAAACTGTAAAAACTAAATTATATAAAAAAAAGCTTTTTATAAGATAAATGATTATTTAAATGATCCAAATGCGTAAGAGTAAATTTTTTCCAAAATTTACGCATTTAAAATTGTAATTTATTCATGATATATCTATTGACTGTAATGATGTTTTGAATTTATTACGAAATTATAAGCTATGGAGTTTCTTTCGCCATTTCTTCTCCATCTCAGCATAATAATAATTATTTAAGTAAAATAATTATTTCCTGCCGAAATTGTGGTTTGACGATTTAAAAGTACTTAGCAAAGTCCATTTAAATAAAGAGCTTTTTCATTTCATTTCATTAGTATTATTTATTGGAAAACAAACAGCATTTATATCAAATGAAATTGATACAAAAAGATTTCACAATGGCCAAAATAGTTTCCACCTGAGACACGATTTGGTTGAGTAAACAAAAGCAAGATGAAACAATACCTAACGACTATTTTTTAAACTTTGGAAGATTTGTTAATAAAGTATTGGAATGCGATATACTTAACGTCAAAGGGTTAGACTTACAAAATCGAACTAAAAAACTAAAAGCATCTAAAATTTACATCTCATAGTTTCCTCTGTCATCTCCTCGGTAATGACAAAATAAAAGAAAACTCGTTATTCTGTGATTTAAGATTATTAACACTAAGGTTTAAAATCGTAGGCAATAATTTAAAAATCTCGTTCTTACAAGAAACTTGTAATTAGTAAGTTGAACGTATGCATTCCATACACATATAATCTGACATTAAAAAGCGGGCAACAATTACAGGAGTAGGAAGCATTTATATTACTGACCGGAAAGGACCTGCAATTTCAAACCCTAATAACGGAGCAATAAAACACATTTTCCAATTCCTTTTCCACTTCAACGCGAGGATTATAAGTCCGAGTTTTAATTGTGAAGCAACACCATCCATATGACAAAGTAGCTAAAGTTTAAAATCAAATAAAACGTCCGCGGGATACGTTTCAAACACACGTTTGGAATTCGTATTTCATGTACAGGGGAATTGGTGTTGTAATGCGATGGATTAAGGCGGGTTTCCGGATGTGGAGACGTCTCGCTAGTGTTGGGAACCGGTCGATACGTGGACCGGGATAACCGCATATTACTTTTGAATTTAGAACGGTTAGTGGTCAAGTGTCGTTTGAAATAAAGCGGAGTGCACGAAGGTTGGGAAAAGGAGGACGGATTCCGGAATAACTTTTTTCTATTACACGGTTTTTGAGACGGAAACTGTTTAGTCGTATTATACATTTTAGTAACAATGAGGTATGTGACTGTAAGGAGGTTCCTTATATCAAATTGATTGAAATCTACTTGGTCGAGTGGTCAGTAATACTATCCGTTTATGTTAACTGTTGTTTATCGAATTAGGAATTTTTATTGTTTTCTTTTATGTATGATTCATCGTAAGTACCCTACTTAAGAGCAAATAAAATATTTGAATTTCAATTTAATAATGCGTATGTAGGTAATTATTCTACGTTTTATTTGTGATTAGTCCTGTTTCCTCCTCCTCGCGTCGTTTTCCTCAGTCATGAGGGTCGTGACTCCCCTTTGGTGCCATCCTATCTGTGATGATTTTGCGCCATCTCGACCTATCTCCAGCAGTGGCGCGAACCTGGTCTGTCCAACGCATCGGGCTGCGACCCCGTGGTCTCTTCCCTTCTATTTTGCCAGTGACCATGAGTTTCTCGAGGTATCCCCTTTCCTCCTGGCAATGTGACCGAAGTACTCGAGAACTCTCCGTAGGCAGGTGGTAGATAGCCTGGTCGAAATTTGGAGTTCGCGCAGGATTGATGCGTTGGTGCGTCGCGCCGTCCAGGGGATTTTAAGCAGACGCCTCCAGCACCACATCTCGAAAGCGTCTATGCGGTAACGGTCGGCCTTTCTCATTGTCCAAGTTTCGGCACCGTATAGGAATATGGAGAACACCAGGGTGCGTACAAGTTTTACTTTTGTTCCTTTTGATATGTTCCTGTCCTTCCATATTATGCCGAGTTGTGACATTCCGTTTTTGGCCATTCCAATACGTCTGCGGATCTCCACTTCGCAGGAGCCATTGCTGCTGATGTTAGAGCCCAGATACACGAAGTTATCGACGAAATCGAGGTTTAGCACGCCCGAGATCTCCAGTTTGGCAGTGCGGTCTATCGTCATGACTTTGGTCTTACTTCTGTTGATGGAGAGCCCCAGTTCAGCGCTGATGTGTTCCATTCTGTTGAGGAGGGTCACCAATTCGGCCTCAGATGCGGCTAGGAGGGTTGTGTCATCAGTTTGCGGCTAGGAGGGTTGTGCCCTGTTTAGCTACATACAATAGTAGAATCCGTCATGGTGGAGTGGTCAGTATAGCTGTCTACTCATCAAGCGGCCCCGGTTCGAATCCTGGTAGAGCCAAATATTTGTTTGACGAACACGAATATCTGTTTGCGAGTCATGTTTATTTATTATTATATATTTATTTTATAAAAATATCTCAAATTATTATGTAGATACATTAAAAATGTCCGTTATCTAGTATCCATAACACAAGTTCTTAATGATACTTACTTTGGGCTAGATAGTTGATGTAAGCGTGGAAATATATTATATTATATTATTATTTTCATACACAAAATATTATAAAACTAAGTATGTCAATTTTTAATGGCAACCACAATGAAAAATAAAAGTTGTCTCGGCATTAACTCCTCTCTTTGGCCATATGCTCTCTCACAGAATCTATCCATCTGTCTTACATTTGTTTACGTTTATTTATAAATATTACAATTTATTATGTACCTACTCGTATCTTAGTTCCTACTCTGTTGTCTAGGTATTAGTAATTGTCAGTAAAATTATTTTAATTTCTCTATACCTGTACACAGTTTTGAAAGTAATACAAAATGTGTAGAAAATTATAAAATTAATCTTACAAATTATGAATGAATAATCTTTATTGTACACCATAAACAATTAGGAATAAAACGTAAAAAGAAACAATATATTATATTATTTGATATCTCCATACTATTTATAAGACTATGTTAGCGCCCACTTGTTATACTATGTATCGAAGACAGAAGATCAGTCTACCAAAAACTGTTAACTTCAATAGACTTACTTTATTATTGGCGAAATCTGACAATTATGTGTAAAGTGATCTGCTGCCGTCAGTACCAAATAGTCCTTAAAAGTTAGTAATAAAGATGTCTTTACATTGAAAATGGAAAATCGAATCTATTTACATCGTCATTAATTCGTCGTCTATTTCTTCTAACTAGAACATTTACTAAACCACATTATACATTCACCTTTACGTCATCAAAGCGGTTATAGCGCACAGTTGTTAGAAATATTAAAACTAGGGATGGGACGCTATCGATAGCAGTTTGCGCTAATTGATATAGTTTTAAACGAATCCTTGATCGCTTTTAAGCGTGTCAAAAAGTTTTGGAATCACTGTCTATGAATTTCGTAAATATTTCTGGTGGGAATATTAATATTTTGGAATTATTTTATTACTGTGAAAGTTTTATTAATGTTATCTAACATGGAAATAATACTGTCTTGATTTTTGAATGTTATGTTCGACTGCAATTATTTATTTTACAACTCTGTTAAGTTGTTTTTTTATATGGTAGTAACAAAAAAAATCTTAAAAAATATGCTAGTACCTAGGAATCTATTTCTTTTTTAAATTTGATACTACATTGGCGCAGGGAAATGTTTATTTTTGTTACGTTTTTATCAAAAAGTATTGCATTGTAAAGTTGTTTTTTTATTTTTATTTTCATGAAGTTATTTATTCCGATTATTTTGTGCTAGGGCTATGAAATATTATTTCTCCTTTCTGAGCATAGCCAGTAAATTTAATAAATTTGAAAAGCAACTGTTTTAACTTCAGAGCTAACTAAAATTTTAAGATATCCTTCGCAGATTTCCAAAATACCTTTCTGTTCATCACTAAAAACGTGAATTAAGCTTATAGATAAGTACCACAACACAATCAAACAAAAGTAACATATTCAACCCTGCGACCATAAGAAAGACGATCAACAAAAAATCTCAAAAGCTAAACTTGAATTTCCAAGCTTGTGTAACATAGCAAAATAGACTTTGAGCTGCTTAGCATAAGCTTTAAGTTACCATAACGACGTTAATGCATCTTCTATTCCCTACAGTCACTTAGGAACTTAATACGATGTTCCAAGTCAATTCGCTCGGCAAAGCGGTAACTCGTCCCAAGACACCGAGGATTAAGCGACTCAGTGACCATATGATCCTGTTTAGTTTATTACTATCATAATAATAATCTACCTATACTATACTGTTTAAAAGGCCATTAGGATTAATGTGTGCATGGGAATATGAACTTTATGGGTCCTGTTTGAGCTGAAAATGTAGCAGCACTAAAGTATTTTGACTGTCATATTTTAAAATCTGCTTTACGTAAATGAAATGTGTACTGTGTATAGAGTAGCTAGCATCAGAAGGACTCCTAAACTATACATACGATTACGCTCATAGTCCCAAGAGAAGTTGAGCAGAGCCTTAGATAACATTTTGTTACTGCTTCCAAATAGTGAAAGGTTAACAGCCTGTCGCCTACATAAAAGGGGCACCAAACCCAAAAACCATTCTTTCAATAAAAAAATTACGTGTGGCACTCGGGGACTGCCGCGGTAAAGCTATTGCATGGCATAAAAATTGCATTTTTGTACAAAATTAAATACTTGTGATGAATAGTATTGATTTTGATAAGGAATAATAACATGTTTACAAAAATACCTTCGCATCTAAAGCATTATTTTAGAACAAAATTTATTAACAAAAATAGGTTATAGCGATTCAACCTTAAGAGATAGATAAATGCGGTCTGTAACTTGTTTTTATAACTTTTAAAGGAGAATAATTCCGTCCTACATAATTTTTGTGTAACTTTAACCGTTTACGCAGCGCACGCAAAGAAATCTCTGAAAAGCAAAATTTATTTTATTTTCCGTTTATTTTAAACTATGATATTTCTTAAGATATTCATTGAAATCAAAAGAAGTCATGAACAATTTTGTGCAAAATTAAATACTTGTGATAAATAATGTATTTATTTTGATAAGGAATAATATCATGCATACATAAACACCATCGCAGATAATACATTATTTTAAAACAAATTTGATTACCAAAAAGAAAGGATATAGTGAGCCAACCATAAAAGATAGACATATGCTGTCGCAAACTTTTTTTTAGATAATTTAATGGAGACCAATTCCGTCATACATGATTTTTACGTAACTTTAACCGTTTACGCAGCGCACGCAGTGAAAGCTTTGAAAAGAAATATTTTTCTCCCGTTTTTGCAACATTATTCATTGATGCTCAGCTCCTATTGGACGTATCGTGATGTTATATAGCCTATAGCCTTCCTAGATAAATAGACTATCCAACGAAAAAATAATTTTTCAATTTGAGTCAGTAGTTGCTGAGATCTTAGGGTTCAACCAAACAAACAAACAAAGAGTGGGGAGCATAAGGTTTTTTCGTTACGGAATTTCTGGATTCGGTCCCCGCGCTCAAGGCCCGCGATAGAAGCTATGCAATAGCTTAAAAAAAACAAACAAAAGCCAACCACCAGGACAAATGTTACACTCAAAATCATCTCAAGCAGTCCGGGTAAACTGTACTAACTTTATATTTCGTACCAACATAGTACCTACGGGTAACCTCAGAAGTAAATAACTTTAGTACCATGTCATAGCAACGCCGGCGCTTGAACAGTAATAGTTGGCACTTATTAAGTAACAATGACAAGGTACTAAGCTGTTAAGCCACTTTTGAGCCTGAGCGTATTGTTATGACAGTATTGTCATAAACTCCCAAATGACTCCAATTTTTGTAACACAAATTCAAAATAATTAAAATATATTTATCAGCATGGGAAAACAAGACCATAAAAAATTAATTGGGTCAAAAATATATTTCGTTTAAATAATAATAACAAAAAGTCAGCACATTAATCTTCCATAAAAAACGACATCTGCCTGACTTTTAGCAAGTGTAACCGTTTAATAAATTAGTGATGTAGCCTTCCGGATATTTTGAAGGCAAAAATGTACGTATAGATAAAGATTAGCAATTATATTTACGGATCGCTAGATGATGAGTGTCTCTGAAGTTAAGTTGTAATAGTTATTCTGTATTATTTTTACCTTGGTTAACATAGAAAATAAATAGGAGTTTAGTATACAGGATCTCATTTAAACTAATACAATTAATTATTTATTTAATACACTTGACATTAATGTAGAAATATTAATACAACATAAAAAAGTTAATCCTGAATATCCGATTCAAAATTGTCTACGGATTTTCAACGGACATCTTAAGAATTTTAGCTACCTCCCTAGCGGCAGGTGAGGGTTGATTAACAACATTATTTTTAAATGCCACCCCATCGCCGTACATCCGGCTTTCTTAGGGGTCATTGTGACCACTTGTGCCGACAGTTGGCTGATTAATTGTACAAAAATGTCCGTGGCATTTATTTGCCTGTGGGTGTGCTCTTTGACATTTAAGGTCAAATAGAAAATTGAGTTTTAATTCATTGAATTTAGACTTTTATTAGAAACTCGTTTAATTATTTTGTACGAAAGGTACTCGTATTTTAATCTCAGCTATGATTAAAGGATATCTGTTGCGTTGTATTTTTTTTTTCAGGATTAGGATCCTGGCTACTATGTAATACCTACACACTAAATAATTTTACAGTTTATTGCAATATAAAAGATTAATACCTACGAATTAAGAACCTCCTCCTTTTTTGAAGACGGTTAAAAAGTGTGACTGATTTTGCTTTTCAAGCCAAACTGGTATTCTATATCAGCATTTGTGAACATTATTAGAACTAAAATTATCTTCCTATAAAAAAGTATGCTTATTTTTTCATAAATGTGGAAATACAAATTTGGGGCAAAGAAATCTATTAAGTATATAAATAAAAATATGTCAAGCTATGTTATTTGGTGTTTGTTGATCATAGAACAGGCATTTATTTGATATCAAAGGATATGAGAAAACTGTTAGACACAAGCCTTAACAAGCATAAGTTTGCAAACTTTGAAACAAATTTCACACTCTCATAAAAACAAATTTAGAAAGAGATAGCAATAAAAAAACTAGGAACAAAAGATACAACATCCGAGAAACCCCCTTTCATAATTTGACCGGATTGTCGGAAGCACAGCAAGTGTGCTCAGCAAAAACCGCGCTTATCACAACTGGATAAAGCCGATACAAACTCGAAGTGTCTCATTCGATAAAAACTTTTGCACCGCCTTCTAACTTCGATTCGAGTTGACGGTATCCATGTTGTATTGGGTATTTAATGCGAATAACTTTGGTAAGTCAATTTGGTGATTGTGACTTATCGAGAAACATTTCAATGTAACGTAGGGTCACTGGTCATAACCTTTTTGACTTCTAACATGATAGAGCAGAGTAAAGAATATTGGCTCCTGTGAAGAACATTGACGTGGATGGGTTTAGAGGAATAGGAAGACCTTAGAAAAGAGAAGATGGCAAAGAAAAAAGTTAATAATGTGATAACGGCTGATCAGATCAAGATGATAATGTGTGCAAGAAGAAAACATTACGCTGACCCCAAACGGAATTATGTAGTGAGTAGGCAAATGATGATGAATTAGAAACTAACTGTATATTTTTCTGTATATTCGAAATAATGTATATCAAATTGTAAGCTGATGAACAAGTCACATTTGAATCATCGGTCTATAAGTGGCAGAAGATGGATGCTACTACGCATGAAGGTTTGGTTGAAAAAGTAACTAATATGAAAGTAAGCAAGACAAAGATAATGGCTTTTGAAGGAGATGAAAGCGTGTGTTCAAATTGGAGATCAGAGGATTAAACAAGTGAAAGTTTTTTTACTTAGGACCTGTATACACAAGAGGTGTAAACAGTGACAGTGTGATCGAGAAGAAGAGCTTTAACTAGCTTCTCGATTTCATCATATCTCTTGGCTGGTATGATGAGATCGAGAAGCTAGTGAAAGCTGGAAATATTGTGAATGGGGTTCTGCTTGCTATTATGATAAGTCAGTCAGTCTAAAATAGCACGACGCTGAACTGTTTTCACGTTTCTTCTCCCATGCCTTACTTTACATACAACAGTGTTGGGACCAGTACACCGTCATGCTCAGCCAGTCCTGTCTTATTCACTATGATTCCATCTTTCATTAGCTTCTCAATGTCACTGTCACAATTTCCATCTCTTGTTATTTAATTTTCAAAATTCTACAAATACAAAATATCTCATTTTCAACCTGTCAATATAAAATCTAATTTGTCTCCGTCTAATTAGACAGCAGATATCCTTAGTTGATATTGTTAAAAATTTATATTCATTATGTCAAACTAATTTCTGCGAAAAAGGGACTTTGCAAATAAAAATGTCAAGGAGGAAAGTTTGTTAAAGTTTCTCATTAAGGTTTCCACTTCTTTTAAGTACTTTCTTGAGTCCATGTTATAAATGAACTTTGGGCGTCTAGAATTAAAGTTCAATTTTAAAGAAAGGACTTTTATTTAATAGCGCTACTGAGACGCCAGCGAAATTCAACTTAAAACTGTTGTACATAAGACTTCGTTTAGTCAAAACTGCCGGCAATAAATCATGGGATTCTTATTTATGTTGAACTACAAACAAAAAAGAGGTGTGTCCGTAACTTATTTGAGTTTAATTTTCCTTGACAATTATAGTGGAACTGCTTTGAAAAATGAGAAAAAGTGTATGAGTTTTGCAGTAAGATTCGTTTTGGAGCTGGCGTAATTTACTTCTTTTGGAAATTTTTTGTCTTAATTGTACTTTGCGGAGAATCAGTGCAATAGATATGGACGGAATTTAATCCAGGCAGATTCTTGGTCACCATCATCAACAGCTCATATAATGTCCCCATCGAGGGGCTCGAGCCTACCCCACATTAGGGACGATTAGGCCTTAGTCAACCACGCTGGCCAAATGCGGGTTGGTAGAATTCACACATAACCTAAGAATTTCTTCATAGGTGTGTGCAGGTTTCCTCACGATATTTTCCTTCACCGTAAAAGCGTCGATTAAACGTACATATATGAATTAAAATTTGAACGGGGTTCGAACCGGTGCCTCCCGGGTTGAAGACAAGACAACGCTCTTACGCACTACCTCACCGACGCTTATCGATCGATTCTTGGTAGATCATAATAATCAGTGAATTTCGATTCTACTCAAGCGTGATTGTCATCGCTTTGATAACAAATGGTACTTCACACCTCAACAGTCTGCTTTGCAAGCGACCTTGTGTTACTGTTGCTAAAAAATAAATATTTCATCCACTAAAATCCGTCAACAGCGCAAATTTTCCCGTTTTCCCAATTCCCCTGCCTTTATTTACGTAGTAACACCATAATCACGTAAATTGACGCTACTGGATGTTGAATCACACTAATCTAATTACCAGTGTTTCTCGAAGAACTGATCCAAGGAAAATTGGTTTAAGCGTCTAATTTACGTTCAACGAAGTTACAGGCGAAGATATTTTGTGGATTAAGTATACGGACGTTTTGTAAGTGGGTTCCATTTATTTAGATATATATACTTTCTGGAAACAATAATGCTGTCTGATGATAAGTCGTCTCCTTATTAGTAGGACCTGGACAAAAAAAATATCTTAATCATATTTTTTTCGATTATAGACCGAGAGACGAGAATGACACTTGACAAAGAATTGCTTCCAGAAATAATGACAAAAGTCAACAAACCTTTCACGGCGATCGAAACTGTGCACATCATGTATTGTTTTGAACTTACGTAGTCACTAAAGAGATAGCGGTAGGTAGGTCAGCTCGTCCGTGACCATGGCACATGCAACTGCGCCGAAATATCGGAATAAATAAAACCGAGTGCTATAAATCCCGTGTTCTCACATTACGTACTCAGCTCATCATATCGATGCGACTTTAGACAAAGTGAGTTTCATAATTGACTCGAGTGGTACTGGCTAACTGGGTATGTATGGGTTTTACAAGTTTTCAACCAGTTTAAGTCCATTTCTCATTTTGCCCCGCATAATAATTCAGAACATTTGCACTGTCAAATGTAGTATACAATCTATACTTATATTATAAAGCTGAAGAGTTTGTTTGTTTGAACGCGCTAATCTCAGGAACTACTGAGTCAAATTGAAAAAATATTTTTCTCTTAGATAGTCCATTTATCGAGGAAGGCTATAGGCATATATTATAACACCATAACACGCGAACAAAGTCGCGGACACAGCTAGTTTAATATATTTTCTGTGTCAGCCTTGCGGATTTTTCCCTAATGACTTGCAGCGTTACAATAAGCTACTTGAAGGTAATTAAGCGCTTAATGAAAGAACGAGCGATGTTAAACATACATGTGACATGATGGTAAAAGTTTTATTTACACAAATGTAAGTAACAAAAATAAAGGAGGAGTTATGAGACATATATCTCTCTACTTCTAGGCGTTTCTTCAACAATTCAAACTCCTATCTCAAATTTGATGCTCCGCCGGCTTGATTGAACACCAACTAAAGGACACTATTAATAACAAAGGGAAAAATATCTAGATCAATTACGCCTTGCGACGAAACGAAATGAGTGATCGGAAGGATTAACGGGGTTACCAGTGGAACTAGAAAATAATTTCAGCGAGTTATGAGTGAGATTTAATTCAAAAATTAAAGTTAAAAGTTTATATTTATATTACATTCCACCGCGGTCCAATAATCAACAAGAATCAGAAGCAATATAAAAGCCAACGATAATCGAAAACGGAATCAGAGCGTCCCATATTATGCTATGACGTCGATCGAAACCTATTGTCCCTTTCAGTAAATATGAGAGGCGAGTATCACTAGATAAGTCATAGTATAGGGTTGTAGTAACGAATTTATCTTAGGTGGATTACTATTAATAAAAAAAAAATTGGTTGTCTGTAAAGTCGGTTTACTGACGATAGTTGAACGTGACAACGTCTTTTCAAAAGAAAAATTTCATTTCATTTGTTTAATAGATTTTTGCTTGCACTTCAAGCCTTACATGGAACGCCTCAGAGCGAGGTAACGCCGCATGCGTCATGTTTTTTCGTGCGTGCAGCCGGCTCTATCGAATTATAAGACGTTGTCACGTCAATAATTGTCTATTGTTTGTACAATATAACTATAGCCTCATGAAAGATTATATATACTTTATCTCTAGTCTTACCTACTCTAGTCTTATCTACTAGGTGGTAGACCCATATGTAGGATCGTCTGGGTAGATACCACCGCCTTTCTTATTTCTGACGTGAAGCAGTTCGCTGTGTTTCGGATTGAAGGGAAAGGTAGCCAGTGTAATTACTGGGCTTGGAAGGCATATCATCTTAGTCCCCAGGATGGCAACGCACTTGCAGTGTTAAGTGATTTACCCTTAATATTGCAAGTGTCTATAGGCGATGGTAACCACTTAACACCAGGTGGGCTGCAAGCTTGTTTGTTATCTTGTAGTATAAAAAAAAATCTCGTATTGACCTCACTTTACGTACTACAAGTCACTCGAAGATTTTACAAGTCACGAGTAAAATGATGAGATCATGTGACTTGTAATATCGTTACAATAATCATGACTTTTGGTTCAAAGAAGTTTATTTCTCAAAAAAACTTTAAAAAATGTAATACAATGAGATAAGTAATTAAAAATTGTATACAGTAAGACACTTTATAAGCCGCCTCTGTATCGTCACGCACAGACTCTTCGAGATCACAAGTCACTTGATCGCACAAGTCACGCGCACGAACCGATGGTAGGGGTCCGAGATAATTCGTTGTATTTGTAGCAAAGAGGGTAGCATTAATAAAAGAATTAAGACCAGGATGATAAATAGGAATCCTGTATCGCTGGAGAAATGACGGATAAGTTGGTGTGCTCTTTTGTTCTTGTAAGCTGTCGTTTGTATATTATTCGAAACGTTTTCCCAAGTGGGCTGCGGTGTGATTGATCGGGTACTGGTATAGACGTTTTAATATAGAAACGTTTGTATTATAAAACGTTATACGCCAAAAAGATGCTAAGCTGATCGGAGCTTTAACTGAGCCCAGGACTTTTGTAAGTCTATATAATTCGATATAGTCTATAGGTTACTTCGACTTGTAAGCAATAGTTACATAATCGAAGTTTTATATGATTCGATGAGATATTTGTTAAATAGTGCTTTTTATTACAATTTTAATATGATTTACAAAAATCTTTGTATGAGTTGTATGTATTTTTTGGTGTTATTTGGTCCCCGTTGCCTATAGGTGTTCGCAACACGACGTGACACTCGTGCACTGGCAACCCTAGTCTGTTCCCTGCCCTATGAAGCACTGGCAACCTTACAGTATTAAGTATACCTATTAAACTTAGTTTTATTTTTGTGATAAATTTCAAAACAAGGTTATCGTTATTTAATTTGTTGCCAACCTTCATCTGAATTGTGGTCGATTCAAAGTCTATCTGTACTAAAGTTACCTGGAAGAGATCGCGCCTTGCGGTAAGACCATTTTGACATATTATACATGTAAAGTGTTGATTTTAGTAGGTATATTGTTTTCATTTATAGGTTTAGAATAAAATGTAAATAAATATTAATCACAGTAAATTTTTTTTATCAATGATTAAGGATAAGGCATTTCCATGTGATGCCGGAGTAGAATAGCATCACCCCATATCCTCCAATGGGTGTCGTAGAAGGCGACTAATGGATCAGCAAAGGCGTATTGATCAACTTATACTCCGTCCTCCAATCCGCATTGGGCAAGCGTGACTACTACCGCCTAAACCTCCTTCGATGACAAGGAGAGTCCTTGTGTCCCAGCAGGGGGTCGAATTATAGAGGCTGTTATGATGATGATGAAAGATAAGTCACAGCTACATAATAAGATATGTGTTCCAATTTTCGAAAGTAACATTTAGGGAAAAGTTGTGTAAAACGTACGGTCGTTATTTCATTTTAATATTTTTATTCGGCAAGATTTTAATTATAATACGAAATAAAATCATAAAACAAAATAACCAGAAAAAGTCGCTGCTTTTCAGTAAAAGCATTTCCTTGAAAATTCGTAAAAAAACAGGAGATTAAAATCCCCGTATAACTCATTGGGGCAAACCGAATTTCCGAACAACCCTATAATGTTATTTACAACTTAATGAAACGAAACGAAAATCCTTAAAAGCTTGAAGAGTGCCGAAACAAAATGGTGTCCTGAAAATTAATTTAAAATTTTAAAGAACCGGCTTAGCGTAGTAAGGGTTGAAGCAGGTATTGCTTGTCTATTTGTACATTGTTATAGGGATCTGTTTTGACATAAATTATTTTGTTGTAATGACTGCCTCAAAAATTCTAGCACAAAACCAGCCGTAACAAGTTCAGGGTGTCATAAGCATACCAATTGGTGCAAGGAGTGCCTAGACGGGCAGCGTTGGGACGGTCTCGATGTAGTTGCGCTCAAGTGCGCAGATCCCGAGCCGTCCCGTAATTGCGCACTGAAGGTCAGGCCGGGGAGGATGTTTAGTGTTAAAGTGTTAAATTGGTAAAAGATGACGTCATTCACAAAATCTCCTTCGTTTCAAATTATCTCTAGAATTTGCTTCTTAAGCTCATCAAGCTAGAAAAAAATTTAAATGAATTTAGATTTACTGTAAAATTTATAAAGAATTTAAATAAGTTTGTTTTAATTTAGTATTTTTGTTTTATTAAGTATTTATTTTCATAGCTAGGTAACGATATCGATAAAAACATAATTATGCATGCCTGTGTATCCCCATCTCTAGAATGACGCGTAGTTTCAATTGTTTGGCGGAATTATTTTAGAACAAAATAAGTGACATTTTTCCTCTATTGGTTATGTGCTCGATGGCTGACCTTTACAATAAAATTAATGTAACTCTATGTGAAATGTCGACCTGCGAAGTCTGCAAAGGTAAGCCTCCGTAATTCCGTCTGAACAGAGACCAGCTTTAATCAGAGCACTTAATTGCTAGGCCTCTGCTCCGATCAACCAAATATTTAACCCAGGCATTCCCGTAATGTATAACAAAGGATACCCCTTTGTGCGTGTTAAAATTTAAATTATTTATGCTGTTATCTTCTCGGGGCTTGTTTGGGGATTCGGTTAGTTTCTGCGCTGGTATTGATTTAAATAAAATAGTGTTGCCATGTTGCTGTAGGAAATTCGTTGTTCTGTAAAAGAGAGCACTTGCTTGAATAAAGGCAGGTAGCGTTAATATGATGGGTCATGTGAATTTAGAGAATCAGGTTAGGTTCGCGTAAGAATTAATGAGATTGTTCCTAACCGATTTTCGGGTAGAATCGAAAGAAGTTGTTAACCAACTTCTTTCGATTTTATCTATTCTAGTTAAGAAGGATATGGTTAGGGTAGATATTATATTACCAATTTTTTTCAAACTTGGTATGTTTATGGCCAACTAGGGTTTTACAGATTTAGTTGTTGTTAGTACCTATGTCAGGACCATGGAAAAATATTTATTTTGCCAAAAAATATACTTAGGCATGAGATTTTGGGGCACTAGACTGATAACGTGTTACAGGCTTCTTCGAAATCCAAAAAAAAGGGTAAGGCAGGGTTCCCAGCCATAAGATAAAAACAGTAATATACTTTTTTCATTCATTATTTTTTACCGTTCTCTATAAAAAAAAGTATACTGTTTACATGACTGCTGGTATTGGGAGCTTAAATAAAACCTAATAAAATAAACACAAAAACTTTACTCCAAAAATTTTACGCCAAGAAACTAAATACTGTTTACTTCTCTAAAACACTGTGCATTTTATTTTTCTAAATTTAATAATTCTACTTTTTGTCATATTTGGGAGCCCTAGACAGAGCATATCAAAAACGATAAGACTTAGCAGATGGAGAGGACAGCAGATTATACTCTTCTATCAAGAGAGATGAAACGTAATAGAGTGGCCACTTCATTTCTTGAGAGGCAGAGGACAGCAGGTTACTCGGTCCAACCTTCAAAGCGAATGGAAGTTGATGTCCTTGGGTCAACCAATATTTACTCCTTTTATTGTGTAGGCGACAAGGCTTATCAGTAATTAAAATTAGAGCACTTTGATTTTTAATTATTTTATTTATTTTCCTGGGCATATAAATCACGAATCACTTCGGCTAAATAAAATATTTCGTTATTCATACTAAGTTTCTTAGATTCACTTTTTAACATCATCCGCTTCAACGTTTTACTCTGAACTAAAACCAATTAAACCATAAAAAAATCTAATTTATTGCTTATTCTCATCAAACATCAGGAATTCAGTGGATCAAGTCAACTTTAATAAAACAATACTACACGTTTAACAAAAGAATTATTACTTTCAACAAACAAAATCGTATATTTTTATTCCCAAACCAAAACGTACCCCTTTCAATCGCTTTAATAGAAAACCTTCACATTGACTTCTCAAAAAATACATTATATATAAACAATTTCACCCTCTTAACGGTTCTGTTCAGTCGAAGTTTTGTTAGCGTTCATTCTATTGTTATTTGCAAACTCAAGTGGGAAGGAATATTTTAACGTATTGGCGTATTCGTTCAAAAGCAACTTTCGTAATAGCAGGGGTGGAATCTATTTAGTCACAGTGATGCGACACAATTCCGCGACGCGCGACTCGGCCGATATTGGCAATATTCAATGTGACAATGATGTATAGTTTTTGCATACCAAAACGCGGGGACAATCGGTTATCTTGCGATAAATGATATTAAGGCTTTACATAAATTCATACATCTAAATGTAGGAAGCTTTACGCTCTGGCTGGACTTTGTATCGTCTTTCGTCCACGTAAAACATTGAAATTCGTATAGTACCTATTGTAAAGTGTGATCTGAGCATTTATTTACAAGTTAATCTCATGTATTTTTATATACATAATTTGGTTGTGTTTATAATTAATTTTATAGTAAGTTTATCTCATACAATTAAATAAAATTCAATCAGATTTGTTGCTATACTTAAGATTGCGCGAACTTATAAATTGTTAGTAAATCACATCATTGCAGTTAATTATTAGGATAAATAGTTTTATCCCCACTTGAACCACCGGCTTCACGTGGGTTTTGAAAGTACAGAGAATCAATGTTTTATTGGTTTAAATTTAACACCAAAGCGCAACATACCTATAATTATAAAGAAAAATCTGCTTATCGAGCGTGAATAAGTGCATATTGGTAAGCTGTTCACATTTTCGGTAAACGCTAGGTGGTAGACCCATATGTAGGGTTGTCTGGGTAGGTACCACCGCCTTTCTTATTTCTGCCGTGAAGCAGTTCGCTGTGTTTCGAATTGAAAGGTAGCCAGTGTAACTACTGGGCATGGAGGGCATATCATCTTAGGTCCCCAGGATGGCAAACGCGCTTGCGGTGTTAAGTGATTTACACTTAATATTGCAAGTGTCTATAGGCGGCGGTGACCACTTAACATCAGGTGGGCCGCAAGCTTGTTTGCCATCTCGTAACATGAAAAAAAAATCGCAAGTCTGTGGCGCGCTCTGATGATCTCAAAGTCGAAACAATATTTATTCATGCACTGTGTGGTAGTTCATTGTTTTGGCACGTGTATTCCGGTGGCGGGTCGCAACGCTGTGGCGTCTGACCTCGAGTGATATTTATTAGTTCCCCTCGTAGTAATTAAAGTTTAATTAAACTGAACGTTTCACCTTTCCCGGTAAGTGTCAGGGAACTTTTGTTTTATTTGCACGAGCCTCCGTTTCAGCTGAAATTGTTTGAGTTACAACGCTTAACTGAGACTTTTACGAAGCTTGGCATTAAATTTAAAAGAGGTAGACTGTGTAATGTCTGCCTCTAAGGCTCCTGCCTCGTTCCTGTCTGTTCTGCGGCTTAGCCCATTTTCATCTTGGTACTACATGTGTACAGATTTTTTCGACGAGAATCACATCGGCGAGTGATTGAGCGCTGGTGACAGTAGGGTCTGGAGTGACGGGACGGGCGAGAGTGACTCGGTACTACTCGGTACAGAGTCGCTTGTATGCGCTCTATACATAATCTGTACCGAAACGACGCATTCAATAAGCTCTTTTTTAATTAGATACAATGGTTAAATAACTTTTTGGTACGTAATTTGTATAGAAACCAAAAGGATACTAGAACGCACCAACCCACCACGGGTCTATGGCGATGTGAGTTGCCTCGTAAGATCTTGTGTCCAAGGGCATGAGCGTCAGCGATGTTTTGGGGGCATTGACAATCCTGATTATCAGGAACAAATCCCATACATGCTTACGGCCTGGCAATAGATTCATTAGCAGATTCCTTTCAGTAGCAAAGTCTTTTATTTCTATCTACTATTTATGAGAAGACAAAAACAGTCTAGAAATTTACTCCAACTTAGATAGCTAGTTCATTGTATAATTATGCACCATACTAGCCAGGCTCGCTTTGCCAATAAGGTGCCTCATCACGCATGTTTTGAATGACACAGGATTGTCATTTCTCAACGAGGTCGAAGAAATGAGTTGCCGTATTCCATAGTGTTGTAATGGTGGCCACGGTTTGCCTTTTTTGCGTGTCAAGCAATCAGGCCCGTGCTCTGCTAATATACCGTTCTATATAAGAGGTTTGATAACCACTAACATCATCATCAAGTCTACCCACTGCCTGGATATAAGGCCTCTCCTTGTCATCGGATTGGTGGACGGAGTTTATGGTGATAATACCAATTTGCTGATCCATTAATCGCCTTCTACGACACCCATTGGAGGATATGGGGTGATGCTATTCTACTTTGCTAACATCACCCACTAAGATAGTCATTTATAATAGTATGCTGTTCAAAGAGAAATCGGTATACAAGCAAACGCTCCAACTTAAGTTAATTATGCTTCGTAGAAAGGTTAACTAATTAAAGACACGCAAGTTTAAGTCAAACTTAACTATGCGATGCCCCGATAAGTTTACAACTACAGCACCTGCTTTGGGGTTTTAAAAGCGGAATATGAGGAGGAATTTAACTAGTTTGTTCACAACTTCAAGAGGAAGTTTTACCTGCATTTTAAGTATTATTTCTGTTTGAGAACTTTTCGCTGAAATGTTAAGGAGAGGGCGAGATATACCTGTCTAGTATACAGCTAGTGATGTACAAAGGATGTTGGAAAATATATTGACGAATAGGATATGAATTAAAAGTGAACGGAGATGCGGGACTAGGAAGTTCTAGGCTGTGTTGTTCTGGGGTCCACGTCCGGAAGCCTCCTCGTGGCGGACCCTGGTAACGTGGTGGGGAAACTTTCTCGGCGGGTGTTTGGCTTTTTATGTCAAGTGTGTCCCCTTGGCATTCGAAGTCACATGCCATCGTAGAGTTGTTTTTGTTTTCCCACCACGGCTAGTTCCAGACGGCCCTTTTCAGGGCCACGACCGCGCCCGAAGTCCCCCGGGGTGCGATCCGATGGCTGCTCCCGGTGTCCTCGTCAGGAGGACGCGCCATGTCGAGCAGCCGTCGGTGAGAAGGCGGCCTATAAGGCCGGCGTCGGCCAGCGGCCCACAGGGGCTGGCGTTAGTCGGTAGCCCCTGTGGGCTGCTGGCCACCAATTGGTGCACAAGGAGTGCCTAGACGGGCAGCGTTGGGACGGTCTTGGTGTAGTTGCGCTCACGTGCGCATGTCCCAAGCCGTCCCGCAATAGCGCACTGGAGGTCAGGCCGGGGAGGATGTTTATTGGTGGTTTTATACAAAGTTGGCATTATTTCGTTGAGTTTGTTGTAGAAATCGTTTTTTGTTTCTTCTTTGGTGATATCAGTTGGAGCATATATTTGAACGATTGAAGATGGTTGTTTATGGCCAGGTAGTTTAATATTCAAAACTGCTATCCTATCCGATATGCCACGGGTATGGAGGGAACGCCTTTAGTCCCACATATCCCCTGCGGTTGGCACCACCCCACAGGGACGATGCGTAAATGCATTTGACCTCCCTGACAAAAAAAAAGGCTGTGTTGTTCTACCTGGCGCGACCACCGAGGTTTTTCTAGTATTTTTAGACAGTAAAAAATAGTCAGTAAGTTTTACTATTTTTTACCACTGTTTTGCAATTTCCTAGTATATAGATCTTAAAATGTAAGTCGATATTACTGTAAATAATACTACGCATTAGGTGTGTGCAGGTTTCCTCACGATGTTTTCCTTCACCGTAAAAGCGTCGATTAAACGTACATATCAAAATTGTAAAACACATTGGTACGTGGCGGGGATCGAACCAGTACCTCCCGGGTGGGAGACGACGCTCTTACGCACTATGCCACCGACGCTTCGTGAAAATAGTAGATATTCTGAATAATTTTATACCGTTTTAAGATTTCCAGAACAACACAGAGTTTGGGCGTGGTCGTGCTATAAAATAGTTCTTTCTAGCCCGACAGTCATGTTTCTAAGATTTGGATAGTAGGTTATTTGAAAATAGGCGTAAAGAATAGTAAATTTTCTAAGCTATTGCATACCATTTTAAAAAAATATAATGTCACGGGTTTCTTTGTGGTCGTGCTAAGAAGTATTCTCCTCAGCCCGACCATCGTATCTCCTAGATCTAGTGGGTGGAAAATTTCAAAACCGTGGTAAAAAATACTGACTATTTTTTACTGGCTTAAGATATTATAAAAACCGTTTATCGATGAAATCGAAGACGTCTTGAATAAGGGCCAAGTTAAAAATTCAGATTCAGAGTAGATGATGCGGGAACATCAACGATATCGGCTAGCTTTCGGTTTAAAAGCTTAGCAGCATACGATTAGGTATTATCAAAAACCACAGCTAGTTAGCAAACCCACGCATTTTTCTATGAATCAAGTAAACCTGTTCATTGAGACGCAAAACAAGAAAATAGTAATTTAAATATTTATATTGTTTTTAAAGCGCTCCAAGCGATTCTTTGTTGTTTTAATTTTGCATATATTAAAGCCATTGATAACTTCTGTCGCAATTTGAGTGTTTTTAAAATGCAAAATTTATAATTATTCAAATTGACTCTTTATTTTATGGTATTAAGGTTTCATTTGTCTCTATTAAGTTAAAAGGTCATAAGTCAGAATTGGGCTTAGCGGGAAATATTTGGCAAACAAGCTTGCGGCCCACCTGATGTTAAGTGGTCACCGCCGCCTATAGACACTTGCAATATTAAGTGTAAATCACTTAACACCGCAAGTGCGTTTGCCATCCTGGGGACTAAGATGATATGCCCTCCATGCCCAGTAATTACATTGGCTACCTTTCCCTCCAATCCGAAACACAGCGAACTGCTTCACGGCAGAAATAAGAAAGGCGGTGGTACCTACCCAGACGACCCTACATATGGGTCTACTACCTAGTAAAATAGTCTTTTGTAACATTTTAATTCGACCCAGTGCTGGGACACAAGGCCTCTCCTTGTCATCGAAGGAGGTTTTGGCAGAACACCACACTTGCCCAATGCGGATTGGTGGACGGAGTGTAAGGTGATCAATACCCCTTTGCTGATCCATTAGTCGCCTTCTACGATACTATTTCTACGATATTGGAGGATATGGGGTGATGCTATTCCACTCTGCAGGCATCACACGACCAATTCTATGTCTATTGTTTTATAATTGTTTTCAATAGCTTACTGAGTTATATATCTATTAATTCATATTAACTGACATTATGATTTGACCCGACAAACGACTCACCTACTTTAATTTCTCTGTATTTGATTAAAACTATAACTAACTTTTACTATATTGTTGTGGATTATCTTAATTATTCTTTATTCATTATTATTAATTTTACTTTTATTTTTAATCTTTTGTACTTATGTGTATATTGCGGTACCCTTATAGGGTTCATGTTTGACACCATATTATTGTGACCACCTTGTAAACAACATGAAAGCAATAAATGATTTAATTGAATTGAATTGAATTTCTTTCTGGCTCCTCTCAGTAGGCTCAGTTTTTTGTATCATCAGCTTTAGACTTAGTCTTAGTATAAATATAATTTAATTTAATTATTTATGACGTCAAAAGAGTCTACGTTGAATAGCCTACATTATTTTTGATTTGATTTTCAATGCATATCCTCAGAACTGCGGTGTAGACAGACTCACCAAATACCTTCACTCTATTAACGACCCTGTTAACATAGGTATAATACTAAAAATCCTAATCTAACACTTACCGCACATAATCACCACCAAGCTTCCCGAATTGGCACACATCTTGACTATTAAATATAATAACACTGCACATAGTTCGTTCAACACCGAGTTAAAATCACCTCCACATTTTGTCACTAATACACACTAAACACTAAATTCGGTCATAAATACTTTGTCACTGTTCCGTTATCACTGCCTTTTCTCACTTCGAATACATTTTCTGTTCTAGTCACTTGTGCCAACCTCGGTAGTGCCCTGAAAAGAAAACACACGTAAGTCAAAAATATATCTTTTGTTTTTTTAAACATTAGCAAATCGAAAAGGAGTCAATCTGACTTTGACTAACATACGATTTAATCGCCCCGTTCGTTCTCCGGAATTAAATTCAGAGGGAGTTTCTCCAGAGATCTTGTTGTAAAAATACGTGTTGAGAGACTCCATTTTTAGCCCAAATCAACCGTACAATTTTATTCACTTGACATTGGCAAAATGCGTACGTTTAATGGGTCGCGACGCCATTAATTAAGAATAGAATAAATTCAGAGATCCCGGGTTCAAACTCCAGGAGTGTCAAAATTTGTACTTATCCAGGTTTGGTTGGCATTAGAACTTTTTTGTAGTCCACCAGGCAAAATCTGTCGTCGTATTAGTGTTGACATCATTATTATGGTCCGACAATTTATGATAATCTAGCCAGTCCGCTCTGTGGTTGAGGGATCCAGGTTAAACTCGATTCCGTCTTTCGTCACGAGCCAAGAGCTTTACTGCCACTAATAAAAACAAAACATTTATGAAAGTTTATAACAAATGCCAGGACAAAATATATGAAAAAATTTAGATGTAGTAGGTATGTGTCGTAGGTAGACGCGAGTTTTACCTGGAATTCTTAACCATCGGGGAACTAGCTTTTTTCGTTAATTAACTTTATTATTAAATGGCGACAGACTTTTTAAGAATGTGGTAATAAGTCAGGCGGAATTAAAGTACAAATTTGTAGGGTAAAAATCGGGGACCACCTGAGTCCGTCGGTTTAACTACTAGACCATACCGTCTGTTTTATTCGTGATATTTAAAAAACCAGTCTAGACTCAATAATTAAAATTCAAAGCCCGTATTTATGACGCTTGGAAACAAATAACCAGCTGAAAGCGTAATAGACTATCCTAAATAAACACACAAGGGATTCTAATTCGTGGGAATACGTTATACTGTAAATAGTTTTTTATTTATGTGAGAAATTCGTTGAAAACGTAATAAATTAGCGTGTTAGACAAAATAGGAAAGGGTATGGAATTATATTACATTATATTCAATATGTAATCAAAACGGAGAGACATTAAGAATTTCTAGAGAATTCGCGAACCTTTGTTTACGACGCGAAGCTTTGTGTTGCCATGAGGCGACTATTGAGTTTTGTTAATCCTAATTGTTTATATATTTATAATATCCTTTTATTTGTATTTTGTTACATTTGGTTTATTATATGACATTATTAAGGAAAAATTAAGTTTTATTTGCTAGCCTTTAGGTTTTCAACATTCCTTTAACCAATTTTAGTTATGGTTTTAATAAAATCAGAGTTTAAAAAAAATGCTGACAAGAACACTAGAGTACCTGTGAGTTTTAAGTAGTTAAGTTATAATATCATTTATTTTCGCTGTCTAGTTTTCTTGTTAGTTGAATTATTTTATCTGTTTCGATAGTACATTTTGCTTTGTTATATATTCAGGCAGTTAATTTTATGCGTTCTAATTTTTTAATTCCGGCAAATCTATTTTAACCACATTTACAATCTAGTTTCGGTAAAATTAAAAGCCTTCCACGAGATAAACGAGATCGAATTCTAAGAATATTTTATCATATTATATTTAATTTGACAATTTATAATTTAAATATAACCTTGTTAGGATAAAAGAATTAATCTTATTCTTTCATTGTCTTTTTCTTTTCAAAATCGCCATTATAAAGCTTTCAAATACACCTGAATAAGGTAATTAATTTTAAATGAAATCGTTTGCAACTGTGATAAGCTGTTAAAAACACAATTTTATAATGACATTTTCCTGCTAACATCCATAAAATCCGTATCAACAAAATCAGATAAGCTGCCTAGGAGTTTTTTAAGCAAGCCATAAAAAGAGACATTAATTTAGCAGATAAAAACCTTGAAAGAGGGCGGGTCATAGTTGTAAAAATTGACATAATATGTCCCGAACTCCTGGGAGTCATAAATTTTTCCTCGCCAAATAAATACAGTGGATTTTTTACTTCATTACTTTTTTATGATTTTCGGGGTTTGCGCCGTTTCGGCACCGAGAGGTCGGTTCATTATTTCATGAGTGAATTATTGCTGTACTAGGGTGACCTAATTTTTGTGTTTTATTCAGTGAATGCTCGTAAATTTCATGTTCATTGTTTTTTGTTTATTATAATTTTAATAAACTGTTTTACTGTTGCCGTTGGGGTGTTAACAGTGTTTTATGTAATTTGGGAGACAAAGCTAACGAAAGTAGAGGCTTTCCGCTTCTACGCTGTTCGGGTGATGAATTATAAATAACTCAATAATTTGACTCGCAATCCATACCCGGTCTCGGGCCAAGTTGAGAACTTGAAAAAATGTAAAATGTTCGTTCCGAACGTTATCCTCTTCCTAACGTGACCCTACTAGTACTTAAATATTATCTGTGTGATCGGTAGGTATTAGTTACGCACTACGCCAATGACGCTCTTTGATTACCAATGTTAAAATTATATAGATAAATGTGCTAGGACCTTAAAGCTGTGCTCAAACCCTTTTGGGATTATCAAGTTAGTTTACAGTTACTTGAAAAGTTACCTGAAAGAGCCCAAGGGGGTAACTGTAACCGAAACAAAGATATTCTTTCCAGGTACCTTACTTGTAATAAATTATTACAGCCACTACTAGGCACGACCCTACTCAAGTGGACAAATTAAAACTGACAATGGATATATCACGTTAAAATTTTAGTTTCTGGCTTAGGGTCTATTGATCGAATTGAGAGAGCTGCAAAGGGGTCCGGGCTAAGAAAATGGAGTTCAAAAAATGTTTAAAACTTTATGAGATTCTTTGCAGCGGTAATTGTTATTGAAGTGTTCTTTAAATATGTAATACATACTCATATCACGCTAAAATACAAATACTAATTCTTTATTGCGAACTAAGTTTAAAACATTAGGTCTTATAAAAAAATAAATTATTTTAACAAAAAAGAACCGCCTTCAAAACTGAAAACGGAGAAATAAAAATTCTGGTTATAAAAAATCTATTTTTTTTTTGAGGACGGTCCCAAATACAAGTGACAACGACTTAAATTTACAAAAACATTTGATTTTTTTTTACATCAAAAACAACGGATTTTTTTTATTTAAAACTAATTTATTTTTAAGTGTTTTAAGTATATACATTTTCAGGAAACTATTTCGAGATCTTTTAGACACACAAGTGATAAGATTACGATATCATCGATGTCAATTAGATAAGCAATTTTAGGGAAACTCAAAAACTACTCGTCAGATGTCTATTACATTTAAATGGAACCACATGACAAGCACCAGCTTCCAAAGGTCGAAAGAATCTTCAAAATTGGTACACCCAGTAAAGAGTTAAGACGTAACAAACATAAAAAAACATACAGTTGAATTGATACCCTCCTCCTTTTTTAAGTCGTTTGAAAAAGTATTCTGCTTGTACTTAGTATTCGCAGAGGGTACACTTAAAACCTTATGAAATAATAATGATATAGAAACCGATTAAAAGGACATCACCTGCCCCGAAACCCGCGACCTCTAATCATCCGCGCGACTGCGTTTCCACCGAGTTACTCATCCCTTTCCGACCCCTTACTTGTAGTAAGAAACACAGTATTAGGAAAAGACAGTCTTTAGGAAAATCGGTTAAAAATAGGACATTTGATGTCGCCGCGGTTGTGAGTTATTTGTAACGATAATGAAAGTTAAGCTACCGAGTACCTGGTCGGTTCACGGATGGGTGACCGAATTTTTTGCTACTCAATTTTTACGTTGGTGGTCCCGGCTGCTGTTGCTTGTAGCAGTCATAGACAAGTCACGTGAGCGGCCAAAAATAAAGCAATTATTATTCATTAACAATAAACTTTAATTGACTCAAATGAATAAAATCTTCATCAAAACTATTGTTCTAACGCACCGTTACCGAGATTTCGATGTAAATTTGGGTAAAATGATTCACCAAATAGAAAGCATCACCGAACATACGGACAGACAGATATACAAAGAAATTGGCTCTCAGGAACATTATACTGCCTACGTGTTAGAGTGTGGCATAGGACAAGCGCTGTAGCGTTTAAAAAATAAAACCTAAAAACTTTATAAAACATACAATCACTTTCATAATCTCAAAAGCTGTTGAGCAGAGCCTGTGGTAACAATAGGTCATACATAAAGCCACCTCTGGCAGCATGGGCCACGCCATGTCTAAGTGACAGGTTGCCAGCCTGTAGCTGTAACGTTTAAATTCATTAAAATTGAAAGTTTAAAAAAAAATCATTTATGACACATAATTCGTCGTTTTCTAGATAGTTGTGAGCCTAGAGATAAGCGCTTTTTCAAGCTGCAGTGCTTACCTATTATAAAACCACTGTTTGTAATGAAGAGTTATTTGTAATGTTTTTTGATTTCTTTATGTAATTATATATGTGCTAATGTTAATAAGGAGTATAAATTATAAACCGTGTTTTTTTTACAATTTTAATTAAATCAAGGTGTCAGTTAATAAAAAAAACTCTTGCTATGTGATAAACATCAAAATCGCAAATCACATCAGCTGTTCCATACATTTGCGCAGGTGTTACATTTATGAATGGAACACATGATTATTTTTGCAAAATCGACGTTAGTCCCATAGCAAAAGAGTTATTTGTATTGACTGGCAATTGCACACCTTGAAATAATTAAAATGGTTAAAAATCACGATGTATATTTTGTTTTGAGCTGATAAATGTCAAATTTATAAATATAGTTTTATTGTAATGAACAAAATTTAATAACCTAATAAATGTATTATCATTTTGCTGTGATTTAACTTAATAAATATTGATAACTCTTGCGTTTTTAAATTGGACCACACCACAAGATATCTAGGCTCTGCGTGGGTTCATAAGAGTGGCGTAAGCTCATATCTTGTTTTAAGAAACTCATAATGGTCTTAGTTAGTTAAGATTTTATCATAATCAAATGAAATAGATATAAATTTGTATTTTGAAAACGACGATGATGTTAATAATGAAAATATGCAAATATTAATGTCAAATGGACTAAGTATGTATTTTATTGCTGCTAGATTTTGATGAAATATATTTAAAGTTATGTCGAAGTCAATCTTTCATTCATGTACCATTTATTGACATAGAAAACAGCGTAGGTGGTGTTTTTTTTTATATTACAAGATGGCAAGCTTGCGGCCCACCTGGTGTTAAGTGGTTACCGTCGCTTATAGACACTTGCAATGTAAAAGGTAAATCACTTAACACTGCAAGTGCTTTGCCATTCTGGGGACTAAGATGATATGCCTTCCATGCCCAGTAATTACACTGGCTACATTTCCCTTCAATCCGAAACCCAATGAACTGCTTCACGGCAGAAATAAGAAAGGCGGTGGTACCTACCCAGACCCTACATATCATCATTTCAGCCGAGAGACGCCCACTGTTGGACATAGGCCTCCTCCAAGGATCTCCAAACCGGTCGGTCCTGCGCTGCCCGCATCCAGCGGTTTTCCGCGACCTTTACTAGATCGTCAGTCCACCTTGTGGGGGGCCTACCAACGCTGCGTTTCCCGGTACGTGGTCGCCACTCGAGGACCTTTCCATCCCAATGGCCGTCAGTCCTCCTCGCAATGTGCCCTGCCCACTGTCACTTAAGGTAAGCAATTCTTTGGGCTATGTCGGTGACTGTGGTTCTCCTGCGGATCTCATCGAAACTCCGAGCATAGCCCTCTCCATTGCCCTTTAGGTGACCTTCAGCCTTCTTATGAGACCGATTGTAAGCGGCCACGTTTCGGTTCCATAGGTCATCATTGGCAACACACACGAATTAAAGACTTTCGGATATGGGTCTGCTAAATAGCGTGTTACAACATCAATGAGCTATAAGAACTTATAACCAGTATTTTTTTCCATTTTTTACGTTATAGTTGGCAGACAAGCATATGGCCTGCCTGGTGGTAAGCAGTCTCTGTAGCTAGGATGGAAACCATTGCTACTTTTCGTTCATTTTCATTCAATGAAATTATGTTTATTTTTTTTTTTATAATATGACTTCACATGTGAAATTTCACAGGCAATAATTTGTAATGAATTATGACATGAAATATAACTAATAAGTTGTTTAATTATCTAGCTACGTACATGTAATATGAGTTGCATACATTTTTTTAACAACGAACTTTGACAATGTAATCTGCAATTTACAGAGTGTGAATTATAGATAATCGATGTGAAAAGAAGTAGCAGGTGTGAAGAATAAAAATAATTTAATATGATTTTTCACATGCTATTCATGAAATAAGCCGTGTGATGCCGGCAGAGTAGAATAGCATCACCCCATATCCTCCAATGGGTGTCGTAGAAGGCGACTAATGAATCAGCAAAGTGGTAGTGATCACCTTATACTCCGTCCACCAATCCGCATTGGGCAAGCGTGGTGGACTACTGCCTAAACCTCCTTCGATGACAAGGAGAGGTCTTGTGTCCCAGCAGTGGGTCGAATTATAAAGGCTGTTATGATGATGATTCATGAAATGTTCCATGCCTACTCCGTAGCCTATGTCCCCTTCCTTCCCCTAAGAAGCTCTGGCGACCTAACTCACCAACAGGAACACAACACTACACATGGATTGTTATTTGACTGTGGTCTTCTATAAGGTGGAGGCACTACACTACACCACTTTGGGCGCTCCAAATACAAGACACGATTTAGCTTTAAAATGTTATATAAATGTGTTTCTTTTCAAACGTTATCTTATAATAGGGGTTAAAGTATGAAATTGCCGTTTTTTTCCTCATTATTTATAAGTGTTTAATTCCTTTAATATAATAGCTATGTCCATTATTCTTTTTTTTTATTTTAAACTTCATTACAAGGACTTACATTTATGTATAAAATTTTATTCTTATTTTTATTTTTTTTACTAGAAATACATCTTTAAAAACAGCTCGTCCTTAGACGTGTCCGTCTCCGTTATAAAAATATGACTATTTTTTTACAGGTATCAATTCTTAATTTTTTAAATATTTTTAATAAATAGCTTAATATTGTCTAAATACATCCACAAAATTACACAAAATTTAGATTTGTGGTTCCTTAAAAAATGGCAAATATATTTGTATGAAAAATGAATTTTCGTTAAATTCTCCATACAAAACGGCAATTTCATACTTAAACCCCTAATATTATGATTACGTTGATACTATTGAGTAGATATGACATATAAAATTTTATTAACATATAAACGTGTTATGATACAGTTCATTGCGATATCATAGCTCGTTCGGTTATTAACTATCCAACGGAAAATAATAACCCTCCGTTACTTAGACAACTTTATCTACTCGTACTAACATGTAGTTCGCTCAATACTGACATTAATCTTAATCACAAAAATAATAATATTATTTCTGTGCTCTTTATACACAATAATAATAGAAGTTTCAAGCAGTGCCATTTTTTATTAAGTGAGTAAAACAAAATCATAGAACTTGTACTTACACCAGCTAGAAAAATATATTATTGTCTTAAAGATTCTTAAATACAGACATACGATCATCCTTGCAGTCTCAAGAGGGGTTGAGCAGAGCCTTGGGTAAAATTTCATTACACAAAAGCCACATCTGACAGTGTGGGTCAAGCAGTAACTCCAAATAGTGACAAGTTGCCAGCCAGTCGGCGCATACAAAAAAGAGGCACCAAACCCAAAAGTAGACAATATGCCAACTATTTTTGAGGTCAGTGCAAGCCTCCATAGCATTCCAGATTTTTTTATTTTCATACAGCTACTGTGTAAATATATAAAAGCTACCCGTGTAATTATTTCTTTTAAAGGCTCTAAGCTCATACAAACACAGACATACATAATAATCATAATGAAATTTGCCATCCATGTTAAGAATGGTATAGACTAACTTAGACAGGTCAAATTGATAACCTCCTTTTTTGATTTTGAAGTCTGTTAATAACAGAATATACGCCAGGAGATCGAACCCCGAGAGGCATTGCTGCAATTCAGATCTGTCTCCTAACAGCAAACAAGCCTCACGACGTCTCAAGTACACGCGAACCCATCATATGTCAAACGTTTACGACCGTGTGAACTGAAGCATGTGTGCGAATGGGGCCTGCTTTTTTCTTTGCCATTTGAAGAACCGATGTTCCAACGCACTTGAATTCTGCCGATGATAATTCTTGGTATGGTATTACATAAATACATCCATTCTGCTACAAAAACTTTAGGTAAAATTTGGTTACACATAAAGTCACATCAGGGGGCTTAAACAAGTTGTAATCGTTTGATAACGATAAGATACCAAAATTCGTCATCATAGGCCATATTGATTGGTTATCTACAGCGTCTTAGCTCTCGCTACCAACTTACTTTGAGCTACAATTGACCACGTGATTTAACGACGGCTTAAGTCAATCCCACACATTTTGTTCTTAGCGAACTTCGTTATCGTTTGCTACAAATCGTTTCTATGTCAAACAATTAAGCAATGGAATTCATTGCCAGCAGACGTATTCCTCCTTCTCAAAATCCTAGGTCATTCAAAGAGATGAAGAAGCACCTTGCAGGTTGGCAAATCGAGGATTGCTAATGAGACGCTTACACTATATTATCTCTGGCATTTTGATTAATTGTGGTATGAAAATGGAGGCCTGCTTATTACTTTTTCGAGCGAAGAAACAAACTAATCAAGAATGTAGATTAAGTTATATTATGGACTTCGTACCGCCTAGCAGTCGATTCTTTAATTTATTTTTTTATATTTATTCTCCTATTCTAGAGCGGTTGTCCCGAATAGCAGAAAAAAGAAAGTTAATAAGTCAACAATTACATTGTGTAGCTAAATTTTTTTTTCTAATTTTTCAATTTTTCTCTCCGTAAGAACCATCCTCGTACTTCAAGGAATATTTTAAAAAAGAATTATCGAAATCGGTTCAGCTGCTCTCGAGATTTGCGCTTAGCAACACATTCAGCGATTCATTTTTATATTTAATATATATTTAGTAGATTTATTGCTGATTTTTCAATCCCTAGATAAAAGTCAACAGTCGGTTAAAATATTAACCTAACAAAAGCAAATGTTACTTGCAATCAAATACAAAACACGAAATCACAACTGGAAACGTACCTAATTTTAATTTGTCTGTGCAGTACGATATCCGACGAATTATAAATATTGAATAATCAGCCCTCAGATATCTGTTGTAATAGTAAAATTGGCAGCCCTCTTCTAAATTTCTATGTTTTTCTTATAACAATAAAATCTGCACACTTAGTTTGCAATAAAGATTTGTAATGTAAAAAAAATACGAACGCAAGCGAAGCCACGGGAATAGCTAGTTTACTATAATCATAATGTTTATAAAACCTCAAATAAGCAACTGCAGAAACAGAATTACAAATGGCAAAGAAAAATATGTTAAAATGATGAACACATCTGTGTTCTAAATATGGAGAGCACATTGGGTCGATGTGGGAGAGTCCACGCTATACAGGGTGGGGTGTAATGGGCTATTAATAAAATAACTGAGGTTGAAACTTCAGGTCATTGAATTTTATCATTAATCTTAAAATAAGTTAAGTGTGATTGATTAGTGACCTAATTAAAATAAATCAGAGAGATCAAATTCGTTGAGCAGATTGGGATTCATAGTTGTATTATATATATCTTAGACGACTAATAATAATTTATAAAAAAAATCATGGACGAAAAATCTTGTTATGAACACGGAAATGTGTTTACCAGCTATGGTTGTTTAAATATATAATAAGATAATGTAATATCTTTTTCTAAATTAGTTTGATATGAAAAAAGGTTCGTTGTTTGTCATTTTTGCATTGTTTTTTTAAACAATTCCAATATTTTAAAAAACAAAATAATAAATAAGGTAGGTATTAGGTACCTACTAAGTGAAATTGCTAAAACTAATTTCTTTGTTTCAGTCTGTTTGGCCTGGCAAACTGATAGAGATAGCGGGAACCCGCTGGAAGAGGTCAGCACAGGATCGACCGGTTTGGAGATCCCTGGGGAAGGCTATGTCCAACAGTGTGGGTCTCTCGGCTGAAATGATGATGGTGTTTGTAACTAACCAAGAGTACGTACTACAGTGCGATATGTAATTTAAAAATGCGTAGTTTCTCCAATGACAACAATAACTACTTATTGTATTGTACTACGTTAATCCTGTCCATCTGAAGTTTGCGAAGACATTGCTATTATAGCGACTAAAATTTGTAACATACATCCATAAAGTCACACCTTTCTCCCATAGTTATATGCAGAGATCACTTTTTCCATTTGCTACGTTCCTTACACTTTTCATTCACTTCATCTCCTCACATCACAGAACTCATAATATTATGCGCGGCGATTTCGAGGTTTTTTTACCGTGATCATCCTTTATTATGTTTTTGATCTGCAAAGTTTGTTTATGTAATAAAATTTGGTAAATGTGCCTATTTATTTCCTACTGACGGGCCACACGTCGTTATGGTTAATTTCGAAAATAAAATTGAGGACAACTTATAAAGACAATCCTATAGTCTAATGGCCGGTTTCAATATCTTAGAGTTGGTAAAAGTAAGAATGTCGGTAAATCCTAAGATTTACCGGTAAAACCTAAGATTAACCAACATACGGGCTTCTACAGATATTATAAATCGTGTTCCTGAAGATATACATTAACTTTAAATAATACTTCTATAGCTCCTGTTAAACATATCGTAAAAAGGAAGTAGTAGCTTAAAAAGCATAGTTTTTAAGTTATTGGTTGTTTAAGTTTAACCAATTTAATTGTGTTATGCAGTGAGAAAGGGTCTTTATCTGTGACATGTTGCCACTTTGTGCAACCAAAACTATCAAATTGAATTTCAAGAAAATAATAATAATAATAATCGTTTATTTCTCACCATAAAAAACGATACATTACAGGTATGGATAATTGTAATAAAAAGAACGTCAAGAAAAGTTTCGAAAAGTTTATGTGGACCAAAGTTTCAAATGCGACGTTGCCAGCTCAGGTAAAGAGTAATTAATATTAGATACATTACATCTAAGCATTTAGTTTGTACGAAAATAAAAAATGTTAAAGAAATTGGAATTCATAAAAGTGTCCATAGTAATAACTGATCAATTTAATAGTCTGAATAACATGTCGAAGTTAATATATAACCTCAGGAACACGGTGTATATAGGTAGAACGATTTTTCTATGACGTACATAACAGCTGACATTCACGCGTCCTTTAATGTTTTCATAGGCCTGTTATTAAGTCTGCTGAGATATTCAAATTATTTCATTATCTACGCGCTTAAAGCGAATTTTTCTTGGAAATATTAATACGCAGTTACTTAGCTACGTGTGTGCTTTTTATTTATTAAATTTTCTGTTTCAATTAACTTAAATTTGTTTTTAAAAGAGAATTTTAATAATGCTTTATTTTTGCATAATAATATTAATTTGGTATGCTCTTTATCCAAGTTATTTTAGTAGAAAACTTTTATATTTTAAATTAACATTGAATATAAAGCAAAGATACTTGAAAAATAAATACGGCTACAAATTTCTAATATAGCTACATAGATACCTATATTGAATATATTTTATTCAAGGAGGTTAATGGCGCCACGGTCATGTGTTCTTAGCAACAATCATGAAAGCTAAGCTATCAAGGCCGCGGTTGATACTCGGATGGGTGACCGAAAAATTGTCAAATCGATTTTCCTTCATGCTTCGAAAGGCACGTTAAGCTGGTGGTTTCGGGTGCTGTTAAATGAATTAAAAAATAAGAAAAAAAAAACTTGTCATCATAAATCCTGCCCGCCTAGCATGACCACCGAAACACGATATGATATAGTCATTTCTCGCGTTGAACTGTCAAAAATCATTCGATATAATCGCCAACTTGAAATTTTATCGAAACTGCGAACATGTATAAGGCTTATACATGTTCGCAGTTAGGATAATTTTTTAAGATTGCCGTTATATCCAAAAAAATTTGACAGTTCAACGCGATAAATTTCTTTTACTGCAGGTTGCCTGGAAGAGATTGCTGCTTAGTAATAAGTCCGCCTATTGTACTGTCCTGTGTGTAAACTTGTTTTGTAATGTTATGTTAAATGTGTAATGAAGAATATTTGTATTGTATTGTATAAATGGCTAGGTATAATTATCATATCGTGTTTTTGAGCTTTTTGTTGTTATCTTACGTTTTCTATTCAATTTAGCATCAATTAAAAACAATTTTAATTTATGTCAAATAAAATCAGAAACAAAATTTATTGTTTGCTTAAAACTAATATTTTGAACATCCTGTTGCCACGCAATCTAACGTATTCCGTTGCGCGCGTCGTTCGTATTAAAGTGGTATTTATATTATATAAGACCAACGCAGTTATCCGAATTTAGGAAGTTGCTACCGAAAAAGCGGTCAGTATCGCGCTGAAGATACAAAAAAACGACAGAATTAATTGAAAAAGGGTTTGATTTATGAAGATTTATTTAAGCTAGACGTCGATTAGTCTGTAAAATGTACCGACTCTTTGATTCAATTATACTCGTACTTATTATTTTTTATATCAAGTGGTAAGCAACCTATAGGTGGTCTATAGACGCTTGCATCACTGACATGCACTTCGTACGCGCAATATGCTGCAAATGTAAGTTTTTTCTTCACGTATAAGGTAAGTAATTTAAAGTGCCATGTTAAATTTTTTATATTTTGAGTTAGAAATGCATCGATAATTTATCTTTTATAAAATGCGTTTTAAGCATTATCTGTGAGACGATACATTCAAGAAGTCGGTATCAATCTCATAGCCTGGTCAGCGAGGAATCCCATAGAACACGTATGGGACGAGCTCTGAAGGCTATTCAAGAAGCGAAACCCACCACCTCCGACACTTGCAGCCTTAAAACAGGCCATTATTGAAGATTGGGAGAATATACCTCAATACCGCTTGAGAAACTTGGTTTTTAATATACCTGATCGCATACAAACATTGAAAAGAGTCCGTGGAGGAAACACAAGGTACTAAAATAATGAGGTTACTAATGTCTTTTTAAAAAAAAGAACTAAAAGTGAATTATTTTGTTTGAAAGAAGTTCCGTAATTTTAGTTATCTTTTCATTTTCAAATAAATAAAAGGTTATTTTTAATAAACTGTGGTTTATTTTACGAGTTATTAATATTACTTTCAGGTTCTTTTTAATTCAAAGAGATAGCATGTTTAGTTTTAAATTTATTTGAAAAAAATGAGGTGACCCTTTATTTTTGCGGTCGAGTGTGTTACCTACTATTGAATTAAAATTTTGAATAACATCATTGCGGAGAATTTCTTTGCAATTATTTGTCTTAGCGTTAATTCTAACAAAAAGCGAAAATGAGTATGTTTATTTACGCTTAACTGACGTTTTGGGTGTTTGTTACAGAGATATATAGAGTAGAATATAAGCTACATCTCGAGAAAATGTATCAACGCCGCAGGCAAATGCTAGCAGGTACAGGTAATGTATGTATTGTATTTACGTTTGTTCTTCCGTATGAATAAGGTATCAATCTAATCGTCATTATGGTCCGGGTAATATAATTAATATTTAAACAAACTTTAACAATAGGAGGAGGCGATTTTACCCTGTTAACCCGTAGCACAGTATACCAAGAACAGTAGTTCATCTGCGGGCTGTCGGCGAGTTATTAGCCTACTCTACGTTGACGCTAGGGCTATCGTAAATGTGCCGGGCGGGAACGAGCGGCGAGCGAATGTGCAATGACATAAAAACGCGCGATCACACCGAGACGGCGAGACCACCTTATGCCCCCATATTTTTATTTCATGTGTGCGTCACATTGCGTGCGTACACGGCGCCGAGTACGCACGCACACATTCTAATGGGTAGCGGCCAGTTTGTATAAAGACGTATTACTGTTCTTGATATACTGTGCCCGTAGTCAAGTTATAGTTTTTTTTTAAGTATATAAAAATGTCTCCTTTAAATTTAAACTAAAATTTTTGTCAACACTGTGTAATGTGTATTTGAAAACATAGAATGACACAGAGCTAGGTTAGGTAATGAAAAATTTGAGAAATTAATTTCAGTAATAATATTTTTTGAGTCCACTTTGTAGCTTCAAAGAATTATGTTACCGGACTGGTTCTCGATAATGCATATATAAAATCGATTCGTCTGTCCGTCCGTACACTGTATTAATAACAAGTGGGTAGCAAGTGGCCGGATGTAGGCAGTCGTAAGGCTTACAGAACCGGTTGGAAGCGGTTTCTTGTGTTTTTTTACAACGTTGCCTGTAATTGGAAATGCGTGTCTGCAGCTATGAGGTGCAGAGTTAATCTCTGTTGATTACTATTTTATATTAACTTTGTATCTAAAAATTCAGCTTCCGTAATGGCGGTAGTTAATTTAGTTATTCGTATTCGTGTAGCAATTTCGCACTAAGAATTTGTACAAAAATTTTGTATTCTCGAAAAGGTCTTTACTTAAATGGACTTTCTTTAGTACTTTTAAAACGCCAAAAACACTACCACCTCTCGGATGAAATAGTATTCGGAAAAATAATTATATTTGAATAATTATTTATGTTGGTGGAGGAGAATCAGTGCAAAAAACTCCCACAGCTTATAATTTGGCAATGACTTAAATATATTATTACAGGGCAATATAAAAAAAAAATAGCATGAAATTTGTCTTCTTTTAGAATTATTTATAATTCACTTATAATAAGTTCTCTAAAGTTAATCATTCTGTAATCTAATGAACTCTTGTGAGTAAATTTAACTCTTGATTCCCACCACAGCTTTACATCAAATAATTTATAATGTCAAAATAAAAAAAACTGGGTTATCTACACTGTTTTGTTTCAAGGAGTTCTTTGAGTTTTACATCATTGTTACCTTCATCATATCATATTAGCTCATATAATGTCCCCACCGAGGGGCTCGAGCCTACCCACATTAGGGGCGATTAGGCCTTAGTCAACCAAGCTGGCCAAGTGCGGGTTGGTACCTTAATGTACCTATTGTTACCTTAATGTACTTATATATAACTTTTTCTAGAAAAAATATTTAAAAGGCTATCAAGAAATTTTACTTTTTCATTCACGAATTTTTTACTTATTGAGAAATTGAAGAAATATGGAAACCAAAATATATGAGATAGGTCCTTGTTTTTTGCTGCCAAATGTATTTGCCTAATCACAAATTTATAAATGCAAGGACGTGTCAGTTTGGTGTCTTTGATATGCCGACAGGTGGAAGGAAACGTGTCTTGCTATTTGCATTATAAGTCACATCCTGTGCTTTCGTAAGTGTATAAGTTAGAACTAAGTGAACAAAGAAATTTTGAGTTTGACCAACAGTTGTTTACAATGATACCATGCAATTAGACTTATTTTCAATCAACCTACTAAATCATCATAACATCATTTCAAATTCAACCTAGGGCTGTGACACAAGGCCTCTCCTTGTCATCGAAGGAGGTTTAGGCAGTAGTCCACCACGCTTGCCCAATGCGGATTGGTGGACGGAGTATAAGGTGATCAATACCCCTTTGCTGATCCATTAGTCGCCTTCTACGACACCCATTGGAGGATATGGGGTGATGCTATTCTACTCCGGCATCACTTACTAAATGCAACTACCAAATTATAGGTAAACACCATTCGCTCAACATAAAGACACATTTCATATAAAATGTGTGTGTAATTCAACATTTGTGTTATGTGTAATATAAAATGTAATATGAAATATGTCGCTCATAATTCCAAAAGGCGTTGAACAGAACTTTAGGTAATATATGGTTACACATAAAGCCACATCTGTCAGTATGGGCAATACACCAAAATAATGAGAGGTTGGGAGTCTGTCAGTTACACAAAATCAGCTAAGCCTGCAGTGAACCTACCACAGATTTAATAATACAAGGAGATAGACCAAGCCGGCGTTTAACTTGTGACAAGTGTATGCCCTGTGGGCATACATTTCCGCCACTTCGCCTTCCGATAAAGTCAAGTGAATACGTAACTCAGCGACCGATCTCCTTTGCGGCTGTGCTTGACTTTCATCGCTTCGCAGTCCTTAAGACGCGCGAATGAATAGTGTATATTACGGCATGCTCAACTAGAACCATGTTATGTAGTACGGCCGCTAATCGCGACACTTGGTCTTCCTATGAACTCGGCGATTCGACCGATCTCCTTAGATTGATATATATCTGTGGAACCTACCAATAAAAACACTCTAATTACTTGGCAGTCCGGTTATCCGAAGAAAAAATTTGACTTCAGTCTTCTGCAAGTACTGGTGCCTTAAAATTTAAAATTTTCTCACAATAAAATCGCGAAATTTATTAACATGCTAAGCAAAAGTTTCGAAAATTTACACCGACCAATCTGATAATAAAGTTTACGTGTAAAAAAGGCCGCATCCTGTGCTTAATGTATAAATATAGCACCGTGGGAAATGGCTACCGTCGAAACCTGTTTCACTTATAGTAACCGAGTTCATTCATAAGCGGTCGATTAAAAACATAATGTTGCCAATATCAACTCGTTGGAGGTACACCAGTTTGTGGTCTAGAAGTACAAAGATTTTTGTGTGCGTGAGTATTGTGTTGGTGTGTTAAAAATGAATGTTGAAGCTTCGTCTCGTTCTTAGTTTTATCTATTAGGTTTTCTTCTATAATACAATTTATTATTATCATACAGAATATTTGAAATATCTATATAATTATTTACATTGTATTAGTAATTGACTTCTTTCTGTATTGAACTTTCACTGGTGGGGAATAAAAAATATTCTATCTCTTTATTTATCGATCTACACCGTGAATAAAAGACCGTTAAAAAAAATCAATTATGTAAAACTTCTAATTTATTAATTTATATTTTGTGTCGTATTATTTTCGCACTGTTCATTTCATACGGTTTAAAAAAAACTAATTACAATTTATTTATTAATCAGAAAATAACCGAAAAGCACGTTAAATATTTCACTTCTACACAATACTCAATGAAATTTATTTGTGTTACGATGAATAGCACATTTTAAATTCAATTAGTAATAATTTAACAAAATAGGTTCCTTTAACAATGAAGTTTTGTTTACATTGGGTACGAAATTATTTGCTCTACTATTGAATGAAAGCGCCATTTCATGAAAATTATTCGATAAAATTTCCACATTGACCTACGAGTAATTATAAAATTGAGCCATGTTTCTGGCTAGGATTAAGTTATTGTATTTGTTGATTTATTAAATTCGAATTATCGAAATTATTTAATTTTGTTCCGTAAAATGAAATGTACAATCTTTTAAAAAGATTTACAGTTATCTATCCTAATGTTGTAAAGAAGAAAGATATGATTGTTTGTTTGCATTGAATATGCTCCGAAACTACTGGACAGATTTTAATTAAATTTTGTATGGAGATATTTTGAAATCCTGTTAAGGACATAGGATACTTATTGGCGCGATAACCGACATCAACGCGAGCGAGGCCGCGGGCGACCGCAAGTTGCTTCTAAATTGATAGTTGTACACAAATAGGTAAATAAAAGTAAGTTGTTAGTTTAATAAGTAATACAATTCAAGGTCTATTAAATGTCTGCGTGTTAATATGATTTTTCATACTACCCGCGGAGGGGCCCGCCAATCAACGCCATTTTGGTGTTTTGAGGGTGCCACCCAAAGGATTAATTCCACTTGACGGTTAGCAGAAGTGGAATCCAAAAGCAAAAATAAGACCAGAAGTATCTACCCTCGCCTTTAAAGCGATCTCTTCTATAAATTCAAGTCCTTAAACTACACTTCACGCTATATTAGTTTTATTATTAATACTAGCTGACCCGGCGAACTTCGTAACGCCTAACAGTCGATTATTTTTTTTTAGTTTTTTAACACTTATTCTGCTATTCTAACCCCGGTGTCCCAAATAGCAGAAAAAAGAAAGTTAATAAGTCAACAATTACATTATGTAGATTCTCCGTAAGAACCATCCTCGTACTTCAAGGAATATTATAAAAAAAAATAGCGAAATCGGTTAAGCTGCTCTCGAGATTTTCGCCTAGCAACACATTTAGCGATTTATTTTTATATTATAGATTATCTAGTGTTGATACGGGGCTATTTGCGTCATTGCTAAGATCTATTATGACTAGCCTCCAAGTAAGACCTATTGAGGCCTAACATGTACTACTTTTGGCTGGGCACTGTCTAAAAATGATAAGATATTCCCAGCTTGGACTGTTTTGACGTCATCTGGGCTTAGAATGTGTCTCCACATATATTATGTCGGTTTCTTTCATTTATTTATTTATTTATTGATCACCAACATAATAAACATTAACAAACGCTATTGTGGTAAAAGATAAGGCTACTTATGCATAATGTTATTACAATTATAGGTGAAGACCGCATGCGATGAAGAAGCAAAGAACATTGTAATATGAATTTAAAAATACAGATGCAAAAATAAAAATAAAAATACAGATACAAAAGCAAAAAATACACATAACATCTTTTCCCTAACGATACAGAAATGAATAATAAATCAGAGAAGTGAATTTCTGAAATTACGAAAGCCGTTTTCGTAAATGAGAGGTTCGCAAAAGCACAGTTTACACATAGATACACACACATATCAGTTGTAGTTTTTAGTTTACGTGGGCGTAGACCATATGCTCTGTTCTGGCGTTTGTCAAACGAGTGTTTGTTATCTGCGGTCGGATTAGGTTACACGCGACTCAGCCGCGGTTTATTCGGCATCGATACGAAACATACTGTGTTCAACGCTTTGCGGTTTCATTGGAATACGAATTTAATGATAATGCAACAATAGAATTTTATGTTAACCCCGTTTTATGCAGCCGTGGTTTAGGGTTAGATAAAAAATAATGTGCCGGCACAATTCGTGACGTTAGAAGTATTTGTTGAAACGCTAGAATTTAAATTAATATTTTTTTTTTACTTACACTATCTATCGCACTGGTTATCTTTGCATTTGGCATCTAGTCGAATGGGGCCATTAATTAGCAGACCAGTTTTATATAGAAAAACAATATTTTTATGTGACAAAAAAGATTTTTGTTTAATTTTTATAGTGTAAAGTGATTTTTGTTCTTTTAATAAACGTATACGGAATAATTTTGCGTTTACAAACAAGTAAATATTTTTAAAACTAGAAAAAAGACTTAAAAAAATTAATCTGCCTTTTCGGTCGATTTTTTCAGTGTATTTTTTCATATTCTCTTTTGTTTAAACAGCAATTAAAATGCCTTGAAAATCAATAAATCAGATATTACCACTTTTTGGTTGGAATCTTATAAAACTTTTGCGGATTTTCGTTTTACATTTTATAACTTTACCCCAAACGTTTCGTAACACTTCGGTATTCTCAGTCACGATTTTAATTGTTTTTTTTGTCCAATTCTGTTCTCATAATTTACAATTAACAATTCTTGTTTTATTACCGGAACTGTTATTGGCTTTCGTAATATTCCATTGTGCTATGGGAATATCCGACCATTCTTTGGCGGTGGAAAAGTATGTATGTCTGTTAGTGATTCTTGCTTTTAATAGCGATAATAATTGGAGTAAAGTTCAAGTTGAAACAATTTATAATTATCAGCTTTATTACCGAAGTGGAAAGTTTGTTGAGAAAAATCCAACGATTTAATTTTTTCAAATATAATGTACTTATTTTTGTAAAGAAAAGTGGTTTGTGTGAAAAGAATTAAATTTAAATTTAAGTATACCTAATCAATTAGTATGTGTACTTAATTGAGCATGAAAATATCTTCTATAATATAAATAAAAGCTCATTTTATCGATCGATTCAAAAAATAATAAAGTAAAGCAGTATAAAACACCAACTGGTTGTTTTAAGCTCTTATTTAAAATTATTTTCACTACAAAAAATTCCGTAAAATTCAAACTTTAAAACTTCTTTATTCATTATGGTATATTTTGTACATGGAATGTCAATTTTTATATTTAAAATGATGCCATCTTTTATATTAACAATCAAGTAAGCAATAGAATCTACCGAGAGTCTTCAAAACAATTAAAATTGACAATTACGTTTTATAAGTACTACAGGCGGACTTTTCTCTAGCCGAGATCTCTTCCTTTCGATAAATGTTGACTTATTTAGGTAAAGGAAACATACGCTGAGACCAAAAACTTATGATTAGACTCTTTAATTCAGTTTATTTTATTATTGCGTACCTTCTGTTGCGTAAATATAAAAATACAAAATGTTGTTACAATAAAAAGTCATTTTTAAAGCATTTGAGTCGAAAACTTAGTATTCCATGGATTACCTACATGGGACTTGTGACACAGATATCCTCCTTATGATATATCGGCAATCACCTTCACTACCCAGGCTTCTCTTTCTACCTATTACAAAATTACTTAAAAATATTAATGCACTTCTTGTGTCTTCCACATGCCTATAATAAAATAGGGCTGTAGTTTTTATCATGAAACAAAAATTTGGAATGACATTTTCAAATTTCCGTTTCAGTGAATCATGTGAGGTATTATTTTTATCTAAAGAAGAGATCAGTTAAGGAACCTTGAGTCATGGTGCAAAGATTCTATATAACAAATATTTTGTTTACGGAAATTCTTATACATAATTTTAGAAATGGTGAATTTGAAGAATGGTATGTCAAACCACACAGTCGTATTTGTAGTTTTAAAATTTAATTTTAACTGAAAAAAATACCTCCAAAGTAAGTGTATTTCTTGGCTTGAATACAGCTTTAATTATAAATAAACATTTTTTACTTTCGTATACTTAATCTACTTAATTTGGTATAAGGTTATGGCAGAAAAACAGAGGTTGTGGATTCTCTACAAACACTGAACTTAGAAGTTTAATTTTGAAATAACTATATATTTTGTATTTTGCTTACTTAGAGACAAATAAAAGCATTATTATTATTATTATACGTAGCATAGAAAAAGTTTCGTAATCGTCAAAAAATTAGACCACGAGATTTTGACGGATTTACACGTTTTGGACCTCCCCGAGTCCAAAAATACCGTTTTTTGGAATTTTGTCTGTGCATTAGCACGATAACTCGAGTATGTTTTAACTTATTGCAGCCAAATTTAACATGCATGTATGACATCAAAATATAAGGTTTCTATCAACTTTTGAGTCGTTTCCAGTATACGAGAAAGTCAAGGTAGACTACAGCGGTTAGTCGCTGGAATCTGGAGCAGCCCGAACTGGGGTTAGAACCTCCACCTTACAGAAGACCACAGTCTAATAACATTACATTTTTGTGGTGTTGTGTTTCTGTTGGGGAGCAAGGAATTATAAAGAACTAGCGACCCGCCCCGGCTTCGCACGGGTGCAATGCTTATGTAAATATGCATGTATTATACATATTATAAACCTTCCTTAAGAATCACTCTATCTATTAAAAAAAAACCGAATCAAAATCCGTTGCGTAGTTTTAAAGATCTAAGCATACATAGGGATAGTCAGTGGGTCGAAGCGACTTTGTTTTATACTATGTAGTGATGATAAATATAAAAACTGCGATTGACTAATAAATTGTTAAAGTCATCGAATTAATAACTTGGGACTTCATAATTTTTTTTTACTTACGAGCTTTGTGCCATTTTCCTTGAGCCAGTTTTTGTTGATTCATTGTGTTTTATTATGTTATGTCGTCATAAAATAATAATAAAATACAGTAAAGTTGAATTGAAGACAATAGCAACGATTATTTAGAACTGAAGGAAACAATGAATTATTTAAATAATGTCTTTTTCAAATAATTATGAATACGTTTGTGCTCAAAAATTGTACAAACGCAGAATTATATTTTTTAATTTTTTACAATTCAGGAGTTCAATTAATCCGAATTGTAATTTGTGATATATGTAGTACGTTGAATTAATCTTACATTTTTAAATTATCTGTTCAATGTAAGTATATTTTTAATACATAATTATGTATTCGCAGATTTAAACTATATATGTTACATTTTTAAATGGTCACCTAGATATTCACCTTTATTTTTAATTTAAATTTAATTTTTCAATCCATTTGAAATCGTAATGATTTCACAATTTTAAGTTTGATTTATAGTCAGTTTTACAAAAGAATGTTTTATTAATAACGTAGGGTTTTGTTTAGTTGTATGTAATTAATGTCAAAATTGCATAATAAACGAAAATTTCCGATGATAAGGCTATGATAATCAAAAATAGATGTTGCTGAAAAAAATGGTTAGGATTTCCAAGACTGCCAACTTTATGAATATTTGTTAAACGATATCGATTATTCAGTTTATTTTTCAAATGTTACTTTGTATTGGTTGTTGCTTAAAATATTGTTCAGGATTTTGTATTGTTTTAGGAATTCGTGAAATTAAGAAGTTACTTGATTTTTTCTATCGGTATTTATCGAGTCGGTCGATAGCTAAATATCGAGTTTGCAGCTTTTCTATACAATAAAAACCTTTATATCTTCGTGCGTATGTCGCAGGCCTATTATCAAAGCCGGAATATTAAAAAGGTATACTTCTAAAATTATATACTCGGACTGCAAAATGCTAGTAGAATATTTGTCCTGGTTATTGGTGTTTATCGGAGTATAAATTAGAGGCAATGCATGGCCCACACTTCCAGATGTGGCTTTATGTTTCACGGAATGTTACCTAAGACTTGGCTCAAACCCTCTTGGGATAATGGGTAGATCGTATGTATGTATTTATAATTATAAACTTGCCATTGTTGTTATTTAAAATACTACAATTACTGACTTACGGCCGGTTTTAATATCCGATTCACAGATAAAGATCGCGATTACCTACCAGAGTAATTTGTTGCCAATTAATCGCTGTTAAGTTTAGTAATTTAATGATAATTGCCGTCAAACATTTGCAAAAATATTTCGTTCTGATCTTAGAAGTGCAAATTTCAAAAATTTTATGAAACAATGTTTACCATAAAAACATATAAGCATCAAGCACTGACAAATTTCGACAGTAAAAGCAGTGTCTCGGTAGCGTAGTGGCTAACGCAGCCGCCCGGATTGCGGAAGATGCTGGGTTCGATTCTCGCCTGAGGCAGGTCGATTTTTTCAGTGTATTTTTTCAAGTATTAAAAATAATTGCCTGGCAACAAAATCTATGTTTATTTATTTATTGGTATAGAAACACCAACGACATATTCACAATGCTTACAATCAATTAGTTTTAGTTAACAATAGGACACTATGAAGTGCCTTTACAGGTAAGTACACAGTATAACTTTTTTGACGTACCATTTAAAACAAAATAACTTTAATCAATAATTAAACTCAAAGGCAGCGAGCACAAGAATTGACATATGACTACTTATTTAATCTATCTAGAGGTCCAGGTGTGCACTAACAAAGGATTTTTGGAAATTCACCCTCTAAGGTGGTGAAAAGGGGGTGCAAAGTTTGTATGGAAATACGTCATTTTTAAAGTAAAATCCATAAAAATAGGTACATGGCCTTTCAGTTAGAAATTAAGAAAAAGATATTTTAAGATTTTTGGAAATTCAATCCCTAAGGAGGTAAAATAAGGGATGAAAGTTTGTATGTAAATCCGTCATTTTTAAAGTAAAATCCATGAAAATTGGTATATGGCGCTTGGGTTAGAAGAAATATTAAGAAAATTTAAATGCTGCCAAAGTAACTTTTCTACGCGAACGAAGTCGCGGGGATAAGCTAGTCTACTATATTAATCCCTAACAATGTAAAAAGTTTTTTCTAAATTGACTTAATGAGGTCTGGAAAACTTCAGTAAGCTTACTTTTATCTGCGGATAGAATAATGAAATCGGTCGTTACTTGTTAATGCTGTTACTATGTGTACTCTGGACAAAGGTCTGTGGCCATCAGTAAGTTCACACCGTTTGGTCTAAAAATAATAATATTCCATGCTCACACCAATTATCTAGCCCAAATGAAGTATCATTAAGAACTTGTGTTATGGATACTAAATATCGGACAAGTATGCATTTAGATATTTTTGTAAATAAACTTATATAAATACATAAACAAACATGACTCGGAACAAAAGGTTTGTGCTCATCACATATTTGCCCATACAAGGATTCGAACCAGGACCGCTTGATATGTAGGCATCGCTACTGATCACTCCAACACGACGGCATTACTTCAGATCATACCCTTCGAAAGTACACACTAATTACTATAACTTTTATTTGAGTGACAAAAAAGCAAGTTTATAAATTAACTAAAACTGTTTCAATATTTAGGCTTTGACAAAAATCTTGCAACATAATAAATTCTAGTTATAAAAGTAAGTTTGATAGAAGTATGAACGAACCCAAAGGATACCAATAATTAAACTATTTAAATATTCCGGCTTTGACAAAAATCTTGCGACATATACATGCTTGTGTTCTAGATATACGTAAAGAACTTCGATAGAAGTATGTACGAACCAAAAAGGATACAAATAATTAAATTTGGAAAAACCTCTCCTATTTCGGTTTCGGGGAAAAGGTTTTCGTTCTGAAATGCGTAATACAATTTAGTTAGACGAACGTTCCCTAAGAATTCTGCTTATTAGATTTCTTACAGGTAAAAATAAATAAATATATTGTATATACAAAATGGAGTTAAGGTTAAGACAAAAAGGTTATTAACAACTTAAGGAGGTTTTACTCCCACGACTAACCCGTATCAGCGGAAATCGGCGATCAGTCCGGACTGGTTTGATTATTTAAGCCATCCGCCACAACCGGTCCGAAGGCACCATTCATAAAAAAATAAATTCGGCAACCACACACCATTCACAATCACTGTGCCACTGAAAATCACTGCGATCCTGCATAAACACCAGAAAACAAAACAAAAATCGAAACGTAGAGCGAGAGGGGAGATGCGGTCCCTATCGACGCTACAGGTGCTTAACTCACGCGGCGCGACACACGTCTGTACCGGACGGGCGCTAGAAGCGGTCTGCGGAGGCTGCGCAGCGGGGTGGGTGATCACTAGTCCCGGACAGAACCTGCGTGGAGCTCGCGAGGGTTGAAGGCGGTGCGTTTCGATCTCCTTTGCTAGCTCGCGGAAATATTGTGAAGGAATTTCGTTGGCTATTTACGCGCGAAAATCATTTTGACATTTTCAATGCAAACTGAATTATCAATAGCCGTATGTTAATTATTGCTTTAGTATAAGCACGTACAAATTATTATAGCGTATTACGTACAACTGCCCCTTTTACAATTAAATTTAAACATGCTTTTTTTAAAAAGTAATGTGTAAATCTATGTATTATATCTACTTTATTTTAATTAAACTTAGTAGTTACTGTTATAGGTCTGTGAAATTGCCGATTTGTCTTTTTTGGTTTGGTTTTGGTAGGTAGCTGTTTCAGTTTTTTTTATTGTGAATAAGGACTACACTGTTACGGATTTGCATGTAATGAAATTATAATTACTTAGATTTTTCTTTTCAAGATTAAACATTTTAATCTTGAAAAGAAAAATGTGATCAGCAAAATCAACTTTTAGGATCATTGTACTTAACTTATAGACAGGCTTATTTTTTGTCTAAATTATTGATGTTATATTTAGCCAAGTCTTGCCCAATTATACGATCCAAATTTCTAACGATTAGGTAATGGATTTTTTCAGAAATCCTAAAAAGACAGCTTACTTAAAAATCTTCATAAAAAGTAACGTTTGTTTCATACTCTCTTTATTAAATTACAGATCCTAATTAAGTTTCTCAGTTTTCTTCGGCATGTTTAGATATTATTGAAATTTATACCAAATTAAACAGAAAATGAAAAACATGGAAAGAGTTCTTGTCATAGACCCGTGTCAGCACTTATCCATGACATGAATTTTTTCCATGGTTTTTTGTTTTTTTATATAATATTTGGTATTAATTATAATCTTAAATAGATCCCAATGTTTCAAAATTTGGAAGAAGTAAGCAAAAAAGCTTTTTCTTTTTAATAAAATCCACCCATGAATTAGTAAGAAACAAATTGTCAATTCTGATTACGAGACTCTATATATAACTCCAATCAACCGTACATACAATTTTTGTTACGTTTTCAGTTGACATTGGCAAAATGCGCACGTAATAAGTATCGCGACGCCATTAATTAAGAAAAATATAATTAAATTACAGACTAAAATCTTGTAAAGTTTAGTTTAAAAAAAAATAAGAATCTAAACCAGCTACCTATTGAATTAAAGAAGCTAGTTTAGGTAAGTACCTACAAGAAAATATAACAGCTATTTCATAATATAGAGTTTATTTTAGAACTCTTTATTTGGGGTTAATGATAAGAAGGAAAAAATGACAAGTTTTTAATCTGTGCAAAAAAAACCACCCCTTCCCTTCGTATTTTTGTTAACCTTTGGCCTTTTGCAGATTAAAAGTTTCCAGATACCCATTTAACCTTTGACCTTTTTTGCTTTATTATCTGTGTTGTAGATTTTATTGCTTCGGTTAAATTTTATCTTAAGAAGTTTGTGAGTGTTCTTTATAGATAAACAGACAATCGCTTTCGTGAGTTGATTTGTAAAGAAACTTATCAAACTTTGGTTGATTGGATGTCAAAAAAAATCAAACCAATTATATATTATTTCACTGGATGTCGACGATTTTTGGACTTTGAATTTTCGCGTTTTCTCCCTAAAACTTACCGTTTTATGTGGGCTTGCAACCTATCACTATTCTAGTCTATCGCTATTTTTTTGTAACATTTGGCTACACATACTGCCAGGTGTGGCATTACCACATCTCGCAAATGTTGCCCAAAAGCACCGCTTGACTTTGGAATTTTAATAATAATAATATTAACCTTAAGCAGCCAATGAATTAAAGAAATTACAAGTTTTGGTACAAGAAAATTGAAAGGTAAAAACCTAATATTTTAATACAAACTTCAAGAAAGAAAATAAACAACTAAGGTATACTGATAGATGACAGGCTGACAACCTATAACTATTTTGGGCCACTGTATGGCCCACACTGCCAGATGTTGCTTTACGTGTAACTAAAATGTTACCTATACCTCTGCTTAACCCCTTTTGGGGTTACGTGCGTGATTATTTATTTACGTTCATATGTTATGATCGCACTAGATACCTTTGTCTTTGCCTTATCCTGAAAAGTTTGAAGTTTAAAACAATTATTACAAATATTGCTAAAACCAGTGCCAAAAAACTTGGCATTATTTGGTAATCATAATCTTAATCAATTTTTTTTTGATACACAGATAGAAATAAAAATGTCAAAAACAGAGTACAGTGCAAGCTCTGATCAGCCTATCGGCATACAAATGTCATAATAAGTATTTACAATAAATTGTAATTGTATACAAACATAACTTAATTTATCTTACAATGTCAACATTTATAATCATTAACATTAAATAATAAATTGGAAGCGTCGGTGGCGTAGTGCGTAAGAGCGTCGCCTCCCACCCGGGAGGCACTGGTTCTATCCCCGCCACGTACCAATGTGTTTACAAATGTTGAATTCATATGTACGTTTAATCGACGCTTTTACGGTGAAGGAAAACATCGTGAGGAAACCTGCACACACCTATGAAGAAATTCTTAGGTTGTGTGTGAAGTCGACCAACCCGCACTTGGTCAGCGTGGTTGACTAAGGCCTAATTGCCCCTAATGTGGGGTAGGTTCAAGCCCCTCGGTGGGGACATTATATTAGCTGTTGATGATGAATATAAATAATAAATTGGAAAAATTGCAATGTCAACATTAAAATTAAATCAATAGGAGAACAACATTGAAATACAATAAATTAGATTGAAATATGGGCAATCAAGCAGGCAGATGTCAAAAATATATTATGATTTTAAGTGCAAAAATTCATTGATTGAATAGCAGGAGTGATGTATTAAAAAATCGAAAAGTTTTTGCTAAAATATTAAGATGTCACTGAATTTTTTAATGTTGCTTGGAATTTTGTTATATATTCGCGGTGAAATTGCAAAAATACCCTTGTCATAAAGAGCTGTTTTGTGAGGAACATAATCTACCGCATAGAGAACAGTTCTGTTACGGGACCTAATAATAACTTTAAGGGTTTCTCCCGAGTTCTTGTTCTAAAAACACGTGTTGAGAGACTCCATTTTTAACCTCAATCAACCGTACAATTTTTGTTACTTTAGTTACATTTTCACTTGACATTGGCAAAATGCGTACGCTTAATGCGACGCGACGCCATTAATTAAGAATAGAATAGAATAACTTTAAACAGGGCTGGGTTTTTCTTAATAAAAAGGGATATTTCACATTAGAGCATCTCCTAATTCTTTATCGAGCACAAGTTCACTTCAGCTTGGAGTCCTGTTGTCACCTTTAGGACGGATCTGCTCGATATAGTTAGCATTGGACTCGGTGGAGCACCGTGCGAAGAGACTCATCAGTAATGACGCACTCGTTGAGGCTAATCTCCAGAGCCTTGACCATCGAAGATGTGTGGCTAGCCTCTCGGTCTTTTATCGGTTACATTTCGGAGAGTGTGCGGAGGTTTTATACAATTTGATCCCCCTGCCCCTTTTCACCACCGGACGACCAGGCGCGGCGAGGTTGTCGACATTCCTCCGATTCCCACAAAGCGATTGGCTTCCGCTTTCATAATGCGAACAGCTAAGGAGTGGAACTCCTTGCCAAGGTCTGCTTTCCTGGATCAGTATAATCTGGACATCTTTAAGGCCAGGGTGAACAAGCATCTTCTAGGCGAGCGTGTACCACCTTAGGCCTCATCATCGTTTTCCATCTGGCGTGATTGTGGTCAGAGGCCCAGCTAATCTAACAAAAAAAAAGCAATAATAATATCCTTCGCCATCTTTACGACGCAAAAAAATAATAAATTGCAAACGCATTGCAATGAACATAAACAATAAAATACAATGTTTTTCTGAAACTACCGACAAATTACATCGTCACCCAACAAAAAATATTAGTAGCATCTTGACCTGTTTTTTCTCACAGAACCCGTTTTTTTTCGATACCCGCTCAACGCAGATAGGGGACAAATATTTGTGCTCACTAGCTTTTAAGCCTAACAAAATAAAGTTGAAATTTGTTTGTGTAATAGCGACATCGTAGTGTTATTTCAACCAAGTTTCACATACTGTCAATATAATTTTTTGCTTCTTATTGCGTTCGTAATAAAATCGAGACTCCTTTACCTTTTGTGGGACGAAGTGTTCAGTAAAGTTGTCGTCTGTCATGCACCTGATTTCGAGAGGTCGGTCTTGTTTTGGAATACTTTTTTTTAGTTTTAATGTCGGGATTTCTGTTCACAGGTGTTTCTGTGAGATCAAGTGGCAGGTTCCCGTTTGGACTTTAAGTTGATAGCTTAAGGGTTATTTTCGCTTGTGTATAATGCTGGGTTATGTGTACAAGTTTACTTTTTCGGTATCTGTTTAGGCTGGTTTGATGACAGTATGTCGATAGATTCGTTGTTTCAAGATGGAAAGGATTTGTTTATGGTAAATATTAAAATCGTTTCATTTTTGTTTTCAGATTTCATTGCTTCTTAACCGACTTCAAAAAAGGAGGAGGTTCTGAATTCGTATTGATCTTTATTTTTTAAGGTATTTTCCCTGATTACCCAAAGACGCCAAGATTAATTTGAAAAATTATTTTTTGTTTGAAAAAGTTAATACTTTTCAAATAGTCCCATGATAATTACAACGGAATCAATTGAGTAGTTTTTTTAAAACGTGAAAATTCGCTATATGATTCTTCTTCTGATATCTTCGAAAGCTGCTGACAATTTTGATGATTATTTTTTCAACATAAAGCTCAAAGTCTCGATATAGTTTTCTGAAATATGTACAGTAGTAAAATCTGTATAACTATACTTACATTACACCAACAAAATTGTCTTTAAAAAAATCTAATTCCCAACTATGTTTTTGTTTCAGATCGGTGCTAACCTTAAGAATTGGAATAAACATAGTCTCTTGTCTTTGGCATCGACCTCAAAAAAACATAGTTGGCAATTACAATTTCTTAAACATAAAATTTTATTACTCCATTTTTTAAAAGAAAAAAATATATAGCAGAAAAAACGTTTGGCAGATCAGACAGTAATTAATATTATGTATTCTCTATCTTGTTGCAACCTTACCAGTGAAGGGGACGTGATGCTCAAACGAGTGGTGACATTTAGTTCGTAGACTCCGAGGTTGGATGATCTCCACTTAATTGTGAATGCTTGCTAAAGGTCTCGGGAATATGTTTTGAAAGTTGAACTGGTCACGGTTATGCGCTAAATTATGATACACTAGCTCTGTCCGCGACTTCGTTCGCGTGGATTTTCCGTTTTTGCGACATTTTTTATTGACGCTTATTTCCTATTGGTCGTAGCGTGATGTTATAAAGTTACAGCCTATAGTCTTCCTCGATAAATGGACTATCCATCATCATCATTTGAGCCGAGAGACGGCCACTGTTAGACATAGGACTCCGCAAGGATCTCCAAACTGTTCGGTCTTGCGCTGCCCGCTTCCAGCGGCTTCCCGCAAGCTTTCACGACCACATCATCTCATCAGTCCACCTTGTGTGGGCCTACCAACGCTGCGTTTCCTAGTACGTGCTCACCATGGGCGGAAAATGTGCCCTGCCCACTGCCACATAAGGTTCGCAATTCTTTGGGTTATGTCGGTGACCTTGGTTCCTCTGCGAAATTCATACTGGTTGTCCTGATGTAGCCCCACCTGCACATATTTCCCTTACTGCGACCGACTTGTGTTCTCAATCTGTTCAAAGATTTCCAAGTCGGCCATGGTAGCTTATAGTCAGGGGCGAGATTTTCCGACAAGGCTATAGGCGAGATAGGTACCACTCGCCAGAGTCTGAGTCTAACCTGCGAGGGGTCTTCAGAAGAAGGGTGCACATACTTAAGGAAGCTCTGGCGACTTTTAAGCCGTGTGGGAACGGGTGGGACGTCCATACATTGCATGTCGTGGGTCATCCAGCATTTTCGTCATCTCGACAGAGCTTATCGCCTTTTTGTTTGATTAGCGGTTGGTTTGGGTAACCACGATGGTAACCCAAACAAGTCATTGAAGAAGAAGGTCTTCCACAGACCAAGGAGGCGGTTAAAATTATTACGTTGTAAGTGTGTAAGGACATATCGCGGCGGGTATCCTATTCATTATGTAATGGTTCAGAAATTATTTTTATTGGTTACAAGAGCTCACTCTATCTGATGGTTCAATTAAGTAAATTGAGCAAATATTTTCCTTGAGCAAGGCTGGGCGACAGCCTTCTAAGTTTGCCTGTTATACATAACTTTGTTATTTTAGTAGGCACATAACTGTATTTTTGTTCGCACTATGAGCTTTTTTTCAACTTTAGGCGGAAACTCTTGACGTTCGTCTGGTGTGATGATAACTAATTTATTTTTGTTAAGAAGACGACAAGTAACGTGCAATTTTTAACCGCTTTTTGGACGATCACCAGGTAGCAGGAGACGCATTTTTGAATCATTAGAATTCCAAATCGTGTATGAAACCGCAAGATTCGTATGCGAATCCCTAAAATCACTATTTTCGAACATTCATACTCGCGAATTTTGCAACGAATAGTCCGACTTACTCGTTTCCGATATTCTACCAGTACAAAATTAAATGACTGACAGTGACATTATAACTTTTAATTTACGTTCCGTTTCCTCGTAACTCATTACCGGTTTCTAACATCAACGAGTTATGGCATTCCGGTTTTAATTTTTTCTGCATGAAATGAAAAATGTTATAAGATTCGAATTTTAGGGCAACACTCATTGGGGGCAATAAAAATTTCGTATAAGTTTTGCTTTCCTGCATGAAATTAAGATTCACTTCGAATGATTCAAAAATGCGTCTCCAGGTCTGTCAAAATCCTTCTTTAATAAAATCTATAGGAATGTTTTGAAAAATTAAAGTATCTTATTCTCTTAAATACAGTGTAAGTACTATATTGTCTTGTAACTTCAAACAAATCCAACCGTTTCGAATTTGAGCTTCGAAGCTCCCAGCGTTCGTTTTTCAAATCCGGTGTGCGAGCTAAACGGCTTACAACCCTCTCGCTCTACGCGTGCCTCGCTCACAAATTAACTGCGCCCGATGTGTCGGTGGTTAGGGCTCCAAAAAAAAGTAATTGAACTTTTTAAAGCAGCTTGCCTTATTAAAAAGACGGATTGGTTTCATAAATTATACGCTGTAGGGTTTTAAATTTTGGTAGTGAACTACTTTTGATCGGGTGCAAGGATGGTGTAGGTATTATTCAAATTAGACCAAATTTATACTGACTAACTGACTGACATCAACGCACAGCCCAAACCGCTGGGTCTAGAGATTTCAAATTTGGTACGTAGGTTCCTTATGAGGTCCCGGGGTGCACTAAGAAAGGATTTTTGTAAATTCACCCTCTAAGGGGGAGTAAAGAGGGTGAATAGTTAGTATGGAAATCCGTCATTTTTAAAGTAAAATCCATAAAAATTGGTACATGGCCTTTCAGTTACAAATTAAGAATGGTGTATTTAATTTTTTTTGGAAATTCAATCCCTAAGAGTTAACCCCCTTAGTATAGGGAATAGGGGATGAAAGTTTGTATGTAAATCCGTATATTTTTAAGTAAAATCCATGAAACTTTGTAGGTATATGGCGCTTGGGTTAGAAGAAATAATAAGAAAATTTAAATGCTGCCCGAAGTAACTATTTTACGCGGACGAAGTCGCGGGCATAAGCTAGTTACACATACATACTGTAAACGACGTAGATGAAACTGGTGACAAAAGTGGGTGTGATACTCAATTACGAAACTTGGAACACGAATAACTCCATCCCGAAGTTCCAGGAATCGCACAGTTAATAAATATTTAGTGTTTTTCAAATCGGTGGGTATGAGATACCCGACCTCATTCATGCCGGTTTAGGACGTTTCTCTCATCGTCGTTGAGATTTGGTGGTACATTGAGTCGGGTAAAGATTATTGGTGTAAACTTTTTTCGTGGTGGCGTGATTTCGGGATGGAGTTATTCGTGTTCCAAGTTTCGTGTTTGAGTAATCATCATCAACAGCATCATATAATGTCCCCACCTCGGGCTCGAGCCTACTCCACATTAGGGGCGATTAGGCCTTAGTCAACCACGCTGGCCAAGTACGGGTTGGTCGACTTCACACACAACCTAAGAATTTCTTCATAGGTGTGTGCAGGTTTCCTCACGATGTTTTCCTTCACCGTAAAAGCGTCGATTAAACGTACATTATGAATTCCAAATTGTAAAACACATTGGTACGTGGCGGAGATCGAACTAGTGCCTCTTGGGTGGGAGACGATGCTCTTACGCACTACGCCACCGTCGGCGACGCTCCTTGAGTAAAAAGGCCGGCAAAAGCAACACAGAAACTTCGAAAAGCCAGAAGGCCACTGTATTCAGTCAACGTAAAAAATGCAAACCTGACAAGTATCAAAAACAAATAAAATATTAAAAAATATTAAAAATTAAACAGAAAATGATATAAAAAAGGATTGATACCAACATCAGTCGGTAACAGGATATGGCGCTTTTAACCTCAAAATCACAGAAATAATAATAATTATTATTACAGAAATAATAATTATTAGGATTACAGAAATAAATTATTTCTGCGCTAAAAAGTTAAAAAAAGCTTTAGCGATACGGCGATACGAGCCATGCAGTAACCTCCAAGTAAAGACAGGGTGCGAGTAAAAAGGTGCTACGTAAAAAGTTGTAACATAGGTACCAAAACGGAATTTTACCTTCAGTGAACGAATAAATAAAAAACCAACCACTAGGGCAGTTGTTACACTCCAAAACATCTAAGATATCTGGGTGTTAAATAAAAATAAACTACCTAAGTAATAATAAATTAAAAAATCTAACAATACATTTCTCTACACCCAAGCTTTAAATCCTCTTTAAAGGATTTTGAAACAGTTAACTTTTTGCAAACATTAAAACAACTAATGTAGGTACTCGACTTACCATCCAAACGGTTGATATAGTGTTGTACTTTTAATAATATCACTCACAGAAACAATTTCTGTGATATCAATCCTTCGCTTTTTCGATTTCTTCCGCGCGAAGGGTTTATTTAGTCATCAGACTGCCACATTCTTACTGCTCGATGCGTGGTATGTTTATGAGTTTCAAAAAAAGAACGTTGTCATTCACGCGCGTTTCACTACCACAGCACCGTAATAAAAAAAAGTTATAGGTTATTCGAATTCCCGCCATTTTCTTCGATATTATTTTTGCTAAAATTATTACTTTGTTGAAGTTTCTCCCGAGTTCTTGTTGTAAAAACACGTGTTGAGAGACTCCATTGTTAACCCAAATCTACCGCACAATTGTCTGTGACTATAAGTACTTTTTACTTGACATTTGCGAAATGCATTAATATCGCGAACGCCATTTAAGTATATAAAGAAGAAGGAGATTACTTTGTTGCTTTGTTATTAAAAATTAGCAATTGAAGTTTTGATAACACACCATCAAATATTTCTAGAATAGAATAGAATAGAATATATCTTTATTGTACATACATCAACCAACAAATACAAAGATAATTATACTAATTACAATTATGTACATACAAAGGGCGACCTTATCGCTAAGAGCGATCTCTTCCAGGTAACCTTAGGATGGACAGGACTAAAAGACAAAGTACTCGAAGGAAGATGGCAACGTATAACTTAAAATAAATAATATAAAATAAACTACATACAAATATTTACATAAACTTACATAGATAATTAACTACTCACTATGTAATAATACATATATCATAAATATATACTAAAATACATATAAATATGAACAAATTTAGTATCATAGTGACGACAGATAGTGTTCTGCAACCTGCTTCTTAAAACTGCATAAAGTCTGAGCTTGTCTTATCTGGACAGGCAAAGCGTTCCACAACAAAACAGCTTGTACTGAGAAAGATTTATAATAAAATTTGGTGAAATGGGACGGTGTTTCCAGCCTTAAGTTCTCCGACGATCTTAAAACTCTGGAATGGGTATCGTGAAGGAACTTAAATCGATCTTTAAGGTAAAGAGGAGTATTAGGATAGAACAGGACAGTAAGATATGTGCATTCCGGCGAAGACGAATGGGCAACCACTTGAGTTTATTACGAAATTCTGAAACGTGGTCATATTTGCGCAAGCCAAATATAAACCGTATGCAAAAGTTTTGGAGTCGCTCAAGTTTATTTAGTTGTTCTTCGGTTAAATTGGGAAAACTAGAGTCAGCATAATCAAGTATAGGGAGAAGGAGAGATTGAACTAGCGCAATTTTAGTAGTAGTGGGCAGGAAGTTTCGAAGTCTTCTTAGGGAACCTGCCGACGCAAATAGTTTCCTACTAAGTTCCTGTAGCTGATAAGACCAAGACAAATTATTGTCGAAGTGAATACCTAAGTTCTTTACAGTCTTACTAAATGGTATGTGAGATCCATCAAGAATAACCTTGGGCGCCATAGACCAGTCAATTTTAGATGTTAATCGAGGACTACCAATAACAATAACTTGGGTTTTAGCAGGATTTAGTTGCAGACCGTAGCAGTTACTCCACTCACATAAATGTACTAGATCCGAGTTTATTTTGCTTACTATCTCTGCTAGTTGGTGTGGTGGTCCTTGACAATATATTTGTAAGTCATCTGCGTAAAGGTGGTAGGATGACGAAAGCTTATTAGAGATAGAATTTATAAAAATTGCGAATAACAAAGGAGATAAAACGCCACCCTGTGGAACCCCAGCAGAAGTACAGCACCAAGAAGATAAAGAATCATCAATGCAGATTCTCTGCCGGCGACCAAACAGGTAACTACGAAACCAGTCAATTGTCGTTGGAGATATGTTAATTGAGCGTAGTATACCCAGGAGCACATCAAAATCTACGGTGTTAAAGGCATTGCTGAAATCAAGGAGGGATAATACAGTTACTAAGCCATTCTCCATGCCCCATCTAATGTCGTCGGTTATTTTGATAAGTGCAGTGGTGGTACTGTGACCCGAACGGAAACCAGACTGGAAGGGATTAAGGAGGTGATTATGACAAAGGAACGAAGTAAGTTGGTCATAGACTAACCGCTCTAGCACTTTTGCAAGAAACGGAAGAATGGAAATTGGGCGGTAGTCAGAAAAGGACGCAGGATTGGGTTTTTTAGGTAGTGGGGTGATTTGGGCATCTTTCCACGCAGTAGGAAAAACACCACATTGTATGGAACAGTTGAGGATATGAGAAATGATGGAAAGGATATCATCCAGGATTGGTATTATCATTTTCCGGCTTAACGAATCACAGCCCACTGCTGACGATGCAATAGATAAAATGCTCTTTTTAACACCACAATCCGAAAATTGACTAATGAAAAATGGAGAATGATCGGGTATGGGTAGAGATGATAGATAGTTTATTGTTGTAGCTTTTACAGATCCGCTAAAATTAGAAGAGGAAGAGAAATGTGTATTTAGAGAATTCAGGTCAAAACCACCAGGCATCAACGCTTGGCGTGACTTCCCAATACCCATAGATCGAAGAAATTTCCACACCTTTGCTGGATCTCCGTTTTCAACAGAACTATGGAAGTAGTGGCGTTGAGCTTTCCTACACACCTTTTTGCAGTGATTACGGATCTCGATATATCTCTCCCGGTTTAAGTCACTGGGCCGATGTTTATATTTTGTTTTTGCAACTGCTTTCCTGTCAATTAGCAATTTTATTTCTGGAGTGAGCCAGGGAGTTGGTGCGTGTTTTAATTTTACTTTGTGAACAGGAGCGTGAACGTCGTAAAGACCGATGATTGCAGCGGTAAACAAACTGATCTTTTCGTCTACTGTATCGCAGGCAAATAGCGAGGTCCAATCGATATTACTGGCATCCTCGTGAAGTTTGTCAATATTCATACTACTAAAGTTACGTAGTTCTAGGATTTTGGGTTTGATCTTAGGAGGACGGATTTTGTAGGACAAATATATCGCATCATGATAAGAAAAGGAATCAGCAGGACATTGACCATGGCTTGCGACATGATCAAGAGAAGAGACAAAAATTAAGTCAAGAAGAGAAGGAGAACAGTTTGGGAAATGATGAGTAGCGGTTAAGGGAGGAATAAATAGGTTTGTGGAACGAAGGACAGTCTGCAAGGATAAGGAACGGGAATCATCTTTTAGGAGGCATGTATTAAAATCCCCCATGATAATGGTATGACTGTAAGAAGGGATAAGGTTTTCAAGGGTAGTTTCTAAGGAGGAGAAATAATCTATACGGCTTGACGGAGAGTAATATACCCCAAGCAGAGTTTTGGTGGTATGCAGGGTTATTTCTAAAAAGATATGTTCGCCAGCATTTGACAGAGGTGGTTGAGGCGATGCACTCACAATGGAAAATGGAATATGTGCACGAAGATAGATAGCAACACCACCACCCCCACCAACCGAACGATCATTTAGGACAAAACCTGGTAAGGAGTAAGAAGTGGAGGGAAGGATAGGCTTGAGCCAGGATTCGGAAATAAGTATGGCATGGATATTCTTACAGTCAAACGTAGACAAGAAATCACTGAAATGAGCCGGAATGCTTTGTGCATTTATGTGCACAACGTTAAAGTTTTTCGGGACGTCGGAAAAGTGAGATTCAATCGTGTCTCTAATGCAGCAAAGGACTTAATAGATACTTAGTTTATTTGTTGACTCTCAGTAATTTTATAGAGGATTCATTTCATGGATTTAAAGTCTTGTAGGCAACTGTTTATAATTAGGTATTAATACACCCAAGTGACTATTATCACACTCGGTGAACCACATTTGTGTTTTAATACCCCTAGTATACAACAGTTGCATGAAATAACTATTATTATATAACACCCAATATGAGTAGTGTTAGGGCCTGTTTCACTGCTTGCTGATAAAGTTCCCAAGTTTTACCTATAGGCTGGCCACCAATTGGTAGACGGGCAGCGTTGGGACGGCCTCGGTGTAGTTGCGCTCACGTGCGCAGATCCCGAGCCGTCCCGTAATAGCGCACTGGAGGCAGGCCGGGGAGGATGTTTAGTGGGTATGGAGGGAACGCCTTTACCTCGAGTCCCACATATCCCCTGCGGTTGGCACCACCCCGGGTTTCTGCTCAGATTAATTTTACTGCCCTTCTGGCAACCCAGGTGCATGACCATTACAATCCAGGCGACTTATACGATACGTCTGCGATATAGTTATCAACTCCCACGAGTAAGCTTGCGACAACTTCTGACAAATATAAAATTGCCTTCAATATCGTGTAAAGACACGCACATATTTTTATTCATATCAAGATCCCTTACATAAATTATAGCAGTGCGTCCGACGGTAAAAAATCCTGATTCGCAAACGGTAATAAGGCTGTCGTCCTGTTTTAATGCAAAGGTAAACACAGCATCCTCCACGATCATTATACGAAATTGTACGGCGCACATCCTGCCGTGCTAACTACAATCGGATATTGTGACGACAAAATGAGAAAAACCTTGTGTGAACTTGCTGCGCGAGTTGGGTGTTGACATTGTAGCCTGTTTTGAGGAGCGATCGCGAAAGTCAAGCGTCGGTTTGCGTGGTTTGGAAATGGATGGGTGACCAAGTTGATAAGAAGTTTTTGTGGGAAAGTTTGAAATTTTGTTTTTGTTCATGTGGTAGGTGGAAACGAGGATACAATTCATCATAACAGCTTTTATTATTCGACCCACTGCTGGGACACAAGGCCTCTCCTAGTCATCGAAGGAAGTTTAGGCAGTAGTCCACCACGCTTACCCTATGCGGATAGGTGGTCGGAGTATAAGGTGATCAATACCCCTTTGCTGATCCATTAGTCGCCTTCTACGACACCCATTGGAGGATATGGGGTGATGCTATTCTACTCTGCCGGCATCACATGGCTATTATCCATTATCAGCTATCATTAACAGACTAATCTATTAAAACAAATCGAAAAATTTTATTATACTGCTAATACACCGATTTTATAAAAAAAAGGGTGTTTGTGCAATTTACACACGGCAGAATTGAATCTTCATAAAAGTAGCACAAGCGATTTCAGAAGCAACCAGATGTTTTATATTTTTCAAAAATTTTTACTACAAACTTCTATGCGTCAATTACGCTTTAAGGCAATGACTCATTTTGCTTAATGACTGATACACACTTAACTATGTAAAAAACAACTGAACCGATTTCAATGAAACTTGTACATACCTCCCGTAAATTTTACTAAACCTAGTCTGGACAAAAAATTAATTTTAAAAACCGACTAATACAAGGTGTTTGGTACATGGGGTATGAAGCCGGCATTTACCCCTGCCTTACTATGGTGACATCGAAAGCTTTAAATTGTAAAAACAATTATTCTCCATACAAATAGTTCGATCAAAAAACAAAATGTATGGAAAATTTAAAAAATATTTTTACAATTTTGTATTTTTAATATCACCATAGTATTTATATGACTTTTTTAGCATGATTAGGTGCCGGCTTCATACCCCATGTCCCAAACACCTTGTTTACTAATAAATCACACAAACATACTAATTTAGAAACATACAGACATATATATAAAATATTCATGAAAGGCACCCGTGTTTAGACTCACATATACAAAACCTGCAATTCTGACAATATTACATTCATACAGGTCGAATCGATAACCTTATTTTTTTTGAAGTCGGTTAAAAAACAGTACGACCAGTCGAATCAACGCCTATAAAACTGTCGTTCCGATTTACAGAAAAAGACAGCACATTATTTCCAATTCAATTTATTTCAGGCAACTATTAATTTGGTCTCCTGAATCACATTACGCCGAAATAAGGGTTCGTATCAAATTTTATTGAAATTGAAATCTTTTATTCCGTTAGAAAGGGCTTGAGGAAACTACTCGAAGGAAGCGAGGGTTTTACGAAGGCTTTGTTATTAAAAAACGAAGTTTGCGAGGGTTAACTTAAATTGACTGTGACGATTTAATGCTGCCGAGTTTTTTTCTAAGAGCACTCCTTGTTATCTGTTAGAAGGTTCTGGCAGCGCATTTCTCCAGGAATTGTCATCATAGTGAGGAATTGGATAACTTCAATTTTTTTAAGGTATAATAATTGTCTGCTGCTGACACAGTAATATTAATCTTATTAACCCCTCCAATTATACGGCCGGGAATCGATCTTCGTCCACCTGCCTCTGCGCTCAAGCACAAAGTGATGGAGACGTACGACGCTCAAGTCGGCGTTGATTCTTGAGACTCCTTCTATAATACTTGCCTAAGTCTACGCTCTGTCTGTACCTAAATTTAAATAAATATTTTATTTTATTCGGAAAACCAACAGCTATACAAATAAAACTATTATAATTAAAGCGAAATTAGAAATAAGTAGCTAATTACAGGTTTTCGCATATAGAAACATATTACATAAATGCGAACATTTGCTTACAATAATCTAGAAATAATACGTTGTGCAATTAAAATAGGGGAGAAAAAAAATTCCTCCACAACCCGATGCGCCCGAGCCGAGGTCCGAGCCTTTAGAGGCACCCTCGGGCGTGTCGCTCCCTTCCGATCCGGACGACCTAGGGACGCTAGGCGGACGAGAGACTCCCCATGGGGGAGATGCTCGGTCGCTCAGTAATCCCCTAGGAACGTCCGCCCTACAGGCTTGAGGACCCTCCAAGGTTTTCGCCTTCTCAAAAAAATCCGGTGAAGCAGTAAATTCCATCAGCGGCAAACTGCAGTAGTCTTTCAAAAAAAAAACCGGCCAAGTGCGAGTTGGACTCGCACACCGAGGGTTCCGCCGTACAAACGTAGCGGTTTACAATTTATGACGTATTAAATCAAATTCTGAGTTCACGGGAAGTACCTTGTAGGTTTTGATTCCCTAGCGTGTGACGGAAATTTGTCTAAGGTGTCGGTATAAACTGCTGTATCTTTTGATCGCGTTAACTTAGAAGTTTGATTTTTTCACTGCTTAAAGGGACAATAAACCTAGGTATTTGGTATAAATTTCAATTTGATACCTTTATTTGTTCGTGAGAAATAAGGTAGTAAGTTTCATTTTATTAAAATATTTTTATTATATTATATAACTAAAAAAAATGTGATTTTCGCAATTTTTTCTATATTTACATTATATGACAATGCTTCATGCCAAATTTCAAGATTCTGAGTTTACGGGAAGTATCCTGTAGGTTTTGATTCCTTTGCGGGTGTCGGTTTGTCTAAGGTGTCGGTATAAACTGTTGTATCTTTTGATCGCGTTAACTTAGAAGTTTGATTTTTTCACTGCTTAAAGGGACAATAGACTTAGGTATTTGGTATAAATTTCAATTTGATACCTTTATTCGTTCGTGAGAAATAAGGTAGTAAGTTTCATTTTATTAAAATATTTTTATTATATTATATAACTAAAAAAATGTGATTTTCGCAATTTTTCCTATATTTGCATTATATGACAATGCTTCATGCCAAATTTCAAGATTCTGAGTTTACGGGAAGTATCCTGTAGGTTTTGATTCCTTTGCGAGTGTCGGAAATCTGTCTAAGGTGTCGGTATAAACTGCTGTATCTTTTGATCGCGTTAACTTAGAAGTTTGATTTTTTCACTGCTTAAAGGGACAATAGACTTAGGTATTTGGTATAAATTTCAATTTGATACCTTTATTCGTTCGTGAGAAATAAGGTAGTAAGTTTCATTTTATTAAAATATTTTTATTATATTATATAAATAACTAAAAAAATGTGATTTTCGCAATTTTTCCTATATTTGCATTATATGACAATGCTTCATGCCAAATTTCAAGATTCTGAGTTTAAGGGAAGTATCCTGTAGGTTTTGATTCCTTTGCGAGTGTCGGAAATTTGTTGAAAATATCGACATAATCGGCTGTATCTTTTGATTGGCTTGGCTTAGAAGTTTGATATTTTCACAGCTTAAAGGGACAATAGACCTGAGTATTTCATGTGCATTTCAGGTTGATACGTCCACGCGTTCTTGAGATAAAGGGTCTTGACAGACAGACAGACAGACAGACAGACGGACGACAAAGTGATCCTATAAGGGTTCCGTTTTTTCCTTTTGAGGTACGGAACCCTAAAAAAGAGAAAAAAAATACACGAACTTGGAATTTTGAATTACAAATAATCATTGACGCACTGCCTCATCGCTGATCGCTTAAAACTACTGCAACTGGTATTAAAAAGATCTAAGTCAAGCTTATCGCCCACCTCGTTGAACTGTGCACTTGCACGGCACAGGAATGAATTTTGGCGATAGTAAGTTTTCGTGCACGGTAAATGGAGTGGAGTATAACGTCGGTTTGACTTAAGAATAATTTTGAAAGAAGTTGCGGACAGTCAAGGACTCCAGTGGTGATCTTGAGGAGGAACGTTAAAGGTACTTATTTGATTTGATTTCAAGAATGGTAAGTTTTAAAAAGTGCTTTCTTCCTCGCTTCCGTGTTCGCAAAAGACCAAAATGTTGAGCCGATGTTTAGCGCGCTGCCAACCGTGGCGTGTCATGACTCAGGTCGCGGGTCACCGCTCACATGACTCGCGTGGGATCCTTCTTTTTATAGCTCATTGTTCAGCCCTGAGAATTGGTGTCTTGCTCTGGTGTAAATTGTTACTTGAATCAGTAGTTGAAATAGTATTACTCAGTTGAGTGAAATACGGAATCCCCTTACGCAAAATGTAGATGAACGCTATCCGATGCCAAATTGCAAAAATCGACGGAATAAGGAATTTTCTGCACGCACAGGTTTTCCGTCCTTCTTACTATCCTGGTTCAGTCAAAACAAACACCATGTAGAGCTTAATCTCGCACTATATTTCTATTTGGACTCCTCTTCTGCTTAGGTAATGTAAGTAGGCAAAAACTCGTCTTGTCTGTGACATCATTAACGCTCTTTCTAAATAACGTTCTAAAAGACAATATGCCGTTATATCGATTTTTGAGTGTGTTCTATCGTCCATACCACAACGAGTATTCTGAAGAACCGTGCGTAAGATTCTAACGCGAGCAAAATAATTGTGTCGCATAATCAATAAATCGAATTCATAAAAAAATAAACCATAAATGAATTATTATAATTTATACCAATGATAATTACTCTTAATAGTTTTCAGTCATGATAGCTTACATCAGATCATTTAATGATCTGAGTAGCTTACGCATATATTTTTAGCATGCCATGTGATGCCAGCAGAGTAGAATAGTATCACCCCATATCCTCCAATGGGTGTCGTAGAAGGCGACTAATGGATCAGCAAAGGGGTGTTGATCACCTTATACTCCGTCCACAATCGGCATTAGGCAAGCGTGGTGGACTACTGCCTAAACCTCCTTCGATGATAAGGAAGCATTGTGTCCCAGTGGTCGAATTTTAAAGGCTGATAAGATGATGACATTTTTTAGCATAACTACTTTAATCTTCATCATGATTAAGCGTCTTAAAAAAGGCCCAGATCAAGAGTACGAACATGTACGAGGGCGTTCATGAAAGTAGATGAAGCGATGGAAATATGTACCTAAGGCTGTAAAAAAGTCATGACTGTACGTATGTGTGTATGATTAAGAATAAGTTTTTAAAGCATAATTTAATGAACGCATAATGAAAACTCGACGGATCGAATGCAGGAAATTATTCCCAGATTAAACTTTTCCCCAGTGGTTGGCCCCGCTTCATCATCATCATCTCCAAACCGGTCGGTCCTGCGCTGCCCGCATCCAGCGGCTTCCCGCGACCAGATCGTCAGTCCACCTTGTGGCGTCCTACCAACGCTGCGTTTCCCGGTATGTGGAAACCCCCCGCTTGCTCATAAAAAATAACCCTGATCATGTATGGGATTCACATAGTAATAGACAATATGCCTAACATTATATACATACCAAAAGCATATACATGCAAATTAATCTCAAACTCAAATTTCTTTATTCATTTACGTATTATTTGTACACTTGAGAAAGTCAAGTTTATGCCATCGGTTCAAAAGTCTAGCAGGAGGCCTTGTTCTGAGAAGAACCGGCGAGAAATTCAACGAGTTTAAGTCAATATTAGGTCAAAACAAATTAACCTGAATGTTATTTATGCCAACAAAAGCAGTATGCCAAAAAACAATTATGGCAAAATAATTTTATGAAAAAAATATGCCGAACTAGTTATGCCAAAGTAAATTAGTAATAAAACATAATGCGAAAGAAAGGTTCCCCTTTTATACCTACTCCATATCTCAAAGTATGTATGTTAACAACTCTATGTATTCATGTATTGTAATTCCCTATTTATTCAAATAGATATGCAAACACTTCTGATTTCCATAGGCAATTGTCTGTATAATGATAGAATTATAAATAGCAAAAATTATGTGTGAATCGTGGAGTTGCTTGGAAACTTAGTTGCAGGAATGAGAAAAACTAGCCAACTAAGTGAGGGGTTGATAAGCCAGGGGTCCTAAGATTGAACCTTCATTGAATTATTAATAGTAAAATTGTTATAACCCTTAAATGCATCACAAGGTTACACAATAATACTTTAAAATTTACTAGGTGGTAGACCCATTCGTAGGGTCATCAGGGTAGGTACCACCGCCTTTCTTATTTCAGCCGTGAAGCAGTTCGCTGTGTTTCGAATTGAAGGGAAAGGTAGCCAGTGTAATTACTGGGCATGGGAGGCTTATGATCTTAGTCCCCAGGATGGTAACGCACTTGCAGTGTTAAGTGATTTACGTATAGTATTGCAATTGTCTATAGGCGACGGTAACCACTGGTCGCCTATAGACAATTGTAAGCTTATTTGCCATCTCAGAGTATTAAAAAAAGAAAAAAATGAATGTATTTGTAGTAACATGTTTTCAGGCTTTCAGTAACATGTTTTTTGTGTAATTTGTTTTAATTTGTACCAAAAAAAATATTTATATAATAAAATATAAATAAAATATTGAATATTTACCCTCTACCCTTAGATAAGTGTAGGTCCATCTTGAGGAACTGGCTACTGGGACTTGATTATGATGAGGTTGAAATGATATTGAAATTAAGCAAACACACATCCATACATTAGGCACTTTTTAATACTTTTTAAATAGCTTTTTTTTCTTTTTTCATTTATGTATAAGATTAATGTATTTATCTGAAACGCCTGTCAATATGGAGGTGGGCGCTAACAGCTGCGACACAGTCCCTGACTACAGCAGTTGTTAACGTTTGACTGTACCGTAATTAAATAATGTTAATGGTTTCAAAATAAAGATTTTTTATTTATTAATTAAGTTTAATCTATTGTATTCTAATGACGGCTTTTAAATAATATACTACCGACAGTTTCCTTAGCCGATATTAGACGGTTCAATCACATTGAAGCAACACCACTAAAAGGCATTGAACATTGAACTTCGTTTCCAATTTACACGAATATCATGTAAATGACGTTCAATGTTCACTTAGCGCAATGCGATGTCGCGCCAACTCCTGCTCGCGAACGTGCAGCGAATGAGTGGTCGTTCAGTCTTCATGCTTAGACGTTTCGGTAAATTTAAGCTTTCAATGAGATTGGGCAATGTCATTGAAATGTATTTACACGTCTCAATGACATTGAAGCAATGTAATTGAAAGCAATATTGAACCGAATTGAACTATGTAATTCCGGCTTTGGTAGAATTTTGACATTATTGTGTTTAGGATACCTGTTAAAATCTTATGTCTAGTAAGGAAAAGTGTAGTTAGGAGTTTCTCCCGAGTTCCTGTTGTAAAACACCACTACCGTACAATCGTACTATCATTTCAATTTTACTTGACATTGGCGAAATGCGTAATCTTTGAGTGTCGCGAATGCCAAGAATCTGAAATATACATAACTCAAAGATGACTGACTGACATAATGATCTACCAACGCACAGCCCAAACCACTGGACTAAGTATTGGACGGATCTGGCGGCATGCAGGTAGATGTTATGACGTAGGCATCCGCTAAAAAAGGATTTTTGGAAATTCCACCCCTAAGGAGGTAAAATGTCCACGCGGATGAAGTCGTGAGCGGAAGCTTGTTAAGAATATAATAGAAGACAAAAGTGTAGGTAGATAGTTAAGTTATGGAAAAGTAATAAAAGAATCCAACGTTTATATTCTAGCCGTTACAAGCAAATTTTTTTTCAAAACACCAATACTTTTTCTTTCATTTGACCTTTGCATACAAGTTTGTTGATTAAGTTTTTCCAATGCATCGGGTTGATGAATACTTAATAATTATTTAACTATGCAGTTCAAGTTGCAGGCGAATGATATTAAAATGTCAGTTATTATGTTCGACAAACGTTTAGATGCAAATTTTATTTGGTATTTGTATGAAGAGATGTTTTGTGAGATTAAATTTTTAACGAAGAAATTTTAATTTTTAATAAATGAAATTTAAAAAAAATATAGAATTATGAGGATCTACTTAGATCGTTGTTGTTAATTTCGTATGTTATTTGGGCTGCAGTATGTTAGCTTAAGAAAGAATGTGAAGTCGTGAATTTCATAAAAGCGATATTTTAACATAAAGTTAAAAAAACTCTTATTACTATTGGGTAAAGTCGATATTCGTATCAAGAATCGCGAACTTGCACCGATACGTGAATAAAATTTTATCTATAACTTACGAATTGACTGCAAAAATAAATTAGTATATTAAGTGTGTTTGTGTTTTAATGCAGTAAAATATTTTTAAATTAATTGATCACTTTTTTACGCTCCTAAAGATGGTGCATTTTTGAAAGGTTGTGTTTCTTTGCTTGATTATTATTACCAAAGCTTCACGGACAGGGATGGGATTACCATGTACAGAGGTACAGCGGTGCAATCTTTATTGCATTTTATTTTATTTTCAAAACACGTTAATTTATTCGGCATCGTCTCGGTGCTTTTTAATGTTACTACATTGGCATATTAAAGTAAAATAACACGCCAACATTTTCAGCATGTTTTGCCCTTTTATAAATATAAATTTTTGATATATTTTGAGTGCAAAGTCAAAGAGCTGCATATTTTAAGTTAATGAACTTAAAGTAAGAATTTTTATGACTAAAAATAGAGCCGTCTTCATAAAAACAGAAAAACCCTTTACTGTCCCTAATTTCTTATTCGATCTTTGTGATACATTAGAATGTGGTCAATATAAAAAAAACCGCCTTGAAAAGTAAAAACGGAGAAATAAAAATATTGTTTATAAAAATTTATATGTTTTTTGGAGTCGGTCTCAAATACAAGTGACAACTCAAAAAAAAACATTTAGACTTTTTTAAACAAATTTTTTATTTCTACATTTTTACTTTTAAAGGCGGTTTTTTTTTATTCAAAAATAATTTATTATTTGCGAAAGTATAGAAATTAAGTGTTTTAAGTATATTATGACACAAATATTAGATACTTACACTATGGCGACAAGTAGCAACCTGTCACTATTAGGAGGCACTGTAGGGCCCATACTGCAAGATGTGGTTTTATGTGTACCAAAATGTTACCTAAGGCTCTGCTTAACCCACGGAGTACTAAACCCAACCCCTCCGGCTTATCGTATGTATTATGACATAGCAAGACGTGGCTGGATTTGCTAGGATGTCATAATCAAGAAATAGTATGTCAGGCATCCAAACTTTTTCCTTCTACGTCATCATTGAAGCCAAAATTACTAATGAAAGATATTAATTTATTAATTACGCAATAAATGAGTCTCACCCAGTGACTCATAACAAGAGTCGAACCCGGGCCAGCGTGAGACGGTCCCACCGCGCGCACGCGGCGTAACGGCCAGAGGGTAGGGTTACGAGATAACACGACATACAGGTTGATTCAGTTTGGTTCGCCAAATATTATGAAATGAAATGAAATTGAAATGAAATTTATTTGAGTTCAATTTTCCACATCATACATAATTAGGTTACTGTTACAATAATAAGGTATTTGGTATTATCATACATAGTATTATAATTATTATTTTAACAGCATCACTGGACTCCACACTAGGATTCCCTGTGTCGTGAATACTAGACTTCCCATTTAAACATTTTTTGTCCATAAGTGTGTGTGTGTGTATATACGTAGCCCAAATTATGTGTCATTAAGAACTTGTGCTGTTAACTAGATAACGGACAAGTCTACTAATTCTAATATATAGCTAGGTATGAGAATAGGTCATAAAGTATATTTCCGTTTGTAATGAAAAAATATAATAATAATATAATAATAATAATATACGTTTTGTCCACAATTCGACTCCATAGAATTGTTTTTTTTTTAAGAACCTTCGTCTTTCGGGCCGCTAGTAATAATATATATTTTACTAGCTGTGCCCGCGACTTCATACGCGTGGAAAAGTGGCTTTAGGCTTCTCTGAATTTCTTCTATATTTTTTTTTTCTGGGCCGTAAGCTTTTTTACCAACGTCATCACACAAAAACTTTCATCCCCTATTTTTACCCCATTTAGGGTAATTTTTTTACAATCTTTGAATGTCATATTTATTTCAAAAGCCTAAAAAATAAGTTTTTAGCTTCTAGCTTTAAAAATGACGTAATTTACATACACACTTTCATCCCCTATTTGAACCCTCTATCTACATCCCTTTTTTGCATCAAAAAGTAGCCTATATCCTTTATCAGACTCTAGACTATCTCTGTACCAAATTTAATTTAAATCGGTTCAGTTGTTTAGGCGTGATTGCGTAACACACAGACAGAGTTACTTTCGCATTTATAATTAGTAAGGATTCTTTTCATAATGTCTTCTTTTAAACGACACCTCTCACTTATCATGACATTGTATATCCTGTCACTTTTTTTAAAGCTGGTCATGTTCCACACTCTCATTATGACCTTATTTATTCTACTTTATCGTACCTAATTTACTTCGACACATCATTGTTGGGACAAGCACACCGCCAGTGGTGCCTTTGACATCTTTCTGTCCACAAAAACATGGAAAACTCCATTCCTCAAACTTTCTCTCGTTTCTTTCACAGTCACACTGAGAGAGAGATGAAAATGAGTAAGTACATTCAATCAATTCATTGGCTACGAATAAAAATACACAAAAATTAAAACGATAACAAAATTTAATTGATATTTTTTGAAACACGCTGTATATAAAACACCGCATCTTAAGACAACATAAAACTAATAACCGCACCGATTTGAACTATGAATAAACTCATTCATACGCCGTGAGAATATCTCATACAACATAGGAACTGGTACAATCACCGCCGTAAACGTATGCGTAAAAAATACCTTGTTGTTATTATATATTGCAGTACTATTTATCACAAGTATCCCATTAATTTTTGAAGGTAACTTCATCATGATAACTTGTTACATCATATTTCTTACTAATATCAATACTTATATTATATAGAGAAAATATTTGTATGTTTGTATTGATTAGGCTCAGAAACGAATGGACCAACATTGAAAATTCTTTAAGAATTAAACTGCTCCTTATTTACTGAGTAACATAGGCTATATTTTATTTCAAAAATAAATAAATAAAAAAACGCCTAAAAGTTACTGGTGGAGTGCTAGTTTGACATATACTAAACCTTTTTTCCCACGCTCAGACACCATTATCTAACCCAAACAAGTATAATTAAGAACTTGTGTTATGGCTACAAGATAAAGGAGAAATATATAACAGGTGGTTTGGGATCGGCTTCTGAATTGATTTAAAATTAAAAAAAAATATTTAAAAAGAGAAAAAAAAACAAAAGTACCCAGAAAATGTTGTACAATATTTTCTGGGTACTTTTTGTTATTTTTTTCAAAAAAAGAATCTTTTTTTAATTTTATTTTTGAAATCAACTCCAAAGCCGATCCCAAACCACCTGTATTCAAGGTGTTGGTTATTTAATTTACATGTTGTATAATCCAGATGTTTTCCAAATAAACTTAAATAAATATATAAACAGCTATGACTCGTGAACGAATGTTCGTGTTCATCACACTAACATTTGTCTCTACCAGGATTCGAAACCGGACCTCCCGATGTGTAGGCAGCGTTACTGACCACTCCACCACGATGGCATCAGTAATGATTAATAAACTTTAACTAAGCCTTTATGTTACAAGGATAACTCAAATATTTAAACTTATGGTATTTATTAAAATTGATTCGATGGGATAGGCTGGCAATTACTATTCTGAGGCACTACGCGGCTCATACTGCCAGACGTGGCTTTATATGTAAACGAAGGCTCTGCTCAACCCCTTTTAAAATTATGATCCTATAATCACTTACAGGATCAATCATACATACACAGGTAATGTATGATTTGCTTTCCGCGCCCAGCGTAAATTATTTTATGTGGCTGACTGTACCCTTTAACACGGCGATTAAATTTTTGGTGCTACCAGACTGTTATTAAAAAGGCAATTCAATATCGAAACGGTGATAATTGGAGAACAATGCCTCCGTTTGTGAAATTATTTAATGGTTTTAATATTGAATATTGCTTCATTGATGAGAAGAGTTATTCAGGAGATGTAGCTATTGAAGTAATACGAGGTCTTGAATCCACTAGAATCTATATTTTATATAATTCAAAGTCCTGACTGAGATATCAACGCACAGCTCAAACCGCTGAACCAAGAGACTTGAATTTTTGGCTTACAGGGTAGACTAAGAAAGGATTTTTGGAAATTCCACCCCTAAGGCGGTAAAATGTCCACGCGGACGAAATCGCGGGCGGAAGCTAGTTTTAAATAAAAATTAACATACATACCTACGTACAATCACGCTCATAATCACATTAGGGGTTGAACAGAACCTTAGGCGGCATTTTGTTACAAATAAGCCACATCTGGCAGTATGGGCCATGCAGTGCCTCGAAATAGTTGAGTATAGTTGAGTGGTCATTAATTCTATCTACACATCAACCTGTCCGGGTTCGATTTCTAGGTGGTTAACTTATAGTTTAGAAATTATGTATATTTCTGCGTTATTTAGTAGCCATGTTATTCAAAATCCGGGTCTATTAGAAAAAAATTAGGTGCGAGGTGTGAAGCGTAGCGGAGCCCTCGTAGGTTTCATTTTTATAAGTAGGTACCAAAAAATCTTTAAAAACTCGGGAGTGGTCTCCCCTTGACTTTCTGGTATACCGGAAACGACTCAAAAGTTGATAGTACCTTATATTTTGATGTCATACATGCATGTTAAATTTTTGTCACCCATCTGAGTACCGACCGCGCACTTGGTAGCTTAACTTTCGTGATCGACGACTCAAAAGTTGATAGAAACCTTATATTTTGATGTCATCCACGCATGTTAAATTTGGTTGCAATAAGTGAAAGCATGCTCGAGTTATCGTGCTAACGCACAGACACACACACGCAGACATAATTCCAAAAAAAAATATTTTTAGACTCAGGGAGGTCTAAAAAGTGTAAAGCCGTGTGAAATCTCGTCAAGATTAAATACATACGATGTATGTATGTATTAATCTTGAGGAGTGTTTGAAGCCTCAACTGTATGACCTTACATAATATTTTAATAGATAAGTTTTTGCTAAAGTAGAGACAGCAAAAAAGGGACTGGACCTCTTGAAGGCGTGGAGTCAAATATTTATCACGACGACAATCTGAATGAAAAAAGTTTTCTCGCCAAGATTTATGTAAATAACTGGGGGAGATTTCTTTGCTATCTGTATACGAGAAATATATACTTTGCAACGTTGATGTGGTTTGGATTTTAAATTTACTGGTAAATATTGCCTATTTCTTTTTGTGCATGCTGTTCGGTTATGAAATGCTCTGATTGAGTAATAATATGTGCCTTGCGTCTACGAAAAACTTTGTTATTTCACAAACGTAAATAGTGTTAATCAAAACATGGTATTACAGATTACAGTGAAATATCGTCACTGTAATCTGTTTATTATTTTGTACCTAGAAAGAAATAATTTCGCATTTATTGTAAACATCAACTAAGTAAATAACATTTCTTTGTTAAAAATATGATGAACACTGTTTGACAGTTAATTCGCTTTTTAATGTAACTAATTCACTTCCCTTTATAATTTATTACTTTGCTTTGCTTTTTATATCTGTACATAACTTTCTGTGTTATATAATTTGTAATTGAACTTGCTAATTCTCCCCATTTTTTTTAAAAATTTGCTTAATTGACTGACAACGTTAAATTTTGTTTTTCATAATATTCTTTATTTTGGTTTTTCTCTGAAGGTCGTCTTCTGGAGTTTTTTTTCTGTATAGATTTTAATGAATTTTGATTTTTGTGATTAACTGTAGGTATACTAATTTAAGTAAAGTAAAAAGTAAATAATTACGTTTTTTCTTACAAAAAGTACTTAAATTATCAAGTATTTATTTTCATAGCTAGGTAATGATTTGGAATCCCGGATTGCGGAAGATGTTGGGTTAGATTACCGCCCTGGACAGTCTTTTTCAGTGTATTTACTAATTTCAAAAAATATTTGCGCGTTTGTTAAAGCAAAATAATTCCATAACAATAAACAAGAATATTCAATACCTTCCGTGATTTGTGGTATCGAGAGATTTTGTGAAATCCCTGGTAGTTACCCTCATTTCCCTGCGACAGTTATACATACAATCCTGACGGATTGCCCGGATTGCGAAGTGGCGCGGGTTTGAATCCTGACTGAACCCTGGAACATGACAGAGCTTTTCTTGTTTCTTCCTTTCTACCTTAAATTTAGTGTACTTTTCAGATATTACAAATCATATCAAATGAGTATAAAAATAAATCTTAAGAACTCCAAATCAATAAAAATTTAAAGCTTTCAAGATATTTCATCGAGAGTTCCTTAAGTTTTTCTCTATAGAAATTCCCGTTTCCACAATGAAGCTACATTACTTAAGACACCAACTTTAAGTACAGACTATCTAAGTTAATGCAGTGTCATTTCGCTGCCATTTCTATATCCTGGACGTCCTGAGAAATGCGTAATGGATTGACCAGTAATTATGGAAGCATTCAATGCAGGTAAAACCTTATGTATAGTTGCGTCAAGCCATTGTGGTAATGGTTGTGGGCTCGTGAGAGCATTTCGATTAATGGGAAATTTATACTTTACCTATCAATTTAGAAAATACAGAATTTTGTGAAACAGCGGCCACAATGAATAAGACCTCATTATCATCATAGCAGTCTTTATAATTCGTCCCACTGCTGGGACACAAGGCCTCTCCTTGTTATCGAAGGAGATTTAGGCAGTAGTCCATCACGCTTGCCCAATGCGGATTGGTGGACGGAGTATAAGGTGATCAATACCTGTGTGCTGATCTATACACCCATTGGAGAATGAGAGAGATTTTATAAACGATTATCTAGCCTAAATTAAGTATCTTTAAGAACTTGTGTTATGGGTACTAGATAATGGACAAATATACTTAATAATCTACATATTTATATAAATAAACTTAAATAAATATATAAGCAAACATGACTCATAGTTCAATCAGTGTTCATCACACTAACATTTGCCACTACCAGGACTCGAACCCGGACCCGGACCGATGTGTAGGCAGCGGTACTGACCACTCCACCACAGCGGCGTCAATGTATGTATGAGCCAAGCATCTAGTTCGAAGTTTTTGATAGAATACTTACATATAAACAGACAGAGAAATTTGTTAATAAGTGATTAAATACTTAATAAGCAGAACCAAATAATACATTGTTAATTGTTATAAATTAATGTTGTCAGCCAAAAACTAACCTACATCAACGTACAAACGATTACTTATTATTTTAGATGCTTTTTTTGCGTCAGAAAATGCTTTACGCATACTTTGGGGCAGGTGGGCCACCCCAAAGTTATGTGGGACTCACCCTCTCAGGCATAGCCACTAAAAACTTACGTGTTCCTCTAGGTCGTGGCTTAACGCACACACGGTACTTGGCGCAATCACTGTGTGCGTCAAAGTCATCATTTTAGATGCCTAAGCCACAGGTAAACTAAGTCGAAGTTAGTTTAGATGTCAAATTAATTAAAAACTCTTCAACCTCAATTTTTATTATGTAATTCTCATAATTAGGATTAGTTCATTATTATTTTCTGTATCACTATATTTTTGTAATTTTCTTAGACTTTACTGTGTCATTTAGACTAAGTTTAAAAAAATAATTTTTATCTTATAATAGCTTTAAGATGATTTCCGTTATTTGTCTGTGATCTTCTTGTAAGATCGAGGTACTACCCACGTTCGGATAAGATAGAAAATCCATCAATACTTACCGTTTGCGACACCTATACACCATCAGGTCATATGAATGCCAAGAGTTTCTCTGTAAAAAAAAGCCCTTGAACTAAAATATTACCCCTCTTTGAAAGCAAAAGTAGCTATTAACAAAAAACATATGCTGTTATTTCAATGAACAGTTTACTGTTATTACCTCTTACAATGCTGCATCAGTTGCCCTGAACTAACAAAGCTTGGAAATGAAAACGCAATGGAGTAAAGGCAACCTTTTGAAGTCGTTTTACGGAGTGAAGACATCGACGCACAAAAGACACCTTTGTTAACACCCATCTTAAGGACAGGTGGTAATTACATTGCGAGCCGTGGAAATGGGGCACTTAAAATGGCTTGTATTTTGTTTTAAAAAAGGGAAAACCTATGGTAAGGTAAGTATTACATTAAAAATTCAGTGCCACGGTGATTGTGCTCGAACTCCTCCGAAACGGCTCGACCGATTTTGATGAATATTAGAGACAAGCTCACCTTTGTACGTGTCTGTCTTACTGTTTTACAATTGTTATTTTATGTGTGCATTAAAGGATTTATTAATGTTTTTGTGTATATTTTGGTAGGTATGAGAATAGGTCGTAAAGCATGTTATATACAGCTAAAAAGAAAAAAATAGATATGATAGAATAACGTTTAAGCTAGTAATTATTATTATTGACATTATCCCCCTCATTATTAAACATGGCCTAAAATTGGTCATGGCTTAGAACTGATGCTAAGTGACGGCATCAGTTTTAAACAATGACTAACTTTAGTCCATGTTTTATAATAAGGGGGTATGTATTAAAACGTTCTCACGCTCATACCTATAGCTATAACCCACCTAAAGTATCAATAATACCATTTTCTTTTGACACTTTACAAGTTAAATTTCAAAATTTTCATAATCTTTACACACTAATTTAATATAAAAAATAATTTTGTATCGTCGGTGGCGTAGTGCGTAAGAGCGTCGTCATCCACCCGGGAGGCACTGGTTCGATCCCCGCCACTAACCAATGTGTTTTCAAATTTTGAATTCATATGTACGTTTAATCGTCGCTTTTACGGTGAAGGAAAATATCGTGAGGAAACGTTTTGATGTTTCATGTTCTGTTGACTGTTATCAATTAATTGATGTTTTGTTGAGTTACTTGCAATAGTGCGACATGTTACCGTGAAGTTTTTATTAATGAAATTATATTATAAGTAACTATATATAAACCAAAGCGTCGGTGGCGTAGTGCGGAAGAGCGTCGTCTCCCACCCGGGAGGCACTGGTTCGATCCCCACAACTTACCAATGTGTTTTCAAATTTTGAATTCATATGTACGTTTAACCGACTTTATGGTGAAGGAAAACATCGTGAGGAAACCTGCACACACCTATGAAGAAATTCTTAGGTTGTGTGTGAAGTCGACCAATCCGCACTTGGCCAGCGTGGTTGACTAAGGCCTAATCGCCCCTAATGTGGGGTAGGCTCGAGCCCCTCGGTGGGGATATTATATGAGCTGTTGATAATGATGATGATGAATAATTTGTACGTCTCTATTTGTACATCACATTCAAAAATATATAATTATCTAACACTTATCTTAAAATAAGTAATGACTATCTGCTTGATTTTAATAACTTACTTAATAAGCTAATACATTCACTAATACTTTTCATTATGCAATCTTTCTTTGCTCTCCACTGTTCGGTAGATGCATTGTGAACACCTGTTTTGGTTTTACAACTCGAATCCACCCGTATGTATCAATTGGCTACCCTGTCTGTAGAATAACATGTCTCCAGCTAATACTTTAGGAAACTGTTAATACTGAAGTTGTAGTGTAAATAATTTTGTCTCTAACATGAAAACTTATGTTACTACAGTTGGCGTGTTGTTGTCAATTTATGTGAGTTTGAAACTGGATAACAGAAAAATTACGGAGCGAAAGATGTGTTTACAGTTTTCAATCTGTACTATCCCGTAGAGCATCTTGCAAAGGGGGACTAGGGTTCGCAGAGGGCGAGAACCACGTCAGTGCTGCGTGCGTCTATAGGCTACGGTGATCACTTACCACCAAGCAGGCCGTATGCTCGTCTGCCAATAAAAAAAACATAAAATAAACTACTAAGAGAGGATAATCACTACATAGTATAATACAAAGTCGCTATCCGCCGTCTGTCTGTCCCTATGTATGCTTAGATCTTTATTTATTTATTTATCACAGTGTACTTGCTGACGTACAGACATTGCCAAATCGCCAGCAAGTTAGTCAATAAATTTTTAATACATAATATTTATAAAAATCAATATTTTTATACAATGTCAAACATTACCAGGTCCAAAAAATTAATTATAATACAATAGGCAAACTTTAAAACTACGCAACGGATTTTGATGCGTTTTTTTTTTAATAGATAGAGTGATTCTTAAGAAAGGTTTATATGTATAATACATGCATATTTACATAAGCGTTGCACCCGTGCGAAGCGGGGGCGGGTCGCTAGTGTAAAATATATCTTTGAAAACCTGATGAATAAAAGCGTCTTATTGACGCCTAAAAGCGTATTATAATAATGTTATTATTATATCGGGGATTTGTCAGGATTTTTGCCCGAATCACAATCAAACGTAAGATTGCCGAGTCCATGTGATAAAGAGAGGGGAATCAGGAGTAGTGCCTGGGACTTGTGACATAGTGTGGGTTTTTTTTCTTGTATAAATAAATGAAAGTGTTAAATGATACAACAATAATTATAATAATATGATATTCCACGCTCACACGAATTATCTAGCCCAAAGTAAATATTATTAAAAACTTGTGTTATGGATACTAGATACATATATACATTACATACATTATACATAACATACATTAATACATACATTAAAATGTGCAAAGGCAGATTGTGTTAAAAACAATTTGCAGAGATCCCCAAACTAGGCAGTGCCTGTATCTTGAGAAACCAATTTACAATTTACTTGGCCAAGCAACCTCAGTTCCTATACACCTACTGGAGAACGTGAATAAAAAATGGAAAAGAATTTGAATTTAAATATAAAATGACAAATTATTGTTAAGAAGGACATGCCAAATTTAAGCTAAAATTACAAAAAATGAAACTATAAGATAAGAAGCTTAAAACATTGACTAAGAAGAGCTTCAGTAGATAACGAAGCTTTTCTCATGTACATAATAACTTTGGATACTTTATTAAACTTAAATATATGAACAACCATGACTCGCAAACAAATCCGTGTTCGTTACACAAATATTTGCCGCTACCAGGATTCGAACCCGGAGCACTTGATGTGTAGGCAGCTATACTGACCACTCCAAGACAACGGCGTGAAAAGTATCCCAATAAACTATTTTATGTATTTAATAAACATCGCGCCATTTCAATGCACGCCAGTGTACTGAGGTTGTATTGTGAGCACCTGTTCCGCCAGTCGGCACAAGTGCACTCAGTCGGCCATTTTGAGAAAGAGACCCTTCTCTTTGAGATCTGTAAATTAAAGTTATGAACTCGCAAACGTCTTGTTAATAAAATGAAACGACATGAAAATAAAAAGGCTCAATTAGAAAGTAGGTACAACATACATAATAAAACTTTAACAACCCCCTTTTAGTTATGTACATTAGAACCATTTTCGTAAGTCATTTTAGTGGACTTTCATTGTTTGTTGGTCTACAGTAAAGCATAATTTTTTTTTTATCGTCATGGAATTATCTTTGCGTTTACAGACGCGTAGCTATTTTTAAAACTAGAAAAAATAAACTTAAATTTCGACGCCGAAAGCAATACCCTTCATGGTAGCGTAGTGGTTAACGCAGCCGCCCAGATTGCGGAGCATGCTGGGTTCGATTCCCGCCTGGGGCATTACGATTTTTTTCAGTGTATTTTCTCTAATATTAAAAATATTTACGCGTTTGTAAACGCAAAAATAATTTCATAATATAAGGTAGTTTCATCTTAACTGGACAACAAATATTTGCAAAAAACATTTCGTTCCGATCTGCGAAGTGCAAATTTCAAAGATTTGATGAAACAATGTTTACCATAAAAACATAAGCACCAAGCACTGACAAATTTCGACAGCGAAGCAGTGCCCTGGTAGCGTAGTGGTTAACACAGCCGCACGAATTGCGGAGAATGCTGGGTTCGATTCCAGCCTGGGGCGAGTCGATTTTTTCAGTGTATTTTTTCTAAATTTAAAAATGTCATCATGATCATCATAACACCTTTATCGTTCGACCCACAGCTGGGACACATGGCCTCTCTTTGTCATCGAAGGAAACCTTCTTCGAGGCAGTAGTCCACCACACTTGCCTAATGCGGATGGGTGGACGGAGCATAAGGTGATCAATACCCCTTTGCTGATATATTAGTCACCTTCTACGACTATTGGAGGATATTGGTTGATGCTATTCTACTCTGCCGGCATCACATGGCTAACCAAATTAAATAGAAATGAAAGAACAGAAAATATCTCTTCGTGATGAAGCCTGAGACGGGACTCAGGCGAGCATTCGCGATCCAGGCGAATGGTCTTTCCTCTGAGCTACACAGGACTTGGATATCAAGACGAATTTATTCAAACCTTTTTTCTGATTGCGTCACAAGCTGTCATGTACCCGAACAATGTCATCGCCAAACTGTGGCTACCATTCCAACGCGAACTAAGAAATTTGGCAACTCGTTTCTCTGTCGTACATTCAAGAAATGGAATTCACTGCCAGCACACGTGTTCCCTCCTTCCTACAATCCTGGGTCATTCAAAAGAGGCGTGAAGGAGCACCTTGCAGGTCGGCAAGGCGAGGGTGGCTAGCGTGGCAGTTTATCTCTTGTACCAGCTATCTTCGCATTTGGACTTCTGCTTACCGTCTCAGATGGAATGGAGTCATTTGCTTGACCTTTTATATAAGAAAACATATCTATAATCTTTATTATAGATAATGTTTTTTATCGGCATTTAATTTTAATATACACATGTTTTGGCTCTTTGTTGTTAGAACCAAATACTTTATTTAATCCACTGTACACGTACGCGACATGAACAGACGTACCTAATTATTAATACATAAATTCTTCATGAACATAGAACAGGCGACAAACGTTCCGCACGAATTAATTAGACGAGGAAAATTAATTGGGCACGCAATATTTTGTTGCCAGATAAATGTTAGGGTGTGAATATAAAGCTTCTTTTACAGTAGCTTCTGGAATTGCATTTAATAAGATTTTTTTTTATTAAGATAAACCAGGCATACCGTTGTGCCCCAGTCACTAATGTGCTGCAATAAAAGCTTAAACACAAATATCACAAACTTATTTTCTTTCAGTCATATACTTTAATTACGAAAACTTTAGTTCGCTCTGTATCCAAATCCAAGTATTTTGCCAGATCATTCGCTGTTACTGCTACCCAATTGTGGAACAAACTGCCAGTGGAGATTAGGGAGAGCCAGATTAGAGAGCACTATCTTTCAAACTCGTTTTAGTTATATATGTATGTATTTATGTATTCAAGTATTTGTATGTATGTAGATAATTGCAATGATAAATATATGTGTGTTTTTATATTTTTTTTCATGTTACGAGATGGCAAACACAAAGCTTGCGGCCCACCTGGTGTTAAGTGGTTACCGTCGCCTATAGACAATTGCAATATTAGGCGTAAATCACTTAACACAGCAAGTGCGTTACCATCCTGGGGACTAAGATGATATGCCTTCCATGCCTTGTAATTACGCTGGCTACCTTTCCCTTCAATCCGAAACACAGCGAACTGCTTCACGGCAGAAATAAGAAAGGCGGTGGTACCTACCAGACGACCCTACATATGGGTCTACCACCTAGTAAAATCTCAATGCCTCAAGAATAGATTGTCCATACGCCCTGCGACAACGCCCAGGAGGCTGTTTCCGCTGGCCCATGTTCGCTGCGCCAGCCGCTCTTTTGCGCATGGCATGAAAGACGTCAACATCGGCCTCGGCAAACATTTTAGATGTCCAGAATTGAGGCGGCTGTATCAGAATCCTGAAGTCGCAGTCCAGCGCTTGATTTGAGTGTTTGACCTACAAGCTGCACGTGTAAAATAAAGTACAGTATGATATATTAGTCCCATAGCAAGAGTTCTTTGTTTTGATTGGAACTTGCATACCTTAAAATATTTGTCATGGTTATAAAATCACGGTGTATAGAGTTTACGTTTTATTTAAATTGTAAATAATTCTACTTTAAGCTTTTGAATCCCTTGCTTCTAGATTCATAACACTTTTAAAGTAAAATTCTTACTTAACCCCTTGTGATATATTTTTACCAGACATAGTATTTTTTCGTATTAATTCCGGAAAATTTTAGTGCTCTCCACGTTGCCACGCACCCCTATAATGTGGCTCTACAAGCCCACCTTTCCTGTATATGCAAATTGGCAAATCCTTCTTCCATTCGCAGACACAAATTATCTCGAAGCTCCCCATACATTATTTTAATATCACAAAATCAGAGTTCTAATAAAAAGCTCGTCGCGCAATGTACGCCAAGCTTAATATATATCACAGTTGATTTATTGCTATGAAACGAACTGCAATATGTGGACCGTCGAGGGTGTGCGACGGGCTTTATTTTGGAATGAGATATTATGGCGTTCTGTTTTTGCCCGCTGAATTTATTGGGTTTTAATGTTAAGAGTGTGGTTGATTTTGCATTGAGAAATCGACTTTGCTTTTAAGAAATAATTTTGGTGTGGAATATTAGCTTTTCGAGACTTTCTGATAAATGCCATTGGATGACATTGTCTTCATTGACGTTTAAATAAATCCTACTAATATTATAAACGTTAAGGTTTCTATTTATGTATGGATGGATATTTATGTATGGATGGATGGATGTGTGTTAGTTACTCTTTCTCGCAAAAACTACTGGACTGGATTTTTTAATGAAACTTTATAAAATGTTAGCGAACAGGCCCGCAGATGTGGCCACATTGTTGCAAACGTATCCAATGTTGACAGCTCGCGGTGTCCTGCGTTTTTGTAACTACGTTATAGAAGCGACGCGACGTGACGCGACACGACACGAGTGACAAGCGCGATCAAACGAGTGACATCCCTTGCTTGCAGCGTAGGTGTCAATTTGCGGCGAGACGGGATCTGAGGGCCTAAACATGTGGCAAACGATACAAACTTGTCACTGAGAATTTTTGACTACTCATAAATTTGACATTCGCCATGGAGCGTTCTCAGTAATACGTCAGTTCTATATATTATATCGTTTTCGTTAAGCGTTCGGCGCAATCGATTGGCCACTTATCTGGCTCTAATACGTATAGTGAAGCAATTGCGTATCGCGTTGTGTCGTGTCACAACGCTTCGCTTTGCTAACATAGGACACCGCGTTAGGCGGGTCGTATATTCTCCCAGCGTTGTGTAAAACAATATTTTATATGGGCACTAAATTCTATATAAAAAGGGCATTAACCAAAATACTCAGTTGATATGCAGTTAATCTGGGCCCTCTACCCATCAAATGCGGTACATTCGAGGAAAAAACACATTTATCGCGTTCCCGAGCATCCCTCAGGAAATCCTCGGAATGGCACACCTTAATTAATGACCCGTTTAATGGCTGTTTCGACTGTCTCTCTCGCTCTCATAAATTTATTAATTGAAGGAAACTAGACTTTTTTCCACGACTACACTTAGCGCTAAGTAATGTATGGGAGGAAGGCTCAGGTCACGTTTTGGTACAAATTTCCCAATTTATTGGGAAAAAGAACGGTTGGCTATTTTGCTTGTAGTTACCAATGAATCATCATTATTGTTACAGTCAAAAATGTTTTCTTTTATTAGCTAGAGGCTAACCTTCACACGTGCTGTACATACAATGTTACTCATTTCTCCTTGATAGGAGACGGAGAAGTAAAGTAGTACTTCTTTCCACTAGCTATCATAGCATAGCATGGATATGTCACCGGGAGATAACAAGATTCGCAATTTTATAAATTTCCTAGGAAATTTATAAACTTTCGTAAGATTCTAAACGTTTCGATCAATCACAGAACAGCTTTTAATTTTACGCTTTTTTAAAATACGTCAAATAACACACTGCTCTCTGATTGGTTGATGTTGACAGTGGTAATGCTTGTGTCCATGGACTTAGGTACAATCAGATTTGCAAAAAAAAAACTATTTTCACAGTTTGTTGTAACTGTGATAAAACTATTAATACAGTTACAAGTTTACAACATTAAACACTTTACAAAAACACACGAGCAACCGGTTTGTTTATGTTCCGTAGTGAACAATGGCGGTGGAGAGGTAGGAGAAGGAACAAGTGACTTATTAAACTAATCAGAGCTCACATGACATTTGGTTATTGCTTACTTATTTTACGCGTGAGTTCGGTAATTTTATCAATTTGCGAAATGTGGGCGTAAAATAATACAATTTATCTCTCGTTTAGTATCCTACGAAAGTTAATAAATTGTCTAGAAAATTAATTACTTTACGGTTCTTGTTATTTTCCGGTGACCAGTGCCGTAACTAGCCTTTTATGCGCCCGGTGCGAGCTTTCAAAACTGCGTCCTTGAAACACGTGGTCTGGTCATTTCTGCGCCCCTCCAGGGTCTGCACCCTGTGCCTGGGCACCGCCCTATTTACGGCACTGCCGGTGACAGATGCATTCTTGGCAGAACCAACATCTAGAACTGCTTTTATGGTCTGTAATATTATAAATAAGTTAACTTGTCAATGCCTGCCAATCAAGTGTATTTTTAAGGCTTATTTAGGAGTTTCTCACGAGTTCTTGTTGTAATAACACGTGTTGAGAGACTCCATTTTACAAGTCAATCTTCCGTACAATTCATTATTACTTTAGATAATTTTCACTTGACATTGGCAAAATGTGTGTATTCCCAGTAGTTTCAGTGGAGTAGTCCCATGATGGAACTACTGGTATTTTCTTTCCCAGAGGTTCAGAAACAATTTGACCTACGATGTCGACTCGGCGTTGTTTGTTTTGGAAAAAAAAATTATACCTACTTACGGACTATGAAATAAAACTCATAGGTACATACTAATAATTACAACACAAATATTATTACAACACAATTTTTGATGTTTCATGTTCTGTTGACTGTTATCAATTAATTGATGTTTTGTTGAGTTACTTATAATAGTGCGACATGTTACCATGAAGTTTTTATTAATGAAATTATATTATAAATAACTAAATAAACTATGCGTTTTATGCATCTGAGTATCACACGGAACTACTAGGTACTAATCCCACTAGTCCAGTCAGTGGAACCTCTGGGAAAATAATTCCAGTAGTCCCATCACGGGACTACTCCACTGGGACTGTGGGAATACACGGCAAAATGCGTAACACGTAAGTATCGTGACGCTATTAATAAAAGAATAGAATAGAAGGCTTATTTACACAGGGTAAGCAAGGAGTCAGTCAGTCATTGCTCGCGCTGAGAACTGATCTCACCATTTACATGCACTCAGTAAGCGGGAATATTAAAGTCAGCGCTGACGCGACAGTACTATACTGACTCCAAATTAATTTACACTGATTGAGTACCGTGTCAACACTGACTTTCATCGAATTTGCGAGTCAGTTACTTAACCTGTGTAAATCTGACTTTACATGTGTTAAAATTTGAACGATCAAGACATGATGGAACTGACATATCTTTATGATAAAAGTTCTGTTAAAGTTTTTTCATCTATATGTAGGTGAGTTAGCAAAACTTATTGTAATAATGGCAATTCTGGCCTCTCTTCCGCCCGATCTTAAGCGTGTGCAACATCTTAACTCTCGTGATTTTTAATTTGTGAGTTTAATAAATCCCATATATCAATACAAGTGACATTTTATTTAGAAACTACAGTCAACATCATCGAGGATCCTAACAGGTGTAGTCTTGCAATCGCTTTAAGTTTTCTTTTGATAAAATAGCATGTCAGTTTTAATCACTTCCTTGACCCAGCTAAGCAATCGCTTATACCTCAATGTCAAAACCAAACCCTGCCTAAACCAAACCTCCCGTCTACTCAATTCAAATCCCAATTCATTACATTGCCCAAATACTATAACCAATGAATAGCTTTAATCAACAAGTACACATTACATTGAACAAAATCGAGAGGATGCCGGTTGGCCGGACCAAACCGGATAATCGGTATATTACCGGCCCGCCGGCGTTTAGCATAATCACCGGGGTAATGAGACTAGCTGACTTCGGATCGGTTCATTTGTCTGATTGAAGACTGGTCAAATGTTAAGGCGCGTTGGGATTAGTTTTTGCTGTGAAGGTATCCTGGGTAACTTGACACGCATTCCAATGAGGTGCTATGGAAGATTTTGGACTCTTCTCTCTAAAATGACTTTTCTGATTTTGTCATCGGTGAGAATGTTCTTTCATCTCTTTTATGGTATGGTTATGTATTCCTTTGGTGTTGGAGATGTCCATGGGCGGCGATGATCACTTACCATCTAGTGAAGCGTCTGCCCGTGTGTCCCCTTGTCCATTGAAAAAAGGGTGGAGCCACCTGAAACCTTCACCCTAAGGGGCTAGTTCTTATTAATATTGAAACACAATAATGCAGTTATCACTATTAATATGGAGACATACTTTGACGAGGTGGTGGTAGCTACCCAGGCCTCCAGATCCCATTCCGATGGGCGAACTACTAAGCAAGTGATGCTTTATCTAGAACACGAGTACAGGATGGATGGAGGACTGAAGCACATTTCTAACATGACCCAAATTTTGTAGTACGTTGAGCATGACATCGGGTGTCAAGAGTCTGACCTCGGCAAAGATAATTCGAGGTTGACTTAAGTCAAGAAGTCTTGTAACGTTCGGGTTGGGTTCCAATAATGTATTTTGGTGTTTAAGTTGACAGCTCTTCATTGATGCGGAAGTGCTGTCAACCTTAAAAGCCATACTGTTACAAGCATCAGGTTAAGGCATAGCTGGTTCATGCCATTCTTTTTAATGACCCAGGATTCTAAGAAGGAGGGTAAATTTGTGCTGGCAGAGAATTCCTTTTCTTAATTTTGAGACATAGAAATGAGTTAAGGACCAAATTTCTTTGTTCGCGTAGACATGGTAGCCGTTTTAAATCGATGACAACGTAACGTAGCTCACTGTAGCGGCAAACGACGCGACGCTACGTAGTGCTTAATTAATGGACTCAGGCTACATCTCGTCGCATGGCACGAAGGTCGCAAGCAGGGGATGCCATAGGTTTGATCGCGTTCTTTGCTTTTGCATGTCGCGTCATGTAGTTTGTTGCTAAAATAGGATACCACGTAAGCCAAAACGCATAGTCCATATATAGCTGGATGATTGATTTCCCACCAAAAACTGGTATTGAACAAAATTACCATTTTTTTATTAGTCTTCATTATCTTTCTATTAATTTAGGCTAAACTTTTTGAATGAGGTCAACTGGACTGACGGTAATTATCCGTCTGATCCGGTTATTATCGCTTCGTTTCATAATGGCTGACTGGGGAAATTGTTAATTGTGGATTGCTTTAGCGAAGACTTATTTTTTGGTTTAAAACTGCACTGGAATTCTTTAAGTTATGGTTTTCTACATCAATGGTGAGAAACCTGTAAACCATCAACCACCTGTAAACGTATGTGTCTGTCTATGGCATCCTAGTTCCTAAACGGGCGATCCGATTTTGATTAAGTTTTTTGTTCGAAAGGTTTATTATGCCGTTTAAAGACCATCAGGTCAATTTTAGTTCATCATCATTATAACAGCCTTTATAATTCGACCCACTGCTGGGACACAAGGCCTCTCCTCATCAACGAAGGAGGTTTAGGCAGTAGTCCACCACGCTTGCCCAATGCGGATTGGTGGACGGAGAATAAGGCGATCAATATCCCTTTGCTGATCCATTAGTCGCCTTCTACGACACCCATTGGAGGATATGGGGTGATGCTATTCTACTCTGCCGGCATCACACGGCCGATTATAGTTATATCAGTATAACTACTTTATTGATATTGCTGATGCTGCAACGTCACCAATAATCTGCAGTACCTATACCCAACTCCTCACGAACTTACAGGAGAGGTATCATGATTGATTGGATTGGATGGAGCAGATGAGAGTATTGAGGATAAAGTGAGAGGTTCTAAGTGGTTATTATTGTCATGTCAGCCAAGAGACGCTCACTCTTCGACAAAGGCATCCCAAGGATCTCCAAATAGATCGGTCCTGCATTGCCCACATCTTGCGGTTTCCCGCGACCTCTACCAGATCATCAGTCCACCTTGTGGGATGCCTACCAACTGTACGTCTCTCAGTACGCGTCAGTAAGGACGACTTTTAGTTGTCCTGCGGATCTTACATAATGTTCTAATATTCGAGGGTAGTTTTAATTTTAAATTTAATACTTATGCCAAATGTAATGCATCCCTAAGTACTTAGGTTTGCGCACTGCCTAAAGCACCCTTAGAGTAATTATTTCTCAAGGCGAAACTTAATGAAGTCAAATGTTATTCCGTCAGACTCCGAGAGCAATTATTTGTGCGTAATTACAAACAGACAAAAAAATTTGCAACGTCACCGACGAAAGTGATAATTTACAGAGCTAACGACGGTTTGGTGAAATGTAATTATTAATTCCAAGGTTTCTTTCGCCTTTTTTGGTGACGAGCCCTGTTGGAAATGTGTCCTTGGCTTTTGTAGGCTTGGTGAGCTTTAATTATAAGTGGTATAACTATAATTATCGATATCGAGGAGGTCATGTTCGCGGGTGCTTCGTAAGGATCACGAAAGTTAAGCTACCAAGTGCGCGGTCGTTACTCGGATCGGTGACCGAAAAATTTTCAACTGGATTTTCCTCCGTGCTTCGGAAGGCACGTTAAGCTGGTAGTCCCGGGAGCTGTCGAAATATAGTAGTCGTAATCAAGTCACGTCAAAGAACAAAAATCATTGTAAAAAAAAGGTTCAGAAGAATGGAGCCGTTTGCTTGACCTTTTTATAAGAAAAAACTTGAAACTTCAACTTTAAAATCGATTGTTAAAAACTAACTTAACTAACAGCTCACTTAAACTTTTTATTTGTGTAAGCTATCGGCGCCATTAAATGAAAAATTCAAGACCCATTTTAAAGTTTCCAATTGTTCCCACAAACAAATACAAAAAGCCAACCATAAAAGCAAATCAGAAAATTATGTTGACCGTTGGCTGTGTGTGCTGTTTGACTTTGCCTAAAAAGTAAAGTGTTAAAACTTTGTTATACCAATATTTGAGTTAAAAAATCGTTTTAGATTTATATTAAAATGATTTTAATAAGTAGTTACCTATATTGACAGATGCGTATTAGATCAAAAACATTACATAATGGTCAAACCTGGTCTCAATTTATTTGAGTCGGTGCATTACCTATAGTATTTCATCATTATATTAATTACTATCTATCGCTTTTACCTAATAATAGTTACACTAGTTAAAAAATAGTAACCATGAAACCTAGTCGAATATAGTTGTAGTAAATATTTTCTTTATAGTAGTATGTTCTATAATTGCTCACAATGTATTCATCTATTATTTAGCATAAAGAATTACAGCCTTATTCATAAACACTCAATAAACCTATTTTAGTTATTACCTTGTTAAAAAGTGTTTTGTCTCATTCATCTCGTGCCTGAGTGACAGAGACAAACAATTTGTAAATCTCTAATAAATTCAATTGTTTTTATGAATAAGGGGGTAAGATTATAATATTAATTAAATCTATTACATTGTCATAACCTAAGCCACGGACAAGAGAGGACTCTTCTAATACAGGTTTATGTAAACTAAGACAATTAAATAAATGAAAATAAAGTTTTTATATTCATTTACTCGTTTATAGATTTTAGCATACTTCTATGTCCGTGTGCCTGCCTGACCAACCCTCCCTGGTAATGCTGTGTGGTTGGTTTACTGACACCACGTGAGAATCTCCCTCAGTCGGCTTTTATGCACCCACAGATTAAGAAGATATTATAGTCTTGTAACTGGGAACTGCACCGACAGCCCTGACTATCACATTATTAGCTAGCAGAAGAACAGAACAGAAAAACAGAGAACACACGGTACTGAACACGATTTGTGTCTCTCCGCCTTCGGGAAGCGAACGTAGAGTCTTTGAATCTGATATCGTCCATCGAAAACCTCCACTTATGCGGTCAAAGTCTTCTCATTTTTCCCCCTCAGTTCCTTACTCTTTTCTTCCTGACAGGGAGGAACGAAAGAGTTAGGAAGACCTTCGCAACTCCGAGGGAAGATCAAGGTGTAACCTTCATGGATACCCGATGGGCGAATTAGTAACTAAGCACCTCCTTGCCTAATGCCAGAGTGGCTATAAGACTATCGGAAGCCGCCTCAGGAGAGGGGGAGGTGTACGCACTGCCCTAGATATATAGGCACATGAGCAGGGGGCGAGTGGACACCGTATAATGGGCCGAACGCATAAATGTGATAGGGCTAATTTTTCCAGCGACGGAAGGCCGCGCGACTAGATTGAGTTACCAGAAGGGCAGTGAAAATAATCTGAGCAGGAAAGTCTTCTCAAAACTCAAATCAAGTCACACATTTAAATACTTAGGGTTTACAAAAATGTAACAGCTATTTAGCACCAAATCAGACGTAACATCATAATAAGAAATAGCAATACAAAAATATAATTGCCTCCAATTTCGAATACGTATCTACTTATTTCAAAACCATAGCATCAATTGACTGCACAAACAAATTACCTTTGTCTAAAAAAAGAAACTGTCAATTGTGACGTAAAGTGCAGTTCACACGTGTTGTCTACACAGTGCATCTGTGTTGGAGCACCTGCGGCTATCGACCTATAGGCTCACAGTTGCTTTTTATAGATGTAAACCTGTCCTTTTAATGTGGTGGACGGGCTTATACACTTATTATCAGTCATCTTTCTGTTATAATTGGTTGGTCTATTTTTTACCGTACCCGAATCACTGAGATATTTTAAAGTGAATATGAATAGTGACCAATCAAAATTGATTTATGCTTCGCTGTGCAGAGGCAACTTAAGCGTGATTAGGGCTCTAACTGGTCACTGCAGGATTTAAAAGGTCTTTATAATAGATTCTGCGAACAAGAACGGGAAACACCAATGCAATTCCTGTGCTTTTGTGAACCTCTCGTTCACAAAAGAAATATTTGAGGAATCACATTATTGACCCAGGTGACATCAAAACAATCTAAGCTGGGAATATTATTATTTTTAGCCAGTGCTCAGCTAAGGAAGAACATGTAATGCTTCAATAAGACGTAGATACTTGAACGTTAGTCACAGTAGACCTTCATAGGTCGCAGTCACACAAATAGCGCCGAATACAAATAATAATAATATGCTGCGCTGTGCTGTGCTATGCTTTATTCAATAACTTGTCTATAACTTTTGCTTAGAAGGCAACATTTTACCAGATATCTTAGACAAAATATTAGGTAAAAATTCTACCGTTACCAAAGGAAACTGTCGGTAGATATGTTATTGAAACCCATCACTAATAGAATCGCTCCTCTAAGATTACGAATTTACGACGAAGAAATAAACAAAGAAACCTAACTGCACTGCGCTTTATACAACTGCAATTTGTTTAATCCAATAGCTCAAAATAACAGATCCTTTTAATGTTCAAGTAGTAGCTTCTATAGTGATTCTCGTTTCATTTAATTTTGACAGGCAGCTCTTCGCTTTTACATGGTATGTTATGGCCGCAGGTGAAGTAGGCTTCACTCGGAATCCTAAACCCCAGATGAGCTGGCATCATTAACTGCTGGAACAAAATAAGAGTGTTGTTAAGGCGACATACTTTGATTATGCTCTTGGTCTTCCTCTGACCTGATGGTAAGTGATTATAAGGCCGAAGAGCTAATCGAGCTCCACCTGGAACCATCAACCACAGAAGGACTGGATATCGTATCATTAACTGTCGGAACAAAATAATGCTGTTAACATTTATATTATGACACCTCGTTAGCTACCACTATCTTATCAAAATCTGTCATTTTGATAAGATGGTAGCCAGGTGGACTTGAAAAATGTCCTACCACCTACCGAACTGAGTACAAATTTGTACTCCCTGGGGATCTTATCCAGGACCTTTGGATCTAAATCCGGTGGATGAATCACGGAGGCGGTTGTACCCTTCTGGATAAAACCCTGGAAATCCCTATCCGAAGCCGATGTGTAAACAATTAAAAAACGATTGAACCGAATAAAGAAGCCGAATTTGGCAAGATTCGATCCTAAATCTGCAAAGAATCGAGTCACGTCAGATTTTCGACTACGAAAATAATAACTGTAATAAAAATTACTTGAAGCTCATTACAAAAACATCTCCCGTAAAGGCACATCGATAAGGCCATAGCAACTTTAATCAAAACAAATTACTTTCATTGAAAAAATGTCGCCAGATTATCCAATAAGTCTCGAATTCCCCGGGATTATTAAAGTCCTTCGAGATAAAATAAAGAGACTCGCTTGTTGTTGCATAGCGCCGTCCCCGAGACGAGTACGACCGGATACCGTATTTTTTTCTCTCTTTGTGCGTTCTTTATCTGCGTTAGTTTATTATCTCCTAGTAGTTTGGTTATCTGTTTGGTATCAATTCTAGTTATTTTAAACTGTTTAGATTTATTGTTATACAAAGTGGCTTCCGTTTAGGTATTCTGTGATTGTGATTACTGTTAATATTTATTTATTTGTTCGGGAAACAAACAAATGAATATTACATTAAATAAAATACAAAATACTATATACAACACACAAATCAGCAAAGTTTCCTCTAATAATTTACACACACGTATCAGTTATTTAAAAAAAAGAATACAGTAATAATACACAATACAATTGAAAATACATTACCATTTAAAATACAAAATAAAATAAAAAAAAAATGATTAGAAACTGAATTAATTTGAATTAAATTAAGGAACGCTAAACACAAAAAATTCAAAACATAATACAAAAATAGGTAAAATAACAAAAAAAGCAATTAAAATTACTATAAAAAAAATACATATATTTTTAATACTAAATAATAGAAAATGTTTAATCTCCTTAATTGGTTAAACAATTAGCTCACCAAGTACAGTCAACAGCATGTCGGGCTATACAAAACTGTCAAATTTCTCCAAACGATTTTCAACTTAAGGCTATTAAATATAAAGTGCATAATCGATTGGGAAAATTTGACAGTTTGTGGTAACCCAACGTGCTGTTGTCTGTACATTTCTTAATTATTTTTTATAGCACTAAACATTATTACAATTGAATGGGTCTATGTCTTTAAATGATTTGTTGTAGTAAGTATGTTAAAAGCTAAACTACCAACTGCATTGTCGGTATGCGGATGGGTGACCGAAGATTTTTCTACCTGCTTTTCCTTGGTGCTTCGGAGACACAATCAGCTGGTAGTCCTGGCTGCTCTGGAAAGATAACAGTCGTCCCCAAGGAGGGTAGGTGTCAGGCACACATACGTAAAAATCTAATGCCAAATACTTTAGCAGTATTGTCGATATGAATAATACTGCACGGAACACAAATATAGGAGAATGAAGAAGACGACAGCAATTAGAATACAACAAATGAACGGTCACCCATCTCACGACATACCATAGCTGTTTCGCACAAAGCTATGGAATAATCACAGAAATAATAATAATTATTATTTCTGTATTTTTAAGACTAATACACTGAAAATAATCGACCTGCCTCAGGCGGGAATCGAACCCAGCATCCTCTGCAATTCGGGCGGCTGCGTTAACCATTACGCTACCAGGGCATTTCTTTCGCTGTAGAAATTTGTTAGTGCTCATGTTTTATGGGAAACATTGTTGCATCAAATCTTTGAAATTTGCACTTGTATGACACGAACGAAATATTTTTGCAAATATTTGACGCCCAGTTAAGATGAAACTACCTTACATTTTGGAATAATTTTCGCGTTTACAAACTCGTAAATATTTTTAAGATGCTAGGATGCTGGGTTCGATTCACGCCTGGGACAGGTCGATATTTTTCAGTGTATATTTTCTAGTCTCGGAAAAGCTACTCAAGTAAATGGCTTCATTCATTAGTCTTAGAGCTCACGTGCCAAGTATAGTGCGTATTAAGGTCATTGTTTTACGCTTTACTTTAGAATAAAGAGACTCCTTTGTAGCCAATCACAGTGGAGTATTCAGACCTAAGATGTATTGTATAGTAGTTTCTTTATCGCATCAACGTAGTTAAGCTATGTCTGTGTATCAGCAGTCATATAATAAGCAGTCCCGGATAAAAATTATATTAAACCCAAACTGTTGAGACGATGAGTGTAACATCTGTCCTGGATTGTTGGCTTTTGTTCATAAGTACATTGAAGGCTTATTATTTAGGCGAAAGGTTGACAACCTGTAGACGATAAGTGTAAGATTGTTGACTTTTGTTTATAGGTTCATTATTTAGGCAAAAGGCTGACAACCTGTCATTATTTTGAGGCAGTGCCTCAGACTAATGATGGCAGTGCATAGCCCATACTGCCGTGTGTGACTTTATATGTAACCAAACGTTATCTAAGGCATTACTCAACCTCTTTTGGGATTATGTCTGATTTCATTCGATTTCTCGCAATGTTGGAACATATTATTTCCATTCCACATTTTGAACTTATTGTCTCTGAACTGCTGGACATTAGATAAATCATAAATTTTCAAACCACTATACTTTGGAGTATACGAGTGACATAACCTGATCAGATATTTTACAAATAAAGCAATTCCTCTTTATTAACTTGTAATAATATTACTTAGCAAAGCAATGCCTTAGTCGAATTGGATAAATTATATCTAGTATCTTATTAAGTAGGTAATTTTGGGTCAGTACTGTGGACAGCACGGCAGTTTGAACAGAAACACTGCAAAATAACTTTTGTTCAAACGTAGTAAAGTTTATCAGAGACACTAAATACGTGTGGTAGTAGTTATCGAATAACCGAAATATTTAGCATAATTTATAGTTATTGCTATTACTATTACTTACCTCTAGGTTTCTAGATTGACTTGAAAGTTAAATGAGCCACTAAAATTAACATCGCAATGTTGCGTCACTTAGCGTGCGTCTAACGTCTATTGCAAGTGCTCTGAGGAGCAATTTTTCCTAATCCTACCTTCTCCCTTCTGTAATAATATCTGATTATTTGTAATGAAATATTTTTTAACTACAATGCAATATTTTTTGAACCTAAAAAGCATTGAAGAAATAGCGCCACAACACAATAAACCAGCAAATACAAAAATTAGATAAAACCTCCCATTTTTGCGGAACGCAGTCGGCCAGAAGGAAAGATGGCAATAACTTCCGCTGCAGTATCCCAGTTTATTACTGAAGCCGTAAATACAACAAGCTTTTCCTTTTCTAATAAAATTGCTATGAACTGCGCCGCTGATAGTTTTATTTACTTTGTTAAGTTGTTACAAGTAGTAGGTAATGTTGTTGGGCGTAGGGCTTTTGCACACGTGGCTGATGAACGAGACGTTCGTGCGTGTTTGTATGATAGTTTGAATTGTATTCTTATGAAGAATGACGCAACTCATTTCCGTTTTTCGTCGTCGTCTTTTCAGACGACTTGAAACCTTACTCGCGTACTAACCTGTCAGGCTAGGAGACACCCAAAGTCTCGCCTTCGATTAATTTATGAAAGTAAATGTTGGGTACGGAACTTTTTTTTTCCAAGTTGGCAAACATGCTTGCGGTCCACCTGTTAAGTGGTCACCGCCACCTATTGACACTTGCAATATTAAGTGTAAATCACTTAACACTGCAAGTGCGTTTGCCATCCTGGGGATTAAGATGATATGCCTGGGCATGCCCAGTAATTACACTGGCTACCTTTCCCTTCAATCCGAAACACAGCGAACTGCTTCACGGCAAAAATAAGAAAGGCGGTGGTACCTCGACCACCTGCAATACATGGAAGCAGAATAAATACTTTAGAAATTAGAGCCTTAAGGAGCCTGACTAAGGTATAATCGACTGACAGGTATACGATGACGTTAAGGCATAGTGACAAAAATAGAGAAAGACATGTTTAATATTTTGGTCATGTAGAAAGGCGTGAAAGTAGATTGATGAAAAGGATATATAAATCGGAAGTAAGTGGAGATGCATGACGGTGAAGACCAAAGAGAACCTTCAATTCTAAAGGAATATTATAAAGAAAAGGCAGTGTAGGTATATGAGAGGAAGGAGTAAGAATATCTGAAAATAAAGAAATGTAAGGAGCATAGCAGTTGGAAAAAGAAATCACTTTTGTGGGTTCTGGAAACTCTTACCGGAAAATTCTTATCATTGAGATTTTTTTAGGTATAACAGACAGATGCAGAGGATTCATGGATGCAGAAAAACAGCCACTCACATTCTAATGTAATATAACGCAGTGGCGACATATGGGGTTCGCTACCTGGACCATCCAGGATTTTTTCAGAGACGTCAAGGTGCTGGGGGATTCCTGGAATAGTTGGGCTGGTTGGAGTGATCCAGCCTCTCACCCTCCGATACAAAGTCATCGAGTTGCGGAAACAGCTTGTACAATGAAGAATAAGAAGACTTTTCTTTCCAGTTTATATAACACAGTTTTATTTATTTTAATAATATTTTAAAACGTCGCGTTTACTCGCAATGTGTGTAAGCGGCCTACAGCGCTTATTTCCTGGACGTAAATCGAATCATGTCGTTTATTATGTCTGCGAATACGGACTAGTAACAAGTCATATAGGTATCATAGTCTTTGCGGAGCGAATCCCCAACAAATTCAGGAAGATTGTACGCATTCCGTGGATAGTACCTATATATATTACTTATAACTTTATTTCAGTTTTGTTTATGAGGAAATCCTGCATGGTATTTGTTCCTTTTGTGATTCTATCATGTGGTATATGGACCTGGAGCATCAGAAGGAAATTTACACTTTGCATCTTACGTCCAGTGTTGGCTGAATCTCGTATATGGATGGTTACACATTTTTACACAGGTTATGCAGTAAAAAAAATGAGGAGTACTTATCAAGATAAAAACTACCATTTCTGTCAAATTGAAACAAAACACACGTTTAAAAAAAAGTTAAAATCGGATTGTTAGTTTTGGAGTTCATCCCGGACAAACATTGTGACACAGAAATTATACATAATAGATTAAAACTATCTATCACTCTTTTCAAAACTCAAATTCAAAAAAGAAATACTCAAAAAAATCACGGTATTCCTCGCAACGATCGAGATTTTATCTCTCCTATTATTAATTGATCCTAACTACATATTAAGCTCACATATAGAACGTTCCCACTACCGTGTTACACTAGTTCTTGTCCAATATCTCCTTCTACAGCGGACAAGTTTTTAAAACCGAGCCTGCGGGACTTACTACGTTTATCCGAAAAACGATTCAGCGAATACGCAGTCACCAGCAAACTGTGGCTCCCATTCCAACATGAGCTAAGTAATTTGGCAACTCTTTTCTATGTTGCCCAATCAAAAATAGAATTCACTGTACACGTGTTCCTCCTTTACAATGCTGGGTCATTCAAAAGAGGCATGAAGAAGCACCTTGCAGGTCGGCAATGCGAGGGTGGCTAGCGCTATCCTCCAATGGGTGTCGTAGAAGGCGACTAATGGATCAGCAAAGGTGTATTGACCACCTTATACTCCATCGACCAAACCGCATTGTGGACTACTGCCTAAACCTCTTTTGATAACAAGGAGAGGCCTTGTATCATAAAGGCTGTTATGATGATGAACTCTGGCTTGTTGGCTACACATCTAGCGGTCTGGGTTCCTGGTAGAGGCATTTGTTGACGAGTCATGGTGGTTTATATGTTTATTTAACTTTTATTATAAAATATATTGACGCCGTCGTGGTGGAGTGGTCAGTACAGCTGGCTACACATCAAGCGGTCCGGGTTCGAATCCTGGTAGCGGCAAATGTTTGTGTGACGAACACGAATGTTTGTTTGCCAGTCCTGGTTGTTTATATATTTATTTAAGTTTATTTATAAAAATATCTAAAATTATTATGTATATTAAAAAAAATGTCCGTTATCTAGTATCAACAAAAAAAATATACATTATTATGTATATTTCAATATCTAGTAGGCATAACACAAGTTCTTAATAGTACTTAATTTGAATTACATAATTTGTGTGAGAATAGAAATTTTTAGTACTTCTACTCACCGTTAGGTGGGATGGAGTAATTTGATAGATCTCTTTATAAAAAATATAATTGTTTGACCTAAAGTACTATCTCAAAAATAAGTTTAGTCAATTGCGTGATCCATCCAATTATTGTTCTATTCCCCTTGTTCGCAGTATATTTGTTTGGACATTGTGTAGTAAACCTGGATGGATACAGGTTGTGATAGCAGTATTATTCTTAGCAAAGTTTTAATAAGAGCAGATGTTGGGTTATGGAATTTAATTTCATGTATATTTAAGTGCGTCATGTATAATTAAGAAGCGTCGGTGGCGTAGTGCGTAATGGCGTTTGTCTCCCACCCGGTAGGCACCGGTTCGATCCCCGCCACGTACCAATGTGTTTTCAAATTTTGAATTAATATGTAAGTTTATTCGACGCTTCTACGGCGAAGGGAAAACATCGTGAGGAAACCTGCACACACCTATGAAGAAATTCTTAGGTTGTGTGTGAAGTCGACCAACCCGCACTTGGCCAGCGTGCTTGACTAAGGCCTAAACGCCCCTAATGTGTTGTAGAAGGCGACTAAATGGATCAGCAAGGGGGTATTGATCACCTTATACTACGTCCACCAATCCGCATTGCCCAAGCCTTAAAGGAATTGAAGGAGTTCAATAACATGTCGCACCAAAAAGTAGCTGATGTAGAACCTTCTACGTGGTTCAATCTATCTTTGTACCAAAATTAATCAAAGTTGGCTGAGTCGTTTATAATCTGTATTATTGAAGGCAACTGTTACTGACTGATCCACCAACAAGTAACTCAAATCACTGATTGTGCTGAATAGCACGCAGATAGTTATTATGACGTAAGCATCCGCTAATAAAGAATTTTCCAAAATTCATTCTCGAAGAGGATGAAAAGAGGGCCCAAAAGTCAGACATTTACGCATTCGAAGCCACGGGCAATAGCTAGTAATATACACTAGATGATGACTGTTTCGCGTCAAAACACTTAGGGAAGGAAAAACAAAAAATAAATGAATACACGGAAAAACGGTTCACACGTTCAAAAGCATGAACTAAAAAACTTTTTAAGTCTACCACCGTTAACTCTAAAAACTCTATAAAACTGTAACTACCCTATAAATTATCTTCCAAATCCCGCTTGTAATGCGAAATCTGTCCTAAACCTATAAGAGATTGTCTCCCGTGGGAACTTTATCCGGGATATCATCCGGGAATATAGCCCGAGCCTTTCAAAGGTAAACCCTAATCATTTCTATAATATGATTAACTATATTTATATCGTTTTGCAAACAGCGGGTAGAGCTTTGACTCCATAGAGACTGTAAATGATATACAAAGGCGAGAATATAACATTATTTTGACTGCAGATTTCTATTTTATATTGATTACAACCAAAACATCAAATCTTAGATTAACCTTTTTAAATCTATGCATCATTAATGTAAAAAGACGTTAAATTTTTTTTTATGTTACGAGATGGCGAATAAGGTCGCGGCCCACCTGATGTTGCAATATTAAGTGTAAATTACTTAACACCGCAAATGCGTTTGCCATCCTGGGGACTAAGATGATATGCCCTCCATGCCCAGTAATTACACTGGCTACCTTTCCCTTCAATCCGAAACACAGCGAACTGCTTCACGGCAGAAATAAGAAAGGCGGTGGTACCTACCCAGACGACCCTACATATGGGTCTACCACCTAGTTGTCAATGTTGAAGTTACATAATTAATTGTTTATTTTCATAAATCTGTTAAAAAGTAAATTTCACAAGCTTAATCCAATAGTTTATTATGTACCTACAATAATTTTCTACAACGCGTTATAACGTGAACAAGAAAAGCAGGGATTAATTATTATATGTCTAGATAAAATTAATAATTACTCAATAAATTCAATACATTGTGCCATTCACTTCAGACCGTAAAAGCCTATTGGTACGCTAATAACACGCATCACAAATAACCCTCTACGCCTAACACCTCGCCCCCAGGAACAGGAAGTCGCTCGTTTCCCGCCAAAAACGCGCGTAATTTTTCTCGCGGCGCTTAAGCCATTATGGCGGCGCTTCCGGTGGGATTTCCTGACGTCACGTGTCGTGTGACGTCGTATCCTGTGGCAAAAGGTGTTTTGGTTGTTGATTAAATTTATGCGTGTCTTGTGATTGAAAGGAAAGAAAAGAAAAATTGTAAAGACTTTCGTCAGTATTATGTTTTTGAGTGGAAAATTAAATTAAAATATTATTTTATAATTGAGATTATAAAAAAAAACCTCTGGGTTGCCTGGAAGAGATTGCTTTTATAAGCAATAAGGCCGCCTATTTTGTAAGTGTATGTAAATTTCTTCTTATGTATTCTTTATGTTGTATGCAATAAAGTTACATATTAAATTAGACTTGCGAACATAAAGCGAGCAAGACACCGTAGTACTCAAAGTCGGGATTCGTTCGTATGTGTTCGTAAGTCATCATCATCATCATCAACAGCTCATATAATGTCCCCACCTAGGGGCTCGAGCCTACTCCATATTAGGGGCGATTAGGCCTTAGTCAACCACGCTGGCCAAGTGCCGGTTGGTCGACTTCACACACATCCTAAGAATTTCTTCATAGGTGTGTGCAGGTTTCCTCACGATGTTTTCCTTCACCGTAACAGAATTATATTGTATAATTATGTTGTCACCCAATCGTATAGTTGGGCAGATCATGATATGCCTGGGCACATTGTAATACGCCGCAATTATGTCGTAGGTCAATAGACTCTCCCACAATCAGCCCATAAAAAAACCCCGAACCTACTGATCACTCCTGACCACTACAATTTTTATAAAATGGGTTACTCGATCAGTGGCCGAGCTTTTTATGGTCCATACTTCACGATTTGCCCAAGTTATACGATCGACCCACGACATATACAATGCAATGTACAAATTCTTGTTGTCATGATAGGTACCTATAACGAATGAATAACTGTATCTACTTCGACTAAATGTAAATAAAAATAAGATATTCATTGAACTATGTAAGACAAGTCAATCATGGTAAGTTGGATAGAAATTTAAGGTTCCGTACGCAGGCAGAAACAAGAACGCGCTCAGGAACTAGTGATCCAAATTGAAAAAATCTTTTTTAATAGTCCGTTTATCGAGGAAGGCTTTCGGCTAAAAAAATTCGACGCTAACGCGAGCGAAGCCGCGTCCACTAGTTATTTATAGATAATAAGAAAAATAGCTATAATTTAATATGAAATGATTTATTTTTTCTGTGAACCTAACTTGACCAATTAATGTGAAATATTTTATAATAAAAATAACTAATATATTATTATCATGAAGAAGTTTACACACACAATATACCCTTTTTATTTTCATAATAAACTGATCCCTAAACGCGTTTATGCCGTATCAAATAAAGAAACGAAAATAAAGAGAAATTGTCCCATTGTCACTTCCCCAGTCTTAAAGAACAATGCGGCACCTGCGGGGTGTCGAAACGGCACCTATTGTTGATTTGAAACGGTGAGGCTTCATTGACCAGGTCAAAGAACTGCGGTCGTGTGGCAAAAGTACAAGACAGTGTTGACTCTTATATAAACTCTAAGAGGATCTACACATCGAACGCGGTGTGGCGACTGCGGCTGGCGAATATATGGAGCACAACACGCCAAACACAGCGCGGTGCGTCACAGTATACGCGCGATCACACCGAGACGGCGAGACCACATATTTTATGTCAATGTGTGCGTCACAGTGCGTGCGTACACGCACTGTCTAATGGATGGCGGCCAGTTTGTATGAAGACGTATTACTGTTCTTGGTATACTGTGGTGCGGTTGCCCTGTTGGCGGACACGAAGCGCCAGTAAGCATAGCCGGTAAACCGCACCGCATCGCGTCTCTGCATTGCAACGCACATAGGATGCAGCACGTTCGAAAGGTGTGAATCTGTTAGTGGCTTACAATAATGCATCTTGTTGAATAATTAAGAATGTTATAGCTGTTGATTCACCGAATACAGATAAAAAATGTGTAGCTCCTTATCTTAGAAACTCCACACATCGCGGGGAGGCGACAGCGGCTGGCTAATTTTGAATGCGTCCGTTTTGCGTTTAGGAGCACCACACACCAAACGTGGCGCGGTGCGGTTGTCTGTTTCGCTCCCACGTTGTCTTGAGATGGCGAATGAGTTAGATGAGGTTTTATTTAAAATTTACTTTAAAAACGATTGCAATTGACTGCAAAGCTATTAAGACCAGCAATACAACTTTTTATTTCAAATTACAAAACTAAAGCATGCGGAGAAAAATCAAGGCATTTAGAACGTTCGAAGTGACCAGAACACATTCCTCTGGTCGCCACGGTCCGCACTCGTGAAATTTTAAATTGTCCGTACCATTGCATCCTTGGGCGAGGAGCTAAGAAATGACACACTGCCACAGTGTACAATAATAGGGGTTAAAGAATGAAATTGCCGATTTTTTCCTCATTATTTCATTAGTGTATAATTAATTTAATACAATAGCTTTATCCATTATTCTTTTATTATTTTAAACTTCATTACAAAGACTTTTATTTATGTATAAAATTTAATTCTTATTTTTATTTTTTTCACTATAAATACATCTTCAAAAACAGCTCGTCCTAAGAGGTGCCCGTCTCCGTCATAAAAATATGAAAATTTTTTTACAGATATAAATTCACAATTTTTTTCTCTGTGTATCCTATAGCTTGATGTTGTCTAAATATATCCACAAAATTACACAAAGTTTAGATTTGTGGTTCCTTAAAAAATCGCAAATATATTTGTATGGAAAAATGAATTTTCGTTAAATTCTCCATACAAAACGGCAATTTCATACTTAAACCCCTAATATTTTCTTGATTCGCTCTATACATATATACAATCACTAGGTACTATACTATGTCGCATTAACCCATAGATATAGGAAACTGTAGATCGGCATTGTGAAAGACAAAGAGCATACTAACATGTATATTAGAATGAAATATATAGACGAGACCATTTCACGTACACGCAGGCGGCCTAGGTCGGCCTGTCAGTCACGTAGAAAAGACAGCAACTGTTAGATTGCAGTACTATTTTTCACGCGCAAAACACACACATTGGTACCTACATTTTTTTTTGGTCTCACTAGTCGTATAAACGTCAGTAATAATACATCTATGCATTTCACCTCAAAATCTTCGCCAAACAGATAGCGTTCAATTGTGCTAGATGTCGTCCTAATTGTACGATTATACGATGCGTTCTCATCGCACGATGAGTTCAATTAGTATTATTACTTCCATCGCACGGTGAAAACGTATCATGTCATTGTACGATCAATGCCAATTAGGTAGACGTCAGTATTATACTGTCAAAAAGGGTGTCACTGATATTTTTATCGGATCAAAGTATATATTTTTTTTAATTTCATCAAAATCGGCCAATCGCTTAGGAGAAGTTATACATAATGTAAATAATAATGAAAGATAAGAATTAACCTGTTGGTTCAGCGCGTTTTGACAAATGGTAACTTTTTTTTTCAATCATCAATCATCAACAGCTCATATAATGTTCCCACCGAGGGGCTCGAGCCTACCCCACATTAGGGGCGATTAGGCCTTAGTCAACTACGCTGGCCAAGTGCGTGTTGGTCGACTTCATACACAACCTAATTTCTTCATAGGTGTGTGCAGGTTTCCTCACGATGTTTTCCTTCACCGTAAAAGCGTCGATTAAACGTACATATGAATTCAAAATTTGAAAACACATTGGTACGTGGCGGGGTTCGAACCAGTGCCTCCCGGGTGGGAGACGACGCTCTTACGCACTACGCCACCGACGCTTCTGCTTTTTTATTTTTATTTTGTTCTGTTATAATTAAAAATAATTCTCAGTTTTATAAAGGAAATAAAAAAAAATACCGCATCCAAATTATGGCTCCGTGGCACTCAACAAAAGTGTATGCAATTCGCCAAAATGTAGGGAAATTGAAATTTTTCAAATACCCTTTGAAGTCCGAGAGTCACTACAAAATATCTGGAATATTCGACTCAGATTTGTATCGCGACTTGGAGAATACAACCAATTGTTTCACAGACGAAGTGAAATGTGCAAAATTAAACTGTCTGTCGAAGCAATAAGAATGCCTTTATAGAATATCTTAGTTGATGGCAAATGGAGACAATCTACTACACAAAGAGTAGACGTGTCCTTATTTTCTTGGGTCATTCAAAAGAGGCGTGTCCTTGCAGGTCGTCTAGGCGAGGGTGGTGGTAGTACATGTACAGACGACAGCAGATTAGGCCTGCCATTACGAGATCAAAGTCTATTGTCTTGCTACAATAGACTTTGATCTCTTAATGGTTTTGGAATTCCACGCAAGTATTGTATGCAAGTATGACGCCACATTTGTGTACAAGTTGCTTGCATTGGAAAGACATGCCTGATGGAATTGCGATTTAAAGGTAAATTTTATATATATAAATTCTTTTTTGTACACACAAAAAATGACAAAACATAAACAAGAAAGGCCATGTACAAAGGTGAGCTTTTATTAGGTATAAGAAAATTTACAGTTTTGTGTAACTTGATTTGGCTGTTCTGTACTTAGCACAAAATAAATGTATGGTTTTGAAATTAATACCAAAAAATATAAATTTAAAAACATGGAAAAAAAATCCTGCCATGGAAACATGCCAAATAAAAATTAGAAGCAAAATCAATGTTTTAAATGTATGTTACTTTCATACAAGGCTTGTCCATGTCCAATAACTGCACTCATTGCATGTAAATACTCTGGAAGCCTTTAATTAGCTACTCGTATCTAATTTACTTTTATAATTGTTTTTATTGTATAGCTGTTGGTTTTCCGAATACATTAAAATAAAATAAAAAATAAAAATACTCTTTTAAAATGTTCCGAAAATTTACAGAAACCTTATATTTTGATGTTATATATGCATGTTAAAGATTGCAATAAGTTAAAGGATACTCGAGTTATCGTGCTAACGAACAGACACACACATATATAATTCCAAAAACGGTATTTTTGGACTCAGGGAGGTCCAAAACGTGTAAATCCGTCAAAATCTTGAGGCTGAATTTTTTGACCGATTACAAGACTTCCTCTATACTACGTTACGAGAAAGTAAAAAGTAACAAACAAAATAAGCCAATAACCATGATAGAGATTACACTCAAGGAGGTAAGTACGTGGTCGTCACTCGAGGACCTTTCCGCCCCAATAGCCGTCACTAGGTACTCCTCGCAATGTGCAATGCCCGATTCCCCACTGCAACTTGAGGTTCACAACTTAATCAGCGATTAACAGCTGAACACAGCTGTTGAGTAATCAAATACAAGCAGTTACATCAATCTACTGGCAACTTCTATCCAATTTAATCTTCAAACGCTATGCTTGTAAATTCCTTGGAAGTTTCGCGAAAATCATGTTTCAGTAGTTGCTGCTGGTTCGCAGGCGATGTATATGAGAAATTCTAAGAGTGGAACTTGTATGATGAGTTATGTTTGAGGGTTAAATAAATTATAGTTTGACGGTGTAGTGATGGAGTAACCAGTAAGGCTGCCGGTCAGGCGGTCCGGGTTTGAATCCTGGTAGTAGCAAATGTTTCGGTGATGAACACTATAATTTTGTTTTCGAGTCATGGTTGGATGTATGTTATATTTTAGTTTATTTTTATTGTTTCTTAAAAAGTTAAGTTTCTTATTAAGTATAGATATTTTTTATAAAGTTTATTATTATGTAAGTCCGATAGGTATATTGTTATCACAAGTTGTTAATGATTCCTAATTTGTGCCAATTAAATAAATAATATATTTATCATCACAATCGTCAATCAAAGGACGCCGCCATGGTGGAGTGGTCAGTAACGCTGTCTACATATCGAGCGGTCCGGTTTCGAGTCCTGGTAGTGGCAAATGTTAGTGTGATGAACACGAGCATTTGTTCATGAGTCATGGTTTATATATTTATTTAAGTTTATTTATAAAAATATCTAGATTATTAAGTATATTTGCCCGTTATCTAGTATCCATAACACAAGTTCTTAAAGATACTTTATTTGGGTAGATAATTGGTGTGAGCGTAGAAATATATTGTATCAATGTTGAACACACAAATCTGTAAGATTTTCAAATAATGTTCAACGGCCCTAACTTGAAATTTTTCTTTAAAGTATGAGATAACATAACACAATTCTCCGGTGATGCAGGAATATCATGCTGTCAACAGCAGTCAATTAAAAAAACTTACAACCCTTGGTTGACTTCACTAAACTATTTTGTGCAACTTTGAACTTGGTGTTAGTATTTTCTTGACAGTAAAGTTACATTGTATAAATATGCAATAACCTTTTAACTGCTTAGGGAACTAATAATATTGTGGAGAAGTTACACGACGGGTATATTTGGTAAACGCAGGTGGTGGGACACCTTGGATGCAGCTGCGAGGTACTACCCCAGAGGTCGGCGGTCGGCACCTGTCCACGCATCTTTGGAATACTGACGCTCGCAACTTGTTAAGGGGTAGTCTTTATAAACTTTCATAGGTAAGTATATAAGAATCTCGTGACACGATTATGAATAAAAAAATTTAGGACTACCGACAGAAACTATCCTTTAGACGAAGTTGGACCAAGTTTAAATTTCTTTTGGTTCAAACAGTCTTCATTATAATAATAGTATATATTTTTTTAATAATTATTAATATATATTTTTGACACTAATCATGATTTTATGTCCTAAAGTATGGTTGGCAACTTTCGGTCGGTTTTATATTAAATAAGAAAGCGTATACACTTCTTCTGGTATATAAACAGGTAATGCACGTTTACACTACTGCACCATAATAATAGGGGTTAAACTATAAAATTGCCGATTTTTTCCTCATTATTCATTAGTGTATAATTCCTTTAATACAATAGCTATGTCCATTATTCTTTTTTATTTTAAACATCATTTCAAGGACTTATATTTATGTATAAAATTTTATTCTCTTATAATTTTTTTCACTAGAAATAAAGCTTCAAAAACAGCTCGTGGTAAGAGGTGTCCGTCTCCGTTATAAAAATATGAATATTTTTTTACAGGTATCAATTCTCATTTATTTTCTCTAAGTATCCTATAGCTTAATGTTGTCTCAATATATCCACAAAATTACACAAAATTTAGATTTATGGTTCCTTAAAAAAATCACAAATATATTAGTATGGAAAAATTAATTTTCTTTAGATTATCCAAACAAAACGGCAATTTCATACTTAAACCCCATATACCGGACCCATGAATACGCATAAGCTTAATAGGCAGTTGAGTTTTTAGTTTCTATTTACTTGGGTACAATTTTCAAACACCCACAAACGGATGTTGCGACAATCTGCAGTTAACAGTGACTACCTTGAGCCAGAACTTAATTGCCTCCGTGCTCTATAAAAAAGTAAGTCCTATAAAAAAAGCCTTCCCCTTAATGTTAGCACGAGCGGCACACCTGTCCGAGGCGCGTGCGGAGGCTGCGTCTTTACGCACAACGATGCCCGTGTGCCAAGTCATAAGCTTTGAGTTACTGAATTCAAATGAACGTGTGCTCTTTTCGTTCTTATCCAACGCCCTTTAAACTAATACGTAATGTTTACCATAAAAACATAAGCACCAAGCACTGACAAATTTCGACAGCGCAAATCAGTGTCTCGGTGGCGTAATTGGTCAACGCAGCCGCCCGGATTGCGGAAGATGCGGGTTCGAGTCCCACCTGAGGCAAGTCTATTTTTTTCAGTGCATTAAATATGACATAAATATCAGCATCATTCACATAACATTAGATATTTATTTGGCGGAACTAAAAATTAAATTCAGATGTTTCAGCAGGATGCTCTTGGCGCTGCCGCAGCACATCAGGAATGCTACCTACCTAATCAATCGGTCCTGCGCTGGCCGCGTCTGTCCAGATCGTCGGTCCACCTTATGTTAATTAAAATATATTACTTTAATATAATTGTATCAATTGACATGTTTCTATTTTGAAACGTATGACAATAAATATCTTATTATAATTTAACGGACCTATGATTTGAATCATTATTATCCTAACAAAAATGGATGTAAATATCTGAAGTAAATGAATATTATTATAACACTGCTTTATAAAATTTAAATCGCTCAATCTTAACCCCTAACCCACGCCTCGTCTATAAGGTACCGTATGATACGGTAGCACAAAAAGATAATTAGTGCTAGCGTTCACCTGTCAAGCCGTCTTGGTCGGAAGGCAAACAAAAACAAGAGATGACAATACGCCAGCTACGAACCGTGAATCCTAAGGGCCTTTAGCAGTTTAATCGCTTCATTATCTTATCGAGATACTTGTAAATCTATTTTGATATCTGATCACCTCGGTTGACCATGTCTGAAAGAGTCTGGGCAATTTAGTTCATGTTTGGAGTGAGGAAAAATAATAAATTAACTATTTTTTCTGTTTCAATATGATGAACTTCTTCTTCAAGAAACGGCTGCATCGGTAATGGACCTGGGAAAGTCCGGATGGTACAACAAAAAATGAGATTGACTTCATCATGTCGACTAAGACCCGGATATTCAATGATGTCTCTGTGATCAAATCCTTCAACACAGAGGCACGTTGAATCTCAATGTAAAATTCTAAAGGTGCATCAAGCCATCCCGTGAGCAAACCAGATCCAAAACCATCAAACGGTTTTAACTCGAACTGTAAAATGGCTTCGAATGCCTGGAGGGCTGCATAGATGTAGACACTTACAATGACAGGTTCGTGGAAGCTGTCCTTACGGTAGGTTCAAAACTCTCTAAGCCCAGCCATACCAAAAAAGCGAAGAACATTTTAGAGCCCACTTAAAAGCTGATGGAGGAAAGACGTGGGATTTTTCCGCAGTCTTCTCAAGATGCTCATCAGCGCCGGCAGCTCAATAAACATATCTCCAAGTGCTTAAGTCGCGACATACGCCTATTGAATAGAGAACGTATTAATGAGGTCATCGAAATGGCTCAAAGTGTTCGGTAGAGATCTGTCACTTGGAGAGAGCTTGCTGACGAGGCTGAAGACAGAGGAAGGCAGAATCGTTACATCGCGACCTGAGATGTTAGGAGAGATTGAGAACTTTTATGAATGCAACATCACACACACACCTATCATTCATAATTCATAACCACTTTTGGCGTACTAGTTTATCAGTGCAATAATATGCACGTACGTAATACCCCTGAGGCTAGATAATTACATAAAAGAACTGACTTGAACAAAGTGAAAAACTGGGCAATTTCACCTTGCAAAACTTTGCGCATTTATAAAAAAAAGAAGAAATATACAACTTCAAAAATCCATTACACTTTGGAAAGTTTCGTGCAAATAAATCGCTTAGCAAACATTTTGGTCGTAGAGTGTTGGAAAATAAGAAACGATGTAATATTTTATATTTACTTTACTAAAGCCGAACTATCTGAAGAAACGTGTGATGTTGGTGTTGACTTTAGTAACGTATTGAACGAGTATTGATTGCCTATTGAAACTATTTATTTTTACGCTCACAACTCTTACTGATGCTCGCACTTTATTTGTGGTCGGTACTGCATATCGTGATATCGACAGTTAATTGACAACATTAAAAAAGCTAGTTATGATAATTAGGAAACCATTTTGAGCTTTTTGTCATCTGGAACACAAGTTTTTCCCCTCAGAATTTATCACTAGCAAAATTATGAGATATTTAAAAAAAAACACTAAACGTACCAAAAAGGGCAGCGTAGGATATTTACAGAAAAAGTCTTCGCCATCCATCATTTTAAAAAAAATTATGGCCCAATTTTTTTTCCTTAAATTTTCCCTATTACGGGACGGTAAAGGGATCTAGCACAATCTTCATTCTTGATTTTTGCAATCAAAGGTGGGTGTTTTAATGCATCTTGGAAAAAAATGCAAGGCAACAGATTTCTGGCTCAAAGATTTGACAGTTGTGTCATCTTTTTTTTAATTTTGTAGAGCCCATAACATTAACCCACACATATCTTACAGTTGCACTAGTGCCATTTTAGAATGAGTAAGTTTTAAAATTTTAAATTAAAATACTTAGAATCAAAATTAAAGAAAATAAAAAAACGTGTTGAGTATTTTAATGTCTATTTTCCATCCCTATAATAAAAAAATATGGAATGCACTATAAAAATACAAATAGAAATCTTTATTGCAAACTAAGTGCGTACAGATGTTGTTGTTATTCAAAGAACTTAATACTTAGTCGCCCTTTACGGACACAGCAAATTAAAAGAGGGACGCCAATTTTACATATTAGGTGGTACAAAAAATATCTAAATCTACTAACTATCCATAATGAACTCCATCTAGATTCTAAATTCCAGATCGCCGTATCAATAAGTTTGTGAAGCCCTACCATAGGAAATTAGTAAAATGGAATAATACAAAACTTTATTCAAAATAAGCTTCAACAAAACAAATAAAAGACCGTAATTGCAAATGAATTAGTCAAAAGTAAGTGAATTTATAATCATATCATTAAAATAAATACAAAAATCGTTCTTAAATTTTTACACGCTAATTTCATAAAACTCGTTTCGTGAACGAACCGGCTTCATTTTGTCAAGTTTTACAATAAGAACACAATTAAGTCATAGTAAAAGTGATACAGTAGATAGTCTTGTTTTAAACTGACTTCGAAGACCTTGTGTTCCAGCAGTGGGTCGAAATATAAAGGCTGTTATAATAATAAAAAAGAACACTTGGGCGCAGGACCAATCAGACTGGAGGTTCTTCACTTATGTCCAATGGGTGTCTCTCGGCCGAAATTGTGATGGTGATAATGAATGAGAGAGTCGTAGTCGAGGAAGGGCGCAGTGGTCAAGCCACTCCTGGGGTAGTACCTTACAGAAGACCACAGGGACAAACCCACCACCTTCCCATGGCCTGACGCAACCTTACGGTTATACAGGCCGAATCACGGGAGAGTGCGCAGCTAGTTGCCGGAGGCTCTGGTTTCACAGCGCACCTTAATCTCTCCTACAAGTTATTCTTTGTCTGTCTTCCTTGTCCCTATGGTCCTTTTCCCCTTTCTGGGGCGGACATAACTCGTACGCCTTCGGTGCCTTCCAGGTCGTCCGAGCCCACCCGAAGTGGTACCGCTTGCTCCCACTGCCCAGTCTTCTGCCTTTTCTGCGGCGTCTTCGCTCTTCACCTCTCTCTCTCTAGCCCACTCCTAATCTTGTGCCATCGTCGCGCGAAGTCCCGTAGCTGTCCGAAGTTCGCCTCCGTCCCCACGAGATCCGGGTAATAGACCGGGCCCACCTCAAGCGTCTTCACCTTGTCCAGAAGAATCCTACGCGCTTCCCCGTAAAGTTCGCATTCCCACAGTGCGTGGTGCACGTCCTCTACGTCGTACTATTAGAAGACCACAGTCAAATAATACTACATTTGTGTGGTGTTGTGTTTCTGTTGGTGAGTAAGGTTGCCAGAGCTGCAGTGAGTAGGGAAGAGGGTCAGCGCATGTGTCACGTAAGTGTTACAAGCGTCTATAGACTACGGTGACTTTTTTGTATGACAATATGGCAGACAAGCTTGCGGCCCACCTGGTGTAGTAGTCCACCACGCTTGCCCAATGTGGATTGGTGGACGGAGTATAAGGTGATCAATACCCCTTTGCTGATCCATTAGTCACCTTCTACGACACCCATTGGAGGATATGGGGTGATGCTATTCTACTCTGCCGGCATCACACAGCAAGTTCTTTTAAATTAATTAATTATAATTTCTTTGGTATAAATATAAACTGATTCAAGATCCCTCAGAGAACAACAGAAAACTAGGTACGCCAATTAGCAAATGGCATTGCATCAAATCGCTGCTTTGCGCCACATTTCGCGGCGTGTATCGCCGGATGGGAAGATCCAATTAATCCCGCGGAGGCGGAGTTTCCTCCCTTCCTTTTGTGTGGTGAGGTAGTAACGGATTCAAGTGCGGTTTTAGTACGGCGTTTTGCAATTTTTGCAGGTAAATTATTGGCGAGAAGAAATTTTATTTTTTATTTTAAAAGCAGTTCGTGATTTCTATAAAAAATCCAATCCAGTACCGATCGATAGAAATACAGCACTTCAAAGGTGCATTTTCTGTTTACTGAATTAAGTAGTAAAGATAAGAATGTCATATCCAAGGCCAGAGCACTACAGCCACTTCAAGCCAATGGGCATGGCCATTTTTTGACGGGAGATCAAATGCATTTACGATGCATCGTCTCTGCGGGGTGGTGCCAACCGCAGGGGATATGTGAGACAGTGGGACTCGAGTTAAAGGCGTTCCCTCCATAACCACTAAACATCCTCCCCGGCCTGACTTTCAGTGCGCTATTACGGGACGGCTCGTGATCTGCGCACGTGAGCGCAACTACACCGAGACCGTTCCAACGCTGCCCGTCTAGGCACTCCTCGCACCAATTGGTGGCCAGCAGCCACTCCTCCACCGACGGCTGCTCGACCTGGCACGTCCTCCTGACGAGGACACTGGGAGCAGTCATCAGACCGCACCCGGGGGACTTCGGGCGCAGTCGTGGCCCTGAAAAGGGCCGTCCGGAACTAGCCGTGGTGGGAAAACAAAAATATCTCGACGATGGCATGTGACTTCGAATGCCAAGGGGACAAACATGACATCAAAAGCCACACACCCGTCGAGAAGGCTTCCAAACGTGGACTTCATAGACATATGGCCTACATATTCAAGGGGCGATAAAAATAAAGGGAAGAGAGAGACACAAAAGGTCCCGTTGGGTCGAAGTGCACCGTGAGGAGACTCACGGCCCTATCGTAAGATCAGATAAAATACAGTACCTATGGAGTTTCATACAATGACTAATAAATGGCTCGGTACGATGATAGCAAACAAGTTTGAAGCCCACCTGGTATTAAGTGGTTACTATCGCCTTAGACACTTGCAATATTAAGGGTAAATCACTTAACACTGCAAGTGCAATGCTCAGTAATTACACTGGCTACCTTTCCCTTCAATTCGCAACACAGCGAACTTCTGCACAGCAGAAATAAGAAAGGCGGTGGTACCCACCCAGACGACCCACTGCAAGGATCATACTGTCGGTTGTAGCTTCATCATGTGTAACGAAATGTTACCTAAGGCTCTGCTCAACCCCTCTTGGGACAACGAGCTTGTTCGTATGTATAGTACAAAAACACTCATGAATGTGTGAGTGCATAATGATAAACCCACAAAGGCTAGTCGATAAATAATTAACACGTAACTGTTTACATCGTACGGGGTTAATGAAAGGATCTCATCTCATTAACCATCATTACCGGACTGACAGCTGTATAAATATATTATTCTGTAATATGTAAATTGTATGTCTCGGAGCACTGATAACTACACGGTCTTAAGCATAAGCCCAAAGCGACTTAGAGATTGATAGAGTATTTTCATTATTATGAAAATACCAAGAGAGTTTGGTTTCAGAAAGAAGATTGAAGATAGTTACAGTGGATTAGATATTCGAATTTGCAGCGTCCTAAGCGAGGTGAACCTTCTTACAGAAGACCATACCCAGTTTTTCCCGTCCTTTCAAAGGTTGTCTTGTCTATACTCATTTTTGTCCCATTGGATATTTTTTATCTATAGTGTTTTATGATTGTTCTTAGGTACTGATAGTTAGTGTATTACACAGCAGGATTATAAGGTTATAAGGACTCTGTGAAGTGAGACCGCGGTGACCGGTACAAGTTTTTTCAGAACCTGTAACGCCAATAAGAACTTCTTCCTTAAGATACTTGTATTAACAAGTGCTAACCAAATTGTGAAGAGAATACAATTATTTACAAGAAACTCGACTGTCCCAGAGGCATTGGACTCCATTGAAGTTTTTAAATTAATTCGTAATCTTGCCTATTTAACTGCATAGATTTATCACCAACATAATTAAGTAATTTTATTCTACTTTTAAGAATTAACGCAATTAGATTACTTTAGAATTACCTGATGTTTCAGCCGGGTTACCACGGTCGGTGTATTTGATCTCCTATTCTTTGTTTTGATGCTTCCATTTGCGGAAAAGCTTTTGAAAACTATTGATATAATATATCTAAGTATCCTCTTTACTCTTATTATTATTATTACTTTTTTACTTTCGTTATCCATATCGCTCGTGCCTTGCACAATACTATACCGCTAACGCAAACGTCTCTGTATTGCACCAGTTCGAGCCCAATCTACGTAATTTCTAACTCAACAGATAATCACTATTGATTCCACCCCTGGGTATTCCTGGAAATATCAAGGATTAGTTTCTGTGGAATTTTCATCCTGGATCATTATTATCAAACACCGAGATTACAAGTTTGTTGGGTTTTAATAGATTTGTTGTCTCTAAGGCGTATTGAGTGAGACGTCACTTGATAGAGACAATTTCTGTCGTATTGAGATGTGCCTTTGATATGGAAATTAATTTACTAACTCATTAAGGTTTGCGTCTTAATTACTTTACGGTATTAGTGTTTATAAAGGCGAGTTTATAACCAACTAGCACTCCGTCCGCGACTTTGTCCGGCGCTGCAAAAAACAGTTTAGTTAAAGAACCGCCTAAATGAACTAGCTTATTAATTTTTAACTCTTAGAATATTATATTGAAAGATATAAAAATTTCAGATCGCCCCAAGGAAATTAATTGCAAAAAAAAATGTATCTTTGGAGATATAAGGGCTGACTTAACCCTATTGCTTCTCAGCTGGTGTTATAGGAGAGTTTATGACAGGTTTTCAGCTTGCCTCAAGTACCTACTCAAATTATGTCGATCAGATCTCGGACTAAATGTATAATAATGGAAATTAAAATAATTTGTCATATAAACAACCACGGTGAGGTGCGTCACCGTAACGCCGAACATTTACCTAATCCGCAATCGTTAGTTACAATATCAGCGATCTTGCTCCCACTAATCGGATGAGGGGGTGAACTTTGTGACTCCGGGAATCATAATACCAATTTGATGTAATTATCTCAGTAATCCTAAAGGAGGTGTACTGTTTACTTCAAGGGCTCTCCCTAATAACTTATATAATTAAGTATATATCCTCTTTGTTGCACTTAAAATTCATTAAAAAAAAAGCTATGGTATAATACACACCTGCCATTTTAGCTAAGTCTGGTTGTGCTGGTTGTTCACCTCTAAATGTAACGCAAATTCAACTGTAATCCTTGACCTGTTCATGATCAAATAGGGTGCCTTAAGTCACATCAATAAATAATTTAAAAAAAATACACTGAAAAAAAATCGACCGTCGGTCGATTGGTCTGGCCGACTTTTTCAGTATATTTTTTCTAGTTTTAAAAATATTTACGCGTTTGTAAACACAAAAATTATTCCATAAATTAAAGAAGAAAAACGTCGTACATAGGCCGCACGCGAAAGTTGGTCCCGAAGCGCGCCATTCAAAGAATTCAAAACGGTTAACAAAAAACCGTTCGCATTCGAATTTCAAACAATTAAAAACTCATTCCGCGTGCAATTGCCGGCTGGAACACGTTGGCGATTTGAATTTTATTGTTTTAAGAAATTCCCGCGGTCCTTTTTTTGGATTATTCAAATTTTTCTCCATCGTGACGTATTACCACGTTGGACAGAATGCTGCGAAGCCGTTGCTTTTAGAGAAAAACAAGTCTTTTGCCCAATATTTTTTGTACTTTCTCTAGGCCTTAAAATTGGCAAATTAAAAGTTAGATGATTTAAGTTTTTAGTTAGTAATAAATAAAAATTAATATTTTTAGTTTTGAAAGAAAGTAAGGCATTTATACTATCATGGAATAACAAAAACAAAAAAATACTACAACAACATGATAAGATGATACTATGTCTATAAACAAATGTCCTGGTCCTGAGTAAATCCAAAATGTGCCTCGGCATGAGCTTCTGCTTAAAGTCATTATAACCTTAAAACAGGGCTTGTTAACGTTACGAATTTTACACTATAATGTAGCGTTAAGTAACGTTGTTGTCAAAAAGTTAAAATTTAAAGATATGGGTAACGGTAGTTTAGTATTGAATCCAATATATTAATGTTGACACTTAACGTTAAAAGTATAAAAGTATCGTTATTTTTTTGTATGTTGCCAAACTGTGTTGGCTATACTGTAATAATAATAATAGTAATCTATTTCCACGCTCACACCAATTATCTAGCCTAAAGAAAGTATCATTAAGAACTTGTGCTATGGATACTAGATAACGGACAAATATACATAATAATCTAGATATTTGATAAATGAACTTAAATAAATATATAAACAACCATGACTCATGAACAAATATTTGTGTTCATCACACTAACATTTGCCACTACCAGGACTCGGACCCGGACCGCCCGATGTTCAGGCAACGTTACTGACCACTCCACCACGACGGAGTCACCCCCTGTACTGTACACTGCCACTTAAGGTTCGCAATTCTCAGTCGTTGCGAGAATCAGTCATTAAAATAGTTGTATTGGTATTCCAATACTGTCTACAAATTCCTGCTTTTGACTGCAAATCCTTTTTGTTACAGCTCACCAAAGTTTATCGATAAAATAGAAGTTACCTACGTTTGCAGTAGGAAGCCCAGTATAATATACACCGCCCGTTATTCTTTAAACTCACAAATGGCGGCATACAAATTGCGTTGTCTCAATGCTTTAGTTGGTTCAACGCGCAGACGGCAGCCGGGGGACACTGCAAGCGAAGCGACTTTAATTTTTTCTCAAACATGCATGGAAATATTGTCATTATTTTCGAAAAAAGAACACGCGAAGTAGGAAAGAAAGCCAAATCCATTGCTGGAGCGTTTTTTGAATTTGGAACATTACAACGCTCCAGCAATGTTGTATGAAACGACGTGCTGGAGTTATTAAATACTCTTTGGTTGGATCTCTTTTATCAATCTTGGCATACCAAAGTCACTTTGCTTCGTACAAATTGCGTTTACGTGGCTGTATAGCCATAAATACGTTTGTCTTTCGGCACAGGTGATATGCGCCCTCCACACTCTCGCCGAGAACCCCCGAGAACACCCGAGAAGCGAGAGTGTGATTAGTTTCTCGCGTTCTCGTTCACGGGCTCGCCTGTTCTCGGCTCGTTATCGGTTTTTTGGCCCGCTTCAAAGGGTTTCTCGGGCGAGAAAAGAGAACCGTATCACACTCTCGTTTGTTCTCGTTCGGCCTCACTGCGACGTAGGAAGTGATTTCCATCACCTGTGTGTGCTTTGCATTTATTATTTTATTAATATGAGCTTTGAAACAGGGCCTGTCTAAATAATTAATTTTATCTAGACTCATGCTTTAAATCTTCTTTTTAAAACATTGATTTTGCTTCTATTTTTTTTTTGGTATCAAGTTAAGAACGAAATTCATAGCAATTCGTTCAGGTTTAAGTCCCGTCTCAGCACTTATCCATTCCATCCCAGGTTTTTTTCTATTCTATTTAATTTGGTATCCTCTATAAAATATTCTAAAAAAGCTCATTGCTAACATTAAAACAACCAATATCCTAGTAAAAACGGATGATATAATTATAATGTTAGGTTGTACTATTTTTTATAATATCACTCCTTCGCTTTTTCGATCCTACAAACTGCTGTGGTTTACTGTAAATACCAAAGCCGCTGCACTGTCAGTCGTCCATTTCGCATGACGGTCGAGAACGCAAGTGAGAAGGTCGCGTGAGTGTGGATACCTTCTCGTTTCTCGGGTCAAGTCTCGGCGAGACTTCTCGCCGAGACTTCTCGCGTGAGTCTAGAGGGCCTATTAAATAGAAAATTGGCGGCAAAGCTTAAAATTCATCTTGATAAATTTATAAATATAAAAGTAATTAAAAGGAGTTCTGACGGTTCAGAGAATGAAATGGACATTGATTGTACTCCACCAAGTTTAAACGACAATCGACCGGATTCAAAAGCAAAAAATCGAAGATTTTTACGGGCAAAAACAAAGCAAATTTTAATTAAAGCCCCAGATGATATATATTTAGCTTCAAAGGTAAAGTATGTTTTACTTCCCTGCATTCTTTTGAGAAATATCTTTAACACCCGACGTAAAAAGAGTTATAAGTTATATCTGCAAGTTGACTGTATGTTCAGGCGCTCGAACCTGGAGCAATCAGAACTTTGCTAGTACCTCCACCTTCAGAAAACCACAGTCTAATAAGTGTGTTTGTTGTGTTGTGTTTCTGTTGGTGAAGGTCGCCACAGCTTCACGGGGTATAGAAGGGGACTAGGGTTGGCAGCGCACGAGTGTCACGTCAGTGTTGCAGTTGTGTTGCCAATTAAAATAATTCGATAATTTACTAATCAACGGTTTACTTGGAGATGGTGAGGCCCTAAGTCTTTTTTTTATGAAACGAGATGGCAAACAAGCTTGCGGCCCACCTGATGTTAAGTGGTCACTGCCGCCTATAGACACTTGCAATATTAAGTGTAAATCACTTAACACCGCAAGTGCGTTTGCCATCCTGGGGACTAGGATGATATGCCCTCCATGCCCAGTAATTACACTGGCTAACTTTCCCTTCAATTCGGAACAGCGAACTGCTTCACGGCAGAAATAAGAAAGGCGGTGGTACCTACCCAGACGACCCTACATATGGGTCTACCACCTAGTAAGTCTTCGATATACCGTCAAATACTTAACAGATCTGTATTTAATATAACTTTAATTCTAATAAACAAATACTCACAAATACCCCGTGTCCTATTCCTTTTAGAACTCGAAGTAGAAAGTAAACCTTTGATTTAGTACGCAGATTACAGACCACGTTTTTCATCGGTTTTATTTCCTCGCCGTGATGAAAAGCCATGGCGAAATTATCCGGAACACTTCGTGTCTTAGGAAATATGATTTACGGGTGCGCTTTGAAGCTCAGTCCGGTGCTCAGGTTACAAATTAAGTAATTATACAGTAAGAGGCTGTGAAGTGCCGTGTCATGCCGGCAAAGTAGAATAGCATCACCCCATATCCTCCAATGGGTGACTAATGGACCAGCAAAGGGGTATTGATCACCTTATACTCCGTCCACCTATTCGCACTGGGCAAGCGTGGTGGACTACTGCCTAAGCCTCCGATGACAAGGAGAGGCCTTGTGTCTCAGCATCGGGTTGAATTATGAAGTCTGTGATGATGATGACAGTTAGTGCAGGTTTAAGAGATATCCACCAAAATACGATGCTTTGTAGTTTAAAACTTAATTTATCAGTCTATAAGTTTAAACCAAGCCTCTATGTTCTATTATTATGGGAAAGCATGGATTGTAATGGCTTCATTTGTAGTCCGAGGAGGGGGCACCGGGAACCGAAGAACAGGTTTTTCCTAGTTCGGTCGAAGGTTGTCTCAACTTTTGTCAACCAGCGTTGCCTAATGAACATTAAAATCGTGTAAATGTATCTATCAGCTGCTGTATACTTGGTACAAATAAATGATTATTATTATTATTATAGTATACTAGCTGACCCCGAAAACGTTGTTTTGGCTTATAAATTAAAAAAAAATAAGAGTGGACAACCCTTATCACTAAGGGGTATGAAAAATAGATGTTAGCCGATTCTCAGACCTACTCAATATGCTCACAAAATTTCATGAGAATCGGTCAAGCCGTTTCGGAGGAGTACGGGAACGAACATTGTGACACGAGAATTTTATGTATAAGATTATTGAACTCTTATTTATTAACACTGTTATTAATAAATACGATAGACATAGGAACTGGAACTGTAGATCGGTAATGTGAAACAGAAAGAGCATACTAACACTTATATTAGAGCGAGATAGATAGACGAGACCATTTCACGTACACGCAGGCGGCCTAAGACGGCCTGTCAGTCGCGAAAAGACAACAACTGTCAGGCTGTGCATAGTACAGTACTATTTCACACGCACTTAAACTCATTACTTGATTTTGATCTCGCCCTTGTCAATTCACTGCCAATCTGAAAACTTCAGTAATTTTAGATCTATGATTAATACTTATTGTATTTTTTTATCAAAAGGTCAAGTAAATGACTCCATTCCACCTGATGGTAAGCAGAAGTGGAGTCCAAATGTGAAGATAACTGTTGCGAGATATAAGCCGCCGCGCTAGCCACCCACGCCTTGCTGACCTGCAAGGTGCTTCTTCACGCCTCTTTTAAATGACCCAGGATTGTAGGAAGGAGGGAACACGTGTGCTGGCAGCGAATTCCGTTTCTTGATTGTGCGACAAAGAAACGAGTTGCCAAATTTCTTAGTTCGCGTTGGAATGGTAGCCACAGTTTGTCGGTGACAACGTAGACCAGCACGCGTAGTCCTTAAAATGAAGGGAATTTACGTTATTATAATTTCTAACACGTGACGGACCTTGCCAAACTATGCAGTCCCCGACACAAAGTTTACTACCGGTATAAAACTAGTGAAGAATAACTTTTAAGATCTCAAACATTGCCGCAGTGTTGCCTGTTTATCGGTGTTTTATAGGGCACGGTGTAACTTTGTAACCGGGGTATCAAGATTGAAGGGGGAGTTTTGCTATTTTTTATTAGAATTTTAAAACTGTGTTGCGACGTTATAGGTATCATTATAAAATGCTTCTACGGAACTAGAAGACTCCAGAGCGCAATAAAATGTGTGATTTATGGGCGGTTTCAATAATGAATCCAGAGTTACAGATCGCCCTATCCATGGTTTGGTTGAAAAGCGACAGTTGTTATTTTTAGTAATTTAACAATATTTGCAAGGCGACGAAAATTTCATAATAATGCTGGCTATGATGAACCAAACTTTAGTAAGTTTACTTTTACTATTGAAACCGGCCTTTAGTGTACGATAATTATTATCTTTATTATTGAGCTCATAAAGTCTAAAATATACCTACTCCAAAAAAATTTACAAAATTTTCAAACAAAAGCACTACCTAGTTACATAGTACTCTTTGTAATTTAATAATAATATAAGTTATTTTTTTTTAATTAATTGTGTTAGCTATGCAACTGGGCTAAGCCCATGTAACTGATGTATAGTGTGTTCATATAGTACAGAGACGGGAATCAAACCTCCGTCTTTCCACAATTTGAGGGACTCCTCATCCAACAGGGTATAGATAGCAAGATAAAATTGCTCTAGTCTATCTTTTATCATTACTTCATAAGCTGACGAATTCATAAATTGGTAGAATTGGCGACCTTATTGCCGAGTATCACGATCTAGCAGGTTGCAGGCTACTTAGGATGTATAAAGGAATGCATGGAGTAATTTAGTAGAGGTTGGCACAATGTGAAAAAAAAATACAACAATAACATCTCACACCAGGTCACAGTTGAAAAACAGCGGTTTGCTCGTGGGTTTCCAGGGCAAACATTACGCTGAACTGTCGCCTATTTCGCCTGCACACACACACACATGCTTTGTTATATATTTTCTACCCTTTGTTTGATTTTTTGTATATTTCGTGTACCTGCTTTATGTATGTGTGTTGTTGTAAACAAATAAAGTTTTTATTATTTTTCTACAATTTATAACATTAAAAAATACAATATTTAAAAATACAAAATGCAGTTCCCCATCGGCAGCAAGATCAGGGTCCTGGCTACCGGTGGTTAAGGTTCCAGAGACAGGAACCTTCTCACTATACGGGCCGTGTCTAGAAGTACTGCCTTCTGCATCTGACTCTCTTATTATTATTATCTATATACAATTATACATACATACACAGCAGAAAGAACATAAATAAACATAGAAGAGTATCTCAAAATATCGTCAATTTCATAAAAAACTTATGTTTTGTCTACGTAAAGAACATCAAAAATAAATCATCAAAACAGGAACACACGACACATTTCACCTTGCCACTTGTTTTCCACAATTGCACAGTAACACAGGGTGTGCGTAACTCTATAAATAAACTGTAATTGTTCACAAAAACCGCAGTGCAAAACGAGATGTGTGCCACGGTAACATTCCGCGATGGAAAGGTCGTGCCGTTGCAAATGTTGGGGAGAGAAGGTTCGATTTACGTCCGCACTTACTGTTTTTTTTTTATATATAAAAAGGTCTTAGGAAATTACTTCATTCCACATGATAATAAGCAGAAGTGGAGTTCAAATGCGAAGATAGCTAGCGCGAGAGATAAACCGCCACTCTCGCCTTGCCGACCTGCAAGGTGCTTCTTCATTCAATTCTTTAAATGACACAGGACACAGGGGTTTGACGGGGGATGAACACGTTTGCTGCCAGTGAAATCCATTTCTTGATTGTGCGGCATAGAATTGGAAATTTCTTAGTTCTCGTCGGAATGGTAGACACTAAATTATGTGTGCAATCACACACCCGCTCGCGGCCACGGCTCTAGCGGTACTGACTCAGCGCCCCACTACAGAGTAAGCACGAGACGTGTACACTACAGGCATCATAAGCCACCAGTCATCATCATCATGTGGCTAGTGATCATAATCATTTCAGCCGAGAGACGCCCACTGTTGCATATAGGCCTTCCCAAGAATCTCTATTAAGCCCACACTATGTAACAAGAATACCAAAAACAACACTATACCAAAAATACACACACCTAAGCAGCCTGAGGAACTGCTCTAATATAACATAATTTAACATTAAATACAACATTGTTAACATGTGGCCTCCATGTAGTCATTAGCCCTGGGACGCATGCAGGCCACAGACATTAGGCAACTACCCTATGTACTGGTAGCTTAAGTCCAATAAAGAACAAAAACCCAAGAAACAAAACCACCTCAAAAAAAAAACAATCAGTCTTGCGCTGCCCGCGGCTTCACTCGACCTTTAGCAGGTCGTCAGTGCACCTTTTTTTTCTCCTCTAACCCCCCCTGATAATCTGAGCAGACAAAAAAGTGGGGAGGTGGTTACTGGTGCTACCCTAAGGTAAACCTTAGGTACTAGCACCAAAGTCGGTTCACCTTGTGAGGGGTCTCCACGGGGTATGGAAGGCAGCACACGAGTGTCAGTTAATTGTTGCAAGTGCCCATAGGCTACGGTGCAGGCAGGACGTATGCTTGTCTGCCAACGTTACATAAAAAAAATATCTCTTTACAAATTAAATTTAAAAATAATAATTCAAACTACGTTATACAAAGGCAACCTTCTGTTTCCAATACAAGTTTTATTGTGGCGCATGTCCAATCGATACATATCATATTGAGCAGATGTCAGCCTATTTTTATATTTTTAATCTATGTACAGGTGGAGATCCATCTTGTAAATATTGTTCAGCTGCGGTGGGTGGCTCGCATCTTTGAATAATTGGATTTCAACGTTTAATTTTGAAGAAAATAGCCGAAGTCATTGTTACACCTGTTGGAAATATTTCCAGAGCAGACTCAAGAACCCTACCTTTTATTATTTTAATGGTTGTATTTTACTATTATGATATAGAGATTAGTATAATATTAGTACATTATTGCAAAGGCCGCGAAATAAGCAATTGCAGGTCGAGTAAGAGTTTGAAGGCCGAGCCGTAGGCGAGGACTTCACTAATACGAGACAGGCAATTGCCATTTCGGCCGAGGCATATATAGTGCTTTTCTCAAAAGAATGCAGGGAAATAAAACATACTTTACCTTTGTCGCTAAATATATATTATCATCTGGAGCTTTAATTATAAATTGCCTTTGAATCCGGTCGACTGTCGTTTAAATCTGGTCAGTGAAGTCCAATCAATCTACATTTCACTCTCTGAACCGTTTCGGGACTCATTTTAATTATTAAATTTATAAATATATTATGTATGTAAATAACAAATCAAGACGAATTTTCAGCTTTGCCGCCAATTTCCTTTTTATTACCAAGGCAAATGCATGTAGGCTATACAGCCACGTGGACGCAATTTGTACTAAGCAAAGAGACTTTAGTATGTCAAGATTGATAAAAGAGGTCCAATCAAAGAGTATTTAATAACAGCACGCCGTTTCATACAACATTGCTAGAGCGTTGTAATGTTCCAAATTCAAAAAACGCTCCAGCAATGGATTTGGTTTTCTTTGTCCGTAAATTCGATACTTTGCGTATTCTTTTTTCGAAAATAATGACAATATTTCCATGCATGTTTGAGAAAAGGTTATTTAAATTGTGTAAACTAACTATTAAGGAAGGAAATTCTCATAAAGGAATATTATTTGGGATGTGTAAGATAAACTAAGGCTTTATTTTATATTTTCTAGTGCAACAAAGAGATTGTCTTCGCAAAAAGTATATAATAAATAAACATTGTACTGCCAAACCATCAAACTGTTGTTAAATGACCCATATACCCATTTAGGGAAAAAGGAATACAACCCAGAAAATTTCTTACATTGCATGAAATATAATTTTAAATATCTAAATGAAGATTTTTAATTTTTTATATTTTTTCTTAACAGGGAAGTGACGATAATGCCGAAGATGTAATCGAGCTCCACCTGGTACCATCAGAAGGAGTGCCTATATTATCATTACTGTCGGAACACAATAATCCTGTCCTGTCACCAACCAAACCGAGTACAATGTACTCTCAAGGCGATCGAACACAAATCCCGGTGTGATTCCCGGTCACGAAATTTGGAACACCCGAACTTGGTTAATACGTCCACCTTACAGAAGACCACAGTCGAATAACACTACATTTTTGTGGTGCTGTGTTTCAGTTGGTTAGTAAGGTTGCCAGAGCTCCACGGGGTAGAAAAGGGGTTGGCAGCCCGCGAGCGTCACGTCAGTATTACAATACAAGACACGCCAATACACATACCTGCAATACATATAAATATATACAGGGAGAATTTTCAAAGTGTGCCTTCAGGGCCAAATCCTAAACTATAAGGAATATCGAAAAATGCTCAAAGGAATCGCTAGCCCGTTTTTGATGACAACAAAAACTGCATCATTGGATTTTTGAGAAGGATTAAGAAAAGAAGTTCGTGTTCGGGTAGCTGGAGCGTTTTTGTAACATAGGGCCGATGAGGTTCCGTGTCGATAAAGGTTGGAATCTTTATTCAAAAATAAAATAGTTATTAAGACTTAGCTGGTACATTTGTCAGACAGTTTCAATGGTACATAATTACTTAATAATATAACATAATAATCTTACAAGAATGGTCCTTCGAGCCGGATTCTAATTATGAACTAGCTCTGAATTCTAAGCCGAGCTTATTATGAATAGTTCTGTATTAAAGTTATGTTTAAGCACAAAATTGTACCTGCTTAAACACTTAAAGGGAAGGTACGAGGTTCGAGGTAAGGTACAATATCAAAGCACCCTCTGTAGTGCAAATTATTCCGTCCCGCACATAACTTGGTATAAAATAGTTGGCAAAGATTAACAAGAACTATTGAGCAGAGGAGAAACTCCATTAAAGGTATAAAGTCGAGGTTTTAACATAATGTCATTTGAAATTCTCACACAATGAAATTGAAGAGTTGAAAATAGTGAATCCATAAATGATAAAAACAAGATTAGAGCGAGTAATTCTTGATAGGTAAAAAAAATTGAGCACAAATTTAGAACTTAAAGCAACAATTTGTAATTGAAGAAGTTATCAAAAGATATTGACGCCGTCGTGGTGGAATGGTCAGTATAGTTGCCTAAACAGCAAGCGGTCCTGGTTCGAATAATAGTATCGTAAATATTTGTGTGACGAATACGAATATTTCTTGACGATAAATTAGTGTAAGCTTCTAAATATATTATTCTTCTTCCATTTCTTTCCATCCTAAGTTTGTCTGAAAGAAATCCTGTTTTAGTGATAAGGCCGCACATTGTATAATTTATTCATTGAACTACGTCTGTAGAATAGAATAGAATAAAACTTTATTGCACATCTACAGAACATAAAAGATCACATACAACAATCTGTATTATCTATTCTTGGTGTAGGTACAATAAAGCTTATTCATTCACTGAATCGATTAAAATGAATTTTTGTAAATATGTTTTGCTTTGTCCAACTTAGACTAATTATGTGATTATCTTGATCAGCAATCCTCAATATTTTTACTAATATTTAAGTACATTCGTATGGAATTACCATAGCAAACCATTTAGTATCTAATGATATAAAACGCTTGCAACTGAAGACTCAACTCAAAACTTCAAAATTAATAACCTCATTTACAAGAATTTCTATCACTATTCTACAAAAGTAATCGTTGACATTCAAGCTTTAGTTTTCCGAGAAAAAAACTCCCACCTGCTTTTACAAGTCGCTTATAAATAAAGCAGGTAACTCAGGGAAAATCACAAATTATACGCATGGGAAACTTCGTAACGACATTCCCGTGAAAGTTGGCGAACAAACTTCAAGATTTACAATATCGGTAGATACCTTAAGAAAAAAATATAAGCAGACGAATTGATTCTCCCTTGTAATTTGTAGTCGAACATCGTGACATCGCGGACTTCCCGTAACTCCTAAGTTAAGCTATCTCGATAAATTTTTGGGTCGTTTCTCGTACTGTATGATGGACACGCCCTGTAAGTTACGTTAGGTTAAGGGTCGGTCTCCACCTTGTAATGGTGAGTTTTAGTTTACTTAATAAGTAATAAAGTTTTCTTTTTTGGTTGAGTAGTGCTGTTAGCATCAAATAGAGGCAACGACGTTGGTAGCTCTTCAATCCTGTAAGGCGACAGTCCCAATAGCGGCAAGAAGAGCATGCGCTGCGCGTGTTGAACGTACATACTCCAACACACGCAGATTCCACACGGTCTATAGGCCCGGACTCCACCAACGGCTGAGCACACATTAATAGTGTGCCCAGCCTGGAGACATGAGCGCCGCGCGTTGAGAGTGGCGCTCGGTGGAGGAGACATCACGTTGCCAGGCATAGTCAGAGCCATGCTTGGCAATCGAAGGGTCTGGGAGGCTGCGGAGAGGGAGCGGGAGAGCGATTCTCTAGCCTCCCCATGTGCATATCGAAGGCCCCTCGTCTGGGGATTGCCATAGTTCCCTAGGGTAATCCCTCTCAGGCGTAGCCCGGCCTGCTATTATGTCGGGCAACCCGAAGACTTGTCGGAGACGAGGCGTACGTACGCCGTTCCCGAAGCCTTCGATTAAAGCATCTAAGCTGTCAACACTAAGTAGGTAGTTAAAGTCAGTATCTAGAAGAAATCTGTCTTCAATTATTGTAATTATATTATGATAATGAGTAACGATTTGGTAGGACTATGATTGAAACTGATGCCAAATTAAGATTTGGTAGAACCCTGCCTTTCTACTGGAGTATTTCATTATAGATAAACTTAAGCAACGAAAACTCTAACGCGTTGCCTCACTCGTGTTATTCCTAAATTTGTGTATTTTAGCAGGGTTTCTTTCCTTTTTTGTAAGTCGCCTTTGACTTCGCTAGCGTCAACATCAGTTATCGCGTGAAAAAGTATTCTATGTTGTACCCTGTTTACCAGGGTCTAAAACCTTAACAAATTTCAAGTACTTATTAAATTATTTATTGCAATCCATAATGTTACAAAATTTCATCAAAATCTATCCGTTTCTTAGGCGTGAAAGCGTAACAGACAAACAGACAGGGTTACTTTTGCATTTGTAAAATAAGTAGGGATATAAAAAAATAATATTAACCAAATATAATGTTGTTTGTTATTCCTTGATTATTTTGTGCACTCTAAATTGGATTACAACTTTGTAAGCTTTACAAAAATACTAGGTGGTAGACCCATATGTAGGGTCGTATGGGTAGGTACCACCGCCTTTCTTATTTCTGCCGTGAAGCAGTTCGCTTTGTTGCGGATTGAAGGGAAAGGTAGCCAGTGTAATTACTGGGCATGGAGGGCATATCATCTTAGTCCCCAGGATGGCAAACGCACTTGCGGTGTAAAGTGATTTACACTTAATATTGCAAGTGTCTATAGGCGGCGGTGACCACTTAACATCAGGTGGGCCGCAAGCTTGTTAGCCATCTCGTACCATAAAAAAAACAAAGCGGACAGCTCGTTATGGAACCTAATCAAACTTAATGTAAGAATCTATGTATGATCGAACTACGTAATTCTTTAGAAGTTTCGGTTGTTCTACTTATTTCAATACTTTTTTTGTCTTTGTACTTCATGTTTTGGCAAGTTTAGAAGATTTTCTCACCTATATAATAATAAATAATAAATCTTTATTTCAGGCGACAACGCACAGATTCATGTAATATATAAGTAGGTACTTTAATGACTAACAAATTACTCAATCTTACTTATTGACAAGGTCTTTCTTAAGTTACCCCGGCACTCTTCCCGTTCCCGGTCAGATGTAATAGGATGTTCATCGCCATGAGGAGGCCTCCTTAACATATCTGGGTCACAAGTACTGTACTGCTCCTTGGTGAATCCGTGAATGCTAAGAGTTTTCGTCTCAAATCAAACCCGTACGCCGCCGAAAAACAAAGATTATCTTCTATCTTAATTTATTGATTTATTGTCTTCTACATCACATGACGAAATTGTGCATTGTCCGGTTGACGTTCTTTAAAAGCGCCGAATGACAACACCTTTCAGCCAAAAGTCTTCCTTTACGAACGTCTGCAGTCGTTCTCGGTGATGAAACTACAAACGTACCCTTACATTGAAGTTTGTGTACACTGAAGAAGAGATTAGAAGGGCCTTATAGGCGATACTTGTACCGCCTATAAGGCCAGCAATACGAACCCCAGCTACGAGTTATAGCGCCATAACTACGACCACTATAACGCCACAACAGGAAGGATGAGAGTTGTTTATTTATTAACGAATACCAGTATCTGTTTACACCAATAAATATTTGACACACAAAACTAAACAATGGCTAACAGTAACAAACAATTAAGATGAACACTAGATGCAATGAGAAAGAAGAGAAAAAAACAATTATTATAGTAGGTGCATGGGATTATACAAGAATAACAAATAGAAGGTATACTAAAAACCAAAAAAAAACTAAAAAAAGCTAAAAAAAAAACAAACTTAGGTTGGTTTTGTCCCAGTGCTTGCATAATTCCTTTTTGAGCTTGGTAAATGAGTCAGCGAAGATGACAAAAAAAATATTTTCATTAACCAGTCTACATAGCCTTTGTTGTTTACGAATAAATCTAAAGAAAATAAGTAGGTAATAATATCTAATTGAAGCTTACTAATATTTTAATATTTATCAAATAATTATGTAACACATATTGTTACAAATTACATGCATTGTCATGTAGTTCCAGAGACATAGGCTCTGCAAATGCATTTTACTGTATTTATAATATGGCCATACCAAATCCGACTAGCCTTTAATTTATATCAGCTGAATTATATACACTACCTTTTTTAAATTTGGACTCCACTTCTCTTTACCCGTTAATTCAAAAGAGGCATCTTACAAGTCGGCAATTCGAGGGTGGCTAGCGCGGCATTTGAATTCACTGCACGACTCCACAGATCCGGAATCATTCTTTATCCCCTTGTGTATCGCGTGACCTCCTGGAGGTCGCTGTCAAAAACGCCTGTGTGTCGGCCGACCTCCTGGAGGTCGATCCCCCCTCCACTGTTTTCCGATGATGAAAATGATGATTATTATTATTATTATTTGAAAATATAACTATGCTTATTATATTTTATTCTATTAGCTTATTTTATTACGATTTTAGTGACAAAAATTCTTATTTATAGTTTTATTATTAATTTTTTATTATAAAATTTATTACACGCGGAAAATTCGCGAAGGAAGAAGTAACTGACACATTCACGAAATGTTACAAAATGGCGGCGACATAATAGGGGATAAAAAAATGTGTAGGTGCAAAATCAGGCATTAAACTCATCTACACCACATAATCTTTGAGGAAACACGTTCCCTCAAACAAAACGGAAATTCCGGTGCAGACAGGCCAGTTTTAGAAGCTCAGCATTCCGACACTAGATCCTAGACCCCTCTTCCTGCCTCAGGTTTAAACACCAAACATCCGTTGTCTAAGTACGAGTACAATTCACTATCTACTCACCTGTACTCGAATTTACAATGGCACTAATTGTATGAGGATTTGAAGGAGACAATTTTGTTGCAGAGTATTGTATAATTTTATATAATTTTTTATATAATTTAGATTTTACATTTTTTTTAAAATTGTTAACAGGAAAATCTCTAATATTCTTCGGAAGCTTATTGTAAAAACGTATACATTGACCCACAAAGGAATTTTTTATTCTGTGGAGACGAGTTTTATATGTATACAACCAGATCGTGTTTCTTCCTAGTACTATATTTACTATATGTATTTTATTAAGTGTGTATTACAAAAACTCAATAAGTGAAGGTCTCATAGGCTCGTTCAATTTAGTAGTTATAGGTAAATAATAGTATATTTATTAACTAAGGTGGTAAAAAGGAAAGATCACAGGTATTTGATTAATATTGCAATCTGAGACTTTATTTATGTCACTTGGGAAGAAATGCCACTTTCTGTTCAGGTGTGGCATAAGGCAATTTAAACGTTATTTCAAGGCATTTTGATTCAAAATCAACCAGAAGTATCGGAGGTCGCCTTAACACTAATCAGTTCTGGTCCTCACATTTTGCTCACTCAACTTATTTATTTATTTGGTATACCAACAATTTATACAATAATACGCTATAACTTAAAAGGAAAAAAAAACTAAGAGCTAATTGTTAAATCCCTTACTGGTATACACCACATACAATATTAAAAGGATTAAACATAAATACTACTTACATCGTTAGGAGTGCCTATTGCTTGCTTACTAAATTAGAGAAAGAAAAAAAATACACATTTATTACATTAATTATAATACACTGCAAATCAACTTATTTATTATCATAATAATCTATCCTATCTTAGTTAGAATCTTAGTCTTAAACCTAGCCAAAGACATAAAATGTATGTCTATTTGCTTACTGTATTTGTTGTACAGCTTACAAATCCTGGAGACTGGTGAGTTAGCACCTGATACTGTTCTGCGGAATGGACGACAGAAGAGATCAATTGGTTTACGATGGAGACATGGCGGGATTTTAAAGTTAAACTTCATGAGAACTGAGGGACATCGCAGTTGATATCTCATGATTTTATAAAAGGAGGCAAGATCAAGTATTTCTCTGCGATTGTCCAAAACCCTTCACCCAACACTTGGTCTATTTGGAGTTATATTATTATCTGTTAGCTGTCGATGTTCAATAAGATTACATCTACCACTATATATGAAACTACTACCTTAAAAACGATGTGGGATAAATTGAAATACACATAACAAAAAGTATCAATAACATCTCCCCTCCCAATATATTCCACCGAAAATACAGTAGTATGAATCATGTTAATATTGGCTATAACTTATAAGAAATATGTTTTGGTGATATTGCTATGTTCTGCTTTCTTTGGATGCCTAAATTTCCTAATGTGATGAGGTATACTGATCTTTTTTATTTTTATTTATTTCCTTTATGCCTCTTCGCTGTATTGGGATTTCTTTTTTATTATTACTAATAGCACATGTTGTGGACTGTATACGAATTTGAAGTGAAGTTGTTATGTTGTGTTGTGTTAAGGAAGTTTCTTCTTGTTTCTTTAGGAAGTAAAAGTCTCATCGGTAGTTCACTTAATTTTTTTTTTTTTTTTTTTTTTTTTTTTTTTTTTTTCCTCCCCCGACCCCCTCCGTTGCTTTCCCTTTCCTTCCCCACGAAGGGGAGCGAGAGACAGAGCAACGAAAAGAGTCAGAAGAACCTTCCGGACAACGGGGGAAGGAGGGGGTGAATCCTCATGGATACCCTAAGGGCCGGCCCCTAGGGTTATGTCGGACTCTTACCGACTAAACACCCCCTATTGCCTATTGCTAAATAGCTATAAGGCTATCGGAGCAGCCGCCCCCTCAGGAGAGGAGGTGGTGCACGCGCTGCCAAAGACATATAGACTAGGGCATATGCGCGGAAGGCGAACGAACCCCCTAACGGGGTCGAACGCGTTTGTGTGTGGGGATTTTCTCTCGCAGAGGCGGAAAGCCACGCGACAAGCCTAAGTTGCCTGAAGGGCAGTGAGAATATCTGAACAGTCGCCCCCCCCAAAGTGGGGGGGGGGGATGATGTAGCGCTGACCTATGTGTAATCACATTAGGACATTAGCACTAAAATGAACGAACGACACCATAGTGGGCCGAACGCAACGGACATGGCCTAGTGCCGAGCGTACTGAGGGTAGCTCATAATGACTGCCTACGGGGGCGACGGCGCTGATGCCGCCGCCTGCAGGGCCAGTAGGTCCTGCGTCAAGCTGTTTGGAGCGTCTGTGAGGACGTGTCGTGGCCTACGGTACCTATGCCGTGAGGGTGGAGGGGGGGCGTAGTTCGCCGCCCCTTGGATGAGGGGGTTGGGGTGCTCTTCTGCGGCCTTGAAAAACCGTTCAGAGCAGGTAAGGAAGTGCTGCTGTATCGTGGGTAACTCTAAGTCCCTGTGTAGGTCAGAGTTTCTAACGAACCACGGGGCACCGGTTGCCCTGCGGCAGAACGCGTTTTGGACTACCTGAATAGGCTTAAGAATCGCGGGTTCGGTGTGCGCGAAAACAGGACTGGCGTATGTCATCACCGGGCGTATGCAAACCTTGTAAAGGGTCCGCTTGTTCCTGAGGGACATTTTACTATGACTGCCCAACATAGCGTTGAGGCGAGACATGTAAAGGCGGGCGTTACGCGTGACTCGGGTGACGTGTGCTTTGAACGTCAAACGCTTGTCTAAGGTGACACCTAAGTACTTAACAGTGCGCTGCCACGGGATGACAGTGCCCTGGAGAGTAAGTGGACGGGTGTTGTAGGGGACAAGACGGTTACGGCGTTTCGAGTCAAAGCAAACTGCGGAGCTTTTCTCCGGGTTTACCTCGATTCGCCACAGCCGAAACCAGTCGCCTAGTTTACTAACCGAGGCTTGTAGCCTGGGGATTATATTCCTGGTGTTACTGGCTCTGAGGTAGAGGGCAGTATCATCAGCGAATAGGGCTAATTGGACTCCCTTAAGGGGAATAGGAATGTCGTTAGTGTACGCTGAGTACAGAATTGGTGATAGGACTGACCCTTGCGGCACACCGGCTCGCAACTTGTGGGGTGTTGAGAAAGTGCCTTCGTGTTTGAAACGGAAGGAACGATCTCGGAGATATACGTTGATTATGCGCACTAACCGGTCGGGCATACCTAACTGATAAAGTTTGTAAATTAAACCGTCGTGCCAGACCTTATCGAAAGCTTTGGCTACATCGAAAAAGACGGCTACGGTTATGAATTTACGTTGTGCAAAACCGCTGAGTGCGTATTCCACTATGCGGTGTACTTGTTGGGGACATGAATGTTTGGGCCTAAAGCCGAATTGGTGGGGGATTAGAACATCATTATCGAATAGGTGTTCTTTTAGGCGAGCTAGAATGACCCTTTCGTACACTTTACCCATAGCACTAAGTAGGCTAATGGGGCGGTGACTGCTGGGTACATTGAGGGGTTTGCCCGGTTTGGGGATGCCTATTACGACTGCTTCCTTCCAGGCGGCCGGAAAGTAGCACTTTGCGTAACAGGCATTGATAATGATAGTGAGCACGTTAAGTACTTGCAAGGGTAGGTACTTAAGTGCTTTATTGGAGATGCCGTCGGCGCCTGGCGCCTTACGGTTTTTGAGACCTTTGATGATGTTGAGGACCTCATCATTGGATATCGGATCGGGGGGTGAGCCCTCGTCTAGGGGGAGGGAGGTCCTGCGGTGGACCTCTTCCTCCACTGTTTTGACGTGGGTGGGGTCAGTGGGTTGAGTGCTAGGTGAGCATTGTGATTCAACGCTGTCAGCAAAGCACTCGGCTTTCTCATCGTCCTCGAAGGCCACGGTGCCATCGGGGCGGTTGAGGGGGGGGGTGTGGGTGATAGCATCACTACGAAGTCTACGTGCGACTTGGTAGTAAGCTGTGTGGGAAGGAGAAATGTCCGCCATCAGGTTATCCCATTGGGCATTCCTGTATTCGGCGAGCTTGGCTTTGACTTCCCGCTGAAGGCGGTTAGCCGTGGCCCTGTTGTCAGGGGTCGGGTAGAGGGCGGCTCTCCGGAGAGCCCTATTCCTGGACGTGGCTAGGTCGCGAACAGCCCTCGGGAGTTTACGCCTAGGTAGCGTAATCTCTCGTGAGCTGTTCTCGGCCGTCGTCTGGAGGAGGAGGGTGAGTGAGGACACCGCAGCATCTATTTTCTCGGTACTGTCTAGGCAGTCCGGGTCAATGGTGTGCGGTGAGTCGGGGGCGTCCAGGGCGGAGGCTAGGGACGACCTAAAGCCTTCCCAGTTAGTGATGCGCTTTTTGGAGGGTTGCGGGAGGATTTGGGGGCCTAGTACTAGCGAGACCGGACGGTGGTCTGAGCCTAGGTCATCTAGTGAGTCTAGAGACCTAAGTGCTAGCCCTATGTTTTTGGTGAGGGCGATATCTAATACGTCTGGGGAGGAGTTTGGATTGTCAGGGTAGTGCGTCGGCGCGTAAGGTGCCAGGACGTCTAGCCCTAAAGCGGTGGTAATGTTTAGGAGGATAGTACCATTGGCGTTTCGTTGCCTACACGTCCAATCGGTGTGTTTGGCATTGAAGTCACCAAATAGCACTACTGAGTGACCTAGTGAGAGGAGAGCTTCGAAATCGCTCTGGAGGGGGGGGGGTTAATTTATTTCAAAACACATTTGTTATATACATTTTATACCTATTGCACTTATCGCTAGTCTCAACGAGCGATTCAAGATTCAAACTTGTGTTCGAAAACGAGAGGGTATATCGGACGGAGGTATCGCAGTTAGTGACTGGTAGACCGATCGCAGCGCGCTGTCCTCTACAGCACAGATAATATAATACTATACCTAATAGCATACTGGCCCAAGGCTTCTTTATGGGGTTCAATAAAATCACTAGACACAGGACAGGAAACAATAATGAACAATAAAATATTTTTAGCAAAAAAAATAGGAAAACCGACTTCAATGCGTACAAATTTAAACTAAAAAGTAAGAAATAAATAATATTTTTATGAAGTAGTTGAAAAGAGCATCATAGAAAACCAAGGAAAGTATTGATACACATTTATAATTCTTTATTTATAATTCACACTCCAGAGTTTAACTTCTACAAGAAGTTTACCGTGGAACTGACTAAAAGGGAGGACTTGGCACAACGCCTTAATAGTGATCCCTTGGACGTCGGAAGCCTAGTATGGTTTACTGATGGCTCCAAAATGGGCCCTAACGTAGGATGTGGCATATATGCTGCCAAGCCCAAGGTTAGCAGAAGCATAAACCTTGGTAAATATGCCACTATTTTCCAGGCGGAAGTTTATGCCATAATTGAATGTGTACAAGCCAACCGCCAGCGAAACTACGTTAACCAAAATATAGTAATATACTCAGACAGCCAGGCAGCTCTACTAGCACTAAACGGTAACGTTTTAAAGTCAAAGCTAGTAAAAGACTGCGTGGAAAAACTAAATGACCTGGGGCAACAAAACAAGATCACCCTCAAATGGGTACCGGGTCATTCTGGAATCATCGGTAACGAAAAGGCCAATGAGCTAGCAAGGGCTGGGGCTCAAGGTCTACAGTTTGGCCCAGAACCTTTCTGTGGTATCTCAAAGAACCAGGCCATGCAATACTTAAAAACCCACCTCCTCCAAGAGGCAAAAGCGGACTGGCAAAGAACGCCTGGGTTAACACACTCAAAAGCACTAATCGAACCATACTCTCGTAAGCGCACTGACGAGCTACTGAAGCTTAACAGGGGCAACCTGAGCGTGTTGATTAGGGCTTTGACTGGCCACTGCAAGCTGAACAGCCTGACATCTCTACAATACGAGACTAAAAGATACTGATGCTTGCAGATTCTGTAAACAGGAGCGTGAAACACCAATACACCTCCTTTGCTCTTGTGAATGTCTCATTCACAAAAGAAGCCGACATTTGGGAAGACACATTCTCGACCCAGACGATATCAAAACAATCCGAGCTAGGAATATCTTATCATTTTTAGATAGTGCCCAGCTAAAGGAGTACATGTAAGGCCTCAATAGGACTTACTTGGAGGCTAGTCACAATAGATCTTTATAGGTCGCAGTGACGCAAAAAGCCCCGAATTCGTCCGATATATAATCAATACAGCTACACGAAATACAACGTTAATCTGGTTTTACAAGGCTCAAAAATATTTTTATTTCAATTAAACCACTACAGCTCAGTTTCAATGCACGAATATCGTATTGCAATACAAGCGAGCCTCAATAAGTTTTTGTATGCGATCCAAATTTCCTGAACGAGATTGATATTAAATCGGCCGTTAAATAATCGGATTGAGATGAATTATTTATTGATTGGAACTAAAAGCAGTATGCCATGAATGTCGGGGGGTATACCAGTTAAATCCCTCTATACATTATTATAAGACCTCAATTTGTCTAAGACTTTCGTAAGGTGTGCTGTGTTCCGAGATCACCCCGCGGTGCACCCTGGGCAACGTCTGGTACCTCCACAGACGGCTGACGTTGGAACACGGAAGGGCCCTTTGGATCTTGGGTTGGCTGACCGATAAGCTGGTGGGCCGCTTTGAGCGGAACTGGGAGGTCAGTCGCTCCTGACACGGCTCTGCCCTATGGATACGACCTCTGGTTTATTTTCCGCAGTGGTGTCATAGGAAGCAGCACCGTTCTGTCGAAGCTAAACGTCTAACTGTCGAACCAGGCGCTGGCTTCGACAGTTCGACGTTGACACAGCTGGACCCAATCGAGAGAGCGGCTCCTCGTGCGGGACCAGTATGACGGATGGCTGCGGTCTTAGGTAGCGGGACAGATAGCGTAGACATCGGGCTTAAACTGCGCTTGAGTTTCACCCAAACCATCCCATTCACGGCCCCATTTGCAATGAAATTTAAATTTCTTTTCATATCAAACAAAATATCAAAATGTAGCCGTCCTTTTGTTAACAAAACAGAGAAGAGCAGAAAACAAATAAAACGCACACAAACGGGAATACTGTGTGTCTCTATAAATTTAGCGAGCGTCTAACATGGGATAGCTCTCTCCTAAGAACTCGAGGGTGGGTACATACGGCCGTGAATCCTGACAACCTTGTTCGTTAGTTTTGTATCGGCTACGTCACAGCGCTACATAGACAGTATCGAGTAACCAAGAAATGGTTGATTAGCGAAAAGTACAAATGTAAACACCAAGCCAAGATACGTACGACACAGAAAACGTCACAACACGTAATGCAAGCCTAAATCGTGCTTACGAAGTTTCCGAGGTACATCAGTATATATACAACGTCCAACGATGTAAGTACAGTCAGGCCGCGGTCCCCCGAGCGAACACCTAGCTCGGCGGAAGATCTTCCCTTTTCGTTGAAGATGTGGCGAACCCAGCCATTAATTGTGTTATTTATAGTGTAATGAAACTCGAATAAAAAAATTGGGGAAACCCAATTATAAATTGAAAGATGGAAACACTTCCTCGTCAATTATTAAAAGAAGTCGTAAGCAAGAAGAAATGTAGACATACTATACTCGCCTAACCAATCTGCAAGGTTCACGTCTCTTAAATGAACCAGGATTGTAAAAAGGAGAATTCTAGGTGCCAGCCTCCGTTTAGTCGAGGTACAGACAATAGCACGTAGGGTTACCACAAACTGTCAAATTTTCCCAATTAATTATGCACTTTATATTGAATGGCCTTAGGTTGAAAATGGTTTGGAGAAATTTGACAGTTTTGTATAGCCCGACGTGCTGTTGACTGTACCTAGAGCGGACTAGCTGCTCGAATATGGAGGGGGAAATACCGCCGCCTGACAGATGACCACATTTATGGGGCGTTGTGTTTCTGTTAGTGAGTAAAGTAGCCACACCTCCACGAAGGGATTAGCGTTGGCAGCGCGCGAGAATCACGTAAGTGTTGCAAGCGTCTATAGGCTAAGGAAGCTGGTTACCAACACGCAGGCCGTATGCTTGTCTGCCAATCAAATCATGTAAAGCCAACAGATATCATTATTTTTTTTGTCTTTTCTTGCATTGTCTGCCTACCAAGTCACATTTAAAAGAAAACCGAGCTATTAGCCAACGGTTGCAAGCCAGGTATGGTTTTTGTTCTCAGGTCTTGCAGTCTGCTATGACCTCGTAATTTCATATAATTTTCTAGGGTGTGACTTCACAAACCCAATTCAGCGTAGCATAAGATAACCTACCATATTTGAAATGCTGCGTTCCGCCGACGAAAAAAGGCAATCATCGTCACAACATCCTTTTCAATTCAACCCACTGCTAGGACATAAGGCCTCTCCTTGTCATCGAAGGAGGTTTAGGCAGTAGTCCACCACGCTTGCCAAATGCGGATTGGTGGACGGAGAATAAGATCAATACCCCTTTGCTGATCTATTATTCGCCTTCTACGACACCCATTGGAGGATATTGGGTGATGCTATTTTACTCTGCCGGCATCACACGGCTTAAAATATGCCATTAATGTGAAAATAAGCAAAGTCCCAATAAATAATTTCTTCCACGGTACTTGTGAAGCTCGTCGCAATTCCTCCCCGTATGTCCGGTCGTACCGGATTAAATAATAGTAAAATCGTTGCCAACTCGAAATTCAAAGAACGGTCGCCAAGTGGCAAGCTCGCTAGGACATAATTAATTTGAAAATTTGCTCCCAACTGAATTATACGCCCTGGTTTATCGTTGGCTAATTAAAAATGTAATTAGCTGGGTATCCACCGGAATATGGCCCTGGTATGGAAGAACAGGCCTAAGTGACGTTACAATGATTACAATTTTGAAATACTTAGAAAACGTAAACGAATCGATATCAAAAAATAGCATCACCACCCTCCAAATATGTGTCGTCGACTAATGGATCAGCAAAGGGGTATTGATCACCTTATACTCCGTCCACCAATTCGCACTGGCCAAGCGTGGTGGACTACTGCCTAAACCTCCTTCGATGACAAAGAGAGGCCTTGTGTCCCAGCAGTGGGTCGAATTATAAAGGCTGTTGATGAGCAATAATCAGCATGGTAACGGCAATAGTACCTAAATTAAAGGTATGACTATTTTTCCCGGTGACATTAATAAGTTCTTCATTTCTAAATAAAATAGTTTTTATTGATATTTGAGAGCTGGAATATTAATTTACATTTTTATTACACAGGCACAAAATTTTAAAATAATTATTACTTATTATTTTATGTTTAAGTCGTGGCTAGGTCTTAGAATAGAACACTTATTAACGAAATGGTTAGTATAGGTTTTCATCTTTTTAAAACCTTTAAAACTTTAATCTATTTAAGAAAAATAAAAAATAGTCTTTTACAAAGGTCTTGTATGCCAAGCTTCTTTAGTAGGCTAGACTTCAGACTTTTAGGCCTATAGGATTTAAAAACGAGGCCATTTTTTAAATAAACGCTTTAAAACTTAATTTTTATAAAGTAAGCTATATTATGGGCTGTTTGGTAGCACCTCAAAATGCAAATTTCATACTTAGCACCTTTTTATGATATCTGGACAAAATTGCTTAAAGAACAAACGGTAAACCCAATTCCGTGAGGTGCAGAGTTTGGACAGTGAGGTTACCAAAAACCCTTTTTGTTTGTGTTTCTGTTGAGATAAATTGGTAATGAGGAAGCGAATGAAATATCTAGTCAGGCGATGGCGTGCGTGCGACACAGTGTTTTAAATGTTTTAAGTTTGAATTGGGACTTGAACAAGACGACGTTTGTTAGTACATTATCGAACAATTGACGAGTGCCCCTATACTTGCAATTTTCGATCCTCGCAGGCCAACCGAGCGTCTATCAGCTACGATGATTGCTCACCACCACGCAGGCCGTAGTTATGCTTGTCAAACAACCAAATAAATAATATTAAGTGGTTACCATCGCCTATAGTCACTTGCAATATTAAGGGTAAATCACTGAACACTGCAAGTGCGTTGCCATCCTGGGGACTAAGATGATATGCCTTCCACGCCCAGTAATTACATGTTATAAAACTTGTTACTTCCACCATTGTAAGAAATTTGTATGCCTACCCAAGGCCGAATATAGTGATACTACAATTTTAGTTTATTTTTATTTTAATTGACGTTGTTTTATGTGCATTTAGTGTTTAAAAATATAAATACATAGTGTGTAATCTGTGCTAGTGTTTGTGGACAATATAACCACAGGAATAAATAAAAAACATAGGTTTCGTTTTTAATTAGTAAAATTAAAACAAAACTACCCTATAATTAGGACTATTAAATAAATCTGTACAATAAACTAAAATCTTAATTATAAATATAAAGTGGTTGTAATTAGTGCCTAATACGTGTAAGTACATAAGAATCAAGTGCAATAACTATGGTGAATTGTGGCGCTTGTGGAAAGTTTCTGTCGCCGGCGGGAGCGGCAGCCTGCAGCGCCTGCCCAACCAAATACCACCGAGCTTGTCTGGCCATTGCAGATAAGACCCAAATTAGTAAAGACTGGGTATGCCCCAACTGCAAGAGGCATGTGCGCCGGGGTGACAACAGCCAGACGCCGGTGAAGGGCATCGGTGAGGACGGCGACTGCGCTGCGCCCCCGCCGGTGTCGTCTCCGCCCGCGCCGCCCCGCGCCGCCTGTGCGGGGCCGGCGCCGGCCGTGGACGGCGACGCTTCGGTGGCCACTGCTTCGGCGGGATCTGTGGGCGTGGCGGGCATCTCGGAGTTCCGTCGCGAGTTTGCCGAGTGCATTGGCGAGATGCGCGAGTTCCGAAGGGAGATGGTGCTCCTGCGCGAGTCTTTCGCTGCGTTCACCGTGCGACTCGACAGTGTCGAACAGCGACTCGAGGCCCTCGAGCGCGTACAATCGGGGGGAGATGCGGCCAAAGTGGCCGAGCTCGAGCGGTCCGTCTTCACCCTCAGGCAGGAGCTGAACGAGCGCGACCAAGACGCGCTCCTGTCCGACCTGGAGGTCGGCCATCTCCCGGAGGAGAAAGGGGAAAACGTGGTGCACTCGGTGATGGTGCTGGCGGGGCGGCTGGGTGTGCCGCTGGAGGAGCGCGACGTGGTGTTCGCGGAGCGCGTGGGCGTGCGGCCGGAGGAGGCGGCGGGCCGGCCGCGCCGCGTCGTGGTGCGGCTGGCGAGCCGGCGCCTGCGCGACGACCTGCTGCAGGCCGCGCGCGTGCGCCGCGCCGGGCTGGCCGCCGCCCCGGGGCCGCGCGTCTACGTCAACGAGCGCCTCACTCGCCATAACCGGCAGCTTTTTCACCGCGTCCGCGAGGAGTGTCGTCGGCTGCAGTGGCGGTACTCGTGGACGAGGCGGGGCCGCATATTTGCCCGGCAGGGGGACGGCAAGCCCGTTGTCCACTTTCGGGTTGTGGACGACATTGTGCGGATCTTCGGATTGGGGACGCTTGACCAACAAGGACCTGTTGAACATTGAACGAACATTAACTTATTGGTTCTCTATAGTTGTAATTAGTTATTTTTTTCTTTTTGTATTTCTTTTTGTATTTTTTCATGCACTGGGTGACATAATCTTACCTTTTAATGTGATTGTCCATGTCCACATCGCCATCTTTTTTGTGTTCTGTTTGGTGTTCTCCAAAATATATAGTCCTTGTGCGAGGGCATCTCTTAGTGATGACTTGCAAAATTATTATAGTTGGTACGTCTCTGGGCCTAGTTTCGCTGTGATCTACAACATATTATTTACTTATATAAATTATCTATTAAAAAATTATGTATTTTCTTACATTTTCACCTTATTTTACTTACCTATATGTTTAAGTATTATCATTATAGAATCAGTTTTTAATTTAATGGGGAAATACTATTATATAAAAATAATCAAATTATTTGTTTATGTATATTCTAATACTTTTATTGTTGTAGGAGTAGAAGCTGTGAATTATGATCATTCTGAAGGTTTGTTAATTCTTATTATTGAAAGACAAAATTATAATAGTAATAGGCGATAGCTCAAGAAGGTTGAAAGTTGGTCTTTTCAATGCTGGTTCTCTTTGCACAAAGCATGAGGAATTTATTGTAGCAATGGAAGAGCTGTCACCAGACATAATAGCCATAAATGAAACTTGGTTGAGGTCAGGACAGGACGACAGCGCTCCAAAGGTCAGGGGATATCGTTTACTACACTTACCAAGGCCGAGTCATGTTCGTGGGGGACGCGGAGGGGGTGTAGGTTTCTATGTGCGTAAAAACATAAACGCTCGCAAGTGTCAACATCCATCCACATCAGTTGTTGAGCAGATGTGGCTTAAAGTGCGCCTCCAAAACCAAACCATAATGATAGGCACTGCATATAGACCACCATGGCAGGATGTTGATTTGTTTCTAGACGCCCTCACAAAATCTCTTACTTCTTTTGGAAAAGTGGACGGGCTGATCATAGTCGGTGACTTTAACATTAACCTTCTTGACTGTGGCAGTAGCAAATACAAAATGTTTGAGCAATTTCTGTATAGTGTCAATCTAAATCAGATTGTTAATGAGCCTACCCATTTCACTGAACATAGTAGCAGTCTCATAGACGTTGTTTGCACTGACATCCAGTACCTCCATGTGGAAGTCAAGCACTCGCCTGACCTAGGAGGGCATGCAATGATAGCAACTGATTTTAAAATAAGAAAGGAGAAAGTACTGCCCCGTTTCATTAAGTATAGACCCCTAAAAAGCATTCTATGGGAACATTTTAATAGAGACCTAGATGCTATTGACTGGGACCATTTAAGTAAAATCCACAATCTTGATTCCTTGGTTCAGGCTTTCTCTTTTTGTGTCACTTCATTGTTTGACTTGCATGCCCCAATGAAAACAAAAAAATTCAAACATCCTCCTTATCCATGGATTACAGATACTATTAAGGAAATGATTCATATTCGAGACAACTACTATAAGAGGTTTAAGAAACATAATACAGGAGTTCTAAAGGAGTGTTACAAAAGTTTGAAACAACTAGTGATTGCTGCTATAGATAAGGAAAAAGAGTGTTATTTTAAAAACCACATCAACAATAACATTAATAATCCAAAGAGACTGTGGCAGAATCTTAAGACCACTGTGATACCAAATAAAAAAGGAATGTCAGATTTACCACCATATTTTGATAACCCCAGTGTGATCAATGAACATTTTCTTGATGTACCTGGTGACGGTAGTATATCAATTTCTCAATTAAGTTACCTAGAATATCACAGATTTGGTACAGCGATTTTCTCACTGCATACTGTCTCCGAGGATGTTGTATTAAAAGTTATAAAAGGTTTCAAGTCCAATGCCCAAGGACATGATGGACTGTCACTTGATATGCTGCTATTGACTCTGCCACAGTCTCTGAGGGCCGTCACCGCTATGATCAACAAATCAATAAATGAATGCACATTCCCAGAATCTTGGAAAGTGGCTGTGGTTAAACCTTTATCTAAAACTAGCCAGCCAGCAACAGTGCGTGATCTGAGACCTATAAGTATACTCCCGTGTATTTCTAAGGTGTTGGAGAAAATAGTTTGCACTCAGCTCACTACATACCTTGAGCAACAAAACATACTTCCTCACTTTCAGTCTGGATTTCGTAGAGGCCACAGTACTGCATCTGCTCTCACTGATGTGGTGGATAACATCCTTACAGCACAAGATAAAGGTAATGTCACTGCCATGCTGTTACTTGATTTCTCGCGAGCTTTTGATTCAATTAACACAACTTTGCTTTTGTCAAAACTTAGATACTATGGCCTGGACTGTAATACTATAAAATGGTTCGACAGCTACCTCGCCCATAGACAACAATATGTCGAACTAGTACAGGGAAACGGAGCGAGCTTGAAATCCTCTCCGCTTCCAGTAATGAGAGGCGTGCCGCAGGGCTCAATTCTCGGTCCCATCTTGTATATTTTGTATAGCGCTGACATCATTAAGTGTATACAACACTGTAGTTATCATTTGTATGCAGATGACTTACAACTTTATCTTCCATTTTCTCCCTTAAATTGCAAAAACTCTGTAATTAAAATAAATGATGATCTGGCACGAATATCTGACTGGTGTAAAGTAAACTGTCTTGTCCTGAACCCAAACAAGTCAAAGCTTATGCTATTGGGTACAAGAAAAAGTTTGTGCAAAGTGAAGACTTCAAATGATCCACTTAACATTTACATAGACGGAGAGAATCTCCTCGAAGAGCAAAAAATCTTGGAGTTACTTTTGACAGCCACCTCAATTTTGAAAAACACATTATGGAATGTGTTCGTAACTGTTTTTATCGCCTAAAGTTACTATATTGCATTCGACCATACTTATGTGAAGAACTCAGAATCAGGCTATGTGAATCGCTAATATTATCAAAATTGAACTATTGTGACACAGTCTACGGCCCATGTCTTTTGTCCAGAACATCAAAACTCATCCAGAGAGTGCAAAATGCGTGTGCCCGTTTTTCTTTTCATGTGCCTCCACGATCACATATCACCCCCTTTCATAATGCTGCAAATATATTGAGGATGGAAGCTCGCAGGAGGCTACATCTTGCATGTCTCATGTTCGGCATTGTGAATACAGGAAAGCCGCAATATCTTCTCCATAAGCTATCATGGGCACAAGCTCACCGTGCACAGAAGAGAGCTTGCACAAACATTTTCGAAACTCCCAGGCACCGCACCAGCGCCTTTAGAGGGTCTTTCAAGTTTGCAGCGTCTCGTTGTTGGAATGATATTCCGCCGCCAATACGTGATCTAAAAACAAAACATTCCTTCAGAAAACATTATAGAAGCTTTTTGCTAAATGTTCAAAAAACTATCTGAAGGAAAATGTACCGTTCACTTACTTACCAAAGTATACTTCTCGTAGAAATAATAAACATATTCAGTGTTAGGATTCCGAACACGCGTCCTGTATCTTAAGAAGTAATAATACGCTGTATTTTATGGATTTCTATTAAATTATGTGAATGTTATGTAACTAACCCACTAACCCAATTACGCATTACGTAATCAACACAGATTAAAAAAAATATGTCCGACGAGCGTCTAGAGATTCCTAACCAAGAAGCTTATTCCCAACCAATACCAGCCAAAATTTCGTGCATTTTTAGAGTAATGATTCCAAACCAAGAAGCATATTACCAATCAACCAAAATTTATCTTCTATTTGTTTTGAATTCTTCTTTTTAAGTGAGGGCAAAGGGATCTGAATTTGACCCATGCACCGTTTTTATTTGAAATTTAAGTACACTAAATATGCAAATGTACTCTGATTTGAAGCGAAGCATTTTTGATGAAAATAATTTCAAAATGAATGAATGAGGTGAAATTATTTGGTTGTTCGTATAAGTATTATTATTATTTCATTAATATCATTTAATTGCATTTTATTTATTTTTTATTTTTATTATTTATTTTTTATTTTATTTTATTTTATATACCTATCTATATACATACCGTACGTCACAGTGAGGTCCTGCCAGAATAACAGCGCTCCTGCAGCACTATGCTGCAGAAGCACATGCTGAGGCAGTGTCCTAATTGGTCTCGCACAGGACTCCACTAGTTGCTTGGTGTATTTTGTAGTTTCTCTGTATATGTTCTGTGTGTACCAATAAATGTTTTCTTTCTTTCTTCTTTCTTTCTTTCTCTATATTGCACTACCATCTGTATATCTGTAAATGTTCACAAATAAATGATTTGATTCTTCTCAATCTCAGCATAATAAGAATTATTTAAGTAAAATAATTATATCGTACCAAATTGGTTCGGCTTTTAACCATTTAAAAGTACTCTAGCAAAGCCCATTTAAACGAAAAACAATTTCATTTTGTTTCATTTCAAGAAATGGGATTCACTGCTACCATATGTGTTCCCTCCCTCACAAGTGAAGAAGCACCTTGCTTGAGGATCAGCGAGGCAAGGGTGGTTTAAAGAAATGTATGTAAACTGAGTAACAAAATGCAATAAATTTAACACGCAACTAAAAATAATTGTCAACGCTTCGTCATCAATATTTCCTGAAAGTATTAAACGCTAATTATAGATATGAAAATGACGCTTTAAATATTTATAGCATGATGTAGTGAATTTTTAATTTATTTCGTTCATCGAATACGAAATCAAGTGAAAAGTGGTTTCAGCTTTTATAAAGTTAAAATCAATGTCAAACAACCATTATTTACCGGCGTCGTGGTGGAGTGGTTAGTAACGCCACCTACACATCAAGCGGTTCAGGTTCAAATCTGGTAGAATCAATGTTAGTCTGATGAACACGAGCATCTTGTCAGCAGTCATAGTTGTTTATACGTATATGTATTTGTGCCGTCCAACATTTTACTTTTCCCTATTCCGAGCCGTTTTTTTTTCCGAGCAATCAAAAACGTATTTATGCTTGTCCACTTGTAGATAGTAGGTAAAGAAAATGATTTCATCCTGCCTCAATTTATTGTGGCTAATGTAAAATTACCCTGTTATATGTGAAAATACCCTTATAAGTGAAAGGTACCTACCTTTCACTTATAAGGGGATGCACGCAAAATTCTTTTTGTCTTCTTCGTCTTCGGACGTAGAGTAATAATGCAAGCAACGACGTTCCAAGATACTCTTCGTTCTTAGCGTAATTACGCGTACGTGGCGTGTAGCTTCAAAGAGAGCTACCATAACTGCGCCGCACCGATCCGAGTAAAGACGGAGAAGTGCACAAGCCAAACATCCGTTTTTACTTTCTGGTATACGTAGTATTGAGGAAGTCTTGTAATCGTCAAAAAATTCCACCTCGAGATTTTGAGGAATTTACAAGTTTTGGCCCTCTCAGAGTCACAAAATATTTTTTTGGAATTATGTCTGTGTGTGTGTCTGTGAGTCTGTGTCTGTGTCTGTGCGTTAGCACGATAACTCGAGTATGCTTTAACTTATTGCAACCAAATTTAACATGCATTTATAACATTAAAATATAAGGTTTCTATCAACTTTTGAGTCGTTTCCGGTATACGAGAAAGTCAAGGGGAGACCACTCGCGATTTTTTTATGCCACATCGGACCGTAAAAAATCGGAATGCCAGACAGTAAAATTCCTGGTAGTGCACAAACGCTAAAACACCACTTCTTAACAATAATTAATATGGACTTGGATAGTTGGTGTGAGCATTGACATATATGATGTATGTAAGCATACTGAGGCAGGAATCCTTTGACTTCGTGCTGAACCTCTTTATTAAGAAAATTATACACGATTTTTTTTATGTTATTTGGTTGGAAGACAAGCATATGGCCTGCCTGGTGGTAAGTAGTCTCCGTAGCCTATAGGCGCTTGCATGCGTCTATAGGCTACGGTGACTGCTGACTTGACACTAGTGCGTTGCCAGCGCTAATCCCTGGAGAACTGGCGACGTTACTCACCAACACAAACACACCACCACAAAAATGTAGTGTTATTTGCCTGTGGTCTTCTGTAAGGTGGAGGTACTACCCCAGTTCGAGCTGCTCCAAATTCGAGCGGCTACTCTGCTATATATGGTACCCTACCTCGAGTAAATACCTCGACAACATTGGTGCATTTAACGTTTTTTGTCTTAATGTTCTCTTAGATTTGCGCGAGCACTACACATTGTAAATAAAACAATAATATATTTTTTGGGATCCAGTAATTAAAATTATTAAAACTCAAGCAAACTACCGCACAGCAAGACCTAATGACACCGTGAGCTCCGTTTGCGTAAAACGGAACACCCCAAATTAATAATTAAAGTGACGGTAGATTTAACTGTTTCATAAAATATGACAACCTACATCTTTAGTCATCCGGTGACCACGAACGCTGCAAAGTGTTACGAAACGTCGGGCAATGTAAAATCTAATTACACGCGAGTTAAATCTGTAAAAGTTGTTTTATTTAGGTACAATGTTTTTTGTCTTGTGACCTTCAATATAATTGTTAATATGGTAACTTATGAACACAACCTTTAAATCCTACATCAAAAGCTAACTTAATAATGTTCAAAGATACAGATTTCCTAGAAGCCAAGACTGCCCTCAGTTTGTTCACAGCAAACATTTATTCGCGGCCTAAGGGGCTAACTTTTTTTAAAAACACGATTCTTCAAAGTGCCTACGAAAGAGTCTAGGGGAAATAATTTGTAGGTATACTTACGAAAAAAAAATTATAAAGACTTTGGAATAATTTTATTTTTGCGTTTACAAACGCGTAAATATAATACTAGAAAAATGCACTGAAAAAAATCGACTTGCCTCAGGCGGGACTCGAACCCGCACCTTCCACAATCCGGGTGGTTCGAGTCCCGCCTGAGGCAAGTCGATTTTTTTCAGTGCATTTTTCTAGTATTATATTTACGCGTTTGTAAACGCAAAAATAAAATTATTCCATAATGTAAGGTAGTTTCATCTTAGCTGGGCGTCAAATATTTGCAAAAATATTTCGTTCGGGTCTTGGAAGTGCAAATTTCAAAGATTTGATGAAACGATGTTTACCATAAAAACATAAGCACCAAGCACTGACAAATTTCGACAGCGAAAAGCAGTGCCTCGGTGGCGAAATTGGTCAACGCGTCCACCCGGATTGTGGAAGGTGCGGGTTCGAGTCCCGCCTGAGGCAAGTCGATTTTTTTCAGTGCATTTTTCTAGTATTATATAAAGACTTTATTTGAAGCATGGAATAGAGACTTTAGCGATATCGATTAGGCAAATATCACTTCTGCGTACTTTTGCAACGGAATAAATGAAAACAAACCAAATTGGGTGTATCAAAAACTTTATTAAAGATAAAAATTACTAAAAATCGTAGGTATTTCGATTTATTACAGCACATTATATTATACAAAAATCGCATTTATGTTATAACATTTTTCACTTAAATCACTTCCTCAACTTCGATAAAATTACATTACATAATAAGAGATTTTTTAAATCGCGTGTTATTGTAATTTCTTTTCATTTCTTTATCATATTTATGAAATCTGTATTGCTATTAAAATTATTATGTGCTTTGGTATATTTTTATCTGGTTTCCACTATCTAATATCTATGTATAACACAAGTTCATAATAAGGCGCATCGTCCCTGCCGGGTGGTGCTAACCGCAGGGGATATGTGGGACTCGAGGTAAAGGCGTTCCCTCCATAACCACTAAACATCCTCCCCGGCCTGACCTCCAGTGCGCTATTGCGGGACGGCTCGGGATCTGCGCACGTGAGCGCAACTACAACGAGGTGGGTCCAACGCTGCCCGCGCTGCCCGTCTAGGCACTCCTTGTGCACCAATTGGTGGCCAGAAGCCCACAGGGGCTACCGACTAACGCCAGCCCCTGTGGGCCGCTGGCCGACGACGCCGGCCTTATAGGCCGCCTCCTTACCGACGGCTGCTTGACCTGACGCGTTCTCCTGACGAAGACACCGGGAGCAGCCATCGGACAGCACGACTTCGGGCGCGGTCGTGGCCCTGAAAAGGGCCGTCCGGAACTAGCCGTGGTGGAAAAATAAAAACAACTTGTCGATGGCATGTGACTTCGAATGCCACTTGACATCAAAAGTCACACACCCACCGAGAAAGATTCGTGCTCGTCCGCCACGAGGAGGCTTCCGGACGTGGACCCCAAGTTCATAATGAGACCTAATTTGCTTGTTTTTACTATTTACAGACAAGCTTTTAATCTTTACCTCACTTGATAGTATAATATTTAATATATTTCCACGCTCACATCAATTATCTAGCCCAAATTAAGTATCATTAAGAACGTGTGATATGAATACTAGATAACGAACAATACATAATAGTATAGATATTTTTATAAATAAACTTAAATAAATACATAAACAACCATGACACGTGAACAAATGTTCGTGTTCATCACACAAACATTTACTCCTACCAGGACTCGAACCCGGACCGCTTGATGTGTAGGTAGCGTTACTGACCACTCCACCACGACGGCGACGGCTTGGTATGTGATGATGGAAGCCGGCTTCAACTGGAACCCTCAACCACAGAGGGACTGGCTAGGTATATATTACCATTAATAATTATCACAATATTGCTTTTAACACTGTTGATATGGCGACAGACGTTGATAAGATGGAAGCTAACCAGAAGGACTTGAAATAAACCCTACCATCAACCAAACCTAATACAGATTTGTACTCCCCTGGGGTTTGACCCGTGACCTCACAATCAAATTCCGGTAGGTGAACCACCTGGTAAAAATTCGAGTTATCTTGTTTTTGAAGACGAACACCTTTCATCAGCCACGTCGAAAAATTGAATCAAAAATTCTGACCCATCCGAGTACCGACCACCCATTTTGTTGCTTAACTTTGGCTATCATTTCTTAAAATTACCACGAACTACTTAAGAGCGTGCACTTGAATTTTTATTTGAAAAATGGGTCTGGGGACTCGCGGCCAATTTTTGGTCGTACACCCCGGGTCTTCCCAGCTACTCCACCTATAGCTCTTCAAGCAATGTCTATGTGTGCATATGGTCACATAGGCAGTGTATCAACAATACAGCGAAAAAAATAGTATCAGTACTTCGATGAATGCACGCTCTTAAGCTCATAATTTCGTTTAAAAATACTACATTCTTTTAACAGCCTCCAAAAAGTTTACAAGCGGTTATCACAGAAACGGAGTTTACACAATAAAAGAAAAAAACGAAACAGCGGACCACTTCAGAGCTCGTAGCTGAGTAACTATTCCCAAGAGAAGGCGGTTCCGTGCGTCTTTTAAAACAACGTTATTTTTCCATCTCAGTCATGTAGTTTGTCTTGAGCTGGGGTCACTGCGTTTTGTAAATTTATGAGGACAGTCCCGTTTACCTTTAGATCTTGAATATTAAAAATTATTACTTTAAATTCCAAAGTTGACACTTGTAATGGAAAATATTTACCTATAACCTTAGACTATTTAACACGGGACGTGGCATAGCGCAGATTTAGTACTGTAAACATACTGCCGTTTTTCGCGGGGGGTGAGGCAAACACGTATAGCACAAATTTACTCACTCGTGCACACTGTTGCAAAAATTTTAATCGCTATTATGAGCGCACACTCGCGCGCTCGGCTAACCCGCGTACTACCATATCGACTAAAGTTGTTATATCGTTGTTTCTGTCGCAAAATTTGTAGATGAGAAATTGTATTGTTATGTGAAACAGCAGTTTATTTGAATAGATAATTACTTCCGTGTGATAAGCAAGTCCGTTTTAGGATAACTTTAATGTTTCTGGTCGTCGTTTACAAGAAAACACTCCGCAACCAATAATTTCTACGAGGTCCGCTTAGCGACAGGTACGAATTCAAAATGGCGGTCGGTCGTCGCGGCGAATTAGTTTTTATAAATTAACATGAACGTTTGTTCATGTACTTTGGCAGAGGGGAACGCGTTCGCTTCCCACGTCCCGTGTTAAATGGTCTAAGCCTATAACATTGCTTTGTGACATTTCCCGAGATTAGGAATGAAGCGTGATGTGCGTTTCCTCGGTCAGCATCAGAAGTAGAATAATACTTAAGTACCATAACATAGCAACGGCAGCGCTAATGCAATTATAATTGCCACCACTATTGTATGAATGAGTATGACGACAAGGCATTCAAGTGTTGGCCGTGTGATGCCGGCAGAGTAGAATACCATCTTCAATGGGTGTCGTAGAAGACGACTAATAGATCAGCAAAGGGGTATTGATCATCGTATACTCGTCCACCAATCCGCATTGGGCAAGCGTGGTGGACCTGCCAAACCTCCTTCAATAACAAGGAGAGGCCTTGTGTCCCAGCAGTGGGTCGAATTAAAAAGGCTGTAGTCATCAACTAAAGTGTTAATATACTTCTGATTCTGACTGCACGTGATGCCTAAGGCGAAAACATGGCTGTTAAAAATGCCACACAAAGGCTCCTTCTAGGCGTAAACATGGCCACCCTACACTAGACTCTACTCAAACACTACAAGACAGAGTATTGCGTGTCCGCCTGTCCGTGCTAGCTCCTGGTTGTTCACCCAATTTATTTGCATTCAGGCAATTTGTGCTTTCACTTGAGCCAATTTGAGTTGTTGTTAGTTACATTTTTGATGCAGGCAGGGCTTTAAGATGTGCGTGTGTCTTCGAATCTTCTTTGAACGATGCAAACACAAGCCCGCGTCACAATAACATGTAATTAAATAACTTTGTCCAAGAGTGGGTTTGTAAGTCGTGCTTCCATCGAGACAATATGACAAATAGCGATACCTATATTGTGGTTCTCAATTCGTGTTCACCTTATGGACCGATTAGTTGGTTATTCTTCTATTCTTAATTAATGGCATCGCGTCGCATTAAGCGTACGCATTTTGGCAATGTCAAGTGAAAATGTAACTAAAGTAATAAAAATTGTACGGTTGATTGAGGTTAAAAATGGTGTCTCTCAACACGTGTTTTTACAACAAGAACTGGGGAGAAACTCCTAGTTTTGGTTATCTAAACTGAATGAATGTTGGAAGCACTCGGCAAAGCGAAGTGACGGGCGACCGGAAGTGGGGATGACAGTTTGTGACAGCTATACGGATACGGAAGGAAGTAGGTAATAGCAAAATAGTACTTATTTTTTCTGGAGGAAGGACTAAAATAATGTGCTAAGTGGTAACACATGGAAGCGATACTACTTATACTTTTCACTTTCCCATGAAAAATTGGCACAAATAGGTTTTGTAGTTTTTTTTAGAATCGTAAAAATACGCAGACACTATAATGATTTGCCCAAATTTTCCAACTTTATTTGTCAATGTTTTCGGAACTTGTAAATCAATCCAAATTATCCAACTTTATGTCATAATAATCGATATCTTCGAAACGTGATAATCAATTTTGATGATTCTTTTTTAGTCTTAAAGAGCAAAATCTCGAGATAGTTTCCTGAAAAACTTAGTGTTAATAACTGTACCAGTTTACTTTCTGAAAATAAAAGTAAATAAGTACTTAATGGCAACTATGTTTTTGGGGTCGGTGCCAACCTCAAAATTTGGAAACAACTTTTTTCATTCCAAAGTAAGATAATTCTCTTTTAGTGGTACCTACAAGTATAAAATAGGTACATATGCGTCTACTGTGGTAGGAACATTGGATCGATATCAAAATCAGTGTACGGTTAGAGGTTTTTATTATTTAAAAAATACTTTTAACTATTAACACTTTGTATTTGAATGAACAGATAACCATTTTATGACTTTCCACAATGTTTACATAAAACACCAGTGCGAAATTCCTTGAATCGTTTAACTAGACACTTTTTAACGAATCTACGAACCTAATTCACAATCACTGATAGAGCTAATCCTAGCGTAATTAACCCCGAATATCGAGCGTTATTTATGCCCCCCTCGCCGGCTATTACAGGCTTTATACGGCAAATTTATCGTGTACGAAGGTAGTGAGTTTTCCCCTAAGGTCGTGTTATTTCGTGAAAATAAAGCGGGAAGAATAAATAGTTTCGATAGGTAGCACTCTTATGGTTTTTCCTCTCGAGGACTGTGGGAGTTGTAAGAGTATTTATTTTACGAGAAAACCTTTAAAGGCCTTCACGCACTGCTTGCGATCCGATCAACCGGTCCGTTCTGACGATGTGATCTAAATGCATGTGTTGTTTGTAACCTATGGCTGCCCGTATATGCTTTCTCACTGCCTGTTTCAAGCGATCGGACGACACTCATACGACCTCTGTCTCCGGTAACAGTGATTGCGTGATCGCTGTGACAACATGTTTTAAGGTGGCGGATAATTTTACTGCAGATTTTTTGCTAATGTCACGGAACTACACTTTTCTTTTTCTATTAAGCGATAAAGATCTGTCAATACTTCTTATCTTCGCTTTTATGAACTCTGATATGCTCTGAACATGTTTCACTATGCTCCTCGGTACTCATGTAGGTTTCTTTCCGAAGACCCCTGTTGTTTCACATGAACATCTCAAACGAAATCTTAAAGTAGAATGAACGGTAATGTATCGTAGATGTTAGAACGAATCGGAGCCAGTGTAAAGGTAGACACAGAAGTTGTTGATTGGTAGGGTACCGGATAAAAATTAACTAAAAAAATTAAAATAACTCCTGAAATGACGATTAATCTCCTTATGATTACTACCTTTTTTGTTGACGGGGAGGTCAAATGCATTTACGCATCGTCCCTGCGGGGTGGTGCCAACCGCTGGTGGTGGAGGTAAAGGCGTTCCCTCCATACCCACGAAAAATCCTCCCCGGCCTGATCTTCAGTGCGCTATTACGGGACCGCTTGGAATCTGCGCACATGAGCGCAACTACACCGAGACCGTCCCAACGCTGCCCGTCTAGGCACTCCTTGCACCAATTAGTGGCCAGCAGCCACTCCTCCACCGGCGGCTGCTCGACCTGGCGCGTCCTCCTGACGAAGACACCGGGAGCAGCCATCACACCGCACCCGGGGGACTTCGGCGCGGTCGTGGTCCTGAAAAGGGCCGTCCGGTACTAACCGTGGTGGGAAAACAGAAACAACTCGACGGTGGCATGTGAGTTCGAATGCCAAGGTGACATGCTTGACATCAAAAGCAACACGCCCGCCGAGAAAGTTTCCCCACCACGTTACCAGGGTCCGCCACGAGAAGGCTACCGGACGTGGACCCCTTATCATTACCACATTACCATTATTAGTCTAATAGTTATTTATATATCTTACATAATATGTAATATGAATATATGTAAATTGCACCACGACCAAACAGTTCAAGCTCAAATAACATTATCACTGACACCTGCCGTTACAAAATCCCAATTCACAGAAAAGTAGTCCACAGCAATTTTCTATTCTCAGAATTCTTCTGCACTCTGCAAAATTCTTAGTTCCACTTGGAAATTCAAGAGAGTATTACTTGCGGGAGCCTGTTAAAATTTCACATTATTAGCTTTCATAACATAATGTAAGGAATTGGAATAAAAGTGAGTGAAGTAAACTGTAATAAAAATTGTTCTAGCTTTTAGCTAATAAGCTGTTTTGTTAATCTTTCGTTATGCAACGTACTTCCTAGACGATGAGTTAGCAAATGTGTTGAACTGTTTTACACATAGATATAGGAAACTATAGATCCGCAATGTGAAAGAGAAAGAGCATACTAACGAGTGTATTAGAGCGAGATAGATAGACGAGACCATTTTAAGTACACAATCACGTAGAAAAGACAGCAACTGCCAGACTGCAGTACTATTTTTTCACGCACACATGCGCATTACTCACACATTGGTGCAAGTTTTTGGTCTCACCCTACTCGATTCATTGCTAATGTATAAACGTGTGTACTTACTACTACTAAATCTATGGTTTCATATATATTGTTAGGAAAAATGAACAATGAATCGTTGCGAATCATGACGTCACCACAACCGCCGCCATAAAAGCAATCGTTAATTTGCTGTCGCCCATTTGCTTGTCGGACGTTGTAGAGTGAGGTCGGTTGAAGTGGTAATCGATGTGATTTGCATTGAGTCATTCATTTCATCCTTATTATTCGCTTATTGTGTAAAGAGTTGTTTTCTGCGCAATTGCTCGTTATTCGTTGTGAAAATCTAATTGAAAGTAAAATTGTTTCTTTATCGTATTTTATTCCATTCCTGATTCCTAAAAATATTTTTTATGACGCATCTTTGCATTTCTCACTCCGAGCTTCGTTCTTTGTCACCTCTCCACAGTAGCGAATGCGTTCCTTCAACACAACGACTTGTGTTGGTTGGCTAAAACGAATTTTAACGTACCTTGTGGCCATTGTTCTGATATTTGTGTAAACCAGCGAATCGTCATCGCTTCATCGTCATAGCGTGACATCTTCTGCTTCGTATGAGCAGTTTCCGCAACTCGACGCGCCGGTTATGCGTCAGTGGGTAAGAGGCTGGATCACTCTAGCCAGCCCAACTCTTCCAGGAAGTCTCCCAGTGCCTTGACGTGTCTGAAGACATCCTGGAGTCTACTCCCGGATGACCCAGGTAGCGAGCCTAGTGTGCTGCCACTGTGTTGCACTCCATGCATCCTCTGCTAATAGGACTGTCTGTTATACTTAAAGTGAAGAGGAGAGTAAGTGAGTGTTATTAAATCTATACTAATATTATAAATCTGTAGAGTGTGTGTTTTTTGAACGCGCTAATCTCAGGAACTTCTGATTAAATTTGAAAAATTATTTTTGCAAAAAGCGTGGGGTGATCAATTACATGAGTTCTTGAAAATATTCGATCGGTACAATTAAATTGAGCACCCCACGCTTTTCTCTAAATAGTAATTATGCTTTTCGTTCATCATTTAGTTTCTATACCTAAAAAGTTATTTGTCACTTTTTAGTCCGCAAAAATTATTCGTTCGGATTCTAGAAGTGCAAATTTCAAAGATTTTATGAAACAATGTTAACCATAAAAACATAAGCACCAAGCACTGACAAATTTCGACAGCGAAAACAATGCCCTGTTGGCGTAATGCTTAACGCAGCCGCCCGGATTGCGGAAGATGCTGGGTTCGATTCCCGCCTAGTGCAGGTCGATTTTTTTTGTATTTTTTCTAGTTTTAAAGAAATGTTATTCAATTGGTAGGTGATGTACACTAGTAATTTTACCTACGAAAAATACACTTTTAATTCGCCCGTTAATTAAAAATAATATTAATTAAACTTTAAATAATTATATATTTAATTTATGTAATGCTAAGATAGCGCTGTCTGAAAGAAAAGTCCTTGCCTTAACACTTCTAGTAGGTACCTGTTCCTTACATCGTCGTTCAAAAATCCTCGAAGTTTCCTCGACGTCCAGAAGTTGGTAGCTGTTCCGGTATTTACGCTCGGCTTTGTCTAGGGATTCGTTTAAAGAGATTTATGGATTCGCTATTGCTAATTAGTCAGAACTTGTTAAGAACCTGATCACTCACATACAATGCTATGCCGGGTTACGGGTGAGCGTGGAAGGAAGACCGAGGGTCTTAGATGAGATCAACGTACATATTACAGATGAAGTTTTAGATCAGACTGTCTGGTCTGCTTTTTCTTTTATACTACACTAGTGGTGGCCCGCGCCTTTGCTCGCATGAGTTTCTGTTATCGCACATAAAAGTATCCTATGCTCTACCCAGGGTTTCAAACTATTAATATTCCATACCAAATTTCATCAAGGTTCCGTGGTTCAGGCGTGAAAGCGTAACAGACAGACAGTTATTTTTGCATTACAATATCAGCATACAGTCCATCTGACGGTTAGCAGTTACCGCAGCCTAAAGCTTATTCATGCGTTTATTGAAGAAACCCAGGATAGTCTTTAAGGAAAATCTCGACAGGGATTTCATTCCACAACCAAAGCGTACGCGGAAGAAATTTTCTTCCGAAACGCACAGTACGTGACCAACTCCGTTCCATTGTGTGAGGATGAATACTCTATCGATCAAATCGAAGAAGTCTTGAAAAAGAGCCATGTCACAATTACACGAAAATCGCCGCATGTTTGAAGACTGTATATGAAGAATGAAATGAAATGAAATGAAACTGAATGAAAGTATATGAAGCGAAACAATATGTAAGGATTGTAACCAGTGGAATCGCAGAAGAAGGCATGACTTTATCTAAGTATGCAGGTATGAAAGTAATTTTTGTTTTCACAAACAATAGATTTGGAACGGAAGCGAATAAGGCAGGAAATAAATCCAAGAAATCACATAGGGTTAAGGAACAGACGCAGAGCGGAAAGCTTGTTGAGGCAAACAGGCTGATATTATTTGAAATCATTTCTCCAATATGGCCGCAATAACAGTTTCAGACGTACGTTACCAACATTAGCTCCACTAATACCCGTAGCACTGCCGAATGCTTCCCTGGGCTCATTAACGAATAATTCACCTGCCGAAATCCTGACTTAACTAGTTCGAACCGGTTCTGTGCAGTTTTAGCGTCAAACCGTTAATTATCGGTAGCCATCTTGGAGCCCATTAATCTGCGTCAAATGGAACGTTTCTTAGGATTTCCACGACGCCGATTGCTGCTCAAATTTTGGAGGATTACCTGCGAAGTTTATCGACACACGATTTGGGTACCTAGGATATTATTTTTGTCATAAATAGGTCCAACAAATGACTCCATCCTAATGGTAAGCAGAAGTGGAGTCCAAATGCGAAGATAGTTAGTGCAAGAGATAAAACGCCGACCTGGAAGGTGCTTCTTGACGCCTTTTTTGAATGACCCAGAATTGTAAGAAGGGAACACTTATCATCATAACAGCCTTTATAATCGACCCACTGTTGGAACACAAGGCCTCTCCTTGTTATCAAAGAGGTTTAAGCAGTAGTCCACCACGCTTGCCCAGTGCTGATTGGTGGACGGAGTATAAGGTGATCGATACCCCTTTGCTGTTCCATTAGTCGCCTTCTACGACACCCATTAGAGTATATGGGGTGATGCTATTCTACTCTGCCGGCCTCACGTATGTTGGCAATGAATTTCATTTCTTGATTGTGCGACTTAAACGAGTTGCCAAATGTCTTACTATACTTTTAAGGAGTAGACACATCGGATGTAGTTCAATAAACAAGCTTCTAACCAGCGCCCCGCTTTGATATAAAAAATAAACAATAAGAAACCAAAATTCGTTGGACTATTTTTGAGGTATATTTGGTTATTGCTCATTGTGGGCAGGCTTGGCCATTTTCATTATCCTTTTCTCCTCTGCCTGATCAACTGTGCTTGCTATAGACGCAAGTACGATCCTGCTTGGAATATTGCTCGCATCTGTGGGATGGTTTCGCCAAGTACTTCCTCGATGCTTTGGATAGGTTGCAGCGTCGCGCGACGCGCATTATCGGCGACGAAGAGTTCCAACCATCCTGAGTATCTCCAATTGCGCCGCGATGTTGCGTCATTGAGCGCGTTCTACCGGCGAATGCTCTGAGTACTTGGACTTCAGGTTTGGTGTTTCTGTTGGTGGTCTATAGGCTACCGTCGCTGCTTACTACCAGCCAGGCCGTAAATCTGCCAACCATGGATGCTTGCAGAGAAATAACCCCAAAGCAATTAATCAGTAAACATCCTATCGTTTCACAAAGTTTCAATGCACCTTTGCAATTCAGTGTTTGCCTCGTTCACTGTTTTATTGAACGCTGACGGTTCACTGAAATTAAAATCGGATCCGTTTGTGTAAATAGTAATTTGGACGTATGTGAATTCATGTTATCGCGTGGAGTAGAAAAAAATTAATAGGTATGAAATGTTTTGAGCGAGGACAACACAGCGATATTTATTTAAATTACTTGTGCCTATCTTTATATTACTAGCTTTGCCGGCCACACGTTGCCGTAGTAATTTCATACTACTGTCCTATAACATTGAATTTTCAGTAAAATAAAATTAGGACTAAGTTATAAAGATATAAACTGTCCTATCTCTCAAGTTGGAACAAAACATACATTTAAAGAAAAAGTTGAAATCGGATTGTTAGTTTCGGAGTTCATCTGAGACAAACATCTTGACACAGGAATTATATATGAATAGATTTTGTAGATAGCGTCGGTGGCGTAGTGCGTAAGAGCGTCGCCTCCCACCCGGGAGGCACTGGTTCGATCCCCGCCACGTACCAATGTGTTTTCAAATTTTGAATTCATATGTACGTTTAATCGACGCTTTTACGGTGAAGGAGGAGGAAGGAGGAAACCTGCACACACCTATGAAGAAATTCTTAGGTTGTGTGTGAAGTCGACCAACCCGCACTTGGCCAGCGTGGTTGACTAAGGCCTAATCGCTGCTAATGTGGGGCAGGCTCGAGCCCCTCGGTGGGGACATTATTTGAGCTGTTTATGATGATGAGATTTTGTAGGAAATGATATAATATATTATTATTATTATATTATTCGAAAAAAAGTACGTAGCGAAGTGCAGAGCGTAGCGAAACGTAGCGGAGCACTCGGTTTCCTTAGCACTTTCACAGAATTTTATGGAAGTATTTAAATAGCTTACTCATTTTTATACATATTATCCATGCCCTGCACACACACACACACACACACATAAGTTCAAAACTATTTTTATTCATTGTTTACAAAAAAGTAAATTGCTAATTGTTTTTTGTTAGCCGTAAATATAACGTGTAAATCGTATACTTCCCCCATAGGATATGCTTGACCTAATGTGGGGCCTTGTTAAATCTGTACCATTTATGTTATTTAGGCAATAAAAAATATTATTTATTTATTCATATTAAACAAACATACAAAAACTTCAAGATAGAAGAGAAATATTAAGTTAGAAAATGGAACACGTACAGTAGACTGTATTTACCTTTTAAAATATTCTAGAAATAAAACAGACCTAAGAACACAAAGTAGGTTATTGTAACGTAAACTAAGTTAATGCTAATAAGCAAACTCTGCCAGGCAATCTTAATTAAAGGCATGGCTGTATTAAGTAAGTACTACTAAATTTTTTAGTCTTCCATATAACGAGAGCAAGAATTTTAACACCAAATTTTTTAATTTTTATTTATGTTATTCCGCAACATTGTTAGTAATGGCTGCCTTGAACTTAAAACAGAAAAGTACTGTTTTGAAAACGACAATGCAATAGAAAAAAATATAATACTACTTACTTTTTATTTTACGTCACACAAATAACAGCTGAGTCCTAGTAGCTCTTATTACAACTGCTTAAAGTCGATATTAATATATTGAAGCACTGAACATTCGATAGTTGGAACCATAATAACATCATGTTATTGTTTCACACAAATGAAAGGAAATGTTCTCAGAATCGCCCATTAAGCAGTTCCCATGTCAAAACAAAGTCGATGTGTTTCTATAGAAAATATTAAAGTATGTGCTCCGTAACAGAGCGAAGCGATACATATGTACTGAGCAAGGTGATGCTGCTCCATTTAATAATACAAGGAGATAGGCCAAGCCGGCGTTTAACTTATTTTATTTTATTTATTTGGGAATACAAACAATTGTACATTAAAGTTCTAGTAATAATGCTTACATAATATTAAAAGGTAGTCAATGTACAATCCACAACAACTTGTGACAAGTGTATGCCCACGCCCAGTGGTCATACATTACCGCCATTTCGCCGTCCGCCTCACTCGGACTTTCTATGAACTCGGCGATTTGAGCGATCTCCTTTGCGAATGTGCTTAACTTTAATTGCTGCGCAGTCCTTTGACGTGCGCAATGAATAGTGTATATTACGGCATGCTTAACTAGAACCATGTTATGTAATACGACTGGTGATTGCGACACTCGGTCTTCCTATGAACTCGGCGATTCGCCCGATCTCCTTAGATTGATATATCTGTGTGCTGCTCTTTAGCGTCAGTGGTGTGCCATGAAGAGATGGAAGGGAAAGGAATGGCGACGTTTTGGCCGTAAACGCACACACCTGAGTTTTCTTGGCATTGTACACAACCAAATTTGCTGTACCCCATTTAGAACAGGGTCCAGCTCCCGGTCGAGTTCACTGAGTAGATTCCTACGACTCTTCACCTTTTCCGCTCGCCCAGCCGTTGCGTGCCCGAAATAACCCGCATAGACTGTACTGTCGTCTGCATACCAATGGATGTTTCCAAGAGGATTTATAACATTGATATGCAGAAGAAACAGTGTAGCGGATAATACTAAGTTAGTTTTATATATCCTACCTAATACACGTTAATTTTTTTTTAATTTTACTATTTATTATGATAATGATTATTCAAATATTTATTTATTAAAAATTATTAAAATATGATGCAATTTATACTTCTATATTTGTATATTGTATATTAATAAATATATGTCATATTTATCTATTGTGTACTTGTTGCTGTAGATGTAAAGCACTGTTCATAGGTTTTTTTTTTATCAGATTGCATTTATGTTGTCATAATTTTCTTAATCTGGTTATATTATGGATAACAGATCTGGCCTTACAAGTTTGGGCGTAAAAATTGTTATAATTTAGAAATAAGTTGACTGTTGTTATTCTTTTTCAAAAAAAAAAAAAAAAAAACGGAGCCCTGGGGACCATCAGCATTCACTGACATGAACCGCGAACTGCAGCCGTCAGAGAGGACACGAATTCTACGCTCACGGAAGCCTATTTATAAATCTTACGTAATTAGCGTCTATAGCTTGCACTGTACTCAAGCTTAAGACTGCGAAATCTCACCAGAATACAATGGCGCGGTCATTCCGCAAACTGCCTAACCCTGCGCCTCTGGGAAAGTAAAAAAACCTACAATTACATAGTGACCGGCAATTACCAGCTCCGCGTTGTGTTATTAATATGAAGCTATGAATTTAATTGTTGGTTCTATTAAAACGGCGCGGGTCACTGGCTCCGGGGTCGTCCGAGTCCTCGCCATTATTCCCGTGTACATTGTTTGCAAAAAAAGCATTCTCGATTGTGGTGTACGGAAGCGAACTTCACCCGGTACCTTTGGCCAACGCCGAATGAAACCCGAATTACCAATCGCCAATAAAATCACCTGTACTAATATTTATAAAGCTGAAGAGTTTGTTTGTTTGAACGCGCTAATCTCAGGAACTACTGCTTCGAATTAAAAAAATCTTTTTTTTTTTGGATATTCCATTTATCGAAGAAAGCTATAGGCTACATAATAATAGACATTAATGCGAGCGAAGCCGCGGGCGACCACTAGTAGGTAATAAGTTTTGGTACAGAGGAAGTATACACTTATGAATGTCAAGCTAAGCGGAAGTATGCGGAAGATGCGGGTTCGAGTCCTGCCTGTGGCAAGTCGATTTTTTTTTCAGTGCATTTTTCTAGTATTAATATTTACGCGTTTGTTAACGCAAAAATAAAATTATTCCATAAACACAGTCGGTTGACCTGACCAAGTTTCACGTTTTAAATTTTGCAAAAAGTAAGATATTTAAATGCCAACTTAGTTCATGGGAATGGGTTATTTCATTTTGTATATTATTTTTTTACGAAATTGAACAAAGTGCAACCGGTCTTAACATTTAAAAAGTATGAATTTCTAAACATATTAATTTGTCAAAATTAAGAAAAAAATCTTTAATGATAAAATGCTGTGACGGGACTCTAACCCGCGACCTTTCTCAATCTTTGCGACTGCTCTTCTAACTGAGCTACACAAGACTCAGTCCTGTGTAGCTGAGTGGGATCACGACTAATTTATTCAAGTATTTTGTCTCTGATTGCGTCACGAGCTAATGTATGCCTAACATAGAATATTATACAAAGTGAATTTTTCAAGTAGGTCTTCAGCGTCAAATGCTAAACTATAAGGAATATTAAAAAATGCTCAAAGGAGTCGCGTGCCCGATTTTGATGAAAACAAAAACTGCATCATTGGATTTTTTAAAAATCAATAATCGTGGCCAGGAATCAAACCAAATGATTTTGCAAAAAAAACACAGTCTGTATTATTACACATTCGATGTTCGATTCGTGTTGTTAATAAGGATCTATTTCTGAGAAGTAACGATATACGGGAAACTAATGGAAAATGTTAAATTTTAATAAAATATTTCTTGTTTCACCTTGGTTGAAGCGATAATCAAAGCGATGATCATTATTTTAGCAATCAATCCAATCATGAAGTTTTTGTTTTCATCAAAATCGGGCTCGTGACTTCGATATTCCTTATTGTTTAGGATTTGGCCCTAAAGGCCCACTTGAAAAATTCACTATGTATATGTATAGGTAGGTATAAGATGGTTAATTATAACTTTAATATTATGAATGTCATAAATATCAACTGCTTTGAATTCGGTCAACTTATAAACCATGTAATGTTTCGATTAAATATAGCCTAATATGAATAAGTGGTAATACAGTAGTGTTCGTTTGTTTAGACTTATACCATTGTATGGGGTGGAGGGTTAATAAACTGAAACACAGGATTTATTCTAATTCAGATATTAGCCCGCCATAGTCCTCAAACTTACTGTGGATTTACTGCATACGATTAGCCGGATTTCTTTTCTACCACAAAAACCTTCTAATTTTCAGGACACAATCAAGAGCACGCCCCCACATTGCTAGTTAGGTACATCTCACTTCAACATCCACGAGCGAACTTACGTTTGACGTGCTCCCCTGAATGAAATTCTCAAGCAAGACCCACCCTCTACCGAATAACTCGCGCCCGAAAATAATTAAAGTTTAAATTTAACCTTAAAATGTAGGGCCCGCATGTTTCAGTACAACTACAGGACTTTAACTGTAAATAAAAGCTCTGCCGATGTATCATAGAGCCTACGTAATCCTAAACTCAGGTCACAAGGCCGAGACATTACTCATGGATCTCTGCAACACGAAGGACCCGACCACGGTGAATCCATGGAATTTTGTTGTGTCGCAGCATTCCACTGGTAAGAGAAGCGAGTCCAAATGCCAAGATAGCTGATCATCGTCATCATTTCAGCCGAGAGACATCCACTGTTGGACATAGGCCTCTACCAAGGATCTTCAACGCGATTGATCCTACACTGCCCGCATCCATCGGCTTCCCACGACCTTTACCAGGTCCTCGGTTCACCTTCTGAGGGGCCTACCAAGGCTGCGTTTCCCGTATGATAGCTAATTTGATACATAATGTAGACGCTGCACTAGCCTACCCTCACCATGCACCTGCAAGGTGGTTTTTCATGCCTCATTTGAATAACCCTGATATGTAAGGAAGGATTACATGTGCTAGCAGTGAATTTGATTTTTTGATTAGTGCAACATAGAAATGAGTTGAAAACTTTCTTAGTTTGCGTTGAAATGGTAGCTACAGTTTTTCGGTGACAACGTAAGCCAGCACGCGTAGTCCTTATATAAGGAAGGGAAGGTCAGAAGATGAGATCAGAAGGAAAAACGAAATGTAGGTAGAGTTCACGCCAAACTTTTAGTTCGCTTGAAAACGAGGCTGAGCCTCGGAGCCTTCGTACCTGAGCAGTATGAAATTGAACCTTGTTGGTAGGTGATAATGCTGTGCGAACAAAGCGAAAGCAACTTCAGAGCGAACTAGAAGTTTTGCGCTGGCTCTACAATAATTTTAGTTTCTATTTTATTTTACAATATCCTTCAAATTCCACACGTCATGGTCACACCACATGTAGTGCCGTAAAGCACAAAGCGAGCTAAAATAATGTCCTGCTTTCTTACTAGAATGTAGAAATTTCTAGATATTTTCCCCTACACGTTCCAACGTGTACTAGATAACATATTTAGTGGTAGTTAACTTACGAGGAAATTAATTGTTGTTGGACTGAAAATGTTGTCCTTAATGATAATATCCATAACTTTAAGAGATGTAGAACAAGGATTACTCATTAACGACCGCTTTCAATATTCTTATACCTGTCTTGTATATTTTTTGTTACTTGTAAAATGTCATTACAGTATGTTTATCTAAAAATCATTCCTAAGCATTCTCAGTAACTCCTCGTTGCATGCGGTGTATACCTATAATTGTTTGTGCAATTAGTTTTCATCTAATTAACTAGTCATAAGAGTTTATATTGTTGTAACAATTGATCCACTGTAAAACACATCATAATTATACAGAGTGTAAAAGACATGAGCAGTCAAACGAGAACCATGTATTCTGCTCCCCATCATAACATTTTTTTCCCTTTAGACTATACCTGGGAAATTGATAGTTACGATTTTATTGAAGGTCAAAATCATATTTTTTTATTTTATTTTTATGAAAACGTATTTTAAACATTATTTCTTAATTATTGTCCAAAGAAACATTATCATTTTTTTAGTATTTCATAACAAAAAATGGCTTCAAAATGTTAGCGTTCAATGTAGCTCACTCGATGCGCACGGACACTGACGAACGGGGCCGCCCGCTGTCTGGCAAAATTATCGCGGTTTTGCGAGTTGCGTGCGAGTTGAGCCCTTTACATTGCGCGGTACAATTTGCATTTTTTTTTAACACCATAAAATAAAAATCATTTCCCAGCAATATTTTTTTTTGAAATATGACTTATTTTGATGTATAGAATACATGGTTCTCGTTTGACTGTTCATGCCTTTTACACCCAGTATACTCGCACACTTCCATATAATTCCATATAAAGAAAATTCGAATTCACACAATTAATAAAGACGTATAGGTACTTACTATAATAATAATTTAGACTGTAACATAAAGCATGTTGCGTTTAGTCCAGTCAACAAGTTCAAAAACGTGAAAAATAGAGATAAAGCTCCTAAAAATATGAGCAATAGCTCATTGGATTCGGAACGACTTCTAGAAAAATGAGTTTTGAGGATTTTACTGCACGTAAAAAATTGCAATTGTTATTAACAAAATAAGATGAAAAAAAAGAGGTATTTACGTTTTTATTAATAACTCATAAACTATTAATATTTAAGATATTTGGAAAAAAGGTCCTTAAAGAGGAGGAAATTTCCAAAAAAAAAGTCCCAGCTCTCGGAACTCTACCTCTATTATTTATAATTTTAATTTAACGCTGAAAATAGGGCTCCGCGCAGCCATTACGGCATGGGCGCACTGCCGTTAAAGACAGTTTCTTACATAAAATTATGTAAGGATGGCACTGGAGATCGTAATGAAACAACTGACTGCTGATTAAATACTGACTATATTATGTCATTGGTTAACATATTTATGTACCCTTAGGTACTACATCACACCTCCACCGTAAACAAAAAAAATAAAATAACTTATAGCTTATTTTTTTTTTTAACACATGACTAACTAGATATTGATTACATGATTATACTTATTATTCTAATTACATATTTAGGTAGATACTGTTTCCAGTTTAAATAAACTAAAGGTACGAATAACAAATTAATCAAATACAATGTTTTAATAGCTACTATTATGAAACCGTCGGGAAATACCTTTTAGTTCTGTTTTTATGAACTACATATGGTTTGTTATTTTTAAATATTTCTACATTTGGTGAACATTCTTTGATGACTACATAAGGACCTGTCTAGATATTCTGAAGCTTATTTCCTGTTTCGTTTTTTAATAAAATTAAATCATTCGGCTGATATGTCACTGGATTAGCGTTCTGATCATATTTTAATTTTCTCTTTATTTTACTATTAATTAAATTCTCTCGAGCTTCTTTTTGTGATACTTGTATTCTGTATTTGAGTTCTAAAGGATATGAATCGAAATTATAAATTGGATCTATTTTGTGTGAGTTTAGGTTTGAAGGTAAAATACACTTTTTCCCAAAAACTAGTTCAAAAGGGCTAAATTTCGTTTCACTATGGACCGCTGTATTATATGAAAAGCACCAGAATGGAAGCCAAGAGCTCCAAGCATCTGAGTGATTTTCTGTTTGAATTCTTAAATAATTACCCATTTGTTTGTGTGTGTTCTCCAGTGCACCAATACTCTGGTGATGATACGCCGTTGACTGTAGTTTATTAATATGCAAAAGTTTACATACCTCATTTGTTGTAGAGGATAAGAATTCGGTTCCTCGGTCCGTAGCAATCTCTTTTGGAATACCATATCTAAGAATAAAATTATTAACTAACTGTTTAGCTACTTCACTAGACGTCTTTGAGTATAAGGGATATGCTTCCACATACTTAGTTAACTCACATTGTATTGTTAGAATATACATATAATTATAATAGTCTTTATCTAAGGGGCCTACCAAATCTAAATAAATCTTTTCAAATGCAGATTGTGCAGTGGTCGTAATAGTCATTGGTTCTTTCGTATGATGAGTCGAATGTTTCTGTCTTTGGCATTTATCACACCTTTTCACAAAATTCGTTACATCGACTTCTAGACCTGGCCAGAAATAATATTTTTTAATATTATTAACCATTCGCCTAATACCCGCGTGGCCACTTGTGGGCAAAAGGTGAAAGTCGTTAATTATCACACGTTGGTCGTCTTTGTCATTAATTCGTTCAACGTCTTTTAAAATACATAACCGTGGTCCGGACCATGAACTCATCTTCTGTATTTCATTAACTACTTTCTTTATAAAAATGTTATTATTCTCATTCTTTAATAAGTATATCTCTTCTATCCTTAATTTCTTACATATTTTACGCAGTTCTCTCACAAATTCGTCTGGCGATAGTTGTGATCGAGACACTGGGTTAATAACAATCGTATTCATACATTCAACATAGCAAAAACAATTATTCTCATATTTTATCATATTTAATTTACGATATCGTTTTATTTCGTTATCCGTGGTAAATCTTAATTCCGTGAAATACCTAGGCTTACTCTGAATTTCAACAACTTTCGGTTGATCAGGCCGATTGTCCCTAAAATCAGTAGTATCCATTAATTCTTGTCTCGCCCTTTGACCTCTAGTCATTATATTTATCATATTTTGTGTAATCTCTTTCAACTCCTCTGACGTTATATTTAAACGTGACAATGCGTCTGCTGCCGAGTTGTTTTTCCCTTTTAAATATTCTACTATAAAATCGTACTCCTCCAAAATTAACCTAAATTTCATTAAACGACTGGAAGGGTCCCTCATTCCAAATAATGATATAAGTGGCTTATGGTCTGTTTGAATTTTAAAAGTACGACCATATAAGTAGGGCCGAAAATGTTTAACTGCCCATACAATTGCTAGCAATTCTTTCTCAATAATTGGATACCTTTTTTCAGCCGTATTCAAACTCCGACTAGCGTAAGCCACAGGTCTACCATCTGAATTACATAAAACTGCACCCAACGCATAACCAGAAGCATCCGTCTGTAACATAAATTGGTTTTCTTTTGAAAAGTCTGGATACTGCAAGACTGGATGGGATATAATACTTTGTTTTAGTGTGTCAAAAGATTTTTGACAACGGTCGTCCCAATCGAAAGATATATTTTTCCTACAGAGCCTATTAAGATAATATGCTTTTTCAGCAAACTGAGGAATAAATTTTCTATAATAATTTACGAATGCGACAAATCGTTTGACCTCGTCGGTAGTGGTTGGAATGGGATAATTTTGGACAACACTAATTTTTTCTGGATCTGGTACTACACCTGCAGGTGAAACTACATGACCTAAATAGAGCAACTCTGTCTTTAAAAAATCACATTTTGAAGGATTTAACCTTAAATTAACTTTCCTCAATCTTTCAAAAATATCTTGCAAGTTTTTTACATGACTATTTAAATCTCTACTAAAGCAAACCAAATCGTCCTGATAAACTAAGCATTTTTCGTATGTAAGACCCGTCATTGCCATAGTCATCATTCTGGAAAAAGAACTTGGGCTCGTTTTTAAACCCATTGGCATTCGAGTCATTTGAAATTGTCCGGAGCAAAATGCCGTGTACTTCCGACATTCTGGGTCCAAACTGACGTTGTAATACCCTTGGTGTAAATCTAAATGCGAAAAGTACATACACCCTGATAATGAGTCTAAAATTTCGGTAATATTTGGAAGAGGAAATTTATCGTCATGTATATTTTCATTAAGCTTTCTATAATCTATAACCAACCTCCATTTTTTGTTACCATTTTCATCAGATTTCTTTGGTACCAGTAAAATCGGACTCGACCATTCGCTTTGACATGGTTCTATAATGCCTTCTTTCAACATTTTGTCAATTTGATTATTAATTTCACTCTTTAAAGAATGTGGTAGCCTGTAGGGTTTGGAATAAATTGGTCGTGTAGCCTCTTTCAACTTAATAGTATGCTGGTAAATATTAGTCGTTGATAAAGTATCCCCTTGCAAATAAAATATATCTGAATATTTTGCACATAAACTTTGTATACTATTTTTCTCTTCTTTATTTAAATGTTTTAAGTTTAATTTAGAAAATAAGTCCTTCACACGCGATGCATTTTTCGCATTTTGATTAAATGTACAAATGTCGTAACTACTAGAACTTTCTATGTCAATATTCATTTCCGATAAAGTTACCTCTTTAGTAGTTGTATTCAGAATTCGTATTGGTATCCTACCATTATTAGGAGTGGCTAAGGTACTTGCCACGAAAATGCCGTTTTCTATTTCCTTCGCATAAACGATACAATCGTCTGCCAAAGTAGTATTAATGTAATGTATCGATTCGGACCTAGCTGGTAATTTAAACGAATATTCATCTATGTTAATTAAATTTATACTAATTTCCTTTCCATTATACCATAACGATAATGTGTTATTATTAAAGTTGATAACCGATCTATACTGGCTTAAAAAGTCTTGTCCCAGAATTCCATGCGCCTTACAAGGTAGTGTATTGAAAACATAAAACTTATGACTAATACTTTGCCCACCGATCGACAATTGTAAATATGTGTATCCTATTGCATGGACTTTGCCACCAATTCCATTTATGACAATGTTTTCTTTATGAATTGGGATGTTGGAATTTATAACATAACTATATTTCACTGCAGAAATAGAAGCGCCCGTGTCAACTAACCAACTCCATAATAGTTGAGAGTCATGTATAAATATTTCCACACAATAACTACTCTCACTAGCTAAAATATTATAAGTTGTAGTTCCGAAAAAACTCATCCTCGCATTCTTGATGCGTTGATGAACTGGGCTGAGGCTCAGTATCATCAGTAAATACCCGGACATGCCCTTGATACGATTTATTTTCACGACGGTTAGAAGTATTAAAATGGTTACCTCTAAAGTTCGAACGACCTCGAGGAGAAGAAGGCTGCCGCCATGTCCTCTGCACCCACGGTCGTGCTCGAGGCTGCGACCAGCGGCCAGACACCCCGTAACTGCGTGATCGAATTTCACCATACGCACCTCTGCTGTAGCCACGCCGTCCGTAACCGTACATATTTTGCCTGAAATTGTGTTTTATATTGCCACGATTATAATTTTGCATTGACAGAATTTCACCACTTGAATTTACTCCTGAGCAGTCCTCATCAATAGCCGCTTGAACAGCGTCCTTTAAATTTTCGAAATTCTTAGCAGAAACTATAGTGCTAATTCGGCGATTTCGCAATCCATCACTGAACTGTCTTATCGCCTGCTTCTCATTAACTATCTTGAGAACGTCATATTTTACAGAATCACCCCCGGATTGTGAAATCGTGAGGTCTACAAATAATTCTGATAGTTTTTTGCCATATTCGTCTACTGACAAATCATTTTGTCTACAATTTAATAACTGTTTTTGTAAGGAATTCGCTGACTTTTGAGGCAACAAAATTCGTTTCATATCCTGTAGAAGGTCACAAATTTTATCATATTTCTGACTAAGTTTTAGCTTAGCACCTTGCGAAAGCCTGCTTTTTAAAACAAAAGAAATTAAATTACTATGCGAGTCATTGTCAATCACCGAGCTATAATAATCAATTCCATCGATTAATTGTTGAGTTATAGATATTTCATCCGTCATCACAGGCAATAAGTTCAGAGCAACTTTCAGGTCAAATTTCGCCATTGTTACAATTTTTTCCTGACACAATATTTTTATGTCTGAATACAAAACTTTAAATTGCTTACAATATTCTAACAAAATACTTTGTTCATGGTCATTCCTAGGATTTTTTGTAATTTTTTCTATATAGCTATCATATTGCTGAATAATTAATTTGGCCTCATTTAACTTTTTGTCTAAAATACTACCTTTTCTACGAGAAGGGCCAATTTTTATTAAATAAGTTTTTATGCCCAATAACTCGTCATACAATTTTTCTAAATATTCTTCCATAAAGCATTAAACATTCATATAAACATTATACGATAGAAAAAAAAATATATACAAAATAAAAAATTACGTACCTTTTAATAATTATAGTTCTTCTAACATACTTACACCTCTAATGATTACAAGACTTTATTAAACAATTACTAATTATTTGCTTTGTCCATCAAAATTTGCGATGAGCTGTATACGTATACACCATAGCTTTGTTTCACTGGTTAAATACGTATTTTTACTGCCTAACACATTGACCACTTTCACACTCTGGAATCGCCTATTTTCACATCTGGATACGCCGGCGTTTGATATCCTCGGCGCCGCAGAAACGATCCTCTATTCGCACCATGGATTTCCTCTCGAACCCAGCGTAAGTGGCATTTACGATATATACGAAATGCCAAGTATAATAATAAGATAGCCGAAATCACCACAATGGTTGTAATTAATATATTTGTTGTTGATAAATGATTATTTAAATCCTCCATATGCGCTCTATTTTCTCCTCCCGCTGCATTTTGTGCAATTACAACTTCTTTCGATTGCGTCTTTCCCATTTTACACTTGCGATCGAACCGATAGGTAAAACAAAAATTTTATTTCTTCCATCGTAATATTATCTCGCGCCAATGTTTCGTTATTTCTCGCGAACCGTGCTACCCGATACTAGGTAGGCTTAAGCTGGCAGGGTCGCCATGTAAGGATGGCACTGGAGATCGTAATGAAACAACTGACTGCTGATTAAATACTGACTATATTATGTCATTGGTTAACATATTTATGTACCCTTAGGTACTACATCACAATTATTTTTTTATAGTAACAAATATGAATTTAAAAATTTAAATAAATTATGGTGTCATCCAGATACTTGAAAGAATATATTCCCGTTGGAAAAAAAATTTTAAATGAATTTTTCAAAAAGTTATGCAATTGTTAATTAACGAATTTTTTTCCTATCTCCGTTTTCATAAATGACGACATAAAAATTTAAATAATAAACCTATAAATTTTTGGCTCTGTGGAGCTCTTCTTATATATATACTTAACAAGATCCCGCGATAAAAGTTTATTAAAGTTAATTATTTTGTTTATTACAATTTTTTAAAGTTAACAAAAAATGAAAAGTCTAAGAAATATTATTAAAAATTTTTTTTTAAACAAATGTTATATTATTGCTGCTTTCTTATCCAACAATGGCATTAAGTAACATCGGAAAAATTTTTTTTACATCATTTGTTAAGAAATTGTTTATAAACAAATAGACAAGTTTAATATTTAAAGAAAGTTTTTTTTTACCATTATGTTGTCTTGGCAAAATAATGATTTTTAAAAAAAAAAATTTTTCTTAAATAATTTTTTTTATTGTTTATAATCGTTTTTTTTATATTTCGATTGTTTAAATAATTAGTTAAGGAATGATTTTCTCCTTAAAAATCATAATTGGCATTTCTTCATAGGTAAATAGAAAAAAATTTTTTTTTATCAATAATTTCATTGTTTGTTAACTTAACAATTTGTTATAAACAAATTCTAACTACCGTTATATTTTTTTTCTAGAGCTAAAAAAAATAACAAAAACAGCCATATATATCAAAATACTAAAAAAAAATTTATTTCTATTTTTTATAACGCTTTTATATTAAAATTTTTTTTAGTATTTTTATATATATCGCTGTTTTTGTTATTTTTTTTAGCTCTAGAAAAAAAATATAACGGTAGTTAGAATTTGTTTATAACAAATTGTTAAGTTAACAAACAATGAAATTATTGATAAAAAAATTTTTTTTTCTATTTACCTATGAAGAAATGCCAATTATGATTTTTAAGGAGAAAATCATTCCTTAACTAATTATTTAAACAATCGAAATATAAAAAAAACGATTATAAACAATAAAAAAAATTATTTAAGAAAAAATTTTTTTTTTAAAAATCATTATTTTGCCAAGACAACATAATGGTAAAAAAAAACTTTCTTTAAATATTAAACTTGTCTATTTGTTTATAAACAATTTCTTAACAAATGATGTAAAAAAAAATTTTCCGATGTTACTTAATGCCATTGTTGGATAAGAAAGCAGCAATAATATAACATTTGTTTAAAAAAAAATTTTTAATAATATTTCTTAGACTTTTCATTTTTTGTTAACTTTAAAAAATTGTAATAAACAAAATAATTAACTTTAATAAACTTTTATCGCGGGATCTTGTTAAGTATATATATAAGAAGAGCTCCACAGAGCCAAAAATTTATAGGTTTATTATTTAAATTTTTATGTCGTCATTTATGAAAACGGAGATAGGAAAAAAATTCGTTAATTAACAATTGCATAACTTTTTGAAAAATTCATTTAAAATTTTTTTTCCAACGGGAATATATTCTTTCAAGTATCTGGATGACACCATAATTTATTTAAATTTTTAAATTCATATTTGTTACTATAAAAAAATAATTTTATGTAAGAAACTGTCTTTAACGGCAGTGCGCCCATGCCGTAATGGCTGCGCGGAGCCCTATTTTCAGCGTTAAATTAAAATTATAAATAATAGAGGTAGAGTTCCGAGAGCTGGGACTTTTTTTTTGGAAATTTCCTCCTCTTTAAGGACCTTTTTTCCAAATATCTTAAATATTAATAGTTTATGAGTTATTAATAAAAACGTAAATACCTCTTTTTTTTCATCTTATTTTGTTAATAACAATTGCAATTTTTTACGTGCAGTAAAATCCTCAAAACTCATTTTTCTAGAAGTCGTTCCGAATCCAATGAGCTATTGCTCATATTTTTAGGAGCTTTATCTCTATTTTTCACGTTTTTGAACTTGTTGACTGGACTAGTTCGCCTTTAAGTAGTCGTGCGTTAAATTAAGTACATTATAAGTAATACTTACTATTTAAGTGTCATAATGTACAAACAATCGATGGTAAGTATACCAAATAAATAAATAAAAAATCTATCCGTAAAAGTAAGCTTACTAAAGTTTGGTTGCCTGGCAATACATATAATCACGCTGATAATTCCAAAGGTCAAGCAGAGAGGTAACATTCGGTTACACCAAAGCCACATCTGGCAGTATGGGCCATACAGTACCTACCTCCAAAATTGTGTCAGATTGCTAGCCTATCACGTTAAGGGTCATTTTGAACTCACTCAAAAACAGTGAACTTCGCCTGGTCATAAAAAAAAAACTCTAACGTACCTTTTTATTTTACGCCTGGGTAAATTTAATGTGCAATGAATATCTTGATGAATGTAAATTGATGAATGATAAGTTCTTTGAGGTGCATTTAAATAGGTAATATACCGTGTTAATAATGTATTTAAGTTCTGCCGCTAACTGTACCAATAAAACAAACTAACAAATCATGAAACCAAACATTATTAAAACACAATCGAATACCTATTTGTACTTATTTGCTGACAATAAAACGTTTTGATTCCTCACAGTTTTACTGCCGATAAATGGAAAAGTGTCGATAAATCAATCAATGCCTGTGATTGTGCATTTCCTTAATAACTCGATTTTATGAGCCTTCCGTGGTCCATTATCGAGTTTTCACGATTGGTTCGATTTGTGGAATGTCAACTTGTTTAATAGTACCAGAACGAGGAGGTCGATGGCGTAGCGATCACGAAAGCTGAGCTACAATGTGCCCGGTCGGTATTCAGATGGGTGACCGAAAAATTTTCAACTCGATTTTCCTCCGTCGTCACGTTAAGCTGGTGGTCCCGGGTGCTGTTGAAAGATAGCAGTCGTTCCCAAGGAGGGTTGGTGTCAGGTACATATACGTAAAAATCTAATGCCAAAGTCTATAGGAGTATATACAGGGTGTAAAAGACATGAACAGTCAAACGAGAACCATGTATTCTACTCACCATCATAACATTTTTTCTTCCTTTAAAATATACCTGGGAAATTGATAGTTACGATATTATTAAAGGTCAAAGTCATAATTTTTTCTTTAATTTTTTTATGAAAACATATTCCATACGTTATTTCTAAATAATTGTCCAAAGAAACATTATCATTTTTTTTAGTATTTCATAACAAAAAATGGCTTCAAAACGTTAGCGTTCAATGAAGCTCACTCGATGCGCACGGACACTAACGAACGGGGCCGCCGTCTGGCAAAATTATCGTGGTTTTGGGAGTTGCGAGTTGCGTGTTGAGCCCTTTACATTGCGCGGTACAATTTGCAATTTTTTTTAACACCAAAAAATAAAAATGTCTTATTTTGATGTATAGAATACATGGTTCTCGTTTGACTATTCATGTCTTTTACACCCTGTATACTACACCGACCCCAAATAAATTGATATTAGGGTAAGAGAAGGAAAAGAGCATTACAGACCGCTAGGTTTTTGAATTGGATTTTACTGCCAGCCGCCTATCTGACGCTAACAAATACAATAGTTATTTGTACAACAAGTGAGCAAAGTTGTTTTTTGCTGCGAGTGACAATATTAAATCACAAACCAGCGAAGTAGTCTAGATTTGAATCACGAGAATAGCGAGTAATTCATAAATAGACTACTGAGCGCAGTAAGTTATTTAAGGAACTATACAAAAAAAAATTGCTCCCGTGTTAAACATACAACTTTTCACCTCTCCAGCGAGAAAATTGCTATAGGTAAGAAAACAAGGCAATACTTTAATACACGTTTATTATCTTAAAAATAATTATTGAAAATTAAAAGTAAGATCAAAAAAATAATTTAGATTGAACGTTACAGTCTTGTTCACAGCTCGCAACAAAAATGCTTTTTTCTTCGAGATTTTACGATGCAAAAGAGGCCTTTTGGTACTGGAGAGGTGAAAATATTCTGTATTGCGCATTTGAAAAACAGTTTATAAGTTGTAAAAATAATAAAAAATTATATTTCCACTCTCACACCAATTATGTAGCCCAAAGTAAGTAAGTATCATTAAGAACTTGTGTTATGGATACTATATATATGACGGACATTTTTGATTTAAGTACGTAATAATTTTATATATTTTTATAAATAAACTTAAATTAATACATATTTGTATATGACTCGCAAAAAAATATTCGTATTTGTCACACAAATATTTGCCGCTACCAGAAATCGAACCCGATTCGCTTGATGTGTGGGCAGCTATACTGACCCCACCACAACGACGGTATCACAAATAAAATAAATAAGGTAAATAGTACATTTCTTAACTAGGGCATTAAACAAAGAATGTCTTCGATTACAGGCATATTTGACGATTTGATTAATATGCGATCTGGGGCCAATGATATTATAATCAAGGGCTAAATAAAATTTAATGTCACCCCCTGAACGGGAAGTGGGATTTTCTGTGCGCGTAGCGGGCGGAAAATGCCACTTTCTGGAGCTTGCTCTTTCTAGAGAATGCACCATCTGACACACAGATCTGGAAAGGCTCAGCTTAAATATGAATCTGATACACAGATACCGTAGACGCTTGAATTTATTAAGGAGTTCCCCCGAAAAATCTACGTGACAAACTCCAGCGTAATCAATTAATGAGAGCAGAAGAGATTGTGCCACTCTTTGGCTGGTTTGCCAACTACATACCAGAAAAAAATACTCAGTTTATTTAAATACTCGACTTGCTCAGATCTAAAGACTTTTCCAGAACCTACTACCTATTCCAAGGTATGTCACAAAACGGTGTACATTACGTTTAATGGCCGCCGAGACGCTCACGAGAGAAGGCATTCGGCTGATGTCTCCGATTTACACATATTATCACGTTTTAGTGAGACTCAATTTGGAGACGGATTTAATGTATTTACGGGTGTGCGCGATTGTGAGATCTATGGTCTACCATATAAGTGTTAGAAAAGACCAAGTAAATATGTTAGGTCTAGGAATAATTTTAGTAAAAGAAAACATTTAAACAGTTGCTTACTGCATGGAATAATTTTATTTTTGCGTTTACAATCGCGTAAATATTAATACTAGAAAAATGCACTGAAAAAAAATCGACTTGCCATAAAAACATAAGCACCAAGCACTGACAAATTTCGACAGCGAAAAGCAGTGTCTCGGTGGCGTAATTGGTCAACGCGTCCGCCCGGATTGTGGAAGATGCGGGTTCGAGTCCCGCCTGAGGCAAGTCGATTTTTTTTCAGTGCATTTTTCTAGTATTAATATTTACGCGTTTGTAAACGCAAAAATAAAATTATTCCATAATGTAAGGTAGTTTCATCTTAACTGAGCGTCAAATATTTGCAAAAATATTTCGTTCGAGTCTTAGAAGTGCAAATTTCAAAGATTTGATGAAACAATGTTTACCATAAAAACATAAGCACCAAGCACTGACAAATTTCGACAGCGAAAAGCAGTGTCTCGGTGGCGTAAATGGTCAACGCGTCCGCCCGGATTGTGGAAGATGCGGGTTCGAGTCCCGCCTGAGGCAAGTCGATTTTTTTCAGTGCATTTTTCTAGTTGCTTACTGCTTTTATTTTAAGTAGGAAACTATTTCTGATAGAGAACATTGTTAAGGATGGACCTACGAAAACAAAAATTCAACAAAAAGGCACCGACTCCAAATATATCGGAGTATGAATTATAAATAAAGAATTATAAATGTGTATCAATTCTTTCCTTGGTTTTCTATGACGCTCTTATCAACTAATTTATAAAAATATTATTTATTTCTTACTTTTTAGTTTAAATTTGTACGCATTGAAGTCGGTTGTCCTATTTTTTTGCTAAAAATATTTTATTTTATTATTTTTAGTGGAAATAAAGTATATTTTATTGAAAACGGATAGGCCTACTAGGCGCTCATTAAAACTTAATGGAAACTTTAACTAAAACGTTTTTTTTGTTATTACTGATTTGTTCAAAAAGGGTCGAATTTATATCGATACAATTTATACGGGCCATCTCTGATCTTGACGTACCTAAAAAAGAATCATTAAAATCGAGTCGTAATATTCATAATTGACGGAGTACTCAGGTAACAAACACAAAAAAACAGTCGGATAGAGAACTTCCTCTTTTTTTAAAGTCGGTTAACAAATAATATCACGTCTCAGACCTATAGCTCATTACAAATGCCTGCCATTCATTCAAAATGAATGGTAAGTTAATGAACTATGAACCTAGTTATTTAACTTAAGTTCACAAAATAATTTGTCATAGTTTATGTGTTGACTATTGGACCTACTAACCAAAATTTCACTATTGCATATTAGGTAATGGCAAGTTCAAAAAAAAAATTTACATTATTTTTGTGTTCGTGGATGATTTTATTATTTCATTCCCAATGAAATTATCATTTTAACGAAAAAGTTCTGAACCAATTTCGGTATAATTTAAACGGGACCACCTTTGGAGTGTGTCCTTCCTAACGAAAAAAGAATCTTCAAAATCGATTCATAATTGACGAAGTAATCGCGGAACAAACATACAAAAAAAAAAAAAAAAAAAAAAAACATACAGTCGAATAGAGAACCTCCTCCTTTTTTGAAGTCGGTTTTATTGCAATCCACAATGTTACAAGCAATTAAGATCTTAAAGATAAGCAGACATCATTATGGATCTGTCGGGCACAGCAAAAACATATAGGTATATAATAAATCTATAGAAGAGGGTAAGTACATGTTTGAAATTATATTAGGATACTTAACAGAAGATAAGCGTCGGTGGCGTAGTGCGTAAGAACGTCGTCTCCCACACGGCAGACACTGGTTCAATCCCCGCCACGTACCAATGTGTTTTCAAATTTTGCATTTATATGTAGGTACGTTTAATCGACGCTTTTACGGTGAAGGAAAACATCGTGAGGAAACCTGCACACACCTATGAAGAAATTCTTAGGTTATGTGTGAAATCGACCAACCCGCACTTGGCCAGCGTGGTTGACTAAGGCCTAATCGCCCCTATTGTGGGGTAGGCTCGAGCCCCTCGGTGGGGACATTAAATGAGCTGTTGATGTGACTAAACAGAAGAAAATAATCTACATTTATAAGAATAATACAATTACGGTTATATGTAGGTAGTTGCACGAAATTAAAATAATTCAGAATAAATTATTTGCAAAAAACTTAACCAAATTATCATTAAATATCAATACATAAACAACGCCAAAAGCCGAACAAAAATAACACAATAAACCAGCTAGGTTGCCGGCCCGGCCCGGCCGCGACGTTGCCGCTCCGTCTAGCCGGAAACTCGAATCCGGTTCGTACACGGCGCAGTTTGCGCCGACCCGGCAAAACGTACGTACACGCGCCATTTTATTATTTTTGAATAACCAAACATTTTAACTATATTTTATAGCGTTGTGTGTTTATGATAAAACTGTGTGTGCCGCAAATGTGTATTTTGTGTTTGAAACTCAAGATTTTTATGGATTCGTGCCATACTATGCAATGGAAAGGTAAATACTTGTCTGAGCGTCCAATTATGTAGTTCTTGAAGTAGTTGATAAAGTAAGTACCATTTATTTCTCACAACATTAACTTAATGTACCTACATACATAGGTAACGAATAAGTTATACTTAAACTAAATAATAAATTATGTTGTGATAATAATAATAGCATTCACTTATGTTTACAGAGTGATAAACTAAGCATTATTTTGTTGATAGATATTTTGTTATCAAAGTATGTAATGTATTTTATCTACACTCATGTCATAATATTCGAATTACGATATCAAAGGTGAACATAAATGACATACTTTTTAATACAGATAATCAAAATTAAAATTAAAAAAAAAACAACCTGTAACATAATGACCATTATAACACCGGTTCGACTCATTATGATACAGTTATTTTTCTTAAATACTCGGGAAGGCAAAGGGATCTACTAACCCATACAAAAAAATATTTGTCTTTTCTGTTGTTTTATTTGAATTTATGTATGAGTGTAGATAAAGTAGTGTATGCAACTGCATATAACACGGGTATTAAAACACTCGTTACTATTATGAAACTCGCTGCGCTCGTTTCATAAACTCACACTCGTGTTTTAATACCCTTCATTATATGACAGTTGCATAAACTACTATTGGTTATTTATTAATACAAAGTTTTAACCACTTTAATACTTACAAATAACTTAGAACAATAAAGACCGCCACTTTGAGGTTATGTTTACCTACTTTTTCATATCGCTTTTTTATTGTAAGCATTCGGAATTTTGAACGTTTTATTTCTACTGCTTCATATGACTTTTTACAATGACGACACTATAAAATATCTAATAAAGATTTAAGTATAATAAAATAGCCTTATTTCATGAACATCGTTATTACAACAACGCAAGGTCGCTTTTCGAAAGGATACAAAACGTCGTTTTCAATGATAACAACAGTAAGTAAGTAGGTCAAGCTTGTTGATTCTTTCTTATCTAAGTAAAAAGAAAGAGATGTAATGATTAATGTCGCCTGTGTTTGCCGGCTTGAGTAAGAAATTTGAGGTCTTATGGTTTTACAAATAAAAACTACAATGGTGTGATGTATTTACAAATTCTGTAACGATAGGATAAAATCATAGACTAGTATGTGTTGATTCCATTGTAAATTATGCCACAGATAATTATACTTAATAGTAAAATAGTAACTAGTAAGTTATGTAGTTATTTTCTCAATAAAAAAAACTAAAAAAATGGGTTCGTGTACTTATGTGAATACTTCTTTGCACACAGCAAAGAAACTTTATTTGATGTTTTTTTTTTGCTGCACTTATGAAAAACTGGGGTACAGGGAGTAGACACAGGTGACACGAAGATCACCAGGCTCGGACGCATATAGCAGGGGGAATTAATTTTCTAAAGTCCGTACATATAATTGTGAATGTTGATGCGACTATGGACCGTACCTACGTAAATATACATTGCACATGAACATTAGGAAAAAATTGTTCTCAGTCTTTTTTGGGCTTAGTAAAGACAGCTTAAAGTCAGTCTTCATGAACTTTGAAAAATATTCTATGTCCCGAGCGGACTCGAAAACTCTCCAACTGCCAGAACGCCGGGTACCTACGCTTAAGAAATTTTGTAAGTCGCTAAGACTAGAATATTTTTCTTAAGGTCCAGATCAGGTCATTTCGTTTCGGTTGTGAGGTCTTGACTTGAGCTTGGAGAAATATTCTGAGTCCTGAGCGCGCTCGAAAACTTTAAACTTTGACTTTAACTTTGACTTTTGTAACACAAAAGTCAGGTCAACCTGTGACTTTACTGCATTACAGTCTTAAAATTTCACTACCATAATTTTTTATAACGCGCCGGAAGTATAACTTCAAAAAAACTAAAATTATCTAAAATTGCGCCGATGAAATCTCAGTGCATCATAGACGAATCGTCAGTGCTATACTTATTTAGTAGGTATTTTTTTTATTATTGCATCTCTATTTAAAACATTGAATTCAAAACGACCACAAATCAGAAACCAAAACAAAATTTAGAACACTATTTTTTGAAAAAAGTTTTTTTTTATTAAATACATAATTATGATGTTAATACATTGATTTCGTAATATTTGCTCTATTTTTTAAAATAATGACCGTTTTGATAGCTCTCCCTTAACCCGATAAAAACTCGAGCTATGGCCGTTTTGCATTCAATAAGTGACTTATGCTTAGATTAAAGCAAAAAAGGCCTTATTTAAGTTTGTCGCTTTTCAGCTTAAGGCCCTGTCCGCACAGCGATATTTCACCGCACGTTTTTTTCGCAAAATTCTGTGACACATGGGATCTTATAGGACTATCCGCACATGCAGTAAAAAGATCGTGCGAAAATCTGTGGTTTGATGCAAATTGAACGCGGAATTATTTCCGCGCGAATGTTTTATCGCTGTGCGGACAGGCCCTAAATGAATGAATGAATGAAAATGTCTCCTTTTGTAATTTTCTTTGTGTGTACATTAATTATTAAATAAATTCCTAATAGAAAAAAAAATTAAATCTACATCATCGATAAAGTTAACTTTTTTGACGTGAGATACAAACTTCACCATTACCCAGTTATAGGAAATTGATTCCTATTCTACGGAAATAATACTTATTTTGAAATTCAATTAAAATTCAACAAAAAAAAACCGGTTTGCGTTCGGCCAGTCGATGCGCTTCCTTGCAGCTGCGTTTACAGGCAATGACAATGAAAAATCTGTCTTTTTAATACGTGATAAGGTTGAGATTTCTATGCATATGGACTTTTGACCTGCTATCTTGCTTAAGGAAAAAATATTAAGATATCACGACACGCGCTCTAATATATAGCTATAAAGCTGATTGGAGCTAGTTGTCCTAACGGGTAGGTAGACCAATCGTACTTACATAGTTCGTAGCTTTAACATTGACTCATCTACGCGGCAGCTCCAACTCTTTCCTCTAGGTTTTGGTTGGGACTCACCCAAGTGGGTGGACAACCCATGATGTATATGTCACCGGGAAATAATTTATAAATTTACGGTTCTTGTTATCTTCCGGTAATAATATTAGTTTTAAGCAAAATTGTTACTAACCTTATATGGTATAATACTTGGGCTGAAATTGAATTTAATTTAATAGACGCTCGCAAACTAATAATAATAATATATTTCCACGCTCACACAAATCATCTAGCCCAAATTAAGAACTTGTGCTATGGATACTAGATAACTGACAAATATGCATAATAATCTAGGTATATCATAAATTACCTTAAATAAATATATAAACAACCATGACTCGCGAACAAATATTCGTGTTCATCACATTAACATTTACCACTACTAGGACTCGGAACCGGACCGCCCGATGTGCAGGGACCGTAACTGAGCACTCCACCACAACGGGGTATTGGTGTTACGTCAAACTGATGTGACACTCGCGCTTCCAACTTCCAACCCTAGTCCCCTTGTCTTCTCTTGTAAAAAACATTTCAAAAATAATAACATAGTTTTAGTAGTTGTAGCGTAGAAGATGTCATATCTTATCAGTATCTTCTAGGCTATAATCTGCAACACTAGTTTTTTTAGCATATCTATTAACATAGATGATAAATTAGCAACACCTAACCTATGTATGTTTAAATATTGTCATGTGGGTGACATATGTGGGTGACAATGAAATATTTGTTTGTATACATTTTCTTTAAATTTATGTATTTTTTATATATGTATGTATATAATGTATTGTATGTATGTATGAGTTGTATATATGTATGTTTATGTATTTTAATTAGATATGTTATATGCTTTTGTGTAATCATTTACTTGTACACTATATCCCACTTGTGAATTTACTCACTAATGCTAGGGTTGGCTGGAAGAGATCTCTTTTAGAGATAAGCTCACCTTTGTACACGTCTTTCTTTGTATATTTTATAACTATTTTATGTGTGCAATAAAGGATTTACATTATTGTGTACACATTTTTTAACCCAAACTGTTTTTTAACCCAAATAAATGAAAAAAAGAAAATAAAAGTATTATCGATATCAATTCATACTGAACCGTCCACAAATAAATTGGGAGCAGGTATACATCTTAAATTATACACAACGAAATAATAAGCAAATCCGATGTTTTAAGAATTGCTTAAACCACTTTATTGTTACAGCGTTAAACGGAAAATCACGAAGAGATTAGTTGGAACAGAAGATCTCATAAGACTGGTGCGAGACAGGAAATGCCTCTGGGACCGCTCGTGTCCAGAGTACAGGGACCGGCAAGAGAAGGACAAAGCGTGGACGGAGATCTACAAAGAAGTGGAGCCGGATTATGATAGCTATAGCGAAGAAGTGCGGAATCTAATAGGTAAGATGGGGTTTGATATGCGGATGGATAATAATAAGAAAACAGCACATTATAGTAGACCAGATATAATGCTTCACGACAAAGTAAACAAGAAAATATAATCTACTAGATGACCCGGTGTACTTCGTATCACCTATTCACACGGAGTACTAAACGTCTTTGCACCTATCCTAACGACATTAAAACTCTTCCTTCGCTAAAATGGCGGAACGTCAAATGTTTGACAGGCAAGTAGGCAGAACAGTTTATATGGGAAAATGAAAATGTTGTTTTTACTATCTTACTCGCAATTTCTCCATATTTTCTCACGGTTTAAACATTTCAAGACCAAGGTAAGATAAATCCGTTCAGCCGTTCTCGAGTTATAGCGTCAGGAAGGAAATTTAGGACTTATTTTTATATACATAAAAGGCAAAGTCCTGAATCACTGTCTGACTGATTAACGCCCAGTTCATACCTACCCTTGGACCTAGATAGCTAAAATTTTGCGCAGAGGTGCCTTTTATAACTTAAGCAAGGGATAAGGCCGGCTTTTTCCTGACAAACCTAAGGGAATGAAAGTTGGTGTGGAAAATACATCAATTTTATAGTGAGATCCATACAAAGTACCGTTTAAAATGAAAACAAGACTTCCTCTATACTACGTACGAGAAAGTAAAAGGAGTATTTTACGATTTCTCAAAATTCAACCCCTAAGGGGATGAAAGTTTGTATGAGAAATCCGTCATTTTTATAGTCAAATACATAATAATTGGTATTATAGCTTATCTTCTAAAAATTAAGAATGATGTATGTTACGATTTTTCGAATTTTAACCCCACGGGGATGAAGTCGCGAGCAAAAGCTAGTAATATAATAATAATATATTTCCACGCTCACACCAGTTATCTAGCCAAAATTATCTTATATTATTTTTATTTATTTATTTACTAGATGACTCGGTGTACTTCGTAACACCTATTCACGGAGAACTAAACGTCTTTGCATCTATCCTAACGACATTAAAACTCTTCCTTCGCTAAAATGGCGGAACGTCAAATGTTTGACAGGAAAGTAGGCAGAATAGTTTATATGGGAAAATGAAATTGTTGTTTTTACTATCTTCCTCGCAATTTTTCCATATTTTCTCACCTTTTAAACCTTCCCTGGACTACGACAAACATTTCAAGACCAAGATAAGATAAATCCGTTCAGCCGTTCTCGAATTTTAACGAGACTAACGAACAGCAATTCATTTATATATATATATATATATATAGATTTAATTGCTTTACATATTATCTTATGATGGGGCCGTAAGTTTCCTCACGGAGCACTTCGACCCAGCGGGGTCTTTTGTGTCTCCCCTTTCCTTTTACTCTTGTTGCTCTTTGAATATGGGCTTGAAGAGCCTGCAGTGGTCTGGCCTTGGATAGGCCTCTCTTAGGATACTCATTCTAGTCCTGGCTATGGAATCGCAGTAACACAACAGGTGTTCCATGGATTCCCGGCCGTGTCCAAATGCTCTGCAATTTGATGTTGTTGAAATTTGCATGTTATTGAGCATGTGGTCTGTGGCATAGTGACATGTGAGCCCACCCAAGATTAAGCGAGACTGTTGTCTGCTGCTCCCATATGTGAATTAACTCCGACTCTTATGACAGACTCCTATGAAGGATTAGCCCAAAATAAGTATCATTATATATCTCATTGACATCGACACCAACATTTCACATACCTACTCAGAAATAAGCAAAAAGTTTTAATACACTGTAACTCGACTATGAAAATAAAAACGAAGAAATTAGATCGGTTAAAATCAGGATGTACACGGTAAAATCGACTCCTTCTATTGTTAAAGTTGCTTAAAATGTAACCTATGTTACCCGGACCATAATAACGAATCGATTGACTGACCTGACACCTTACTCATCAATTTTATCTCATTTTGGCCTCGCCTTGGTTGGGTAAAAAGGTAACAAATCAAGTTAATTAGTAGTACAAAGGATTAGTAACTAGTATTTCTCTATATTGCAATGTCTCATGCAGCATTGGTTAATACATTCCAACTCAACCATTCGTGTAATACAAATGAAGAAAGATCCGGTGTTTAGAAACAGTGACATAATTCTGCGCTAATTCATAACTTTAAATGGCTCATACATTTCATTTATACGGAACTGAGCAATAATAGGAATGCAACGGAATAATTCAGAACAAAGCTGGGAGACCATAACTTATCACAACGTATTGTAACCTATTTAGCGACACTGCCTAATTTGTCAACGTTAACGTAATAGCAGTAACAGTAATTTTAATCGAGTTATAATCAATACTGAGTTTCAATAACTCATCGATCTGCACGTTTGCTTTTTTATTACCTTCTCTTATACGTAGCATAGAGAAAGTCTTGCGATCTTCACAAAATTCGACCTCGAGATTTTAACGGGTTTACTCGTTTTAGACCACCCTGAGCCAAAAATACCGTTTTTGGAATTATGTCTGTGTGTCTGTACGTTAGCACGATAACTCGAGTATGCTTTAACTTATTGCAACCAAATTTAACATGCATTTTTGACATCAAAATAGTCAAAAGGTTTCTATCATCTTTTGAGTCGTTTCCGGAAACGGGAAGTAGTCGTTTATCTGACACGATTTTTTGTAAATATAGCTTTTTTCATTGAAATATTAACTATATGTTAGTATGACGAGAAGGGGAGACTACTCCCGATTTATTATTTCATTATTGCGAGTCTTTTTACATTACTGTGACCTTTATAGATTTATTGTGGGAGTTTCTCCCGAGTTCTTGTTGTAAAAACAGGTGTTGAGAGATTCCATTTTTAACCCAAATCAACCGTAAAATTTTTGTTACTTAAGTTACATTTTCACATGACATTGGCAATATGCGTACGCTCAATGCGTCGCGACGCCATTAAATTAAGAATAGAATAGATCTATTGTGACTAGCCTCCAAATAAGTCCTATTGATTTTATTTCATTATTTCGAGTCTATTTACGTCACTGCGACCTTTATAGTTCTATTGTGACTAGGCCTCCAAGAAAGTCCTATTGAGGCCTTACCTGTACTCCTTTAGCTGGGCACTGTCTAAAAATGACTTTACTTAACCGGAGAGAACTTGTTCTGTGTATGAGAGTTCGGACTGGGCATGTTCCATTAAATGCGTTTAAAGTTTTGATGGGAAAAAGAAATGATCCTTACTGTGACACTTGCCCAAACGTCAAGGAAGACATGTTTCACATTTTAATGGAGTGTGCCCGCAACGAACCAGATAGAGTAGATCTTATTAAAGATATAAGGTGTAATAGACAGGACTTGTTTTTCACTATTCATAAATGTTTAAGTTCATACTTCAAATGTGATAACAGTGATAGAATTGTAAGTTTTTTAATTTGTTCCTTTAGAAAAGTCAATGTACAATTAAGTTAAATACTTTGTAGCCGGCTTAACCATTATGGTGTATGGCTTAATAAAGAAAAACTAAAGTACTTACAGTAACTATGAGTAGTTATTGTAAGTGAATGAATTTATCACACTAAGTAAAACATGATGTATTCATTAGTAGGTGGCTATGAATATACATAAATATAAGTATTTATATATATTATAATATTTATTGCTATCATTATATATTTATATGTATTTACAATATATAATCCTATCATTAGTTTATTTATATATAGGTACAGTTATGTATTATATAGTATTTAAATGCTTAGGTATATGTAGTAGGTATGTAGGCAAGTTACCCAATGTTGTAAATTTATTATTTATTGATACTTAAGGCTATAGATAAGTAAGTTCGTGGATAACTATAATTGGCTTACAAAATGTAATAATTACTTGTTGTAATATCAATTGTAATATGCTGTTGTTATCCCAAATAAAGAAAATAAAAAATAAATAAAAAAATTAAAAAAAATCAACAGCTTATATAATGTCCCCACCGAGGGGCTCGAGCTCACCCCACATTAGGGACGATTAGGCCTTAGTCAACCACGCTGGCCAAGTGCAGGATGGTCGACTTCACACACAACCTAAGAATTTCTTCATAGGTGTGTACAGGTTTCCTCACGAAGTTTTCCTTCACCGTAAAAGCGTCGATTAAAGGTACATATGAATTCAAATTTTAAAACACATTGGTACGTGGCGGGGATCGAACCAGTGCCTCCCGGGTGGGAGGCGACGCTCGTACGCACTACGCCACCGACGCTTCTTCTTCGATCGAGAATGTGTCTCCCCAAATATCGGTTTCTTTTGTGAATGAGAGTTCACAAAAGCACAGTAACACTTTTGATTACAAAATTCTACTAATACCAAAGCCAATTATGTTATTGTAACCCGTCATTAGCAGACTTCCCTACTATCGGAGTTCTTTTATACTTTTACGAGGAAGCTCTTGTCCTTCATCTGACCTGATGGTAAGTGACGATAAGGCTGAAGATGTAATCAAGCTTCACCTGAACCATCAACCACAGAGGGACTGGATATCTTATCATTGACTGTCGGAACACAATAATGCTTTTTACTTTATTGTTATGGCGATAGACTGTGATAAGGTGTCAGTAGTTAGCAAGGTGGGCTTCAAATAAGCCCTATCACCAACCGAGCACAAAGTAATCCCCTGGGGATTGCACTTAGGACCTCTGAATGTAATTCCAGTGGGAAACCACTAGACCACTGAGGCGTTGAAGAGTGTCAGTTTAAAAGAGTTAATGTTCATCATCATCATGGTTTCAGCCACATGACGTCCACTGCTGACTCCCACATCACTCCACTCTTAGGCTGCTCGCATTTAAGCGTGACATTTAAGCAACCTTAATTAGGTTCCACACTGCGTCATCCGGTGCGCGGTCACCAAACTCTTTAGCTTTATAGGCCATCCGCTCTCCGAGCAATGTGCCTCGCCCACTGCCACTTAAGTTTTGCAATTCTTTGGGCTATGTCGTCTCTACATTGCCCTTTGGGTTACGTTGAGCTTTCTTATGAAGATGCTTAAGTTAATGATATGAAAATAATAAATTATAATAAACTACTACTACATTTTCGACACACAGTTTTACAATTCGCCGCTTTTGGCCTTTGAGGTGACTTGTTTTTATGACTGCTTTTCAGTCAGGACCACCAGCGTAACGAGCCTTCCGAAGCACAGAGTGGAATCGAGTTAGAAGTTTTCGGTCACCCATCCGAGTACCTACCGATTGCGCACTTGGTGGCGGCGCCATCGACCTCCTCCTGTGTTCTTAAAGTCTCCGTGTATACTCCTTTTAGAAACTGTATTGTCATATTTTGATGTCACTGCATAATGTATTCCTATGCAAACGGGTGCATTCATTTCATTAACTACATTTCTTCCCACAGGTATGCAGATCACAAAGAAGTGGTACAACGTCCGTGATTCATATAAGAAATCTAAAAAATACCATAGCATAAGAAAGCCTTACTTGCACTCGAAACTGCTAAGCTTCTTAGAACCCATTTATTTCGACAAATCTTTCGAAGACGGCAAATGTGAGATGAGAAGTGACAATGATGATAACGAGGAACAGTGGCTTAACGAAGTATTTGTTGTTGATGATGAAGCCGATGTACAAAATGAAGGTAAAAGACCAAAGCTAGATTATAATGAAAAGATTGACGAACCGACACATAATGACACAGAAGACAATATAGTTAGTGTGCTAGCTAACCTTATAAGTAAAGAAGATGATGACGACAGAGCTTTCTTCAAATCCATAATGCCTTCTGTTAAAACTCTCTCGAATGAGACCAAGTTAGAATTTAGGATTCAAGTTATGACAATGTTGAAGAGTTTTATTACTAAAGAGAAACATTCGGTCAGAATGAAACATGAGGGTGATGACAGTGATACGGACTGATATGAATAAATTTTTAATGTTTATTTGTGTGCTTTTCTAAATTACATTTATTCCCTATTACCTAATACAGTAGTCACAAGGAAAGTACTCAAAATATTGATGATAGGGTGGTGATAGCAAAATTTACTAAAAGAAAACTTACCTTTATTTTTAAAAATGAGTCAATCTACTTTCAAAGATTTTGATAAGGCTTGACTTAACCGGGAAACTAGTTGGTTTCCAAGTTGAGGAAATGCCTTATAGCTGAAATCCGTAAAAACAAAACAATTTTTGAAGCTAACTTAAAAAATTAAAAACAACACACACACAGAAAATCTTGCTTAAGATGTTGGACAATGTAAAATGTTGATCCAAAAATTACACATAATCCAAAAACTACTTTTTTCTGATGTTAACGTGTTTGCAGACTACCTTTATTCAAATGTGTAATAAATAGCTCGATCATTAGGAAAGACAAATATTCAATACCTATTTATCTTTGAAACAAATATAATATTAAATATGCGAGGTATGCATTTTTTATAAGAAAGGCTTATCATTATAACAGCCTTAATAATTTGACCCACTGCTGGGACAGAAGGCCTCTCCTTGACATCGAAAGAGGTATAGGGAATAGTCCACCACGCTTACCCATTTGCCCATTGTGGATTGGTGGACGGTGCATAAGGTGATCAATACCCCTTGCTAATTCATTAGCCTTTTATGACCACAAAATAATATGCTGTTTAATGTGTTTTTGGAAATTCCACAATCAGGACAAATGACTCTAAATCAGTCAAGATAGAGGTGAAATTAAAAATAACTGTTTTCGAAAGTGCACGTCAAAATTTCCTTGTGCTTAGTAAAAATATTTGACTTCGACCGATTCCACGAACGCACGTTAACACCCTAGTTCTACATTGGGCAAAGCAAAAGGTTTGAAATGAACACCTTTTCGATGTCCATTGTTTTCTAGTTCAATATCACAAACAGGTCAGGGATAGGGTTTAATAAATGCTTCTATCTCATTTGATGTTGGATTTCTATTATTAAGGTTTGTTTCATTATTTCCTCAGGTCCAACGTCCCAACATAAAATCCACATATTAATATCAGCTGAAAACCTTTGATTTATTTCGTCCCACTAGATTGTTGCCGAACTAAGCCGAAATATTTCTGGAATGCTTGCCAGTCTAAGATATAATTAATATTTGGCTATTTCTCTAGGGAAAGGCATAGTTCCCTTTTAATTATAACCATCGGCCGTAATGAAGGGTTTGGATTCTTTAGATGAATTTATACCTATGCATACAAGTAAATGAGTTCAGATAGCATTTACAAAACCCCGAAACATGGACTCGATTCATTTTTGAATAGAACTTATATTTCATAATAGACAAAAATCTTAGCACCTATTCCACCTATTCCTAGGTTATTGGAGACTTGAAATTTGGTGGACCACCAAACTCACCGAAAAACAAAACAAATCGATTAAGTGTTATTAATAAATTTGATGATTTTATGACAAACGCTCTTCGAGAAGTGGTGCACGAATTTTCTTTTCAAAATAAAATGCCTAAAATTGATAAAATTCTGAACATTATGAAGGAAGATTCTGATTTTCCGATCATGTAATATCAACTTTGTGTAAAGTACTAAAAAATTAAGAAAAAGTGTTAGAGAAATTCATTATTCACGTGTCTGCAGAAAGTTCATCAGAAGGAAATCACGACGATACTTATTAAGATTACAAGAATTATATAATAATTTTTTGATTTATAAGTTCTAGTGCACAAAATATTAACACTATATCCAATATTGTTTTATTGTAATTTATTAATGAAAATATCATAATATCACCTGAACAAAAAATATTGTTAACGAATACAAAAAGTTTAGAGTATTTAGTATGAACGGTCCTTCACTATTTCAAAGCAAGAACAAAGGCGTCTGCCCAGCCCGTGACATGACCCATCTCACTCTGTCAATATCGGAGATATGCGAGAGACATACTCAGTACTCGTTTGTTAAAAAAACAGACTAGCAAAATACCCTTTTCCACCTAAAGTCCGAATGCGAATAAAGCACTAGTGCGAAAAGTACCCAACGCAAGAACCGAGAGCGATGGTGGCTACACCACCTGAGAAAACTACTGACAACAGCGTGAGTAGGACAATTTTCGTCAGCTGGCTTTTACGAACCTCACAGGATGAACTAGCATTCTACATTACTAGCATCTAACATTTTAATTGCTCCCGGTATCGTATCGGACTGTCGATACCGATATATCTGATTGGATAATGTGGAACCACGCTTAACATTTTAGGAGGAATGAGGAATGTTAGTATGTTTCTAACGAAAAAGCTCAAAAACTACTGGACTGATTTCAAAAATTATTTCACCGTTAGAATGCTTCATTATTCTTTAGGGACATAGACTATATTTTAGTTGAAAACCCAAGCCGACGAAAACGCGGGCATAGTTTGTACCAAGCGCTAGTTTGTAACAAAGAAAACTAAAAAAATAGGTATCCATAAAAACATACTGTTAGCAATCTCGAAAGGACATACCTAGGTATGTCCTTTCGAGAATACATAACTGATAATAATTATTCTAATTACATTAACGTAGTTACTTAAATACATTTTGGTCGTAGCGACGATAAAAAGAAATCGTCAAATCTTCCTGAAAGTCTGCAGTAACCTACAAATTGTGTGAGGAATTTTTCAAGCATTACTCTGCTTTAAACAGAAACAAGGTAAGGGAATTTTAATTTACTGAGTATACGGTAAAATATATAGAAGTCTCGTAGGTACATTTCTGAAACTAATTAAACCTTTTGCAAGGTCACATTCTTTATGTTATTTGGTTAGCAGACAAGCATACGGTCTTCATGGTGGAAAGCAGTCACGGTAGCCTAAGACGCTTGCAATATTGACTTGAAACTCGCCCGCTGCCTAATCCTCTTCCACATACATACGATCTCGCTCACAGTTCCAACATAGGTTGAGCAGGACCTTAGGTAATATTTCGTTACACAAAGCTACATCTGGCACTATGGGCCATGAAGTGCCTCCATATAGTGACACAGATATACAATAGGGGGCGCCAGACCCAAATGGTAACAATCCTTTAGTAAACTAAATAAATTAGACAACAATTAGGTCAGATGTTACAATCAACATCATCTCAGCAGTCCGGGTCACTTATATCACTTCTGTATGTGGAATAAGTGGTTATCGTAGATCATTTCTTATTTTCTTTTTACGCTTAAAAGACATACAACAGATACTGATGTGTAATTATTTAAAAATTGAAGTAACTATAAATGTGTACAGTACTTTAGAGACAATGAAAATCATTGTAAACTGATAGGGTTAAGCCAACTTTACTATATAATATTATCTGCACTTATAAAATATTTCGTGAATAACGTGTTTGGTTACAAAATTAGTAAATGTCTGTGTATTTAGTTACTCAAGCCTCATTTTGTAATAGTTTGTTATTCTGAATAAAATAAAATAAAAAGTTAAATAAAAATTTCTTTATCCAAATTATGAATAAAGCTGGTAGGTAAATTTTGAAATAATAACCCTGTATACCTAAGGATGTTTTTTTCCTCTTTCAATCATTATCGGGTGTCATTTGTTAGGCATAATGGTTTCTGTATAAAAGTTCTAGTTACCCATTTTCACATCTGAGTGGAGATAGTAACAAAGACATTGTAATTATTAAGAAGTCACGTATAACAGGCAGGCTGCTGTATAATTTGTCACCGCGTAATGTACCATTTACGGATTACATTGTAATTTCCTATAGAAATTTACTTGAAGGAAATTTCGTCGGCACAGTTTTGGAGTGTTAATAGAATGTTAAATAAGTTTTTGATGAGAAAAAATAGGCGGCCATTTTGGTGTCTAGTTTATAAGGCGTTACGGAGAAGTTATTTTTTTATTGATTATAGTTTTCCGATATACGACATCAAGACGATAACAAGTGCAATCACTTGCATTCAGTTCAGCACTATGCTAATTCAATCTTCTACCCATTAACGCCCAAATTAAAACTACCTTTATTTTTTTTGATTTAATGATATTTGTTGTATTATTAGGCACAAAAGAAAAGGTATTTAAAGAAAAAAAGAGCAAAAAAGAAATATGTATTGAAATATAGGTATGTACTCGGCCGGGTACACTGGGCGGATTAATAGTGAAATTGTCCGAAGCAAGGTCTTTCTACACATGATGTTTTCACACATTTTTTGACACATTCACACATTTTTTAGTTCTATTTACTCGTATTTTGCCTGTAGCTCTGAAGCCTTAGGACCGGAGGTCAACGAATAACTGATATTTTGTGAAAAATTTGTCAAAATAAACGATATGTTCACTAGGAATTACGGTCATTTTGTCCAAAAGAGATTTCACAACTCTTGCGCCTAGAGGATTATCACCTACTTCGTTAGTCTTGCCACAATACACATCGAACGCATAACAGTATAGCTAATGAGTTATCTACGAAATGAAGATTACGTTTTATCTCCAAGAATCGATTCCGTGACATGCAATTTGATACTATAGGAACTCCAAGATCTTCATCCAAACTCCAATAAGCACATTCAGTTGGTAGTACAGGAGTGCAGGCTTTCAACTTCTCTACGGCCACTTTTTGCCGGATATATTAGCAGAATATACTGGCTTCATCTTCCTCCACATAGGTTTATTTGATTGAATATTTCTGGATCGTTTCGAAGGCCTGACATAATTTGACAAAGGCTCATCGTCACTATCGGATCAGTCTGAAACATCATGATTGGGACAGCGTGGTATGACTTCTACAGTTCGTGGAACTTCTCTAGGAAGATTAGAAGAAACCAAATCATCATCGTTCCCTTCTTCTTCGTCACTTACAATAGCAGGTTTCGGAGGCCCCAGTAGGACATCATATTCCGAATCATCATTTTCATCTGCAAATATAGATTCGATGGCTTCCTCCAGCTTAGCATAGCTATTTTGGCTTGTCAAGACACGACGGTTCGCCATTGTTGAATAATGAAAATAGCTGATAAAATATAATTTTGTTATACATATGTGACCATTGTACTCAGCCGAGTACAGCGGAATAAAGTGAATCAAAACGTAACAATATCGAAATGAAATTCATCAAAAACAAGAGATAATAACAAAATAAAGAGTAACAAACTATTTGTATCAAATTTCTGTTAAAAAAAGTTCTATTTTGTAATAAAAATTCATTGTTGAAACTTACATTATAAACTTTCTTTGCAATCCGTATTTGACAGTGGCAAAAGTGACATTTATTTTCGCGCTACACTAAACTTTTTTATTTTATCAGACGGGTTAACCATCTGGTTATGAAATAATGAATTATTTGAATGACAACCATAGATTATAAAAACTAAATAATACTTTTTGTAGTTGTACTTGCGCGAGTACAGATGGCGTTAATGGGTTAAATAAGTTAACACCTGTTAGTACTTACTTTCTTTTAACAATATCTAGTAAATATATACGTGTAGCGGGTAGCGGCGAGCCGTGGCATCTTGTGAAAAGCGCCATCACGCAAGACATTTTGGCCTATTCGTGCCAAAATAAAAGAATTTCAGTACTAATTTTATTGAAATAATGTCGAAAATCATTTGTCCACGAATTTGTCACGCCCATGCCGTGGCCTGCTGTCTCCAAAACATAGTTACAACAAAGAGTACTGAAAAATAATATATAATCCTGAAAAATTACGACCTCCATGTATTCGCGGACCGCTCCCTAAATTTAGCACCTAAGCAAAATACTTTGTCTATGACTTATTTATCTTACAAAGTAAAGTGACAAAGTGCCTGTTTGCCTGAACAATGGTGCAGTTTCATAGCGGCGAAGTCCGTTCCTTAGGGCGGTTGGTCACGTGGCGGCTAACATCTATTTATTTTAATCTCTTAGATAGGAGAGGAGGTTGATAATGCCGCGATGCATTCTTCACAATGATCACGAAAGCTAAGCTACCAAGTGCATGGTCAGTACTCGGATGGGTGACCGAAAGTTTTTCAAATAGATTTGCCTCCTTGCTTCCGAAGGCATGTTTAGCTGTGCTCCTGCCTACAGTCGAAAGACAGAAATCGCAAGGAAGGTTGGTGTCCATGAAAATCTAATGCCAAATCACTTAGCAGTATTGACTATTGCAATTTCTTATTTCTGCTGTGTTTCGGATTGAAGGGAAAGGTAGCCAGTGTAATTACTGGGCATGGAAGGCAAATCATCTTAGTCCCTAGGATGGCAACGCACTTGCAGTGTTGAGTGATTTATCCTTGTTATTGCAAGTGTCTATAGGCGACGGTAGCTACTTAACACCACGTGGGCTGCAATCTTGTTTCCCATCTCGTAATATTTAAAAAAGCAAGGCATCCTGCACCAACCATAAATAAATGGAGAAAGAATGACAATGTTAGCATGGGTATCTTCATCATATCACCTTTTTTAATTCGACCCTCCTTGTCATCGAAGGAGGTTTAGGCAGTGTCCACCACGCTTGCCGAATGCGGATCGGTCGACGGAGTATATGGTGATCAATACCCCTTTGCTGATCCATTAGTCGCCTTCTACGACACCCATTTTAGTATATGGAGTGATGCTATTCTACTCTGTCGGCATCACACCGCCATGGGTAGCTTATTATACTATAATATACCAAATACCCGGTATATGTTAATCATCAACATTTTCCTACCCTCATTTATTTTGGGAATTGATGCAGTATGCCTTGATATCGACAATACTGTTTAAGGATTTGGCATTGGATTTTTACTGCCGTGTGTCTGACACCAACCCTCCTTGGCGACGACTGTTATCTTTCCACAGCACCTGGGATCACCAGCTTAACGTTCAGACGAACCACGTAGGAAAATCGATTTGAAAAATTTTCGGTCACCCATCCGAGTAGGTACCAATCGCGCACTTGGTAGCATAATTTTCATGATCGTTGCTAAAAACGCGGTACCATCGAATTCCTCAGCGTGCATTAAATTAATAATATTGAGTGCTATATTTGGGTTATTCATGAAGAAATCTGTTTAGCGATATCTTATATGGCGAAGGAAGCCGAACAATAATTCATGATTACAATATTAATATTGAACCAAATATGACGTCTGCTCGCCTTTCCTCGTAGGACCGGTCGTAATTCACAACATATTGTTTACAGTTGATTGCTTGACAAAGGGTCCCAGATTCGGTATCAGACAAGGTCTGTTACGTTCCATTGTTATAATTATGACGCGAATTGAAATAGGTCTTCTTATTAAGGTTTGATTTTTATTTATTCAGTAAAAGATAATTTTCTTTGAATACCAAAATGTTCTACTATCAAAAGTAGGTATTCATTGAAGCTGGGGTACTATGCACCCTGGGCAACTTCTGGTGCTATATGTATAGCACCAGAAGTTGCTGTATGTACGGCTGACGTCAGAATATGGGACGGCACTTTTCAGGGTCAGCGGATCTTTGAGTGATGTGTTGTCAGAAGTGGCAGATGGGTGCAACATTTGGTTCGGTTTGCAATGGTGGCGTCACGAGGGCACCGACTCCCTGTCGAAGCTAGCGTCTAGTTCGTACATGTTACATTCGGACCCATTGAGTCCCTCCCTACCTCAATGAGGACTTGAGTTCCAAATGACTGCGGCTTTAGGTAGGGGGACAGATAGCTTAGACCAGGGGTTCCTAAAGTTAAATTTAAAGAAAATGGAACACCAACCTAATACTTTTTTTTAATATCAAATGTACAAATCAACCCTGAAATTTATAGTTGTTTTTTTTTTAGAAATGTGTAATGGGTGAATGGATACACATTGTTCTTAACATAAAGTTTTGATTACCTGGACTGCTGAGATAATTTTAAGTGTAAAATCTGTTCTGGTTGACTTTAGTTGATTTGTTTACTGAAGGATTGTTAATTTTTGAACTTAGTGCCCCTTTAGTGTAGGCGATAGGTTGGCCACCTTTCAATATTTTGGGGATACTGTCTAACCCATACTGCCAGATGTGAAATCTTACCTGAAGCTCTGCTCGACCCCTTTTTGGGATTGTGAGCGTGATTATATGTATGTATGTAAAGTTTTGATGAGAAGAATAATTGGTTTTTCTGTTTTATGAATATTTGTTTTATGGATCGGATTTTCGCGGACCCCGATGACTATATTCTACGGGACCCTTGGGTTCGGCGGAACCCAGTTTGGGAATGCCTGGCTTAGACACATAGCTATCAAAGCTACCCTTGACACTACTGTGGGGGACCCGGGAAAAGGACCTTGGCAGGGCCAGCGGAGGAACTCTTTTCTCTGTTAGGCGGACTTGAAAAATGGACTGCCATTATCCATACCTATAGAGTATAAATTTGTACTAACCTTAGGATTAAACATGGTACCTCTGACTCTAATTCCGGAGAACAAATTCCACCACAGAGAGAGATTTTTGCCTGCAATTTCGTGTAATGAAAAATTACATCTACCCTCTTTTTAAGCCCGTCTTTAAAAAATCGCTAAGTCTGTAGCTGCCCTAAAATCTGTTTAAACGGGGAAGTTTTATTATATCTTAGCCGCATCGCTTAAGCCTTTGTTTTGAGATAGCAGTACAAACGGCTGTGTCCTTATCCCCACAGGACGAAGGACGAGTTTGGCTTGGAGCCTATTACATGTAAATGCTGCATCCTAAGTTTCATAGTGCAGGTTTGTATGCATGTCATGTGGTTAAGTTTTTTAGCTTGTAAATCTTAGGCATTAGGTTAGGTTAGGTTATGCAAGTTTTTAAGTTAAAGAATGTTAGAAATATTATGGTTGTGTGATGCCGGCAGAGTAGAATAGCATAACCCCATATACTCAAATGGGTGTCGTAGAAAGCGACTAATGGACTAGCAAAGGGATATTGATCACTTTATACTCCGTCCACCAATCCGCATTGGGCAAGCGTGGTGGACTACTGCCTAAACCTTCGATGACGAGGAGAGGCCTTGTGTCCCAGCAGTGGGTCGAATTTAAAAGACTGTTGTGATGATTGTTCGTGAAGTGGTGGAAATTAGGAAGAATAAAAATTTCAACCGTGAGGGTGACTTTAGAATTTCGCTATCATTGAGAACAAATGAAAACCACCATACCTTCAGTCTAGTGATAAGCTCGATTGTGTCAGTATAGTGCGTCGAAGCGCCGCGTAGAACTAAGAACTCGTGATCAGAGGGCCTAGAGAAGTGGCTAATCGAGTACGTTGAACGCTTAACGAAAAGGATATTATGTATGACAATGACATAATACTGAGGAAAAAACAAGGAGCTTATATTTCTTAGTATAAGCTCCTTGGGAAAAAACCATGGCGACCATCATGTCATATGTTAGAGTTGACGTTGTTACTCATAGAAACGATTTGTATCGTTTGCCACTTATCTAGGCCCTCTGCTCGGCGTAGTTTCGTTTCTTCACTTCGTTCCTTTCACTCTTTAGAGTACCTACTTTCTTCAAAAGGCCTTATTAGAACCCAATATCACAGACATTTGACATCAATTCAATATTTATACCAATTAAGGTTGTAACACACTTATCAGCTTGGAAACGCCGCTTATTTTTACTATGAACGCTACGAATCAGTGGCTACGAAAAGTAGCGCATCGCCTTGTTACTATGAACGCTACGGATCGACGGCTACGGAACGTAGCTCATCACCTTTTTACTATGAAGGCTAAGGATCAGCGGCTGCAAAACGTAGCGTATCGTCTTTTTTCACAGTAAAAAGAGGCGTTCCCTTTCCGAGCTGATAAGTGTGCTATGACCTTTAATCACACTTCTAATGAACTTTTCATAGAACCTCGAACCTTAAAATTGTAAAAGTTTTGTTAGGCGAAATATTAACTTTGAGGTCGATCGAGTTTAAGTTCGGCTATTGAACTGGCTTAAAAACTTTGTAGCAATAAGCCAAAAGAGTACACAAATTAATATGATTTGATAAGTTAACGCAATTAGTTGACGTTAAAACAAAGAGGTCGATAGCGCTGCGGTTGCAAAGAAGGGTTTTTGAGATGACGGCTGATCGGAAGAGGAGGACCGGAGAGTGGAAGAAGAAAATATATTACGCCGACCCCAAATAAAGTTGGTAGCAGGGCAGGGAAAATGATGATGATGATGGCGCAGCGGTCGACCGTTATTCGTCAACCAGCACACTCATCTCAGAGCTCTCGACCTTTATCTTAGAGAGCCAGGAGAGATTGAAAACCAGCGCGGTCCGAGAGAGGAGCGACTCTGTCGGACCGCGCTGGTTCAACTTGACTGCATGAGCTGAATATTTTCCGCTGTCTTTGTCCCTGATTATATGTTTGTAAAATTTTAGATTGTGGCGGCCAATGCCGCTTCTTCATAGAAGTCACAGATGGCGCTATACAACAGTGCTCATACAAAGCGCGCAAATAGTATGGAAACCTGAATCGCGCAAACGAAGTTTCCCAAGGTGCTCGCTATATATAGAAGTTCCAACTACAGATAGTTGGACCGCGGTCCCCGAGCATACAACACCTTGCCCGGCGGAAGTACTTCCCTTTGGACTTCCTACAGATTAATGAATGTGTTTTTAAGAAAAAACAATAAACTATTTTTCTTTCTGTCTTTCTTTATTCGTAACGATTACAAAAAACTACAAACAACAAACACAATAACCACATCAAAATTGGTCCATTCGTTTAGGAGCTACTATGCCACAGACAGACATACAGACACACAGACAGGTCAAACTTATAACACACCTCTTTTTGCGTCGGGGGTTAAAAAGGTAACCTAGAGGACTGGACGTAATGACGGAATGGTCCGCAAATTCCGGAGCGGGACGTAGAGTTGGTCCCCATAAGGTGGACCGACGATCTGGTAAAGGTCGCGGGAAGCCGCTGGATGCGGGCAGCGCAGAACCAATCGAGTTGGAGACATGATACATATTGGACATCCTTGGTGTCTGTAATGATGATGATAATGGCAAAGTTTCGAAAAAAACCGCTTACATGTTAAGTTATAATCTAGCCTTTACTTTGTAAAAAAATCTACCTATTTTGTGACTATAATTTGTTTTTAAGCCTTAAAATAAATAAATAAAAACATCAATTTCAAAGGAGCTTTTTTTCTGATGTCAAAAATTTTCTGCTCGAACTGCTGAGACATCTGGTTGTTGACTTTAGTTGGTTTGTTTACTGAAGAATTGTTTATTTTATGGGTTTGGTGCCCTTTTTGTGTAAGCGACAGGCTAGCCACCTGTCCCTATTCTGGGTTACTGCATGACCCATACTGTCAGATGTGGCTTTGTGTGTAACCGAATATTACTTGCTCTGCTCGACCCCTTTTGGGATAATAGCGTGATTATAAGAATGTATGTATATCATCACCCGGGAGACACTGGTTCGATCCCCGCCGGGTACCAATGTGTTTTCAATTTTTGAATTCATAATGTACGTTTAATCGACGCTTTTACGGTGAAGGAAAACATCGTGAGGAAACCTGCACACACCTATAAAGAAATTCTTAGGTTGTGTGTGAAGTCGAGCAACCCGCACTTGGCCAGCGTGGTAACCTAATAACTAAGACTAAGGCCTAATCGCCCCTAATGTGGGGTAGGCTCGAGCCCCTCGGTTTGGAAATTATAATTATATGAGCTGTTGATGATGATGATGATGTATATCATTGTCTTCGTAAAATGTATACTATCATGTGGATAACTTTACCAACATTCTACTTTGATATCGAAATTCGTCATCATCAGCCATATTGCTTGGTTATCTACAGCGTTTTACCTTTTTGCTACTATCGCTTCTTAGAGCTACGATTGGCCACGTGATTTTAACGACGGCTTAAGTCAATCCGATACCTTATCGAACTTCGTTAACGTTTCTTTGTCTACAGGCCCTGATACCAATTTATTTGTGGTTGGAGCAATATGTTACTATACAGCTATAGGTTGTATCATAGTTGTATACCCGTGTGTCTGTCTGACACCAGCCCTCCTTTAGAAGGTTGTGTGTGGTTTACTGACACCGCGAGAGTGAACCACCTGCGATGGTCTGCTCGGATTTAGAATTACCCTCCGTCAGTTTTGTGCCCAAATACACGCGAGTTAAATCTTAAAAATGGTTTTATTTCCTTTTACTTTTAGTGGCCACTTCTTGGCCAAAGACGCGAGTCATTACTTGTTAAGCATACCGGAGTTTCTGGCGTTATTATTCACTAGCCATATAGTTAGGTACAAAATAAGAGTTATAACTAGGTATGAGAGTTTTAAAGAGGGTTAACTGGGGTTGAGTTCCGTGTTGCGCTCACACCCTGTATAGGGTTGACACTTATGAGAATACTATACATCCGACAGACGTTGTACTGTTTAAAAAGTATGTGTGTGTCGCAATAAGTTATTTTAAAATAGTTCTTTGAAAGCACCGCCCACGCACCATACATCGCACCGGGCGAGGTTGTCGAATTTGGGTGTCAGCGTGGCGCCACACTAGCCGGTCGTTCTTTGCTACCTAGAAAAGACCATAAAAACGGGTTCATCGTAACACACTCACCGGTGGCCGGTCTTTCTTAATCGGCGCTCAATCGTAGTCTAGTGCTTGCCGAGAGAGGTAAGTACTCGTGTACCTTTGTAATAATACATAAAAAATCGTAATGGACCATGATGAACTCATGCCCTTTTTTTTAAAGTGTGTAAAAAAGGACATACTGCATGTCCCATAAACACGGGAATTTTTGGATATGTAAAATATGAGATTCCATCACCGCCATTTTTCGCAACTCTGCAACGAGTCCACGCAGGAGCACAGCTACCGGCGTATTGAATGAAGCAAAATCACGGAGGGGCGTGGTCCCGTTGTTTGCTTACCGGGCGGTCTTTCCGTTTCACACCGGTAGGTGTGTGATGAGTAGTACATTTTGTATTGCATTCTTGCCTTCCGGTTTTATGGTCTTTTCTAGGTAGGGAAGAACGACCGGCTAGTGTGGGGCCACGCTCAGGGAGCGTGGCCCCACACTAGCCCATCTCTCTGATCATTTTTCCCTAACACGCCAAAAGAAGTAGTAATGTGCGTTACTCCAGCAACTATTCTTATTTTGAAAATAGTCATTTAATATACCGCCAAATAAAATGGCAATTTCATAGGTAAAGACTTACTATTATATTTATTTACTATAATAATATCTGTAACTGTAGTTTCTAAATGTTTAAGAACAAGACACTAATTTTTATGTTCATGCAAAACAATATAATTCAACAACAACATTTTTTTTTGTACAATACAGCCAACCCTACTCGTAGATGCACTTACCAGGCGCACACACGCAGACGGTGTTTACCTGCGGCTCTCGCCACTAGGCGACCGCTCAGCCAGTAGGTGTACCTCTATCGTATTATCCTGTATCTCACAGAGGCTAATCTTCGGCTATCGCGCTTTGTGAACTTCTATGATGTTATTTCATGACTCGCTTGGTTCTTGTATGCTGCTGCAGGGATTTACCACTGAATTAATTTGACTGGTTAACATAAGGTCGGAAAACAACTAGTATTTCTGTAATAGATCGAATAAACAATTAACTACACTATATTTCTGTAAAATGAACGGATGCTCGAAAATTTTTGTATTTTTTGAAAATTGTATCAAATTTTATGTGTAGAAAGAGAGATTTCTTTTCATCGAAAGATGTTTTGCAGAAAATTGTACAGCCTTTTTTTTATAAAAAGGTCAAGCAAATGACTATTCCACCTGATGGTAAGCAGAAGTAGAGTCCAAATGCGAAGATAGCTGGTGCGAGAGATAAACTGCCGCGCTAGCCACCCACGCCTTGCTGACCTGCAAGGTGCTTCTTCACGCCTCTTTTGAATGACCCAGGATTGTAGGAAGGAGGGAACACGTGTGCTGGCAGTGAATTCCATTTATTGATTGTGCGTCAAAAAAACGAGTTGCCGAATTTCTTAGTTCGAGTTGGAATGGTAGCCACAGTTTGTCGGTGACAACGTAGACCAGCACGCGTAGTTTAGAAGGAAGGAGATGGTGGGATTAGGGAAAAATGTTCCTCAGAGCACTCGCCGTGGTACAGACGGTAGAAAGCGCTCAACGACGCAACATTGCGACGCAATTGAAGAGGCTCAAGATGTTTAGTCACCTCTTCGTCGCCGATGATGCGGGCCGCGCGACGCTGCAACCTATCCAAAGCATCGAGTAGGTACTTGGCAGAGCCATCCCACAGGTGCGTGCAATACTCCACGCAGGACCGTACTTGCGTCTTGTATAGCAAGCAAAGTTGATTTGGCGTGAAAAAACGCCGCACCTTGTTCAGGACTCCGAGTTTCCGTGAAGCTGTTTTTATCACGCTTTCGATGTAGTCCTTCGGATTCAAGTCGCTGCGGATCTCCATGCCGTTTTTTAATGGAGATAGCGAGCGAACGCACTATGCGGCTGGCCGTATGCGGCCGACTACACGTCGATTTTTATGAAACAGCATGATCTTGCGGCTGATCGCACATAATGCAACCTGCCGCTGCCGGGCGGCCGGTGTCGTGCCGTATGTGGCCTGCTGCATAGTCGGTTCACTCACTGTTGTTGTTCGGGTAAATTTTTATCTCCGCTTGTTCAGACTCATCTTTATGACATTTAATTTTGTTAGTGTAAAAAGGACTTTTTGACGACGCATACTTACTAACCTCCAGTTGCATGAACACAATCTCTAAAAAATCTGTCACAAATTCATAGTCAACTATTAGTAGTGTTTGCTTGTATATGATAACAATGCGTCTATATTGCGGGGCGGAGGTCATCACACGCGATCCGAAGATACGGGATTATAAGGATACAGATTATAGTTTAAGTAACGACAGCAGGAGAAGCGAAGAGAAATGTATTTTATTTAATTTTTGATTTCGATCAAAAATCAAATTGAAAACCTTTTCCTTTTTTTTATTTTGATAAAAAAGGAGAAGGTTTTCAATTCGTATTAATCTTTGTTTAGTCATGTTTACCGATTACTCAAAGACGCCTAGACCAATTTACAAAATTATTATATTATTATTTGTTTGAAAGGGCATACCTACTTCCCAAGTGGTCCTATGAAAAATTTACATTAATCAGTTGTAGTTTTTTAATATCGTGAAAATACGCAGTTTTAAAATGGATTTTTCCAACTTATGCGTCAATATCTTTGGAATATGTTATCCAACGTCGACGTTTTTTTAAGACCCTGAAATATCCTAGAAACATCCTCAACATGAGCTTTTGGCATTTTTAGAATACAGTCTTCTGAATATTTTATGGGAAATGGACCAGAGTGCCAGGAGAATGAAGTAGCCAATCTCCATCTAAAGTTTAACGAATGTTGGACAAGTATAAGCAGTTTATTCCTGACGGAAAACAAAAATGTTGTTTTTAACTTTTTTTACGAGTAGAATATAATAATGAAACTGACGTATTACTGACAAAGCATCATGGCCGACTATCGTGTCAAATGTTAGCATTTATACTCGCAGAAATGCTTTGGAGCGTTTGCCACTGGTTTAATCATACAGTCGAATTATACACTGTTAGCTTATCTTAGTTAGCTGTTCATTTAGCTTACTAATTAGGTCATACAATACTTGAAAACCCACCTCTTCTAAGAGGTAAAAGCGGACTGGCAAAGAACTCTTGCGTTAACACACTCAAAAGCACTAATCAAACCATGCTCCCATAAGCGTACTGACGATATACTGAAGCTCAACAAGTGCAAGCTGAGCAGATATATCTGCAACATAAGACTAACACCTAGTCGACCAACCCGCACTTGGCCAGCGTGGTTGACTAAGGCCTAATCGCCCCTAATGTGGGGTAGGCTCGAGCCTTTCGGTGAGGACATTATGTAAGCTGTTGATAATAAGACTAAGAGAGTCGGATGCTTGGAGATTCTTCGCACAGGAGCGTGAAACACTAATGCACTACCTTTGCTTTTGTGATGCTCTCATTCACAAATCAAACCGACATTTGCGGAGACATATCCACGACCCAGATGATATCCAAACAATCTGGTGACCGGCTGGAACAACTTCTCATATCCGACAGCAGCTGGGAGCACCAGCTTAACATGCTTTCGGAAGCACAGAGTAAAATCAAGTAAAAAAACCGGACAAGTGCGAGTCGGACTCGCCCTCCGAGGGTTCCGTACAAATTTGTATTTTTTGCAGCATAAACGGCCATATCTTTTTTTGCGTTAGCTTAGAAGTTTGATTTTTTCACGGCTTCAAGGGATTGTAGACTTGAGTACTCGGTTTTAATTTGAAAACGTTACCTCCACAAGTTCCCGATATAAAGGAAAACCTCGATGATTAATTACGTATTTTAAATAAAGACTATATTTTTATGATTTAATTACAAATGTATAGTTTTCAGAGTTTTACCTGTAGCTGTGGTATAAGACAATATTACTTGCCTAATTTCATAGTTCTAGGTCAACGGGAAGTACCCTATGAATTTTGATTCCCTTGAGAGTGTCGAAATATACGTTTTTTGGCCTTATCTTTTTTTGCGCTAACTAAGAAGTTTGATTTTTTCACAGATTCAAGGACCGTAGACCTGAGTATATAATTTTAATTCGATATCTCCACTCGTTCCCGAGATAAAGGGTCTTGACAGACAGACGGACAACAAAGTGATCTTACAAGGGTTGCGTTTTTTCCTTTTTAGGTATGGAACCCTAAAAACGTGATCGTTACGAATAATGTCCTTAGAACCACATTCTAATAATATTAAGCGAAACTCTACATACAACTCAAAGTTGACTCAATTAATCCCCCAGGTTATTGCGGTAAAAACTTCTCTAATAACTTTATTAAAATTAGATTTTCATAACCTGTGCTGCTGACCGTTCCTCACCACAAGGGTACCGGGTTGATTTATCGCCGCTCGTTTTTGGCATCTGTCCGTAGTTGGGTCCAGAGTTTGACTCTCAGTTGGACCACTAATTTAGCTTGTATGTAAAATGAGGCCTTTAATGGTACTTAGTGGTTTTTTATTGTATGGAGGCGGTTTATATGTTACTAACTGTTATGCCATGGCGTTCCTTTACTGGATTACGGAATTTACAATGTAAATATATTTCTAGTGCGGTCAGAAATAGAGTGCATTTTTGTGTAATGTAAAGGAAATAGGGAAGTCGAAAAAAATAATAATACATATATGATACTATAGCGTTTGGTTACTTACACATAAAGCCACATCTAGCAGTATGGGCCAAGCCTTTCATCTACATAGAAAGGGCATCAAACCTAAAAAGCAACAATTCTTCTGTAAACCAAAAAACAAAATCCAACAACCAGGGTATATGTTAAGTACTCTAAAATAATCATGTCAGCAATTCGGGTATCAAAATGTTTTAAAATTAAAGTAAAGAACAATGGCAAAAAATGATGTCGAAATTTTTAAGTTTCCCAAGATTACAATAATTTATTATGATTTTTTAAATAGTTTTAGAACTTCTTTGAGGCCACGAAAAAATAATAAGCTTTATCGAGTATTGTAATGACTAAAATCTAACATCGAGGTGTAGAGCCGTTCAAAATCTGCAACTGTTTCACTATAACCATTGTAGGCACTCAGTTTGATATCATACTTTTTATTCATCTATGGCCGGTCGCAAGAATACATCATCCGTGATTGAGAAACGTCACTTGATTTTTCTCTTGACTTTTTTTCCGTCTGGTACTTTGTATTGTGAAATAAATAGTATTGTGATTTTTTATTGCATTATTAATATTCTCCGCTAATCTTTGTCGCTTTATTTCTCCTTCTCAACTATCTACGTGCTACGAGACACTAAACCATTATTAATCTTTTTGGTCGCTCGATAGATATCTACCGCGAGACAATTAAAATGAATTATGTCTGGGATAATATTAATCGGTGGAGAATATGTCTAAAATATAACGTTTTAACAATGACGTAGGCGTTTTAACTGTCACTACCGACGAACCATCAAAGTGGATTGTGAAAAAATACTCCAGTCAGCTTATTTCGAAAACTAATTTTAATAATATTTTAAATATAATTTACTAAAAACAATATTATTAACCAAAGAAAATTTGGCTATGTCATGCAATGATTGTATTATATAAAAAGAGGATGTCATCTCGTTATCTGCGCGCATTCATTATGCCAGACAGATCCTGATTGCGTTAACTTATAAAGTATTTCTTTGTGGATTTTGTGCAATGAAACTGGTGTTTTTTTTAACCGGCTTCAAAACAGGATTCTTTCGTATGTTTTTGATACACATCAAGCATTCGTGTTGACAACTAAGTATCAGGTTTACTTAGTCGTCAACACGAATTCTTGACGACTAAGAGACATAGTATACCTACTTTAACAAATATTAAACTAATGAGCCAAACTTTAACAAATAATTATTTTCAGGGAATTGACCACACTTTTAAGTTTTGTTTTGAATTTATATAACATACTGTTTATGTAAGAAGAATAATTTTCGTTTTGATTTTCTTTTTTGTAATAATAAATTTACCAAAAGTATGTATCAATTAGTTGTATGGTACAGTACTAGATATTTAAGCGACAGAGAGCGGAACTGCCTGCCAAAAGTGTAATTATTACGCAATTTCCAACAATGTGCATCATTATACTATTGTAAATTTTAAAGAAAATAAACATTTTTCATTCTTTCATTTGGCCATATCAAGGAAAAATTCTTTCACATACCAGATTCTGACAATAGTGCTTTACTTATTTTAATTTTTTCAACTAAAAGATTAAGTACACTTTCATTGCCACTGACATCAACCAATGTATGGAAGTCCGCTATTGTTCTTTGAAACATTGAGCGTGCGTGCTCGCAAGTTTCCAGTCGCCAGTTAACGAAGAAGCCGGTGAAGCGAGCTTCCACCTTATCATTGTGATGGGGGATGAAGGCAAAGGGCATAATTTGGTCAAATGTTAAAAAAAATATATTTTAAAAATCCCAAGAAGGGTTAGTATTAAGGCACACGGCCGTAAAACCCTAATGCCAAATCATTTAGCAGTATTGTCAAAATGAGAGATATTTTTTTTTAAAGCATGTAGCTACTAACCATAATTTCATTAGTAAAAAAATAAAGTTGGAAAAAATATAATACCCGCGCGTGAAACAACGTAGAAAATATAACGATATCTCTACATTAGATTAAAGAGACTAAAGAAAGGAATATATTAGATCTTATAAACAGAAAAACTGGTATGATCCGAATATGAAGTAAAAATGGAGAAAATACATGAATGAAATTGGCTCTGCAATTCACGATTTTCTTCTCATCATAACAACTTTTATAATTCTTCCTACTGCTGGGACACAAGGACCCTCCTTGTAATCAAAGGAGGTTTAGACAGTAGTCCACCACACTTGCCCAATGCGGATTCATGGACGGAGTATAAGGTGATCAATACCCCTTTGCTGGTCCATTAGTCACCTTCTACGACACCCATTGGAGGATTTAGTGTGATGCTATTCTACTCTGCCGGCATCACATGGCAATCTGCCGGCATCATATGATTTTCTCTTGGCTGCTCTGATTTTTTTAATACTTATTAGTAGCCGGATGGCAGGGCCGGATTTAAAGGTCTGGAGGCCTCGGGGCAACAAAGGAGTGGAGGCCCCTTAGCCTCAAATTATTTTACAAATAAAATGATTTTTTTTTTAAATTTTCAAAGATATTATTCATGTAATCATGTTTGTACAAAGTACCGTAGGTAAAGGTAAAACGCGAAATAAAATATAAAAGGAAAAGTTGTTTACTGGTGTTTACTAGTCTGAATTTGTTTTTTTTTTTAGAAGTCTCTATTGTGGGGGCCCCTCTTTTGTGGAGGCCCTGGGCTGTAGCCCCGCTTGCCCTCCCCTAAATCCGGCCCTGCCGGATGGTCTGAGCGTTCTTTTTTTTGACATTCTATTGCAGATTGTCTGTGATGACATTTTCTGCGTCACCAGGTTTTTAAGAAGGCGAAGACCTTGGGGGGTCCTCAAGCCTGTAGGTCGAACGTTCCTAGGGGATTACTGGGCTACCGAGCATCTCCCCCGTGGGGAGTCTCTCGACCGCCTAGCGTCCCTAGGGCGTCCGTGTCGGAAGGGAACTGAGTGTTGTGATTAATAAGATGAAAATAAATTTACGTCTACAGACGTACGAGTACGGACTGCAACACGCACAAAATACAAAGTAGTTCGTCTTATGGAATAAGAATTAGAGGTTTCGGTTTCCCGAAGGGGGTGTAAATTTGTGCTTTGTAATACGCACAATATTGGGGCAGCGTGGCAAATATCTGCTCTGCATACAGCCTGTTCCACACGCTGGCGCAAAACACGCGTGACTCTAAAAGGCCCTTATACGAATATAATTATAATATAGCCAACCTAATATAGTATGGTAAAACTATTATTTTTATCGATATTCGGTATTTTTTTTGGTTTCCTTGCAATAACCCTACACGTGTTAATTGAGGTGACCAATCAGAGCCGCCAATGCCCCTGCACCACCTGCACCACTAAGTAGTGTTGTAGTGAACTATGTTAAGGTTCAGAGAACTTATTTTACTCACAAAGAACAAACATAGTTCACTTAAAATGAGCTTAAGATTATTACTTATTACTAGTCGGTATAGCACATCACAGGCATTACAAAATTAATGTACTTATTTTCAGTAAATATATTTTTTTTAATAAACTCTAGAATTTTAAAATATTAACTATATCACTAACAGCTATATTATGTAATCTATCTTTATATAAAACTATTTTAACTAATTCTTAATGATTACTTTTAATAAATATTTTTGTAAATTTGATCTGTGTACTCTTTTAATTTTCGCTTGAACAAGCAAAAAATTACATTCTTTCATTTGGTTGGGTAAGTTGTTGTACATTTGTGCTCCCTCAAACATCAAGCTCCTCTTACCGTGTCCAATTCTAGGCGTTGTTAATTTGATTTTATTTGTATTTCCCAAATGATGTGTGTAAGACCTCTTTGTAAAAGTTATTTGTGTATGCAACTTATTTTTCAAGATTTTGTGTACTAGAATGCAAGTTGAGTACCTATGTATAGATTTGCTTGATATTAATCGATTATACCTGAATAAGGATTTGATTACTTTATTTTGTGTCTGAAGTATTTCAAGGTTAGATTAGAACTGGATCCATTGGTTTAGTACTCCGAGCCCTTAAACCACGCCCGCTTGGACAGGATCCCTAAAAGTAGTATTAGATTAGTGCGACGATCTCCTATAAGGTCGATGTTATAGGTTTTGCTAATTCGCTATGCCTTACCTTCTTAGACACCTCTTCAACTAGGCACGCCATCCTCTTCACTCCTGTACAAACAAAAGAAGACAGAGCGACTTATAACAGTGTAATAACTTAAGATTATTGATCGTATTTGGATAAAGCTGATTTAATCCCATTCACAATAATTAAGGTGGTACCAAATTTCGTACGATCATAAAAAATGTTTTTAATTAATCCACTAATGGTTCTTTCAAAACAAACGTGGGCGTTGAGTTATGGGTAGTTAAGAAGTTATAAACAACAATCTCCATCATATTAGATTTTATTTCCATATAATTTATAAAATTTACGACTCTGAACCTTTAAAATATAGTTTTATTTATTTTAATCGAGTTTATAATAGTTGATTTATGGCTCATGTAATTACGAGAGTAATAGATACTGATTTAAGTGAGGTGGACCTTCTTACTACGATAATGCATTCATACTTAATTTCTTTATTACTTTATAAAATCAATATCTACAACATGTAAATTAAATAACAAACACCCTGAATACAGGTGGTTTGGAATCGGCTTCCGAGTTGATTTAAAAAAATAAATAAAAAAAACGATATTTTTTTGGAAAAAAATAAAATTAAAGAAAAAAACAAAAAGTACCCAGAAAATATTTTAGTACAATAATTTCTAGGTTTTTTTTTTCAGAAAAAAAATCGTTTTTTAAATCAACTCAGAAGCCGATCCCTAACCACCTGTATTCAGGGTGTTGGCTATTTAATTTTTATAGTCTGTCTATTACTAATATTATAAAGCTAAAGAGTTTGTTTCTTTGACCGCGCTAATAACAGGAAGTACTGATTCAAATTGAAAAATTCTTTTTGTTTTGGATAGTCCATTTATCAAGGACGACTACAAGCTATATAACATTATAACACGCGAACAAAGTCGCGGACACATCTAGTCCCATATAAACAGTAGCCCAATTCACGTATTAAAACCGTTGGGATATCGCAGCGATTTAGCCGTTTAAACACTTTTTCGTATTCACGTACGTCAAATGAACCGATTTTGAAGTAGCTCGATCGCAATGTCGTTGAACCATCCTCGAACCGTATTCAGCTAATACAGTCTTTCTCAAAGTGGGCGATAACGCCCCCTTGTGGGCGTTGGAGAGCTAGAGGGGGGCGTTAAGGGGCTCAGAAAAAAATGGGGGTGTTGGCGTAGTTTAGGCGATGGTTGATTTGTAATTTCATTTACTTTATATTATAAAATTCACTAAAATTAAAACTTACCTACTACTCAATATCGAATTATGAGAATTATATTTCTGCCCTGTATGACGGTATGATGGTATTTAAACTAAAAATACCTACATAACATAGATTTCGTAGGATAGCCCCTACGCCGTACCCAATCAAGTTGTAACAAGATTTTGTTAAATAGCGCTATTGGTGCAGTCCGGAAGCAATCGGCTGGTTCATCGATACTGTCCTAACTTGCTCAGTACCCTTAGTATGAGTTTTGATAGTTTTCGAGCTCTAACAAACGTATCGTCTCTTTGATACACTGCCCACTGTTTCTGATGGTTAACGCTGGAGGCGATAGTGGGCAATGTATGAAAAATACGATACGTTTGATCGAGCTTAAAAACTAACAAAACTCATAGGGGGTACAGTACGATTGAGCCTCGAAAGAGATAAATGAGTTTGTGCGTGTTTGTGTAATTAAAGTAATGAAATTGTGTTTTTTTGTAAAAAAATAGGGGGCGCTGAAAACCAATTGATTTTCAAAGGGGGCTGTAAAGAAATAACTTTGGTAATCTCTGAGCTAATAAATCGTTTTAAAATCGCACCTGAAATGTCAACTGAGTGGTATGCAGCTATTTTTTTTCAGATCACGTTCTATGTTAAATAATATCGATATTGTTTGATTTAATTTGATTAATTTATCGTAAATCACTGTATTTGAAGTATTAAGTATATTTGAACCTTTTAGTAGAAAATCAAATAATTTTACGGGCATCTTTTTATTTTCGTTGACAAGTCGTTCAGATGTGCTTTAGTACCGATCCTATTGAGTTGTCGTCCGATCGAAATGTAGCTGAGTAACACGTGAATACCAAAATTGGATAGGACTACGATCGAACGATTTCTAAACTACAACGATTTTTAGATCGTTTGTATTTACGTGAATTGGGCCACTGTTCACGTGTAAACAGACACAATAACATTCTTTAGTGTACATCTTAGGTTATATATAAATCTTGTGAACATTTAAAACATGAAACTCATCATATTAAGTAAAACAATTGTGTAATAGGCAGTCTTATCGCTTAAGTGATCTCTTCCAAACAACCTTTGTTCACTGACTGAAAGTTTGTTACTTTTTTTGCTTGATACCTTTTACTTAGACGCCAGGCGGCACTGCGTGGCTCATACTGCCAGATGTGACTTCGTGTGTAACCATCGGCAATTCGTGTATTCCTCAATAAATTCAAACTATTATCAACAAAAGCGTAATAGAATCAATAAGAAGAAGTTTTTCTTCTCAGTTTTTTTTGCTGGCTGTACCAACATTCCTTAATCCGTCAAATAATTAATAAAATCCGTGAACCGATTATTTTTTACTCGCCCTCCTTACACGGGTCAAAAAAACCAAACATTCCTTATTCAAATTCCGATTATCCAAAACGGATCACTTTCATCCAGACATCGTAACAAAATCAAAAAACGTTACAAAAAGTATACGATACGGTAATGGAATAGGTCAAGTACAGTAGCCGAGAACAGGTTCCCACCGATTACGAAGCCTGCCGAGAGAAGCCGAAGTCACCCGAGGCGACGGAGACACAATATAAAGGAACGTGAGAAGGTAAGAGTACTGTAATGTGTGACGAACCTCTCCTGAATGAATAAAAGGCTGAGCACTATTCGTAATTGGATTAAAGTTAATTAGTAATAAATCATTCGAAACATGGTCGCTTACAATGGGCCTCATAAGAAGGCTCTGTCACCCAAAGGACAATGGAGAGGGCTATGCTCGGAGATTCTCTGTGTAATCATATCAGAAATTATGAGACCCGCAGGAGAACTAAGGTCAACGACATAGCCCCCAGAATTGCGAACCTTAAGTGGCAGTGGGCACGGCACATTGCGAGGAGGACTAACGGACGTTGGGGCGGAAAGGTCCTCAAGTGGCGACCAAGTACCGGGAAACGCAGCGTTGGTAGGCCCCCCACGAGGTGGACTGATGATGTGGTAAGGCTCGCGGGAAGCCGCTGGATGCGGGCAGCGCAAGACCGAGTAGTTTGGAGATCCTTGGGGGAGGCCTATGTCCAACAGTGGGCGTCTCTTAGCTGAAATGATGATAATTCAGTAATAAACAATACTCAGTAGAAAACACTGTCCAATCCCGGACCCCACATTGCAGTACTGAAAGAGCTTTTAGGTTTATAAGAAAAGGAATGAAACTATTCATCCTGTGGGTGTCGTAAAAGGCGACTAGGAATCAAGAATGGAATTCCCTGCCAGCACACGTGTCCTTGTAATCCTAGGCCATTCAAAAGAGGCGTGAAGAAGCACCCTGCAGGTCGGCAGTGTACTTAAGCCGGACTACTGAGCGGACTACTTTCACTCAACATCAGTTGAGTGAAACATCTGTCCTGGTTTTTGTTTGATTGTTTATTGAAGGATTGTTACTTTTTGGGTTTGGTATTCCTTTTATGTAGACGACAGGCTGGCACCCTGTCACTATTTGGACGCACTGCGTGGCCCATAACTGCCAGATGTGGTTTTATGTGTAACGAAATGTTACCTAAGGCTTCGCTCCACCCCTGTTGGGACTACGATCGTGACCTTATGTATGTATGTATGATTTTGTACTTTACACTTAATGAATACATTAGGGTTAAAAAATGTTTGGAATAAATTTACAGTTTTGTATTGCACAACACATACTAAATCTGTTTCTTCCTACCCTGGTCTATTTTTTTTTGGGTCTGTGCAATATGTCAAAATACAACTACCTATAGGTTTTGGCATAATTATGTTTTATAAGCTATCTCATGTACTCCGTATTAAAAAAAAATCACTACAACAACCCTAGCTTCTGCACACATTTTAGTTTGTGGCGGCGGGATCGCGTGCGCCGCTCGTGTGCCGACTACGCCCGACGGATGCCGACATTGTCCGAACGCTCGCGTGACTCCCGACTCCCGATATATTTACGATGATTAGGTGCATTATCGCCTTGTTAGGAGAGATTTATTCAAGGTTTTCTGATCGTATATCAAGTGGACTGACGTGCAGCTACTGTTGAATTATTGAAAATATTCAATGATGTAACAATTCAACAGCACTGATGAAGTTTTGTCACACTTACCACATTAGTAGCAAACAAGAATACGGTATTGAATGGCTAGTACCTGTGACTATTTGGAAGCACTCCTTGGCCCGTACTGCCAGATGTGGCTTTCATCATCAACAGCTCATACAATGTCCCCACCGAGGGGCTCGAGCCTACCCCACATTAGGGGCGATTAGGCCTTAGTCAACCACGCTGGCCAAGTGCGGGTTGGTCGACTTCACACACAACCTAAGAATTTCTTCATAGGTGTGTGAAGGTTTCCTCACGATGTTTTCCTTCATCGTAAAAGCGTCGATAAAACGTACATATGAATTCAAAATTTGAAAACACATTGGTACGTGGCGGGGATCGAACCAGTGCCTCCCGGGTGGGAGACGACGCTCTTACACACTACGCCACCGACGCTTCTTGATGTGGCTTTATGGGTAACGAAATGTTACCTAAGGCTGTGCTTAACCCCTTTTGGGACTATCAGCGTGATCATAAAGTAAGTACTTACGTAGGTATGTCTTCTTCTATATACAGTACCTACGTATTTGGCTTTTGAACTAAATTTTAATTTTGAATTTGTCGGTGTACCTATTCGCCAAAGGTGTCAACCACACATGGACTGCGCCCTATTTGAATATAATATAAAATAAATACTTATAAACATTTGCCTAATCACAATCGAAGAGTCAATGGCGGCAGGGCGAGTCGAGTGAGGGCTTACGCAAATTGCCGTATTTCGTGAAATAACCAAAACTGAAAAGTGTGCGGAAAACATAGAATTATAATTACTGACGTTTATAGCAATGAAACGACAAGGGTCCCTTCGGACTCGTGTCCCCCTGGTCAACCCCCTGGGGGTTTAGGAATCTTTAGTACTGATGACTCCCCTTTCTGGGGAGACATCGGTTTTATTTGTGTATATTAAGACAACATGAAATACTTATTAAAAATTCAGTTGCAAGAAATGACTCAAACATACTTTTTTTTTGGAATTCTATTGCAGATTGTCTGTGATGACATTTTCTGCGTCACCGGATTTTTAAGAAGGCGAAGACCTTGGGGGACCCTCAAGCCTGTAGGTCGAACGTTCCTAGGGGATTACTGGGCGACCGAGCATCTGCCCGTGGGGAGTCTCGACCGCCTAGCGTCCCTAGAGCGTCCGTGTCGGAAAGGAGCGACATGCCCGAGGGTGCCTCTAAAGGCACCCTTGCTCGACGAGTGCGGTGTATAACAAAAGTGTGTCTAGTGTCTGTGTGTGTAGTGTTCATCTGAGTATCTCAAAAATACATACATATAAATATTGCAAGTTAAATAAAAGCTTCTAAGAATAAATAAAGTAATCAAACCACCCAGCACACTACCGCACTCCCACTGGATGTGGGCATCCATCATTTCGCCAAAACGATCCACGCACACTATGACGTATTGAACTCTATGTAAATATGTCTGCCAAAATATTGCCACAGATCAACATACACCTGTTAGATTAGAACTGAGATAATAGGCATAAATCATGGCGTATCGCTGTTTTGAATACGAACAGCATGTGTGCAAAGATACCCTCGTGGAAGCCAAAATATGCCTAGCATTTTTGACATGGTCCTACATTGATATTGTTAAGAAACTTCGCAAAGTATTTACCTTTTTTCTATGGTTATCTAAGGGTTCTTTTCTTTCAAGTTAGTTGTCCAATACGTACAAATCTTTGTGATGCCGGGAGAGTAGAATAGCTCACCCCACATCCTCCAATGGGTGTCGCAGAAGGCAACTGGATCACACATAGGGGTATAGATCACCTTATACTCCGTCCACCAATTGGGCAAGCGTGGTGGACTCAATACTCAATATAGAGCCGACATGAACCCTGTTAGGGCAATCAATTTTTTGTAATTAATAACACAACTAACATAATATAGAAAAATGTCAACATATACAATTTAAATTCTAAATTATTACATAAATTATAACATATTAAAATAAATTGAGAATTAAAATATGAAATTAAAATATTGAATTAAAATAAATTCCAAATTAGATTCATAATGTGTCATAATTTTCTAACATACTCTGGTCTCTCAAAAACTCCTGCAAAGCAGTGAACGCATAAAACACATGCGTTCACTGCTGCAAAGTATATAAGCAGTTTTCCATCAAACAATTTGTCAATTTTCTAGTAAAAGATTTAATATTGGTTTCATTTTGAAGTTATTGTAGATTTTTATGGCGTTAACGTATGTTTCCGAGCTATGGAGTTAAAGGTTAGATTGTTGTAAAGCTAATTGGTTTTTATGTCTTAGATTCATTGTTCCGGGTTAGGACCTACTTCGATAACTACGAGTAGACGTAAGAGCGTACACATAAAGCTAGCAAGAAATTTGGCTACCGGCGCCGTTGTACCAACAGTTTTCGGTACTAGGTCCGCACTGGTAGTCTGCGGGTATTCTGCATACTTTTGTGGAGTACGTGCCGATAAGTTCCGAATGTCGCTAGAAATTACCGACCTCCGAAAAGCTCTGTTTTTCCAGGTTACTATAGACAGGCATGCCCGTTTACTTGGTCAATAGCAGAAATTCATTATTACTTTTTCGTATAAGTAGTACAGAGAAAGTCTTGTAATCGTCAAAAAATTCGACCTCGAGATATTGACGGATTCACACGTTTTGGACCTCCTTAAGTCCAAAAATACCGTTTTTGGAATTATGTCTGTGTGTGTCTGTATGTTAGCACGATAACTCGAGTATGCTTAACTTATTGCAACCAAATTTAACATGCATGTATGACATCAAAATATAAGGTTTCTATCAACTTTTAAGTCGTTTCCGGTATACGAGAAAGTCAAGGGGAGACCACTCCCGATTTTTTAATTCCCGAAATTTTAAAGTTATTTTATTACAGAAATAAATTATTTTAACAGAGTAAACATTCATAATATACTAAACCTTAGATAAATAAACAAAAGTAAAGTTTAATAATTTTTACACCGTGGGAAGTTTGGTTTATTTTTTCAAATGTGCGTAAAGACAGAATCAGTTGCCATTTGTTTCATCGTTATTGCTTCCCAGTAAAGTTTAGTTTTGTTAAGCTAAATGTTTGAGTTAAAGTTTGTGATAGCAAGTTTCCAAATACAGGCAACGGTTTGCGATTGAGTAAATATATTAAGAGAAATAGGATGCTGTTGTACGTTGTCTGTGATGGCAATATTATGAATAGTTCGTTGCCGAGGTAACTAGAATTATTGTAACGAGCTTGCTGGTAGAGTTTCAGCTCACAATTGGATGCTGATAAGCAAAAATGTGTTAACCCACAAAAGTTCAAATACTAAGTTTTTGATATATTCATATAATACATCACCTATTTATTATCCATTATTCTTTTTGTTAGAGGGAGAAAGGAAGAGTGTATACATATTTTTTGGAACAAACTTTATAAGAATTCGTTTGGCATCTTAAGACGCCATTTTCTCAAAACAAAGTTCATGAGGGTTAACACTTTATTGCTTATCAGCATCCAATTATCTAGTGATACTAGTTTAGTTGATATTATTATTTTACATAATTTGCTACATTTGAAAAATATTTGGGATATATGGGTTAGCCTGTCTCAGTTCAACACCATCCATTTTGACACATGACCATACATTTTAGAGGCAACTTCTGACTTAAAATAAAAAACAGCCTTCAAAAACACATAGGAATTAAAAAGCAAAAGAATAGAATAGAACAGAATAGAAAAAAGCAGAGAAGAAAAGAATATTCTTTATTGTACAACGATATATAAAACTTATAACTAATGACATTACGTAATACAAATTGTACAATGGGCGGTCTTATCCTGAAAAGCAATCTCTTTCAGAAAACCTTTGGTTGGATAGGGAGCAAAGAAAACGAAATAAGTTATGGCGATGTACTAATATTTAAGAAAAGCATAATTGGTTACATTATCATACGTTTTAATTAACAACTTAAAAATTGGTAGTGGTTTCCCCTTGACTTTCTCGTATACCGGAAATGGTTCAAAGTTTGATAGAAACCTTATTTTTTGATGTTATACTTTGGTCTTAAAATTGTACTCAGGGAGGTTCCAAACGTGTAAGTCCGTCAAAATCTCGAGGTCGAATTTTTTGACGATTACAAGACTTCCTCTATACTACGTATACGAGAAAGTAAAAAAATATTGAATGATAGTAAAAGGACACAAGAACCAGCGAGTGCATGTAAATCCACGACGCAAAACAAGTTTAATACCAACAAGAAAATCATTAAAACCGTGGGTACGAGCTGAAACGTGTGTACAAAGAAATTTATGTTTAAGATCCTGTACATGAATGAGAATTAATTATACAATGTATGCTTAACCTTCCAGTGACGCCACAGCGTAAAGAACAACAGAAAAGGGACATTTTAATATTTTTCACTTTCTTTGTGAAATTTTAATAAAAAAGACTAGCAAGTGGGATACCAATTCATTAAACACGTTTTCAATGGAGTTATAACAGACAACCCCTATTCCGAGGCGTGGAGACAAGAAACAGCCGCTCATGTCCTACTGGAATGCAACGCAGCGGTAACACACCGGGCTCGCTACCTGCGGCCATTCCTGTAGACTTCAGAACGTCAGCGACATAAAGACGCTAAGACACTTCCTCGAAGAGCTGGGCTGGATGAAGTGATCCAGCATCCCATCCACAGATGCAATTTAAGCCCATGGATATTCTGAAACCAGTGCAGACTATCGTAGAGATCACTCGCACCACCCACAATAGCATACCCAAGGAGGGTTGATGTCAAGCAGTTGACAAGTAATAAACTATGATAGACCTGTAGCAGTAAAGTATATCAACAAACAACCATCATGCATCGGTGGCGTAGTGCGTAAGAGCGTCGTCTCCCACCCGGGAGGCACTGGTTCGATCCCCGCATAAAAGCGTCGTTTAACGTATAATATATATGAATTCAAAATTTGAAAACTCATTGTTACGTAATGTGTTTTCAAATTTTGAATTCATATGTACGTTTAATCGACGCTTTTACGGTGAAGGAACACATCGTGAGGAAACCTGCACACACCTATGAAGAAATTCTTGGTTATGTCTGAAGTCGACCAACCCGCACTTGGCCAGCGTGGTTGACTAAGGCCTAATCGCCCCTAATGTGGGGTAGGCTCGAGCCCCTCGGTGGGGACATTATATGAGCTGTTGATGATGATGATGATGAACCATCATGCACAACGAACACTGTCACAAACTAGTAGACTGTCTACCAGGCAGGGCAGCACTGTCGAAAATTATAAGGCTATGCAAAGCCCTTCTACAGCTTAGCAGATCGCGTCTACGTTTTCTAGTAGGCGCACTATCCAGTCATGGTAATTTTAACAAACACCTTTTCACTATTTCACTATAAAAGACAGCTATATGCAGAGGATGCATGGAGACAGAAGAAACTGCTACTCACGTCCTGATGAAATACAACGCACTGTAACACACTGGGCTAACTACCTGGGTCAATCGGGTAGACTCCAGGATGTCTGCAGAGATGTCAAGGCGCTGGGAGACCTCCTAGAAGAGTTGGGCTGGCTGAAATGATCGGCATCTCACCCTCCGACTCAAAACACGCGCAGTCGAGTTGCGGAAGCACCCAGAACGAAGAAGAAAAAGAACCTGTAGTAAAATGGCATATTGAACCGAGAAGATAGATTAATTGGAGCCATTGAGCCCGAAAGGGCGGGAACGTATGGCTTCCCGGTGACAAGCGAATTGTCGCGATCCCGGAGTGCTGTCGTAGTGTGCCTTGACATGATGCCCGGAGAGGACGTTTAGTGGGTAGGCGGGAAAGCCTGTACCCCGAGTCCCACATACCCCTGAAGTTGCATCGTACTGCTGAAGCGTAGATGCATTTGACTTCTCGGATAAAAAAAGGTTATTGGAGCCATACCACCAGGTGCCGCCAGCGCTTTCACCCTCATGTTGTTGATATCCCTCCCATTCGCATGAACCGATTTGCTTCTTCTTTCATAATGCGAACAGCTAAGGAGTGAAACTCTTTTCCGAGGTCTGTTTTCCCGGATAAGTATAATCTGGACATCTTTAAGGCCAAAGTGAACAAGCATCTTCTAGGCGAGCGTGTACCACCATAGGCCTGATCATCGCTTTCCATCAAGCGTGATTGCAGTCAAACGCCAGCCCTTAGAACATGAAAAGCTAGCCTTTTGTATATTCGTACACTGTAACGGCACAAAACCAGTCATGTTTATCTAAGAAATATTGTTCCGTAGTTTACGTAGGTACTCTGTGACCCAAGCAGTTCTCTTAGCTATTTTATTATGGCCACACTACTAAGGAACTCTTTATCGGTATTTAATTAAAAATTGCGAGACTGATTTGAGTTTATTCTCCACTAGCTTTTGCATGCGGAATCGTCCGCGCGGGTCTAGCTGTCCCTAAGACAGCAGACTATAATCTAAATCTGTTCTGAATTTCATCTAAATCCGTTAAACTATGTTCGCGTGATTTTTTGATAGATAAATAAAATCCAAAACATTTTCGAGTTCCGGCCATTTGTGAACATGCTTCAACAGAAGTAATCTTATCTATTGCGAACATTATAAAAAGTTTGTGTAAATTAGAACATTTTAATGTATGAATTTTCAATGGCATACATTTTAATGCTGCCTTTTCCGGCATTTTGACTCTAGGATGACAAAGCAAGAAATTAGTCAACAATATTTCATCGATAGTCATATTTAGCATATTTCAGTAAAACATAAATATAGAAAATGTCTAAATTATGTAATGGAAATATCATCATCATAACAGCCTTTATAATCCAACCCACTGCTGGGACACAAGGCCTCTCCTTGTCATCGAAGGAGGTTTAGGCAGTAGACCACCACGCTTGCCCAATGCGGATTGGTGGACGGAGTAGGTATAAGGTGATCAATACCCCTTTGCTGATCCATTAGTCGCCTTCTACGACACCCATTGGAGGATATGGGAGATGCTATTCTACTCTGCCGGCATCAAACGGCGTAGAAATACAAGTTTTATTATTTTTATTATTATAACCATTACAAATACTCTCAACACTAAATTTAATAAAAATCTTCGTCTTGCTAAAAAACGCCGCCTTTACATAAACCATTTGTTAGCTCAAACATACAACTGTTACTTCTAATAAAGTTATTCTTTAACTTTCCTAGAAAACTGTGGCTAACCGACCACCCAAAGTTCAAACATAAATAATAATTTTAATAAACATAATTTTGTATTTACAATAGACACATTTGGTCCGTACGCGTCCTGTAATAAAAACACATGTGGTAGTTTCTTGAAGAATAACGACATTTATTTTTGAATTGTTAATATTAAAGTCTTAAAAAGGGTGTTATAAAAATTTTGGTATTTTTCGAGTTGAATTTATTTCCGTTTCATATTAAATATTTAGTAAGAAGCGCGCCTCTACCGGAAACATTCTACAGTTATATAAGGATTTCATTGTTATTGTTTATGAGAGTGTACCTAACCGTAACAAGATTTCATTGTCATTGTGTATTATGAGAAATAATTAAAATAAGGACTAATTTTTGCGTTTACAAACTCTTAAATATTTTTAAAACTAGAAAATACATTTGAAAACCGTTTTTTTTCATTGTATTTTCTAGTTTTAAAAATGTTTACCTACGCATTTGTAAACGCAAAAAATTTAACTGGATGTCAAATATTTGCAAACATATTTCGTTCGGATCTTAGAAGTGTAATTTTTAAAGATTTAATGAAACAATGTTTACCATAAATATACTTAAGTTTTTATGATAAACATTATTTCATCTACCAAGCACTGACAAATTTCGACAGCGAAAGCAATGCCCGGCCGCCTGGATTGCGGAGGATGCTAGGTTCGATTCCCGCCTGGGGCAGGTCGATTTTTTCAGTGTATTTTTCTGGTTTTAAAACTATTTACGCATTTTTTCCCATTTTATCATTAGTTTTTTATCTTGTTTTGATTGTAATCTGACTGTGTAACTTTATAAAAGAAATAAATAAATTTATCTAAGTAATCGTAATAATCTACATTTGAATTTTAATATTTCTTTTATTTCGTTGTGCAGTTCTGTGTGCTTAAATTGTTGTGTCCAAATGAGACATCGTCATCATCAACAGCTCATATGTATAATGTCGCCACCGAGAGGCTCGAGCCTACCCCACATTAGGGGTGATTAGGCCTTAGTCAACCACGCTGGCTAAGTGCGGGTTGGTCGACTTCACACACCACCTAAGAATTTCTTCATAGGTGTGTGCAGGTTTCCTCACGATGTTTTCCTTCACCGTAAAAGCGTCGATTAAACGTACATATGAATTCAAAATTTGAAAACACATTGGTACGTGGCGGGGATCGAACCAGTGCCTCCCGGGTAGGAGACGATGCTCTTACGCACTACGCCACCGACGCTTCCTTTCGTTCGTTAACCTAATCCCATTCAAATCTTATCTAACAGACAGACATTTATCTTTAAAGGAATTAGCTATACTATTGACAAATTAACACTCGCCTATGCGGATAGATTATCTCACACAAGTTACGAAATATAACGGTGTGTTTTAAAAGTATTAGTGGGCGAGGCGTGGGCGTTGATAGACAGACAAATATAGGCGAATAAGATGTTTGACATGTTCTTAAAGAAATTGGATAACTTTTTAAGCTATTGCATAGCTTCTATCGCGGGCCTTGAGCGCGGGGACCGAATCCAGAAATTCCGTAACGAAAAAACCTCACGCTCACCACTCCGATGGGCAAGGAGGTGTGGCTTGAAGGCCGTGCATCGTCTAACGTCGTTTCAGTTCGGCAGTCTTCGACACGGCGTTGTGTGCGTGCGATTAGACGTATTGTACGACTCTACGAAACTCGCACGAATCGAGAAGAGCTGCTCCGAAATCGGACGAATACATAAGCAGCTGTTTATGAGAAAGTATATAGGTGTATAGGTATTTATGTACAACAGTGAATAGCTGTACTTGTAAAATTTGTGTATAAAGTGTTTTGAATATTAGTTAATTATTTCAGTTAATTATTTCAATTATAAAATTAATATCAAAGAAAAAGAAATACTGCATGAATAAAATAAATAAATAAAATTATAATTGCATAAGTTGATACAAAATGCTATGCAATAGCTTTACCGCGGCAGTCCCCGAGTGCCACACGTCTATTTTTTAATAATTTTGACACACGTAAGCGCTACCCGAAACTTAACTACGCTTGTATAGGATGATTTCAGTCACGGAAATCTCGGGTAGACTTTCCAGGGAGGTATAAATTTGTAGTCGGTATGGATTGGTATTTGTAGAAAAGCTGAGGTCACCGACATAGCCTGAAGAATTGCGATAACCTTAGGTGGGAATGGGCAGGGCACATTGCGAGGAGGACTGACAAACGTTGAGGCGGAAAGGTCCTCGAGTGGGACTACATGCCGGGAGACACAGTATTGGTAGGCCCCCCCCCAAGGTCAAGTGTTGACCCCTTGGCAATCGAAGTCACATGCCATCGTCCAGTTGTTTTTGTTTTCCCACCACGGCTAGTTCCAGACGGCCCTTTTCAGGGCCACGACCGCCCCGGTTGCGGTCCGATGGCTGCTCCCGGTGTCCTCGTCAGGAGGACGCGCCAGATCGAGCAGCCGTCGGTGAGGAGGCGGCCTATAAGGCCGGCGTCGGCCAGCGGCCCACAAGGGCTGGCGTTAGTCGGTAGCCCCTGTGGGCTGCTGGCCACCAATTGGTGCATAAGGAGTGCCTAGACGGGTAGCGTTGTATCCCCTGCGGTTGGCACCACCCCTATAAGGTATATCTGGAGTCGAGAGTTTGACAATTCACGTTTATTGACCTCTGACGTGACTTGTTTCTTACGATTGCTACTTATCTTTCAACAACAGCCGGAACCTTCAGATTAACTTGCCTTGCGAAGCACAGAGGAATCTCGAGTTGAAAAAATGTTCGGTCACCCATCCGAGTATCGACCGCGCATTTAGTTGCTTACCTTTAGTGATTGTTACGAAGAAAACATGGCCGCTTACAAAACTTTATTTGTTTATCACTCATGAATGAAAAAAAATAACTACGATTGTTCCAAAAGTTGAATCTTCAGAACGTGGGCAGAATTAACAGACGTGTTAACATCCACTCAAGACCGATAATTTTGATTTACAACACCCACATGCACAGAAATGCTCCTTAATTACGACATTAACTATTACGTGTGGATTCGAGTCGAAGACAATTATATAGAGACTTTATAAAGCTTTTTTGTGTCATATTTGATCTGTACACCACCTACGGTCCACAATGTGTTACAATGTCTGGTACACTGGAGTTCGAGGGAGAAGAGGAAGCGAGTTATTTAAACTCCGACGCAAAAGAGGGCTGTTTTAAGTTTGACGTGTAATGTGTCTGTGACATCGTATCTTCTAAACGAAGAACCGATTTTGATGCAGATTTTTTTTGTTCGTAAGCCGACTTGATCGAGATGGTTCTGTGGTTACACAGTTCTTGAAAATTTGTTCAGGAATTTCAAGGACATCAGCTCTCTCTCCAATAATATTGAAGATAGATATTTTTGCTAACAAGACGACAAGGTTTAGACGAGGGATTATAAATTGTCTCACGCTCGGGTCCTTTAAGCTCTGATTGTGTTCTTATCATTTTATTTATTTTTTATTTATTTAACATTTAATGTACACACAAAGACAGTTACAAAAGAAGACATCATTCATCATTCATTCATCATTTTACTTTATATTCTTAGCTTCCTAAGTTTTGTAACATCGAGTCCAGATATGCATGCCGTGGCGACCTATAATTAAGTCTGCACTTAGAAGGATTGTTAAGCACTTAGTTTTAAGCTGTAATAGTGTAAGATTTGTTGGTTGTCCTAAAATAAATAAAGAAAAATTTGATTTAAGTTATGTATCGGAATTAGGCTCCGCGAGAATTTTAAAGAGAATGAAAAAACGCGAATGTGATACGCAATAAAGATATTGGATTTGATTTGATTTGAAAAATTTTTGTTCTCCACAGAAAAAATACACTAAAAAAGTAAAAGAATTAAAATTTTCTCTCGGCCTTTTAACTTCATTAGAAGAACTTATTTATATTTTTAAAATGAACATCGTCGCGTCGGTGGACCGCTAAGTAAATAAAATGAAACCAAACTAATAAAAATAATATGTAAAACTAAACTAAGATTATGTCCTAGTTCCCATGTACCTATTTATTCTCTTATTCTTATTCTTAAATAAGGGGCTGAGACCGTATCTCAGAGCACTTCGACCCTATGGGATCTTTTGTGCTTCCCCTTTCCTTATCACCCATCCCCGCCAACATCGAAAACATTTTGTATAAGTTTCACGATATTGGCGGGAATAAGGTCTATAAGGTCCTCTGGTTTAGGGTAAGCTAAGCCTAGGACCCTTAGTCGCCTGTTGGCTAGTGCATCGCAGTCACATAGTATGTGCTCCATGCTTTCTTCCTCTTCACCACACATTCTACAGATGGGGTCATCAGCTTTGCCTATTGTGCACAGGTGTTTTCTAGTGGCAAAGTGGCCAGTGAGAGCACCTATGAGGCAGCGGATTTGGGTTCTGCTGATTCTTCCCATTCTTTTGAGGTAGCCTATGTGTGAGGAGCCTAAGAATTTCTTTGAGTGTGTCACCTATTTACTTCTGTGTGTGTCTAGTTTAAGTTTTGCTGGTTGCCCTGTTAAAGAAATAAAAATAAAATAATATTGATAATGATAAACTATACCCGGCTCCCCTGACGCGGCGACTTACAACTTTAAACTTATTAATAGGTAAGTACTTTTAATAAAGTTGAAAGGCCAAAAGAAAATTTTAAAATACAACATGTAAATTAAATAACCAACACCCTGAAAACAGGTGGTTCGGGAACGGCTTCTGAGTTGATTTCAAAATTTTTTTTAAAACAAAAGTACCAAGAGAATGTTGTACAATATTTTCTGGGTACTTTTTGTTTTTTTTTTCAAAAAAAAAATCGTATTTTTTTTTTAAATATTTTTTTTTAATTATTGAAATCAATCAGAAGTCGATCCCAAACCACCTGTATTCAGGGTGTTTGTTATTTAATTTACATGTTGTATAGAGTTATTTTTTGTGTACCTGCACTCTTTCGTAACTTGTACCACACGGCCTTATCCGTAAAAAATCGCGCTATTTGACCACTGACCTCCCGCCCACTGCTTCCGCTCGTAAAATAGAAATTAATGAAATGATTAATTTTGTCGGTTTTTGGGACACACGCTAATGAATATCATTGAAGATTTAATTCATTTTAGGGGGACACTCAGGCGTTCTAAAATGGCGTAGGTATTTCTATATTTATTTAGATATCTTGCCCTTGCTGAGATGATTAGGAGTGTAACATCCGTCCTATAGGCTTAAGGTTGTAACGTGGTACTATAACATTGTCATGCTATAGTATGACTATGGTAGTATAGCATCGTCGTCATTTACCCATATCCAAATTACTGGCAATAATAAAAAAAGGTAACGAGTTCAATCAAATTCAAAATTATCCACGACTTTTTGGTCGGATTCGCGCTTTTGGCTCATTCTATTGCTGACCGTGTCTTATTAAACATAACTATCAAATTACTGGGGTCTCGCTCTGGACCTTGGCTTGGGTCATATAATAATACTAGCACCTTCTATAAAATACGTACCTAAATTACTAATACAATTGTAAGTACTTACATTTGATAAGTCTCTTTATATTTGTGTGTGTGTATTTTAAGTTTTTCATTGTTCAGTTTTTCAGTGTGTTTCATCTACCTTATATTTACCTTTTATTATTAGCATTGGCAAAAATAAAATAAAGTTACGTAGGTACCTGTGTCTCATTTCTGGACCCGGACACACACTTATGGTGTTTAACCCTATCGAGGACACAATGTTAGAAGGTTATGTCAGACGTTAGCACAAAAATCTAATATATAAAATTCTCGTGTCGCGGTGTTTGTGGTTAAACTCCTCCGAAACGGCTTTCCCGATTCTCATGAAATTTTGTGTGCATATTGGGTAGGTCTGAGAATCGGACAACATCTATTTTTTATCCCCCTTTTTTTCCCTGACGAAATTTTTTGTTTTTATTTTTTTATTATGTGGCATTGAAAAATACATACAACCCTAAATTTTTACTTTTTTATCACCAACCCCTATTTTTTTTATAGCCATTTTAGTAATTTAATCATTTTTGTAAGGCAAAATAACGTTTGCCGGGTCAGCTAGTTATTTAATAAATTTTCACTTGATATTGGCGCAATGCGTAATCTTTGTGTTGCGATCGCCCATCATCACAAAAAAATAAGAAGTCTATTCATACTGAAGGTTTGTTTATAATAGTGTTTTTTTTATAAGGCGAGCGGTTGGCAGACAAGCATACGGTCTGCCTGGTGCTAAGCAGTCACCATAGCCTATAGACGCTTGCAACGCTGACGTCACACAACGTGGTAACCCTAGTCCCTTCCGGTTTATTCGCAAAATACCAAATTCTCAAAACACTACATTCTCAAAATAACAGTTTCTCAAAGTACCTATCAGATTCACAAAATCTGACATTTTGGACCGTCTAAATCAAAATATTTTTAGCCAAAAAATAGGAAAACCGACTTCAATGCGTACAAATTTAAACTAAAAAAAGTAAGAAATAAATAATATTTTTATGAAGTAGTTGAAAAGAGCGTCATAGAAAACCAAGGAAAGTATTGATACACATTTATAATTCTTTATTTATAATTCATACTCCGATATATTTGGAGCCGGTGCCAGCTAGCCAAGGAGGATAGTGTTTGCAATTTTCGAACTTCACGGAGCGGCGGATTATTTCTCATCTTCATCATTCATTATTATGTGTAGTTAATGAATTAATCAAGTTCGAATCTATTAGGTAAGTTTATTTTGCTTAGGCTGGCACCGACTCCAAATATATCGGAGTATGAATTATAAATAAAGAATTATAAATGTGTATCAATACTTTCCTTGGTTTTCTATGACGCTCTTTTCAACTACTTCATAAAAATATTATTTATTTCTTACTTTTTTTAGTTTAAATTTGTACGCATTGAAGTCGGTTTTCCTATTTTTTGGCTAAAAATATTTTATTTTATTATTTTTAGTGGAAATCACTACATAGTATAAAACAAAGTCACTATCCGCCGTCTGTCTGTCCCTATGTATGCTTAGATCTTTAAAACTACACATAAGCATTGCACCCGTGCGAAGCCGGGGCGGGTCGCTAGTTAAGTATATTTTATTGAAAATGGATAGGCCTACTGGATAAATGGATAGGCACTCATTAAAACTTAACGGAAACCTAAACAATTTTTTTTGTTATTAATGTTCTGTTCATAAAGGGTCGAATTTATATCGATACAATTTATACGGGCCATCTCTGATTTTGACGTAGCTAAATAAAGAATCACTAAAATCGAGTCGTAATACTCATAATTGACGGAGTATTAGGTAACAAACACAAAAAAACAGTCGGATAGAGAACTTCCTCTTTTTTTTAAGTCGGTTAACAAATAATATCACGTCTCAGACCTATAGCTCATTACAAATACGAATGGTATAGTTTTGATGGTAAGTTAATGAACTATGAAACTTGAAGAGAAACTAGTTATTTTAACTTAAGTTCATAAAATAATTTGTCATAGTTTATGTGTTGACTATTGGACCTACTAACCAAAATTTCACTATTGCATATTAGGTAATAGCAAGTTCAAAAAAAAAATTGTCATTATTTTTGTGTTCGTGGACGATTTTATTGTTTCATCCCCAATGAAATTATCATTTCAACAAAAAAGTACTGAACCAATTTTGGTATAATTTATACGGGACCACCTTTGAAGTATGACCTTCTTAACGAAAAAAGAATCATCAAAATCGATTCATTATTGGCGGAGTAATCGCGGAACATACATACAAAAAAAAAAAAAAAAAAAAAAAAAAAAAAAAAAAAAAAAACATACGGTCGAATAGAGAACCTCCTCCTTTTTTTGTTTGAAGTCGGTTAAAAATATAATTTACATTTATTTAAGTGATGGGTTTTTAGGTTTACGGAGTGATTTTGTACTCTTTCGTAGACTAGATAAGAAATTCGTCCACCAGGATCCCCTGGCCCGATACCTTCGGGGATCCCCGTCAATCTTATAGGTATATTTATTAATCAGTGAATCATAAATGTATGCTTGGCACCTAAATTTAAAGGAATCTATCTAACATTAACACAAAATGTTGGTGGGTATCAAAGGTTAAATTAATTAGTTAATTAATGTGATTAATTGAATTACATAGAAAATCTTTTAGAACATAAATTATTATTATAAATTAGCCAAATGCGTGGGAGTAATAACTGCCCAAAATTTACGCATGTAAAACTGTAATTTTAATTATATTACGATTTTAAAGTAATTAGCAAAGTCCATTTAAGTAAAGAGATTATTCATTTTCAATTTGTGAGTTTATCAGAATACCCAAACCGATAGTACCTATGAATAAAAAAGACATTTGAAAACGGCAATTTATATTTTTTTTAAATACGAGTATGTATAGGAACTGACCAACAATATACATAGTAAAAACTGAATCAACCGTCTAAAAAATAGACGGTTGATTCAGTTTTTACTATGTATATTTCCAACCCGAAGTACCAGGCTAACATAACTATGTAGGAGATTTCCTACTACAGAAAATAATAATAACTTTTATTTGAAGGATTCAAGGAAAACCAATTCAAGGATTTTGATTCTATCTGTACTTCTGGTAAAATGCGAATCTGTTATTTTGAGAATCTGGTGTTTAAAGAATCTAGTATTCTGCGAATATGTCTCTCTTCCCTACCCCGTGGAGCTCTGGCGACCTTACCCAGACAGAAACACAACACCACAAAAAATTTCTGTTATTTGACTGGTGGTCTTCTGTAAGGTGGTGGTCCTTAGTGTTTGCAATCTCACGCAAAAATTGCAGCGGTTACTGATGGTGTCCGTAGTACCTATGTGTATATTTGACTTTGACTTTGAGGTAGCTAATTTTCTAAGTCATAGTTTTGACAATCCTAGTGCAAACGGCTTGCATATTAGGAGTCAAGTATATATAATATTATATTACATTTATGAGTCCAGAATATAGGATCTATTCTTCTGCTCTCTCCTTGTCTTGTGGTAGGTATAATATTCTTATAATCTAGAATAAAATGACTAACCGCCAGTACCACGAAACCTCAGCTGGAACGAATGGGACACCACATCCTGTATTAAAGATAAAAGTGGACTTCTATGTACAAAGATATAGATAGATAAATTGTGGAAGTGCCTTGAGCGTAAGGTTTATTAATAAAAATCGCTCAAATGATTCATCATCATCATCATCAGCAGCTCATGTAATGTCCCCACCGAGGGGCTCGAGCCTACCCCACATTAGGGGTTGGGCCTTAGTCAACCACGCTGGCCAAGTGCGGGTTGGTCGACTTCACACACAACCTAAGAATTTCTTCATAGGTGCAGGTTTCCTCACGTTGTTTTCCTTCACCGTAAAAACGTCGATATATGACGATTCGCTGCATGACAAAGTTTGTTTTATTTTTATTAGAAGGGATACAAGCAAGCCATGCGTTGACATATGTCAATGGTTTGACGCCGTCTTGGTGGAGTGGTCAGTATAGCTGCCTACACATCAAGCGGTCCGGGTTCGAGTCCTGGTAGCGGCAAATATTTGTGCGATGAACACGAGTATTTGTTGACGAGTCATGGTTGTTTATATATTTATTTAAGTTTATTCATAAAAATATCTAAAAATATTATGTATATTAAAAATGTCCGTTATCTAGTATCCATTACACAAGTTTTTAATGATACTTACTTTGTAATAGATAATTGGTGTCAGCGTGGAAATATATTATTATTATTATTATTAATGGTAAATTTACACACCATCAAGTCGCCGCTGAAACGGCCGCCGGGCTATATTGACCCTTAGGCAACATTTGCTACAAAGGAAGCCACATCTGGCAATATTAGCCATATAGTTCCGTATCAAAGATAAAAATAATAATGGTACCTATATGACTACATGACCTATAATCACGAGGAGCAACCAAACAATTAAAAAGCAATAAATTCCATCTGGTTATACCCACAATATTACTTAAACAAAAAAATCAGGAGTGGTATCCCCTTGACTTTCTCGTAAACCGGAAACGACTCAGAAATTGATATAAAACATATATTTTGATGTCATACATGCATGTTAAATTTGGTTGCAATAAGTTAAAGCGTACTCGAGTTATCGTGCTAACGCACAGACACATAGACACACACACACAGACATAATTCCAAAAACGGTATTTTTGGACTCAGGGAGGTTCAAAACGTGTAAATCCGTCAAAATCTAGAGGTCGAATTTTTGGAAGATTATGTACAGTCGACCAAATTGAATCATGACCCACCTTAAGATCATTTTCCTACAGTCACTCTATACAAAGTAGGATGAAATTCGCTTGAACGTACATTTCTAAGAAACGAACCTGTTATCAATTTGTTAGACACTGACAGTGTCAAATAAATATGGCTTTTTAAAATTTGTTCAGATTACTACTTGACATCTGACACATAACGTCATTTTATTTTTAAAAATATAATAGTTATTCCATTTTCTCAGTAGTGAAAAGAGTTTAGATTATGAACGACATCTTATTTAAAATTCCAATTGAGACTTTATTGCAGTGATAAGAAAGATTAAAATTGCATAGATCTCTGACCCGTAATGACGCATTTTTATTCATAAATATTTAAAACGTACTTAGTGCAACACGCACGATAGCGAAGAAAACCTAACTAAATTTATGATTTTAAAGGAATGATCGACCAAGTGGGTCATGATTCAGTTGGTTCGACTGTACAAGATTTTCTCTATACTAAGTACGCGAGAAAGTAAAAATTATGAATTATAATATTCTTATCACATCTAGCAACTCTACGAGCATCTTATCCTCAGCACAATAGCAGCTAATTTCGGTTGGCATCGGTTTAGTTAGAGGGAAATTAAATTTCGGTTTTGCGCTAACCTTTTATAAGCCAATCCTGAGCTAGGGGTCCGTGTGGTTACTGTTCTATTTTCGGGTATTAACTTTGAAATTGGGTTTAATAGGGTTTAAATTAAAATATATTTTGGCTTAATTAGATGTGTTTGTAATTTCGTAATTGAACAAGGTAGGCACGTGTGTTATTTTTAACAAGGGTAATAAATCAGCGGTGATGATTAGGGGTCTATGGGACCGCGCGCCGTCGAATGGGCCGCTTTTAGAAGTTGTTCTGAATATATATCACTTTCCTACCCTGCTCACAACTTAATTGGAGTATGTCTTGATTTCAACAATACTGCTTAAGGATTTGGCATTCGTATAATGTTCTCTGAGATTTGCGCGAGCACTACACATTATAAATAAAACAACTTTTACGGATTTAACTCGCGTGTGATTAGATTTTACATGATGGTATTATTGCCCGACGTTTCGTAACACTTTTCAGCGTTCGATTAAGACTTCGAAAGAAGACGCCAATACGAAGGTAAATAATATTATTTACCTTCGTATTGGCGTCTTCTTTCATTGCTATTGTTGGTGATAAAAAGTTTTCTCGTGATAAGAAATCAATGTCTGTCTACTAATATAAGTTAAAACGGGAATTAACGCGATTAAATTTACCTTTTAAATGCCTGACGCCTGTCCGCCTGTAACCACGGTCGGTGTAACACGGCTGAAACGTCAGGCATTTAAAAGGTAAATTTAATTGTTTCTACTTATATTAATCATGCAACGCGAAAGTCTAAAAGTAAACAATGTCTATCTATCCTATTAAACAATTTTCAGAGCACTCACTCCACTGAACGAGGGTCGTTGACATCATGATGACGCTAAAAGGTTTTGTCAAATAAAATATGACTTTCTTCATCTACTTTAATTTGGTATTGACTATTTAGTTACAATTGAAATTGAAAACCTTTCAAACCATTTAATTACAATTCGAGTTGAGTTTTCAAATAAAATTATTTAATTTTAATTTTGAGTTTTGTTCAAGGCTGAATAGGCTTAGTCTTATTCTTATTCTTATGCAAGGGGCTGAGGCTGTGTCTCAGAGCACTTCGACCCTATGGGATCTTTTGTGCTTCCCCTTTCCTTATCACCCATCCTCACCAACATCGAAAACATTTTGTACGAGTTTTACGATGTTGGCGGGAATAAGGTCCAAAAGTCCTCTGGTTTAGGGTAACCTAGACCCAGGACCTTTAGTCGCCTATTAGCTAGTGCATCGCAGTCACATAGTATGTGCTCCATGCTTTCTTCCTCCTCACCACACATTCTACTGTGAGGCAGCGGATTTGGGTCCTGTTGATTCTTTCTATTATCTAAGGTATTAAGCCTATCTACGCTTAGTCTAGTAATTTTCAACTCTATATGACAATGAAAATCAATCCTTATTAATTACTCGTTTCGTATACCAAAAAAGGACTTTAAATTAACACGAACATACTACATTTTGCAATACCATTAAAATCCACCCACAGACACTACGCAAGCGAAGCGATTGATGGCCGTTCACATCTTTCTTCATGGTAGTCTTGACCTCGTATCTATACAGGGTTACGTCACAACCGTCCATTCACCTTACCGTTCATTCATAAGTTTATAAGCCTTGCACTTTCTACCGGCGCATGGGCACTTCGGTCAAGTGTAACTTTGTTTATATTAAACTAGCGACCCGCCCCGGCTTCGCACGGGTGTAATGCTTATGTAAATATGCATATATTATACATATAAAGTTCCTTAAGAATCACTCTATCTATTTAAAAAAACCGCATCAAAATCCGTTGCGTAGTTTTAAAGATCTAAGCATACATAGGGACAGACAGACGGCGGAAGCGACTTTGTTTTATACTATGTATTGATTAGCGCGAGGGAATTACGCAGAATTTATTTGAATGATCTTAATCTTACATAGAGTTAACAATTGTGTACGATATAATAAAAAAAACTGATTTTTGGGACCGGACTCATAGCCCCACCAAGTTAGTGTCCGTGGTCCCACTACAAGTCCCACTGAAGGTGGCATTTAAGATTCATGACTCGTAGTCCCACCCCGTCTCATAGAAGTGGAAAAAATAAATGAATATTTAAAAAAAATATAAAATTAAAAAATATGTATAAATAAGTATTTCTTTTTCTATTTAATTATAGTAGTGTGACCACGAACCTTACTTTATTACTATGACTGGTGGTCCTAGTAAGCAGTGAGACCACGAGTCCTAGTATTGAAGATTAGTGGGGCCACAAGTCACAAAATTGATGGGACCACGAGTCATGAATCAAAAATCTAAATCAAAGTTAATTTAAATGGACTTTTCGAAGGCGAAATAACTATTTCCCTTATATAATTATTTTGCTAAGACGGAGAAGAAATGGCAAATGAAACTCCACGGCTTATAATTTCGTAATGATTTCAAAACAAGGTCAATATACTAGGTGTAAAAGACATGAACAGTCAAACGAAAACCATGTATTCTATACATCAAAATAAGACATATTTCAAAAAAAATATTGCTGGGAAATTTTTTTTTTATTTTTTGGTGTTAAAAAAAATTGCAAATTGTTCCACGCAATGTAAAGGGCTCTACTCGCACGCAACTCGCAAAACCGCGATAATTTTGCCAGATGGCGGCCACGTTCGTTAGTGTCCGTGCGCATCGAGTGAGCTACATTGAACGCTAACGTTTTGAAGCCATTTTTTGTTATGAAATACTAAAAAAATTATAATGTTTCTTTGGACAATAATTAAGAAATAACGTATAGAATACGTTTTCATAAAAAAATGAAAAAAAAATATGACTTTGACCTTCAATAAAATCGTAACTATCAATTTCCCAGGTATAGTCTAAAGGAAAAAAAATTATGGAATAATTTTATTTTTGCGTTTACAAACGCGTAAATACACTACTAAACTACTAACTACTACTACTAACTAGAAAAATGCACTGAAAAATATCGACTTGTCCCGCCTGAGGCAAGTCGATTTTTTTCAGTGCATTTTTCTGGAAAAAAAATTGTTATGATGGTGAGCAGAATACATGGTTCTCGTTTGACTGTTCATGTCTTTTACACCCTGTATAATATCAATAATCAATATAACTAAAATTACAGTTTTACATGTGTAAAAGTTTTGGGCAGCTTTTGCTTTCACGTATTTGGAATTTATATTATTAATTATCATGTAAAAAAAATCTATATAATTCAATTAATCACATTAATAAACTAATTAATTTAACTTCTGATAACATTTTTGTGTTAATGACAGATACATTCCTATGACCCTGCGGTGGCAGACAAACAATAAATCCAATAATGCATAATTTATACAATATTTTTCACAGACATAATTGTTATCCTATGAATTATTGCATGTGTGCAAACAAAAAAAAAAGTAAACAAGATGACCAAGAGTAAAAGAAACAACATATTTAAATACACTCTTTTTTTAATGCTTTAAAAAAGTCTATAGACTTTATACCGACTAGTTATAATAGAACTGAAGAGTTTCAAAAACTTCTAATGTCGGAAATCCTTGCCCTTTCTACTCTCTCACAAACTTACCAATTTACTACAAAACTAATATGATTACTATTAAATTTCCCGTAAAGTTTATTACTCGGAGGGTCACCTTTGTACGAGATAAGTATCTTAAAGGCCAGACCCTGGAGCCTTCGGAGACGGCACCTAAATAAACACACGGAGCTGATACAACACCGTGTCACGTTTGTGTATCTCAAATTTAATCATATTAGTGTAGCTGCATTATGGACTACGGACAGTAATGTTTGCGTTTGTACAGGGGTACGGGCCACTCTAAAAATATTTTTGTGGCAATTAGGAGCTGCGATTCGGGTTCGTTTTATTATATAAGAGAAGTTGCGATCGGAATCAGAAGTAGATAAACCACAGGCTCACCAATACAACATGGAGTGTCGCTACCGGGTAAAAAACACCACAATGGAATAAATGAAAAAAGAAGGGGTTAGTATCTTATGGGTGTTAAAATTAAACATTTTTTTTGTAATATCTTGAAGTAGACAATTTGTGGAAAAAGTTTCTAAAACTCTTTAGATATTGTGTTATTTTTTTAATAAAACCACAACTTAAAATTAAAACCAAAATAAGACACAAAACTTTTCAAAAATTTATAAAAACGGATCTATTAATATCAAACGAACATAATACATTCTTACTTATAATAGGAATTGCAACATTGTTTTTTTTGTAGCCAGACAATGCGCGCTTTTTTAATACAGTGGCCTGGCGTACATCTGCCGAAAGATACCTAAAAGTTCTCGGCACAACGAATTTCTGCCCTATGTGGTAAATTTCACCCAGTAGCTCCTCCGCCTCCTTAAGCACGAACTACGTACACTTTTTAGGCGCTGACCAAGAAAAAAAATGTTGTCTGCTCTAGACACGACTAGTTTACGTGCCTCGTTCCGACAAATTCTTGTCGTGTGTAGAAGCGGCACGAATTCTTGCATAGAACCGGCGACTTTTCTTAGCATGTTACTAGCAGCCTAATTGATCAATGTAGTCAGCGTTTATCACAAATCCCTACATTTGCTGAGAAATCTGACCAAACTCGTAGATGGTTAGGAGACCCCGAAGTCATTAGCCTGGATCTACATAATTACGAATGACCCCGACGGCGGTCAAAACGCTCAACATTCACATACAGGGTGACGGCGGTAGAGCAAATCCGGTAACAAAATGTATACCCTCATTCTCACTTTGTCCAGCTGTATGTCCTCCAGAATTAGATCCAGCGGAGTACAAATTTGTACTCTGTTTGGTTGGCGGTAGGACTGTAATCTGTCGCCATAATAATAATGTTAACAGCATTATTGTGTTCTGACCATCAATGATAAGATATCCAGTTCCTCTGTGGTTGATGGTTCCAGGTGAGCTTGATTACATCTAAGGCATGATCGTCACTTACCATCAGAGCAGATGAAGGCCTTGAATCCGAAGGACTACATCGAAAGCGTGATAAAAACAGCTTCACGGAAACTCGGAGTCCTGAACAAGGTTCGGCGTTTTTTCACGCCAAATCAATTTTGCTTGCTATACAAGACACAAGTACGGTCCTGCGTGGAGTATTGCTCGCACCTGTGGGATGGCTCTGCCAAGTACTTACTCGATGCTTTGGATAGGTTGCAGCGTCGCGCGGCCCGCATCATCGGCGACGAAGAGGTGACGGTACAGACGGTAGAAAGGCCAGGAGTTTCCTCGCAACCTAAATACTTTAAAGCAGGACAGCGTAAAACCAAATTTCAGCTTAAATTCCGCCCAACCGTTAATGTTCTTCTTCACCAGTGCTCAGAGCGATTACCTGACTCTTTGAACTAAAGACGTTCGTCGCTCGGTCACCCATCGGGATCCAAACCTCGTTGAACGTTGCTAACTTTAAGCGCGTCGGTGGCGTAGTGCGTAAGAGCTAGTCTTCCACGCGGGAGACACCGGTTCGAACCCCGCCACGTACCTCGTGTTTTCAAATTTTAAATTCATATGAGTACGTTTAATCGACGCTTTTATGGTGAAGGAAAACATCGTGAGGAAACCTAGTGCACACACCTATGAAGAAATTCTTAGGTTGTGTGTGAAGTCGACCAACCCGCATTTGGCCAGCGTGGTTGACTAAGGCCTAATCGCCCCTACTGTGGTTAGGCTGGAGCCCCTCGGTGGAGACATTATATGAGCTGTTGATGATGATGACTTAAACGCGTATTACAACCTTGAGGTCGCCTATTTCCAGTGCCAGTCTGTCCAACTTGGCAAACAAAGATACACTACCGACCCCACGTAGCATAGTGTGGTATATATACTTGTAAAAACAATTAAACACCCTTACAAGTATGTGAGAAGACAATAGCCGACAAGTTCACGCCAAAATTGGTTATATTGTACACTGCAGTGCAAGGTAACTGGGCAGCAAAATAAGTGTGAAAACTATCATAGTTTTCCAATTTGTTTTCAAATTGTAAAGTATTATGCCCAAAAAAAGATTTATTTTCTAATACAATAGCTATGTTTAACTAGGCACAACAGCAGTCTTTGAAAAAGCATTTTTCTTTTAAATCGAGAGAAAGATATTTCGTATATCACAACCATAGGTGGCCGCGTGATGCCGGCAAAGTAGAATAGCATCACCCCATATCCTAATGGATCAGGTAAGGGGTATTGATCACCTTATACTCCGTCCGCCAATCCGCATTGGGCAAGCGTGGTGGACTACTGCCTAACCCTCCTTCGATAGCAAGGAGAGGCTTTGTGTCCCAGCAGTGGGTCGAATTATAAAGGCTGTTGTGATGATGAACCAAAGGTTCGTTAAATACATTTTCAATGCGTTTTAGGCGTGAAAATTTTAGCATACAGTTATTGCAAGAGTACAATTTATGCTTTAGTTTGGTTGGTCCAAACCGAGCTATATGGTACTCGGGTTCGAACCTGGAACTTCTGGATTTAATTCCGGTTAGTGAACATTACACTGACACTTTACTTGGCTGCATTTGTCAAACATTTGTGTTGCATCTCTTTCATTCTGTATATACAGGATGTAAAAAGACCTTAAGACAAAGCCGATGTCTACGCATGCTACACATCAAAACAAGAAACATATTAAAAAAATATTGCTGGGAAACGATTTTAATTATTTGGTGTAAAAAAACTCCGAAAAATGTCGCGCAGCGCTTAGCAACTTGGTGAAGTGCGTGACGTTCAGTTGGCTGAGTTAAATGGCCCCGATATGGAGTGGTTACATTGAGCGCTGATGTTTTAAAGCCATTTTTTGGTATGAAATACTTAAAATTTTCATAAAGTTTCTTTGTACAAAAATTAAGAAATAATGTTTTCAATTTGTTTACACAAAAATCTTGGAAAAAAAATCCTTTCAAAAAAAAAAGTTTGACCTTCAATAACTTCAAAACTATTAATTTCCCAGGTATACTCTAGAAGAAAAAAGTGGTCCTAATGATGAGCGGAATACGTAGTTCTCGGCTTTGTCATAGGTCTTGTTACACCCGTTATTAGGTATGGTAGACATGCAGCACAAATGTTTGCCTAATACAGCCATGTGAAGTACCAGCATTGGATATTTGTATAAGTGAAAGTTTATTCTTAGTAGAGCATAGTGGACAAGCCGCTCAAATTTGGAGCAGCCCGAACTAGGATCCACCTCCACCTTACAGAAAAGCACAATCAAATAACACTGCATTTTTGTGCATTTCTAGTGTTTCTGTTGGTGAGCAAAGTCGTCAGAGCTCGTAGGAGGACGAAAGGGGACTAGGATTGGTAGCGCGCGAGTTTCATGTCGGTGTTGCAAGCAGGGTTGCCAGGTGCGGTATTCTACCGAACCCTTCGGTATTTTAGCACCGTGTTCGGTGTTCGGTATGACAAAAATACCGAAGTATGGGAGGTTCGGTATTTGTTTTCTGATTAATTTTTCCCCCTAATAAACGAATTGACTGTCAAATTTTACGCAATCGGCATCGATGTTGCGTAATACATAAGTTAGGAACTTATGTATTAGTGTACTACTCGACGAGTGAAGAAGATGAGAGAAGAGACGAGAAACGCAGAGACGTAGTATGACAACCTTACTCGTCATGCCGCACGTCGTGCTCCTCGTCCTGAATGAAGGGCAATACGACAAACGACAAGGAGTCTTTTTTTAGCTCACTATTCGGTATTTTTTGGAAAAGACCTGGCAACCCTGGTTGCATGCGTCTATAAGCTGCGGTGGCTGCTTACTTAAAAAAAGTCCTTTCTTTTCTATCAGCGAGCTCGAAACTTAAGCAAACACAACGGAAGTAAATACCATAGCTTCACATAAAAGTGAGCACGGGAAATTAAATGTAATTATTCTCTTTTCCTCCCCTAACCCTCTGCTCTCGGCCGGACGTGTAGGCCCAAAGTAATTAATTAAACTTGGATAAGTTGCGAGCCAATGTTTGTACTTTGTAGCGGACCATGCAAGTTTTGCCTGTGTTACCGAATTACTGGAAGTGTCTACAAGATTGGCGAGCGTGGTTTCAGTTTGAAGTTTGATTAAATATTATCGGTCCCTTTATTAGACTGAGTATTTATATTATTGTAAGCTTTAGATCTTGATTTTGAGCAACATTGCGATCAGTAGTATAATTTTTACTCAATTAAAACTAAAAAATACACTGAAAAAAATCGACCTGCACCAGACGGGAATCGAACCCAACATCCTCCGCAATCCGGGCGGCTGCGTTAACCACTACGCTATACCGAGACACTGATTTCTTCTGCTATGCTGGATTCCATTCCCGCTTGAGATAGTTTGATTTTTTCCAGTGTATTTTCTAATATTATTAATTCTTTATTGTAGGTACAACACAAACATTGACAAAACTAAAAAAAACAAAGGACATGTACAAAGGTGAGCTTATCTCTATCAGAGATCTCTTCCATTCCAGCCAACACTAGCGAACGTTTAAAAATGTATATGCTTTTATTCTTTTATATTATTTGGTAGACAGACAAGCATACGGCCTGCCTGGTAGTAAGCAGCCACGCATAAAGACGCTTGCAACACCGACGTCACACTCGCACGCTGCCAACCCTAATTCCCTTCTCTACCCTGTGGAGCTCTGGCAACTTTAATCACCAACAGAACCACAAAAATGTAGTGTTATTTGACTGTGGTCTTCTGTAGGGTTGAGGTACTTACTTCCCAAATTCGGGTGTTCCAAATTCGAGTGGGTAGTCTGCTGTGCTATACCTCGACTGTCCTTCAAGATCTTTAATATAATAATGTATCGAATTCGTAAATTACCGTAGAAATCACGAGAAAACAATAGAATCTTCGAGAAAGTAATCGAAGCTTCCAGAAGGGCCTCGACAAATTACACGAGAAACTTCTAAGAACGATGGGAACGTTCGAGCAATAATGAACCTACAGTCCTATGACATAAGTTTTATATTCGTCAGATGAACTTAGTGGTTTCTTCAAGATAATAGTCGAACATTCTAGTGTTTGCGCGATTTCGTTTTGCGTAGTATAAAAGGACTGTTGATTGCAGTGTATGGACATTCTAAGTTTAGAAGCGAACAAGTGCGGATCAAAGCGATTTAAAACCCGGTGACGCAGAAAATGTCATCAGAGACAATCTGCAATAGTAGTCAAAAAAAAAAAATCAAAGCGATACTCTCTAAGTGATCTAGTGTGATATACCGACTAAGGCGAATACTACGGAATAAGTTAGCATTGATTGGACTTTGTTGTTAGGTTATTGTAAATTTTAGAGTGGTGTACGGAATAAAGTCTCGTCAGTGTCACCAGGTGTTTCAATCCAAATCAACGAACCCCTAGCTCGTAACAATAGTATATTATTTTATAGATTGAAATAGTTGTCTTATTATCTCTAGAAGCATTCCAGGCCTTCAAACATTAAATGTTATCAAATCGCGTTTACGAATACATAATTATCTTAGCAATAAAATGATGTCTGTTCCGAATCAGTGAGTCAGAAAATATTTTTACTTTGATATTTCTCGAGATGCTTTCAAGACAGCAGAAGGTCTGCTGAAGGACTGAAGTTTAACTGAAAGTTAACTTTAATGGAACGAATTCTCAAGTGTTGCGGGCTCGTTTGAAACCTGCCCTGTTAGAATAGAATATTGTCTATTTTACATCAAAAACTTTAGTTTTCAAGTTTTGCCACTTCATGCAATCGTGATTTTGCTATTGTTGTTATGCTCTATATTAGACACATACTTGTATTAAAGTATACGGTGTGTCTGTTCATAAGTTAACGATAATTTTAGGACATCAAATATACTAAATTTTATCGATACCAACAATTGAGGGTCTGATCTCACTCTTTTGGATCAGCCGCCATTTAAATATTTCTTATTTAGTTTTCGTCTCCTATACTAAAAATATTGATTTCTCTTGACATATTAATCTTTTAATGACGTATTAATGTTTATTCTTTTTTGTTAGGTACCTTTATTGTCAGATCCTTTAATCAACTTTTAGTAAACTTTTGATCCTGATGTCGGGTTTCGATCATGTCACACCCTGGAATCTATTAGTTCACACCTACTTACTATCACTAGTATTACAAAGAGAAATAGACTTGTTTGTTTGTATGATTGTAATGGATAGTCTCAAAATTACTGGACCAAATCAAAAAATACTTTCTACGGTTTTTTTATGTTACAAGATGGCAAACAAGCTTGCGGACCACCTGATGTTAAGTGGTCACCGCCGCCTATAGACACTTGCAATATTAAGTGTAAATCACTTAACACCGCAAGTGCGTTTGCCATCCTGGGGACTAAGATGATATGCCCTCCATGCCCAGTAATTACACTGGCTACCTTTCCCTTCAATCCGAAACAGCGAACTGCTTCACGGCAGAAATAAGAAAGGTGGTGGTACCTACCCAGACGACCCTACATATGGGTCTACCACCTAGTAAATATATTCTACAGAGTTCTATATCTAACTTGGGGCATGTTCCGAGACCTCCCCGCGGTGCGCACTGGGCAACATCTGGTTGCGGACAGACGGCTGACGTCAGAGCACTGGAGTGCTCTTTTCAGGACCAGCGAATCTTGGGTCGTGGGTTGGCCGGCAGATAGCCTAATAGGTCGTTTTGAGCGGAACTGAGAGATCGGTCGCTCTTAACACGCCTCTGCTCTTAGAGGTGGCGATGGATGCGACCTCTGGTTTGGTTTTCCGTGGTGGTTTCACGGGTGCAGCGCCATCCTGACGAAACTAGTGCCATTGGAGGCTACACGCCGCTGCCGGATCCATTGAATCATATAATGTGGTCCGCTGTTCCGGATGGCTGCGGCTTTAGGTAGGGGGACAGACGGTTTTGACACATGTCTGAAACTGAGCTGAGTCTCATCCAAGCCGCCCTTGGCCAGTGCAGTTTAAACAGAAGATTTCACAAGGCTATATTAACCTAACGCTTTCTAAAATTTTGCAGCACGGAATGTTTTCGGGTATTTAAACTTCGCCACATCCAGGATATCTAGATCCGCGACGCCAAGCCAGCAAGCTGAAAGGATGATCTGCCCTATTTCAGCTGTACATAATGGATTTACGGCGCCCTTAGTGTTGTCCTAATTTCTATGAGCGCAGTTTGATGAGCTCTCAGTGTACGGATGATCATTTGATGGCGGCTATTATGGAGATGAGGTTAGTTTGATGGGATACAATAACAAGGAGCAATTTCAAAAACACAAAGAATATATTCTACAACGCTTCTGGTTTTACTGAAGTGGCAGACACAAAATTGATAAAAATATACTTACAGAAAGATTTTTAATCACTATTCGAATTTTTGGAATTCGTTCAGACCATCAAAATAAACAATCTCCATTACCAAAGTCACGAAAAAAATATCGTAGTTTCAAACTTTTTGATCAAGTAGGTATCAATTTTGTGAATTTCGAGTTGTTTCCTTATTGAGAATTGTTCAGTTTGATGATCTGAACGACTTCCAAAAATTTGGGTGATGATTAAAAAATATTCCTGTATTTTTGACGTTCTATTTTCCATATTTTACTAAAGAATGCTCAATACGGAAATCTAAACTTAAACCGTACTCGATTCTCGGCACAGACTGGACTCACCTTAACCCTACACCTGCGTCACAAGTTCCAGGCACACCCTGACGCCTCTCTCTACAACGCGATGGGCCTGGCTCCCGCGCGGTGAATCCACAAGTTTTACGCTGTGCTGAATCCACGGAATGCAAATAGTTTTCGTATTGTCTCTTATGAAGTATGACTGGTTTGACCTTACATACACCTACAGAAAGTTTCCCTTGGTAACGATAGAATTTTCACATATTTTTTTTATAAAAAGGTCAAGCAAATTACTCCATTCCACCTGATTGTAAGCAGAAGTAGAGTCCAAATGTGAAGATAGCTAGTGCGAGAGCCATCCTCGCCTTGCTCAGGGTTCAGAAGTTCGGGTTCACCGTTCAATTACGTCTGATGTCCGACATGAATACCGGAGAACGGACCACTGGTCTTAGAGACCGGGCTCGATAGAGCAGAAGACTGAGTTGACCTTAATAATGAACTTTTGGGGTACTTCATCCGGAAAAGTTCATTTTCACTGTGGTGCCATTAACGGCTTAGATGAAACTCAGCGAAGCGTCTAAGCCATCCGTCCCCTTACCTAGTCGCATTCATTTGCCAACTCTAGAGGCAGATGCGTGTCAGGAGCGACCGAGCTTCCTTTATCGGCCAGGCAAATTATGAGTCGAAGGTCCGCTAGCCTTGAGAATGATCCTCCCTTGTTCCAACGTCAGACATCTTCTCTCTTATGGCATGCCACAGAGCTCGGTCTTCGGTTTTTCTTTTCCAACCGCTGCCAACCTTTCCATCTCACAAATATCTAAACAAAGCATAGCAGGTCTTACTGTGGGAGCTCTGTTTGGAGATACCCTTAAATATAACATGATATTAAGTGAGCAATCTCCATATTCGTACTTGATGCATCTAAGTTATACAATTAATGACACAGATTTATATTCCACGGAGGGTGCAGAGCCGGACACATCGATAATCGTTACATTTATCGCGAAGGTCATTAGTGGATTTAATGTGGACATGGCTTTTGGTATAGAACTGTCAAAAAAATAGAACGTCACGTATTTCGATGCATTTTGAGAAAACTGTAAATTCTATAGCAAAGTCGAGAAGAAAAGCAAAATAAACGAAGCTCAAGGTTGTCATCTAACCTGATTGTAATTGACGATAAGGCTGAGGTTGGGAGTCAGCTTCATTTGGAACATTTAAAATTAAATATAGAAAATATTTACTGGACGCTCAGAAAGCTGAATAACACAACGTTGTGAATTTGTTTTATTCATTTATTTATATTTTAGTAACGAAAGTAGTTAAATAATGTTATCTGCCTTTAATTCTTTTATTTTTTCCATTTCTTTGTCAACATAATTGAATCCAAATACTGCGATACAGATCTGCGAGCCTACTGCAGAAGTTGTAGCCACTGCTTCTGTAATTGTATATATATATATTGTATCCGCAGAATACTTGCGTCGGAGCACTCCTTGCCTCGGTATAAACTGAGCGGACTTATTAGTCGTATTTTTTGTTTATTCAATTATTTATTCATTCATATCTTAAGCTACCGAAACAATCATGCTGTAAACACTATCAATATCGAGACAGACTTTGATAAAATGGTGTTAGTTATTTAAGCAACTCCTATCTTCTAGCAAACCAAATAAAACTTTGTATGCCCTAGGGATTGAACCTGGGACCACGGCATCTAATTAAAGTGGTTAATTAGACCAATGAGGTGGTTAATTCCGGGCTGTAAAATTTAATTTTGTTTATTTTACAAATGAAAGTAAGTCTGTTTTTTTTTCGTTATTTACTGAAATCATTTTGATTTCCTACATAACTACATCGCTTTTACTATCTTATTCGCGTATTTGGATGGCCACGCAAACAATTAAGTGTGTAAAATTCTAAAAATATACGTTTTTTTTATATATGCCTCATTGTAATAAATATAAAATGATCATTATTCCAAGACATGTCCACCATATTCTCACCTTCCCAGAATTCACGGCTCATTACGAATGTTGCATCGAATGAGGGAAATCGGACTGTTTTAATTGTTCCTGCAAGGACCATTAGCTGACCGATTCGGGCATCCAAAGAAATGACTAGCAATAAACTAGATCTGAGGCGAACGTAATGAAATGGAAGCTCGCATGTCATTTGTATAGTTTTGGTACTGGTATTTCTATTGTAGGTAATTTTGGAAATTTTAGTAAAAGGTAATCATCATTTCAGACGATGGACGCTCACTGTTGGACATAGGCCTCCCCCAAGGATCTCCAAACCGGTCGTTCCTGCGCTGCCCGCATCCATCGGCCTCCCGCGACCTTTACCAGATCGTTAGTTCACTTCTGGCCTACGAACGCTGCGTTCCCAGTACGCGGTCGCCCCTTGAGGACCTTTCCGCCCCAACGGCCGTAAGTCCTCCTCGCAATGTGCCTTTCGCAATTCTTTGGGCTATGTCATTGACCTTGGTTCTCCTGCGGATCTCATCATTTGTGATATCATCACGCAAAGAAACTCCGATAGCCCTTTCCATCTCCTGTCCTTTGAGAGTGATCCTTCTTTTTAGGCCCATATTGTAAGCGGTAAAAGGTAACACATTGACATAATTCAATAATCTTCCCAATTTATACCCCTGGTCTCAATGACTTTGGGGTCTGTACAGCGCAGCATTGATCACTCTGAAGGCGGGTCCAGACAAGTGTAACGCGTAATGTTATTTCACGAGTTTAGCGTGTGGACGGCGCTAAGAGCATTACAGTTTTTTTTTTTTTGTAAGACTACTGCAGTTTGCCGCTGATGGCATTTACTGCTCCACCGGATTTTTTTAAAAACGAAAACCTTGGAGGGTCCTCAAGCCTGTAGGGCGGACGTTCCTAGGGGATTACTGGGCGACCAAGCATCTCCCCCGTGGGGAGTCCCTAGGTCGTCCGGATCGGAAGGGAGCGACACGCCCGAGGGTGCCTCTAAAGGCTCGGACCTCGGCTCGGGCACATCGGGTTGTGGAGGACACGGCGAGAAGCGCCCCGGCACATATCTGTACCTGGTATAGCGCATCGTGTGTAGACCGGACATTACAGTAACGTGCCGTCCACGCTCTAAATTTGCGTTAGTGAGCGCGTACTCCAAAACCGACTCATCGGCCGATATCGGGTCGGGGATGTTCGGACGCCTGCCTCAGACGATACTACTGCCGACATCGGCCTTTAGTTGACTGTGCAGATCAACTGAGAGAACACAATTTTTCTACATCCATAATTAACGCAGTCAGGTCGAAAACAATACTAACAAATACATAAACACTATACATTTACATAAATATGCTTAATTTACGCTGTAGTAGGTGCCGCACTGGCAAGATGTCCCAACAAGGTCGGATTTGGTGGTCGGTCGGCCGTTGTCGGGGGACATCGGCCGATTAGGGTTGTAGCAGCGTACGTGCTCTCATACTTTTACATACGTTTTTCTATAGGCACAGTTCGGCCGACAACGGATTTGGCGTACACAAGCGTTACAATACATGATTATATTACATTATTACTATTGGTAGTTTATCAATAACGTTAAGTATTCATGATTTCCTACTATTTAAATGTTTAAAAGCTGTTAGCTATCCTCTAAATGTGTAAATAAACACATAAATTACGCGTTAAACACGTCTAAACCCGACTTTACAGCTGTCAAATATTTTCCGCGAAGCTCATTGCAAGAGTGTTTTCTAATGGCAACATTTGTCAGGATTGACAGATAGGGCCTACAGACAGAAGCATCCTAATATTTACTCAACAGCAACCCACAACAATGACAGTGCGTGTCGGCATCACAGATTGATCAAAACCCAATTAACCCCCGTTCCCACTCAAACAATGCAGTGACATGTGATGACGTCTGCCCACCGACAAACGGAATTAATTTATGTTCTGCAGCGGAGGGTTGGACTTGATATTAGCAAGTGACAAATGAGTTTGTTAAATCTATTATTGATGACAATTCCCGAAACCGTGGAGTAATTTATAGAAGACCGCAACAAATGCAATAACACTGCTTTAAATACTTTCTGCGAACATAAGTTGCAGATACCACCACCCTTGTATTAGCGGATATTCCAACCATCTTGCCAATTCTTGTAAAATAATTAAGCTCAAACGCAAAAATTCTTTACACATTTAGGTTCAATTTGTACGCATCCCGAAGTACCCCGGGTGCGGTCCAATGGCTGCTCCCGGTCTCCTCGTCAGGAGGACGCGCCAGGTCAAGCAGCCGTCGGTGGAGGAGTGGCTGCTGGCCAATTGGTGCAAAGAGTGCCTAGACAGGCAGCATTGGGACGGTCTCGGTGTAGTTGCGCTCACGTGCGCAGATCCCGAGCCGTCCCGCAATAGCGCACTAGAGGTCAGGCCGGGGAGGGTGTTTCGTGGGTATGGAGGGAACGCCTTTACCTCGAGTCTCGCATATCCGCTGCGGTTGGCACCACCCCGCAGGGACGATGCGTAAATGCATTTGACCTCCCCGACAACAAAAAAAGGTTCAATTTGTACGCATAGGAAAGTCAAATTCCGCAGCTTTTTGATCTTTTCTCTCTCCTCTTCACCTTCATCTCATGTGATGGTGAGTGATGCTAAGGTTCAAGATGAAAGCTTCACCTAGAATCCTAAATCAATGAGGGGCCGGCCTACACTTTAATCTTTACTAATATTATAAAGCTGAAGAGTTTGTTTGTTTGTTTGAACGCGCTAATCTCGGGAACTACTCATTCAAATTGAAAAATTCTTTTTGTGTTGGATAGTCCATTTATCGAGGAAGGCTATATACCATCATAACACGCGAATAAAGTCGAGGGCACTGCTAGTGATAGTATAAAATGGTGGTAGGTAAGGAGGGCTTCATACAAGCCCTGTCACCAACAAAATCATCTGATTCCGATGGGCAATACATTTTAACTAATACTAACTTGTGTTCAAAATGCTTAGAAGATGTACATGTGTATACAAAATATTATAAAATAATGAACTACATACTAGCTGGTAAATATGAAGGGTCATCTGGGTAGTTACCATTGCCTTTCTTATTTCTGCCGTGATGCAGTTCGCTGAGTTTCTGATTAAAGGGAAAGGTAGCCAGTGCAATTACTGGGCATGGAAAGGATGGCAACACACTCGCAGTGTTAAGTGATTTACCATTAATATTGAAGTGTCTTTAAGCGACGGGAACCCTTAACACCAGGTTGGCCGCAAGCTTGTTTGCCATCTCGTAAACTAATAAAAGTAAGTACCTTGCATCCACAAATCAGTAGTGCCTACTATATAAAATCAATTAACATTAAAAACTTGACAAAAATAAAGTAATGTATCAAGAACTACGTTAAATCAGCACAAGTAAATCATTAACTTTTTCCATCATTTAATATTGTGTAATAAAATTTACATTGAACACATTAAAAAACAAGCTAGACAAATCTCTTTCAAATTGATCCGTATTACAAAGGACTAAGGTTCACGCAGACTATACAGCAGATGCGTTGTTATTGTAGGCTATAGGTTTGATTGAAAAATAATCTATACTATAAGACAGGTTTCTTCATTCATAATTTTGTTCTCGCAAGATGAAACTGGTTATTTGGGTTTGGTACAATTCAGAAGGATTGAGCGGGCAAAGGGTATGATTATTTTTGAGTATTAAACTAACTGGACTTTGGCTTTCTGGGTGAGTGGTTTTATCTTCTAGTGAAATGCCAAAGCGTATAATTAACGTAAAAATTACTACTAAAAAAACATTAACAAATCTTTTATTCTTCGATACTCTAAAAAGTTAAAAAAGCTTTAAATTGAATCAAACCCATAAATTTATCACATTGAACAATTAAAATGTTATAAAAGTCTGTCCCAAGATTTTTTTTCGAAGATTTATTTTTGTTATTAGTCAGTTATTTTGTAGTTGTCTCAGCAAACTCTTTCATTTGTTATCTACATTATGAGAGTGCACATAAACATAAAATAGTAGTCCGCCATCTTGAACTGTCCGCCACATTGGACTTAATATGGCGTCACTTAAGCTGATGCCACCTTTGTTCTGTGGATGCCACACCGCGGTCACGTGGCGTAACGTTCGCGACGTTTCCTATATTATAACGCTCGGCGTCACGCACAGGTCGATGTCAACAGCCCGTCCCATCCGCGGTATGGCGTCAGCTTTTTACAATAATTTAGCTCATACACCTGAATAACATAAAGACTATAATTAATAAAGGTAATGAGAAGTTAATAATTATGATGGTTCAAATTCTAAATATACGTCTCGACCGCTACCAACCACTCGAAGCAATTAGAGTGGCTTCCCTGCGAGAAAAGTCGAACTCGAGATTTTTAGAATAAAAACGTGAATAAATTCTCTGTTTTCGAAGGCATGAGAATTGCTGCCCTGAGCCGACATCTTATCCCTTGTACCACAATCAACATTCTCACGAACCAGTTGCGTCGAAATAATAAAACAACGACCATTTCCTTTGAGTGTGTGAACGGTATAAGCGACCGATACAACAATTCATTCAACGATACGTGCTTACTTTTACTTTTTTTTTATCAAATCAATGAAATTAATAATTTGGATTTAGCGGTAGATTCTTTTTGATAAAGAGGTTGCTTCCGTAGCTAATGTTTCTGTTGTTTCCTATTTATTTATTAATATATAATATTTATTTATTTATTAATCCATTTAAATGGATTTATTGAAGAAATCTATTTGTGCAGGACCGCTACATAAACTGTAAAGAGGATAAAACTTGTTGAGGTTCTTGCCGGTTCTTCTCAGAACAGGGCCTCCGGGTAGACTCTTGAACCGATGGCATTAAATTTGACTTTCATAAGTGTACAAATTGTACCTAAATGAATAAAGAAATTTGACTTTAAGTTTGAGTTAATCGGATTTTACCCTTTTTACTCTATTTTAAGTGTACTTCTTTCTATGGGTATATTAACTAGTGCCCTATCTAACAAGAGATTTTTTCCCTTGTGTAAGGTATGTATAGCGTGTAAGCCACGCATTTACTTATTACCTAAAAGTATTCTATTTACATTGTATTATAACGCGTATCTAACTTTATAAACAAACAATCTTAAACGTAAGTTACGTAACTAACAAATTATAAACGTAGGTAATTACTTTTAATTAATTAATTAACACTTTATTTTGCAGTCGTCCGGAACACTATTGGTCTGTTTTTTTTCTATGTTGTGGGACCGAGTGGGCAATGATACAACGGAATGGAATTAAATTAAGTAACTACCTTTTTATATCCGATCTATTATATTTCTGCCTGATCTATGTGATTTAACGTACATCTAGCGCCACCTGTTGTTACTACTTCGAAGTTAAACGTAGGCGACTGCGATCGATAAGGCTGCTGCAAGTATATCAAAATAATGAGTTACGTCTTGGATAGATGGCGTTGTACGCCCAAACTTATCTTGATAAAACTTATTTACTCAATTATCAAAAAATACAATAATGATTATTATTAGGTATTCCTTTCTAATTTAATTCAACCAAGTAATTAGACTGCTTTTTTCTTGAGTCCTAATTGAACGACGAGCTTTAAGTTTTTTTAAATCTCGAGCTTTTATTGATGGCTTACGTTCATTTTAAGCGAGTCGCTGCTTTAAGATCTCTCGCTCAAGTAGGCTCCGGACTCTGAACTTGTCGAGCACTATCTAGTGACTTGAAAATTCGAGAAAAAGAAAAAGGGACACCAAAAAGTTTTTGACGCATCAAGGCTTGTTGCTCATTTTGACAATCAATATAAACATCTGATGCTTCTGAAATCACTTTTGCTACTTTTCTGAAGTTTCGTTTCTGGCGTGAGTCCATCTTTATTTTGGCCTACCTCTGTTACTTTTGCTAGGTGGTACTATCCATGTAGTTACTTTTTTGTCCATTTATCATTATCCCTAAGTACAATTTGCCATTTTAAAAATCATTAAGTAAATAAATTGCAAGGTTCTAATTAAATAAAATTAATTTACATTCTAAGATTAAACAAAAATCTTGATTAGAAAATAATTACCACCCTACAGAAGACCAAAGTCAAAGAACACGAGGTGTTTCTGTTGGTGAGTAAGCTCAGCGGGGCCAGAGCTCCACGGGGTAGAGAATCAGTGAAAGTATCTAGCACGTACAGATAATTGTAAAATGAAATTATGTTTTCAAAAAGAATTAAATAGGCTTAAATTAGTAATAATAATTAAAAAGGCAATAACGTGTTAATTACACCACTTAATTGAATAAACAATGCTAATGGAGGGCTTTGTTAAAATTCCCTTTCTCTGAGCAAGTCAATTTAAACAGGTGAGGTTAAGCCAATAAACTAGTTACATCCGGTTTCAGGGATATGACGTGTGGTACAAGTTACTGGCTTTCTAATTTTTAACAAAATTAAATATTTTATTATAAGACCTTGGTTTGTCTACATCTTCCATAAGCTCTCTACTGGAGCGCGTATTTAAAGCGGCTCGCGGGTCGCAGAATCGTATCAAATATAGATGTTTCGTTATCATTTAAGCATTTGTATTTTCGCGCCAACATGCACCATTTATTCTAGCTACATTATTCTCAATCTTCAATAAATTCAATTGTCAACGTCTGGTGGCGCTTTTACTTATAATAACCAATGGAAAAGCATTGCTGCAATGCTTTCACGTCTGGACCAGACCGTGCGCCACGCCATCTGGTGTACCCCCCTAAAGCCGAAAAGCTTATCAGCTAAATTTGGACTGATACTATCAGATTTCTGTGTTTATGTTCGTGGTAGATATATAAACTTTCAAACAAGACACTGCCAAGACGTGTTTGTTGGCGTTGCACGCTGTTATATTGGACCCCAGACGACCTACCCAGAGTACCTACCTTCGGTTTATTAGTCTAAGGGTCTTCCAGACGTTGCAGCACAAAACCTTTATTTCTGATCGAGTGTTGCCCCCCCAATATGTATGAGAATTTACAATAACCATACAATAGCTATGCAGAGAGAGAAGCCAGGGTAGTGAAGGAGAGTGCCGGTGCATCATCAAGAGGCCTCCTTAACCCTACTCCTGGGTCACAAGTCCCGTGCAGTGCTCCTGGCTTCCCTCTTTGCAATGAGGTGGATCTGGCATACGCACGGTGACCTATGGGATGCTAAGAATTATCGTCTCTCTTCTTTTTGGTCATACAAGTGTCGCATCTGTCATTTTCTCTCTTTCTATTAAATTATTCTTCTCTCTTTCTATTATATTACCTGTCTATTAAATTAATCGGCTTTTTCGATATGTCGAACTTACTGTTAAATTTTGTTCCGTGCTCGCACTGCTGCTTTGTTCATCATAACAGCCTTTATTCTGTATTGGGTAAGCGTGGTAGACTACTGCTTTAACCTCTTTCAATGACAAGAAGAGGCCTTATGTCCCAGCAGTGGCTCGAATTATAAAGGCTGTTATGATGATGATGAAAGTCACATCTGGCCTCAAAATAGGGACAGTTTGCCAGCGTGTCGCCACTCTTTGTAAAATTAACATTAATTTAAATCAACGCGTCTTCGTTTGACTTGCACCGCGTCGAATCGCACAGGTAGTGATTGGATATTAAAGATGCATGTCCTTATAGTGTACGCCCAATCACTTAGCTTGCGCTACTGACACCAGCGATGGAACAACACTCAATGTATGACATAAACAACGTAATCCTGAAAGTAGTTTGGAATCGGCTTCTGAATCGTTATAATGTGGACAAAAAATGTACGGGACGGCTCGGGATCTGCACACATGAGCGCCACTACACCTAGACCGTCTCAACCTGACGAGGACACCGGGAGCAGCCATTGGACCGCACCCGGGGGACTTCAGGCGCAGTCGTGGCCCTGAAAAGGAAAAGGGGACAAACGAGCAGTCGGTTCACCTGATGTTAAGTGATCACCGCCGCCCATGGACATTTGCAACACCAGAGGCATCGCAAATGTGTTGCCGGCCTTTAAGGAAGGAATACGCTCTTTTTTTGAAGATGTCCAGGTCGTATCGTTTCGGGAACACCGCTGGCGAAAGTTGGTTCCACAGTCTTGTGGTCCGCGGTAGGAAATTGCGCGAAAAACGCACGGTTTTTTTGTGTTACAGTCTTAAAATTTCACTCTCGTCATTTGACTTGCAAATTCGAGAATAGTCATTGTTGACTGGGTACTGGCCTATTGTAGACAGCGCTGTCTACAATATTCTCACTGAACGGCGTTAACAGTGTGGTCAGTTCTCGGCGCTAGCACTGTTACTGACTCTTTACTTACATGGTGTAAAAAAGCCTTGATGGAGCAGGGGAGAGTATTGAGAGTACGAGTATTTTTTTAATTTCTAATTTAATACTTCTCTTAGGAAATATGTCTGTACATTTTTACTTTCTCGTATACGTAGTATAAAGGAAGTCTTGTAATCTTCAAAAAATTCGACCTCGAGTTTTTGACGGATTTACGTTTTGGACCTCCCTGAAACCAAAAATACCGTTTTTGGAATTATGTCTGTGTGTGTGTGTGTCTGTGCGTTAGCACGATAACTCAAGCAAGCTTTAACTTATTGCAACCAAATTTAACATCCGTGTATAACATCAAAATATAAGTTTTCTATAAAATTTTGAGCCGTCGATCACTAAAGTTAAGCAACCAAGTGCGCGGTCGGTACTCGGATGGGTGACCAAAATTTAACATGCATGTATGACATCAAAATATAAGGTTTCTATCAACCTTTGAGTCGTTTTCGGTATACGAGAAGGTCAAGGGGAGATCACTCCCGATTTTTTTGGGTGTAGGTATACAAATACCTCCACGTGCGCACGTATGACACGTCTTAACACTCCAAAAAGTACAGACTCCTTTCTTAATTAACACATTTCCATGGCATTAGCGTGGTGACGTCACACACATTTAAATCTAGAAAAGCTTACGACCAATTAAAAATAAATTGCTGGCAGAGCGAGCCTTGGCGACGACGTGAATATAGCGGCTTGAAATTTGCACGTTCTAATTTAAAAGATTCTATGCTGTATACTGTGAGGGATAGGGTATAAAACACTCAGTTTTATGAAACGAAGAATATGACTGACATAACTTAAATAAAAAGTTTTACTAGGTGGTAGACCCATATGTAGGGTCGTCTGGGTAGGTACCACCGCCTTTCTTATTTCTGCTGTGAAGCAGTTCGCTGTGTTTCGGATTGAAGGGAAAGGTAGCCAGTGTAATTACTGGGCATGGAGGGCATATCATCTTAGTCCCCAGGATGGCAAACACACTTGCAGTGTTAAGTGATTTACACTTAATATTGCAAGTGTCTATAGGCGGCGGTGACCACTTAATATCAGGTGGGCCGCAAGCTTGTTTGCTATCTCGTAACATTAAAAAAAATTTATAGCTCATACTAAAGATTATCTATCTTTAAGCTTAGCTCGCCTTTTTCAGTGACCTATGATTGTATCTAACTGTAGAAAAAGGGAGCACGTATTTATGCTGGCTGTAAGACCATTTTTAATTCCACAACATAGAAACTACTTACCTTTCACAGAGTTTACAAAAACTTGCATCCTCTTGATCATAAAAAAATTACTCCCCGTCCCCTGGTCTATGACGTTACCTGCATCCGTTCATGAAATTCAAATCCGCAGTCACCGCTTTTTAAACCTGCCGGATTACACCGCGGACTCGTAGTGACGTCTGTAATTCGTCGCTTTATACCCAGTCGCCTGTCTTCGATTGTTTTATGTGCGGAACTTGTGGGTATATGAATGTTATACAACGGCTTTTGTAGTGGAAATCCTTTAAAGTGCCGTGACATTTTCTGGAGCTTGACTTAGTATTCTGCATGCTCAGATTACCATCAAAACTGGCAATATGTCAAAGAAAAAAAAAGGATGGACAGCTCGTGAACACTTACACCTACAAGGATAGGGAGTTGAGGGGTCAAGCTGCAACAGTTGCATTTGCAGATTTCTTTCCTTCGGTGTTTCACGCGAATAAATCTCTATTGGACCCTGCCCAAGCTGCCCAGTCTGCTCATGCCTGCTGGGATGCAACTTCTCTTTCTGTTGTGACGGTCGAGGAAGAGTATATAATATAATGAAGGCAGTAAGACGTCTCAAGCCGCGGTCATCTGGTGATCCCGATGGAATACCTCTGTTCCTGGCTAAGGATTGCATATCGTCCTTAGCTAAGCCCCTCCTATACATTTTTAATCTATCACTGGCTCAGTCTAAATATCCAATAAGCTGGAAATTTACTAGGGTTACACCTGTTCCGACAGCAGAGGGGGTTCAGATGTTTCTTCCTTTAGACCAAGATATTTGAAATGATTCTTAGCGAAAATATCAATAAACAGATCAGTCATCTACTACACAACAACCAGCATGGCTTCCGGCGTGCCCGTTCCACCACTACAAATTTGATTGCTCATGTGGACTATGTACAATATCAAATGGACTTGGGTAAGCAGGTGGACGCAGCTTACTTTCATTTTAAAAAGGCTTTTGATCTGGTTGATAACGATAGGCTCTTACAGAAATTGGCAATGTTTGGTTTTGCGCCTGGGCTCCTCCAATTATTTTCATGTTACTTGAACGATCGCTCCCCATATGTTCATTTAAATGGCTACGATTCCAGCAACTAAATATTACACGAGATCTGGAGTAAGTCAGGGCAGCACGTTGGGACCGACTCTCTTCCTCATATTCGTTAATGATTTACCGGGAAATATTTCTGTATCCGAATGTCTCATGTTCGCTGATGATTTGAAGTTAAGTCTGGGCGTTGGATCAGAGGTTGACGTGGCGGCATTGCAGAGTGATATAGATGCTGTATCTCGACGGAGTCAAGAAAATTGCCTCCCCTTAAACAATCTTAAATGCAAAATTATGACTTTTTCGCGTAAGGAAAAACCGACAAATTATAATTTGAAATTATTTGACGCTCCTATGGAAAGAGTAGGTGAAATCAAAGACTTGGGCATAGTATTAGATTGTAAGTTAGACTTTCATATATTAAAAATATGTAAGTTAGCACACAGGACACTAAGGTTTGTTATACGAACATCATCACAATTTGACAATACAACAGTAGCTAAAGCATTATTCTTTGCCTATGTTTGCAACAAGCTCGAATATGGAGCAATTATTTGGAATCCCTATGAGGAAAAATATATCCTCATGATAGAAAAAGTGCAACGAAAATTAGCCCGTTGCCTTTATAAGAAAGAATATGGCTACTATCCCTTCCTGTACCCATCCTTATTCGTTTCAGGTATGTTAGGATTGGACGCCGCGTCGCCGGCCACGTCTATTGGCGCTGCCAAGCGCAAGAACCGAGCGCGGTAAGCACGCACCTACAAACCGGGCTTTTCGAATTATCGGGGACATTCTTGCTCAGCACTATGAAATAGATATATTTGCCGAAAGTTTTGACGACACATTTGTGTAAAATATTTTGGAAAATTTTATGACATTATTTAGTTTTAACATTATTTAATTTTTGACATTTAAAACATTAACGGCTTTAACTTACTAATCCTGCCCAGAAAGAAACTTGTTGTATAAAATTATTGTAAAAAAAACTATAAAAATTTATTTAAGTTTTCTAAAATTATTAATCAACCATTGATTATACCAAAAAAAATAAAATTACAAAAATAAACTACATGTAACTACACAACACAACACAACACAACACAACACTGTGTACAATAAATATAATTCAAATATCAAAAATATTATAATTTTAATTTAATCATATATCAAAATTTTAAGTTATAGACATTCAAGATAACGTATACATGTAGGTACTATAATAAGGGGTATTCGCTAACAAGAATAAACAGGAAGTGGGCGTTAGGGGCGCTAATTGAACTTCCGCCCCGGATATGAAGCAAAACTTAACTTGCAAAGTGCAGGGCGTCAACTTGGTCAGAATTAGATGGGTGACCATTTCATAATTACGTTGAAGAACAAACATATATTGTCGCCATCATGGTGAAGTAACCAATAACGCTGACTACACATCCAGCGATCTGAGTTCGAATTCTGGTAGAGACAAATTCTTGTCGGACAATCACCGTATTCACAAACATTACTATGAGGTTTCCCGACTCTTGGATAAGTAAACGCATTGCATTGAATAGAGCTCTGTGATTGGTTCGTTTCTGTTGCCTAGTTCACATCGTTGAATGAACTGACGTTTTATTACTTCAAACGAGCTTCAAACTTTAAAATTTTGACAACAACGTAGTGGTAGTGGAGTAGTTTGGGACCGACCTAAAAAACATAGAAATTTTATATACATAAAATTTTTATTTCTTCGTTTCTAGTTTTAAAGACCCTTTCTACATGATCGAACCATTTGAGCATCGCTTTATCAATTCTTGTCACTATATCTTCTTCAAGCCACTCCTCACTCTTATCGTCTCTCATTCAATTTTACAGCAGCCATGCTCATCAAGGCTTGTATTTCAAGCGCATTTATTATGCTATCGTGCATTTTCTTCATACCTGGGACCAACTGGAAATTTGTTGGGGTCATGCACAGCCAGACACCTTCAGACCGCTCATAAAATTGTCTACTGATAATTATATTAATTTATGTTTATTTTGCATTAAGTTAGCCTTGTGATGCCGGCAGAGTGGAATAGCATCATCCCATATCCTCTAATTTGTGTCGTAGAAGGCGATTAAGGGACCAGAAAAAGGGATATTGATCACCTTATACTCCATCCACCAATTTGCATTGGGCAAGCGTGACTAGGAGTTCGATGACAAGGAGAGGCCTTGTGTCCCAGCAGTGGGTCGAGTTATAAAGGCTGTTATAATGAACAGCAGTGCGAGCACGGAACAAAATTTAACAGTAAACTTTGACTGGATTCAGCTGGTCTGATGATGAAGTTTATTTATAAAAAACTAGCTTCAACCCGCGACTTCGTCCGCGTGGACATTAAAAAAAATCCTTTCTTAGTGGATGCCTACACTGTATAAGGTATCTATGTGCAATATTTCAAGTCTCTAGATTCAGCGGATTGGGCTGTGCGTTGATATCTCAGTCAGTACTTTGAATTTTATACATATAGGTTGATATTAAGACGAAAACTCTCAGCATTCCATGGATTCACCGTGCGGGTGAAGGGGAGCCAGGAGCAGTTCCTGGAACTTGTGGTCCAGTGCAATTGATTGATTTAATGATTTTAGGTTTTGAGGACTCCTTATGATGCATCACCCAAGACTCACCTCCTCATCATTCCCCTGCCCTGCTCCCAATTTTATTTGTAGTCTGCATAATAAGTTTTTCTTCTTCTATTCTCCTCGATCAGCCGACATCTCAACATTAACACCCTTCTTTGCTATATCATCCCTCACACAATCTATCCATCTTTTCTTCGGTCTTCCTCTCCCACCACATCCTCATTACTCTCTTTTTTACATGCTCTTCATCTCTTCTCATTATTTGCCCATACCATGCCAATCTGTTTAATCTTATCTTATGATGGGGCCGTGAGTTTCCTCAAGGAGCACTTCGACCCTCGGGATCTTTTGTGTCTCCCCTTTCCTTTTACTCTTGTTGCTCCTTGAATATGTAGGCCATCAACCTAACTACATCTATGGGCTTGAAGAGCCTGTAATGCTCTGGCCTTGGAGGCCACTCCCAGGATTATCATTCTAGTCCTGGCTATGGAATCGCTGTCACACAGCAGGCGTTCCATGGATTCGCGGTCATGTCCACATGCTCTGAAATTTGATATGTTAATTGAGCATGTGCTTTGTGGCATAGTGCCATGTAAGCCCACCCAAGATTAGGCAAGCTTGTTGGCTGCTGCTCCCATATATGGATTTACTCCATCCTTTTTGTCAATCTGTTACTTCTCAGTCTTTTGCCACTGGCGCTACTTTCAAACTTCCTCTGATGTACTCATTCCTCACCTTGTCCTTTTCTTATCAGGATACATACTCACCTCCTATCCCAGGCAAATTTCCGCGAGTGCCGCTTTAAATACGCATCCCAGTACAGAACTTGTCTAGGACAAGTCGAGATCTTAGAGGGATTTAGCTGGTATTATCCCTTGCCCCTACCTCAACAAACCCACGATGAAGCCATTTTTAATAGCAAAGTAAATATTGTTTATTTCTTATTTCTCCTGCTTCTGCTATAGGTTTTGGCATTAAATTTACAGGCCGGGAGCCTGACACCAACCCCCCTTTGGAATAGACTGATGTCACAGTTTTAAAAGTAGCCATTTCCGACTTCTTAGTAAAACTCAGAAGAATCAAATGCTACATGGCATTCAGTTAGTGCCGTAAGCGGTCGTGTAAACAGTAGAAGCCACACTCAAAAATACATTTTTCTTGCCCGAATAATGTTTTAATAATGCTGTCTCGGTCACAACGATAATACCTAGTAGTCGTGGTATGGAGGAGACTCCTTTAAATATAAAAATGCTTGCAAATCTGTTTATAGCAATATTGGGTTTTGCTAGTTTCGCAAAGTTAAAGAACCGCCTCAATGGACTGGCTTATTATTTTTTTATTCTATAAATATTCAATTATAAAATTTCAGATTGCTTCAGGGATATTTTTGAGAAAAAATATTGCAACTTTGTAAATAGAAGGACTGATTTAGCCCCAATAATTCCCATCCAGGTCTGCAGCTCCTGTGTTAGGATATAGGAGGGTTCTAAGACAGGTTTTCAGCCTCCCTCAAGTACCTAATCAACTATGTCAACCAGAGTTCTCGGTCTATAGGTGAATGTTTGTCGAAATCGATCGAATCGATTTGCATTCGCCGAACTGAGGAATGAGAGTAGGTATATGAAGTGAAAGAAAATGTCTAAGGATCATGGCAACTAGAAAGTAGTGATAACTGCCTATCGCCTTTTTTTTGATGCTGGAAAAATGCCTTACGCATGCCCTCGCCAGGGGATGGGAAAGTATGTGCAACTTCCCGGGTGTACCCACTAAAATAACCCAGTGGCACTCTCGCATCTCTTTACGTGGTGGGAGGACTACCCGGCAGAGCCTTTACTTTCAGTCCCCCACCGATGATTGCCGTCTGTGTGACTGGCCCTTGCCTGAAGTGTAGGGAGGAGGCCTGAGGGTGACCATGAGTGCTCGGTGGTGAGCAGTGCAATGCGGGCTGCCGCGCTTGTCCTCGCTGCTCATCACATCTGCCTATCGCCTTTATCAATTTGGCCAACTAGACATTTAGAAAGAAGTAGGTCTGTAAATAAGGAACCAGTTTTATATTAAATGCAAGAATTCAGTTATAAAAGAGTCTATTCCAACATAGTTTTTTCAGCGTTACTATTTGTATAAATATGTACTGTTGTGAAATAAATATCAATTTTAATTTTATCAAACTCAAACTTTTTTATTCATTTAGGTGCAATTTGTACACTTATGAAAGTCAAATTTGAGGCCGTCGTTGATTCAATAGTCTTATTATCATAGTGATATCTTGATACTTATGGTACTTCGTGAAAAAATATATCAAGAACAATTACTGGAAGCCTCTTCCACATATGCTTGCTAGTGTGTCTCCGCAGATACGTCATGAATCTCTCATTTGCGGCGTTTGTCCTGGCCTCCAGATATTGCCCGCGGTTTTAGTGCCGACTTTTCCTCAGTTTTTGTTCCCTGTGTATTATGGAAACGACTATTTCATTTCACTCCAGATTCTGAGTGATTTAAGACTAGAACGCACTAAGTTGCTAAGGTGTTATTAGTTATGTGCACGGTAGGCTTGATATCGTGACTAAATAGGTATTGAATAAATCTTCACCAAATTAAGATTCTGCATTTCGTAAGCTAAAAAATGTAAATTGATTAAGTAATTGTTACAAAAACAATACTTGTTTTTAAAAGAAAGAACCTTGGTGGGTCCTCTATAATACTTTGTAATTCAAACCGCCCTAGACCGATGTGTAAACTACAGAACACAAAACAATAATCTCTATTTCTACTATTACTATTCAATTTAAATCAGTTTTAACCCTTATAATTAAAAAAAAGGGTAGTAAATGGGCGGGTTTTAAATAATTTCCGTTGGCAGGTTTCTTTATACTTTTAATTTCTGAAGTCGGTTACTCCGTCCACCAAGCGTGGTGGACTACTGCCTAAACCTCCTTTAATGTTGTCATCGAAGGAGGTTTTTGCAGTACCCTTTCGTTAGTTACCTTCTGTGTCCAACTAATTTTCTCCATTCTTCGCCAACACCACATCTCAAACGCTTCCAAAATTTCTCTGTCCCTTCGTGTCATTGTTCATGTCTCACATCCATACAGAGCATTACTCCAACAATAAGTCTTGATAAAATTCTCTTGATATTTTAAGTGTTAAGATTTGCTTGTCACTTAGAAAACTTTTGCTTCTGGATTTGATATCTGAAGTGCATCTTGAGTTGTTTTAAACTAACGTGGTCACTATCATTTAAATGAAAGAAAACGGGATTTAAACCAGCCAGGTGTCTATAAAATTAACTGCAGTTGTGGGATCTCATATATCGGCCAGACCAAACGCACAGTAGCAGACCGAATGAAGGAGCACATAAAGGCAGTTAAGAATAACGATACGGAGAAGTCGGCTATCGCGGAGCATTTAATACACTCCGGTCCGAATCACTGGATCGAGTTTCACAACCTTCAGTTCATCTCGACAGATTGCCACTATATACCAAGTTTGGTAAGGGAAGCGATTGAAATTAAGAAAAACAAAAATTTTAATCTTGAAGATGGGTTTAAACTGTCGAGCGCCTGGAATCCGGTAATAAGTTTATGTGGAACCGGGGTAAATAAAAGTTGTGCCGTGATACGTCCAGATACTATAAGTGTTGTGTGTAGATAGCAGTTTCGAGTAGATAGTGAGACTGCGAACGGTGGTACGGGTGTAGTTAAAGACTTAGAAAGAGGGTAGACCTCAGGGGTAGACAGATTTGTCTGCCAATAACATCAACTCACATAAGACTTCATTCATCCGTGATCATGGCGCATGTACCTGCGCCGGAATATCGGATTAACCAAAAATCAAAGGTACGTGGTTTAATCCCGTTTTCTTTCATTTAAATGCATCTTGAGTCTTTTGTGATAAGGTGACGTATTTGAACAAAATATTTGTACACCTTCCTTATTATTGTTATTTATTAGAATACACTTCAGAGCAGTGACAGGATCAATGTTAGCTTCAGTCACCCGGGCGCCGATGGAGTGCATCCCCTAAGTGATATTCCGAACGATTAACTCGGGGTTCTCGTTTTTCGAACGGTTTAACTTTATTGGCCTTTAAATTGTGCCCTGGTGACGCGGTTCACGAATTGTAGCATTTAATTTTATTTAAACTGACAATTTTGAATTCATATGTACGTTTAATCAACGCTTTTACGGTGAAGGAAAACATCGTGAGGAAATCTGCACACACCTATGGAGAAATTCTTAGGTTGTGAGCAAAGTTGACCAACCCGCATTTGGCCAGCGTGGTTGATTAAGGCCTAATCGCCCCTAATGTGGGGTAGGCTTGAGCCCCTCGGTGTTGGCATTATATGAGCTGTTGATGATGATGATGATGAAACTAACAAGCATAAAACAGAAAACCAATTACCAGCTCGAGAAGGGTACGTAACCATATCGCCTCCGTTTACTATGAAGACTACGGAACGGCGACTAAGGAGTTTGCACCTCCTCCTATCCTCAGGGGGCGGCTGCTTCGATAGCCTTATAGCTATTTTGGCACTAGGAAATAAGGGGGTTTTTAGTCGGCAGGAGTCCGACATAACCCTAGGGCCGTCCCGGTATCCGGTTATAAACACTTAAAATTACAATTGTTAGGTACTTACAATTATTGCATTGAGATATTTATTATTTTAATAAATAATATCTTTATTATTTATTAAAATAATAGTAGTTTGAAAGCAACATGTGAAGGTTAGGGTCACACGGTCAGCAATAGAATGATTCAATGAGCGGGAAAACGAATCAAGCGCCAAAGTACAACTTATAAATTATAATTTTGGCTTTAAATTACTTTTAAATATTTCCAGGAAATTGAAAACGACGAAACACATTCATATACTGCCTAAAACCGAGTTCGTTCGGCAATCCACAATTCGTGAACCAAGAAACCAGGTAGCTCAAAGTCAAACAATGTTATTGATATAACAGTTCCTACAAACTGCCTCTAAAGCCTACTATATAAGCCTCCTGTCATTAATTTTACTCGTCTTGTTTTGTTTATTTAGGCTATAAAAGTAAGAAGAGAGAGATGTGGTTTAAAAGAAGACATAGTGACAAAAACAGAGATAGGTTAGGTTTTTAAAAAATGACAAAAAGGGTATATGAATCGGTAGTGGAGATACGGGACGGAACTTGTGTCGATCAAATCCATAGATATAGGAAACTGTAGATCGGCAATTTGAAAGAGAAAGAGCATACTTACGAGTGTATTAGAGCGAGATAGATAGACGAGACCATTTCACGTACACGCTGGCGGCCTAGGTCGGCCTGTCAGGCACGTAGAAACGTAGAAAAGACAGCAACTGTCAGACTGCAGTACTATTTTTCAATGATGCAGTTTTGGTTTTCATCAATATCGGGCCCGAGACTCCTTTGAGTACTTTTCGCTGTTCTTCATAGCTCCGGATTTAGCCATCCACGTTCACTTCAAAAATTCACTCTGTGTATAGAAGATATATTTTAATTAAATCCAAAATCCAATTTAGTAAGGTTTTTCTTATTCCTCTTCTGTCTCAGCTCATTGTCACATTCTTGGGTGTATGCCTCGTCATTATCAAGCCCCTCTTTACGAACTTGAGCTTATTCTTGAATTTATTCTTAGTTGCAAGTACCACCACCCATCTGGCTTTCGGGCGGGCAACATTTCTGGTATTTGTCCTAAGTCTCTTGTCATCAGCACTTTTGTGCTCCACTAGTCATCTACACTAATATTTTAAAGCCGAAGAGTTTGTTTGTTTGTTTGAGCGCGCTAATCTCAGGAACTACTGATTCAAATAGAAAATTTCTTTTTATGTTGGATACTCCATTTATCGAAGAAGGCTATAGGCTATATAACAACATAACTCGGGCACAGCTAGTCAGTGATAAGGTAGTTAGTCCCTCGGCGCTTGAAGGTTCTGGATCAAACATGCTACCACTATCAGCTTTATCAGCAGTTACCATCACCTGAGATGAAGACTATAAGAGCTATCCAGTTGACAAAAAAGGGTATGGACCTTTTGGATGTCCATTTATTTTGTGCTTTTGTACATAAAAAATACGTTCTAATAATGTAATTGTCTCATTTAGCACTTAATGAGCTAACTCTTCTTAATCCCATTAAGATAAAGCCAAAGCACTTATAAAATGAAGAAATAGTTTTCTTCAGAACCCAAAAAATATATAATGGGCTAAAAGCAACTTTATAACAAAGCACTCAAAGACAAATTTGTGAAAATCATCACTTATAAAGCTCGCGAAAAGACGAAATCCAATTTCCACAAAATTCTTTTGGGCAAACAACAGGTGTAAGATGGCATTTTCTATCTAAAATAGGCTTTGTTTGTAAGATTACAGGGGATGTTTTTGTTTTCCTTTGACTCTTTTTATCTGGTTTCAGTAGTACGATATTTCTCAAGTTCTTAAAACAATGCCTGATAAATATGGAGGTCGTTCCCTGTCTGAGGGCATGAATTTTGTGAGCACACGAGAGGTTATAGCGTACAGACCCGTCGCAGTTGAAACAGCAACTGTCAACATTTATTTTATTAATATCCTTAAATCAATAACAAATACACAAGTTAGAAAATCAATCAAATAAGAAATCAGTTAGTCATTTGTATTTTACATAATTTTCTGTTAATAATTATAATTGGCAAGATTTGATATGTGATAAAATATATCAAATATTTTTTTCCCTTACGCAAAAAGAGGGGTGTTATAAGTTTAACTTGTCTGTACACGGATGTCTGTGTGTCCGTCTGTGACAACGTAGCTCCTAAACTATATGACTTAGATGCGTTTTTTTGTCTGAAAACTGACGTGACTGAGATGGTTGTTAGCTATAAATTTATATCGGGAGTTACTTAAATTTTTAATTTTTTTTCTAAATTTTATACGTAAAATAAACTTAAAAAAAATCTCCTGTCCTGATTTGAATTTTACTTTTTATTACATCACTATCATGGTTTTATAATATCCCATGACACATTTTTGTAAGAAATTATCTAACAATTAACTACAGCATTGACTTTAACATCTCCATATGCATCCAGCGCGTCAGTTTAATTTTCAGGAGGCATAAAAAAACTTACGATAATAAGCTACATGGATGTAAAGAGTAGTAGGGGAAAATTACCTTCTAAGTAGATAAACCTTTTAAATGACATAATACAAGATCGACATCCAAACCTGCAAGGAAAGCAACATTGAACCACCAGGAGAGAAGTTCTTAAGTATATTTGTGATCACAGTCTTCAGCGATAACTAGAATGTCAAACTCAGAGTTTCACCCGAGTTCTTTTTGTAAAAACACGTGTTGTGATACTCCATTTTTGTTTCAATTTACCGTACAATTTATACAACATTACTATTTCATTGGCTAAAATTTCAACTGGAAAGATGTAATATGACCTTTTCTTTTTGCATTAATTCAGAGGCAGGGTCCGAGTTCATAGCAAATATTTATAGGATTCGTTCACAGCTTACTTAGAAACGGGATGAATGCTTCTTTGCCAAGCTTGAGGCTACGTCGAATAGCGCGCTAGGAGTGCCGTAGCTAGCGTGGTAGTAGTGTGAATATTAACGCACTACAGCAAACTTTTGAAATAATTACGAAATTGTAAACTGTGGAGATTCTCTTGCCGTTTCTTCTCCGTCTCGGCATATTAAATAATTAGTAAAATAATTACTTTGTCCTGAGACGGTGGTAGGTCTTTTGGCGATTAAAAAATACTTAGCAAAGTCCATTTAAATAAAGAGCTTTTTGATTTTGAACCATGTGCGACGACTCTCTAACAATTACCCATAAGTCAACACCACGCTCGATTTTTAACGAAGCCATTATTGTATCAATAATATAACCTGCCGCTTTTAAAAAATAGAAGACCTTCCCGTATGTTCACAAATAAGACAGCGTATCAGTTGAATTAATAAAATAACCTTTAAAGGCTATAAGGCATATGATTTATTACGTTTTTAGTTTTCAAGTAATATTTATATGGAAATTTAGGAGGGATAGGTAACATTCTGAATGTGTACATAAACTGGACTTTGAAGATTTATATGCTTAAAAATGTAGCTTTGATTTATTTGGCTTGGATTTAAATGAGTATTTGTTCTATCGTTATCACGGGGAGTGTTCAGGAGTTGTTCGCACTTGTACCTCCCTAAAAAAGGATATTTTTTTCATAAAAGATATTTTCGTGCAAAGTCAATTTAAAAAAAGACATAATGTTCAGTATTTTGACGTAACATTGCATATTAAAATACAAAAATGTAATTTTAATCTAAATTAACCTACTTTCTTTAACGCTAACCGTCCGTCGAAACGACGGGCAGCAGCTACGTATCTTAAAAACCATTACCCTTACCTTTTCGGTGCATACGCCATAGCAACGACCACACCAGCAACTGAGTTGACTAGCCGAACCACGGCATTCGGACGGATCGTTAAAAAGATACAGCTATATTACTTTACGCTACCCATTGATACGGCGGAGATTAGCTATCTAAGGTTAATAAATTCGGAGCAAAACATCGTGAGGAAACCTATGAAGAAATTCTTAGGTTGTGTGTGAAGTCGATCAATCCGCACTTGGCCAGCGTGGTTGACTAAGGCCTAATCGCCCCTAATGTGGAGTAGGCTCATCATATAAAACTTGTTGAGTTTCTTGCCGGTTCTTCTCAGAACAAGGCCTCCTGGTAGACTCTCGAACCAATGGCATCAATATTGACTTTCATAAGTGTACAAATTGTACCTAAATGAATAAAGTAATTTTGACTTTGACTTTGACTTTGACTTTGCTCGAGCCCCTTTTTGGGGACATTATATGAGCTGTTGATGATGAAAACTGTAGATGGAAGCTGATGCTGCCACCACCTGGAATCTGCAGATAACTCCTCGTGAAATTACAGGAGGTATCGTGTTTAGACTTTTTACATTGGTCTTAATGAATGGTTTAGATCAGATCCTCGTAATGGAGCGAGCGAAGGTATTGAGGATTCATTTGTGATAGATTCTAAGTCATAATACCCACTGCTGGGAGAGAAGGCCCTTCCTTAGTAGTCCACCACGCTGGCCCAATGCGGATTGGTGGACAGACTGTATGATGATCGATACCGCTTTGCTGATCCATTTGTCGTCTACGACACCCGTTGTAGGATATGGGGTGATGCTATTCTACTATACTGGCACCACATGGAACATGAATAATCTAAATAGTCTGATTTTTTATTTTAAACTTAATACGGGTTCTCATACCTAAGTAAAGTACGTTTTCTTTGGCACGAGATTTTCATAGACCCAAGTTACGCTTTACCGTCATTTCCACCTTCCATTTTGTCTTTCTACTCAAAATGGACTCGCTATCTCTCTCCGTCCTTATCTGGAGCCCTAGGGCATAATTAAAAATGTACAATGGGCAACACGTCAAGAGAGACAGTCGTCAACCTTCCGTTAACTGAACAAAAAGTATATTTGCTTATTCTCAGCTTTCGAAATACAGGATACATTTTGTGCGTCATTTAATTCCCAACCTTATTGCAGAGGTTCAAAAACCTATTTCCTTTAAACGTGCCGCTAACTAAAGTATAATGGACAACAAATTTTTGGTGACACTTGTTTAAACTTAACAAACCTTCTGTTGTTTGCGATAAAGTTGAATTTAAATCACGATTCGCGGCGCTAATGATAGCTACAATCAAACAAATCCAACAATGCTGGAGCATTCTCGGAGAAACGTCGGCCTTAATTAATTTCATCTGTCTGAAGTTCATACTTTATTATTATTGTATTAATTCTCTTTTTTATTATCTTTTTTTTACAAACAACTTCTGAAGATAAGCATACATCAGTAGAGAGTCACAGGAGATTAGCCGGTCAAATTTGGAACACCCAAACTGTGGTAGTACCTCCACCTTACAGAAGACCATTGTCAAGAACCTTAACTTTTTGTAATTTCCTTTTTCTGTAGGTGAGTAAGTTGCCAGAGGGTAGGATAGGCTTAGGATTGGCAGAGTGACTCCTTAGTATTCTAATCGTCTACAGGCTAGGGAAGCGTCGGTGGCGTAGTGCGTAAGGGCGTAGTCTCCCACTCGGGAGGCACCGGTTCGAACCCCGCCATGTACCAATGTGTTTCCAAATTTTTAATTCATATGTACGTTTAATCGACGCTTTTACGGTGCAGGAAAACATCGTAAGGAAACCTGCACCTAAGAATTTCTTCATAGGTGTATGAAGAAATTCTTAGGTTGTGTGTGTAGTCGACCAACCCGCACTTGGCCAGCGTGGGTAACTAAGGCCTAATCGCCCCTAATGTGAGGTAGATGATGTTATACGTACGATCCGCCTGCGACATAGACAAGACATACATACATATGTAATGCTTGTATGTATTTATAATATGTACAATCACGCTTATAATTCCAAAAGGGTTGAGTAAAGCTTTGGGTAATATTTGTTTACGCAAATTTTGTATGAGCCATGACGTGCGTCAAAATGGTCACAAATGCACAATGTTCTTTATTGCACTTTAACATATGACCTGAAGGAGTATTAGTCCGAATTAAACGTAGCTATTAATGCGAGACAATTGTTGCTGTCTGCCTTTTCACAGTAGAAGAGGAATTAATTTGCTTAAGAAACAGACAGAACTGGGGACGGTGCTATGCGAGAGTGGTTGTGACATTCAAACTCGGTATTATTATTTTTTTACTTGGAATATCACGCATCTAATTCCAAAAGGAGTAGAGTAGAAGTTTTAGGTAAAAATAGTGTTACATAAAGCCACATATGGCAGTATGAGCTATACAATATCTCGAAATAGTGACGGGAAGTCTCTCGCCACCATAAAATAATAATAATAATATATTTCCACGCTCACACCAATTATCTAGCCCAAATTAAGTATCATTAAAGTACTTGTTTTATGGATACTAGACAACAGACTTTAATATACATAATTTAGTATAAATATTTTTATAAATCATCTTGAATAAATACATAAACAACCATGACTCGTGAACAAATGTTCGTGTTCATCACACTAACATTTGCTCCTATCAGGACTTGAACCCGGACCTCTTGATGTGTAGGCAGCGTTACTGACCACTCCACCACGACGGCGTCATGGTGGTGTCAAACCCACCACCTTCCCATGGCCTGACGCAACCTTACGGTTATACAAGCCGAATCTCGGGAGAGTGCGCTGCTAGTTGCCGGAGGCTCTGGTTTCACAGCGTACCTTTAATCTCTCTTACAAGTTATTCTTTATCTTTCGTCCTTGTCCCTATGGTCCTTCTTCCCTTTCTGGGGCGGACCTCACTCGTACGCCTTCGGTGTCTTCCAGGTCGTCCAAGCCCACCCGAAGTGGTATCGCTAGTTCCCACTGCCCAGTCTTCTGCCTCTTCGGCGGCGTCTTCCCTCTTCACCTCTCCCTCTCTAGCCCACTCCTAATCTTGCGAATTCGTAGTTATCTGAAGTCCGCCTCCGTCCCTACGAGGTAGAGTGGTCAGTGGTGGTCAAAATGGGAATCAAACTAATATAACTAAGCCTTTAGTAAATCAACAACTCCACAATCAGAACAGATAATCTTTGCTGTGACAGCTTACCATCAGATGAATAATACGCTTGCTTACCTGAGGAGATAAATGGCACGTTGTGCGTCCTGTGTAACGATCACCAAAGCTGAGTTACTAAGTCACATTTGGATGGGTGACCTAAATTTTTTAACTAGATTTTCCTCTGTGCCTCAAATGACACGTTAATCTGGTGGTCCCGGGTGCCATCAAAAGATAGCAGTCGCGTCAGAGAACAGAAAAGGTGGTGTCACTTCTTTTGTTCTAAAAAAAATATCGTCAAACTCGCAAATCGTTGCAACTACGCGTCATACTAGAGATGGGGATAGACAGGCATGCAAATGTTTTGTATCGATATCGTTACCTACATATGAAAATAAATACTAAATAAAAATTATCTTTTTTATTTTCTTGAAAATAAAGTTAGGAAATCATAGCGACTTGAAGTATAAAATAATACAGAAAGCAACACATATAAAAAACAGTGAAAAATGTGGTAAAATATCAGTGGAAGTGGAAAAAAGCGAATTAGTTACATAAAACGCGAATTAAGATTCAAATAGTTTTCATAATATTTTTAACTAAGAAATGTTATTACAACGAATAAAATAAAGCCATTTCGAAGGAATAGTGTGTTACTGCACTGCAAATATCGATACACGTTTAGATTTATGATAATACAACACTAGTAAATGATAATGAAAAAGCTCTTTATTTAAATGGTTTTTGCTAAGTACTTTTAAACCGTCAAAAGCCCTACCACCATTTAGACGAAATAATTATTTTACTTAAATAAATATTATTATGCTGATATGGAGAAGAAATGGCGAAAGAAACTCCACAGCTTACAATTTCGTAATGAATTCAAAACATCATTAAAGTCAATAGACATATCAATATGAACAAATTACAGTCATGTTATTAATGCGTAAATTTTGTGCAGGTTTTACTCCCACGCATTTGGATCATTTAAATAATCATTTATCTTGTAATAAGCTTTTTTATATAATTTAGATTTTACAAGGCAAATCTCTAATATTCTTCGGAAGCTTATTGTAAAAACGTATACATTGGTCTACAAAGGAATTGTTTATTCTGTGGAGAAGAGTTTTTATACAACCAGCTCGAGTTTCTTCCTAGTATTTACATTATGCGTATGGCATTTCTGAGAAAAATGCATAATATTTTTCTTTACGTACAGTAAGTTTTCCAGTATATATTGTGATGACACAGTTAGAACATTTATCTCCTTGAACCTTTCTCTGAGGGAGTCACGCGGACCTAGTTGATAGATTGCTCTAACAGCCAGTTTTTGCAGAACAAAGATGGTATTTATATCTGCAGCACTCCCCCAGAGAAGAATTCCAGTAATAGTGCGGTTGATAGTTTGACGTTAGTGTAAAAACACTAACCTCTTTCGGAGACGGAGGGCGCGTATGACCACTCTTTTGGTTATGTGCCAGATGTGAAAGAAGAACCTCTTGTAAAAAATAAATTGTAAAACTAATGAATGATCAATATAAAGAACTATTCTGTATAACACCGTCCACTTTCCTTACATTATTTTCAAGAAAATAAAAATAAACTTTTTTATTTTCTTGAAAATAATGTAAGGAAATCATAGCGACTTGAAGTATAAAATAATACAGAAAGCAACACATATAAAAATCAGTGAAAAGTGTGGTAAAATATCAGTGGAAGTGGAAAAAAGCGAATTAGTTACATAAAACGCGAATTAAGATTCAAATAGTTTTCATAATATTTTTAACAAAGAAATGTTATTACAACGAATAAAATAAAGCCATTTCGAAGGAATAGTGTGTTACTGCACTGCAAATATCGATACACGTTTAGATTTATGATAATACAACACTAGTAAATGAAAAATGAAAATGAAAACCTCTTTATTTAAATGGTTTTTGCTAAGTACTTTTAAATCGTCAAAAGCCCTACCACCATTTAGAAGAAATAATTATTTTACTTAAATAATTATTATTATGCTGATATGGAGCAGAAATGGCGAAAGAAACTCCACAGCTTACAATTTCGTAATGAATTCAAAACATCATTAAAGTCAATAGACATATCAATATGAACAAATTACAGTCATGTTATTAATGCGTAAATTTTGTGCAGGTTTTACTCCCACGCATTTGGATCATTTAAATAATCATTTATCTTGTAATAAGCTTTTTTATATAATTTAGATTTTACAAGGCAAATCTCTAATATTCTTCGGAAGCTTATTGTAAAAACGTATACATTGGTCTACAAAGGAATTGTTTATTCTGTGGAGAAGAGTTTTTATACAACCAGCTCGAGTTTCTTCCTAGTATTTACATTATGCGTATGGCATTTCTGAGAAAAATGCATAATATTTTTCTTTACGTACAGTAAGTTTTCCAGTATATATTGTGATGACACAGTTAGAACATTTATCTCCTTGAACCTTTCTCTGAGGGAGTCACGCGGACCTAGTTGATAGATTGCTCTAACAGCCAGTTTTTGCAGAACAAAGATGGTATTTATATCTGCAGCACTCCCCCAAAGAAGAATTCCAGTAATAGTGCGGTTGATAGTTTGACGTTAGTGTAAAAACACTAACCTCTTTCGGAGACGGAAGAGTTAGTTAACCTCTTGTAAAAAATAAATTGTAAAACTAATGAATGATCAATATAAAGAACTCTTCTGCATAACACCGTCCACCGAAAGCTCGACTCGCCGGGAAATATCATTAGAGCAGCCTCGGAGCGTGAACCAACAACATACATATTATTATGTATGTATATGCATTCACTGAAGCCGTCAAACTCACAGACCGGCGAGAATGCAGCGGTGTAATTATTATGTGGTGGCTCTCGGAGTGGCGAGAAATCAATTCCTGATATTGCAGGAACATCCAAATTATGTTGAGTGTCTTTTAAGTGGTCTGTTCTGCAAAAGCAATAACGGCTTACTTATAGAAGCACTTCGATGTCCTTCTGTCTGTCTTTTAATTCCCCTTTATTCCCCCATAAAATAGTATAGGCACGTTACAGAACGACAAATCGACAGATTTTTGTTTTTAATGTAAGTCAAAATTGGCTACATTTCAACATTAAATTCGTAAATCATCTTAAATTTTTACATAGCAAATTCGTATTTAAGATAGTCTTTATCCAATGATATTATATTTAAAAAGAGGTAGATAGGTTACCTTCATACTAATTCAAAGTCAAAAATAGTCCAAAATGTCATCATGTTACACGGTCAAATTAACTCGGCACCCAAAGTCTACGATTTCATGTTGTCGTATGTGGCGGGATAACATGGCCGTATTGTAAGTTGTGAGTAAGACAACATAATATCTAGCAATAGAGTAAACGAGAAAGATATATGCTCGGGTGTGCTAATCAGCTTACTTTTAGGGTGCCACTTTATGCAAGCAAGTTACCCATCTACCTCTTTTTAAATATAATATCATTGGATAAAGACTATTTTAAATTCGAATTTGCTATGTAAAAATTTAAGATGAGAATTTAATGTTGAAATGTAGCCAATTTTGACTTACATTAAAAACAAAAATCTGTCGATTTGTGGAAAGGAATTCATTGCTAGCACACGTGTTCTCCTGAGTCATTCTAAAGAGGCATGAAGAAGCACCTTGCAGGTGGCTAGCGTGGCGGTTTATCTCTCGCACTAGCTATCTTAACATTTGGACCCTACTTCAGTTTACTATCCAGATGGAAGTCACTTGTTCACCTTTTAAAATAAACAATTTCACTGAATTATTTACAAAGCGTTACTTATCATCAACCACTGCTTAAATCCACTCAATCTGAGAGGGGACAATAAAAAATCAAGCACACTCACTCAGTTGTCTTTCCCTGTAATTTCCGGGATATTACCGTCCTCCTGACAGGATTATTTCAGATTAAGCCTCGCTAAGAAACATAATTAACAAATGTTACGTCTTTCGTTATGACAGTGCGAAGGAAAATAAGCCAGTAATTAATTTTCATTACGATCTTTTGTAATTAGCTAGGTACTCACGAAAAAGGTAAAGTAATAAAGGACTGCTAAAATATTTTAGAAAGTAACAACTGGTCGTATATCAGAAATGATGAGACCTGCAGGAGAACTAAGGTCACCGAGATAGCCGAAAGAATTGTGAAATCTTTTTGTTACGAAACTTTGGCTATAGAGAGATTATTTACCAAGAATTTATTAGCCTCGGGCCTAAAAGGTGTCCAGATTATACTGATCGGGGATAACAAATCTCAGAAAGAGTTCCACTCCTTAGCTGTTCGCTTAATAAAAGACGAAGCGAATCGCTTCGAGTGGATGGGACTTATATCAATAAGAAACTCCACACTGTGGTTGGTCTTCTGAAAGGGCAGAGGAAATCAAATTATGTAAAACTTCTGCACACTCTCCGAAACGTAACTGATAAAAGACCAAGAGGCAGGCCACACGTATTCGATGGTTGAGGCTCTGGAGATTAGCCTCGACGAATGCATCACTGCCGAGGAGTCTCCTCACTATATCGCCATAACAATGGTGTTAATGCCATTGGGAAATGAACTTGAAGACTGTGATGGCTAAGCCAATTTAACTTCTCTTCCTCTCTCTAGGGTTCTAATCCCGGACCTTTGAATCTAAAACCGCGATAGATGACTTACTAAACCTCCGCCTTGCGTCATATTCCTCAGTTTTGAGGGTCGTGGCATTCTGCGTCGCTTTCTCACGTACTAGGGTTTTTCTCCACTTGTTTTCTGTAGTCAAGGGCGGTGCGCATCCGATCGGACCAATACAGCGGGCTGCGCCTACAAAGCCTTTCCCTTTATGATTAGATCCACTAAACCACAGATGTGGAATATGATAGCTGAGGATATGCTAACTTTCACATAATATAGCCATATCCTAAAACCTTAATATAGTTCGCCTAAATTGCGAGCTATGCCAATAAATAATATTAAGCCTCCAATACGACCACCATAATGTCAGCTTTGAACAAACATCGCTCAGGCACCATTAGCAGAAACATAAGGTGCGGCCACACTGAGCGATGTAGCTCGTAAGCGTTGTTACGCACCCTTATTACGGCAGCTGTAATGAGAACAACGAGTCTGTAGAGATGATTTCCGTTATTTTGAGATATAAAATTTTGATAAAATCATAAAAACATTTCGAAAAGAAAATATTTTTCTCGGAGAGATTAGAAGAGTAATTCTGAATAAAAAATATTCTCAGCGATAACCATAGCTACTGAAAACTTAACTATATTTGCAAAATATGTTCTAGTGTTTTATTTTCACAAAATCAACTGTATTATTCTTGTTTTAAGATTTTAATCTCAATGAACTTAAAAAACGAAAAAAAATGTTCTTGTTTAATCTAACAGATATACAATTAATAAGCGTGTATCAATCATCCCACATAATAATATTCCACTTCGACAATCACGTATCAAAACAACACCCAGTTCAATGCACAATATCCACTCTGACACAATTTTTGAATTATTGAAATAAAAACTCGAACAGAACGTCGTTAAAGCGCGCCGAAACGCGGGACAAAATAAATCAAAACAGCCGGTGTTTGACGTTGCGACAATTGTCATTTTCCGGACTCAAATTTCGTTGTCTGCCAGTGGTTTAATTTTCTATGCGATTTAAATTTTTAGAAAATCCTAACCGATATTTGCAATTTATGCTAATTTGTGATTCAATTTTATTGTAGTGGGTTTGAATTATGCATTTTTCTGTACTTATTTTCAAATAATAAAGCCGAGGCAATATCACTTATTATCCGGGCATATTTTTGCTATGTGAGTGTCATGACAAAACGTAGAAGCCAGGTCTGGTGTAATAGTAACGTAATTTGTATTAAATTTACTTACGCCACACTTTAGGCTAGATAATTGGTGTGAGCGTGGGAAAAAAAGCATTAAGATTTTTACTGTAATTAATTTTCGCTTACTTTAACCACTTATAAGTAACATAAATATATTAACACATTTAGCAGGATGGTATTAGAGGTGGTCGATTCTATATGTATAATATTTAAATAACAATTGTTTCAATTCGAGTTTTATAAATATTCTTTACTTTATATAAATCGATCCTGTGTGTTTTATTTAACTTAATTGAAAACCCTTGCAAACTCTTACTAAAAATTAAAATGTCCGATCGTTACTGTTCAGTTTAGGGTCCGTAGATGTATGATCCGATGATGTCATTTTCTTCGCTAATAAAAAGCCATGGTTTCTTTATAACATTGTAAAATTGATATCCTATATACGTTTTTCTGTCCATCCAAAAAGGTCTGGAAGAGATGGAGAGATACTAAATGGGTTGTAAAGCAATAAGACCATCCACTGTAAATGTACAGGCATCAGCAGATCTGGTCACTACTAACTGTCAAGTTTCCTTAATAGACTTTGAACATTACTTGGTGGGAATACGATTGTATATGTATTAAAGAAATTCGATGGTTTTGGGTAGCTTGACTTACTGTCGTCGTTACTTTATTTTCTTTTTGTATCAAACATTTTTATGAACACCGCGACTCCATCGTTTTTTGTCTAACGCATTTCAGTACAAATACGCAATGCCGAATTATAACAGCACATGCGGTATTAGGATATTACGGAGAGAGCTCTGCGCTATTGTGGGTTGTGAGTAAAAAACAACATAGGCGAAATCACGACGAATTTAAATTTTGAGTGGAACTGCCCAGCTCAGTAAAGATTTTTCGTAAAATAAATTTAACAGAAAAAGAACAAAAACGAGGCGTTTGACGCGTAGAGATTTATATAATAAGCATACTACTTGTTTCTAGCCAATTTCGGTTAAGGTTGACTGAGATTCCGCTATTTAAACGCTCATGAGTCCTAATGTAACTCACATACCCAATTTTCTTGGAGAATGTACGTGCACATTGTGAGCACGTCAGGACACCATTCTCATAGTTGTAATTGATGGCCGTTGGTGGTCGGGCCATCTATTCATCACACTTGGCATCAGGTTCACATCGCTGGAGCGCCTTATATTCAAAAATTTTGACTTTAACGAGGGATCTCCACTCTGCGTTTGGATGCTTGATTTTCTTAACACGCGGCATTAATTTCACATATTTTCATATGACGTATTAGCACGTCCCTATAATCTCCTCAAGCTCTGAATAAAAGACACGTTTCGAAATCCGCTCCTCCGCCATTTGAGACACGTGACCACCGAAGCTGCCGCCGCATGAGATAGGCTTCGACACCACTGATATTAGGCCTACGCAGCACTTCAGTGTTTCGGACACAATCAGATCATCTGACCTTTAGTATATTCCGAAGGCATTTCAGGTGTAATCAGTCCAATATATTTATTTATTTACATAAAGGTACAACTACAGAGTACAATTCAATATGTTCTTATAAAATACTAGCTGTGCCCGCGACTTCGTCCGCGTGGACATTTTGCCCCCTTAGGGGTGGAATTTCCAAATATCCTTTCTTAGCGGATGCCTACGTCATAACATCTACCTGCATGCCAAATTTCAGCCCGATCCGTCCAGTGCTTAGAGTAGATACCTGCCCTGGTTTGGGCTGTGCATTGATAGATCACTATGTCAGTCAGTCACCTTTGAGTTATATATATTTAGATAAGTAATAAAATGAATTTAAGCATGTTTAAATTGCACTCCAATGAATGCTGTACACAGCTTTGACATAAAAAGTAAAAAAAAAACTATAATCAGGAAGTTGAATATTACCTAAACTATTTATCTATTTTAGCTTCAAACAGAAGATGTAGATGTAGATGAAGTATACAGCTGTTTTATTGCTTTACAAAATGAATATGAACTCTGAGAGAATATATCCAAATAAGCGATATTACTATTGTATGACCTACACATTCGGAAAAGTGGGTTATAATATGTGACGTTGTTATTGCAAAAAGGCAGGGAGGGCTTAAGTTTTCGATTACTACCGCTAGTTTTAAATGACAGATGGCTTAACAAATCCATGGCATCCCATCATATATGTTACGGTAAAAGTGATTACTATGGTTATTATTAGTAGTAACCAGTAATTATTAATGCCTACCTCGTAATTCGGTAAATGTGGTAAAAACTGTAAAAAAAATAACCCTACCCTACCCATCATCACTCAGCCATGGAGGTGCATAAAACACTACTCTCCCAAAAACATTGCACTAAACCTGGTCATAAAAAAAAATAACCTTAACCTACCCATCACTTAGCCACAGGGTTCCAAAGGATAATTATCAATAACAGTTTCATAATTATTAATAATAACCGGTAAATAATTAATTATTTTTGTCTTCAATTTTAATAATTATCAAAAATTTTCAATTAATCATACTTACGTAACATAATTATGTACGGTCCACGGTCCAAAATACACAATTTAGCATGTATACAAAATAATATTTTGTCTGTTTATTTAGGTTCTTAAAAAATGTATACAAACCAGAGCTTAAAATAAAATCTTGCTATGCGCTTGGAATTCGAGAGGCAAATACAACAGCGCGTCTGTCTCTAACATCTTGTCTGATATCTTTGTTAATTTTTTTACAGCCTTTAAACAAATTGACACAATGAACAAACTCCGAAAGTTAAAACAAGCGAATATTCGTAAGACAGAAACGGGCACACGACAAGCTGCGACAACTGTGGTGCTGTCGCCGCGTATTGGTCCGTAACATTGCTAAGGTTGGCAACTTTCAGATATTATTTATTTTTATTAACAGTACAGTAAAGTTCTCTATTCCACCAAGTGTAGTCCGAATGCGAAGATAGCTAGTGCTAGAGATGACCGTCGCGAACCTGCCGACCTTCAACATGCTTCTTCACGCCTCTTTTGAATGATCCAGGATTGTAGGAAGGAAACCCGTGTGCTGACAGTGAATTCCATTCCTTGATGGTGTGTTAAAGAAACGTTTACTAAAGATTCAAATCTTCTGAAGTCTGGTGATATAAGCATGGCAATTTAATAAACACATGTTTACTCTAGATCTTGGTGTCAGTCTTGATGCCTGGTGGTCCAAAACCGTGCGTTTTTCGTGCAATTTTTTTACCACAGACCACCAGACTGTGGAACCAACTGTCGCCAGCAGTAACTATTCCGACCATATTTTTTTATCGGCAAGGAAATTTGGAACACCAGAGAAAACGCTAATGCTATGCCGGCATTTAAGGGATACGCTCTTTTTTTGAAGATTTCGAAGTCATATCGGTTCGGAGATACCGCTGGCGACAGTTGGTTCAACAGTCTTGTGGTTCGCGACAAAAAATTGCGCGAAAAACGCACGGTTGAAGACAACCATGGATAGTTAACTGTGAGGATAGATTCAAATCTGGATGCTTGGCTGTCAACTTTGTTGCGACGTCAACGTCGTGAGGAACGATGGCGGAAGAATGCATTATCTATCAGGTGAACCGTCTGCATTGGCCACCTTTTGCATATAAAAAACTTTAGTTATAATATACTTAAGTGTATAAATTTTGAAACGTTCTCATTGGAATTAGTTATTAAAGTTGTCTTCACAAGTTTATTTTTTCAATATAAACAGTCTTACTGCTAAATCGTATTCTACCTATTCTCAATTAATGACATCGCGACGCATTGAACGTACGCATTTGCCTATGTCAAGTGAAAATGTAACTAAAGTAACAAAAATTTTACGGTTGATTTGGGTTAAAAATGGAGTCTCTCAACACGTGGTTTTACAACAAGAACTCGGAAGAAACTCCTACTGTAAAATCGTTATGATCGTTAAAAAATTGCATGTGACTGAAGAAGAGATTAACTGTTTTGTTCGTATCTTGAGCTTAGTTTACCATATTAAATAAAAATAAAACCCCTAGCACTGGCAACCCTACAACGCCGATACGTGTGTCGCAGTTTAAGATAAAAATATAAAATGCACACTTTATTTTCACCTCTCAAAATATGGTGACCGTTTTAAAACACAAGTTTGCATCCGGGCTATTCCCAACTTACTACATTATGATCTTTAAGGTTTTATTAAATTAAATAGTCGAGGTCTGGCACCTACTAGCCATTCGAATCTGAAGCACCCAAAGTGTGGTACCTATTATCTCAAACCACACACCCACGTACCAATGTGTTTTCAAATTTTGAACTCATATCTTCAATCGACCGACGCTTTTACGTTGAAGGAAAACATCGTGAGGAAACCTGCACAAACCTATGAAGAAATTCTTAGGTTGTGTGTGAAGTCGCCCAACCCGCACTTGGCCAGCGTGGTGGACTAAGACCTAATCACCCCTAATGTGGGGTACGCTCGAACCCCAGACATTATATGAGCTGTTGATGATGATGATTATAATTTCATAGAATTATCAAAACCCTGAACTTACCTAACACTCAGCCATGTAGGTCAGCTATGTATACATAACACACTACATTCTCTCAAAACCAGTACACTCCGTCTCGTCATTAAAAAACCCTGAACCTACCTATCACTCATCACACATTTCTGTGTGATTATGTGAAATAGGATCCATTCAAGTGAATAGTTGTTGAAACAATAATAATCGAAATAAAAACACAAGATCATGAAGTCGAAGGTGAAACTACTAAGGGGTGATGCTTGCTAAACAGGTTCATGATTCCATTAGGCAAGCCTTGTGTGCAAGTATGACATCAAGTTGCAAATTGCATACAGCATGAACGAAGCTACAACTTACATGAGGTACTTTGAAGTGGTTAATAATGACATTAAATGCGTCACCAGTTTTTTAAGAAAGCGAATACCTTGGTCCTCAAGCCTGTAAGTCGAAAAAATGTAATGCAATGCAATGCAAGCAACTTGTACGCAAATATGACGTCATACTTGCATACAATACTTACATAATGGCAACACGCCCTTAAAATCAGGTCAGAAAAATACCAGGTTTGGAATACGCCTTGTATTCGACAGCCGCGGCTTGTTTTGACATTTGGGTGACTTATATTCGATATCCGTTGTGGAGTTTAAAAGAATATCTAACAAATTTGACACACCGATGAACCACTTAGCTGCATAATATTTTTGGGATATTAGGTTGGGGAAAAAGTCTTTTCGCATTATAGTATGTATAAACTTGTAATAAAATCTTTTTGGCTATACTATTTGTATCTGGCTGGTTTTGGTATCATTGAAAGTTTAAATTTTAAAGAACATAATTCCAAATTCAAATTAGGAAAATGGACCTAGTGCAGTGTCTGTGAGAGTAGCACAAATTTGGTTTAAGCGTTTTCAATCCGGAAATTTTGATGTCAAAGATGCACGTCGCTCTGGTCGCCCTATTACAGATAAAATGGATGCCATTTTTGAAAAAGTGGAGCAAGATCGGCATGTCAGTAGTTACGACGTAGCTGAGGAACTGGGAATTGACCACAAAACAGTTTTGGCGCATTTGAAAAAAACTGGGTACACAAAAAAGCTCGACATTTGGGTACCTCACGAGCTCACTGAAAGAAACCTAATAAACCGTGTACTCATTTGTGATTCTTTATTACGACGTAATGAAACCGAACCATTCTTGAAGAAGCTGATAACTGGTGATGAAAAGTGGATCACGTACGACAAGAACGTGCGAAAAAGGTCGTGGTCAAAGGCCGGTCAGGCTTCACAGACTGTGGCGAAACCCGGGTTAACTCGCAACAAGGTGATGCTGTGTGTGTGGTGGGAATAGAAGGGCATTATTCATTATGAGCTGTTACCACCAGGCAGGACCATCGATTCTGAACTCTACTGCGAACAACTGATGAGATTAAAGGAAGAAGTTGAGAGAAAGCGGCCGGAATTAATCAACAGAAGGGGTGTGGTTTTTCATCATGATAACGCTAGACCTCACACATCTTTAGCCACTCAGCAAAAATTAAGAGAGTTTGGCTGGGAGGTGTTAATGCATCCGCCGTATAGTCCTGACCTTGCACCTTCAGATTTCCACCTGTTTCGGTCTCTTCAGAATTCTTTAGGCAGTGTCAGGTTAACATCACGAGAGGACTGCCAAAACCACTTGTCGCGGTATTTTGACCAGAAGTCCCAAAATTTCTATAGCAATGGGATCATGTCCCTACCTACAAGATGGCAAAAAGTTATCGAACAAAATAATACCTACATACTTTAGTTAAATGTAAATAAACTATATTAAAAAATGTATTGAATTTTCTTAAAAAATGCGAAGAAACTTTTCCCCCAACCTATTATATATGTGCGGTTGAAATGAGAGCTTTGAGGAGCATGGCACAATGATATTATATTTCTTTTTAAATATAATATCATTGGCATGGCAGGTGAAAATTGGGTGACATTATACAATGACGTGGTAACGAAGCCAAAAATGTCCTTTATTAGTGCAATGTTTTTTCAGTGTGATAAGCCAGGCTCTTTAGAAATCTCTTCCAAATGCTACGCTGTTTCATTTCTTCGGTTTCCACTCTCTCTGTACCCATCTATATCAACGTAAATATTGAAAGTGAAATGTTCATTCTCTATTTTAAAATCATTAGAACCAATACATACAAAAACTGTAAAAACAATAGTCAACACTCGATCCCACATCGGAACATTCAAATCGCGTGCTATCAATTTAAAATCGCGTCGTAACAAGTGACAGTTGAATACTTGACGTGACGCGGTGTTTGGGCGCGTGTCCTTAACACTCTTACGATACGTCAATATAGAAAAAATAATTTCACATGCTTAGTAATAGTAATAGCGTTTCCCTAAGATGTTTAACGTCATTGCCCATAACAGGTAAATAATTACGCTTCAGCCGGACCTAAGATTGCTTTTCCCTGTACATGGCACGCACATATTAGGTAAAGATTATATCTTTAATATTATGTAAGAATAACAGTCGATAAGTTTAATTTTTAATTAATACTAGAAGACCCGGTGTACTTCGTATCACCTATTCACGGAGTACTAAACGTCTTTGCACCTATCCTAACGATATTAAAACTCTCCCTTTGCTAAAATGGCGGAACGTCAAATGTTTGACAGAAAAGTAGGCAGAACAGTTTATATGGGACATTGAAATTGTTGTTTTTACTATCTTTCTCGCAATTTTTCCAAAATTTCTCACCGTTTAAACCTTCCCTGGACTACGACAAACATTTCAAAACCATAATCAGCTAAATCGGTCTAGCCGTTCTCGAGTTTTAGCGAGACTAACGAACAGCAATTCATTTATATATATATAGAAGACATTAATTAATATTTTGTAATTGTTCAATAAATAAATATTAACCAGACATTAGAATTTAGAGAAACAAAAATCCACTGGATTAGATTTCTGCCTTTCGAGCAACAGTTTTTTAAGTGAGACTTAAAATTTGTTACCTTTTTCAGTGCTCTCAAAGGTTTTTTTAATTCTTTTTCAGAAGTTAAGTAACGATCAATAAATAGTAGTTATACACTAATTACAACACTCCATGTTTTTTAAAGTTTTCAGTTGAAAAAAACAGGTCTGATTGAAGCGACTACAAAACAAAATTAACTTACATAGATGGTCAATAGAGGTCGAAAATTAATCAAAGTATGATTAAGTAAGAAGTCTTTCATATAGTTACTTTATTATTTTAGGACCAGTTACCGAAGAAGTGATTTCAGCAAAGAAACTGAATGTTCTGAAACATTTCTGATATTGATCTCCTTTATTTGGAGACGGTAATATTAATTACAGTGATTCGGTCAGACGTGTTTTCGGGCAGATATTGGGAACATATTTGCTAGATCTAAAGTGATTTGGGATACGTGCATTCGGACTGGAGATAATTAGAATTGACGTTCTTTAGGGTTACTAGTGAATTTGGTTTCGATTATCCGATATTTTTTTATTAATACGATTATTTACGCCTTTTACAAAGATTTAAAACTGTAATCATTATACATACATTAATCATTCTGACAATCCCAATAGGGTTCGAGCAGAGCTTTAGGTATCATTCGGTTACATACAAAGCCACCTCTGGCAGTATGGGCCATACAGTACCCTAAAATAGTGACAGGTTGCGAGCCTGTCACCTACACTAAAGGGGCACCAAACCCAAAAATTAACAATTCTTCAGTAAGCAAACCAACTAAAGCCAATGACCATGACAGATGTTACACTCAAAATAATTTCAGCAGTCCGGGTATAATCAATATAAATAATAGTTAGCAATTTCCCTTTTTTATGGGAAAGTACACAAAAAAGCAGACAGTTCGCCTGATTATAAGTGATTACCACTGTCCATAAACATCTTCAACACCAATGGAGTCGCAAATTTTAATCCATCACTTCCAACTTTTCGGAAAATGTGTCGCGAATGGCTGCTTAAACGGCAGTCCCTGGCACTCGCCCGAGGCTGACTGGATCCGCGTGTATTGTCATGTACTATATTTTTTTTATCTTATACTATAGCTCTTCTTCTTCTTCGTCGTCGTACGGGCTGTCTCCGCAACTCGACGACTGTGCGCCTGTTTTGCGTCGGAGGGTGAGAGGCCGGTCACTCCAGCCAGCCCAACTCTTCCAGGAAGTCTCCTAGCGCCTTGACGTCTCTGAAGACATCCTGGAGTCTACCCGGATGGCCCAGGTAGTGAGCCCGGTGTGTTGCCACTGCGTTGCATTCCATCAGGACGTGAGCGGCTGTTTCTTCTGCCTCCATGCATCCTCTGCATAGAGGAGCTGTCAGTTATACCTAGGGTGAAAAGGTGTTTGTTAAAATTGCCATGACCGGATAAAGCGCCTACTAGAAGACGTAGATGATATTATACTATAGCTCACACTTATATTAGAATTAGGAATATTTTCTGATTATAAAATCTATTTGTTATACCTTGTAACGTCCTGCCTGCCGTTCCAATATCTTATTTATTTAATATTCATATTTTATCATATATTTTAAATATTTTGTGTATTTTACAAGTATTTTCTCGGTAGCCTTCACTTTATATATTTATTTTACTTCATATTGTGTAGTTTGATTCCGTCTCTTTGTATTTTTAATTTTATTAATATTTTCATTATAAATCATTCATTATTTTATTTTTCTTATCGGACTATGCATGTTTAAATATTTTATTTTTCATTCGTAGTCTGCTATCCTCACCTTTTCAAAATAGTATTCCATCCCTCTTTATTCTATAGCTACCGAGTGAATACACCTTTCTATTCTTTCATAATTTATTTACTCTTATGTTTTTCGTTCTTCCATCAAACCGATGACATGTGACAGCCATATATAAGGGGCTGTCGCGTGTTATCGGGGGTCATTCTCACATTATTTTCCGTCCTAGTCATTTCTCATCATTCTTCCATATTGTTCACATCATCTCTACGCTGTACCTCTGCCCTACATGAAGACACGATGAAGACTCCGAAGCTGTCCTGCCAACTTGAAGACCGGTGCCGCTCGGCGGCTAGCCTGCGGGACTCTGCGAGCGACTGCAAGTGTCGCCGCGGCCCACATCGAGCTGTCGCGTGTCTCCGCGGGCGGCTGCGAGTATGGCCCGGCCGCTTCGTCTGCGCTTCGGAGCTTCACGAAGATACTTCCATCGCGAGTGCACTCTCATCATCCTCTCGTCCCTCTCCACTACGTTCCTCTCACTCTATCCAGCCTCTCATCCTCATTCCCTCTCGCGCGCGTCGCTCCCCGTCGCGCGTTTCCTATTATTTTTTACAATGTTTTTATATTAATATTTTACTTGTATTTTTCTATTTAATTAAATATGTTATTTTCATTCTTCTTATTTTTAACTTCTAGTTCTAGAACTTCTGCGAACTCTCTCTATCTCTCGTTTCTCTTCGGGCTGACGTAACGGTTTTCCGTGAAGGAAAACTGTTTCGTTACAGTTTGGCGCCCAACGTTCTTTTGTTTTTCGTGGAAGTTCTAGTACATTCTTACTTATATTGTGTATTTTACTGCTGCCCTTGCACCATCACTCCGTCTGCTGAGGATGTTCCGAACAACGTGAAGACCGGTGCCGCTCGGGTGGCTAGCCTGCGGAACTCAACAGGCGACGGCGAGTGTCTCCGCGTCCCACATCGAGCCGTCGCGTGTCTCCGCGGGCGGCTGCGAGTATGGCCCGGCCGCTTCGTCTGCGCTTCGGAGCTTCGAGAAGATACTTCCATCGCGAGTGCACTCTCATCATCCTCTCGTCCCTCTCCACTACGTTCCTCTCACTCTATCCAGCCTCTCATCCTCATTCCCTCTCGCGCGCGTCGCTCCCCGTCGCGCGTTTCCTATTATTTTTTTACAATGTTTTTATATTAATATTTTACTTGTATTTTTCTATTTAATTAAATATGTTATTGTCACTCTTCTTATTTTTAACTTGCAGTTCTAGAACCTCCGCGAACTCTCTCTCTCTCTCTCGTTTCTCTTCGGGCTGACGTAACGGTTTTCCGTGTAGGAAAACTGTTTCGTCACAACCTATCTACTTAATTTGGTATAAGGTTATGGCAGAATAACAGAGGTTGTGGATTCTCTTCAACCACTGAGCCATAAGCCGTTTTGTCTTGTCTTGTAAGTTTAATTTTGAAATAACTATGTATTTTTGTATTGTTCACTTAGAGACAAATAAAAGCATTATTATTATTATTATTAAAAAATGCGTTGCCGGCCTGTAAGGAAGGAGTACGCTCTTTTTTTGGAGATTTCGAGGTCGTATCGGTTCGGGAACACCGCTGGCGACAATTGGTCTTGTGGTTCGCAGCAGAAAATGCGCGAAAAGCGCACGTTTGTGTACAACTAGGCATCCAGACTGTGGTGATGGATTTGACGTCACTAGAGGCGATGGCGGAATGCAGCGAAATTGAAATATCAAATTAGTACCTTTTGAGTTTGTATTATCGGAGTAACATGGAGACGCGTCCACAAGTGGTGTGATGGTGACATGCAGTAGTGACGCATCGCAGATAACTAGCGACGTTGACGCGAGAAGTTGTCTGCTAGTTTCAAACTGATTGTGTGTTATTGTTTCTCGCCTTTTTCTCGATTAAATGAATGAATCTGGAATGAATAAGTTTTATAGAAAGTACTTTACATAGTCCATTTTAATAAAGAGCTCTTTCATTTCAATTAACTTTCGCCTGTCCGATATGGGGCTCAAAAGCACTGCAAATAACTGCGATCAAAAAACTGGTATACCAAGAATACCACCATACAGAAGACCACAGTCAAATAAACTATATTTGTATGGTGTTGTGTTTCTATTGGTGAGTAAGGTCGCCAGAGCTCCACAGGTAGGGAAGGTGACTATGGTTGTCAGCGCGTGAGTGTGACGTCAGTGTTGCAAGCGTCTATAGGCTACGGTGACTGCTTAACATCTGCCAGTCAAATGACATAAAAAAGAAAAGAAAAAATACAGACATAGTTCAATGAATTAATTGTACAGTGGGGTTTATCGTTTTAGTGACAAATGTCCAAGCAGCCTTTGCATGGAAAGATATTACATAAATACATACATATAATCACGCTCTTAATCCCGATAGAAAAACTTTTACTACTTTTAATACTTTTTTTTCTAGTACCTATAAAAATATTTACGCGTTTGTTAACGTAAAAATAAAATTATTCCATAATGTAAGGTAGTTTCATCTTAGCTGGGCGTCAAATATTTGCAAAAATATTTCGTTCGGGTCTTAGAAGTGCAAATTTCAAAGATTTGATGAAACAATGTTTACCATAAAAACATAAACACCAAGCACTGACAAATTTCGACAGCGAAAGCAGCGTCTCGGTGGCGTAATGGTCAACGCAGCCGCCTGGATTGCGGAAGATGCGGGTTCGATTCCCGCCTGAGGCAAGTCGATTTTTTTTCAGTGCATTTTTTCTAGAACCTCCTCCATTTTTGAAGTCAATTAAAAAGTAGCAATCCTTCAGTCTTCTGTTCTCATCGTCGATCCCACAATGCCTAAAGACATAATTCTTCAATCAGTGCGTCCTACCCGTTATGACTTACGGAGCTGAAACGTGGACACTGACGGTACGGCTGGTGTACAAGTTTAAAGTCGCCCAGCGGGCTATGGAAAGGGCTATACTCGGAGTTTCTCTTAGGGATAAAATCAGAAATGAGGTAATCCGGCAGAGAACCAAAGTTATCGACATAGCCCACTGAATTAGCAAGCTGAAGTGGCAATGGACCGGCCATATTAGCCGCAGAACCGAAAACCGTTGGGGTAAACGAGTTCTTGAGTGGAGACCGCGTCTCGGCAAACGTAATGTGGGACACCCTCAGGCCAGGTGGAGTGACGATTTACGCAGGGTGGCTGGCAGGAGATGGATGCGAGAAGCCGAAAATAGATCAAAGTGGCGAACATTTGGAGAGGCCTTTGTCCAGCAGTGGACTGCGAAAGGCTGATGATGATGATGATGATGAATCCTTCAGTAATCCAAAAAAAAATAACAACAACCAAGACAGATATTCCATTCTAAAGGATCTCTAAAGTCCGGGTAAAGAAATAACAAAAGAACAGAAATGGGGTTGACTGTGTAGCAATTAATTAAACGCAAATGAAATGCGTAAAACCAAATAAAGACTGCGTACCGTAGTATGCTGTCATTTTGCCTCCATGTTATTCAACCTCAAAATTTATTTATTTATTTAGGTACAATTTGTAGACTTATGCTACGGCCGCACACATTGCGATAACATTCGTGCGATAATTTCCGCCTTCGGCCGATCGCTAATGTGCATGGCGACATTTGCGCGATGCTACGCAAGTAAAAAATGGACGCCTCGGTCGGTCTATATTTTACGGCAGCAAATAATAATATTTTTATTGTGTCAGGAATTATTGTTTAAGAAAAGGCAAGGCCAAACAATATCGACTCACACTCCTAATTGCTAATAAGCTCTAAAATCATGTCGTACTAAAGATAAACGAAGTAAGTCCCGAAGTGTGGCCACGCAAGCGAAAGACATCGCGATAAAAACGCTTTGATGTGCGCCAGTTTACCGACAACGACGCGATGTCCTCGCGCCTTCACACGAAGTGCTGGAGTATTCGCGAATAGTGGCTACACATAACGCGAATATTCATGACATTACGATTTGTGTGGCTGCAGCAATATGAAAGTCTTTGATGCCATCGGTTCACGTGTCTACCAGGAAGCCTTGTTCTAAGCCGAACCGGCAAGACACTCAGCAAGTTTGTTCGTCCCTTTACATTTTTCATAGTATTGATTTGGATGAAGTTGTGACTGGCAATAAAATAAAATTAAAAGATTTTTCTAATAATTAAACATTTAAAATTAAAAATAAATTTGGCATATTCCCTACATTATTGTAAAATGAAAATAGCAATGTACTAATTAATGTGTCACTAGTTTATTAAGAGAAGAATCGAGCATATTTGAGCGTGTCCACCCATTTTTATGGTCTTGGTATACCTGAACTTTTTAATTTTCAGTAAAATTTACTTTATGTGAGGCAAAATTTATACAAGGAAGTTCAGTTACATGATGTGGGGTTTACTATAATATTTGTATACATTTTGCTTAAGAATGAGTGACTAGTATTATGTATTTTGAACGCTGGAACACCAACTCTTTGTGCTAATTCACTTAAATTTCAAAATCCTTAATAAGTTTCTTAATTCTATGGAATTTTCAATCTTACATAGTTGGTAGTATGAGGAGTTGTGTTAGGAAAATAATTGTCAGTAGATCTATACTTAAATTACACAAAAATTATAACAAAAGACATTTGAAACTTGAAAGATTATCAATTCCCCCGCAGCGAAATGTCTTATACACGAGGCAAACTTAACACAAAACACCCTTAACCTCTTTAGTGGAGGTTTTTGCGCGTGGGCCCGTGCGTTGAGAGCCACTAGACGCTTTGTCAAAGTCGCTTAGGGTTCCATATGGGCTTAGCAATTTAACTCCAATAAAGTGTTTTAAAAATATGTCCAATTAAATGTTATCTAGTGTCCGGTTTAGTTCTGGTCATGAATACCACTACTCATCCTGAAATTGTCGTAAAAGTCGACTGAGGAAGATTTTGTGCCCCGTCCAGACAATCGCAGCAAGAGGTCACTCGCGCGGAGTCAGATAAGTGGGACATTTGCTTTTCAAAACTTAATTTTAAGTCAACGAGAATGACTTATTCGAGGGGCACAGCCTCAGGGCACAGCGGTAGAGCGAATTTTTAATTTCGTTACGCTATTACGGGAAGACTAGGCAGTATAAGCCTTATACATGTTCGCAGTTTCGATAAAATTTCAACTTGACGGTTTATTCCAATAATTTTTGACAGCTCAACGCGATAAATGGCTATATCATATCGTGTTTCGGTGGTCATGCTAGGCAGGCAGAAGCTTTTTTTGTAGATATTATCTGATTTGCAGACAAACATTATGACCTACCTGGTAGTAAGCAGTCAGTCACCGCAGACTATAGACGCATATAACGCTGACGTCACACTCGCGAGCTGCTAACTCTAATCCTCGTAAAGCTCTAGCAACCTTACTCACCGACAGAAACACGACACCACAAAAATGTCCTAGTTGACTCTGGTCTTCTTTATCATGGAAGTTGGCTTCAAATTCTATGCCAGTTCAGTGCTATCCAAGTAGTCTTATAGTGGTGGCGTAGCGTGCCCTGGATCAAAATTAGTTGGGCCCAAATGAAGGGTAAAGATTTCCCACAAAAGAAACAAAAATGCTTGTATTAAATTACAATAAATATTTATTGATTACCTACCTATAAGTTATCACTTCCTCCTAGAAATTGAGCTAGCCAAATAATTCAAATTACATATACACTTTTCTTGCCTTTTTTCGGTAAATTCATTTATTATATCATCTATATCTGTTCTCAGAACAAGGCTTTCTGGTAGACCCTTGAACCGGTGGCATTGAACTTGACTTTCATAAGTGTACAAATTGTACCAGAGTTTGAGTTTGAGATATAGCTGAAGACGATTTCAGTTTTTCTAAAATTTCTGTCTCTATAGACAATAGTGACAAGTCTGATTATTTATATGTTTTTTCCCGGGAACAGCGAGATGAAGTGACATTGTGGATAAAATTTTACTAATTTTTGCTTACACACTTTAGGGGCCTCTGTAGCCCGGGGGCCGCGTATCATCCGGCTGATACGAAGGTAACTACGCACCTGATAGTGGTTGAGGATTCCAGATGAATCTCGCTTTCACCTTTCATCACCTACCATAAAGTCAGATGAAGGCTAAGAGGGTCCCAGTACGGCATTAAAAATGAGGGTATGTACGAATTATTGCTTGTGACTGTACCTCTATTCAAGACAGACAATAGCGCCCAGGCCTATTGTGGCTGCTCTTGAGCCGCTGTTTAAACGCCTGTAGGTTGACTTCATTTCATTTGAAAGCTCTTAATCAAAAGTGGCTTTGTTTTGTTTTGTGAGACTGCTATAAGGCAACTTGGGGTTAACCTTTAATGATAGAATAATAATTTCTATAGACATATTCTTGGGAGTTTCTCCCGAGTTTTTATTGCAAAAACACGTGTTGAGAGACTCCAATTTAGACTCAATCTATAACTTACAATTGTCGGTTACTTTAAGTACATTTTCACTTGATATTGGCGCAATGCTTAATCTTTATGTGTCGCGATCGCCATTAATTTCTATTAAATTATCTGGCTTATTATGTAACGTGGCACCCCAAGAGCCATGGTGCAGAGTTTTTTTTATGACCACAGCATTACTGTCTTTCGGCAATTTGTATAAGTCAGCCAGTCCCTCAGGCCCGTATGCCGCGTTCCTTCTTGAAACTTATTCTATAATACGAACATCAGTGTTTGAGGTTTTTTTTGGCAATCGGGTGGCTGGCAAGCATTTTTCTAACACACAATTGACATAAAATACCATTCACCACAAAGATTTATAATTACTAAGGTTTAGAGATTGGCAATCAATCGACTAGGGCGAGACCAAGAAAATGCACCAATGTGTGAGTAATGCGCAAGTGTGCGTGAAAAATAGTACTGCAGTCTGACAGTTGCTGTCTTTCTACGTGACTGACAGGCCGACTTGGGCCGTCTGCGTGAAATGGATTCGTCTATCTATCTCGCTCTAATATACGCGTTAGTATGCTCTTTCTCTTTCACATTGCCGATCTACAGTTTCCTATATCTATGGCCGTCACCGTAGCCTATAGACGCTTGCAGCACTGACGTCACACTCGCGCACTGCCAACCCTAGTCCCCTTTCACACAACTGTAGCGTTATTTGAACATGGTCTTCTGTAAGGTAGAGGTACTACCTCAGCTCGGCGGTCCAAATTCAAGCAACTACCTCGACCATAGATAAAGGAAACTGTAGGTAGATGGAGAGTGATAGATAAAGAGCATACTAACACGTATATTAGAACGAGATAGCAAGACGAGACCATTTCACGTAGGTACACGCAGGCGGCCTATTTCGGCCTGTCAGTCACGTAGAAAAGACAGCAGAGACTGCAGTACTATTTTTCACGCACACATGCGCATTACTCAGACATTGGTGCATTTTTACTTTCTCGTACGTAGTATAGAGGAAGTCTTGTAATCGTCAAAAAATTCGACATCGAGATTTTGACGGATTTACACTTTTAGACCTCCCTGAGTCCAAAAATATGTTTTTTGGAATTATGTCTGTGAGTGTGTCTGTGCGTTAGCACGATAACTCGAGTATGCTTTAACTTATTGCAACCAAATTCAACATACGTGTATGACATTAAAATATAAGGTTTCTATCAAATTTTGAGCCGTCGATCACGAAAGTTAAGCAACCAAGTGCGCGGTCGGTACTCGGATGGGTGACCAAAATTTAACATGCATGTATGACATCAAAATATAAGGTTTTCTATGAAACTTTGAGTCGTTTCCGGTTTTCGAGAAAGTCAAGAGGAGACCACTCCCGATTTTTTTGATCTCGCCCTAGTCGATTCATTGCAAATCTATAGACAGTATTTATAAATCTATGACCTCAACTAATTTGACTGATTTTGGATGAAGTTCGCAATTCCTCGTCATGGATAAAAAAATATTTTACAGTCATCATAGTACAGACAACAGCACGTTAGGTTACCACAAACTGGCAAATAGTCCCAATCAATTATGCACTTTATATTGAATAGTCTTAGGTTGAAAATCGTTTGGAGAAATTTGACAGTTTTGTATAGCCCGACGTGCTGTTGACTGTACTTACACGTAAACAATTTTATAATAAATATACCCGAAAAATGCTCTGAAAAAAATCGACTTGCCTCAGGCGGGACTCGAACCCGCACCATCCACAATCCGGGTCTTGGAAGTGCAAATTTCAAAGATTTGATGAAACGATGTTTACCATAAAAACATAAGCACCAAGCACTGACAAATTTCGACAGCGAAAAGCAGTGCCTCGGTGGCGAAATTGGTTAACGCGTCCACCCGGATTGTGGAAGGTGCGGGTTCGAGTCCCGCCTGAGGCAAGTCGATTTTTTTCAGAGCATTTTTCTAGTATTATATTTACGCGTTTGTAAACGCAAAAATAAAATTATTCCATAAATATACCCATTAAATTAACATAGTATATGGATGACTGTAATTGGCGCACAATTTTATCAAACTATGTATTTGTAAAAGCTGTTGTTTTTTCGAATAACTAAAATTAAATTAAATAAAAAACAAAGCGACAAGCAAACACGCTTATTAATCGAATTCTGTATTAAACCGAATAACGCTGAAAATTAATTACAGAAAACTTTCCCGCGTAGCAACGGATGGAGACAACTTTTTTAATTTCCAAAAGTGGACATAATCGGGGGGAGTGACGTCATCAATCTGGCCGCTTGTTGGCGCGTTTTTGCACCGGATTTCAATAGACAGCCTCTTAAAAGGAGGCGAAATATGTTTGAGAATTCGTAAAAGGGGCAGTTAAATGTTGTGATGGTTGAATGTTTCCAAAGCGCCCATTTTGTGCAGTACAGTCAACAAGCCAAAGTATCTGACGAAAAAAATTACTTCCATTAACTGAAAGCTCTCTCTACCACTTCCTAGCTCTATCCCTGTGAGGCAGAGTAGAATAGCACCACCCCATATCCTCCAATGGCTGTCGTAGAAGGCGACTAATGGATCAGCAAAGGGGTTTAATCACCTTATACTTCGTCCACAAACCCCATTGGGCAAGCGTGGTGGTCTACTGCCTAAACCTCATTCGATGACAAGGAGAGGCCTTGTGTCCCAGCAGTGGGTTCAATTATAAAGGCTGTTATGATAAAGTTAAAGCTCTACATCATCATCATCATCAACAGCTCATCCTACCCCACATAAGGGGTGATTAGGCCTTAGTCAACCACGCTGGCCAGGTGCGGCTTGGTCGACTTCACACACAACCTGAGAATTTCTTCATAGGTGTGCAGGTTTCCTCACGATGTTTTCCTTCACGTCGATTTAACGTACATATGAATTCAGAGTTGGAAATCACATTGGTACGTGGCGGGGATCGAACCAGTGCCTCCAGGGCGGAAGACGACGCTCTTACGCACTACGCCCCCAACGCTCTTTCATATTAAAACATAACTAAAAATTTCGATACTATTTTAGGTACAATTTGTACGCTTCCTCTTTTTGTTCTTCTTCAAGTGGTTGATCAGGTGCTGGTGTCAGATTTTTAAAAGTCGCATGTTTATACGACTTCTATCTTTCGACAGCAGCTGGGACCATCAGCCTAACGTGCCTTCCGAATCATGGAGGAAATTTGAGTTGAAAAATTCAAGTTAAAAGCTTAGAGAGAAGACTTTTGTGCCAGACCCTATCAAAATTTTCGCGATATCAAGGCTGGCCTTAGCTTCATCCCAGATATTATTATGCGTCATGTACGCTAGACGGTCACCCGTCGATCGTTTCCGCCTAAAGCCGTACTAATCTGTTCTGAGAAGAACTAGCAAGAAACTCAGCAAGTTTGTTTCTTCCTTAACACCCTTCACAATTACGATTCCGAATAAGTCACAATTCATATACAATATACGCTAATGATACATAATATCAATAAGATGTTCGTATTTTGTAATTTAAACTTTTCTGGAAAGACTTTTCAATTCAAGAATTCAGGAGTTATCTATATTACCCTTTTCAAACCGTGGGTGTAGCAAAAGGCGAGTTAAAAAAAATCTGAACCCTACATCATCGCATCCGGAGGTCACTCGCAAGATTGGGACTAGAAATACCCAAAGAAGGTTGATTTCAGGCAAGCGGCCGGTCAATGTCAATAATGAGCTTTTTGCACATTATTGACATATTTGTGTTATAACAAACTGTGGATAACAAAGAAAGGAATGAAATCTGATAAAACCGGGGTTCACGAAGAAAAACCGACTGCTCCTATTTTTAAAGTCGGTTAAAATGTAGCCTATGTTACCCGGACTATAGTAACGAATCGATTGACACCTTTTTCATCAAAATCGGATCAATAGTTAAAGCGCTACGGAGGAACTTACATACACATAGACTGCTAAAATCATAACCCTTCCTTTTAGCTTCGCCTTAGTCGGGTAAAAAAACGTGTACTGCACCGACCTCCAATAAAAGTAGTAGAAAACGACATCCAAGTGAAACTTATGGGCTAAGGTATGAGTAAAAAAATGGTCACAAAAAGTTGGCCACCCATCTCTTCGCGACCACGACTAGCATCCCTCGCCTTTCATAATTAAATCCCCAAGACGTAAACTTACGAGCAATCAAGAGATCTCGTTACAAGGAACATCCAGAGCCCATTATCCTCTCTAGCCAAACTAAGCTACGCTTTACTCAAACAATTAACTTGAAATCGTATTATTTTGAATTCAGCGCTGATTATGCCTTGTTTTTTCTTTTCACGGCGTCCATTACAACAGATACAATAGAAACTCCCTTGATGAGCGACTGGGAGCTGCGAAAGGGAATGGATGCGGTAATTATGTAGGTATGTAAGGTATATTGTCCCGATATTGTCCCGATCTATTGAATAAAATTACCATTAATGTGCCTAAAAGGAAAATATGACCCAAAGAAAACTCGTCCACTTGAAGACATTTTTACAACTCGGGATACAGTTAAAACAATATGGAAGACAAAGTCAACTCTTAAGATTGATACTGTCAAAATATACTCTGACCAAACGCCCTATCAACAAAAGAGAATGGTGATTTATTATCTGAATTGTTATTGTTAATGTATCCGCAGCCTTAGAACGGTGACCTAGTTAAGTTGGACATTGTTAATGAGAACTTTTTAAAACTACCCACTTTATAATTTTCGCGCGCACGTTCCCCTACGTCTAGTTAATGTTTATAAATAATTTGTATTTTCTCTGTAAGTGATTTGTAATCTTTTTGAGAAATAAATGTCTTAAACCATAAAAGAACTCCCGTGGAAATTCATACGAACCATTTAACATTCCTTTTCTACAAACAAACCACAGACGTAATAAGCTTCCTCATTAGAGCCTGTATGACTGTTAATAATCTGATACGGACATAGATATTTCAATACTATAAAAAGGTTACTATTTGCGCTAACTAATTGAAGATCAATGCTGCACCTAGCGCTTTTGTATTATTTTAAATAATACGAGATGGCAAACAAGCTTGAATCCCACCAGGTGTTAAGTGGTTACCGTCGCCTATAGACACTTGCAATATTAAGGGTAAATCACTTTACACTGCAAGTACGGTGCCATCCTTGGGACTAAGATGATATGCCTTCCATGCCCAGTAATTACACTTTCCCTTCAATCCGAAACACAGCGAACTGCTTTATGACAGACCAGCATTCCCAGATGACCCTAAATATAGGTCTACGACTTTTTTTTTTGACGCGGAGGTCAAATGCATTTACGCATTGTCCCTGCGGGGTGGTGCCAGCCGCAGGGGATATGTGGGACTTGAGGTAAAGGCGTTCCCTCCTACACACTAAACATCCTCCACGGCCTGACTTCAGTGCGCTATTACGGGACGGCTCGGGATCTACGCACGTGAGCGCAATTACACCGAGATCGTCCCAACGCTGCCCTTCTAGGCACTCTTTGCACCAATTGTTGGCCAGTAGCCCCTCTACAGCCATCGGACCGGAGGGAGGGACTTCGGGCGCGGTCGTGGCCCTGAAAAGGGCCGTCTGGAACTAGCCGTGGTGGGAAAACAAAAACAACTCAATGATGGTATGTGACTTCAAATGCCGAAGGGACACACTTGACATCAAAAGCCACCCGCCGAGAAAGTTTCCCCACCACGTTACCAGGGTCCGCCACGAGGAGGCTTGCGGAAGCCTCCTCGCACCACCACCTAGTAAAATACTATTTTTAAGTTAAGAATCAATATTGATATCTATATGTGATAGCTTGTCAATAGCTTTAAAGAATGCAAGATTTCCGCGGTTCAGAATCTCCCTCTCAGTCAGCGTTAACGAAACAAGATGAGAAGGGGCAGTTCTACAATTCAAGACCAGGAACTACAGCAGTAGGTACTATCGATTTAATATTTCCTTTTTTTATTAGTTTAGTAGGTAATGAATATTGTAGGTCTATGTTAAAAGTAAAGTTTGTACGTAATTTCGTATCGTATTAATGTTACATATTTATTCTATGATTTTCTATATATTAGTGTCCGTAGGTAGCGTCCTTTCTCTTTTTATGGCCCTACTGAAAATCAACGTTGAGGCATTTTAATGTCAATAATATTGATTTTATGTGTGTTATGCTTCCAGCATTAAGGATGCATATTATAAAGATAATAGAGTTTTTTTTCTAATTACTCATCATCATCAACAGCTCATATTATGTCCCCACCGAGGGCTTCGAGCCTACCCCCCACATTACGGGCGATTAGGCCTTAGTCAATCACGCTGGCCAAGTGCGGGTTGGTCGACTTCACACACAACCTAAGAATTTCTTCATAGGTGTGTGCAGGTTTTCTCACGATGTTTTCCTTCACCGTAAAAGCGTCGATTAAACGTACATATGAATTCAAAATTTGAAAACACATTAGTACGTGGCAGGGATCGAACCAGTGCCTCCCGGGAGACGACGCTCTTACGCACTACGCCACCGATGATTCTAATTCTTTCTTTCTAATTACTACTATGTTATAATTGCCGCATCCACCAAGCACCTTGCTTCCTCGCTCCCGACTCAAAACCATTCATTAACTCGGGAACAGTTTAATTCCCGTCAGAAGAAGCTAATGAGTCGTCCCGTCATGGCAGTTTTTAATTTTATGCCTTCATTTACCGAATCCTCATCGCCCCCCCTCACCCCCCCTTTTTATTGGTTCATTCAAGCTGTATTTGTTTACTTAAGATAATGACCGGTTAGTATAAGTATGATAGCTTGAAGTATAATCATAATTACATATTAGAATATCCCTCCATAAAGTTTTACTAACTCTAAACCAAACATTTACAATGTTAGTTTAATAAGTCGAGGCAAGCTCTAGGTAATGCACAGTGGTACGCCCCGCTTCATATAAAAATAAAGCAACAACAATAATATTTTTGTGAGTCTAATTTTTTATTTATATACTAGCTTTTGCTGACTTCGTCTGCGTAGAATAGTTACTTCGGGCAGCATTAAAATTTTCTTATCATTTCTTTTAACCCAAGCGCCATATACAAATTTTCATGGATTTTATTTAAAAAATGACGGATTTCAATACAAACTTCCATCCCTTATTTTACCCCCATAGGGATTGAATTTCCAAAAATCCTAAATATTTCTTACTTAATTTCTAACGGAAAGGCCATAATACCAATTTTCCTGGATTTTACTTTAAAAACCACGGATTTGCATACTAACTTTTCACCCCCTTAGAGGTTGAATTTGCAAAAATCCTTTCTTAGTGCACCCCTAGATCTCTCAAGGAATCTACGTACCAAATTTGGAATCTCTAGACCCAGCGGTTTGTGCGTTGATATGTAAGTCAGTCAATCATTCAGTCAGTCAGTCAGTATTCATTTTTATATAGTTAGATTATTCTAAATTAATTTCGGAAAAGTCCTCTTCGTCTGAGGCTGTTTTCTTTTGTAAACACAGTCAGTGCTGTACCGAGGGCATGATCTCTCTCAGGAAACACGTTTCCTTACGTTTTACTATTTAATAATTATAATGATACTTAATACATTATTAAACTTATGCCAATGACCACTGCACTTAGCTTAGCTTGTATCGCGGCGCTCGGGTTACATTTGCTATTTAACAATTTTTTACAGTTAACACACAATGCCCCAAGTATGAATAAAGAGTAGAAAATATATAAACACATAAAGTAAGCAATGCATAATATCACTAATTATTTTTAAAATTGACCATGTTAGTTAGATTTTTTACTTAGATTAATGGCACTAGAACGCAAATTAAACAAAGAAAAGGGCGGACAAAAAGTTTTGAAAAATGTTTTTGAGATTTGTGTTCGACGTGTTATAATCATTAAATTTTATACTTTAATTAACTTAATTATATGATATTTATTTTTGGGTTAGGTGTCCCATTTGTGTAGGCGACAGGCTTTCAATCTACTGGACGCACTGCATGGATTAACTTTTAGCTCTGCTTTTGGAATTACGAGCGTGGTTATATGAATATATAAGTACAAACTTGGCTTTAATGCAAGTCTAGATTATGTAAGATTTCCTTTTTTTTATTTCCAAATTTTTTCTTTAACGGTTAGGAGCTAAGACATAATCTAATTAAACCTTCTTGAACATGTCTTTTAATGACGTCTGAAGATTTGATTAACTTAAAAATTATACACAACGACTTACTGCACATGAGTTTATGGACTTATGAGGAGTTAGATTTTTGAGGTGTCAGGTGATTAGGGTTACAGTTGGAAATCAGTAATTTGTTCGTGGGTAACCCGATCAGACATTACACGGTACTGTAACCTTTTTTGACAGCTGCGACACACACACGTTCACTAACTGTAATGTTTGGCTTGTATTTAAGTAGGCTCGTATTATATTATTTTTTCAATTTTTGTTGTGATGTATTAGGCGCTTAATGTTATATCTTTGTGTGTTGGTGTTACCAAAAGAAAAAATATTATTACTTACACTGATGCTTGCATTTTCAAAGTCCGTAAATATTCCTTGAAATTGAAATTGCATGGTCACTTTAATTGGACTGTTACCTTTTTTACAAGTACAAAGAGAGGCTTATTAAGTGCTACACGAGAGCGTGACCTATTTATCGCAGGTAGCCCTCCTATTTTCCTCTTTTTCACTTGCTTACGCTTAAGGAAATAGAGGCAAAGATTCTATATTTACACACAGTCGATATGGGAATAGATGAAGGTTTATTTTGATCCTTTTTCTACATTAATCATATTATAAATAAAAAAGGTGTGCATGGTTGTGAGTTTTAAACAATGAAAATGAAAATGAAAAAGCTCTTTATTTAAATCGACTTTGCTAAGTACAAACCCTACCACCATTTCGCGACGAAATTATTATTTTACTTAATTATTATCATGCTGAGATGGAGAAGAAATGGTGAAAGAAAGTCCACAGCTTACAATTCCGTAATGATTTCTAAACCTCATTACAGGTCAATATATAATGACAATAAAAAACATACCAACCGAATTGAGAACCTCCTCCATTTTGAAGTCAGTCAAATTACAGTTTCATGTGCGTAAATTTTGGGCAGTTATTACTCCCACGCATTTGGCACATTTATAATAATAATTTACCTTGTAAAAGCTTTTCTTTATAATTCAATTAATCACATTAATAAAGTGTCATTTAACTTTTGGATCCCATCACCATTTTGTGTTAATGACAGATAGATTCCTTTCAATTTAGGTGCTAAGCATATATTTATATTCCCCTTGTTAACAAATATAAAAGAATACAATGTGTGGTATACCAAAAATTAGTCCATTATTACATTAGTTATGTACACAAAATTATACACAAACAAAATTGTCCTATTATTTGCATGTGTCATACAATTATCAATCCAAAAATAAACAACTACATTGTCTATAATTACATAAAATAAAATGTTCATGAAAACATGAGATGACCAGGCCTCGTTGGCAGCACCTGTTCACAATGGACTCAAAAACTATCAGATCAATTATAAATTTAGTTAAATATTTATTTTTTCAAACAAACCACGCGGTCACTATTTTTGGACTAGTCAAACACACAGTTGCAAGTCTGGTTCAATTATAATCTACCAGACTCAACGTGTAACAGTAAAAGGAAAATATTTAAATTACCTATATAATTTCAGTACCCAGAAATAATTTAAATTAATTTAATCACTGCCACAAATTAGGTTAACAAAGGAACGTGTAATAAATCTTATTTAAGTGGCACTATCTACTTTCTTAAACACCCAAATCTCCTGTTGGCAGGAGTGTTTGAAAAATAAAAACCAATCGACTGTAACACTGCCCCCAAATAACAGTCAAGGTTTGAGAATACCCCCAGAAGAAAAGTACTGTGTCCGCCACAGACATACTTAGATGACCTCATTATATCGCTTCTTAAAAGGAAGCATGTATACAACAGTGCCTCCAAAACATTCTACTGTTATGCAAATTGACTTTTTGCGCTATGTAATAAGATTTCTTTCAGCTCCACAATGCCAAGGATGAGATGTTCGGCATTGTAACACAGGGAAAAGTAATTTTAAGGCGTCATTGTGAGAATGCTTTCGTCCGTACCTCCCTCGCAATTTCCCCACTCACATTGCGTTAATCGTTTACGTCTTGAAATACTGGCAACTTTTTTTGCGTTGTTGCTTTATTTGGAATTCTTGTGTGGTATGTCATAATATAAAGGTACAACGAGTTAAGTCAGTTTGAATGCCTGACGAGTTAAGTCAGTTTGAATGCTGAGATGTTTAAAAAATAAATAAATAAAAAATAAAAACGTTTATTAATCAGACTACATAAAGGTCCATTATGTTAGTAACAAAAATAAACTTATCACCTATGTTAGTACTCAACTTAATATATAATTTTTAAAACAGAGCGCGTAATTTGGCACATGTGCTCGAGTAGTAGACAGTCCCCACTATCGGCTATGGCTTGCAGGACGTTGTTGCTGCTGCCGCGAACTCGGCGTAAAAGTGAGCCAGCTTTTTTGCGTATTATGGTTGGGAAACTGTCAACTCCTAAGTACGCAAACATGCTGGAAGCGCTGCAAAATCGCGGCAGCCCCAACAACGCCGTGAGAGCATTATTGTACTGCACACGCAAGGCGTTGTACGATTTTTGGGTATAGTTAACCCACAGACTGCACGAGTAAAAAGAGGTACAATAAGCTTTGAAAAGTGTTACCTTTACAGGCGCAGAACATCGAGCAAATCTGCGAGCCAACATGTTCGCCCTAACCGATAGCGCCCTGCGCTCCCGCTCCATATCAACATCATCTTTTAGATCGTCTGTTACTATGTGTCCTAAGTACTTAAACTGTCTCACTCTTTCAAGAGGTGACCCATATAGCCTGATGGGGGGTACAAATTCAGGAAGTCTATTACCGGACTTTAAAACCATGTACTCGCTCTTCTTACAGTTATAAACTAAGCCATGGGCAGTTGCATAGGTTTCACAGAGACCTAACATTTTTCTAAGGGCGCTGACTGAGGGGGCCAGCAGGACCATATCATCCGCGTAGCTAATATTGTTGACGCATACGTTATCAACATGACACCCGATCTTCATACTACTGAGCCCCTCAATCAGCGCATTCACATAGAGATTAAAAAGCTTGGGGGAGCTCAACCCCCCCTGCCTGACACCACATTCTAGCTTATATGGGTCAGAGTACTCATTTGCCCATTTCACCCTGTTCAACTGATTGTTATACCAAAAACGGAACAGCGATATGGTTTCAGAGGGCAAGCCCATCTGTTTCAGCTTTTCCCATAGGATTTCATAAACGACCAGGTCGAAAGCCTTGGAAAGATCTAAGTAACAGGCGTAAACAGGTGTGTTCCTATCTGTGTAATACCTTACAGTGCGCTTCAGGCTCAGGATTGCACTTTCAGTTGATAACTGTGGCCTAAAGCCAAATTGAAGCTCATGAATTTTTAAGTGACAATCCAACTGAGAATTCAGCACACTGTCAAGCACTTTGGCGATAGTTGTTGCCAACGAGATTGGTCGGTAGTTCGACCTGGTCGATACATCACCCGTTTTACATTTAGTAATAGGAACTACAATGGTCTTAATTAGGTTTTGTGGCAGGTATGAGTGTACCAAGAATATGTTAAAAAGCATTGCAAGTACCCTAGAAATGTGTGGCCCCGCGTTCTGAAGGTGCTCGATGCTGAGACTATCGTGGCCGGGGGATTTTCCCCTGGTCATTGACTTAATTATTTTGGCAACATCCTTGGATGTAACCAATTTACTAATTTGCTCACAATTAGTCCCAGCATCGGAATTCTTAGCTGACGTCGGTTGAGTGAACGAATAATAACTATAATATATGTGGCACCCATCTTATACATAAAATTCTCGTGTCACAATGTTCGTTCCCGTACTCCTCCGAAACGGCTCAACCGATTCTCATGAAATTTTGTGAGCATATTGAGTAGGTCTGAGAATCGGCTAACATCTATTTTTCATACCCCTTAGTGATAAGGGTTGTCCACCCTTAATTTTTTTTTTAATTTATAAGGCAAATAACGTTTGCGGGGTCAGCTAGTAATATTATAATTACTGAAGTAAATAGATTGGCAGGGAATCGACTAGGTCGAGATAAAAAATTGGGAGTGGTCTCCCCTTGACTTTCTCATATACCAGAAACGACTCAAAAGTTGATAGAAACCTTATTTTTGATGTCAGAGACGCATGTTAAATTTTGGTCACCCATCCGGGTACCGACCACGCACTTGGTTGCTTAACTTTCGTGATCGACGACTGAAAAGTTGATGGAAACCTTATATTTTGATGTTATATATGGATGTTAGGTTGCAATAAGTTAAAGCATGCAATGCAAGCAAGCACACACAGACATAATTCCAAAATAAAATATGTTTGGACTCAGGGAGGTCCAAAACGTGTAAATTCGTCAAAATCTCGAGGTCGAATTTTTCGACGATTGCAAGACTTCCTCTATACTACGTACGAGAAAGTAAAAATGCACCAATGTGTGAGTAATGCGTATGTGTGCGTGAAATATAGTACTGCCACAATATAGGGAATTGACTCCATTAGTGACGAATCGGCGCACGCACACATACAAACGTCGTTCACAAGGCCGCTAAGCATGCTCTGCACGGCAAAGCCGGCAAAACGGCAAAAACGGCCGTGTAAACGACGTTTGTATGTGTGCGTGCGCCGATTCGTCACTGTACAGGGTGTAAAAGACATGAATAATCAAACGAGAACCGTGTATTCTGTTCACCATCATAACATTTTTTTTTCCTTAAGACTATACCTGGGAAACTGATAGTTACGATTTTATTGAAGGTCGAAGTCATAATTTTTTTTTTCATTTTTTTATGAAAACGTATTCTATACGTTATTTCTTAATTATTGTCCAAAGAAACATTATCATTTTTTTTAGTATTTCATAACAAAAAATGGCTTCAAAACGTTAGCGTTCAATGTAGCTCACTCGATGCGCACGGACACTAACGAACGGGGCCGCCGCCGTCTGGCAAAATTATTGCGGTTTTGCGAGTTGCGTGCGAGTCGAGCCCTTTACATTGCGCGGTACAATTTGCTATTTTATTTAACACCAAAAAATAAAAATCATTTCCCAGCAATATTTTTTTTTGATGTATAGAATACATGGTTCTCGTTTGACTGTTCATGTCTTTTACACCCAGTATATGGAGTCAAAGTACTGTATCGGTTTTATTCACGAAGAACAAAATGAAAGATTTAAAGTAGTTTTACAAATTAGGTTTAATTTTATAGTGTTACAAAAAAGAGCGGTAAAATTGTTCTGAGTGACGTTTTGAATGATTAGGAACGTATGAATGAACAAATGAGTGAATGAACGTTTAGGGAGTGATTGAGGCGAATGAATTATGCTTGAATGTTTGTCCTGTGGCGTAGACAGTTGTCTATATTGTGGTACTGCAGTCTGACAGTTGCTGTGTTTTCAATGAGACTACAGGCCGACCTAGGCCGCCTGCATGTACGTGAAATGGACTCTACCTATCACGCTCTTTAGTATGCTCTTTCTCTTTCACACTGCCGATCTATGTTTCCTATATCTATGGTGGCACTGCACTGTGTCATTGAAGCACACACCGGCCATTAGGTGCAATTTTATTTTAAGGTAACGCGTTAATAATAAGACCATAAAGAAAAATGTACATTGAAACTAAACTACTTACACAACAAATCAGTAAAAATTTGTACATTTTAGAGTAATAAAAAACATAATGAAAATAGATTTTACCAAAATAAAATATAATAGCTTGGAAAATTTATTTGTCGTGTAGATACTTTCATTATTTATATATTCATATAAGAAAAAGTAGCATCTTGCTAAAAAAAATCACTAGGTTTTTACACACAAGAAACCTAATGTTTACAATTTTTGAAACAAAAAAAAACAAACTATATTTTTAAATGTAATAAAAATCTAATTGACACTATAAAAGCGCGCCAAATACTCATTAACATTATTTAAATGATAGATGATTATTTTTTATTTTACTTACATATTATTATTATATACTCATGAATGTTATGCCCTGTTACCCACGTAAAACAGGGCACACACATGTCGGTGTGACTATGCTAACAAATCGTTGCAATTTGCCGATTCGTGCACGTCAGCCCCCACCTGTGTAGTGTTGTCAACAAATGATCGATGTCGATATAAATTATTTTAATTTTATTGACCACTCTAGTAGCCCAAAGATTGCAAACCTTAAGTGGAGGGCATATTGCGAGAAGGACCGATGACTGTTGGAGCAGGAAGGTCTTGGAATGGCAGCCGCGTACCGGGAAACGCAGCGTTGATAGCCCCCCTACAAGTTTTTTTTTTATATTACGAGATAGCAAACAAGCTTGCAGCCCACCAGGAGCTAAGTGGTTACCGTCGCCTATAGATACTTGCAATATTAAGGATACATCACTTAACACTGCAAGTGCGTTGAGATCCTGGGGACTAAGATGATATGCCTTCCATGCCTAGTAATTACACTGGCTACCTTTCACTTCAATCCCAAACACAGCAAACTGCTTCACGGCAGAAATAAGAAAGGATTTATCATGAAAAGATCGCGGGAAGCCGCTGGTTGCGGGCAGCGCAGGACCGGTAAGGTTGGAGATCCTTGACCTATTGTCCAACAGCGGAAGTTTCTCAGCTGATATGATGATGATGACCTGTAGTCCCCGGTCACGAATAGGGCTATCCTTTTTCATTTCGTGGGTGTCGTAAAAGTCAACTAAGGGAGATTCTGAACTCCGAGCATACGATCGCACTAAGGAGTCACTCGCACGGTGTCAGTAAGCCATCTACAACAGCATTCCCAAGGAGTCAAGATAAGGAGTGGTGTCAGCCAGGCACACGGACATACAAGTATGACAAAACCTATAGCAGTTTAATGTCATTTCGTACCGACCTTAATTAAATTGGGACCAGATTACAAAGATTTATATTTCATCATCAACAGTTTATGTAATGTCCCCACCGAGGGACTCGAGCCTACCCCAAATAAGGGGCAATTAGGCCTTAGTCGAAAACACTGGCCAAGTGCGGGTTGGTCGCCTTCACACAGAGCTTAAGAATTTCTTCATAGGTGTGAGCCGGTTTCCTCGCGATATTTTCCTTCACCGTAAAAGCGTCGATTAATCGTTCATATGAATTCAAAATTTGAAAACACATTGGTACGTGGCGAGGTTCGAACCGGTGCCTCCCGGGTGGGAGACAACGCTCTGACGCACTACGCCATCGACGCTTGTTTCGTAGTACCAGATTAAAAAGGTTTATACTTTTAAGCAACAAGATCAAGGAGACGCATTGTTTCGAAGTTTACCTACTGGAACATTGTTTTGGTGTGGTCTGTACCACTGCCGGCACACCAAGCAGTCCGAGTTCGAACGGTAGCAACATACTGTATGATAGTGACTGAGAAGTGAACGGCACAGGGCTCAATTTTTGGGACTATGGAATAGTAAATCAGGTATATGTGCTCGACTGGGGCACATATGCCTGGTTTACTCTACGTGCTTTACGTCAATGAAATGCGTACACATATAAAGAAAGGGTCCAAAATATATATAGTTGAAGATGACACATGTTTGGTGGTAGCCGCTAAGAGTAACTAAATAATAATTTTCTACGCTCATTTACATTATCTAGCCCAAATTATGTATCATTAAGAACTTGTGTTATGGATACTAGATAACAGACATTTTTTTAAATATACACAATGATTTTAGATATTTTTATAAATAAATATATATATGAACAACCATGACTCGTCAACAAATATTCGTGTTCGTCACACAAACATTTGCCGCTACCAGGACTCGAACCCAGACCGCTTGATGTGTAGGCAGCTATACTGAGCTCTCCACCAAGACGGCGACATCACTAAATGAAAAAGCTCATTATTTAATTAAATGGACTTCGATAAGAACTTTTAAATTGTCGAAATTTATCAGTGCTTGGTGCTTATGTTTTTGTGGTACACATTGTTTGATCGAATCTTTGAACTTTTAAATTGTCAAAAGCCCTATCACCAGGCATGCCGCATGCTGACACCAAGCACGCGTATTAATATAAAACAGCACACAGAGCTATAATCTCAAAGCGAAGTTGCAATCGAAAAATGTGTAGTTTCCTTCGCTTATACCTATTGTTTTATACTTTATTAATTTTATTTAAGCAAATTATTCATATAGATTATTCGTTACATAACTAACTGAAATCTGCTTTTAAAATTCAATTTTTGTTTAATCCAATCTAATTTTCAATAATAGTCAAAACATTTCTAAAATGTCTCTTTCTTTTAGAAATCAGCACTTTGGCGAAAATATTGCTTCCTATCTTATTTCTAAAATAAGAAGTAACGCAAAATAAAAATATACGACCACAATCTCAACCGAATCTTAATAAACCCATAATTAAACTAAAAATAAACAAGATACAACGTCGTCTTTAACATCGTTACTTGCTCACCGCTAGCCCTAATCGTCCGCAAACATTAGACGCAAAAAATAAACGGTCCTATCGATAACCTCAGGGGCGTCCCTCCACTTACAAAGAGGTGGTGATTTGTATCTGAAAATGTTTTTTTTTTCTTGATTCCCTGTAGAAAACGGTCGGGTATTATAGGCTCTTATTGCGAACGCGATTTATACTGTTTTCATTGTACCCGATTTTATTGGCTGCCAGTGATGAGAGGATACTCTCGGATAGAGCAGTATCTCTTCTTAAGCTTTAGGCTGATAAAAGTTCTTATACGTTACTCTTATGAATAAATAGCGTTATAATATACAGTGAGTTTTTTCATTCTCAAATTAATATAAATATAATGTTGTAAGATATAATTGCGTAAAGGTACATGAAGTACTTATTCTACCAAACCAGAATATCAGCCCCATACAATTTTATTTTAAACGTCTTTTAGTCTAGCAGTTTGAGTAACCATCTCAGATTCGGAAGTTTTGGGTCCGATTGTCAAAGGGTCAAATATATTATTTACTAGCTGTTGCCCACGGCTTCCTCGCGTCAATGTCAGAAAAAGTATCCTAGGTACTTACCAAAGTCTCAAACTATCTTCATACCAAATTTCATCAAAATCGATTTAGTGGTTTGTGTGTAAAAGTGTAACAAACAAACAAATTCACTTTCGCATCTATAATATTAGTTAGGATTTGGTTGGAACTAAGACTTGTTTCAAGGCTGCCTGCCTAGACACTTCCATTGCACCTAACACCATAACCAATTGTTATTAACAATTTCTACCAATCACAGCCACTTCCTGCAGTTGAGGATTGTAATAGAAGTATGCTTCCACGATCGATCTTTGCACTATATTTTTATTATATTAAAATATACACAAACTTTTCCTAGCTTTGAACTTTTTTTCTTCAAATTTTATAGTAGTCTATTAGCTAAATACCTTTTAACTACAATTTATTATACTACGCTTAATACCCTTAAAGAAAAACATCACGTTTTTTTTAATTTTGATTTATTTTTATCAATGAATTTTTCTTAGACACATAAAGATTAAGCATTTCGATATCAAGTGAAAATGTACTTAAAGTTACAGACAATTTTACGGTCAATTTAGGTTAAACAAGGAATCTCTCAACACGTGTTTTTACAACAAGAACTCGGGAGAAACTCAAATGAAATATTTATAAATATTGAATAGCACAATTATATATTTTTCTGCCGCAAGAACCAACCCATGATAGTTCCAAATTTTCACATTAGTATAATTTTGATCAAAATCAGAATTTAAATACATGACTAATCTAAACCCCAGCGTAACGCAAATTTAACGAAGGGTTTACGTTTCATGTGTATTAAAGTCTTAAAATTCGTAGGTATACTATTTTCGTATATCGTAAAAAAATCTCAGCAGAAAGGAGCAATAAGCAAAGTTACTGGTCCACAGTTTACTACGTGCCACTGTAACAAACGTCCGGACGGATTGAGTGGCAGTAAATCAGACCAATCTCGCACCTGAGACTCGGTAAGTATCGATATCGATAAATTCTGTATGAGTCCCAACACTATATTCTTGTAAGATTTGTGACCATGTTTTATTATTAGAATAAATACAAATTGGTGGTAAGATTGCGTAATAAAATGTTGCTAATTTTTTTTATTAAATAACTTGTTTTTTATGAAGGCGAAGTCCAAAAACTAAGTATTAAGTTTTTTTCAAATTGAAAATAAGATATAGTTGAGTGCGCGGTTGTTTTATACGGAAAACCCATTGCGATTGACACGCAGTAATTTTAATATGTACAGTCGAACCAAGTGAATCATAACCCACTTGGCCGATCATTCCTTTAGAATCATAAATTTAGTTAGATTTTCTTCGCTATCATGCGTGTTGCACTTAGTACGTTTTAAATATGAATAAAAATGCGTCATTACGGGTCAGAGATCTATGCAATTTTAATCTTTCCTATCACTGCACTAAAGTCTCAATTGGAATTTTAAATAAGATGTCGTTCATAATCTAAACTCTTTTCACTACTGAGAAAAACGAATGACAATTATATTTTTAAAAATAAAATAACGTTATGTGTCAGATGTCAAGTAGTAGTCTAGAGTCTGAAAGAACTGAAAAAAAATTAAAAAGCCATATTTATAAGACACTGTCAGTGTCTAATAAATTGATAACTGGTTCGTTACTTAAGAAATGTACGTTAAAGCGAATTTCATCCTACTTTGTATAGAGTGACTGTCGGAAAATGATCTTAAGGTGGGTCATGATTCAATTTGGTCGACTGTACAGCAATTGACAACTTTTGAAAAAACAAATTATGATAATTACGAAGCCTTTTAGAGTTTTGGTAATCTAGAAAACTATATTTTTTTCAGAATAAAATTTGTTACTTGCTAAATTATGAGATGTTTAAAAAAACTAAACGTACCAAAAATGGACATCGTAAGATTACTAACAGAAATGTCTTTGTCATCCATTTTTTTTATTTATGGCCCAACTCATAACCAAACTCAACCTAGTTGTGTCATCTCTATTTTAATTTTGTAGAGCCCATGACATTAAACCACAAAAATCCTACAGTTCCACATACGTCGTTTTAGAATGACTAAGTTTTGAAATTTTAAATTAAAATACTTAAAACCTAAATTAAAGAAAATAAGAAAAATCCGTGTTGAGTCTGGTAATGTCTATTTTCCTTCCGTATGATAAAAAAATACTCTTAAAAAAATATAATGTTGTCAATTACCGTTGTTTTTTTACGTTTGACGAAGCGGAAAAGAATGATGCTTGCCGCAAGCGTCTTCCACAGCTTGTGCCGCAAAAAGCAAACACGCCCTTTAATCGTAGGTATATAATATACCTACACTTAAGAGGGGGTATAAAGCAAAATTACCAATCTTTGATTTGATTTTTACACCCCAAAATAGGCCACAAGCCACCCCATTTTTTAAAAATAGATATTACATTATATTTGTAAGATTTTAGTCTGGGTGAAAACATATAATGAAATATTTTTAAGCATGGAAAAATATCACGAACTTACCTTTAATTTCCAGCTAAAATCAGTTTATTTTCAATGCTATGCATATTACTTCGTCAATATTTTAATACATAATATCAAACTATATTACAAAGCAGCCCTACTAGGGATTTTACAAAATAATGAATACTTTACGACTTATTTTTATAAAACCAATTTGTCGCTTACTACGTTCTTATTCCGCGTAAAACGCATCTGTCTATCGCGCCTCACCCGTGGTAACGGGCATGTTTTGTTTCATCAATCAGTCTTGCCTGCTCGGTTGAGACGAGTGGGCTGTGTTTCTGTGCTCCGCCACCGGCCCGAGAAAATACTTCGACGCAATTATGGCAAATAAAAAAAAATGTGGAAACACTCTAAGAAAGAACGTAAGAATTATAAAATTCAACTTATGAATAATTGTCGGAGGTATTACATTGCTTTTATTATAATAAATAAGAAGTTTCACCAAAAAATATCGCAACTTGACGTTAGAGCTCACGGCACAATGTAACAATGTCGGCGAGGGTACTAGTAAACGCAAAACAAATAGATGCTTTTGACTACTTACGTATTGGTGCCAAGTTTGGTGTGGTGTGTGTAAAGTATTTTTTAACCGACTTCCAAAAAGGAGGAGATTATATATTCGTATGTATGTATTTTTTTATGTATGTACAAACTGACTAGTTTCAGAAGTAGATAATCACTTTAGTACCATGTCATGGCAACGCCAGCGTTTGTGCAGTAATAGTTACGACAATTATGTATGAATTATTATTATGACAAGGTACTAAAGTGATCTTTTGATGGTGACCGTACACTGATATCTCTGTCATTTGTGGACCGATTTTCAAAATTCTTTTTCTATTCGTTAGTGTATACTCCTGAGGTGGTCCCATTGTCACCAAGTCAGGATCTGATGATACGAAGCCAGGGAATTCGAGGGCAATCCTCAAATTTTACACGCATATCGTTTTTCATACTTTATCTAAACCTATTGCAGTATTTGCGTCGGGTAGTCATCATTTCATGTTTATGAGCTGATGATGGAAGGTTAATGTATGTTAACCGATATCTCTATCATTTGTGGACCGATTTTCAAAATACTTTTTTTTTTCGATAGTGTATACTCCTGAGGTGGTCCCGTTTTCTCACCAAGCCAGGATCTGATGATGGGGAGCTAGAGAAATCGAGGGCAACCCTCGGAAAATAACGAAAAGGGAGGTTTATTCATATTTTTTAATAAAGCTATTCTAGTATTTGCGTCTGGTAGCCATCTCATGTTGATGAGCTGATTATGGATAGTAAAACTCCTTAACTGGTAGGAGTTGGATGATAATTATTTAAATATTAAAGGTACCTAAAGAGAGATAGTTGTAGAATACAACTATCTATCTTTAGGTACCTTTCAGGTTATTCAGGTGAGATGATGATGGAAGGAAAAACTCCTTAACGGTTAGGAGTTGGATGATAATTCTTTAAATATTATAGGCACGTAAAGACCGATAATTGTATTTTTTCAAGTTAATCAAGAAAGCCGATGATTGAAGGAAAACTCCTTAACTATAAAGAGTTGGTTGATGATAATTTAAGTATTAAAGGTACCTAAATACCGATAATAGTATTCTTTTAGGTATTTCAGGTGAGCTGATGATGGAAGTAAAACTCCTTAATGGTTAGGAGTTCTATGATATTTCTTTAAGTATTGAAGATGCCTAAAGAAGTATTGAAGATGAAGAAAGATTAATTAGGATTAATTTACTCGCCAATCACTTAATCATTATGTGATTAGACACGTGGTACAAGCTGGTACTGCTGCGAAGTTTCTAGGTGTCTTCGTTTAAGAGCTTGAGCATATTTGTTTCCCAGAAAATAATTTATAGCTCCTAAACCATTCTAGAGCTATAAATTATTTTTTTACAAAAATTCGGGCACAAAAGGCTCAAATTCACTCCAGCACATTTACAAAAATTCGTGATTTTATGTTCAACCGTTTCCGATATCCAGCAATTGGCCAAACGTTACCTTAGCAAAAACTGAAATAACTATGGAATCCCGCGGGGTATTTTATAAGGCTTATTTATGCACCATTTAGAGATACTTTACTGCATACTTTGTTTTCACATAGACCTAAAAAATAAAACAAATTGCTTAGTTCAAAGAATCAGTTTTTCTTAAATTCTGATGAAACTGCTGAGGGCTCAAATTTTATATTTCGGGCTCATTTACATCAGATCGGGCGCTAAATATCTGCATTATTCAATCTTTGAAAGGAGGTAACATTTTGCTGGGGTAACGCACACTAAATTAATGAATTTAGTATATTTTATTTACCATCAGCGAAAAGTATTAAAAGTCCACATTTCAAAGTATAATAGATAGATATTGCGACTCACACTTGGCCAATTTTTATCTAGTTATTTCGGGTATACTATGTGCGATCACACAAAAAAAACATGAAGCAAGAGCGACCTCTGCAGCGATGTACACGAGGGGAAGGGTGAAGCGCGCGGGTGAATTCTGAAATTTTTCTTGGTTTATGCCCGCTCTTAAACACTTTTTTCCACTTACAGCTCATTTTGTCAACCGACTTCAAAAAAGGAGGAGGTTCTCTATTCGACTGTATGTTTTTTTTTTTTTTTTTTTTTTTTTTTTTTTGTATGTATGTTCCGCGATTACTCCGTCAATTATGAATCGATTTTGAAGATTCTTTTTTCGTTAGGAAGGACATACTCCAAAGGTGGTCCCGTATAAATTATACCGAAATTGGTTCAGTACTTTTTTGTTAAAATGATAATTTCATTGGGGATGAAATAATAATATCGTCCACGAACACAAAAATAATGACAATTTTTTTTTTTGAACTTGCCATTACCTAATATGCAATAGTGAAATTTTGGTTAGTAGGTCCAATAGTCAACACATAAACTATGACAAATTATTTTATGAACTTAAGTTAAATAACTAGGTTCATAGTTCATTGACTTACCATTCATTTTGAATGAATGGCAGGCATTTGTAATGAGATATAGGTCTGAGACGTGATATTATTTGTTAACCGACTTAAAAAAAAGAGGAAGTTCTCTATCCGACTGTTTTTTTGTGTTTGTTACCTGATTACTTCGTCAATTATGAGTATTACGACTCGATTTTAATGATTCTTTTTTAGGTACGTCAAGATCAGAGATGGCCCGTATAAATTTTATCTATATAAATTCGACCCTTTTTGAACAAATCAGTATTAGCAAAAAAAACGTTTTAGTTAATGTTTCCATTAAGTTTTAATGAGCGCCTAGTAGGCCTATCCGTTTTCAATAAAATATACTTTATTTCCACTAAAAATAATAAAATAAAATATTTTTAACAAAAAAATAGGACAACCGACTTCAATGCGTACAAATTTAAACTAAAAAGTAAGAAATAAATAATATTTTTATGAATTAGTTGAAAAGAGCGTCATAGAAAACCAAGGAAAGTATTGATACACATTTATAATTCTTTATTTATAATTCATACTCCGATATATTTGGAGTCGGTGCCAGCCTAAGCAAAATAAACTTACCTCATAGATACGAACTTGATTAATCCATTAACTATACATAATAATGAATGATGAAGATAAGAAATAATCCGCCGCTCCGTGAAGTTCGAAAACTGCAAACACTATCCTCCTTGGCTAGCTGGCACCGGCTCCAAATATATCGGAGTATGAATTATAAATAAAGAATTATAAATGTGTATCAATACTTTCCTTGGTTTTCTATGACGCTCTTTTCAACTAATTCATAAAAATATTATTTATTTCTTACTTTTTAGTTTAAATTTGTACGCATTGAAGTCGGTTGTCCTATTTTTTTGTTAAAAATATTTTATTAGAAGGTCAAGTCAGCCAGTGTGCAAAGTACCTTATTTAATTAATTCGCAGCAACTTCGGGAGTCGCTCTGAATACTAATTGTTTCAATTATTTGTGCACACGCACAAAGTTCTTTGAACAGAGTGTTAAAGTATTTATGAGGCGATCTTGTTTTCTTGTGTTTTGGATTCAAACAGGCAAACGGCAACCAGCTGAGTTATACCAAGTTGGTCATTAATTAAGTCGAGTGGTTCGTCCACCAGAATTAAGATTCAGAGGTCCCAAGTTCGATCTCCAACAGAATACAGATTTGTACTCGGTTTGGTAGGTAGTAGGATTTCTACCAAGTCCGCCTGGCCAGCTTACTCCGTCTAGTCAAAATCTGTCATAATAATAATGTTAAAACCGCCTTCAAAACTAAGAACAGAAACATAAAAAAGTTATGTTTAAAAAAATCTAATTTTTTTTTGCTCGTTCCCAAATACAAGTGACTATGTTTTCAAATACTGAGGTTGGCACCAACCTCAAAAAAAAACATCATGATTTATTTAAACATAAAATGGTCCATACTGCCAAATGTGGCTTTATTCTTAACCAAATGGTACCTAAAGCTCTGCTCAAGCCCTTCTGGGATTATGAGCTTGATTGTACGCTGTATGTACAACAGCTTGTATTTACATAGTGCGATACAGACGATGGCCAACGAAATCATCTCTGCGGACAGTACTAACGAACAAATGTTTGTTCTCGCCGACATTGTATCGGCTCCTTCTATCGATGATGTAGCGTCAGCTAAAGCATTTTTGTTTTGAACATCTAAAAATACATACAAAAAAAATCACGCCTTTTTGCTATAATGGTAGGCAGAGATCACTTGTGTCCACTTGCTATGATCCTTATATTTTTCCTTCGCTTCATCTACTTTCATGCCATATGATGCCAGCAGAGTAGAATAGCATTACCCGATATCCTCTAATAGGTGTCGTAGAAGGCGACTAATGGATCATCATCATCATCATCATCATTTCAGCCAAGAGACGCCCACTGTTGGACATAGGCCTCCCCCAAGGATCTCCAAACCGGTCGGTCCTGCGCTGCCCGCATCCAGCGGCTTCCCGCGACCCTTACTAGATCGTCAGTCCACCTTGTGGGGGACTACCAACGCTGCGTTTCCCGGTACGTGGTCGCCACTCGAGGACCTTTCCGCCCTAACGGCCGTCAGTCCTCCTCGTAATGTGCCCTGCCCACTGCCACTTAAGGTTCGCAATTCTTTGGCCTATGTCGGTGACCTTGGTTCTCCTGCGGATCTCATAATTTCTGATATGATCACGCAGAGAAACTCCGAGCATAGCCCTCTCCATTGCCCTTTGGGTGACCTTGAGCCTTCTTATGAGACCCATTGTAAGCGGCCACGTTTCGGTTCCATAAGTCATCACTGGCAACACACACGAATTAAAGACTTTCGTCTTAAGACACTGCGGTAGATGGGCCGAGAGTATGCCGCGTGGCTTCCCGAACGCTGCCCAGCCGAGTTGGATTCTCCGATTGACCTCTTTCTGGAAGTTGGACTTACCCAGTTGGACTGTTTGTCCCAGGTAAACATAATCGTCGACAACTTCCAGTGTAGAGCTTCCAACCTTTACAGGAGTGGGTGCGACATGGATATTAGACATGATTTTCGGCTTATCCATGTTCATTTTAAGACCCACTTGTTGGGAGACTCTACAGAGATCGTCGAGCATTGTGCCCAGGTCTTCCAAGGTCTCAGCCATAACCACGATATCATCTGCAAAGCGAAGGTGAGTCATGTACCCGCCATTTATGTTGATGCCAAGTCCTCTCCAGTCCAAAAGCTTAAACGCGTCCTACTAATGGATCAACAAAGAGGTATTGATTTTTAGTCCTACCGTCGCTTGGACACACAACACTGACACAATCGGGCTTATTGATAGACTTCAAAGAGAATACAATCCCTACGTTTTACTTTAAAGAGAATATAATCACTACGTTTTATAGACTTACGAAATCACGGTTTGCATTTGGCTATCACAGGATTCCATTATCGTGACTACAGCCCCCCTCCTGGTTGAAATTTGTATGCTTCTTGATTTCAATCGCCTCGTGTTCAGAGCGAACTAGAATTTTGGCGCGAGCTCTACGCGTAATTTTTTGGGTTACTTAAGGTTTGATTTTTGACCAGTGTCGTGTGGATTGGTGGTCGATTAGTTTTTTTTCTAATCGAGCTAGTGGACCATAATAGATGTTAACAATGTCGCTTTATTCAAAATTTGGCATATTCTCGAGATTGCATGAAAAAATATATTTTACTAGCTGTCCCGGCCTCGCGTTGCTGTGGTAATTTCATACTACTGACCTATTGTGTCTGCAGTAAAAAAAAATATGACTACTTATCAAGATATAAACTATCCTATCTCTCAAGTTGGATCAAACTGCACACGGTGTACAAATTAAATTAAAATTGGTTAAGTAGTTTAGGAGTCCATCGTGGACAAACAACGTGACGTGTAATTTAAGATAATGTATATTAAGATAATGTAATTGAAACCTATTTGTTTTGCCGATCTTACCTCCTCGGCTCACAAGGCATCGACACACACTAGAGAACGCTCGGTGTTCAGGGCACTCAGCAAATTTTTATTACCCTTTGAGATGTAGTATATTTGGATGATGTTTTAATTCTTAAAGATACTGTAGTAGAGATCATTTTTATATTAATAACTAGATGACCCGGTGTACTTCGTATCACCTATTCAAGGAGTACTAAAAGTCTTTGCACCTATCCTAACGACATTAAAACTCTCCCTTCGCTAAAATGGCAGAACGTCAAATGTTTGACAGGAAAGTAGGTAAAACAGTTTATATGGGAAATTGAAATTGTTGTTTTTACTATCTTTCTCGCAATTTTTCCATAATTTCTCACCGTTTAAACCTTCCCTGGACTACGACACACATTTAAAAACCAAAATCAGCTAAATCGGCCCAGCCGTTCTCGAGTTTTAGCGAGACCAACGAACAACAATTCATTTTTATACATATAGATTTTTATTTATTTAGTCGAGGTAGGGCACAGTGGACCAACCCCTCGGATTTGGAACATCCGAACTGTGGTAGTGGCTCCACCTTACAGAAGACCACACTCAAATAACACTACATTTTTGTGGTGTTGTGTTTCTGTTGGTGAGTAAGGTTACCAGAGCTCCACGGGGTGACGAAGAGACTAGGATCGTCAGCGCGCGAGTGTGACGTCGGTGTTTAAGCGTCTATAGGCTACGGTGACTGCTTAACACCAGGCAGGCAGCTAATCTTGTGCCATCGGTTCAACAGTCTACCAGGAGGCCTTGTTCTGAGCAGAACGGGCAAGAAACTTTTTTTCAAGCAAGCAAGTTTTATCCGGTCTTTACAGATTTTATAGTATTGATTTGGAAAGAGTCATAATTCAGAGATTATTAATTAAATTTATAATTTAACAATAAAAAAATACTTATGACGTCTTCCACTACAATATTGGCTTAAAATTTGAAATTGTACACATATTGATATCTCACTAGATTACAATGAATCGAGCACATTTGAATATGTCCACACATTTTTATCGTCTACATATTCCTGAACTTTATAAAACGCTTTCTTCATTAAAATGTGCTTAACGTGAAGCTTAAATATATGTTACGGAAGTTTAGTTATATGATGTGGGAGTTAATTATATACTTGTATATATTTCCCCATGAATGAGTGACTAGTTTTATGAAGTCTGAAACTTTGAATAGCAAGTTTATTTCTACTTTTTGTGTTTAAATTGTGATAGTGAGTTTTCTTCAAAAATGTATGTAAATTTTTATAACCCGGATAGAAATTTTTACAAAATCAAATAACATTATAAAACTAGGTACAAACAATTTGCAATAACATTTAAGTCAGGTGTTCATAAAGCCATTCTTAAATATTAAAAGAGAAAATACATCATCTTCAAAAGCACACCTCGCGAGTCAGCCGTGCGAGAAATTTGTTTACGGTGTCAAAAAATGCTTTTAGCGTATCCATCAACGTTTGACAGCATACAAAAATTACTTTGGCCATGTAGAACAGAAAGTATGTTAGGAATTTACGACTGGTGGTACCGGCGCGACAATTTATGTTAAGGTGCTTCGGAACTGAAAAAAATACTTATTTGCTAAATTAAAACTCAGTTATAATTCTTATGTCGTCTAACCTACTCCTCAGTTTGTCTTGATATCGACATACTGCTGAATGTTTATATCTCAGTAATGAAAGAAAGGAAGATTTTTTAATTTGAACACAGAAATGAGACACTCTATGCAACATTGTATTTTTTGTGAGGTTAAAACACAGATATCAAATGATTAAGACAATTGAAGAAATATATTTTTTCATGACTTCTATTTCGCGAGGATTTATAACTCTAATTTTTGTCCATGCTAAGGCCTTGGCCACGTTGGCGTGACGCGTTTTGCGTCCGCAGTCTGCGTGAATAATAACAATACGAGATGAACGGCAGGTGACCGCCACCAGCGGAGGACACAGTAGGTGGACACTCATGCTGGGGTCCACGTTCGGAAGCCTCCTCATGGCGGACCCTGGTAACGTGGTGGGGAAGCTTTCTCGGCGGGTGTGTGGCTTTTGATATCAAGTACGGCTCCTTGGCATTCGAAGTCACATGCCATCGTCGAGTGGTTTTTGTTTTGTTAAACGACGACGTGTACGTACAATAAAATATTTTTAGCAAAAAAATAGGAAAACCGACTTCAATGCGTACAAATTTAAACTAAAAAGTAAGAAATAAATAATATTTTTATGAAGTAGTGGAAAAGAGCGTCATAGAAAACCAAGGAAAGTATTGATACACATTTATAATTCTTTATTTATAATTCATACTCCGATATATTTGGAGCCGGTGCCAGCTAGCCAAGGAGGATAGTGTTTGCAATTTTCGAACTTCACGGAGCGGCTGATTATTTCTCATCTTTATTATGCATTCATTATTATGTATAGTTAATGGATTAATCAAGTTCGTATCTATTAGGTAAGTTTATTTTGCTTAGGCTGGCACCGACTCCAAATATATCGGAGTATGAATTATAAATAAAGAATTATAAATGTGTATCAATACTTTCCTTGGTTTTCTATGACGCTCTTTTCCACTACTTCATAAAAATATTATTTATTTCTTACTTTTTAGTTTAAATTTGTACGCATTGAAGTCGGTTTTCCTATTTTTTTGCTAAAAATATTTTATTTAATTATTTTTAGTGGAAATCACTACATAGTATACAACAAAGTCGCTATCCGCCGTCTGTCTGTCCCTATGTATGCTCAGATCTTTAAAACTACGCAACGGATTTTGATGCGGTTTTTTTTAATAGATAGAGGAAGGTTTATATATATAATACATGCATATTCACATAAGCATTGCACCCGTGCGAAGCCGGGGCGGGTCGCTAGTTAAGTATATTTTATTGAAAATGGATAGGCCTACTGGATAAATAGATATGCTCTCATTAAAACTTAACGGAAACGTAAACAATTTTTTTTTTGTTATTAATGTTCTGTTCATAAAGGGTCGAATTTATATCGATACAATTTATACGGGCCATCTCTGATTTTGACGTAGCTAAATAAAGAATCACTAAAATCGAGTCGTAATACTCATAATTGACAGAGTATCAGGTAACAAACACAAAAAAAAACAGTCGGATAGAACTTCCTCTTTTTTTAAGTCGGTTAACAAATAAGATCACGTCTCAGACCTATAGCTCATTACAAATGCTTACCATTCATTCAGAATGAATGGTATAGTTTTAATGGTAAGTTAATGAACTATAATTGAAATTTGTCATAGTTTATGTGTTGACTATTGGACCTACTAACCAAAATTTCACTATTGCATATTAGGTAAAAGCAAGTTCAAAAAAAAAAATTGTCATTATTTTTGTGTTCGTGGACGATATTATTGTTTCATCCCCAATGAAATTATCCTTTCAACAAAAAAGTACTGAACCAATTTCGGTATAATTTATACGGGACCACCTTTGAAGTATGACCTTCCTAACGAAAAAAGAATCATCAAAATCGATTCATTATTGGCGGAGTAATCGCGGAACATACATACAAAAAAAAAAAAAAAAAAACATACAGTCGAATAGAGAACCTCCTCCTTTTTTTGTTTGAAGTCGGTTAATAATGATTATTGCTATTCTATTCTACTCACTCCTATAAAAATTTCTTTTTAAGTAGCTATTACGGGGCTGTAGAAATAGTTGCTATTTCCAAAATTTAACATTGAGGCATAATTTGTAGGTCACTTACCTAACTACTGATTTAAATTTATAGTATTGAACTTCTTCGTCGATGATTTTTGTCTGTTATCTTATCAAGTATCCTTAGCATAAAATGACATGCTGAAGTATATGTTATGATTTAGTTGAACAAAATCATAATATAAATAGGTGGTGTTCAAATTTCTGTCTTTCCCGGCCACGCGTTGCTGTGGTAATTTCATACTACTGACCTATTACATTGTATCTGCAGTAAAAAAAAAATATGACTATTTATCAAGATAAAACTATCCTATCTCTCAAGTTAGATCAAATTACATACGGTGTACAAATTTGATTAAAATCGGTTAAGTAGTTTAGGAGTCCATCGCGGACAAACAACGTGATACGTAATTTATAAAATATATAATTAAGATAGCTTAGCTAGAGCTTCGCTTGACTATGTTACAAACGTACTGTGTAAGATTTATATTACTACATGCAAAGGTAATTTTAACTTTTAGACTCTTAAATCTGAATTAATACCGTCCATATTACATCTAAGAATCCCTTAGGCTATATTCCCATTAATCTCAGCAAATGGAAAAAGGGGGAAAAATGCATTAGTAACTAAACTGTCCCCATTATGGGTAATGTCTTGGATTTGTGAGGATTTAGCGTAATTTTATAGTCGCCAACCGAATTTATGACCATATAATCCGCAGGTATTAAATGGAAACTAGGTAGTAACGGAGTAACGTTATTTTTGAAAGTAAAATTAGAAACGGCCATTTACTATCTGTCTTTTTATATGTACCGTAGGCAGTCTACTATAACAGTGAGAATGAAGTAGAATTTAAAAATTTAAACTGTAATAAAAGTTTTCTGTCGTAAATGATCTAAAAGTTAATCTAAACTCTAAGATCTAAAATGATCTAAAAGTTAGTTGGTAGGGCTTTTGAAGATTTAAAAGTACTTAGCAAAGTCCATTTAAATAAATAGCTTTTTCATTTCATTTCATTTCAATCTGCCAATTATTCTTTTTGAGGTCGGTGCCAGCCTCATGGCATTCCAGATTTCTTTTTATTTTCACACCTCATGTGTACATATACAGTAGATACAGCAGTAGGCGATACGGATACGCTGATTGGATCGGGCAAATGAGACATATCTGGACCCGCCTTTAAGGTCTAAGCAGCACCGCACAACGCACGCACCGCGTCCGATGTACGTTGCTCTGCCGAGACGCGGTGCGCCGCGGTTTGCTGACACTTCATGTTGATGTTAGTACTGTCGACGCGGCGCGGTGCGGGGTGGTTTGCAGCTGCAGCTAGGTGGTAGACCCATATGTAGGGTCGTCTGGGTTAGGTACCACCGCCTTTCTTATTTCTGCCGTGAAGCAGTTCACTGTGTTTCGGATTGAAGGGAAAGGTAGCCAGTGTAATTACTGGGCATGGAGGGCATATCATCTTAGTCCCCGGGATGGCAAACGCACTTGCGGTGTTAAGTGATTTACACTTAATATTGCAAGTGTCTATAGGCAGCGGTGACCACTTAACATCAGGTCGGCCGCAAGCTTGTTTGCCATCTCATAACGTAAAAAAAAACTGCACCACGCCGTGTTCGATGTGTGGTGCTCCCAGGGTGCTTCATAATACTTACATGCATAAAAAATTCGACAGAAGCGGTTGACGCGCCGCGCCGCACCGCGTGCGATATGCGGTGCTCCTAACATATTAAATTACACCTAAACAGTGACCAAACTTTACCAAAAGTGGTTTTTACCAGTTTTCCTCAAAACAACTTGTTACGCCACTTGCGAAATATTTTTGGTAAATTTCTTTTGTGTATAACATTTTTTTGTTATAATGTAAGGGAGACACGGCTTTTATGGGCCGGGGGAGTAAAATTGGGCGTACATCCAATTTGATACGTAAACGCAGCAACGCGTGAGACGTATTACTACTGTTAGACAGTGAATGAGAAATGAAGGCGTCTTTACACCACACGCTTTTGGAATGATATGATAAACAAGTCTAATCGAAAACAACTTTAAAATGGGCCAGATCAATCCTACTCGAAATCGCTGAACATTATGAGGACTGTGGTGGGAGTAGATGAAGAAAGAAAGAAAGAAAATATTTATTTAGTAACACACAATTGAAATTTTAGGGCTAAAAATACATAATAATTGCGACACTAAAAAGACAGCTACTCAGCATGTGTCGGTTGTCACAAACATCCGTCGCTGGTTTTCCATGGTCGCCTAATTTTAAGCGAAGGCATTGAAAATATTAATATAATAACTCGTTTCTTTGTCGCGCAATCAAAAAATGGAATTCACTGCCCGGCACACGTATTCCCTCCTTCCTACAATCCTGGGTCATTCAAACGAGGCGTGAAGAAGCACCTTACAGGTCGGCAAGGCGAGGGTGGCAAGTGCGGTGGTTTATCTCTCGCACTAACTATCTTCGGATTTGGAATCTACTTCTGCTTACCATCAGGTTTAATGAAGTCATTAGCTTAACCTTTTTATATAAAAAAGGAAATATGTAAGGTTCGTAGAAAGTGGACAAGTGAGAGTGAGAAAGGCGAACTCCTTTTTTCGATGGAATATCCTTTACGGACCGGACCGCACTAGGGGCTAGGCAGTGCGACATTAGCCATTATATCGGTACCATCAGTGCCGGACTTAGCACTTCCAATTTGGTGACATGTAAAGCCACAACTGGCAATATGGGCTATGGAGTGACTCAAATAAGGGACAGCCAGACTGTTAAAAATGCGACGTAAAATTCAAAAAAGTCAAGCTGGATAACTAACTTTTGCGCTTGATTTGTAACCAAATGTAAGCTAAAGCTCTATTTAATTCCTTTGGAATCATGAGTGTGACATAATCTATTTTGTGGAATACCAAAACGACACGACTCCGACACGACAGCGTCGTACAATATAAAAGCAGGCCACATTAGGAAGATTAAAATTGTTTTCGTGCTGACAAGACGCCGATGTTTCGCGTTTTGATAACCGTATTGTTTTCACACATATGTCTTCGCTTTCGTAATATTATGCGTGTAACGAAACGTGTGGGTAGAAAATGTGGATAGGTTTATTTTGCTTTTTCAATAAAAAACATGTTTTGAGAATCATTGCTATTTGTGTTATAGTAGTCTTGATAATTGCCACTGAATGGGGTTGCTCGCTTATTAACCCAAAAACTGTATATAAACAATGATCATGTTCATAACACAATTGGTGGCCAGCAGCCCACAGGGGCTACCGACTAACGCCAGTCCCTGTGGACCGCTAGCCGACGCCGGCTTTATAGGCCGCCTCCTCACCGACGGCTGCTCGACCTGGCGCGTCCTCCTGACGAGGACACCGGGAGCAGCCATCGGACCGCATCCGGGGGACTTCGGGCGCGGTCGTGGCCCTGTAAAGGGCCGTCCGGAACTAGCCGTGGTGGGAAAACAAAAACGACTCGACGATGGCATGTGACTTCGAATGCCAAGGGGACACACTTGACATCAAAAGCCACAACCACAGTCCGCCACGAGGAGGCTTCCGGACGTGGACAAGCTGGTGGTCCTGGTGGGTACTGTCGTAAACAATTTGTGTCAGACGCTAGAAATGGCGGATGAAATATAGGATTATGCATAAAAATATAAAATTCTGTAAGAAAAATATAAAAATAAATAGTAATTTGAAAAATAAAATATTTTTAGCAAAAAAATAGGAAAACCGACTTCAATGCGTACAAATTTAAACTAAAAAGTAAGAAATAAATAATATTTTTATGAAGTAGTGGAAAAGAGCGTCATAGAAAACCAAGGAAAGTATTGATACACATTTATAATTCTTTATTTATAATTCATACTCCGATATATTTGGAGCCGGTGCCAGCTAGCCAAGGAGAATAGTGTTTGCAATTTTCGAACTTCACGGAGCGGCAGATTATTTCTCATCTTTATAATGCATTTATTATTATTTATAGTTAATGGATTAATCAAGTTCGTATCTATTAGGTAAGTTTATTTTGCTTAGGCTGGCACCGACTCCAAATATATCGGAGTATGAATTATAAATAAAGAATTATAAATGTGTATCAATACTTTCCTTGGTTTTCTATGACGCTCTTTTCCACTACTTCATAAAAATATTATTTATTTCTTACTTTTTAGTTTAAATTTGTACGCATTGAAGTCGGTTTTCCTATTTTTTTGCTAAAAATATTTTATTTTATTATTTTTAGTGGAAATCACTACATAGTATACAACAAAGTCGCTATCCGCCGTCTGTCTGTCCCTATGTATGCTCAGATCTTTAAAACTACGCAACGGATTTTGATGCGGTTTTTTTTAATAGATAGAGTGATTCTTAAGGAAGGTTTATATGTATAATACATGCATATTCACATAAGCATTGCACCCGTGCGAAGCCGGGGCGGGTCGCTAGTTAAGTATATTTTATTGAAAATGGATAGGCCTACTGGATAAATGGATAGGTTCTCATTAAAACTTAACGGAAACGTAAACAATTTTTTTTTGTTATTAATGTTCTGTTCATAAAGGGTCGAATTTATATCGATACAATTTATACGGGCCATCTCTGATTTTGACGTAGCTAAATAAAGAATCACTAAAATCGAGTCGTAATACTCATAATTGACGGAGTATCAGGTAACAAACACAAAAAAAAACAGTCGGATAGAACTTCCTCTTTTTTTAAGTCGGTTAACAAATAATATCACGTCTCAGACCTATAGCTCATTACAAATGCCTACCATTCATTCAGAATGAATGGTATAGTTTTAATGGTAAGTTAATGAACTATAATTGAAATTTGTCATAGTTTATGTGTTGACTATTGGACCTACTAACCAAAATTTCACTATTGCATATTAGGTAAAAGCAAGTTCAAAAAAAAAATTGTCATTATTTTTGTGTTCGTGGACGATATTATTGTTTCATTCCCAATGAAATTATCATTTCAACAAAAAAGTACTGAACCAATTTCGGTATAATTTATACGGGACCACCTTTGAAGTATGACCTTCCTAACGAAAAAAGAATCATCAAAATCGATTCATTATTGGCGGAGTAATCGTGGAACATACATACAAAAAAAAAAAAAAAAAAAAAAAAAAAAAAAACATACAGTCGAATAGAGAACCTCCTCCTTTTTTTGTTTGAAGTCGGTTAATAAACTGCTTAAGTCCTGCATAAAGATACATTTAATCCACGTTTATCACAAAATATATTGGCCACCCGTACGAGCCAGGACGCGTCGCTATTAATTATTAAGAGGTAAGTAAGTTTGTTTGTAGGGTGTGATCGATCTATAGAACTTCCGAGTCGATTTTGAAAATTATTTTGTCAATATTAAGAATGGTCTTTCAGGGTGAACATCGTATACTTTTTATCCTGGTATAACAATGGGGTCGGGATACACGCAGGTGAAACAATAAATTTAACTTCATATAGTAATTAGGTACTCCAAAGACCAAACTCGTTAAAACAATGTATAGAATGGCACAACATAAAGAGACTAGAGAAGGCCACTGTCCTGAGTGAATTTAAATATAAATTAACTCTGGAAAGTGTTTTAGGTAAAAAACCTACACACTGGGTCACAAGTCCCAGGCACTACTCTGGTTTTCCTCTTTGTGATAAATGGCCTCTGCATTCGTATTTGAGATCGTGATTCGAGCTAAATCCTGACGACATCCCCGACATATATAAAAATAATTTTTTAAAGTACTAGGTGACCTTGCAAAAGTTGTTCTGCCATAATATATTTTTTTGTTCTTTTTAGCTATATTAAATATACTTTACAACCTTTTCTATTACATGTAAATGTATATCCTTTTAAAGATATTTTCGAGTTTCGGCGTAAAAAGAGGAATAGTTATTTGCTTGAGGGAGTACTAGGTTACCGTGCCACAGACTACCTGTAGCTAGCATTCCAATGCAAACTAAGAAATTTTGTAACCCATTTCTATATCGCACGCCCTTGATAAATCTCGCCTTCTGCACCCTCTGTATATTATAACAGCAGCCTAATTGGTTCCGATTCAAATTATACGAATTGGAAATGAGTCATTCTCTATAATTGAGTTTTTTTTTTTCATAATTCCGCCGCTAATTGCGGACTTCGGAAGCTCATTAGGGATCTTCGGTTTTTGTAGCGAATATCCTTAATTGTTACTCCGTTGTAAGATTATATTCTTAAAAAAGGCCTTTCGTATGTAGGGGCACCACACGTAGTAATGTCTTTCAGGACAAAAGTATTTATTCAGTTATCTTCTATCATTGCCTAGTTCACATCGTTGAATGTACTACCGTTTTATTACTTCAAACCTCCCTCAATCTTTAAACTTTTGACATCTGTGCGTTGCTTTTGACATCTCGACCTGTGCGTTGTGCAAGCTACCTAAGCTGTGCGTTCATTTTAAAATACGTATAGTTCCGATCCCCACTTAAGTATTGTCTATGAATAGGTTTTTACGACCCTGTGCGTCCACGCGCGCTATGAGACCTCAAAATCCTTGCCATATGGCACGCACTGAGAAATGCCTTATTTTGCATAACATTATCTTTTACTATGATAAATAATTGTTTGTGAATCTACTTTTTTCTAATAGTCCGTATTTTGCAATAACTCTACAACAGATTTTAATAAAAAAAAATCATTTATTTTCGGACTAAAGATCCATAGATTGCTAGTAACAATATGACTTATAGACTATGTTAGTATGACACACATGGGAAAATTATAATTAAAATTTTTGAAACATATCCTCAATGGGCAGTCTCACCGAACCCTTGCCACATGGAGCTCGGTGAACCTGCCAACCAGGGCTGAATCAAGGCGATCACTCACCATCCTCAGGACTCTGTTCGAGTTCCGTCGCACCCTGTTCAGAAGCGAGGCAACCTTCTTTCGCATTAATGCGTAAAAGTCGTCCACGCTGGCATCGGCAAACATACCGGACGCACTACAATAGCGAGGGAGCCGGAACAGAGCCCTGAAGATGTTGTTGTACTGAATGCGTAGGGCATTGTAGGATTTCTGTGTAAAGTTGGCCCAAAGGCTGCTCGTGTAAAATGCCTGACAATAGGCTTTAAAAAGAGTGGTTTTGACCTCGGCTGTACATCGAACAAACCTATGTGCCAACATATTACCCCGCACCGACAATGCCCTACGCTCCCTCTCAATATCCAAATCTTATTTTATCTTATTATTATTTTGCTTATCGTGATATCCGTACTGGTCACATAAAGATACTAAAACTAACCAATCTGTTCATGAGTACTCCTCAACTTATCTCTCATAACTTAGTCAATTGAACACTTCGATTCGTCAGCGTGTTGTTCTTATCATTCGATGTCCATCACTCAATTCTGAGTGCTCGAAGAAAACACATTGTTTGTGGGAAGTGAGGTATTATAAAAGAAAGCACCTTTTATATAGTGTCTGGTGTTTGTTCTAATACTGCTAGATTGGACCTCCTTTGCGACTGGTGTTGGGTTGACCGGTCACTTGATATTTTCTGTTCCTTTTGATATCTTTTTGTCACTTTATAAAAGCTTTGCTTAGTGTAACTTTCGGCTCTTGATGTGTGGGAGACTTAATACCACAATTGTAGAAACTTATCGAATGACACAAGAAATAAAAAAATCAAGAAATAAGAATGAAATATTTTGAACAATAATTACAAAGCAAATACAGAATAAAATAAAAGGAATGTTAAAGCGGACGACCAGAGTTACAGTGACAATATTGCACGTGCAGTACCCATAAAAACCAGCACTCAGTGACCGATCATAGCGGTTTCAGTTGGAACCTACTGGAACAGTAGGTCGCCATAGATCGAGATATTGTTAATACGAGAATGACAACTTCGACAAACAATAAATTCTTGGAATAATGTCAAAATTCAACAACTGACATAACTACCAATTTTCTCTTCGTTTGACAAATGAGTAGACAGTTGAGACCGAAATTTATCTGTCATACTCGTGGACTTGTTTAGAAAATAATTTTCTGGATCTCGAGAAAGTCACCGTAGAGAACTAGTCGCGCTGTCAAACTGTGCTCGTGATATCGACACGACTTTATAACGGCATAAAACAAAAAAAAAGTTTCTCGATGAGTACATCCGACTCGAGACCAGTGTCTTATGCTACGCGGGACTTTTCTTTATATATCGTAATTTGCAGACCTCGCTTTTTTATAAATGTATTTAGTCACAAGAACATAGTTATTACAGATTTCCAAACAAAATGTGCAGTTGAATTGGCTGTTGAAGTAATTGAGAAATGGAAAAAAAATACCTTCAGACGAAACAACAATTTTATATGTAAAAATCTAATATTCTTCCACAATCACTTGATACAAAATATCTGCTCCGGGATACACCGCCTGTGCCACTAGAGTGCCCTTGATAGCGAAGTTTGCTCCAACTCGAACACAGGACAAAGAAATATTTCTTAGTTTCTTTAACTTGAGGTTTTCCAATACACTTCTGTACCCTAGAGGCGTGAAAGTAATGAATAAAGTTTAGTATTACACAAAGGTACGTTAAATCAGATGGATATTGAGGTTATGAAGCTAATCCATTTCAATCCGTTTGATAAATTATATAAAAAGTTTTCTTTTGTTTTATTTGGAATTGGCAAAGCCTTGTGTGTACCTACATACATACATCCCACGCTCGTTATCCCAAAAGGATTTATCAGACCTTAAGGTAACATTTAGTTACGCATAAAGCTACATTTGACAGTGTGGGCCATGCAATGCCTGAAGATAGTGACAGGTTACCAACCTATCGCCTATACAAGACAAACATAAAACCTAAATATAACTAAACGATCAACAAATTAAAACCGACAACCAGGGCAGATGTTATAGACCATATTCAGGGATGATCTATGAAGCCAAATCTTTATGCCAGTTCAACGTAAAAATTTTAATCATTCTACTTCATTAAACTGGCTTGATCAATGTTTTGAGGGCAATCCAACGCAGTGGATTGTGTCTATTAAGCGCCACTGTGCACTTGTAATTTTTTAGTTGGCCGATGGTTTGATCGATCGACGGCTTTGCGTCAGAGGGTGTGGGCCGCATCCACTCCAGCCATCCCAGCTCCATTAGGAAGTCGCCTAGTGCCTTGCCTTGCCAAGCAACTCCTGGCCGCTCCTCAGCGACCCGAGGAAGCGGGCCTGAGGCTTTAGACAACATGCATTTCGGCAATCGCTCTCGCTATCGCTAAGTAAAAAAATGTATGGGATTGACATAAGCAATCGAAAAGTGATCGATTGCTTATGTCAATCCCATACATTTTTTTACTTAGCGATAGCGAGAGCGATTGTCGAAATGCATGTTGTCTAAAGGCTCTGGTATTGACGATTAATTGACCAAACTATCGGCTGATAGTTTAATCACAATGGCCTTACAATAGTGACTGAGCTTTCGGCCTACTAAACATCACAAGTGTACGGAGGCACTTAGATGTACCTAATATTGGATCGGCTCAGTGGGTTGTCTCTGCTTTTGGTCTCCTGTAAATGGTCCATAACACTCTAAAACACCGCAACTTGTGTGTGCTAATTTAATAAAATTAGTATAATCTACTTGCAAATTACAGCAAAGCATTTTACGTGAGGCGTTTAGAAAGACTGTTCACTGTTTCAAAGGTTTTTTTAATGTTGTTGTGTGATTTAGGAATGGTAATGAGTGTGGTCGAGTAGACAAAGTTAATTAATTAGACGCTAGTCCTTTAGAACCTGTGTCTAGAATATTAATTTTAATAATGTAATGCGTAAGCTTGAGTAAGGGAGGAAGTAAGGGATACTGAAATGGTGTAGTCGTGTAGAAACGACAAGTGAAATTACATTGACGAAAAGGACTTATGGATTGGAATTAGTGGAGATGCTGGACGAGGAAGACCTAAGCTAACGTTTGTTGATCAAATCGAAAATATCCTAATAAAAAGCCAAGTCAAAAGTATTCGCATTCATCGATCATGTATAAAGACTGTGTCGAGAGTAGCGAAAGTAATAAGTGAGGAGGATTGAAAGAAGTGTGCTCCATCGCGAGATTATAATAATATGAATAATTAACCATTATAAGCACAAAACAAATAAAAGAGGTTAGAAGTCGTAAGTAGGTGGGGTGCGCGCGCTGCTGGTTATGAGTAAACACTCATATTCGATCCTTTTCGTAAACATTCGAAGAGGAAAAATATTTAAAAAATAAATCTACAACACCGTCTTGGGCTATTTTAACTGGCAGGAAGCAATGTAAGACTCATAATCTTACTAATGGAGTCATTTCTTTTCACCGGTATGCACAAATATACCGTTAAATTGAAAAAATTTTATGTCGATTTTTTGATGCAATCTAGTAATCTAACATATGGAGTTACGTGCCAACGGTCTCTCCACCAAGGATGCCGGAGACATCGCAAATTAGGCTAGGAAGATTAGAAAGGCGGACTCCGGATCCTCGTACGAAAGCTTTTAGGGTACAACCGGGAAAAAGCAAGGATGATGATTTGATGCTTTTATTCGTATTATAACTATGTAAGTATTAGCCGAAGTAGAGCACCGCTCGAATCTGGAGCAGCTCGAACTGGGGTAGTACTCCACCTTACAAAAGACCACAGTCAAATAACACTACATTTTTGTGTTTTTGTGTTTCTGTTGGTGAGGAAGGTCGCCAGAGCAACACGGGGTATAAAAGGGGACTAGGGTCGTCAGCGCGCGAGTGTGACGTCACTGTTACAAGCGTCTATAGGCTACGGTGGCTGCTTACCACCAGGCAGGCGGTTTGCTTGTCTGCCAATACCAATGTCAAGTGACATAAAAAATGTAATCAATGTCATAGTTAAAATTAATTGTTGTTCAAAAATCAAAAATAGAAAATTTAGTTGCTTACTGCCACAATTGGAACTCCAAATGTTTGCGACTGATCCGCTGTGCTCTATCACTTTTTTAGTATGTATGTATAGCGGGAGCCTTTTTAGTAAGGGTTTTTTACTTTCTCGTATACCTAGTATAGAGGAAGTCTTGTAAGCGTCAAAAAATTCGACCGCGAAATTTTGACGGATTTACACGTTTTGGACCTCCCTACGTCCACAAATACGGTTTTTGGAATTATGTCTGTGTGTGTCTATGCGTTAGCACGATAACTCGAGTATGCTTTAACTTATTGCAACCAAATTTAACATGCATACATGTATGACATCAAAATATAAGGTTTCTATCAACTTTTGAGTCGTTTCCGGTATACGAGAAAGTCAAGAGGAGACCACTCCCGATTTTTTTTTACCTGACTACGGCAAAGTCAAAAGGAAGAGTAATGATTTTAGCAGTCGATACATGTAAGTATGTATGTTTGTATTTACGTATGTTCCACCGTAGCGCCTAAACTTTTCATAATATGATTTTAAATGAGGTGTCAATCAATTCGTTATTAATTTTCGAGCAACACAGGCTACATTTTAACTGACTTTAACAAGAGGAGGAGTTTGAGATTTTTTCCTTGTTACCGATTTTAATTAAATTCCTTTGAAGTTCTTCACAAAATCTTATTGTGGTTGCTAAGCAACGTGAAACGGCTGAAAATGAAAATACGACTGTCATGTCCGAATGATGTTTGATTGACGATTTCTATTGAAATCGAGGGCAGTTTTCCTTTGTTCTCAGGATATTATATTAGCAACATATTATATTCACAGAATATTATATTCTCAAAATATTACAAAATGGATAATCACAGACAATAGTTTTATATTTACTTGAATTATTATAGTACCTACTTAAGCTATACATCTCCTACATAATGGAATAATTTTATTTTTGCGTTTACAAACGCGTAAATATAATACTAGAAAAATGCACTGAAAAAAATCGACTTGCCTCAGGCGGGACTCGAACCCGCACCTTCAACAATCCGGGTGGACGCGTTGGAAGTGCAAATTTCAAAGATTTGATGAAACGATGTTTACCATATAAACATAAGCACCAAGCACTGACAAATTTCGACAGCGAAAAGCAGTGCCTCGGTGGCGAAATTGGTCAACGCGTCCACCCGGATTGTGGAAGGTGCGGGTTCGAGTCCCGCCTGAGGCAAGTCGATTTTTTTTCAGTGCATTTTTCTAGTATTATATCTCCTACATAGTTATGGTAGCCTGGTACTTCAGGTTGGAAATTTATAGGTACAGGTATAACTCAATCAACAGACTGAATAATTTATTGTCGGATAATTAGTAGTATGACTGGCAAAAATTTAAAGTTGGACATTTTCAAGACATAGCTAAATAAGAGGAAATAAAATATTGTCATGTTAAAAACTTTTTTCTTTTAACTGTTTGATTTTACTTCTAATATTTTGAGAATATAATAACATGCGATTGTAATCATTCGAGAATGTAACAATTTGAAAATGTAATATGAGAATAAACCACAGTTTTATATCGCTTGTCACTATGAACATATCAGGGATTGTTTTAGTAAAGGTTTTTTTTTTATCGATTAGCAGTGTAGGTAAACTTGATTATACTACAGCTAATTTAAAAATCAAGCAAATGCAATCCAAGTTTACACAAGTTGCAATGCTGAACAAAATACTTAGGTACGCAGTTACTAAGGAAGATAAAAACCTCATGATTCTTAAACTAAGCACAGAACATTGTAACACTTCTAGTCTAGAACTCTCTGAATAATTAAATGTGGCGGTTCCTCCGCAGAAAGTTCCAGACAATCTGTCTGCATTACACGCTTGCTCCATTGCGACGGGGAAACTGAGAAAAATTGGATTGCCAAGACAAAATAATTATGTACTTAACGCTGGGTTTAAAAGACAAGCAAGATTAGAATTAGTCTTTGAAATAAATAAGAGAATTTCAACAATGGAACTTTAGTGCATCGGAGGTTTTGACTTTAATTTGTTAGAAAAATTAAATTTAATCTTAGCATCTCAAAGAATTGCGAACCTTAAGTAGCAGTCGGCAGGGCATATTGCAAAGAGGACTGATGGCGCCTGTTAGGGCGGAAAGGTCCTCGAGCGGTACCGGGTGACGCAGCGTTGGTAGGCCTCCCACAAAGTGGACCGATGATCTGTTAAAGGTCGCGGGAAGCCGCTGGATGCGAGCAGCCCAGGACCAATCGGTTTGGAGATCCTTGGGGGCTTATATCCAACAGTGGGCGTCTCTCAGCTAAAATGATGAGATCCAACTAAAGAGCTGCTGTTGAAAGCATCTCTAGGGTCTTCTTCTTCCTCCTATCTTGCTCTCTTTATTTCTGGTCGGCGCAAGATATCACTATACTGCTATAAGTTTTGGGATAATTTTATGGCCGGTCGCCTTCCTGACACAAACCCTCCTTTTTTTGACAGTGGTAAATCCATTTACGAACCATACTGCACGCTGGCGTGTGTGGGACTCACCGGCGCGGAACAGCGCCGGTCCTACCCACTAAAACCCCACCGGTACCCTCCTAAGCCCTTAGCGGCGGTCTAGGATTGGCACTCTTTACGTGCACCTTGTTACCAGAGCGGACACCAACCCTCCTAGGGAATGCTGTTGTATGCTGACCTATGGGTGCGATGGTCTTCATGGGGTGCATTAACTCCCTCAGTTGGCTTTTACGATGCCCACGATATGAGAAGTACTCCTTCATGGTGTCGTGTTTCTATCAGTAAAGAAGATTTTCCGAGGGGCTTATGGTGCGCAACGTACAAGTTTCACCGTGGTATTGCAAGTGTACACGGTTAACGCTTATCATCAACCATATGCTAATGTAATAATAGCAAAAGATTCGGATATGAACGTTTTAATAAAAAAAATTTGCTAAATAAAATCATACCTTTCTCACTATATTAGTTGCCAAACGAAATGAGACGAACTACGTTGCCTTGGTATAAGTAACGGCTGTATGGTTTCCATTTCCAGTGCATTATAAACATCCCGCTAGAAACAAAAGCAATTTCTAAACATAATGAACCTAAAATGCTACCCTGTAGAACACCCGAATTTACTAGTAAAATGGAATCATAGGATAGAAACTTGTGTACCAAATCCGTTACAGCTGCGATACTCATTTCCAACATTATTGAAACATTGCGCTACAACAACTAACAAAACGACAAAGTTATGATTAACTTGTTATGCCCAAGTTGGTTGCACGCTTATGACAAGTCAACAACTGCTTTAATACCGCACTACATTAATATGCAATGTTTTAAACTTACTTTTGGGGTAGCTAATACTTCTCCTATTGTTGTTCGAGTTCTGTGATTAAGTGTATCTTCCTTTACACTTATTTTAAATTAGTAAACAAAAACTTGAAATAATCCCGGTGGACTTATTTATTGTGTTTGGAGCAAATTGTAACACTAGGTATTTTACGAGCTGCAGAAGACCGAAAACCCGAAAAACTACATCTGTATAGTCGTATTTGCTGTATTGAGTACGGAGCTAGTCCATAATTGATTTACTTTATTTTGTACCAGAATGTAATTAAAAGATTTTAACTGTGGTATAATTAGCTTTCATCAAGAGCTCTTAAGGGGTAAACATCCGCTTTATTCCTTTACACTATTTGTAAATCAATGTCATGGATTGATTGTCTGCAAAATATTGAAATCTGTCCAAAAATATTTAAGGATCAAAAGCAAGAATACAAGGCTACTCGTTTATAACTTTAGCAATACTTTTTTTTTCAATTACTAATATTGTTATGCTACAGTAAATTCAAATTTAATTGTTTTACTGGGCGTTACAAACACAACTTCTCTTCACACAAAACAAACGTAGACAAATTAACGTCAGCCCTTCATCAAAATTTGCTAATTGTTGTACATAAACTAGTTATTAATTCATCTGAAATACGATGGTACGTTGCTGTACAGTGCATATGTAATTTCCAGATTACTTCAGAACTTCATGCCCACACGCTTCCACCCGATAGTGCCCCATACCGCATTGATTAATTATTCTAATACGAAGCGAGAGGGGTAATCAAGTGCGTTCCGAATAGTTTCCAATCAAGAACTTTATGTTCATTCTCCGTTCGGTCTTTGATGGAAAAGAGAAAAGGTTATCAGGTCTTAGAGTTGCTTTATTTGTCCCTGCTTTTCTTAGACAAATAACGAATAACGAGTTATTGCTACACGTATAAATTAGAAAATATTCCAGAAAACGTACAGTTCCGCGAGTTATTCTGATACCATAAGCATTCTTGAAGTATGTGCAAATGAGATTGATTATTTCAATGGTTTGCCTCGTCACACAATCAGTCATCGTCTGATAGTTTTTTAACTAAGCTGAGGGCATGCATGTGCATTGTCACAAACGATACAAAAAATCTCTAAAAACGTAATGTGAATATGCTCTAAAGAGCAAAGTATTGGAAATGCGATAATAAATAATAAAAACGTTAAGAATAAATACAATACTGAGTGAGTACTGAGTGCGTGAAACGGAACACTTCAAATTAATAATTAAAGTGACGGTAGATTTAACTATTTCATAAAATATGACAACCTACATTTTTATTCATCCCGTGGCCACGAACGCTGAAAAGTGTTACGAAACGTCGGGCAATAATAACAACATGTAAAATCTAATTACACGCGAGTTAAATCCGTTAAATTTGTTTATTTATAAATACAATACTTCCCCTCAAGTCAGCACAAAAGTTAAGTAGTGGTGACTGCATGAAATCATTTAAATTCTAATACATCTTTTGTTCGAAATTTTCCAAATCTTTTTACAAAACATGTATTCTCCACTAGCTCTGATGACCATAATTATTCAGGAGCCCTATACTATATAACCAACTATTTTCTGGATGGAATCTTCTGTAAAGCCAAGTTTCTTTAATATTTATATCTGTAGCTCAATCTTATAATAGAAGTGACCAACAGAGCGTGAACGAGGGTACACGAAATTCCCTTAACATCTTAACAAGGAAGTCCTATTTATATAATTTCACAAAGATTTTAATTTGACATTACGGCTATAATGGAAGTAATTACACGAGTTATTTAGGGGGAATTACGTGACGTGCTACTTATTAATAACACGAAAATTTGTTTCAAAGCATCCTTGGAAACTGTTTTTTTTTAATTTGAATCTTATTACGTTGCTTTAAAGCTATATTTAGAAGAGCTGGTTCCGAACGATCAGAATCTGCTTTAATCCCTATTTGAAACCACAGGTAGAGTACTGATACGTGAATTCAATGTACACAAAGATTTACATTAGTTGACAGGGTTGATAAAGCTATTGTTAAGGTTCGTTGCCATCAAATGAGATGGAGGCCAATAATGACTTCCACAACGAAATATAGAAAAGATAAACTCAAAAAATACTTTTTTATTATTTCTTAATTTTTTTTTACTGGTTTTGAGACGCCCCAGTAAGTAATAGTACTTGTGTTGGATTGGGGCTATCTCGCTCTAACCATAACATTTTACTAAGATATAAAAGTTAGCTGCATAATAGTAAACTTGAAATACATGCAAGTACCTAATAGTTACAAAATTGAAAGTCCTGGGTTTGTGTGTGTGTGTTAGTGTATGTGTGTGTGTGTGTGTGTGTATGTGTATGTGTCTGTGTGTGTGTGTGTGTGTGTGTGTGTGTGTGTGTGTGTGTGTGTGTGTGTGTGTTTGCTATGTGACTACAGTCAGAGGTATTCGGTCTATGTGTCCAATCAATTATTAAAATAAATTTGTTCTAATGTATAATATACAAAAAAAAAACTACTAAATATTTCTCACAAATTTAACCGCAATACTCTCTCCTACTCCGTTATGAGGTTGTATTCACGATCTATCTATCTATAAACCTTTTCCTAAGACAAATCCGGTGTTGCCAAACACATTACTCTCAGTTATTTCACGAGGAGTTTGGTATGCAGGTACCAAGTGATTCTGAAGCGTCAGCAAGATCATTAAAGTTACAGCTTACCTTTCGAATCTATCAGACCTGTAGAAATTACTCAGAAGTTGACATTCATAAACTATAACAGAGCTGATGATCTCATACTTCTTAACAAGGTCCATTTCAAAGAAAATAAAAGTCAGTCAAAATCTTCTATCCGTTTGGAAGCTGCGATGCCACATAAAAGGCCTCACGGTAGACTCCTGAATGCATGGCATCAAATTTGAATTTCATTTGTGTAACCAATTAACTCTAAATTAATAAACAATTTTTGTGAGTTCTTAAGTTAGGTACACACGAACTTATAACACTTTTCTTGCGACAGGGGTTAAAAACTACATAGGTAATATAAATAATTCGAAATCGACAACAAAATTAAACTTTACGGGGTCACTATTGTCCTTAGTACCCACACCTTATTGCAAAGCGATAGGGCTTAAAATCACGTGCAGATCCATGTAAGTTATTCATAATTATCTCCATAACAAAGACTCGGGGTCCACGTATGTTGTGGAAACTTGTTTAAATCCTTATTGTGCCTCGGTAAGCTAGCTTTCGGTTTGCAAATTGATTTTGCCTGAAAATCTATGCTAGTTAGGCCATCAAGATAGAGTTCATGACGTATTCAGTGCTTTAAAAGCGCTGAGGTAGTTCCTAGAAGAGTTGGGCTGGCTAGATTGACCCAGAGAGAGAGAGAATCTGGTCCTCCGACACAAAAGTCTTCAAGTTGCGGTAACAGACCGTTCAAAGAAAAAGAGCTTCCATGAAAATAAAATTACCGCCATTTAACGACTGACCCTTTACACACTGCGACTTTTAGCATCGATGCAATCCTCAGTTGATCATATTAATGAACTAAGTAATTTAAATTTTGATACCCACCTGTGGAAGCAACTGTCTCCAGCGGTGTTCCCGAACCGATAGGACCTCGAAATCTTCAAAAAACTTGGTTCACAAGTGAAAGTATTCTTTCCTTAAAGGCCGTCAACGCATTTGCGATTCTTCTGGTGTGGCAATTGTCTATGGGCGGCGGTAATCACTTACCATCAGATAGGCCGTCTGCTCATTTGTCCCCTTTTCCATAAAAAAAGCATCTCAACTCCGAGATCTCAACACTCTGCAAATGAACATACAATCTTACAAAATTGCCGATAAAGTTTTTCAAGGCGCTATTTCTAAATCGCCCGATTCATATACGACCCGTTCTAACTGGCTTATTAGGCAAATTTTAATATTATACAGATGTAAGTCACCCCGTAATTGTCCAAGGGACCTCGATAAGCCATATTATAATGCACGTCACGGTAAGGGTAGCCTCTATGTAAATAAAAGCATTCATTAGACTTGCCGTGACATAGGATAACTAGCTTGTCCGGGACGGGTCAAACTGTGATTTGTCACTGTTACAAAATATCTAGTGATTTTAGAGAGTACGCGTCACAGTGATTTAGCCTGATCTGGGTTGATGGAAATCGGATTTGAGTGTTCGCGATGCAAGATGAGCTTTATGATATTTGACAACTCGGTGGCTGGTTAGAAGTAGTCCTGGGCATTAGTAAAGTTGCCCATTCAGGGGTGTTTCTATTCAAGTGCACTTATAAGTAATAACAATTTGTTAACGCAAAAATAATTCCTTAATGTAAGGTACTTTCATCTTAACTGGACGTCAAACATTTGCAAAAATATTTCGTTTGGATTTTAGAAGTGCAAATTTCAAAGATTCGATGAAACAATGTTTACCATAAAAACATAAGCACCAAGCACTGACAAATTTCGACGGTGAAAGCAGTATCCCGGTAGCGTAGTGGTTAATGCAGCAGCCCGGATTGTGGAAGATGCGCCCCCCGATGCACCCGCCTGAAGCAGGTTGATATTTTTCAGTGTATTTTCTAGTTTTAACAATATTTATTATTTTCTTATATAGGCCGATCAACAATATTAACACAAAAGTTTCACAGTTTTGCACATTGATCTTAATTACATTAATTATAGATATTGGCAACATGTTTAATTTAAAATGTTATAGTGTAAACAATAAAATAAAACATAAAACGAGTAAAATCAACCCACAATACAGTAAAAACGTTAGTTCTGAATTCTGTCCATCCTAAGGTTACCTGGAAGAGATCGCTTTAAGCGATAAGGTCGCCCTTTGTACTATTTGTTTTAAGGTTAAAATCTTTGTATTTTTGGTACCAAATCAAAAATACAAAGATTTTACGATGTACAATAACAATAACAAGAAGGCAGTACTTCTAGACACGGCTCGTATAGTGAGGAGGTTCCTGTCTCTGGATCCTTAACCACCGGTAGCCGGGACCCTGATCTTGCTACCGATGGGGAACTGCATTTTTGTATTTTTAAATATTATATTTTTTTGTGTTATACATTGTAAAAATTTAATATTTAGAAATATAATTTTGTGTGTATTTTAAATTAAATAAAATGGAAATAATAATAGTAATATATTTCCACGCTCACACCAATTATCTAGCCCAAAGTAAGTATCATTAAGAACTTGTGTTATGGATACTAGATAACAGACTTTTTTTTAAATATACATAATATTTTTAGATAATTTTATAAATAAAGTTTATATATGTTCTCATGGTTGTTTATATATTAATAAATATATAACTGGTCAAAAAATACTCGTGTTCATCACACAAATATTTGCCGCTACCAGAACTCGAACCCGGACCGCTTGATGTGTAGGCAGCTATACTGACCACTCCACCAAGATGGCGTCTTATAAGAATAATAAGACAATAAAGATATATTATATTCTATTACAATACAACAATTTACTTAGTCACATTCCCGTATTCATAAATGACCTGAGTCCTAGTTTGTAACCGTGCCCGTGGATGTTACAATTAAACCACCATTCTACCAGATGTGGCTTTATAAGTAACCAGATGTTACTTAAGGCTCTGCTCAGTCCCTTTTGGGATTCATAACTGTGACAAGTAACCTCAGTTCGCACTCTTCGCACTCTCGCTATCTCTCTCTAACTTTACATTGTTTTACCTATCACTGTTTGCGATATTGTTCGTTAAGAGCTCGTCGACCTCAATTTTTATTATGTAACTTTCATACTTAGCATTAATTCATTATTATTTTCTGTAAAATTATATATTTTTATCATTTTCTTAGATTTTACTATGTTATTTAGACTAAATTTAAAAATAAATAAATATTATCTTATCTGTTTTTTCACTTATATACAAATTTTTACCAACAACATTATGGCTCGTATTATAGAATAAGTCTCAAGAATCAACGCCGTACTGAGCATCGAACATATCACTTTGTGCTTGATAGAAAGTGATAAATGATTCTCAAGATGTGATTGATTTCTGAGTGTCATTCTGTAAACAACATTATGGCTCGTATTATAGAATAAGTCTCAAGAATCAACGCCGTACTGAGCATCGAACATATCACTTTGTGCTTGATAGAAAGTGATAAACGATTCTCAAGATGTGATTGATTTCTGAGTGTCATTCTGTAAACAACATTATGGCTCGTATTATAGAATAAGTCTCAAGAATCAACGCCGTACTGAGCATCGAACATATCACTTTGTGCTTGATAGAAAGTGATAAACGATTCTCAAGATGTGATTGATTTCTGAGTGTCATTCTGTAAACAACATTATGGCTCGTATTATAGAATAAGTCTCAAGAATCAACGCCGTACTGAGCATCGAGCATATAAGGCAGAATACTTGATTTGGTCCTGTGTAACACTAGTTATGATGTTTTTGTACAACAATCCAGTAATGTGATTTCTCGTGTTGACGTGTATCATCCTCCACTACAGGTGGACTTATCAATTTATGTGCCTCGCATGCTTGCTTTCAAACAAAACCTTAGACATAATTTTTTCATAGCAGACTATGATAATGTACGCCGTCGATTATCTGGTGTTGATTGGTATCAGAGGCTGGATGCTTGCTCAACCACAGACGATGCTGTATCCGAGTTTTATGTCATCTTAAGAGAGGTTATAGCAGAATTAGTGCCTTATCATAAACAAAATAAGAAAAAATACCCACCATGGTTTACTGTTAATCTCATACAACTATTACGTGAGAAAGAAAGAGCTCGTAAAAAAGTAAAAAAATTTAAAAATGGTTTAGACGAATTGGAATATAAAATGTTAAAAGATAGAACCTCAGTACTAATTAAGAAGTGTTATAGTATTTACTTAGAGAAAGTGGTCAGTAATGTTGTTAAAAACCCTAAATTCTTTTGGACTTATATTAAAAACAAAAATAAAGTAAAGAGTACCATTCCGGCTATGGTTATTTTGGATGACAAGGTCGCAAGTGATGGCGATAGTATAACAAATTTATTTGCGGAAAATTTTGCTTTAGCCTACAACCCAAAAAATGACATACCTTTGCCTGACTTTATCGCATCTCGAAACGTACTATCATTGGGAAAGCTATTCATAACATCTGATAGTATCGAAAAGTCCCTAAAAGCTCTTGACTGCAGTAAAGGTGCTGGAAGTGATGGTATTCATCCTATATTTCTCAAGAATTGTACTACAGAACTAGTGCAACCATTGCACATACTTTACAACCGTTCTCTCTCAGAAGGTGTTTTCCCCAAAATATGGAAGGATGCTTTTATCATTCCTGTACATAAATCAGGGGACAAAAGAGACGTCCATAACTACAGACCCATAAGTATTCTCCCGGTTCTCGGAAAAGTTTTTGAATCACTACTATGTCAACAACTATCCTGGCACGCGAGGCATATTATTACTGATCAACAACATGGCTTTTTGAGGAAACGGTCTACATCAACAAACTTAATATCTTTTGTTGATGAATAACTACAAATATGAGCTTTGGAAGAGAGGTAGATGCTATTTATACTGATTTTAGCAAGGCATTCGATAGAGTAAATCATGCAATTTTAATACGCAAACTTAATATCTATTTCGGTATACATGGCTCCCTATTGAAGTGGCTTTCGTCTTATTTGATTGGTCGCACCCAAAAAGTTGTTGCAAATGGGTTCACATCTAGTGAAATCTTTCCATCGTCGGGCGTACCTCAGGGATCACATCTTGGGCCGATACTTTTTGTAATGTTCATTGATGACATAAAATATTGTATACATAACTCGGAATTTGAACTTTATGCAGACGATCTAAAAATATCAAAAGTAGTTCAGAATAGTAATGATCAGGCGTTACTACAAGATGATATCAATAGGGTTGTTGAATGGTGTCAGATGAATGACATGGTGTTAAATGCTAACAAATGCCATCATATAAAATTCTCGCGAAAATATCTTAAGTTCTCTAGTACATATAGCATAAATAATAAGATCTTGGAAACAGTGGATCAGATTAAAGACTTAGGAATTACTCTCGACTGTGAAATGAAATTTGTAAACCAAATAAATAACACTGTTAACAAAAGCTCTAGAATGTTAGCTTTTATTTTTAGAAACACCAAAGAATTTAGATCTGTTGAAGCAATGAAAGTTATCTACTTTGCTTTAGTGCGTAGTCATATCGACTACTGTAACATTGTTTGGTATCCGTTTTATCAGAACCACATTCAGCGTCTTGAAAGGATTCAAAAAAGGTTTGTGAAAAGACTTTGCTTTATCAATGGCAATTATCACCAGGTAAAAAGTTACCCAGAAAGGTTGAACACTTTTAACATGTTGTCACTGAGACAACGTAGATTACAGCTTGGTATGTGTTTTCTATATAAATTATTAAACAATCAAGTGGATTGTCCGTCTCTCCTATCACAAATCAACTTAAAGATTCCAAGAGCCACAGCAAGACTAAATAATTTTAAGCCTTTTGAACTCCCGCTTAAAAAAAATAAGTATGGACAAAAATCTCCGTTTTGTACTCTGTTACAGGACTACAACCTCTCATTTCAGGGCTGTGATATAGATATATTTAGTAATAAGTTAGGTTTATTTAGAAAAATAGTTTTTTCATTTTGTCAAAACAGTATCTGACTGTTTTAAGTAGCAGTTTTTATTAATTGATTTTTTTTTAGATAATTGTTGGTACTGTCATATTTATGTAAATGTTGTGCATACCTATAATTTAAATGCATACAAAAAAAAACCTCTAGTGTAAAGATCATAAATTGTAATTCTCGTATGTATTTAGTTGGTAAGCCTGTTCAAATAAATAAATAAATAAATATCACTTTGTGCTTGATAGAAAGTGATAAACGATTCTCAAGATGTGATTGATTTCTGAGTGTCATTCTGTAATACGGGCCTATGTCTCACTTTGCCGCTAGAAGACACCTGTGCACAATAGGCAAAGCTGATGACCCCATCTGTAGAATGTGTGGTGAGGAGGAAGAAAGCATGGAGCACATACTATGTGACTGCGATGCACTAGCCAATAGGCGACTAAGGGTCCTAGGTTTAGCTTACCCTAAACCAGAGGACTTTATAGACCTTACCCCTGCCAACATCGTGAAACTCATACAAAGTGTTTTCGACGTTGGCGGGGATGGGTGATAAGGAAAGGGGAAGCACAAAAGATCCCATAGGGTCGAAGTGCTCTGAGATACAGCCTCAGCCCCTTATTTAAGAATAAGAATAATAATATCTCCATTGCTCAATAAATCTGCCACAAGACAGCCTCCACATCGTAATGGAATGCCGTAATCTTCCCAGAGCATATAAATAAAACTAAATATGCCCAACACATTCGCAGTATTGCAGTGGCATTTAAAAAACCGCAAAGATACAAAACAACTGTGTTTGCTAGCTCTGATTGAATCCGGCTAAAATCGGTTATGTCCCGGGCGGCTGTTTCGCCAGGCAATCTCCTGATGAATTGACTCTCGCTTGTTGACTGGCGCAGATTCAAAGGCACAGGTCTTTTTATGTTATTTGATTGGCAGACAAGCATGCTGACTGTCTGGTGGTAAGCAATTATCGTAGCCTATAGACACTGTCGTGACACTAGTGCCCTTCCCTAGACCGAGCTCCTCCGGCAACGTCACTTACCAACAGAAACAACACACCATACATGTCATAATGTAATGTTATTTGAATGTAGTCTTCTATAAGATAGAGGTACTACCTTAGTTCAAGGGCTCCAAATTCGTAAGGTTGTAAAAGACATAAACGGTCAAACGAGAACCATGTATTCTATACATCAAAATAAGAAACATTTCAAAAAATAATTGCTGGAAAATGAGTTTTATTTTTTGGTGTTAAAAAAATTGCAAATAGTACCGCGCAACGTAAATCGGCACAGCCAGCCCCGTTCGTTTAGATTGTGTTCAGTGAGCTACATTAGACGCTAACGTGTTGAAGTCATTTTTTGTTATGAAATACTAACAAAAATTAAAATGTTTCTTTGGACAATAATTAATAAATAATGTTAAGAATATGTTTTCATAAGCAAATGAAAAAAATTATGACTTTGACCTTCAATGAAATCGTAACGACCCAGGTATAGTCTAAAGGAAAAAAAATGTTATGATGGTGAGCAGAATACAGTCATGGTTCTCGTTTGAATGTTCGTCTTTTATATCCTGATAAAGTATGAATAATTTATTGTATGTGTAGGAGTAAAAATGCAAGTATAAAATGTACAAATACTATTTTATTTGTAATTAATTAAAATATGTACAACCTGTATGCAGCAGAGTAGAATTGAGAGAGAGAGAGTTGCCATATATAAAAAATATTACATAGGAATTTAGTGTGGCTGTCTAAAATATACAAATGTAAAAATTTGTTATATGTAAATATAAATTAATGTTTAATATTAATTGAACAGTATGTTTTATTCCTTATCTCCTATCGCTTATATTACGATGAGTATTTTGAATAGTGGTTCGGAGTCATACCAACTGCTGCATTCCGTCATCATAAAATCTATCCCACTTAATGCCTGGATCGCGCTAATTTAAACAAGCCCACCACAACAAAATCACTATTTTATCAAACTAATTCCGCAACGCGCTAAACATTTTATCACATCGTTTTGCATCCAGTTTGTAGTTAAGATTATGGCCAAGTTTCCATAGTAAATTACATCAAATTGTACTCAACAGTAATTCGGCGTAACATTATAAGTGTCTTAAAAAAATTATCCATGTCTAGTGAACTGGTTTTGGCGATCTTCTTTGGACTATAGTCGCTCATTCGCCATATACTGTTTTCAGTGTGAACCTACATACCTTAGGTGGTCAAAGCTTCGCTAAGTTTGTATAATTTCCATTGCCTGTGTGACCTGCGCTTAATAATGTTGAAAATGTTTACTCGTAGCGTCGTAGCGACTACGTGCTACGTTGCTACGTCGTAGTCATGTGTGATATTAGTATAGCGAACGAGGACTTTTTTTCTAAAATATTCTTTTAACAGTACAGTGGAACATAAAACTGAATAATAAATCTAAATCAAAATTCTGGACTAAATGGACTGGTTCGATCCCCGCCACGTACCAATGTGTTTTCAAGTTTTGAATTCATTTGTACGTTTAATCCACGCTTTTACGGTGAAGGAAAACATCGTGAGGAAACCTGCACACACCTATGAAGAAATTCTTAGGTTGTGTGTGAAGTGGACCAAAACGCACTTGGCCAGCGTCGTTGACTAAGGCCTAATCGCCCCTAATGTGGGGTAGGCTCGAGCCCGACGTGAGGACATTATATGAGCTGTTGATGATGATGATTTAGCTAATCTTTTACCCAACTGTGATATAACGCAAAACCGTGGTAATCTATACACAAACTTTTTGTAACGGGATCCATTGAAATTTCGTTTTTCAAATAGTTTATAATACAAAAGCTCCATTTATGTTATATTATTGGTGGCCATTTTATTCAAAACTTTATTTATTTCCCTTTTTGGCAATACCTTGAAATATCGTGAGGCTTCTGTGATCTTCACTAAACTGTCGGCGACATCAATTATGTCTTCATCTTTCGAGATCCGCGACACCACCGAATACAATCGTCATCATCAGAATATGATAATGTATAAAACACGAATGTATTAAGTAGTTTATTCTAAATAGTAAATTAAGAGAATAAAACTATACGGTTTATTATAACACTAAATATCAAAGTAGTAATTACCCATTTAAAATATAATCATAAAATTAGGTATTACGTCAAAACTATAAGTCACGAGAAAACCTACTTTTATAATTAGGTATTTAAGGTCTTAATGATACTTAAATTTGGATAGATAATATGTTTCTGAGCGTAGAAGTAAATTGATTATTTATTTTAATTTATATCTGTAATACTCTTCAGTGATTACGCTATTCACAAAACATTGGTCTGACAGACCACTTATGCTGTACGGCCCTCATCGGACGCGCAATGAAATCAACAAATTGATCGCCGAAATGACGTACTATAATAGTACGCCATTTCGGCGTTCAATTTGTTCAATTGATGACCTTATTGCCGTGTGTTAGGTACGGTATTTGAATGAAACAGAATGATATACGCGCCGTGTCCTTCGCGCCTTAGAAAGGTACTTGAGATATCAGCTATCTATGTATTTAATTTATTTTTTATTTATTTATTTAATCATTTATTGCACACGACAATTACAAAAATAGGAAAAGTTACAAATTATAAATAGTACAAAAAGTGTGGCTTATTTCCAAAAGAAATCTCTTCCAACCCACCTGTGATAGGTGACATGCTGAGAAACGGAGATATCGCGTGTACTTATAAAATAAATAGGTATATCACTAATAAAACTTATACTAGTTATATTAATATAAAATACAAAAACATAATATTATACTAAATTGAAAGGAATCTATCTAACATTAACACAAAATGGTGGTGGGTATCAAAGGTTCTATTAATTAGTTCATTAATGTGATTAATTGAAATATATATTTAAAAGCTTTTACAAGATAAATTATTATTATAAATGAGCCAAATACGTGGGAGTAATAAGTGCCCAAAATTTACGCATGTAAAACTCTAATTTTAATTGTATTATTATTATCTATTGACCTGTAATGATGGTTTGAAATCATTACCAAATTGTAAGCTGTGGAGTTTCTTTCGCCATTTCTTCTCCATCTCAGCATAATAATAATTATTTCGTTCCGAAATGGTGGTAGGGTTTTGACGATTTAAAAGTACTTAGCAAAGTCCATTTAAATAAAGAGATTTTTCATTTCATTTCATACACAAATATATATATTTACTTGTTTAAAATAATACATGAACATAAGAATATAGGATAAGTATAAAAAAAACTGAAAGAGGACTACATAATTTAACAATTTATTATAAATAAAACAACTTTAACGGATTTAACTCGCGTGTAATTAGATTTTACATGATGTTATTATTGCCCGACGTTTCGTAACACTTTTCAGCGTTCGTGGTCACGGGATGACTAAAGATGTAGGTTGTCAAATTTTATGAAATAGTTAAATCTACCGTCACTTTAATTATTAATTTGGCGTGTTCCGTTTCACGCAAACGGAGCTCACGGTGTCATTAGGTCTTGCTGTGTGGTGGTTTGCTTGAGTTTTAATAATTATAATTACTGGATCCCAAGCAGGTGGTACGGCCTAACCATCTTCTCTATTGAAATTTGGGTGTTTCTTTATTTCAATAGCCTCGCGCAACATCCTTGGGATGTATCGACGTTCCTTGGCGAGAATGTGTGGTTTATCGAACCGTATATAATGATTGGGCCCTTTTTGCGTATGTTCACACACTGCAGATAACATCAACACGGGCAATAATATCATCATGTAAAATCTAATTACACGCGAGTTAAATCCGTAAAAGTTGTTTTATTTATAATGTGTAGTACTCGCGCAAATCTAAGAGAACATTAACAATTTATTTTTGGGCACTTCTTCAATGTGAACTTTAATTATTATTATGCCGAATATATAAACGGTAAAAAGTATACAATAAATTTATGTCTGAAATAACGACCTAAAAAGCAACAAATATTTAAGTCAATTAGATCGCCCTCTCTAATGTACTTATGCAGACAAGGATAGCTAATTACCCGGCTTTTGTAATTAGCAAGCTGTCTGAATAGACAATTATTCAGTTGCCATTTTGGATTTGCCGTCCCTGGGCTAAGTGGCCTACATGTAAATTGTTATATTAAGGGGCCCTTAAGCGTCAAAGTTCTGGCCGACGGAAAACTTGATTACACATAATTATTGCCATGATTTTTTTAATAGACAAACTACTTGTCTGCCCGTGCCTATAGACGCTGAAGTGTTACTAAATGAAATGAAATGAAAAGGCTCTTTATTTATTTATTTTTTCCACCTGATGGTAAGCAGAAGTATAGTCCAAATGTGATGAAGATAGCTGGTGTGAGAGATAAACCGCCGCGCTAGCCACCCTCGCCTTGACGACCTGCAAGGTGCTTCTTCACGCCTCTTTTGAATGACCCAGGATTGTAAAAACAATTTTTTATTATAGTTCTTGTTAATAAAAAGAACTAAAAATTTGTTAATAAAAAAAAACAATTAATCTTTGGTTTTTTTATGAACAAATTTTTGGCAGGGGACTAAACTGATTTAAGCTGTGTAATGTGAATGCCGTCATTGCCAAAGCCATCTTCCTGCTCCATCATCAGACCCTGGTTACCATCTAAAAACAAAGTAGTCGTCAAGACGAATAAAACGAGCCGAAACTCGATGGGGTTGCGTCGTTTCATTACAGAGTTCCTATGACCAGCTTCCAGCTTCATCATCAGACCCTGGTTATCATTGAAAGACAATATACTCGTCAAGACTATTAAAACGAGCCCAAACTCGACGAGGCTGTTTGGTTTAATTTCGAAGTTCCTTCACCTTCCAGCTCCATCATCAGATCAGCAACGTGTTATCATAATATTGCATTGTCACGCAATTTATACATGTATGCAAAATTTCAGCTCAATCGGTAACCGGGAAGTGGATCTAATTTCATTTGCAAGATTTGCTGACAAACATCGGGACAGGTGACACTAAATAAAAGCTTGCAAAAATGGAGTCTCTTAACACATGTTATTACAACAAGAAGTCGGTATAAACTCCTTTCCAATCTTTGTTAACGTCCGTGAATGCGTTGACACATGCTGTCGTTACTTGGAATTATCCAAGCTCAAGATATTTAGCCCATTAAAGCTACGAAAGCCCCTCCTCTGGAATTTCTCTAATACATCTAAGGCCTTGACGTTTAGTGCTAAATTCCTTTGCCACGAGCAAGATTAAACGTGTAGTAACAATACTACACAGTTTTTATTTGCTGACCACAATTTGGTTTACGTAGAAGTGACTTGGGGGCTTCGATTACAGTTAAAGGGAAAATACGGCATAGTCCTTATCGCATCTATCAAAAAGTAGGCCTCGTCAACTACATACACAAACTAGGTAGGTCATTCACACTCCTGTCAATGAAGGTCGCGTACAGCATCGTTAAGGTGCCGAATAGTGCCGACTGAGAAAGCGAGATAGAGTGATCACTTTCTACGTGAGCGCAAGCAAGTCCGCGAGTCTCACTCGCGAGTGTCACTGATATCCAACCATGCAGCTGAATGTGTCGCTCTTGCAAGACTCTTGCATTTTTTATCTCGCTTACCTAACAATGCAGCTCAGCGTGTCTCTGTCTCTCGTACAAGTCTTGTATGTTATGTTTCGTTTACTCAAAATGTCCGAATAATATGTGTTTTCTCATAGGAATCTTCTTGAAAATATTTCTGTTTGGTGTACTTAAGCGTGAAAAGTTATTCCTTGTGTGTTTTTATTGCGCCTTGAGTGATTTGTGCACTGTATATGTACACAAGAAGGCATTGTTCAACGCTATTTTTCTTATTAATTATTTGTTTCACAATATAGCACGTACCGCGTACGTACAAACGATTCAATGTCCTATTGGAGACTGAGACGTAGTAGGTCCATTGGACTCAGTTTTGTGGGCACACGCGTGTTACTCGGGTAACGTATCTTCCCTTTTGTTTTAATCTAAGTTTGGGGGCGTCATCAATCCACAATGATATGATAAATAGAAAGATAAGTTTGTTTGAGTGTTTGTAATACATAGGTACATCATCTCAAAATGGTCAAGCACAACCACTGGGATCAAACTCTATAAGGCTCTAGACAGACGGACTGCATTGACGGATTGCACTTAGTATTTCATCATAATAACAGCCTTTATAATTCGACCCACTGCTGGGATACAAGGCCTCTCCTTGTCATCGAAGGAGGTATAGGCAGTAGTCCAACCCCGCTTGCCCAATGCGGATTCGTGGACCTATCGCCCATCAAAACTTAAAGGGATGTGTATTTTTTATACTTTTTAGTTTTTTGTATAATTTACAATTTTCCAGCCGTTTCACTCACAGCTTTGTTGGCTCAGGATTACGGTCTCTAAAATCTTGCTTTGTTTTAAATGCTCTATTGAGACTGTTTGCAATAATCATAATACGCCTTAATTAATGTTACCCCAGCCGTAGATATGCCGTAGACTATATTAATAACAATTATAGTATTGTTAATAGGCCCAGCTGAATAGGGCTTTAGACGGGCACCGTTTCCATTGTTAGATCAGATACGTCATTTTTTAAATAGCAATAAACGTAAACCTTGTCACCCAGACTTACTAAACTTAGTCTGGTGAGAAGTTTTATGTCTCTATCTCATTAAGACACCATGGTGGCGCAACCAAACGGTGCCACCAACAAAATGTGTACAGAATGTATTTTTTGAGAGATTTTTGAGACCTCAGTTCTCCGGCTGATCTCGTTTCGCTTCCTTCTTCTGCTTTATGAAGAGAATGGACTTTAATAAACTGTAGTTTTAGCATTGGATAAGCCTTAATAGGACAATCGATTTATTCATATATCTTACTCATGCTCTGCATTTCGATTTTATTGAAAACTAGCTACCCGCCCCGGCTTCGCACGGGTGCAATGCTTATGTAAATATGCATTTATTATACATATAAACCTTCCTTAAGAATCACTCTATCTATTAAAAAAACGCATCAAAATCCGTTGCGTAATTTTAAAGATCTAAGCATACATAGGGACATACAGACGGCGGAAGCGACTTTGTTTTATACTATGTCGTGATAACTACTACCAATTCATCGTCTGTTAATATTCACTAAAGCTAATGCACGTCGATAGAAATCAACAGACCGATAATTCATTGACATAGTGCTGAGTGCAATGGACAAAAGATATATTAGAGAATATTAGTTGCTGTTTTGATAGTATGATTGTAGAAGATAGAACTTAAATCATCTTGCCGAAATCAAGCAAGTTTCGGGCTATAATAATTGGTCATTACATTTTCTAGCCATTAAATTCTTCTTTCCATTTTTAATAATAAATAAAATCTGTACAAAAAGAAAGGGCATTCGCAAGTTTGACAACTGTCTCAACAAGCACAAAAGAGTATTTTGTTGGTGTGAAGATGAAGAGCGCCAAAATACTACGAATTTTTTTTTGCGTTACGAGTAAAATATGTACAGCAGTATGTCTGCTCACGACAAACTGTCGAAGTTCCTTTAAATACTCTGAATCTGTTCTGTTGACAATTTGGAGAAGAAAGTTTTGTATAATCTCACCTACAACCACCATACTCATGCCAGACCATTCTGCCTCGTGATCGATCATCATCATGTCAGCTTCCTCGTGATCCCTATAGGCCTCTTCCCTTCCTCTCCATTCCTGGCGATCTTGAGCCCGTCTCGTCTAAACAAGATCTCCATGTCGTCTGATATCGTCCACCCAACGATTTTGTGGGTAGCCTCGTCCTCGAGTGTCTGCTTTGGGTCTCCATTCCAGGAATTTTCTGGTCCAGCCCGACTCGTCCATTCGGGCGATATACCCTGCCCAGGCCTATTTCTTGTCTGCTATGGTGTTACATGATGGATACTTGCTAATCATTATGATAGAAAAAATACCTTTAAAGAATATAATAAGCCATTTAATTAGATACCATGAGTTATCTAGAATGAAAAATAAATATTAAAGCAGAAGAAGCAATTAAAAAATAGGATGAGGTAAAAAATAAGAGGAAATGAAGAAGGTATAAAAAATTATTATTGAGTTACTGAATAAAGGAACAAAATAGTACAATAGACCTGCGTTATTTCAGTCAAGAGTTTGATAACGGAACATTAAAGAATTAGGGGAAAGAAAAGAAAAGGACTAATCACATTGATTGACGTTGAGCGAGGTTTTCAATTCCACCAGAAATGCGTTCCAATTAGCGACCAAAGTTAACAGTGCATTCGGGGAAATCATTCTTAATTTTGTCCTAACTGTTGCGTAATTGGCCCTCAGAGGGTTGACTTTCTAAATCATTTTGAAAGTCTTAATTTTTTAGTATGGTAATTAATCGAAATTACTTGGACTGCTACTTTTCAATTTCTGTAATTCTGACTAATTGCTGGATTATCCATGTGATGCCGGCAGAGTAGAAAAGCATCACCCCATATCCTCCATTAGGTGTCGTAAAAGGCGACTAATGGGTCAGCAAAGGGGTATTGATCACCTCATACTCCGTCCACCAATCTGTATTGGGCAAGCGTGGTGGACTGCTGCCTAAACTAGAGGCCTTGTGTCCCAGCAGTGGGTCAAATTATAAAGGCGGTTATGATGAATGGCTGTATAAGGTCTGTGTATGTGTGGTGATGTATTAAAATATATTGACATACACAAAAACAGAACAAAATTATTTACTCCAAATCTTAGTATAAGAAATATATAAGAAATGTTATAACAAAAATTTTATATCAAATGTATAATTAATTACTTGTTTTTTTAAGTGGTATCAATTTAGATTACATGCTTATTAATGTTCTAGTGATAAAATAAAATATATTGACATACATTTTATTTTACCCCTGCGAGGGTGATGTGGTGATGTATTAAATGTACCCTATATAATCAATTACTTTATCCAAATATATTCAGTCAGATAGAAGCCGTTGTTTAATTTACTTCTCCTCTACATATGTCTCTTTCTCTCTCTGTGTGTCAATACTTTTGGCTACGGCTTAGTCCACATGAAGCAATAAAGAGTTTGAGTTTGAATAGTTATTTAGGGCAACATTTTTTGAACTCTATTTAGATTTTGAGACGACCTTTCATCCCCCTTTCGCATTTATATTATTACTAGCTGCCCGGCCACGCGTTGCTGTGGTAATTTCATACTACTGACCTGTAACATTGTATCTGCAGTAAAAAAAATGACTACTTATCAAGATAAAAACTATCCTATCTCTCAAGTTGGATCAAACTGCACACGGTGTACAAATTTCATTGAAATCGGTTAAGTGGTTTAGGAGTCCATTGAGGACAAACATTGTGACACGAGATTTATATATATTAAGATAGTATGGATGTAATATTTTTTTTTTTTACATATTATATTGTTACCTGGACTGCTGAAATCATTTAAAGTGAACATCTGACCTGATTGTTCGCTTTTGTTTGATGTTCACTGTAGGTTTGTTACTGCTTTGGGCTTGATATCTCTTTTATGGAGGTGAAATGGCAACCTGTCACTATATTGAGGCACTACATGACCCATAATGCCAGATGTGGCTTTATGTATATAACCAAGTGTTAGCTAGGGGTTAGTGGAGGTTGTACCTAGTTGCAATTTCACCCGAAAAAGAAAATAAGAAATTGCTTAAGTCTAATTCCCTGTCAAAGATAAAACATATAATACATATTAAAAAATAATTAAAAGTGCGATCAATCATAAAAGCCGTGAGACAGTGGAGCTTTGCAATCCGCTGAACCAATCAAATTATATAAACATGTGTAATGAGTGTGTGTACTAATGTATTATTCATATCGAACAGTAATAACTATCAGCAATTGTCAACTATAAGTCTGTATTCGTAATACAGACATAATTTTACAATATTACAGAAAAGCATTTCTATTCATAAAGTTTTAGTTTTTAGTAATGTTGCTGAGGAAATTAAGTCTCGCCTTAATCATTTAAGGACATTAAAATTAAAATGCATGCGATCACCGATCCTATTCCAAACCTTGACTACCGCAGCTTAGCTTTCACGATCACCATTCAACATACAAAACTCTTAACCCAATATCTGACAAACAACGGGCGTCCAGAAAACAAGTAGAATATTCCACCATGAAACGGAATTCGCAGTTGTTAATCTGCGCAGCCTGTATAACTCGTTACGTCAGTCACGTGTCACTACACCCTGTGTATAGGAGAGTACGAATTTTTAGAGAACACTCTCGTAAAAAAGGAATTTCTTTTTCGTTGTTCAAACTTTAAAGAGCTGACATGAGCTAGCTAGCATTGCCAATACATTGGCAATTGTATGACTATAATTTCTAGATACAATCAAAATAAATACATACAAAACATTACTAGGTGGTAGGTAGGTAGACCCAAAGTATCAAGGCGATCAGAAAGGGCTGGTTCGTCAATGCCTAATGAGCCGCTCTCCGCTGTATGCCGTCTAAGGGAAAAAGTTGGTGCCAACACAGATGAATTCTTTTTGACTGCGGTCTTCTGTAAGGTGTAAAAAATAGCCCTTCATCGTCTTCTAGTGCCTCTTCAATCCTGAAGCCTTCCCGTCAGCTTCTTGTATTCCTCTCTGTCAGTCGCAAACCGAAACAGTTGTTCAACGAAGGTAATGACGGACTACTCCCTAATGTTTCGCAGGCATGATTTTCGTCGCAGTCTATATCTGTCGTGTCTGAGCACGTGGAAGAGATATTCGATTTTACGTTCTTTTAACAGCTCGCATGATGTTTCGGGACATATTTACAAGCTGATCTAATCCACTGTCTCTTATAAAATTATCGCCACTCATGTATGGACATTATCGCAACTCGAGCACTATATTTCGACACGATACTCGACCGGGTACTTACAATCGTACCATGGTACGGGAATGTTTTAGTAGAGCCCCGGCTATTTACGGGCCCCATACATAAATATGCATAAATTGCGGAGTGCAGTCGCGTCAAGTGCATACATTAAGCCCGCCGCGGTTTGTGTGCGGAACGCCTCTACTATGCTAACATTATCTATTATTGTGCTAAGTTTATTTTATGTTTAAATTTGTAAGCAAAAAGGGTGCATTTGAGATAAGCTGATAACTTTTCTTAACAGGAAAAGAGGTTTTAAGCTTGTATCTCGCCTAATGGTCTCAAATTTCAGGGGAATAACTAAGAGGTTATTAATTCAATAATGACTTCGTGGTCTACCATCCAGAAGTCTTAGGTTCGATTCCTACTGACGTGAACCCACTTCTGGTACAAGCTCATTGGCTTAGTTGAACCAGTTAACAGGACTAATGTTATAAAAATATGGGGCAAATACCATACGAAAGATTTTTAAAAATACTTAAGTATTATAGTTCCGGTCGGCCCTTTTCAGGGCCACGACCGCGCCTGAAGTCCCCCGGATGCGGTCCGATGGCTGCTCCCGGTGTCCTCGTCAGGAGGATGCGCCGGGTGGAGCAGCCGTCGGTGGAGGAGTGGCTGCTGGCCACCAATTGTTGCAAGGAGTGCCTAAAAGGGGAGCGTTGGGACGGTCTCGGTGTAGTTGCGCTGACGTGCGCAGATCCCGAGCCGTCCCGTAATAGCGCACTGGAGGTCAGGCCGGGGGGGATGTTTAGTGGTGGGGATGGAGGGAACGCCTTTACCTCGAGTCCCACCTATCCCCTGCGGTTGGCACCACCCCGCAGAGACGTTGCGTAAATGCATTTGAAATCCCCGTCAACAAAAAAAAAGGTTTGTTGGTGTTAAGGCTTGTTAAGTCCTTCTGGAGTCAGCCCTATGAGGTAGGAGAGGCGTGATCACGCACTTTGGGAGTGTACACGAACGTAAAGAGATACCATGCTGAACCGCATAGAGAGGACACAACATCAACCCTAACCGCTGTAATTTCGAAGTTATTCGTGAGTTCGCGCACTCCTGGCGTCTGCCAGAGAGACCATTTGGCGAACCTTTTAAGTAGAATGAACGTCCAACGCGAAGTCAGTTTGTCAGTTCTTTTTTTGTTGCGCAATCAAATAATGGGATGCACACGTGTTCGCTCCTTCTTACAATCCTGGGTCGTTCAAAAGCGGCGTGAAGAACCATCTTGCAGGTCAGCAAGGCGAGGTTAGCTAGCGTTGCAGTTCATCTCTTGCACTAGCTATCTTCGCATTTGGACCCTACTTCTGGTGGAATGAAGTCATTGCTCGACCTTTTTCATAAAAAATAGTCATACAATATGTATGCTATATAAAAAGGTGTTTAAAAACTACATGGCAATTAATTAAATAGGGAGGCGACGGGAACAGTGACAGCTGAGCTGGGATACAGGTTAATAAAGGATCAGAATGAAATAATAAGCACGCTAAGACCCGAGAGCTGTGTAGATATACTTACACATCTCGACGCTTCGGAACAGCAAACGCTTGGAGTCGGTGTATATATTTTTTTACTGACTGTTAGTGTTGGTGGAATACACAGCGTCATCGGGTTTTTTAAGAAGTTGGTGGATCTTGGTGAATCCCTTCCCAAGAAAATGTCTACTCGGCGATATTTTTTTTGGGACGGAGTTTTTTGCGGATTTAAGTCTATAAGGTGTTCAAGTACGAAGAGATTTATTATTTATTAAGCTCATCAAAACTTCAATAATACCCACACCTTCAGTCATGCTAGTAATTCTTTATTCATGACTCTACGGCTATGGTAAAACTAAAAACTTGTCCATATGCTTCAGTTACAGTGACTTTGTACCATCAGGCTAATGCTATACGAAATACTATTTTAACAATTACCTTCGTATTACTCGCGAATTGATCTCTTAGACCGATAAATCAAAAGTTATTATTTCGAAAGATATATTATAAACACTATGATTTTTGCTAGCTTCCTCGTTTGTTTTGTCATTGTTTAGTGTGGTCAGAAAACAATTTTTTTTCAGGTTTTTATTCAATCATACCATCTTTTTTAAATTAAAAACGATATTTATTTTGTTCCGAAAACTCATGGTGTTGATATTTTTCGAGTTAATAATGAATTGTCGGTCTGAGACACCGTGCACGAGTATAAATGAAATTTAAATGCATTTGAATTATGCACAATAATAAAAAGAAAACTTTAGTTTTCGATATTTGATAAGATAATTTATTTTTTAAAAGTGTACTCTTTTATGTTATTTGGATATTAAATAAGCATACACCCTGCTTGGTGGTAAGCAGTCATTGTAGCATATAGACGCTTGTAACATCTTCCCTACCCGATGGAGTGGCGTGTCAAAATTAGCTACTCGAATATTTACGTTAAAAGATTTAAAATAATATGAATTTGTTATTTACGGAGTCTCCACGGTTCTGTGTGCTGCCTCATTATACCGCAGCCATGAAATGGGTACCATTGCACGTAATTTGTATCCTTTGATATTTCAGAATGGGGTCGATTCGACCCGCATTCTGCTGTGCGTTATCTGGGGGCTGAATTACAACTATGACTTATTAAGTGAATACAGTTTCGTGATATAAGAAAGTTGTACAAAACTCATGGGTGGTATCGCGCGAGTGTCACTATTTTTGTGTAATCACTAATAAGCCACGGATACTCTTCATTGATAGGGTCCGTGGACTATTTTAAATTGTGGAAATGGTCTTTGACAGCAAATAGTTTAAGAAACCTTGCTCTTCCAGCTCAGTACGGGCACTTCGTTTCATACACGTTTCTTAAATGAAAAAGATCTTTATTTAAATGGTCTTTGCTAGGTACTTTTATATCGTCAAAAGCCCTACCACCATTTCGGGACGATTAATTATTATTATGCTGAGATGGAGAAAAATGGCGAAAGAAACCCCACAGCTTACAATTCCGTAAAGATTTCAAAACAAGTCAATAAATAATTATCAATAGATTTTAAGTTACAGTTTTACTGGTGTAAATGGGCAGTTATTACTCCCGCGCATTTGGATATTTATCTTGTAAAAAGCTTTTCTAAGTTTATAATTAAATTAATCACATGAATGAACTAAGTAATTTAACTTTTATACCCACCACCATTTTATGTTATTGTTAGATAGGTACTGTATTTTAAGGATAGGTACAGACCAGGTACAGACATTCCTTTCAATTTACGTGCCAAGCATGAGTCAAAGACAAAATGTCTTTATTCATTTAGGTACAATTTGTACACTTATGAAAGACAATTTTGCTGCCATTGGTTCAAGAGTCTACTAAGAGGCCTTGTTCTGAAAAGAACCGGCAAGAAACTCAACAAGTTTTATCCTCCCTTTACAGTTTTTATAGTTTTGATTTAGCAAGAGTCATAATATAAATCCTTTATTGCACATATAAAATAGTTATAAAATATACAAAGAAAGACGTGTACAAAGGTGAGCTTATCTCTAAAAGAGATCTCTTCCAGCCAACCCTTCAATTCACATGTTGAAGTCATTATAATAATTAATCATAATAAGTAATAAAATAAAGACTAATAATTGAATAATAATACATACATACATTTATGATCCTCCCTCCGGTTAACAATGTTATAAGAATAAGATGTGTGGCACCTATACAAAAAAATCCAATAATGCATTAGTTATTTAGACAATATTATACACAAAAACAAAAATATCCTATTAAATGCATGTGTCATACAATTGTCAATCTAAAAATAACAACTATAAGGCCTACGATTACATCAAACAAGAAAACATACATAAAGTCAATCTTTTCTTCCGTAGGGGTAGAAATAATTTATTTCCTCTTGCTACGATCCCTATTCTTTCTGCTAGCAGATCTTTATTATTTATTTCTTTCAAATATTTTTAAACATTTCGCTTCATCAACTCTCTTCATATTCTCTTCAGATGCTCGGCGATTTCAAATACATATTTATTTATAGGTACTTACAGCTAGACATACAAAACATTTTAAATAATACTTATTGCTAAAAGACATATAATAGGTTGGGGAAAAAGTTTCTTCGCATTTTTTAAGAATTTTTTTTAATATAGTTTATTTACATTTAACTAAAGTATGTAGGTACCATTTTGTTCGATAACTTTTTGCCATCTTGTAGGTAGGGACATGATCCCATTGCTATAGAAATTTTGGGACTTCTGGTCAAAATACCGCGACAAGTGGTTTTGGCAGTCCTCTCGTGATGTTAACCTGACACTGCCTAAAGAATTGTGAAAAGACCGAAACAGGTGGAAATCTGAAGGTGCAAGGTCAGGACTATACGGCGAATGCATTAACACCTCCCAGCCAAACTCTCTTAATTTTTGCTGAGTGGCTAAAGATGTGTGAGGTCTAGCGTTATCATGATGAAAAACCACACCCCTTCTGTTGATTAATTCCGGCCGCTTTCTCTCAACTTCTTGCTTTAATCTCATCAGTTGTTCGCAGTAGAGTTCAGAATCGATGGTCCTGCCTGGTGGTAACAGCTCATAATGAATAATGCCCTTCCAATCCCACCACACACACAGCATCACCTTGTTGGGAGTTAACCCGGGTTTCGCCACAGTCTGTGAAGCCTGACCGGCCTTTGACCACGACCTTTTTCGCACGTTCTTGTCGTACGTGATCCACTTTTCATCACCAGTTATCAGCTTCTTCAAAAATGGTTCGGTTTCATTACGTCGTAATAAAGAATCACAAATGAGTACACGGTTCATTAGGTTTCTTTCAGTGAGCTCGTGAGGTACCCAAATGTCGAGCTTTTTTGTGTACCCAGTTTTTTTCAAATGCGCCAAAACTGTTTTGTGGTCAATTCCCAGTTCTTCAGCTACGTCGTAACTACGGACATGCCGATCTTGCTCCACTTTTTCAAAAATGGCATCCATTTTATCTGTAATAGGGCGACCAGAGCGACGTGCATCTTTGACATCAAAATTTCCGGATTGAAAACGCTTAAACCAAATTTGTGCTACTCTCACAGACACTGCACTAGGTTCATAAACATCGCAAATTTTTTTCGCGGCTTGCGTTGCATTTTTACCTTTTTTGTAGTAAAATTTTAAAATGTATCGAATTTCTTCATTAGATTCACTCATCTTGGCGGTACGAAAAACAAATGAAAATCACACATTTTCCTAATTTGAATTTGGAATTATGTTCTTTAAAATTTAAACTTTCAATGATACCAAAACCAGCCAGATACAAATAGTATAGCCAAAGAGATTTTATTACAAGTTTATACATACTAATTATAGTATAGTCTTTTCGCTAATGCGAAAAGTCTTTTCGCATTAGCGAAAAGACTTTTTCCCCAACCTAATATGTAAGCCTTTACAAGTATACAAAGCATTCATAAATAGAAATGTGGGTATATAAAAAATTAAGACATATTATACTAACTAAACTATTTTTACAAAAATTATACTAATTAAGCAATTTAATGAAACTAAGTAGCACCAGGATCAAGCAATTTCATCAAAGTTGATTTTAATTTGTTTTTTGATACATTGAAAATATCCAGGTCAGGTGACATTGAATTAAGGCCATTGTATGTGCCTACATATGAAGCAGAGAGCTGGGGGATGGGTGGTGGTATCTCTTATTGAAATGAAAGAGCGAAGAATAGATATGCGTGCAAATATGGGTTTTAATTTTGATATTTACAGAGCAGAAAAGTAAAAACAATAATCAGAGTTTTTGTCACATTAATCAATCTTAAAACGCAAACTATAAAAGGTATAATATTTGTATAAAAGGTAAAATTAAGAAGGCATAGCAACAATCTACTTTTCATCTCATTTCAAAATTAAATATTGCCACATTCAATACAATTTCGCCATGTTTCTAAGCTTTCATTGGAAGCCTTCACACACGCGTTTATCTGCGGAGTCAAGCCCACCCCTAATTACCCCCAAAAAGGTTTAAAAGGCGAAACATTGCAAGAACGTCGACAAAGACTCCCAACGTGGACTTGGAAAATGGTTTTAATCAGAATTACAGCTCAGAGAGCAAATCTAATTTCGGGAACGCAGAGAGACTTCCACAAAATGTGGCTCGCCAAGCAAACGGTGTAGTGTTGCACGCTCAAAATCATCGATATATCGATAATTGTGTGTTAATTTTGTAACAATTAAATTACATTTATTATTTCTCTTCTATCTCTTGACGGAATAAGAATAATCATTATTTTAATGTAAGCATACAGATAATCTAATGGTTCTAATATGAGTAGTCTTCTGAAGAACCTTTTTATTCGTAATCTCACCTACTCCCGTCTCTTACGACTACGCGGGCTTGTGTTGTTTTGTCACTGACATAATGCCGCTGCCATTGCACTACGATAAAGAAATTTGGAGAAATTTGGAAAGGTGCCTCGGTGGCGTAGTGGTTAAAGCAGCCGCCCGGATTGCGGAAGATGCTGGGTTCGATTCCCGACTGAGGCAGAAATAAATTTGGCTAATCATTTATTTAATTTAATCAAAAAACGGAATCTCTGCCAGTAAGTGTTCCTTACATTTTTGTTGACGATGGAAAATCAATTGTCAGACCATACCGCACGCTGGCAAGGCGTAGGTACTGCGTATGTGGGACTCACCCAGTGCGGGCAAACGTCGGTCCTACCCACCGTAAACCATAGGTGCACTCCCTAAGCCCTTGTAGGGAGAGGCGTTTCGGGATTGACCTACTTATGTCGTCACCGAGAACGTCCCGGGTTGAGTCCTACAATCAAAACAAAAATGCACGAAGAAAAACTTTGCAGGTCGATAAAGCGATGATGGCTATTGAAGCGCGTGTAATCTTTCTGGCAGTAGCTACTCGTATCTTCATAATTTATACATTTATACATAAAGAAAATAAGTACACAAACCAAAGGCTGTGGTTCTAAGTCAAAAGGGGATGAATAGACAGGATTTCTTTTATGTTCAATGGGCTGGGCGTTTAACCACAATCACGCCGGATAGAAAGCGATGATGAGGCCTAAGGTGGTACATGCTCGCCTAGAAGATGCTTGTTCACTCTGGCCTTAAAGATGTCCAAATTATACTGATCTGGGAAAATAGACCTCCGCAAAGAGTTCCACTCCTTAGCGGTTCGCAAAATGAAAGCAAATCGCTTCATGCGAATGGGAGGATCTGCTATAAGTGGTTCATAGGTATCATGAGTGTACGAAATTGTTGCGAATAGAATACGATGTCAAAAAATATATATTACACCGCTCTTAATAGCAGCCGTGATACAAATAGCTTAATACTTTACCGATCGTTACTCATGTGACAAATAAAACTTTTACTATATAGGTACCCTTTGCCGTCACAACTTCTATAACTCGTTAAACTTTCTAAACTGAATAATGAGGTACGTCTGAAATTACTTTAGAAACATTTAATTGCTATGTCTTCCAAATATTACAGTGACAAAACTTACTTTCCACCTTGAATTGTTAGACACATGGTTTTAAATTACAAACATATCACAAATAAGCAAATTGATTGGATATTTACTTTGATGTTTGCTTACCTAAAAGAAAATTAACACAAGCATGTAAAAGATAAATCAAATAACCATTTCTTATTTATTATTTGTGTTGTTTAATATCATAATGACAAATGTAATTTAAAGCAAATTTGCTCCGTTATATATAAAAAAAAAATATAAAAAAATATGAAAACTTTACATAATACCCTATGTCTCCGTAAATAAAAGTACCTCTTACCTCTTTATTTTTTTTTATTTATTAATTTATTTTACTGTACGGTAGCGATCGACGCCCGTGGTAGTTAAGAGGTTAACGACAGTAGTAAAGGCTACCCAAAGCTCAAAAAAAAGACGTGTACACTGTAAGTATGGCAAACAAGCTATACGGTCCATGTCAATCGCATGCTGCCAATCCTTATCCTATCCTCTACCCCAGGGCTACCCAACCCAAATAAATTTTATTGTGACGCCCTTAGGGATTTGAATTTTTTTGCGCCCCCTCCCCACCCTTTATTAAGTTTTACTTATCAGAAGCATGTGCTTGCCTTTCTTCTCAAAACGGGGCTCAAGTTTGGAAGTCATCACTATCATCTCTTTCTCTACATTTATTCTCGCTCGACTCGCTTGCTTCACACAGACAGCCAATCTATATGGATCGCTCTCGACGCCCCTGCGGTAATGCCGCGACGTGCCAGGGCAACGCGCCGCACAGTTTTGGAATCCCTGCCCTACCCCAATTAGAGCTCTGGAAATCTTAAGCTGACGCCACACCGCGGATGAATGTACCGTGACCTCCCGGCGAGCGGGACGTTGCAGTGTGACGTCTTCGACGTTTCCAATATAACAACGATTAGCGTCACGCACACATCGACGTGGCGTTAGATTTACTCGCCGACAGAAACCTGTCACAATACCATGCCTGTATCGCCCACACGCTTTCTTGAGATCGCGAATGACTGGAGTGATATTGAAAAATACACTCGTAGAAAATCTTTTGAAGCTATCGATAACAAACCGATAATGTCGCATCACTAACATCAGTGTAAAGAGACCGAGCGCTTACATCTCTAGGCGACGGCGGTTTGGAATCTGACTTCAAGCCCAATATTACGTTTAAGCGAGCGACGATGAATTTAAACGTGCCACCATAGTTTAAAACGTGAACTGTTACTTACCCGGGACAGGGAATGGGTTTAGGGTTTTTATATGATTCATCACCTGAGCGAATATGAACATTGTTTATCAAACTCAAACTCAAATTTCTTCATTCATTTAGTTACAATTTGTACACTCATTAAAGGCAAGTTTGATGCCATCGGTTCAAGGGTCTACCATAAGGCCTTGTTCTGAGGAGAACCGGCAAGAAACTCAACAAGTTTTATACCAAGCAACACACTATGTTTTTGATTCACAAAATTTCATGTTCGGATACCAACTGTGTTGAACGCACTTTTGGTATCCAAACATTAAAATTTCGAGTAATACTCGAAAACTTTTCTCGAAAAACCATACAATGGACATGACCTCAACAGTTCGCTACATCGGTGTGTCGTGGACCAATTGTTGAACTGGGCTGATCGACATTTGCCTGTACTGTCGTTGACCGATCGTATACTTGACCAGATCATGAAATGCCTGGGCATATCATAAAAAAAGCGGCCAAGAGTGATCAGATCAAAGTAAACCATAGTAGATAAAATAAACTTCTTTTCTTGGTTGCGTTGTGATTTCACAGGTATATTTAATTAAATAAATGCCTGTTTATGTATAAGTGTGTATAGGTAATACAATAAGGTGTATATTTGTGTGTGTGTGTGTGTGTGTGTGTGTGTGTGTGCGTGTGAGTAAAAAGATATTATGAAATATTTTTGGCGTTTACAAACGCGTAAATATTATTAAAACTAGAAAAAATACACTGAAAAAAATCTATCTGCCCCAGGCGGGAATCGAACCCAGCATCCTCGACAACCCGGGTGGCTGCGTTAACCACTACGCTACCAGGGCACTGCTTTCGCCGTCGAAATTTGACAGTGCTTCGGTGCTTATGTTTTGTTTGTAGTTTACCATAAAATAATGTTTACCATAAAACCATACGCACGAAGCACTGACATCGACGGCGCAAGCAGTGCCCTGGTAGCTTAGTAGTTAACGCAGCCGCCCGGATTGCAGAGGATGCTGGATTTGATTCCCGCCAGGGGCAGGTCGATTTTTTTCAGTGTATTTTTTCTATTGTTTTCTAGTAAAAAGATATTGTTATATCATACTGTCGTCAGTGGCTACCTATAAGTAAAACAACACTTAGATATAAGATAAATTTTTACCTATTTTTTGTAAGAATTAGTGTATATTTTGTTGATTGCCCTTAAATAAATAAATCAGTAGATTATGACCAAGTGGAATGGACTATTTATGAGTAAGTCTGAGTGTCATAAGCACATACATATCTGCGTGATATGTAGTTTCAGGCAGAACATGATCTGTCTAGTTCAACAATTTTCCTACGACATAATTGCGGCATTTCATGATATGCCTAGGCATTTCACGATCTGACAATTATACGACTAGGCGACGACCGATGCATCAAAATCTCGAATGAAAGCTCAACGGACCGAATGAGTACAGAAGTTATATCTCTACATTGAATTATCCCTTGCGAACTCACAAAGCATTCACCACACCAGGATCTGAACCCCAGAACCGCGAAGTATTTTTTTTATTTACTAACTCAACCAACCATTTCTAAATATACATCACTTTACGTCAGCAACTAAATACCTAAAGTTCAACCGTACACATTCGTAATAAAGTCGTTTTTGCCACGCTCCGTCTAACATTTATGTTTCTCCATTTTTAAAAGCTCTTGTGTGATACGCCTTTGTTCAATTATGCGAGAATACAGACGCTTCGTAATTTTTTCATAAATTTTCATCAGACACAAAGCGAATTGAAACTAAGTGCTCGGTGAAAGGGATTAAATTTACAAATGGTGAAGAGTCTTTACAATGGCTTTGTGATTGCAAATCTGTTTGTAACTCATTGGGTCATTGCGTTGTGTATTATTACTGCTATCTCCAGTATGGATTATTTCATGATCGATAGTCTTATTGACGTAGGTGCGGCGTTACTTGAATTTGCTGGAACATTTTCATTGCACTGGGGCTGGAACAATACAATGTGTTACTTCGCGTCTGGCGACTCTCAGTTTCTTAACCTTTTAAACACGCTTATATTAGTTTCATCTGTATGTTTGTTTGTTTGTTTGTATGTATATGTCTCGTTTGGACTCGATTTTGACCCACTTTAAACGGTCAGATTTCATTTAAACTTGTCAAAGACCGATGACATGACAATAATTCGATCAGAATATCCCATCATCCTGATTAGAATCGCCAGGACTAATAAATTAAAACGTTTGGAATGTTAGTTCAGGTATACGTCACTAGATGGCGTTGTCATTAAGTAAGTATTTGCGGCAGTTATAATTTGCACTAAAAAGTGGAAATTAAAATAATAGTTAAAAAAAAACACGCTTTTATGTTAAATAATAAACTAAAAAGTAAAAAAAAAATTATAAGGTAAGAGAAGTGGAGTTCAAATGCGAAGATAGTAGAGATAAACATCGGCACTATCTATTCTCGCCTTGCTGACCTGCAAGGTGCTTCGCGCCTCTTTTATATGACACTGGATTATAAAAATATTTTTAGCACAAAAATAGGAAAACCGACTTCAATGCGTACAAATTTAAACTAAAAAGTAAGAAATAAATAATATTTTTATGAAGTAGTTGAAAAGAGCGTCATAGAAAACCAAGGAAAGTATTGATACATATTTATAATTCTTTATTTATAATTCATACTCCGATATATTTGGAGCCACTGGTAGGCACTGGTTCGATCCCCGCCACGTACCAATGTGTTTTAAAATTTTGAATTCATATGTACGTTTAATCGACGCTTTTATGGTGAAGGAAAACACCGTGAGGAAACCTGCACACACCTATTAAGAAATTCTTAGGTTGTGTGTGAAGTCGACCAACCCGCACTTGGCCAGCGTATAAGGCCTAATCGCCCCTAATGTGGGGTAGGCTCGAGCCGCTCGGTGGGGATATTATATGAGCTGTTGATGATGATGAAGATGATGACGAGGGTGATGTTCTGTCCTCTATATGCGGTTCAGCATGGTATTTCTCACGCAATGGCTCTTCTACGTGACCCGCACAACGCTAAACGGTGTAGACGCTGCTGAACTTCCTCGTATAGAAAGACTTCGCTAAGCCGGGTTACACCTGCATCTTTGCCTGAACTCACAACCGGACATTCAGTCGGATTCCCAACCGGTCACCCGACGAGTTACTCAACAGGCCCCTCGTATGTTGTCACTTCCAAAAACACAACCAGGAACGAGGCACGACGCTGAATTAATAATAGATAATAATGGACGCTTTTGCTTCCCAAAATACTTTACAATGAACACGCTATAATATTAATACATGTTAGAACAAGAGTATCAATGTCGTATTCCCTTTTATTAGAATACATAAGTACTATAATTAAGGTCATAATTCCAAAAGCAGTTGCGTAGACCCCTAGATAACATTTGGTTATACATAAAGCCACATCCGGCAGTATAGGTCATGCAATGACTCAAAGTTGTGATAGGTTACCATCCTATCACCTTCATAGAGGAGGCATCAAACTAAAAAATCGGGTACACATGTTGATTTTAAAATGAAAGTATTCCATAAAGATAACACAAAATGACCGGTATTCGCTTAACAGGACAACAATATTTATAAAACATCAGGATAATAACCATCTATTGGCGCGCAATCCTTTAGTTTAACGAGAAAACAAAAAAAATTGAAATTTAAAAAAAAATGCAGGAAAGTATCAGTTCGTGTGTATGGTGACAAAAGGATTGTTTTACCTCTCGGACTGACGAGGAATGATAAAGTCGCAGGAAAACATGTAGAAAAGACATTTAGTTAGTGGCCTTAACGGTTTTATTTATCTCTACGATGTTTCTTTACAGTTCATCTATAAATACAAGTCGTAGGAAATAAACGCAAGTGGATGGGAGGCTAATTTTTGACTACGGTCGCCATAGAGCTTCCTCACTAAAACCTCATTTTGATACATTATTATCATTTTCGTTAGACGTTCAACGCAATCGACTGGCTACTTGTCTAGGCCCTCCTGGTGGCGTCCTCCACGCAACCGCCCGGATTGCGGAAGATGCTGGGTTCGATTCCCGCCTGGAGCAGGTCGATTTTCTCAGTTTTTTTTTCAGTTTCAAAAATAAATTTAAAATTATATTAATAGCATACATATTTTTCTTTAATTAAACCTATAAACAAGTTTCTCTATTAATAAATCCGTCCAGTACCTAGTTTATTACAAACGCATAAAAAAGTCTCTAGTTTAATGTAGATAAATATTTAAATGCTCATGCCCACTGCATTTTGTTACAACATTTTTTCCAATCCAAATATACGAACTGGACCGGAACACGAACGTTTAATAGACCCGTAACATAAAACATGAAAAACTACCTCGCAATTTAAATCCAATTAGCAAATAGTATTCAGACGAGCGATCCCCGTGAAGCCAGCCAGTAATTCCTATTTCAGCGGATTTAATACATTTCTGTTTACATGTAGGACAGGATTTTGGAATTTGATTTTGTCGTATTGGCATTTGTTTTACTGGTAACGAAATCATTGTGATGCAGCTTTGTTAATGTGCGTGTGAACTGAGGGACCACACGGTATTTCGCAAACTAAATTTCGAAGGAATTTGTACTAGACGTTACAACAAAATTGTAGGTCAAATCTAAACAATTGTAGGCTAATATATTAAAAATTACAGCCCAAAAAGAGTGGTCCCTCAATCCGCACAGACCACCAGCCAGATCTTGGAAGGTATCTAAAAAATTAAGGCATTTTGACTACATACTTTTAGTATCGTACTTGTAAAGATATCTACTGAATCACAGACTAAAAGGCATCAAAAATAAAAATGTATAACGATTACAGTGCGGACGGACAAGGTGGACGGATCTGGTAAAGGCCACACGAAGACTCAGCGTGGTAATATGCTTTTCATAAGGTACACCGTTAAACTGGTAAACGTCGCGGGAAGACGTAGTGTGGTAGGCAAGGTTTCCGACGATCTAATAAGGGTCTTGGAAATCCACTGGATGCTGGCAACGCAGGACGAATGTTGTGATAAAGATAGCCCGCCTAGCATGACCACCGAAACACGATTTGATATAACCACCATCTCGAAATTTTATCGAAACTGCGAACATGTATAATGTTTAAACTTGTTCGCAGTTTCGATAAAATTTCAAATTGACGGTTATATCCAAAGACTTTTGATAGTTTAAAGCGATAAATGGCTATATCATATCGCGTTTCGGTGGTCATGATATGGCTGGATCGGGTTTTGGAATTCTATTTTACTGTTCACGAAATTCATTTTTTTTATCGTTTTCTTCAAATTGCAGGTGGGCAGTTCCATTATCTGCAAGCTGGCTGCATGTTCGATGTGCAGCGTAAAAAAATAAATGAAACAAATTGTCAATATCGTGCCGGATTGTGTAATGGAAACGGCGTTCTAACAATACCCTATGATTATTACCGATTCTATAATTACTATTAATACGAAGGAACGTTAATTAAATCATATTCAGCACGTGTCATTATTAGTACCCATACATACCTTGTTAAGAATGGTAGCAAATTTAGATGATTGAGTCACTCTTTTTCTAGTCGTGTATTTAAACTGTTTGTTACGCGAAAGTGACTTGTTTGTTTGTTACGCGTTCGTGCCTAAACCGCTACACCGATTTTAAAAATTCTTTCACTAAAAGAAAGCAACGTTATCAGGGAGTAATATAGGCTGTATTTTTTTTTTTTTTTCATTACATATCCCTACGAAAATTACAATAATTTAGTTATTATTTGACGTGTGCGCTACCATTTTGTTATTTGTTAAACAATTTAGCTTACTATGGAGATCCTTTTGACTCTTTAGACGTGCGCTGCAATTTGTTATTTGGTTGCTATAGAGATCCCTTAGGAGATCCCTTAAGATTCAATTATGTTTATGTGCAAAAATTAAGGTAAGACTAGGATGAAATGAAGTTCAAATAGTAATCAATCTATATTGATTGAAATGAATACTGACTGACTGACATATCAACGCACAGCCCAAACCGCTGGGTATAGAGAATCCAAATTTGGTACGTAGGTTCCTTAAGAGGTCCAGGGGTGCACTAAGAAGGATTTTTGGAAATTCAGCCTCTAAAGGGATGAAAAGGGGGTGAAAAGTTAGTATGGAAATCCATAATTTTTAAAGTAAAATCCATAAAAAATTGGTACATGGCCTTTCAGTTACAAATTAAGAAAGATTATTTTAAGATTTTTTGAAATTTAATCACTAAGGGGGTAAAATAGGGCGATGCAAGTTTGTATGGCATCCGTCATTTTTTAAGTAAAATCTATGAAAATTTGTAGGTATATGGATATAGAAGTCGCGGGCATAAGCTAGTGAATAATAAATAAGAGGTAAAAAAAAGGAATTGAAGTAACAAAAAAATATAACAGACGTATATAATCACGCTCACAATCCCAAAACGGGTCGAGCAGAGCTTCAGGTAACAATTTAGACACACACAAATCCACATCTAGCAGTATGGGCCATACTGTACCCCAAAACAGTGACAGGTTGCCATTCTGTCGCCAAAAAAAATATTATAATATTAGTTTTAATCCTATTTTTTTATTTCTTTAAATTTTTCTGCCACATTTATTTTCATATTTTTGAGGCTCGGTGTCAACATTTATTTATTTTCATTCTTTCTTCTGAAGCACGCGGTTGCTTTGTGCGGCAAACGCTGAAATTTTAATGACCCCAGTCAATCAATAAAAGAAATCATGTTATTTTATTTACTTTCTAATAATAATGATTAATATAACTGACAGTTATATAAAGATATCAACGCGAACGAAGCCGCGGGTAAAAGCTACTATTAACATATAATGAGAAAGATGGCGACGTCTACTTATTAATATCAGAAAAAATATCTAAGTACGCCAAACATACATTAAAATTTAAAAGGAAAGGTAATTTATTCAATTGCCATACTTTTTAATTATTAACGTAGGTACATAAAATAAGATTATATGTAGGTAGAATCTATTCAAAGGCAAATTGGTTAATGAAATTATAGTGAACTCATCAAGTTCTGACAATAATATTCATTATTCCTAAAACATTTTCATGTGATAAAATCTGAGGGGGTGAAATAAACTATTTTGAAAGAAGTTATGTAATATGTGGTGTTATTGATAAAAATACTGAATATTTGAATATTTTTTTGCAATTCGAAGACACCTTAGTGATATTCCGGTTAGTAACGCACCTAATTGAGGCAAAATTGACTAGAAACTTTACCGCTTCAAACGATTAAATTATTTCCGAAATTAATGCCTTACTCGAAATTGTTCAACGTCTTCCAATTCTATTTCTCGGTAGTTATTAACAATAAATAGTTCAACTAGGTTAATAGTTTCTTAATACAATGAAACATTCAGTCAAGGTCACTTCGATAGAAATTGAAAGGCCTCAAAAGGGAACCTTGGGGAACACCGCCTTTATATAAGCTAATAAGGATTATGCTAATTCAACTTAAGCGTGTAAACAATGAAATTACAAGCTATAGCCAACTGTTACTACCGAATTAACTTTTATTCAATAGAACCTAAGTGGAATAAAATAAAAGTTACTGTTTCAAACGCCTTAATAAAATCGGTTAAGTCAGTTTTGAAAATACACTCAAAGATAAATGCACGAAAAACATTTTCAATAGCACCTAATTAAAATAAAAGTAATTATGAGCCACGGTTACGGTAACAAGCTCCTCAATAAATTTTTATAAATAGGTACTTTTACAAGTATTAAAAAACCTAATTACTATTTTTATTTATTGTATGCATTTTAAAGTTTATCATTTATATGAGTAAAGTTTTTAATATATAAAAGTTTGAGGCAAGCTCCTAAATTGGAGCCATTGTCATCCACTATACATACAACACCTCATAACTTGTAACTTACACCAATATGCTGATTCCTCGTTGAAATCAACAAAATCTATTAAATTATTACGACAATAACACAGCGCTTGCTGAAGCACACGACAATTGTGGACAGCTAGATATAATTTATGCGATATGAATAATACATCAGTATGCACCCTCATTACACATGTTTATATAATTTGATTGCTTCGCCGGATACGCTGCGCGTGTCCAATGTAGGTACACAGCTCTGAGGATACGACGAAGAAAATCATTATCTGTTAAGTGAACTTTAAAACTCTATACCCGGACTGCTGAGATGATTTTGGTGGTTCACTGAAGGTTCGTTACCTTCAGGCCTATCGCAAAAGACAGACTATCCGTGTCGCACGTTTGATCATCAAGTTGAAAACCTACAAAATTATATGCAGTATCGCACACAACACTCAAAAAGTTTGAGACAAAATTGCCCCCGATCAACTAGAATTTATTCCGAATGACTTGTCCTCATGACTGTAGAGAATCATCGTAGGGATAAATAAAACCATTAAGGCCACTAACTAATGTGATCTCTACATGCTTTCGTCCGACTTTCTATCCAACTAAGTCAAGGTTGGATGCGACGGAAAGGACAAAAAGATTTCAATAACATAATTCTTTTGCGCTTTGCCCATCCAATATAATTCATTCCTTATGGATTGACATTCGGGCAGGAAAAAGGCTAGTGTTTGGGGGCTAATATCCTGACAGACCGCACCGCAGCGTGCATTATTTTGTAAAATTCTACGATTATCTACGCTACATCGAAAAGTACTTACAAATTAAAGTCCCATCGTCAACTCAAAGACCATCGGCATAAAGCTCAAAATCGCATTAGTTCAACCATAAGCAGAACATATCGGAGAACATATCTCTTCGTGTTGCAATGAAACTGTACTCACCTGCCTGATGTGCTTTTGAGAGCTTTATTTGTTCCTGCAGAAGATTCAGAGTCTTCACTTATGACATTACTACAGCCGTAACTTCAGCTTGAGATAATATCCTGGCATAAGCGTATTGGAACATAGTATTATAGGATAATGTCCCACGCCTATAGGCCGCCGCCGTTTAACGCCCTCGTGGTGGAGTGGTCAGTATAGCTGCCTCAAGCGGTCCCGGTTCGAATCCTGGTAGCGGCCAATATTTCTGTGACTAATATTTTATTTATTCTTTATGATACTTACTTTGGGCTAGATAATTGGTGTGAGCATGGAGAATATGTATGTATGTATGTATAGGATGGTATAGAGTTGTCGTCAAAAAATATGCCAGGCTAGTTTCGAAGCTCATAACTTAAGCCAAGTGTCCGTGAATTTACAAGCAAGCACAGGATCAGGACTCCATAACGTATTGTTTCACATTTTGTTTCTTTGTGCATGTACTGGAAATTGATTACCTACCTACAATTTTGGACCACTAATAGATTAAAATAGTTTCACTTGATGTAAAAAAAATCTTTCGATTTCAAGAAGACTTACTTATTATTTAAAGTTAAAGTAAATAAAGGTATTCTCTTTCGAAGAAAGCGACGGCCTCCAGCGGCGTGACGTACAGTATAGCCTTGACTAGGGTATTCGTAGATCTAAAGTTGATAGAAACCTTATATTTTGATGTCATACATGCATGTTAAATTTGGTTGCAATAAGTTTAAAGCATACTCGAGTTATCGTGCTAACGCACAGATACACAGACACACACAGAGACATAATTCCAAAAATGGTATTTTTGGACTCAAGAAGGTCCAAAACGTGTAAATCTGTCAAAAACTCGAGATCGAATTTTTTGACGATTACCAAACTTCCTCTATACTACGTATACGAAAAAGTAAAAGGTCCATTTGACGGTCAACGAGGGCGACAGGGTTGTGATGGCGACATATTTTGATAAGATTTTGGTAGCTTTACCCTACCTTATTAACTTAGTGTTATTTCTACGTCAATATAATATCTAATTACCTCGCCTTTGTCATAAAATGTTACGCGTTACCCGCACGTCGCTAGAGGGACTAATGAAAGACTATTTACATACTGGGCAGGTCGTGACATGAATTATAATTTCCACAAAACAGATTGCAGGAGGTTGGCTCCAGAAATTAATTCGCAACTAGTGACGTCATGCCTAGCCGAGCAAGTTAGTCGGGCCGTATGTATTTGCACCAACAATGTTGACATGGATTTATTGAGTGATGATGGAAAGAAAAAGAGGGAATGAGAGGGGGGGGGGTAGGGAAAGAAGGAATGGGAATACAGTGCATTACCACAGATAATATAATACTACACGCATTACAAAGTCTGAGACAAAACTTAAGGGTAGATTTTCCTTACAAAGAATTATCTAAGTTAGAATTCTTTCAGATCATTTTAATTTTCTGATTAATTTAATAAATAACATTATTTTACATCTGCCACATCGCATGCATTTTACACAGTTACATTTTCCTTCAGTAGAAGGTATAAGTTGATTTCAAAGTATATATAAAGAGAAACTAACATAGAAGAATGGAAGTAAACGATATACCAAATATTTGCTTAGTAAATTATATTTCTTTGAAAATTAACCTTTGCCTAACACGACTGATTTAACAATTCGACTGCAACATATAAACAACATAAATAGGTAGAGCTTCTTTAGGAAAAACCTTCGTTTTAGGAGAATGGCATTAGAAGACCCCATCTAATTAAATTCCACAATATTGGATGTCCTTTATCCGGGGGTATTCATTACGCACATGTTGACTTCCGTTCACTGACATTCTAAGGATTTGTACAGTCAGCGGCAAATTTAAATGAACAAATTCTAAACTAGTTAAGCCGTAAAACTCTACATATTGTAAATGACATATAGTCTAAGATCCCGATATAAAACGACCTTCACCGAGATCACTTGATGAAACGTATTTTATATTTAATTTAATATGTGAATGAAAATGATATGAAATATATTGCATATGGGTTGCCTAACTTATTTTAGTCCAGGGTATGATTAATTAATAATTAAAAAAAATATATAAATATTTCACCGGTTTGATTATTAGACAAATTCTATTACAAGTCGAAAGTATGAAGCCCTTAGAATATGCAAACGTTAGGTTGCCTATTCTTTTCCGGTCACAACTCTCGGGTAGCCAGGTATAAACAGGTAGGTGTCCACGTTCGGAAGCCTCTTCGTGGCGGACTCGGTAACATGGTGGGGAAACTTTCTCATCGGGTGTGTGGCTTTTGATGTCAAGTGTGTGCCCATGGCATTCGAAGTCACATGCCATCGTAGAGTTGTTTTCCCACCATGGCTAGTTCAGGACGACCCTTTTCAGAGCCACGACCGCGCCCGAAGTCCCCGGGTTCGGTCCGATGGCTGCTCGCCACCGATTGTTGCTCGTCAGGACGACGCGCCAAGTCGAGCAGCCGTCGGTGGAGGAGTGGCTGCTGGCCACCAATTGGTGCAAGGAGTGCCTAGACGGGCAGCGTTGGGATGGTCTCGGTGTAGTTGCGCTCACGTGCGCAGATCCCGAGCCGTCCCGTAATAGCGCACTGAAGGTCAGACCGGGGAGGATGTTTAGTGGGTATGGAGGGAACGCCTGTGCCTCGAGTACCACATATCCCCTGTGGTTGGCGCTGGGGACGATGATGCGTAAATGCAATTGACCTCCCCATCAACAAAAAAAAAAACAAAAAACCGGAGTGGTCTCCCTTTGACTTTCTCGTATACCGGAAACGACTCAAAGGTTGATAGAAACCTTATATTTCGATGTCATACATGCATGTAAAATTTTGGTCACCCATCCAAATACCGACCGCGCAGTTGGTTGCTTAACTTTCGTGATCAACGGCTCAAAATTTGATAGAAACCTTATATTTTGCTATCATACACGTATTTTAAATTTGGTTGCAATAAGTTAAAGCATGCTCGAGTTATCGTGCTAACGCACAGACACACAGACACACGCAGACATAATTCCAAAAAAAATATTTTTGGACTCGGGGAGGTGCAAAACGCGTAAATCCGTCAAAATCTCGGTCGATTTTTTTGACGATCACAAGACTTCCTCTATACTACGTACGAGAAAGTAAAAAAGGTATACACAGGTAAATCGATACCTTCTAGCATTTTGCACGGTTGCACCGATCTGTTTATTGAATTAAAATCAAAGGAAATTAAAGATTATTTCATTATGAACACGGTGTGTTGCGAAAAATCAGTCCCGAATTCCGCTTGTCGAATTTTGAAAAGTAAATATTGCTGCGAGTGAATGTGTGCGAATGAGAGGTTCCAGCCAACCATGTTGGGGCGGTAAGCTCCTCGAATGGCGGCAAGTACCGGGAGACGCAGCGTTGGTATTTTTTTGAGATACGGAACCATAAAAGTGGACTCATCTTCTCTTCTCTGATACTCTGAAAACCTCCACAAAATCTACGCTATGAAAATTGTTGGCGATCGGACGACGATAAAAAACTAAGGGTTACGTGCAATTTTCGAACGATAATTACCCGTTATCAACGAAAGCGTAACTTTTGAATAAATGTGCTTATCAAACTAGACCACTTACACAACATATTAGTTAGAGAACATTTTAAAATTTGTAAATTTATGTGTATTGAAAAAAAAACTTGAAAATAGGTATTAAATAAATAAAAAAATAAATCTCTCGGAAACTACTGGAGCCATTTTCTTAAAACTTTATTCATCTTTATTCACTTTATATTTTGCATTTTTCTTTCTTTCTTTCTTGTTAATAATTTGATTATCTAAATATTCATATGAGCAAAGTAGCATCTTTTTAAGAAAAATCAACAGTTTAACAGTTTTTTGTGTGCTTTCTGAGTGTTTTATGCACGCGTGTTACGCTCCATTTCATGATTGACCTAAGTCGCCAGCCCAGAGATAAAGGGAAGTGTTGGGATGGCTTCATTGGGGCAGTAGTGCGTTGACAACATGAGAGAGCGGACAAGGGGTTTTGTAGTGAATTACGTTGTGTAATAATGGCTAGAGAGAGAAGCCGGGGTAGTGAAGGTTAGCGATTATGTATCATTAATGGCCCTTACACACTTGGAACACGCTTTCACTAATGCTTGCCATGTACTTATCCCTGTGATGCCGGCAGAGTAGAATAGCACCACCCCATATCCTCCAATGGGTGTCGTAGAAGGAGACTAATGGACCAGCAAAGGGATATTGATCACCTTACGCTCCGTTCACCAATCCACATTGGGCAAGCGTGGTGGACTACTCGGCTGCGCCAGATGAAAACCTAGCAAGTGCTCAAACCGGGTGTTTTTTTTAATTTGTAGGGACTTGCTAGTTTATAACGATTCTGCAATAAAAACATTTTTGACAAAAATGTCCCTTGCTAGGTTTTCATCTGGCGCAGCCGTACTGCCTAAACCTCCTTCGATGACAAGGAGAGGCCTTGTGTCCCAGCAGTGGGTCGAATTATAAGGGCTGTTATGATGATGATTATATGATACAAATGCTAGGGTTGGCTGGAAGATATCTCTCTCAGAGATAAGCTTACCTTTGTAGGTACATTGTTTCTTTATGCATTGTTAATACTGTTTTATGTATGCAACTAACTTCCACCCGCGACTTCGTCCGCGTGGACATTTTACCCCCTTAGGGGTGGAATTTCCAAAAATCCTTTCTTAGCGTCATAACATCTACGTGCATGCCAAATTTCATCCCGATCCGTCCAGTGGTTTGGGCTGTGCGTTGATAGATCACTATGTCAGTCAGTCAGTCACCTTTGAGTTATATATATTAAGATAAAAGATTCATATAAGTCCCAGGCAATGCTCCTGACCCCGCTCTAGCATGAAAATTATCATCTTTAATTTACGCAAATAAGTGCAATGCTAACAAGAGGTGGTATTTGTCTTCAGCAAAACTAAAAACATTTCACAAAACGTGTCTTACAAATAATATCCTGTAACCACTTATAAGCAAGACTATAACACTATCTATTGCAGTAAATTCGCTGTCCTCCTACCCGTCTTAAGTTCTTTAAAACGACCAAGTCTTAAACATAAAGTGACATAAAAATGGGCGACCCAGTGTAGAGATACAGCAACTTAAGGGGACATACGTGATTTCGCATAACTATGCATACTGGACGTAGAACTTACTGGAAGTGCCGTTGGATCATGGACTGGCTAATTTAAGATAATTGAATAGGTAACATCCCAGAACAAATAAAAGAGGTTAGAAGTCGTAGGTAGGTGGGGCGTGCGCGCTGCTGGTTATGAGTAAACACTCATATTCGATCATTTTTGTAAACATTCGAAGAGGAAAAATGATTAAAAAATAAATCTAAAACACCGTCTTGTGCTATTTTAATGGCAGGAAGCAAAGTAAGACTCATAATCTTACTAATGGAGACATTTTTTTTCACCGGTAAGTACAATATACCTACTGTTAAATTGAAAAAATATTATGTGGCGACACTGGCTCTGGTATTAACATCGCTTAATACGACTTCTAACCTCTTTTATCTGTTCTGTGGGTAATATATTTTATTTATAAGTATTTAATTATTGGACCAACTAACATCTGTTAACAATAATGCAAACACAATAAAATAAACTGCTATCTAAAATAAATGCAACAGACTATTCATACAGGTTAGCTCCAGTATTGTAACTTATTAGCTATCATACAATCTCAAAATTAAAGAAGAGAAAAAAAAAGCAGTGTAACTAGGATTTGGAACTTAACAAGCAAAAAAGTTTACAAAACTTTAACCTGACTATGGAAATAATACCTACTCCATGATGTTCAACATTTGTTCTAGTTGCTGAACAAAGAGAAAATATTTATTTAATACTAGCGACCCGCCCCGGCTTCGCACGGGTGCAACGCTTATGTACATATGCATGTATTATACATATAAACCTTCCTTAAGAATCTCTCTATCTATTAAAAAAAACCGCATCAAAATCCGTTGCGTAGTTTTAAAGATCTAAGCATACATAAGGACAGACAGACGGCGGATAGCGATTTTGTTTTATTCTATGTAGTGATAACTTGATCATGGCCTACCGTCTCGTGGCGTATCGACTACCTACCGATCACATAGATACGTAGATTAAACTCTCCCTCAAACAGTCCACTCCGCTTGGTCATAAAAAAATAACCTTGAACCTACTGATCACTCTTGACTACTATTTTTAGATAATGGACTACTCGACCAATGGTCGAAATTTTTGTGATTCAGTAGCATTTCATGATCTGGCCAATTATACTATCGGGCCACGACATAACCACAACAAGAGTGTACAAACTTCAAAGGAATGAATTTGGTTATAATCGGGGGTTAGAAAGCAATATCGACTCCTCCCGTTGTTGAAGTTGGTTAAAATGGAACCTACGACCCGGGTTATAATAAAGTATCGACTGACACCTTATTCATATAAATGGGATGAATAGTTTAGATGCTACGGAGCAACATACGTAAATACAAACATACATACATACAGGATGTAAAACACATGAACAGTCAAACGAGAACCATGTATTCTATACATCAAAATAAGAAACATTTCAAAAACGATTTTTATTTTTTGGTGTTAAAAGAAATAGCAAATTGTACCGCGCAATGTAAAGCGCTCAATGTAATTTTGCCAGACGGGGCGACCCTGTTCGTTTGTGTGAACTAAAGTTCAATGTAAGAACTAGTTATATCTAAAATTTTAATATTTAAAGTAATAAAAACTAGTTTTAACTAGAGAAAACGCGTTTTAACTAAAAACGGGTTTTCACTGTAACTTATACAACATGTAAATTATATAATCAACACCCTGAATACAGGTGGTTTGGAATCGGCTTCCGAGTTGATTTCAAAAAATAAATAAAAAAAAAACGATTTTTAATAAAATAAAAAATAAAAAAAAACAAATTTCGTTTTTTTTTTTAAATCAACTCAGAAGCCGATCCCTAACCACCTGTATCCAGGGTGTTGGTTATTTAATTTACATGTTGTATAATGAACATCTTCGTGCTTCAAGTATATAAAAACAACACTTCTTACTACAATCCTATCATACGAATGTGTCGCTCATACAATGATCTCTCCCGAGAATCCGATCAGCTTGACATCATGGACCCCAGACCGGGGCGTTATGCGTCCAATTTGCGAGAGATATTGTACACGATGCGATAAATCAATGAACCTTACACATTTTTCCAACATTATTTTTTTATCTTTATCTGAAATTTGTAATTTTTTCTATAATTATTATTATTATTATTATTATTGTATGTTTTCAAAATTTTTATTCAAAAATTATTAAATTTAAGAATAAGTTGTGTAAATTGTTGAAGATTAGGACATAAGTTTAGGGTAACAATCTAGTTATTGAGCTTTTAATTTGTTATTTTTTTCCCATGATTGTTATCTGTTTTATGTCTTTTATAATTAAATAAATAAATAAATAATGTTAAATGTATTATGAAGCCACTTCCAGAAGCTATCTGTTTCAGTTTGCCCCAAAGTATCGAATAACCAACAATTTTAAATTACCCTTGTTTGTTCAACGCGGCCATACTTACAGTCACCGCCATTTTCACTTTAATAGTTTGTTTAATAAGCTACTTAGTGACGAGTTTTGTGTGCATCTTTAATAGCATGAAGCTTAAGACCCTGTCATACGGTTTATATTTGTATAGTAATGATTGATGGGCGTAAGCAATACATTTGCGCGGTGTTTTTTTTTATCATATTAGGTGGAACGGCTTGGCACATACTTACTGGTGGGATACTGATGCTCCTGGATGCTGGACATGACCCCATTTGGGTGTAATAATATTATCTGAAGAGTTCGGGTAAAAATATTAAAAAAAAATATTTTTGGAATAACTTTATTTTTGCGTTTACAAACGCGTAAATATTTTAATACTAGAGAAAATGCACTGGAAAAAAAAATCGATTTGCCTCAGGTTTTTTTTCTAGTATTTAGATTTTTATGAAAAGAAATATTTATTTCTCCCGTTTTTAGTTTTGAAGGCGGATGTTTTTTATTTAACAATAAATTGTTTTTTGCTTTTTATTGTTTTTAGTATAGAAATTTTCAGCAAATTATCTCGAGATCTTTTAGACACACACGTGATAAGATTACGATATCATCGATGTCAATTAAATAGGCAGGCTAGCGATAACCCAAAAACTACTCGTCAAATGTTGATTAAATTTAAATGGGACCAAAAGAAAAGCACCAGCTACCAATGGTCAAATGGGCCTCATAAGAAGGCTCAAGGTTGCTCAAACGGCAATGGAGAGGGCTATGCTCGGAGTTTCTCTGCGTGACCATATCAGAAATGATAAGATCCGTAGGAGAACCAAAGTCACCGACATAGCCCAAGAAATTGCGAACCGTAAGTGGCAGTGGGCAGGGCATATTGTGAGGACTGAAGGCCGTTGGGGTGGAAAGGTCCTCAAGTGGCGACCGCGCACCGGGAGACGCAGCGTTAGTAGACCCACACAAGGTGGACTGACGATCTGATAAAGGTCGCGGGAAGCCGCTGGATGCGGGCACCCGTTTATTATTAAAATAATATCTATTTTTTTTTCCATGCTCACACCAATTATCTAGCCCAAAGTAAGTATCATTAAGAACTTGTGTTATGGATACTAGATAACAGACATTTTTAATATACATAATGTTTTTAGATATTTTTATAAATAAACTTAAATAAATATGTAAACAACGATGGCTCGTCAACAAATACTCGTGATCATCATACAAATATTTGCCGCTACCGGGACTCGAACCTGGATCGCTTGATGTGTAGGCAGCTATACTGACCACTCCACCAAGACGGCGTCTCATCTAAATTAATATGTATATTTGTCCGTTATCTAGTACGTATGCATAACACAATTTCTTAATGATATTAATTTGGGCTAGATAATTGATGTGAGAGTGGACTAAGGCCCGTATTGCCGAATGACTCTCAGTAATCAATGATGTCTTGAGAATCGTTTGTCACTTTCTATCAAGCACAAAGTGATAGAGACGTACTCGTACGAAGCTCAAGCCGTAGTTCATTCCTGAGACTCTTTCTATAATACGTGCCTAAATCTCTCAAATAGTCATACGGTTCGTTATAAAAAAAATAGACGTGTGGCACTCGGGGACTGCCGCGGTAAAGCTATTGAATAGCATTTTGTATCAATTTATGCAATTATAATTTTATTTATTTATTTTATTCATGCAGTAGTTCTTTTTCTTTGATATTAATTTTATAATTGAAATAATTAACTGAAATAATTAACATTCATATTCAAAACACTTTATACACAAATTTTACAAGTACAGCTATTCACTGTTGTACATAAATACCTATACACCTATATACTTTCTCATAAACAGCTGCTTATGTATTCGTCCGATTTCGGAGCAGCTCGTCTCGATTCGTGCGAGTTTCGTAGAGTCGTACAATACGTCTAGTCGCACGCACACAACGCCGTGTCGAAGACTGGCGAACTGAAACGACGTTAGACGATGCACGACCTTCAAGCCACACCTCCTTGCCCATCGGAGTGGGGAGCGTGAGGCTTTTTTGTTACGGAATTTCTGGATTCGGTCCCCGCGCTCAAGGCCCGCGATAGAAGTTATGCAATAGCTAAATAAATTTAGCTATTATTCCATAGAGGCCGTTACTAAGTCTCTGAGGTTATGAGTTTAAAAATATTGGAGCAAAGCCAACTCCATAATAGAAATACGTAGACTTCACTGCGCCCGTGTTTCCACTAAATTATGAGGCTTTAAATTCTATACAAGTTTTAACGTTTTAGTTTTACGTAACCTGCGTAGAAAGAGACTTAGTTATAGATCTCTCTTCTTCTTTTTCCTACCCTGCTCACGATTTATTTGAAGTCGGTGAAGATGTCTTGTCGACATACCGCTACAAACAAATGGCATTTGATTGTTACGGCCGTGTGCCTGCCTGAGACCAATTACTCCTTGAGAACGACTGCTGTTATTCAACAGCAACCGGGAATACTAGCTTAAAGTGCCTTCCGAAGCACGGAGGAAAAATAAAATAAACAATCTTAAGTAGGTAACCCCCGACACAAAAAAAACTAAAAAGAAGTAGTAAAAACAATCTTTCTCCCTTTTTACTTCATTAAAAGAACCTGTTCATATTATTAAGATGAACGTCGCCGCGTCGTAACTGCAAATCCATATTTTAGCATTATCAACATTCTTTTTATTTGAATTTTGGTACCATTTTATTTACTTAAAAGCGTCGTTCATCTTTAAATATGAATAGGTTCTTTTAATAAAGGTAAAAGGCCTAGAGATTTTTTTCTTTTTAGTTTAGGGGACTAGTTAAAATTGTTTACCTGTTTTATTTCATTCTTTTTAAAATACTTGCGGATCCTAATTAGTATACTGGGTGTAAAAGACATGAGCAGTCAAACGAAAACCATGTATTCTATACATCAAAATAAGATATATTTCATTTCATTTTTATTATTTGGTGTTACAAAAAATTGCAAATTGTACCGCGCAATGTAAAGGGCTCAACTCGCACGCAACTCGCAAAACCGCGATAATTTTGCTTGACGGCCGGCGGCCCCGTTCGTTAGTGTCCGTGCGCATCGAGTGAGCTACATTGAACGCTAACGTTTTGAAGCCATTTTTTGTTATGAAATACTAAAAAAAATGATAATGTTTCTTTGGACAATAATTAAGAAATAACGTATAGAATAGGTTTTCATAAAAAAATGAAAAAAAAAATTATGACTTTGACCTTCAATAAAATCGTAACTATCAATTTCCCAGGTATAGTCTGAAGGAAGAAAAATGTTATGACGGTGAGCAGAATACATGGTTTTCGTTTGACTGCTCATGTCTTTTACACCCTGTAGATAGATATGTAGGTACTTAAATCACATTTTTCTTGAATATTATTCAAGAGAGAGCTAATGACCTTGATACGCCCGAACAGCCTTTCATAAATTGCAGCTAAGAACCATCTCGATCATGTCAGCTTTCGAACAAAAAACCGCATCAAAATCGGTCCTATCCTTTAGGAGCTACGATGCCATAGACAGACACACAGACTTAATAACACCTCTCTTTTTGCGTCAGGGGTTAAAATCGAGTAGAAAAATTGTCGGTCACCGATCCGAGTACCAACCGCGCACTTGGTCGTTACGAAGAACGCCTATTTATTTTTGTATCTGTTGGCTATGGTAACATTGTTCTTTCCTTCCGTCCAAGCCTGCTACAAGGGAGAGTGCTTTCAGTAAAAGTTCCATTTTAAATCCATAAAACTACTTTGTAACATTAAATTAGGCGAGTCATTATTTTGCTCGTCGACTCAACTTTTCTATAGATTGAATCAGTTTCTTTGAATTTAAAATACAACTATTCTATACTGCTCTTATTCGGTAACTTCATCATAGGCACAAAAGCAGACCCTCTCAATAACCAAAACAAAAGACGCGACTCAACAACCTTAACAAAGCGTAGTAACGACTAAATTTGAATACAAGCTGTCACTTATGATGTGTCGCTAGCTGTACAATGGCCTCCTGCCAGAAGTGCAAGAGAATAGGGCTCTTGAGAGTGTAGGCTTTGCTTGTTTCGTAACCGATGTTATGGTATTATTATAAGGCTTGTTTTTAAGACAATGTAACAAGATAAGATCGTTGTGATCAGTCGAGATAAAATTTGTCAATATTGATCGATTGAGACACCTCTGCGATCGATTTTATCAAAACAGAAAAGAAGATGTCGTCATAATTCGACCCCCAGCTGGGAAACAAGGCCTCTCCTTGTCATCGAAGGACGTTTAGGCAGTAGTCCACCACGCTTGCCCAATGCGGAGTGGTCGACGGAGTATAAGGTGATCAATACCCCTTTGCTGATCCATTAGTCGCCTTCTACGACACCCATTGGAGGATATGGGGTGATGCTATTCTACTCTGCCGGCATCATTTGAAAATTACATGTCACCTCCTTGGATAACATTTTAAGTACCGTCTGTTGAAATAAAATAGTGATTTGATTATGTCCTTTGTTAGAAACAGTATTATCAGTTAATTCAACTCCAATAACTCAGGTTATGTAATATCCGGTATTGCAATACGGAAGCTGAGATCAATCTATTGTTGCTAATGACAATAGATTAACGGGTACTTGAGTACTCCTTTATAAATGTGAGGTTCCGTACCGAGATTTATTTTCTTCTCGTAAAAATAAATTACATTTCTTCTTTCCGCTACCCTGCTCTCAAATTATTTTGGGGTCGGTACAGTGTGTCTTGATATCGTATAAAAATATAAAATTGTCTAAAAATGTAGAATTTGAGGGATGTTGGTGACCTATCAATTAATAGATAGACTTATATTTTGATTGTGTCTGACGTTTGACACGGTAAACATTAGCTCCGTAAATTTTTGCTTATAAAAATCGTATTTAAACATATTTCAAACTTGTTAGTATTCAAAGTGTTGATAATCGCCAAATATTGAAGTAACAGTGATATAAATATTGTTTACGGTGTATAGTGACTAAGTACAAAAGGAAATATTTGAGCTGCATTAATGTTATAGAAGACAAACATAATAACGGTATAGCCGTAATCCGTTGTCGAGCTTCATGAATTATTGCTAATTACGTAAACAAAGTAGTGTGTATTTGAAAAGTGAAAACAATTACAACAGTGAATAATAAATTTGTAACATTATCGAATAAACGGTGGTGAAGTTAAAACTATATGAAAAATATTGCAACCAAACTACCTTCATAATCTTTGACGACTTGTGAATTTTAGCTATGGATGCCTAATTTCGTCGCAACGCCGGAGAGTGCGTTGGCCGAACGGCACGCAGCTTACTAGTTGACCAAAGATCCGTAGTTCAAACCCCGTAAAGAAAAAGTTATAACATTTATTTTTTCTGAGATATAAGTTTAATCATTGTATTCTGAGATTATTATTTTTAAAAGAAATAAAAAATACACGAAATTGTCGGGAAAAAATATTTTATATAAGTGAAGAAATGACGTCAATACCAAAGGAGAATTGTTCAGTATGTTGTAAAAAAATTAAATCTCGAGAGTTTCTATTATGCACAAGTTGTAATAAATATTATCATGTGACGTGTACGAAAAATGTAAGCGTACAATTCTTTAGAATAATGACATCAAAAACTAAAGATGTATGGTTATGTAACTTGTGCAAGAAAGATAGGATACCAAGAAATTCTACGCCTAGTGTAGAACACAACACATCTACACCAATGTTAAAAACTCAATCTAGTACTAATAGAAAAATTAACGACATTATACCACCCACAGAAGCAGTTCACACCTTAGATTCGTCTAGTAATTTATGTTATCATGACTCTTCGCCAAATAAAAATGTGACAACACGGAACAAAATTATAATTAATGTGAGCACAGAAAATTCATTTCAAACGTTATCAGATGAAGATTTAACCACATTAGACCTTACAATGTCATCCCCTGAAAATAGACTAAACCGCAGCTGTCCAGAAAGTAATAGAATTAATAGCGAAGAGATCAAAGAACTAGAAAGCACTAACAACTTATTAAGAATGAAGCTGGAAAGTGCCGAAAATGAAATTGAAAATTTAGCGTCTGAAAATTTTTCATTAATGAAGAAGCTAAATGAATATGAATTGAAAATTAAACAGTTGACAAATATTTGTTGTTCCCCTAAGAGTAACAAGAAGAAAAAGAAAAAAAATGTCAATAACACAATGCAATCAAGTACTTTATTGAACAGCAATGATGTCTCTAAATTATATAACACAGGTCTAAGAGAAACACATAATTGGGAGACACAGGAAAATAAAAATGATCATGAGCAATTTCAAAATCTAAATAATAGCAGCCTTTCGGTCAAGCATAATGTTCTAATATTGGCTGATGAAACAGGACGTGGCTTGCGTAGTAAATTAGAAAACCGACTTGGTGACGAGTATAATGTCATTTCGATTCTGAAACCTTATGCAACGTTGGATCAAGTGCTCCATGGGAATCTATCTCAATGTGAAAATTTTAGTAAATCAGATTATGTAATAATATTAGCTGGTTCACATGACTCCAATCTGATAAAGTTTCAATCAGCCTTGTATTGCTGTATAAATAGATTGTCGAATACTAATGTTTTATTTGGACAAATTGGTAAATGCGAACTTTTGAATAAGTACTCACTTAATAAAGTTATACAGACAATTAGTACCTATATTGATAATTTGCACTATTCAGGATTATATTTTTTCGCAAATAATAAATTAGATTTATTGAATTCTTCTAGGACATTAACTTTAGACTTGATATTAATTAGTTGTAAGAATAAATTAAATTTACATACTAAAAGGTCTAATACATTGATACATACAGATACACAAACTGAGGAGGATTTTTTTCGTTGTTGAATCCCAAGAGTCAATGACATCGGGTGATATCATAAAAGAATGTAATTTTAATTTTAGCAATTTTACCATTTTTCATCAAAATGTTTGTGGCATCAGCACCAAGAGAAACGAGATTGATGTGTACTTAAATTCACTCAATGATTTGCCTCGTTATGTTTGTATAACTGAACATTTTCTCAACTCCGTTAACATTACTTTGCTTAGTTTAACAAATTATGAATTGGTAGCCTTCACGACGAGAACTGGAATGAAAAGAGGTGGCAGTTTAATTCTTGGTTTAGAAAATATTAGCAACTCTAAACCTTTAGCGTGTAAGAAATTTTATAAGCGAGAAGTATTTGAAGTGTGTGGCGTTAAGGATTTAGATACAAATTTGAATATTTTTTGTATTTATAGAAATGATAAAAAAAATAATTATGAGGACTTTATATTGCACTTAGAAAAGCTCTTAGAGCATTTTTTTGACAGTAAGTGTATATTGTGTGGAGACTTTAACGTAGACTTATTAAAAGAAAATAGACAAAAAATTGAATTCTTAAATTTACTTGAATGTTTTAATTTTAGACCATTGCTAAGCACTGTGACATTTATAAAAGGTCTAGCTAGTTCTAATCTTGATAATTTTTTGATAAACTTCTCTGACGACAATATAATATCAACAACCGTAGACCACAATGGTTACTCTGATGGGCATGCTGGTATTTTCTGTAAATTACAACTTCATTCTTTAAAAAAAAATATAATCATACATAAATGCATAGTATTGGAAAAAAGGTGTCTCAATAATGATGAAAATAGAAATAACTTTAGAAAATTAGTTGTAAAAACTAACTGGAATAAACTTGACATAAACGGTTTTCTCAAAAATTTCGATGACATTTTTAAAAGAAGTTACACAAAGGTTAAGATTAAATATAAAGTAGGTTTAAACAAAATTCAATGGACTACAAAAGGTATCAAAGTAGCGAGTAGAATGAAACGTTTTTTAATGTCGGCTCATAAAACAACCTGTGAACCGTCTTTAGTTCTATATAGAAAAAAATATATTAACATTTATAGGCGGGTGTTAAGATGTGCGAAAAAGTTATCTGTGCAGGCTGAAATAAAAAATGCTAAAAATTGCACAAAGGCAATATGGAATGTTGTAAATAAGCATCGTAACAAAATCAGTAACTGTGGTGATAAAAGGTGGTTGTTAAAGGTTAATGGAAAGATTATTAAAGAACCGAATGAAGTAGTAGAAGTTTTATCCCTTAATTTTGACAAAAGTTCATCGCAAATGTTGGGCAATGACGCAACGGCTATCTCACTGCTTCAATGTGGTACACCAAGGCAAAATAACAATTTAGTCTGGAGAAGTACGTCACCTTCAGAAATTCGCAAAATCGTCAACAAAATGATAAACAAAAATTCCTTTGGTTATGATGAAATGCCAATATCTATTATTAAGGAAAATATTGATGTGTTAGCTGAACCTCTTTCATCTTTTTTTAATGAGTGTTTTATGAAGGGAGTATTTCCAGATTACTTTAAAATTGCAAAAATAGTTCCAATTCACAAGAAAGGGATAAAAACAGACCCAAAGAATTATAGACCCATATCATTGCTACCCACTTTATCAAAAATCTTTGAAAAGGTCATTAAAATTCAATTAATAGAACATATCATAAAAAATAACATTATAAGTAGTCATCAGTTTGGTTATCAGAGCAATATCGGTACAAACGACGCAATAGAAGCACTTCTGGATGATATATATCTGAAACTTAATGAAAAAAGTAAGGTTCTGGGACTATTTTTGGACTTAAGCTCCGCTTTTGACTATGTCAATCACAACATCCTCTTAAATAAGCTTGAGTATTATGGCATTATGGGGAATTCCTTGGAACTTTTTAGATCTTATTTAGATAATAGATATCAATATGTACAAATTAATTACACCGAAGATGGAACTAAAAAAAGCTGTAATTCAAAATTGGTTAATGTTAAGAGGGGCGTCCCCCAGGGGTCCATATTGGGACCTATATTATTTATTTTATTTACGAATGACTTGGCAAATTTTGTTAGTAAAAATGTAAGCAATACTCAACTAGTACTCTTTGCCGATGATACGAACGCAGTGATATCAGGAAAAAACTTGGAAGAATTAAATTTCAAAGCAAACAAAATTCTGGCCGCTTTCCATACTTGGTTTGATGTAAATGGCCTTCTTCTAAATTCGGATAAAACCAATTTTATGCTAATGCGAACAACCGCAGGGTCGAAAGATGATTTAAATTTAAATATAGAGTTAAATAAATCAAAAATCAGTCTGGTAGAATCAGTAAAATTTCTGGGTGTTTATTTAGATTGCTGTTTAAATTGGAAAAGAGAAATTGAGAAAATAGAGGCTAAAATTAGTTCAGCGTGCTATGCTCTTAGGAGTCTAAGAGATGAAATTACTTTAGAGCAACTTAAAACTGTATATTTTGCATTGGTAGAATCACATTTGAGATACAGTATTAAGTTTTGGGGTAATTCGTATAAATACAACATTAGAAGAGCCTTCATTCTTCAGAAACGAGCTGTCAGAATAATGTTAAGAATCCCTCAGTGGGAATCTTGTAGACAACAGTTCCGTAGACTTCAAATGTTGACTGTGCCATGTCTTTACATATTTGTTTTACTTTCGGACTTTATTAAAAAACCGGCTAAATATGAATCTCCAGATGATAGGATTCAACGCTTAGATACTAGGAGAAAAAACTTGCATAATTCGTTGAAGCCGAAATTTCGCATTATATCACATAGTGTTAGATATCAGGTTGTCAAAATCTTTAACAGTCTGCCCAAACATTTGAAATCTGTTGTTGATGTTACATTGTTCCGAAAAGGCCTGAAGAAGTTCTTGTTAGAGAAAAGTTTTTATGACATTAATGAATTGATTGACCAATTTTAATGAAGTGATGTGACATAATTTTTGTATTGTTTAATAGAATAGTTTAATTTTAACCTGAATGTATTTCCGACACAAAATGTATTTTGTAATTGGAATAAATAAATAAAATAAATAAAATAAAATATAACAGTTTAATTATCAACGAAAAATTATTATTTTCTGTGTTTTATTGTATGTCTTCTTTTGTAATTGTCTTTTTGTGTACATGAAATGTTAAATTAATAAATGAAAATGAAATTTATTTTAAACATAAAAACTCAATGTTCAAAATAAAAAGAAAGCTTTAATATTATAAAAAAAAACGTAAAATAAAAAATGTATTTATTACACATAATTTTAGAATTAAAAAACTTGTGTTTTACTTTTCAAAATTAAGTCTAATAATATATGTGTCCCGGGTTTCGGCACCATGTTTAAGATAATATTACTATACCTCAGTTTGATTTCATATAAAGTACCGCAGTTTAACTTAAAATTTTCAATTTTGTATTTTTACTTTCTCGTATACTTACGTAGTATAGAGGAAGTCTTGAAATCGTAAAATAAAATTATACCTCGAGATTTTGACGGATTTACACGTTCTGGACCTACCTCAGTCCTAAAATTTCGTTTTTGGAATTATGTCTGTGAGTGTTTGTTTGGCTGTGTCTGTGGGTTAGCACGATAACTCGAGTATGCTTTAACTTATTGCAACCAAATTTAAAATGCATGTATTACATCAAAATATAAGGTTTCTATCAACTTTTGAGCTGTCGATCACGAAAGTTAAGCAACCAAGTGCGTGGTCGGTACTCGGATGGGTGATCAAAATTTAACATCAAAATATAAGGTTTCTATCAACTTTTGAGACCACTCCCGATTTTTATACAAAGGTTTCTTTCAATGCGTGCGGATCCCTAAAAATCTGACCTCTTCAGACACAAACAGATCCAAGTGTTGCATCGACAAACAATGAGGAAAAGAAGCTTTGTCGCTAGTTCGTGAGTCGTCTGTCCTCGATTGATCTATTTATCCATAACGCAATCAAATAATACCGATATTTCTGATCTAATAACGTTGTCATGATAATGGTTCTTTGTCATCTCATGGCGGCGGGCGTCGCGTCGTGGTGGAGTGGTCACTAAGGCTATATAATACATCAAGCGGTCCGGGTTCGAATCCTGGAGATAAATGTTTGTGTGATGATCAAGAACATTTAATTTTGTTCACGACTCATTGCTGTTTTACTTAGTTAAGTTTCCTTTTAAAATAAATTTATATATAACGGCGCGTGGTATTATTTATCGTAAATGTTTTATTAGAGCGGGTATCCCCGAATGGAGTTGTGACTGTCATGACAGTTGGACATTATGATATATGTCAACGGTGAGCAGACACAAACCCATTGGCTCTAATCCAACATTATTTAAGTAGCATCCAGGTATTTTGCGTTGGAGAGGAACTTCAGCATCACACTAGCGCGTACCCAATACGCCGGAACTATTATTTTACTCCTATGTGGTTTGGCACAACGTAAACGCAGCGCATGCAAGACGCCCCTTCCTCGGCGATCCGACATCAGAAGTGGGATAATACAACCGTTAAAGTTGCGTTTTGTCATTGCTCACGAGGTAGATGAACATAGATATGAATTAATTTGCGTTTTGAAAATATGGAAGTTACGAAAATTTATGGTAACGAAACAATTACAATTACACTGATCAGAGAGTGAGAGAGATTAGATTATATTTCTTTTGTGCTCAGCGAAATTCATGTGAATGTATGTACCTATGCCATGGCTCCACAGAGAGCGGTTGATCCCTTTTATTTGGTACTAGTCTAGTGTACAGTGCAATACCGAATTTAGGCATATTGAAGTTATTATTTATTAGGTATTCGTTGAAGTTTTCCAATACTGTTATGATAGATCGAGCTTATTATCGTTGGGATTTTCGGTTCAAATTGTTGTAAGTTGGTTACAATGGAAGAAGAAACAAGTAATACAAGTGGTTCATAAAGTAAGATCAAAATTAACTGATTTCAATCATATTGAGAGTGCTATGTGCTATCGAGTGTAGATACCTTAGCTTTCCGTAGGTATCAATTCCATTACCTGCTTGAAGAGTACACCGGGACGTTATAGAACGTATAACTATTTGTCAGCATCGGTAGTAAGTTGAATTTGATAACACGGTGAATGTAAAGAATGTATAGTTGCTTGGGAGGCTATGTTTTATTTGAAAAGTATGACTTGGATAATACCATAATAACCTTATTTCAGAGATTCCTAATGACGTGTGGAGCAACGTGATGGTGACAGATATTTGCTAATAGTATTGGATCCTAGCCTACTTACTGGTACACCCATGGTCAGTTACAAGTTATGATGGAACGTTATGTTGCGTTAGCATTAAATAAGTTAGAAAACTGTTTTAAGCAGCGAGAAGTCAGGAAGATGCCGTGACGGCGATGGTAAATATGATCAGCGTATATTAAGAGAGTATTTTGTTGCGGAGCCTGAGTGGCCTGTAGCCTCAGTGGCATGTAGCCTGATGGGCATGTAGCCTGAGTAGCATATAGCCTGAGTAGTTTGTAGCCTGGGTGGCATGTAGCCTGTGTGGCATGCAGCCTGAGTGGCATGTGGCCCGTGTGGCATGTAGCCTGTGTGGCAAGATAGCCTGTGTGGCAAGATAGCCTGTGTGGCAAGATAGCCTGTGTGGCAAGATAGCCTGTGTGGCAAGATATCCTGTGTCGAGCATTGTGTGGCACCATAGCATTAATGGGTCCTGTAGCCTTTGTTTCACGGCAGCCTGTGTGGCGCGACAGCCTGTGTAGCGCAGTAGCTTGTATGGTGCAGTAAATTGACGCAGAACAACTTAGCTGTGTGGTATTGTTGCGAGTCAAGCTCTCCTTCGAGAAATAAAATGGCTGAGGAGTTATTTCAGTTATGTGGTCAGAATGACCGATCTGAGAGACGAACATACACTGGTGACTTGTTTGCTCGCTTTTGTATTGTTGAATCACACGAGGACGTGTGAAGAGGCAGGACGGCCGTAACGGCGCGTGGTATTATTTATCGTAAATGTTTTATTAGAGCGGGTATCCCCGAATGGAGTTGTGACTGTCATGACAGTTGGACATTATGATATATGTCAACGGTGAGCAGACACAAACCCATTGGCTCTAATCCAACATTATTTAAGTAGCATCCAGGTATTTTGCGTTGGAGAGGAACTTCAGCATCACACTAGCGCGTACCCAATACGCCGGAACTATTATTTTACTCCTATGTGGTCTGGCACAACGTAAACGCAGCGCATGCAAGACGCCCCTTCCTCGGCGATCCGACATATAAAAACCATTTAAAAAAACATGATTTTATTTGAATGCTCTAAAAAGTTGAAAATGAACTTAAAATTAAATCAAACCCATTAATTTATTACATCACACAATTTTAATGATATAAAAGCCTGTCACGGGGCTTACTTCGATCTTTCTTTTATCTACCATCTATCTCTATAACTAAATCTTTCTAGGTGAAAAATTGAAGGCTTTGATTCAATTTGAAGTTTCTTTATTGTGTGTATTGAAACGTCATATCTTCCAAGACATATTTACGATGACGACCCTGGACCACGAGATTTCACCGGGAAGAAGTCGGATCAGGGCCCCTTCACTCAGTCATAAAAAACCATGAACTTCCCAGTCTCAGACCAATGATCATTGCTCTGAGTTCCCAGTAATAAGTAATCACTATTTAGTTTTTTTATTTTTTTTCCACGCTCTAGAATTTTTTTTTTTTTTTTTTATGTTACGAGATGGCAAACAAGCTTGCGGCCCACCTGATGTTAAGTGTCTAGCCCAAAGTATCATTAAGAACTTGTCTCTGGATACTAGTTATCGGACATTTTTAACATAGGTAGGTACATAATAACTTAAGATATTTTTGTAAATAAACTTAAATATTATATATTTGCCGATAGCAGGAGTCGAACCCGAACCGCTTGATGTGTAGGCAGCCATACTGACTGACCACTCCACCACGACAGTGACAATTGATAGAAATTAATTAATAGAAATCACTATAGCTTTTTTGGAGCAGTCATTCTGTAAAAAATAATTCGTCACTGGATATTGTAAGCCTTTATAATTATGCTAGTCACTTATCGTCATCCATTACCTTTTTGCCGAGAGATGCCCACTGTTGGATATATGCCTCCCCCAAGGATCTCCAACCCAACTCCGGCCACATTTCGGTTCCATATATCATCACTGGCAACACACACGTAATAAAGATTTCCGTCTTGAGCCACTGCGACAGCTTCCCGAACTCTACCCAGCCGTCTTGGATTGACTTCTTTCTGGAAGTTGAACTTACCAAGTTGGACTGTTGGCCCTAGTAAAAATAATCTTCGACAACTTGGCCAAACATTTTTTGATCTCGTTTTGAATTTATTATACCGTTTTCTATGTCTATTGTTTTTGTATGTCATTGTTGTTTGTTTATTTGTCAGAGTGCTGTATGTGAATAAAAGTGCTGTGTGAACAAGCGTTTTTTTCTATTAGTACAATACTTCCTACTTCCAATATGGAAATTCGACATCATTTTCGTCTTAGCCATGTTCATTTTAAGATCCACTTGTTGGTCCCATCAGACATTCTTTTTTAGCCACAAAGCGAATACATTTACACATTAGGTAATATTTAAGATGTTATTTGGAGAGTTGGCATTAAAGCAAACTAAAGAAATTTCTCGCTCATAAATTAAGCTCAACACCGTAACAAAGCTATAAATTAAATAACATTATTATAAAACAATACATAAAAGACGAAATAATCCTCCAGCTACAGTAGGACCGTTTCAAACTAACACTAACAAGTGCTTGGAGGGAATTACACAAAGACTTCTGCGGTATCGCAATGCGTTAAGGTTCCAAAACTTATAATGGCTGGTTCACTTTCTATGAAACAACTCTATTGTGATAAATAACTGCTTGCCTCGTAGGAGTAGCCATTTTCTCGCGATACGCGGCCGAGTTAGCTCACGAAAAAGTTTTTAATGTTGCTGGTTATTAATCTTTATTATCTGTGTATTAAAAAAATTGATGCGTTCGTAAAACTCCAATTTCACATTTAAATTTCGAACATAATATCGTCAAATGGAGTTTAAATTAATCAAAAATATAATAAAATATTTACTAATGTAATTTAAATAAAAGCTCAATTAAACATGGACAGCGAATTTAAAATAGCTTACATTAATATTTTATTTTGCGTCTTTTTTATCCGCATTTTTCAACGTAATCTGGGTCATCAAAAAATTAAAACTGTTTCCTTTTAAATGCTGTCAACTAATCAAATAAAATCAATTAAAGACAAATAAAAGCTTTAATTGAAAGTACGAAAGCAACCTCTCATTTTCGAGTTTTCTTTTGAACACAAAACTTTTTCGAATGTCAACTCCTTTGTTACGGAATGGCGCGAAAATAAAACCGTTTTGCTTTTTTCTGACCTCAACCAAAAAGTTTGGTAGCTCCGTTGAGTCCTTTGTCTAGTTACGAAAAGAGGTGCGTTTTGACAGGAAACTTTTTTTTCAGTGTTAACAGAAGCCGAGGTGTATTAATAACAGGATAATAAAAATCGTTAAATATAATTTGTTGTTGACATTTAACAATAGTGACAAGTGATTGTGAACTAAAAGACTAGTGTAATCTTAGTGCAGTATCCATTGGAAACTCAAGTAAGTTGGTTATCTTGATTTATTTCTAGTAGAGTTAACAGCATTATTATGTTCCGACAATCAATGATAAGATATCCAGTTCCTCTGTGGTTGAGGGTTCAGGTGAAGCTAGATTACATCTTCGGATTTTATCTTCACTTACCATCAGGTCAGATGAAGGTCAAGAACTTAATAATTATTAACAATAATTATTAACACTTATTAAAAATCCAAGTTTAAGTTTGTAATAGAGAAAGACGGATTCTAGAAAAGTTTTTTTTGCACCTGTGAACCTCGACGAACCGTTTCTAGTTTTATGTTCTTTTTTCCTTTTAAATTGTTTGTCAGTATCCACATCTAGTGAAGAAAGGACTCGAGGTTTTTAAACCTTTTAAATCGAAACTAAAAGATTATAATAAAATAGTAAACTTCAGTACGTGGTCATTGTATTATTATTGAGTCTATTTTGTTAAACCTAATGTAAAAATAATGAATACAACTAATTTTTAAATTTCATCAACCAACTTAAACCTTTGCTGCTGAGGATCCGGAATAACATTAAAGTACTTTTTGAATATAGTTTGATCTCCACGTCCTGCATACATGCGTTGCACCCAAGTGTGTTCCCAGTCTGGGTCAAATTTCTCACATGTTACAACTACTTTTCCAGGCATTATAGCAAAGAGGGTCACATTGCGCCCAAATCCAATATTCAAACCAGGATGAAATCTAGTTGTTCTTTGAGTAGCCAACATATGACCTATTTGAACAGAATGCCCATCTTGAACTTTCCAACCCCTATGTTTGGGTTTCACTTTGCAACTTGTATTTTTTGTACTGCCTCCGGTCTTACTGGCATTTCTAACGAATTCTTTAAAAACTGGACTTAGTTTCAACGTCGTTGTAAATCCAAAAGACATTTTGATAGAGCCAATTTCGTAAATGTTAAAATATGAGCTTGACTTTATTCACAAATTAGAAATCATTAAACGTAGTCTGCGGATAAAAACATTTGGAAATTCGAAGCACAGATTAGAATTCTAATTATGCATCACTAGATATTTTTAACATTATAATTTAAAGATAATTGTCGTAATTCTAAATTATTACAAAATATTTTTCCAAAAGAAATTGAAAAGTTAAAACGCCGACAAGTTTTTCAATTTATTCAAGATTATAACATAGTTTAATTGCAAAGAAATTGCTATAAATTATTGCTATTTTTTAAGTTATATTATGAGCGCCCCTCACGACTTATGACTCCCGCGAACCGAGTCGTTTAAAAAGGGTTCGAATCTTTTTGTTGCGGCTGAGTCGGAGTCATTTTAAAATGACTCAGTCTTAAATAGGCCTTGAGTCCCAGTCTGGAACTCGAATAAGGCTTAGGGTTCAGGGTTTAATGACTTATTGAGTTGTTAACCGTATGAGTTGAGTCTAGTTCCTTTTAAAGAGCTTAAAAACCTCGACTCCTTTCATCACTATCCACATCCACACGTCATAATAAAATCAGTGTCTAACAGAGCACATTACTCTTCTAAATATAGAATACATACAATCACACTCGTAATCCCATGAGGGGTTGAGCAGAGCCTTAGGTAACATTTTGATACACATAAAGCCACATCTGGCAGTATGGCATGCAATGCCTCCAGATAGTGACAGGTTACCAGCCTCCATAAAAGGGGCACCAAACCCAAAAATTATCAATCCTTCAGTAAACAATCTAACTCAAAAGACAACAATCAGGACAATTAATGTTCGACTCAAAATCATCTCCGGAGTCCGGGTGAGGATCCTTTTATATAGTAATCTGTGGATAACGTTGCTAGTTGCAAAGTTAGTAATGACAACCTTTGTAAATCTTTATTAAAAACCAACTGTACAACTATTTGTTATCCCTTACAAAATAAAACAAAATAAAATTTAATTCAGAGACCCCGGGATAGTTAAGTTCTTTGTCCCAATTTACTTGGGGTATATGCAATATGGCAGTGATGCCAGCCATGTGATGCCAGCAGAGTACAAAAGCATCACCCCATATACTCCAATGGGTGTCGTAGAAGGCTACTAATAGATCAGCAAAGGGGTGTTGATCACCTTATACTCCGTCCACCAATCCGCATTGGGGAAGCGTTGTGGACAACTGCGTAAACCTCCTTCGAAGACAAGAAGAGATCTTGTGTCCCAGCAGTGGGTCGACTTATAAAGGCTGTTATGATGATATGCAACATGGTGGCAACCATATAACGATACGATACGGTGCCATAGGTTATAATAACATAGTTGTATGTCCATGTGTCTACCTGACGCCAACCCTCCTTAGAAATATTGTGTGTGGTTAATATCGCCGTACCAGAGCTTAGTTGCCAAAATGGACTGTGGTACTGGAGCAGGTATTTGTTGTAATGATTTTGAAATGTATCAAAGTATGGGGAAACTTGCCACGGCCTTCCAAACGGAGATCTATTCAATAATAATCCTCTGTGCAATGAGGATTGTAGAACAACGTGTTAAAAACAAGGTTGTCTATATCCTAAGCGACAGCCAAGCAGCGCTCAAAGCTCTCCTGAACCCTCGTGTTGACTCGGATCTAGTACTTAATGCTGACAATACCCTATATAGGGTTGGTAAGCATAATAAAGTGGAACTGATCTGGGTCCCAGGGCATGAGGATCAGGGGCAATGAGAAAGCTGACGAACTGGCAAGGAGAGGATCAGAAAACCCATTTATAGGGCCTGAACCTTTGATCCCAATATCTAAAAGCAGCATAAGCAGAGCCATCAAAGATTATGTCCATAAAAGGCATCATATGGAATGGAAGCGGTCGTCTGGTATAAATGAAACACTACATCCTTCAAAAGAGACTGTCCTGGAGGATGGAGTAAATTGGAGGGGCAGCAGACAACAGGCCCGCGTAATCTTGGGTGGGCTTATAGGGCACTATGACACAAACCACATGCTCAACATAATGCAAATTTCCTCAACATCGAATTGCAGAGCATGTGGACATGCCAGGGAATCCATGAGCATCTGTTGTGTGACTGCGATTACAGACAGGACAAGAATGAATATCCTGGAAATGGCCTACCCAAGGCCAGAGCACTACAGGATCTGCAAGCTATGGATCATGGATATAGTTAGATTGATGGCCTTCATATTGAAGGAGAGACAAGAGTAAAGGGAAAGGGGAGACACAAAAGATCCCGCTGGGTCGAAGTGCGCCGTGAGGAAACTCACGGCCCCATAAGATAAGATAACCGTTATTATTTTTAGCAATTCAACAATAATTGCTGGGCAACAAATCTCCAGTAAGCTTTCTTTTATATGCGGATAAAGTGTAGAAAACTAGCCGTTAATGCTTGCACTAACGGCTGGTATATTTGAATAGTCCAAAGAATTGCGAACCTTAAGTGGCAGTGGGCAGGGCACATTTCGAGGAGGACTGACGGCCGCTGGAGCGGAAAAGTCCTTGAGTAACAGCCACGTACCGGGAAACACAGCGTCGGTAGACCCCCCACAAGGTGGACTGACGATCTGGTAAAAGCCGCTGGATGCGGGCAGCGCAGGACCGACCGGTTTGGAGATCCTTGGGGGACGCCTATGTCCAACAGTGGGCGTCTCTCGGCTGAAATGATGATGATGATGATTGCTTGCACTCCTGTGCAAGTGTGATGAAGAGCAAACCCTTCCTCTTCTTGTATTTATAAAAACCTAAGTAATTTATTCATTGATTAACACGATAAATAAACTTTACTAATTATTACCTTCACACAAGCCATAAACCACAAACAAAAACTCTTCAATTCACACGCGGGAAAACAATCGTTGTCATGGCGACGGCAACATGGCGGCGTAATTTCGGTATCTGTGACACGCGCGTTCACACAAGACAATGATGCAATCAAGATAATAAATACATTGTTTGTACTACGAAGCAAAAAACTTCATTTGATTGAGTATTATTTATTCATAACGCGGCTTCGCTTATGACTATTCATGTGCAATCGATTTTGGCTGACGTTGTTTTTAAAATTGTCTCTATTAAAAGGAAAAGGGACATGACCCTTGCAGCCTGTGGTGTATTTTTTTTTCTTGGAGTGTTTGGATTAAAATATGCAAGCATGGGCGTTTTGGCATATTTTTCAATTGTTTGAAATTGAATGTTGATTTGATTTATAATAATTTAAAGATAAATAATAAATCAAACTGCTGTTTTAATTTAATAGGTAATAAATAAAAATATGTGACGTCACACTATAGAGAGCGGGGAGAAACCTGTGATATGGAGTAGGTCAAAAATTTATGAAATTAATAGATGGATGTGTCTTGCTCTGTGCGGCGGCTGCAAGACGTCAAATTAAATATTTTTTCAACCACCTATACTATGATATTATAAAACTGAAGAATTTGTTTGGTTGAACGTGCTAATCTGATGACCTACTGATTCATATTGAAAAATTATTTTGGTGCTGGATAGTCCATTTATCGAGGAGGTCTATAGGCTATATAATAACCGACATTGGCCGACCACTAGTAAACAATAAAGTTTAAAGTCGACTAAGGTAAATAATGTCAGGCTCACGTCGTGCCAGGATGCCGTATGTGAATATTTTTTTAACCTAAGGATCGCAACGTACAATTCTAAGCCTGATCTTATTCCCACCACTCCGACTTCTATTAGAGAGGAAAAGTGCGTCAAACGATACATCCGTAGGTACAGACAACAGCACGTTGGGTAACCACAAACTGTCAAAATTTCCCAATCGATTATGCACTTTATATTGAATAGTCTTAGGTTGAAAATCGTTTGGAGAAATTTGACAGTTTTGTATAGCCCGACGTGCTGTTGACTGTACAACTAGTAGTTCTCGGAAAATTTTCTTCATTAGTGTTACACAAAAAAAACAAATGTAGTTTTATTCTAAAAAGAAGAAGAGGGAAAAGAAGCTGGTATTTGTCATGTGGCCCCATTTAAATTTGATCGACATCTGACGAGTGCTTTTTGAGTTATCCCTAATAATGGCTATTTAATATTGACATCGATGATTTCTTAATCATTTTATTACTTGTTTGTCTAAAAGATCTCGAGATAGTTTCCTGAAAATTTTTATGCCTAAAACACTAAAAGCAGAAAATAAATTATTATTAAATAAAAAAACAGCCTTCAAAACTAAAAACAAATTTAATAAAAAAATTGTTTCAAAAAATTTTAATGTTATTTTGAGGTCGGTGCCAAACTCAATATTTGGAATAAACGTTGTCACTTGTATTTGGGACCGACCTCAAAAATATATTTAGATTTTTTAAACTGTTTTTAGTTTTGAATGCGGTTTTTTTTAATTGAAAAATAATTTTAAATTTTTCTTTTCTTATAAAAGGTACTTCTTGCTATTTCCTTTACAATTTTTCTTTCTTATTTTTTTTATATGCAATAACTAAGCCCATCCGTCACTTAACATAAGGTAAGATGTAGGCCAAGATCTTGCCCGCCAAAATAAAAATCAAATCAAATCCTATAAGCGTGGGACCATTTGGGTGAACAGTAACTGTAGGCGATTAAAATTATTACGATTAAAATAAAAAAATTACACAATAATTTTTAATTGATTTAATATTCGGGTGTAACACTCGTAACTGTTACAAACGGAGCTTTCTCAACACAATGGCACAACCTATCAACTACAAACATATAACATAGGTACATATAGTTTTCGAAATTCAACCTTATAACAATGTAATAGAAACGTCAGTGTGCAAGGCCGATGTGATGTCGACAGTACCCGCGTCTAATAGGCCTTGTGATTACATTCGTAATCCACTAAAAGTTTAACTCTAATAGGTTCATTCTCATGGACCCTATAATTTTGTTTGATAAGGCAATTTTTCGTTTCAACCCAGATTGCGTTGGCTTTATGACTGGGGAATGATAGGGTACAGTCAGGCATAATAATGTGTAAAATTTATGAGGTAGGGTGCAAGGAATTACCTGCAACCGAACTGGGGCGTGTATTCCTATCTAGTATATCCCAGTAGTTCCAGTGGAGTAGTCCCATTATGGGACTACTGATATTTTTTTTCCCAGAGGTTCGGGAACAATTTGACCTACATCGTCTACCCGGCTTTGTTTGTTTTTTAAAAATTGTTTATATCTACTTATAGACTATATAATGAAACATAGTTACCAACTAATAGTTACAACAAGAATATTATTACAACACAATTTTTTATGTTTCATGTTCTATTGACTGTTGAGAATTATTTGATATTTTGTTGAGTTTTATAGTTTGGGCTTATAACAGTGTTTATTTATTTATTTTAGAACAACCAACAAACTTTACACTTATTACAGCTTAAAACTAAGTGCTTAACAATCCTTCAAGTGCGGACTTAATTATAGGTTGCCACGGCATGCATATCTGGACTAGATGTTTCAAAACCTTAACTTTAAGTATAATTTTGTTCTACAACGAGTTACCATGAAGTTTTTATTTATTTATTTAACAATTTATGTACACACAAAACAATTACAAAAGGAACAATAATATAGACAGAAATTTGTACAAAGGTACTGCTTATTTCTATTAGAAATCTCTTCCAGCAGCCCCACATATGAGAGAGATATTTTTAATGGTAGAAAAGTGTGTACCAACAAAATAAAGTATAATTATAAAATAAACATAAACATATATATATTACGATAATAATAATGGGAAAATGAAATTAAAATACCAAAGCTAAAAATATATATTTATATATATAAAATAAAATGCACGCTTATTTATTTAATTTGTGAAAAATAATGCTCCTTCACTCGAGCCTTAAACTGCGGTAAAGTTTGCGAATCACGAATGGAGAATGGCAGTGAGTTCCACAATCTAACCGCATGAACAGTGAAGGAATAGGAATAAAAGTCAGTTTTATGAGGTGGGAAGCTAAGGAGTGTGCGCAGGTGAGGACGACAGGGAATATCAGGGGAGAGGAGAGAAAGAGAATCGCTCACGGATATAGATAGGATAGGACGGATTAAAAAGGATGTTGAAGAGGAGACAAAGGATTCGGGTGTTCCTACGATCCCTGATGGGAAGCCAGTTAAGTTTTTTACGAAAATCAGACACGTGATCATACTTTCTTAGGCCGAAAATGAACCGTATACAAAGGTTTTGTAAACGCTCTAGTTTGTTTAATGTGTCTTCAGTAGCATCGAGATAGCATGCATCGGCATAATCAAAAATGGGCTGCATAAGGGATTGGGCGAGGTAGGTTTTTGTGGGTAATGGTAAATATGTTTGGAGACATTTTAAGGAATGGAAAGAAAAATGCACCTTCTTGCTTACTTCGTTGACGTGCGATCTCCATGACAGATTACCGTCAAATATTACACCCAAATTCTTAACGGTCTCGCAATATGGAATCAAGGAATTTTCGAAGCTAATAGGAGGAAGGCAAGAAAAATTATTAATGAAACTGTATTAAAAATAACTATATATAAACTCCCATGATGGGACTACTGGGAATTGAAATCCCAATAGTCCAGTCAGTGGAACCTCTGGGAAAAAAATACCAGTTGTCCCATAATGGGACTACTCCACTGGGACTAGTAGTGGGAATACACGAACTGGGGTAGTAACTCCAACTTACAGAAGACCACAGTCAAATAACACTACATTTTTGTGGTGTTGTGTTTCTGTTGGTGAGTAAGGTTGCCAGAGCTCAACGAGGTAGGGAAGGGGACTAAGGTTTTCAGCGCGCAAGTGTGACGTCAGTGTTGCAAGCGTCTATAGGCTACGTGACTTACAGGCTGTATGTGCGCCAAAATTAAATAACATAAACTCCAGGAGAGTAAATTTGTTTGGTTGGTAGGTCTATATGAACTGTCCATCCGTGACCATGGCGCATGAAAATATCGGATAATTCACAAAACAGAGGGACGTGTTTTAATCCCCTTTTCTCACATTTAATTGATAGTGACCACGTAAGTTTAAAACAATACATTTACGTTGTGTGGTTTTTATGCACTTTTCAATAATTAATTTCTTCAAAAAGAAATTTTATTATAAAATATATTAACGGAGGGACAATTTTTAAGTAATAGAGATAAAAAAAATGAGTCGTATGAATTATGTGCATATTCCCTATCAAATGTACAACGCGGTACTAAAGTATGCGACGCGTGGCTGCCACCGGTGGCGGCCACTTACCACCTTCGTTTGCACAGTACCAAATGACGTGGTGTTTGTTGATTCAATGAAAGTTTTGTAACTTTGGGTTTGGTGCCCCTTTACGTCGGCGACGGACTGGCAACCTGTATATTTTGAGGCACTACACTGGCCCATACTGCCAGATGTGACTTTATGTTTAACCAAATGTTACCTAAGTTTTACTCAGCTCCTTTGGCATTGTTTTAATATGTGTAGATAATAAACTAGTTGCACATATTATTGGGTGCGACTGTACATTACTAATAACACTATGTGATCTAGCTTACGTAAGGTACAAACGTGTCTTGGTGAAATAAAAAATTGTAGCCCTAGTTTGTGCTCTCTGAACATAATATGTTTGCGTTTATAAAAAATCGGGAGTGGTCTCCCCTTGACTTTCTCGTATACCGGAAACGACTCAAAGATTGATAGAAATCTTATATTTTGATGTCATACATGCATGTTAAATTTTGGTCAGCCATCTGAGTACCGACCGCGCACTTGGTTGCTTAACTTTCGTGATCGACGGCTCAAAATTTCAAAAAAACCTTATATTTTGATGTCATACTCGTATGTTAAATTTGATTCCAATAAGTTAAAGCATACTCGAGTTATCGTGCTAACGCACAGACACACACACAGACGTAATTCCAAAAAATATATTTTTGGACTCAGGGAGGTCCAAAACGTGTAAATCCGTCAAAATCTCGAGGTCAAATTTTTTTACGATTACAAGACTTCCTCTATACTACGTACGAGAAAGTAAAAAGCTAAAAAATAATTTTGCAGGTCCTAACTCCCAGTCATCACACTACTCTCTTCATCAATCTAGGGTATTGATCAGACAAAAAAATAAAATCATGTGGCGTAACTTATAATTCTTGATTGACATTTCACGGACCCCACTATTTTTTTCTGAATCCCCTAGATTGATGATGAGAGTGATATGATGACTGGTAGCTAGGACCAGCAAAATATTTTTTTAAATCGTTTAAAATATAAAATAATTTTTAGTTATTTTATTTTTTAGTTTTTTTTTGCCACAGTGTACTGTATTTTACTAGTCAATCCTTTTCATTTGATACCTATATTAAGAGGGTTGTGATAAATCATGTAATCCGCCTTTTTGCTGGCAGCCATATTGGATTTGCTCTTTTTTCATAGCGTACTGTATATTACTAGTCAAGCCCTTTCATTTGATACCCGTATTGAGGGGGTTGTAAAAAAATTTGGCTACCACCTTGGTGTTACAGTGATACTGAATAATATGAAAATGTATTATCATCGGAACTAAACGTGGTTACCGAAATATCAAATCAATCTTTTAACTAGAAGGGGATTTGACCCAAACAAACAAAAACCAATAAACAGGTCAAGCTACAGAAAACCGTTTAAAAACTTCAAATTGATTTCTTGATATTTTTAACCGACTTCAAAAAGGAGGAGGTGCTCAATTGTGTTGCTATGTTTTTTTTGTATGTACACCGATTACGCCTAGATTTCTGATCCGATTTAAGTGTTTTTTTTTGTCCGATGCGAAAAAGCTACCATTTGGTCCCATAAAAAAATTCATGCATTGGATCAGTAGTTTTTTAGAATCGTGAAAATACGCAGTCACAATACGATTTTTTTCCAACTGTTCCAACTATGCGTCGATATCTTCGAAAGTTGTTAACCAATTTCAATGATTGTTTTTTGTCTTAAAGATCAAAGTCTCGAAATAGTTTCCTGAAAATTTAATAGCGTTAGACCTTGAGTTTTTTTTTTATTCTGAAAAATAACGGCACTAATCCTGTCTTAACTTGAATTAATAATAACTTTGAGTTGTGAACCGATTTTTATAACTATCCAACTCTACTTAATACTTCATATACTTAAAACACTAAAAAGCAAAAAATAAATTATTATTAAATAAAAATAAAACCGCCTTCAAACTAAAAAAGGAGAAATAAAAAATTTAGTTATTAAAAATCTAAATGTTTTTTTGAGGTCGGTGCCAACCTCAATATTTGGAATAAACGTTGTCGCTTGTATTTGGGACCGACCTCAAAAACATTTAGATTAATAAACAGAATTTTCTCCTTTTTTATATAAGCGTGGCAAGCAATAAAAAAATATAATTACACAACTCAGTATATGTATTCTATCGTTTGCTTTCAGATTACCCGAATAAAGATGGAGTCATCCATCGTCCTGCTTCTTCTATTGACCTGTGTTAACGCCGAAGAATCAGCTACTCCCTCGTCGTTGCTTAGTCCGAGGAACTTCAATCACCACGCCTTCGAAGCGAAGCATTTCTTACGGCTGCAGTCACCGGAGGCAACCAAGTAAGTGAAGAATTGATTCCACAACCGCAACCGTGGTCGAACGATTCACCTCTTACTGAAATTTGATACCGGGGGGTAACTGTCCCTACACAATATTCCAGTTTAGACTATTATTATTGTTATGATTTTGATGAAGCACAGAGGACGATGGAGTAGAAATTTTTTCGGTCACCCATCCGAGTACTAACCGCGGACTTGGTAGCTTAACTGTTGTGATTGTTACTAAAAACGCACCGCCACGGCGCCATCGACCTTTGTAATTAGCGCAAGCATTATCTACATTTATAAGAGTATGGTCAAACTTTCATCCTTTATCAACCTCTTCATCCTCTTTTACAAAAAAAGTGTTGCTTATGTTCTATCCTAAGGTCTATTAGACTTCTGTAATATTTTATCAAAATTTGGAGGCGTGAAAGAATTATTTTGTTTGGACTTATATACGACCTTTCATCCCCAGACGTGTCAAATTTTCAAAAATGCTAGAACAAAAGTTTTATTAATTTCTTATCAAGTGTCTAAATTCAAAGTTCCGTGGTTACCTTGGATGTACACACATAACCTAGGACCTCCATATTTGGAATAAACGTTGTCTCTTGTCTTTGGCACCGACCTCAAAAAAACACAGTAGGCAATTAGATTTTCTTAAACATACAATTTTCATTTCTCTTTTTGTTAGTTTTACCATTACATTAAATGAGTAGGTACATCAACAAACAATAAAATTACAAAACAAAAATACACAAAAATTGGTACAATGGGCAGCCTTGTCGCTGAGTGCGATCTCTTCCAGACAACCTTAAGATGGACAGAATCAGCATGGAGCAAGTAGCTTAGAGGGAAGTTGGCACAACGTGAAGATATATATATATAGACGGTAATACATAACCAATGATACACAACAATCACAGAATAAACATACACACATATAACATAATATATAAACCTGCATGCCATTTAAACACATATACCTACTACATAAACACATTAATCTACTGTGCCATTTGCTATGTATGTTAAATAAAACTTCAAATCAAATCAAATTGTTTATTGCTCCATAATGTACATACAGATGGTAAACATATTTTAGTAGGTTTAAGATAACAATTATGGGCCTTGTGAGGCATTGCAAACATTTTATATATATAATAGGGTGACGCTGTTTAACTCTTTTTACAATAATACTTTTCTCTATATTAGGACTACATTAATATTTCTTTTATAATTATATTATTTATATTCTATATTTAACTTAGTTTAAGACTGTATTAATTATGCAACATTAATTAGAATTTATTAATATAAATGATATAAATATAAAAGTGAAATATACATTTGAATTAATAACCGTTCTTGTTTGTCCAATCTTAATTTATATATACCGATATATTCCGAATCGAAACCTACAAGGTTGTTCGATTTCATTGCTCGCAAGTGTAAATGTGCCGACTTCTAGTTAGTTTCATCTATTCAGCATTTTGTTCTCTTCGCCCTGCAGTATTGATTTCTCATTTGTAGGTAGCTTACTGTCGTTCTGACGCCGATTGTCCGACGGCAATTTATTGCCGCTATCTGCGTTCGTAATTTCTCATGCATTGGTACCTTCTTTAACGAGTGTTGATATTTCGCAGCCGATATTGCATATTTGTCAAAGCGTCGTATGTACTAAGTTGGCGCCCAAATACAAACGCCGTTTTGAAATTTTTAGTTCCATTTATTACCGCAAGTGGCGCTGCATGATCATAACAACAAAAATTGCATCACAATTCGGGTGACAACTATGGGTCACAATCACAGATATATCACTTGTATTATTAAATCTGTGGTAACAATGATTGGACTCCGCTTGGTCATAAAAAATAACCCATACCTACCAATGGCTAGCCGCACACATACAATAATATTGTCAATGCAAGATTGCCAATATGATCTCGTACTCGCTAAGCTAAGTACTCGCAATCCCTAAATCCGATAGATAGCTAGGTACTAGAATAACATTTTTCTTGAATATTATTCAATAGAGAGTTGATGACCTTGAAACGCCTGAACAGATTGTCATCTCTATCAACAGATCTCGATCACGTCAGCTTTCGAGCTAAAATAACCATCGTCAAAATCGGTCCATTCGTTTAGGACGATTCCACAGACATACACAGACACGTCAAACTCATAACACCGCTCTTTTTCCGACGGGGGTTAAAAGGCAATCAAGAAAGAAACCCGCATGCATTACATAACGACGAAATTTTGCAATCCGGCGCGCCTCTTTGTAATACGGCGTGTTTTACGGTACGGCTCATACACATACAATATCAGGCTCATACTCGTAATGTCGTAATCCCAAATGGGTTGTGCAGAGCTTTTTGTAACATTTACATACCTACATACGATCAGGCTCGCAGTCCCATGAGTTGTTGATCCACTGACCTCTAATATTAATAGAGATCAGTGGGTTGATCAGTCAGAGCCCTAAGGTCATAGCACACTTACTAACTCTGAGAGAGAACGCTTCTTTTTTTACTATGAACGCTACGAAACAGCGGCTGTTTTCTTTTTCATAGTAAAGAGAGCCGATCCTTTCGGTAACACTTTGTTACACATAGCCAGAAAATATAATTTCACATAAAATCCTAGTAATATTATAAACGCGAAAGTTTGTATGAATGGATGTCTGGATGTGCGTTTGTTACACACGCAAATACTACCGAACAGCTTTTATGTAAACCGTACAATAAATAGGCCATAATTTATACTGATACTACACAGACAAAGCCGCGTGCAGAAGCTAGTATTTCAATAAATATGAAAAAAAAATGTAAACAATAAAAAAGGCTATTGGATTAGGATTATTTTTTGCCATTATAAACCCTAATAGCGCTAAATTTGATCCACGTTTACTAGAATCAATAAAACCATTATTCCAGGTTTCAGGTGAAAATCAAAATTATGATTTCACCGAATGCCGTATACAAATTTCAATACAATAATTCAACATCAAAGGCTATTGTGTAGTTCCAAATAATATGAACAAGGTCTGCACAGTCTATAAATGAGAAATCGATAGTTAGAACACATCAAACTACGGAATGACTTATGATTAGTAATAATTGTTTACTAGGTGATAGCCCGATAATATGTAGGTTCGTCTGAGTAGGTACCACCGCCTTTCTTATTTCTGCCGTGAAGCAGTTCGCTGTGTTTCGGATTGAAGGGAAAGGTAGCCAGTGTAATTACTGGGCATGGAGGGCATATCATCTTAGTCATCAGGATGTCAAACGCACTTGCGGTGTTAAGTGATTTACACTTAATATTGCAAGTGTCTATAGGCGGCGGTGACCACTTAACATCAGGTGGGCCGCAAGCTTGTTTGCCATCTCTTAACATAAAAAAAATGTTTCGACATAAACAAAACACGCGGCTTTCGTACACTTTTTAACTGACTTCAAAAAAGGAGGAGGTTCGCAATTTAACTGTATGTTTTTTTTTGTTACCTCATAACTTTTTAGTGTACCGATACCGATTTTGATGATTCTTTTTATATTCGAAAGATGTTGCTTGTCATGTGGTTCCATTTTTTGAGCGACATCTGACGAGTGGTTTTTCAGATAACCTTTTTTTAACGTTGGGAATTGCGTTACGGGTACGTCACGCCTGGGGTGGCGTGTCGGACTCTCCGTAGGGAACCAGGGCCTTCACACTAAAACACAATGATGTCGCTCACATGCACCTTGGCGCGAAAACATCAATGGCCGCCACTTCCTCCTCGTCATTGGACGAGGAGAACGCCGGCCGCGGATGTGTCACTGCCGGACGGAGCCATGGGAACCCTTGCCGAAACTTCCACGACCCCGTCGGTACTTGCTCGCAAGATGAATCGAGAATGGCCGGGGGAGGCCGACGATGCTCAGTGACATCCTGGACTTCAAAGAGTGGTTTTCAGATAACTCTAATAATGCGTATTTAATTGACATCGATGATATTGTCTTAACAACAAGACAAGACAATGTCTTGTCTTAAGACGAAAGTCTAGAATTCGTGTGTGTTGCCAGTGATGACTTATGGAACCGAAACGTGGCCGCTTACAATGGGCCTCATAAGAAGGCTCAAGGTCTCCCAAAGTGCAATGGAGAGGGCTATGCTCGGAGTTTCTCTGCGTGATCATATCAGAAATGATGAGATCCGCAGGAGAACCAAGGTCACCGACACAGGCCAAAAAATTGCGAACCTTAAGTGGCAGTGGTCCTCGAGTGGCGACCACGTACCGGGAAACGCAGCGTTGGTAGGCCCCCCACAAGGTGGACTGACGATCTAGTAAGGGTCGCGGGAAGCCGCTGGATGCGGTGAGCGCAGGACCGACCGGTTTGGTGATCCTTGGGGGAGGCCTATGTCCAACAGTGGGCGTCTCTTGGCTGAAATGATGATGATGATATTGTTCTCATTTTTTATATTACTTATTGTTTGTCTAACTAATAGATGTTAGATAGTCTCCTACAACTAACAAAATGTACTCGTACTACGTTTTAATAAAATGTAATGTATGAGGGAGGTAAAGTAAATAATGTCTTAGATCGTAGGTATTTTGATATGCGATCTGAGACTTTCTTTTGTACAAAATTGTATGCCACCCTGGTCAGTACCAGGAAGTGGAATTTGCCACTGCTGCCACTTTCTGGTCAGGTGTGGGCTAAAATTAATTCTTAGTCAAATCAATCCAGCAACAAAATAATATTTCCCGTATCAAAACTGACATATACTGTTCACGAATCACAGCAGAATGGTAAATAATTCCCAGTTCGTATCCGACAACGAAAAGGGTTTTTGCTTCCTGTATCGAAGCTGGCTACGAAATTTAACTTCGAAAAGGTGCGGAAGGCGGTCAAGTAGTGCCTCAAAATAGTGTCAGGTTGCCTTCGTAAAAGGGCCATCGAACCGTAACTAAATCATCAGTGAACCAACCAACAATAGTATTTAAAGTACGTTCATTTATTTACATACAAGAATAATATAATAAGATGTAACATCGAAATAATTAGAGGCTAATGTTTATAATTATGATTTTGAACAATTGTGGAAGTTCATCGTAAGAATTTTATTAGGTACTATAATCGGTAACAGTTGTGGATTTATTTACAGCTTGAGAATTAGAAGTAGACTCAGAAAGCGCGCGGCATCGGCAACATTCCTATTTCAAAACACTTTTAATCCCTAGGGATTAGCTAGTTAGTCCCTGTTAACGTAGAACAAACTAGCTCTTTTCGAATAGACGTGATAAAAAACTACCAAATTGTAATTTTTATGTAACCCCTGACATAAATTTATAGTTAAGAACCATTTCGATCACGTCAGCTTTCAAACAAAAAAACCGCATCAAATTTGACCATTCGCTTAGGAGCTACGATGCTACAGACAGACACACAGACATACAGACACACAGATACACAGACAGTTCAAACGTATACCGCCCCTTTTGACGTGACAACGTCTTATAATTCGATAGAGCCGGCTGCACGCACGAAAAAACATGACGCATGCGGCGTTACCTCGCTCTGAGGCGTTCCATGTAAGGCTTAAAGTCGACCTTGAAGTGCAAGCAAAAATCTATTAAACAAATGAAATTTAATTTTTCTTTTGAAAAATGCTACCATTCCATCAGTATTTTCTTAAGACGTTGTCACGTTCAACTATCGTCAGTAAACCGACTTTACAGACAACCAAATTTTTTTTATATATATTTCTACGCTCACACCAATTATCTAGCCCAAATTAAGTATGAGTAAGAAATTGTATTATGGCATATATGTAGATAACGGACACTTTTTTATATACGTAATAATTTTAGATATTTTTATAAATAAATATATAAACAACATCTACAACAACAACAAATATTCGTGTTCGTCACACAAACATTTGCCGCTACGCTTGACGTGTAGGCAGCTGTACTGACCACTCCACCAAGACAGCGACAAGACAGCCTTTATTGTTTACAGCTTATAACTTAATCAGAATTTAATCAAGCCTTATTCGACGCTGATGCTAGGTCTGCATGGTGCAGTAAAGCTCGGCTTGACGTCCTAATCTCCCAGGCGGCGGACTTAGCCTATATCAGCCTGATATGTTTATAGTGGGATTTAGAACTGCCTCGCTTTGAATGTGAGAAGTTTGATCTCATAGATATAGGAAACTGTAGATCGGCAATGTGAAAGAGAAAGAGCGTACTAACGCGTATATTAGAGCGAGATATATAGACGAGACCATTTCACGTACACGCTGGCGGCCTATGTCGGCCTGTCAGTCGTGTAGAGAAGACAGCAACTGTCAGACTGTAGTACTATATTTCACGCACATATAAGCATTACTCGCACATTGGGGGTTTTTTGGTCTCGCCCCAGTCGATTCATTGCAAATCTATAATGGTCAGTAATTATAAATCTATGTTTGCTTTATTAATTTCTCTGGCTAAGAAAGTGTTTTTTGGACATAACAATGACAACTAATCAGATCTATATCCTACTAATATTATAAGCGCAAACATTTTTATGGATGTATAGTAGTGTTTGTTACTCTTTCACGCAAAAACTACTTCACAGATTTTAAATTGGACGCCGTCGTGGCGGAGTGGTCAGTATAACTGCCTACACATCAAGCGGTCCAGGTTCGAATCCTGGTAGCGGCAAATATTCGTGCTCTTTTGCTTTGTAAAATCTCGAAGGAAAAACGCTTTTTACTGCGAGATTTGAAATGAACTGTAAGTCTTGTTCAAAGCTCAAACAAAAAGCGGCTCGCAGTTATTTTAGTAAACTTACTTTTAATATTCGGTAATTATTTTTAAGATAATAAACATGTATTAAAGTATTGCCTTGTTTTTCGCATCTTAAACAATAATAATTGTCGCTGGAGAGGTGAAAAATTGTATGATTCACACGAGAGCAAATTTTTTTGTCTCGTGCCTTTAAATCACTCACTGCGCTCAGTAGTCTATTCTAGACTACTGAGCGCAGTGAGTGATTTAATATCGACACTCACAGCAAAAAATAACTTTGCTCACTTGTTGAACAAATAACTATTTCCGTTGTACTAAAAGAAAGATAAATTAAACTGTTTATGTTTTTTTTTTAAAAAAACTGCATTTTTTAACATTTTTAGGTAGAATCTTTAAATTAAAGATTGTTAGCCTATATTCAATTTGGACGTGTATTCGACCACTAGTTCAGATATTTTATCTTTGGTGAAGTATTTATTTTCTTGATTAGTCACTCGAATGTAAAGCTCAATAAGGTTTACGAAATCACGCCAAGCTCCTTAGAAATATTTCACTCTGTTTTACTTCTTACTTCTTCTTCCCTGCTTCCAATTTATTTTGGGGTCGGTGCAGGATCTTACTATCGATAGGTTTTGGCATTAAATAGGTTTTTACGGCCGTGTACCTGACACCAACCCTCCTTGGGAACCACTGCTATCTTTCCACAGCACCCGGGACCATCAGCTTAACGCACCGACGAAGCACGGAGGAAAAGCAAATTGAAAAATATGCGGTCACCCATCCGAGTACCGACCGCGCACTTGGTAGCTTAACTTTCATGATCGACCTTCTCGCTCGTTTTTACTTATTTATATAAAGAGATTTAAGAAGTTTCTCCCCTAGCCCCAACAAGGTAGATATCTATCAGAAACTTAGATGAGTCATCTCAAAACATCTAAAACATTGGGCGTTTAGCAAACTTCGCAGCTGAAAGTAATCCGGGGCAGATTTGACTTTTAGAAAGGTTTCCGGGTCTATTCCCGTTTCAATTGAAAAGGCCGGGTTAGACGTATAAATAACAAAGTGTGTTGGAATAATACCTTTTTGCCATTAAGGTTTATTTGCACTACAGTAAAAAGTTTTCAACCTACTTCAAAAAGTAGGAGGTTATCAATTCGACTGTATTTTTTTTATTTGTTACCTTTACTGGGTGTACCGATTTTAAAGGTTCTTTTGACCTTTAGAAGCTGGTGCTTGTCATGTTGTCCCATTTAAATTTGATCGACATCTGACGAGCAGTTTTCGAGTTATCCCTAATAATGTCTATTTAATTGACATTTATTGACATTAATTGACATGTCCCCATTCATCCCATTATTTCATAGTATTGCCCCCTTGGCATTCGAAGTCACATACCATCGTCGAGTTGTTTTTGTTTTCCCACCACGGCTAGTTCCGGACGGAACTTTTCAGGGCCACCACCGTGCCCGAAGTCCACCGGGTGCGGTCCGATGGCTGCTCCCGGTGTCCTCGTCAGGAGGACGCGCCAGGTCAAACAGCCGTCGGTGGATGAGTGGCTGCTGGCCAACAATTGGTGCAAGGAGTGCGACGGTCTCGGTGTATTTGTGCTCATGTGCGCACTGAGGGTCTGGCCGGGGAGGATGTTTAGTGGGTATGGAGGGAACGCCTTTACCCACAGTCGAGTCCCACATATCCCCTGCGGTTGGCACCACCCCGCAGGGGCGATGCGTAAATGCATTTGACCTCACCGTCAACAAAAAAAGGGTGGCTTGGGTGAAACTTAGCGCAGTTTAAGTTCGATGTCTATGCCAGCTGTCCCTCTACCTAAAGCTGCAGCCATCAGTTGTAGCAGTCCCGCACGATGGAGCAGATCGATTGGACAGCGCTGCCTCCCATAACACCACCGCGGAAAACCAAACCAGCAGTGTTCGCAGCTATCCGTCACCTCTGAGAGCAGAGGCGTTTCAGGAGCGAACGACCACCCAGTTCCACTCAAGGCGGATCCGATTCGAAGGTCCGCTGGCCCTGAAAAGGACCAGACTCCCGTGATTTCGTCTCATAATTTATTGTAATCAAAAATAAACTGTCGCCCAACTTCCTTTGTGTTAATAATATTCCAAAGGTGTCTAACACACGCCCTTTCTACAACCTTACAAGAAAGTTCGCTAAGTTGTGTGCGTTTGATGGGGTTTACAGGAAAACCGTGGCTGATTTCCAGTTAATAGTTAACTAAAGTTTCGTGTTAATAACGTTTCAGAGCTGCGAAAGTTTCAGTCGATTTGTGTTAGGGTGCTTAGACGAGCGACTATTGGAATAATTCTTCTTTCGTAGGGAATAACATCACGAACAAAGAAATTAGGCAACTCATTTCTATATAGGTAGTACAATCAGAAGATAGAGTGACAAGAAAGGATGTTTTTTTATAATTATACTAGCTGCCCGGCCACGCGTTACTGTGGTAATTTCATACTACTGACCTGTAACATTGTATCTGCAGTAAAAAAAAATGACTACTTATCAAGATAAAAAGTATCCTATCTCTCAAGTTGGATCAAACTGCACACGGTGTACAAATTTGATTGAAATCGGTTAAGTGGTTTAGGAGTCCATTGAGGACAAACATTGTGACACGAGATTTATATATATTAAGATATTACGATGGCAAACAAGCTTGCGGCCCACTAGGTACATTTATAAGTAGTTTTTGTATAGATTTTATTTCATTTAATTTTACTTTAGTAAGAACTTATGTATAACTTAATAATAAACTGTAGTAATTATCAACTGGTACATGTTGTACTTTGATAATACCTGATAATTAGACGTCAACAACTACCTCATACTATCTATCCTACGTCTTTCTTGTCCATCCAAAGTTGCCTGGAATAAAACGCTGGTACTTATAACAATAAAGATCGCCAATTATACTTTGTCTTTGACACTTATTTCTTTCTGTTTTGAATATTTATCATTACATCCCTTACAATTCGTCCAACTGCTGGGACACAAGGCCTCTCCTTATCATCCAAGGAGGTTTAGGCAGTAGTCCACCACTTGCCCAATGCGGATTGATGGACGGAGTATAAGGTGATCAATACCCCTTTGCTTGTCTTTAGTCGCCTACTACGACACCCATTAGAGGTTATGGGGTCATGCTATTCTACTCTGCCGGCATCACATGGCTATTTTGAATATTCTTTTGAATATTCACTGGTGTGCAATACAGAATATTCTACGTTTAATTGCCGCTGGTCTGTACTAGACCTAAAGCATTAAGATTACTTGAGATCTAATACGTCAAGTAGCTTCAAGTAGATACTAAGCTTCTGTGGTGTTGCGAAGACATATACAAGTTAATATTTGCGTTTTATGAGTGCGATCATACTCGTAGTCCCAATAGGGGTTGAGCAGAACCTTATGTAACATTTCGTTACATATAAAGCCACATCTGGCAGTATGTTCTATGCAGTACCTCTAAATAGTTACAGGGTGCGAGCCTATCGTTTACATGTTTGCGTTCTTATTGAGGGTCCACATTGGAATTTTAAGCTTTTGAATGCATCAGCCTATAGTAAAAGAGCTCAAACAATTGTAAATTCAACCTCTCATTTGTAAAAGTAGGCAATCAAAAGTTATAATCGGTCAAAGGTGGTCCCTCAATCGTTACTGGCAGGTACTATACGGTATATCTTATATTCTAGGTAAAATTTATAACTGCTATAAATGAACACTCTTAGTAAAACATTAATAAAACTATATTATTAAATATAACTCCTTCCTGGCCGTGTGATGCCGGCAGAGTAGAATTTGATGAATAGGATCACGCCATATCCTCCAATGGGTGTCGTAGAAGGCGACTAATGCATCAGCAAGGGGGTATTGATCACATTATACTCCGTCCACCAATCCGCATTGGGCAAGCGTGGTGTACTACTGCCTATACCTCCTTTGATGACAAGGCCTTGAGTCCCAGCAGTGGGTCGAATTGTAAAGGCTGTTATGATGACTCCTTCCTGTTCACTGAATAAAAAGAAGTAGCATGCAGAAGACAGTCTCTCGATCGATCGCCATAAGTTCATATTAAGTGGGAACCACAATAATATTTGTAATTTCCGTATGAATGAGCTTTAGTAAAAGTACCTAAACGATGGTAAATTCAATCTCAAGCTTGTGAAAAAAGCCTGTCAAAAGTTTCGAGCGATTAAAGGTGGTCCCTCTATTGAAACGTTTATCATAAAAATAAATTTAGGTACGTAGCATTTGGAAGTTAAATAGACGAACGCTATCCTTTACTAAATTATTTTTACTAAGGATTACTTTACAGAACAGTATCAAATAATGTACCATTTTATTTCAAATAATAATGGTATTATAGACACTTGCAATATCAAGGGTAAATCACTTAACACTGCAAGTGCGTTGCCATCCTGGGGACTAAGATGATTGCCTATCATGCAGTAATTACACTGGCTACCTTTCCCTTCAATCCGAAACACAGCGAACTGCTTCACGGCAGAAATAAGAAAGGCGGGCACAGACGACCCTACATACCTATGGGTCTACCACCTAGTAAAAAGAGTTCCGGTTGAAGCTAGATTATACCTTATTCCCCGTAGTGCATAAGAAATAAGGGACTCTTTAAATCTGAGCTTAACATTAATTTCTTTCTTCCCCAGACAAGGACCGGTACTCTTCCCGAACGACGGGCCACCTCCACCACGACAACCTCTCATCGTGACCTCGCGCCCCCTCCTAGAGTCGATCGCCAGGAGCGAGCTGGGCAACAACTCTCTGCCCCAGTCTTCGCAGCTCAACCACGTGGTGAGACCCTTCCTGGCGAGGGTCAAGGATTACAGGCCGTTCCAGTACCTGGTGGCTACAGTTGCGCCTGTAGGGTTCACGGGGCATAAAGAAGATTATGAGGTAAGATTTCTTTTTGCACGTATTCACTTCTTAATACAATCCTGAGTCATGGAAAAGAGTGTCATGCAGCTTACACCACGTATGACTGCACCCATTGAACAAGAGAAAGAAGTTAGAAGGCCCAAGTGGGCGGGACGAGAGCGTCTCACAAGAACGAACGCAACCTTGCCAAAATTCATTTTAAGTACTTTCTGAACAAGCAAAAAGGTTTAAAAAACTGGAACCCGACTACAGAAATAATCAAAAAAAAATCAAAAATCTTTATTTTCATTTACAACTAAAACTTAACAAATTAGTAACTAGAGTCCCCTTTTAGGCATAACAATGCCTGTACCAGGGAAATAATGATTAGAAATAATGTTACCTATCCATGGTGTATAACATTTGTTATTGTTGATAACGAGAATATAAATTTATCTTATCATTTTCTCGTTGCTTAGAAAGCACAACAAGAGTCTGTGTACAAACTTCATAGGAATGGTTAAAGTCGGGGTTACAAAGAAAAAATCTAACTCCTCCTTTTGTCGAAGTCGCTTAAAATGTAGCTATAATAACGAATCGATTGACACCTCATTCATCAAAATTGGTTAAATAGTTTAGGTGCTACAATTAGATACCCTACTTCAATTAGGAAATCACAAGTTACAGTGACAGATAGTGATCCTTTAATAGCCTCAGGAAAGCTTAAGCTTCTTCTGGACGATGAAAAAAACAAACATTGGTATGTATAAACAACAAGTAAACTTGTCTATAAAATAATCATTAAAACGATTTTTGTATTTTGAACCCTAAAACCTAATTACACAAGAAACAAAATTATCCCCCATCCACCATATACAGCGCAAGTCCCACTTCTCGTCGACTTGCATACTAATTGTTATTAAACAATCACACAAAATTAATACACACATTTTCATGCGATTCTCGTAACAACTGATACCTATCTAGGTCGCTTGTATCTTGTGCCACTTGCGATCTTATCAAGTGAACTTTGGGGCCACGAAACGAGTGGTTTTGTAACTGAGCCATTGTTCACACGCTCCATAATTTAATGCAACAGAAGTTGACAAAACTAATAGTTATTTTCCTTTATTCCATATATTGTCTGAGTATCCGTGTCAGTCGTCGAATGTCATCTATTTACAACGGTCTGTCAGTCATTTCAAGTTCTTACGCGGCCGCATATGAAAAGAATTTTCTAACAGATAACTTCTGACGCTCGCTGGAAGGGACTCAGTGCATACATTTTGTGTTAGATCCCGCAGTTTCCAACACATTGTTAGAATTTTTTTTTGTCTTACAGGGTCCGTCATCTAATATATAATTTGTATTAGATCCTGCAGGATCCCGACCACTGTTAGAAAAAAATCTTGTCTTACAGCGTGCGGGATCTAATATGTAATTTGTATTAGATCCTGAAGGATCCCGCACACACTTAGAAAAATTTCTTGTCTAACAGCGTGCGGGATCTAATACAAAATGTTTAATATGTATATAATGTCTGTTAGAATTTTCCGCTAGTTATGTTTCTCTCGCAAGGGGGGCTGGACGCCGCGACAAATATCCTATGAACCGTCAGTAGGTTTTAGTTAAATCTAGACTCTTGACATAATTATTCAACTCTCCGTTGATTATAAGAAAATAACCATGAAATGTATGGAATAGGCTTTCACACATCCTTTTAAATGATCCATCGAGCATTTGAGCATCTTTATCTTCTTTTGTTGGTGTATCTATCGAATTAATTTTTTTGGGGATAGAGATATATGGTACTTCATCATCATCATCAACAGCTCATATAATGTCCCCACCGTGGGGCTCCAACCTACCCCACATTAGGGACAATTAGGCCTTAGTCAACCACGCTGGCCAAGTGCGGGTTGGTCGACTTCACACACAACCTAAGAATTTCTTCATAGGTGTGTGCAGGTTTCCTCACGATGTTATCCTTCACCGTGAAAGCGTCGATTAAACGTACATATGAAATCAAAATTTGAAAACACATTGGTACGTGGCGGGGATCGAACCAGTGCCTCCCGGGTGGGAGACGACGCTCCTCCTACGCCACGGTACTTATAAGTAGTTAAGTAGGGAAATATTATTAACAGTGACCAGCTAGCTTCATGGCCGCCCGCGCAGCAAAAGACATTACTTTTTCTACCTTTTCACGCTCCCATGATAGATAGCTCGCCGTTCAACGAACACGTGTTATTCAATACGTGTTATTTGTAGACTTGTGGTAATAGAATTGAAAATCAGTTAAATAAAGGTCAGAATATACACACAATTTACACATACATCATGTAGGTACACAGTAAAATAGTTCTTTGTTCAACAAGTGAACAAAGTTACTTTTTGCTGCAAGTGCCGATATTAAATCACGAACCAGCGAAGTACCTAGTCTAGAATTGAATCACGAGCATACCGAGTAATTCAAAAATAGACTACTGAGCGCATGTATACAACATGTAAACTAAATAACCAACACCCTGAATACAGGTGGTTTGGGATCGCCTTCCGAGTTGATTTCAATAATTTTTTTTGAAAAAAAAAAACAAAAAGTACCCAGTACATATTGTACAACATTTTCTGGGTAGTTTTTGTTTTTGTTTTTTGTTTATTTTTTCAAAAAAAAAATCGTTTTTTTTTCAAAAAAAGATTATTGAAATCAACTCGGAAGGCGATCCCAAACCACCTGTATTCAGGGGTTGGTTATTTAGTTTACATGTTGTAGTGATATAAAGGACGAGACAAAAAAATCTCTCTCTAGCGAGAAAATTCACCTCTCCAGCCAGCACCAAAAGACCTCTTTTGCTTCGTAAAATCTCGAAGGAAAAACGCTTTTTGCTGCGAGCTTTGAACAAGACTGCAACGTTCATTCTAAATTATTTTAGTAATCTTACTTTAATTTTCAATGGTTATTTTTAAGTTAGTAAACATGTATTAATGAAGTATTGCTTTGTTTTTCTCACCTATAACAATTTTCTCGCTGAAGATGTGAAAAGTTGTATGTTTCACACGAGAGCAAATTTTTTTTGTCTCGTGCCTTTAAATCACTCACTGCGCTCAGTAGTCTATTTATTAATCTAACTATCAATTCTAACTAACGGCATATTAACTATCGGCATTCGCAGCAAAAACTAACTTTGCTCACTTGTTGAACAAATAACTATTTTCCTACTCTTCTCCCTTTATTAGGAGTATAGGGTTTGTGATAGTTGTATGTTCGTGTGTCTGCCTGACACCACCCCTCCGTGGGAAGATGTTGAGGTTGGTTTACTGACACCGCCACCTTTACATTAGTAATTTTTATCTGACTATAGAAAAACTGACACTGATGTAATAAATTGAAATTCTTTTCAGGAAAGAACGACTTTGCCGCCAATATACAAGGTGCTATCGGACCACGCCAAACAGAAAGTTCTAGATATACAAAGGCAGAAACACAAGAACCATTACAATTATCTGGTAAGATATTTTTTTTAACTTATCACCAATTGCAAGGGCAGCATTAGAAGACTAAAGATCAATCAAAGGGCAATGGAAAGGGCTATACTCGGAGTTTTTCTTCGTAATTCTATCGGAAATTATGAGATCAGCAGGAGAACCAAAGTCACCGACATATCCCAAAGAATTGCGAGCCTTAATTACAGCGTGCAGGGCACATTTCGAGGAGGACTGAAGGCCGTTGGGGCGGAAAGGTCATCGTGTGGCGGCTGCGTATCGGAAGACGCAGCTTTGGCCGTTGCCACAAAGTGGACGGACGGCCTGATAAAGATCACGGGAAGCTGCTGGATGCTGGAAAACAACTACCAATCGAGTTGGAGCCCTTGGGGTAGTCTTATGGTGGGCGTTCCTCGACTGAAATGGTGATGATACTTGTTTACAAAATTTACAATGTCCTCCTTCACTTTACAAAGATAATTTGGAGTCTCCTCCGTGAGCAAATGGTTCTCCCACCGACAGTAGCTTCAAATTCGAGCGGCTATTCCACTGTGCTGTAAATCTCTAAAAGTAACTTTTGTATTCCAGGTCAAAGAGCCAGAATATCCAGCTCATTATAACAACAGGCACGTCATCAAACATAATGACCATGGAAATGACGATCAGGTATTACAAGTATTAATTTTTCATTTTAAAAAATATTCCAACTACCTACGTACAAGCTCTGACAAATTTAAACTCAACTAGCGACCCGCCCCGGCTTCGCAAGGGTAATAGAGCATAATAATTATACCTACGACAAGTTCAACTTTATGCGCTTTGTAATACAGATCATAATCGCAGACTGGAACAGACAAAAGTCCGTCCTAAGTTATCTTCGACCAATACAAAGTTATTTAAATATACTAACATCAACCTGATTATAATTTTATCTGATATAATCGTATGTAATCTAAATGCTAATTGAATTTTAAAACCACCATCTCTTCATCACTTCAAATTGTGCTTACCATAATAGCTACAACGATTCTAACTTTAAAACACTCTTTCAGAACAAGAACTACGCCTTTTCTTATAGAGTCAATGATAAGAAAACAGGCGATGACTTCTCGCATAGCCAGCACAGTAGCGGATCAGCTACCAATGGCGAATATCGAGTAAGACTGCCGGACGGGCGAATGCAAATAGTTTCTTACACTGCTGATGAAAATGGATACCAAGCTGACGTCAGATACGCTGACGAAGATAAATCAGGACACAGAATAGACCATCATAGTAATATACCAAAGGAATACCATGATACTAATCAGTTTAATGGCCAGCATAACCATATCAACAATAACGATGACTTTGTTCTTCATAAACCACAATACAATGACTACTCTCTTAATTCTTACAACGATAAGCATGATTATGAAAGCAAAGTTTACAAACCTGCGGGTGATAAATATAAAACAGGCCCAAGTAATGACTATTACACAGATCTGTCTAAAGAGTATTATAACGACGACTTTTCAAGTGAATATGAAAGCAAAAACTATGATTACGCGCCACATAGAAGTAAATATACATCTTTCATTAATGAAAACCCTAATTTGCATCAAGTATCTGTTCCTAAAGCTACCTTTGCTTCTGGGTCAACTGTTACCCCCTCTTATGACGATCTAAAAGATTTGCTAGTCACTAAAAAGGCTTACAACACCATACAACCGTATGTAACCAAAATACCGGTCGCAATAAATTCACCATCAACCACTCCTATTCCTATAGATGATATAACAGAAAGAGTTGTAGTTATTGGAGCGAAGAAACCAAATCTTTATACTAGTATTAGTAGCAGTTTTCCTTTAGTAAGCCCGACTCCTATATCTGTGACGCCAGTACCTTTTAAGTACAACACTGATTTCGCGGCAGCTCCTACACCAAGTAATTATTTAATATCCACTATAAATAATTTGAGAAACAAAGTTGATCTGTCGGGTCCGAAACCCATATTATCGCAAAGTTATATAGACAGAATTAATAAGTATATAACTTATAAGAAGTAATTTTTAATTTTGTAGCTCATTGAAACCACATAATATATTAAAATTGTCCATATATTTACATCTCTTTCTTTAATCAAATATTCATAATCATCTGATTTAGAATCGAAAGTATCATTACTCTTTCGTCCACTGTCCTAATTTGATAGTTCTTTATTCATCATGTCATTCATGGTTTTTTTTTCGATGCAGTTTATCATCTCATACTCGTTCAAAGTCTTATTTAGAACCGTCTATGTTACTTTGTCACTAATATCTCACCTTCTCATTCTCTTTGTGTTTCTCTGTATGTAAATGCTTAACTTAGACACACGCCCATGCTTTATATGTAACGCTATCTTCTTCTTCTTCTTCATTACAAAGAACGAGATCTTATCTTATCATTCTTGCCTTTTCCTATATTTTCCTTTCTATAAAATCATCATCATCACAAGTTCATGTTCCAAAATAGTCTCTTTTGTATTCAAATTAACTTCATGACTTAGGAAAGGTATTCTCTTTTCATCTTTTAGGGACTTTTGAATTTAAAATAGAGTTATAAATTGCAATAATTAAAACATTTGAGATACTGTCAGCATCCTCCTTTTCCTATTCTGTTCCCAATTTTATTTGAGATGGACGTAATATGTTTTATGTGTTACTTCTTCCACTCTTCTCGACCTGTATTTACCAATATTGGAGGTACCTATAAGTCTGAACCCCTTTTTTCCTATTTTTATGCGTTGTGAGAAATTTGTCTTCTACATGAAGATGCATGAAAAAATTACTTTTGGTTAGCAATTTATTATGTACAGTTGATTCTTATCATTTAATTAAGTATACAAAGTTACCAATATCTGTTTTACGAGATGTATTGTAATGTTATTGTAAATAATTTATTTATGTAATAAGTTTTAGATATTAAATTAATAAAAGATTATCAAACTGTATCTTGTTAGATTTATTTCTATAGTCCTTCACTGAGTAATAGGTATGCATTTAATTTTGACCATCCATAATTCCATCTTCTTGCACTGTAGAAAGATATATCAATAATGCAGATAAAGTCCAAGATATGCCTTGACAATGAGTCATGTAGTGCCTTAAAATAATGATGTGCGATCCTTTGGGTCGCGGCCACCATTGCTTGCCAGCTTCATTTTAAGTTAGTAGATGTTACAAGATGTCTACTGATCGAACATAACACAAAAAGGGTACTTCAAAACTTTACAAGTTATGGGATATTTTCGGTGACAGCGCTGCAAAGTATGCTTCTTCGCGCGGCCACCTCTTGTTTGCAGGACACGCAAGTTATTGAATAATAACTGTATGAATTAGAAATAAACCTACGCAAAAACTATTCTCTCAAATGAGTAAATAAATAAATATATAAGTAAATCATATATAAATGGTTATTCAACATACAAAACTAATATTTGGAAGTTTTCTACGAAAACTCGAAAAAGCTTTCTCATTTTCGCAAAAAAAGAACTACTTATACCGGAAAGTGTTTCAGAATGATTTTCTAATTCCATAAAATTTAGTATTCCCACAACACTATTACACCTTGTGTAGAAATTAATATTTTTGTCATTTGATTTACCATTAATGATTTATATAGGTACTAATTCCGATATTTATTTACTCATATCAGAAAGTAGATTATTAGATTTATTTCTAATTCATAAAATTGACTCGCGTATCCTGCAAACAAACATCTCGTGAAGTTTTGAAGTACCTACTCTTTTTTACTTTCTCGTAGTATAGAACAAGTCTTGTAATCGTCAAAAAATTCGACCTCAAGATTTTGACGGATTTACACGTTTTTGGCCACCCCGAGTCCAAAAATACCGTTTTTCGAATTATGTCTCTGTGTGTGTGTCTGTGTATGTCTCTGTGTGAGTGTGTCTGTGTGTTAGCTCGATAACTCGAGTATGCTTTAACTTATTGCAACCAAATTTAACATCTATGACATCAAAATATAAGGTTTCTATCAACTTTTGAGTCGTTTCCGCTATACGAGAAAGTCAAGCGGAGACCACTTTCTTGTAGCATCTACTATCTATCTACCCAAGTAACCGTTGGTAAAGGTTAGGAAGCCGCTGGATGTGGCAAGCGCAAGATCGATCGCGTCAACCTTGCTTTCCGAATTACGGAGGAAAATCGAGTTGAAAAACTTTCAGTGACCAATTCGAGTACCATCCGCGCACTTGCTAGCTAGCGTTACGAAGAACGCACGGCCGCGCCACCATCTCCTCTTAAATCTGTTATAAATCTCAATTCCATGATAGGTGAATAGTTATACATAATATTCTTTGCTCGCCTAATAAACAACTACAAGGTAAAATTCTTGGCAATTTGTCTCCATCAAAGTACCCATAAAACCGAGAGACGCTGGGAAAATTGCTAGTATATAGAACGGCTCCATCGAAGATAAGGTGGCTCGCTGCGGTCTATGGGCTGTCGATTATTGCCGACGACTCTTGTAAGGATATGTGCTTGTCGATATCGATAATTATATTCTATTTTTGTTGTATTCAAATTCTCCTTATTAGAGAAATTGAAAATGCATTAAAATGTATGACACCCACATTTTGATTCTAAGATCAAGAAAGAAGATATATACTGAAGATAGGGACAGCCCTATCATCAATATCTTCTTTCTTGCTCTTAGAATCAATATGTCACATATTTTTATGCATTTAGAGAGTGCTTGGCGAGAAATATATGGCAACAGACCTCGTGATGGCGACTGACTGAGGATCCCACTATAAAATTCTCAACGTCATACACACCACAAAGCTTTTATTTCAATGACTCCTCATAACTGATCGTCAACACATTTCCTTTTAATTAATGTAATTTATATGAATTAAGTAAGTAAGTACCTACTTACTATACTTAAGATCATAAAATATGTATGTCTCTTTGAACGGTACGGAATCAATTGTTTTAATTATAGTAGCACGTTGTGTTTGCCTATAATTATTATTATTGTTGCATTTTAACCCTATCGATTTAAATTATTTTCAATTTACTGTTATTTAACAATGTTGGCAGGCTAATAAATTAACCTTAACGTGGTGGGGAAACTTTCTCGGCGGGTGTGTGGCTTTTGATGTCTAGTGTGTCCCCTTGGCATTCGAGTCACATGCCATCGTTGAGTTTGTTTTTGTTTTCCCATCACGGCTAGTTCCAGACGGCCCTTTTCAGCAGCCGCTGGAAGAGGCGGCCAGCGGCCCAGATCCCGAGTCGTCCCGTAATAGCGCACTGAAGGTCAGGCCGGGGAGGATGTTTAGTGGGTATGGATGGAACGCCTTTACCTCGAGTCCCACATATCCCCTGCGGTTGGCACCACCCCGCACAGAGACGATGCGTAATTATGCATTTGACCTCCCCGTCAACAGAAAAAAGGCTAATAAATACCTAAATAAATAAACAAAAACACTGATGCTTGTGCATCAATAAAATACCACTTTTACTGCACAAAATCCGCTGCGAAACAATTTTGAATTATCGAAACAAAATTTTTTCGATACCATGATTTCGCGCTGAACACTCCTCTATTTTTTGTAATCTTAATATTATAACTTATCTTCTAATCTATCGGTGAACGCGCACAATCTTATCTTAGCCACTTAACCCGTCCGATTATTCGCTCCAGTAATCTATCGACTCACGATTCATCGATAAACGTCCCCTCACTAACTTGATGCAACTCACGCGTTCTGCTGAGTCGTGGTTGGCTGGCCGCCAAGGTTCCACCGGGTACATGCAATACCAACATACTGACAATACGCGACTCAGTTGGATACGTCGAATTTTTTAAGGAAATCGGATTTTAATGCCAGCGGTGGAACGTCGCAGAGCGGAGACGGATTTGGAATATGTATTTTGATGTGACAATACAAGTTACCTGTAAAAATGAATTATTTATGTTTTTATTTGCTCCTGTAAAATCGTCATTCTGCATTACCGCGTTATTCTCTGGGTACCTACTACTTAATTTTAAATTTTACATTTATTATTATTATCAAGTCCGCAAAACTGTAGTACGAAGCCCATCGAGCATTGGGTATGTGCTTCATGACAAATCAACAATATTATAAGCACTAGAAAAATGCACTGAAAAAAATCGACTTGCCTCAGGCGGGACTCGAACCCGCATCTTCCACAATCCGGGCGGATTGTGGCCCGGATTGTGGAAGATGCGGGTTCGAGTCCCGCCTGAGGCAAGTCGATTTTTTTCAGTGCATTTTTCTAGTATTAATATTTACGCGTTTGTAAACGCAAAAAGTAAAATTATTCCATAATTATAAGCACATTCAAGAGATTGCTATAAAATACAGTATTGTCCTGTACAATGCCAGCTGTATTATACATTCCCCGAAAGACCTCGCTGCCAAGTTCCTCTGGAATTCAAGTTGCCCCTGGATTCCCGAACCTTAGGTAACCGAGTTTAAATTGTTTCTTGTGAAGTTACCGGAGAACTACTTTTAAATGGTACTTTTGTCGATACGGCACTTTACTAACTTGAGGAATTGTGATGTTTTTTTAAAGCGTGTTCCTTTGATGGTGAATGGGGATTTTTTATGTTGATACATAAATCTACACTTCTACTTTACAATGTAGACAAATATTTAAGGGAAACTTAAATAGTTTTAGGTATTGTGGTGGAGAAAAAATCAGGAAATCTCTAGGTATGCTATGAAATCGCGGAACATATAGAATATTCTTGTTTAAGAAAATAACCCTGAACCCAAAATTACCCAAACAAATAGTTAATAGTTACTTTATGTATTACTGTGATATACATCTATAAACTATTGTTCGACGGACTAAGGGTTATTTACCAAAGTTTGTATGGACCACACGGACAAGTCACAGGCAAAAGCTATGGGTATAAAGGTAATGTTTAAAAGTTTATGTCCATACCTTAACACACAAGTTCTTGATGATACTTCGGTTCTTATTTGTACTTGGTCCTCTGATTTGGGCTGTCTTATCACTGTTGCTGTATCACTAACAATGCAATGCTGTTAACACTATAATATTGTTATGGAATAGACTTCGATAAGACATTTTGTCTCCCCTCGGAAGGAACCCAGGACCTTGAGATCCAGAGAGGTGGCTTTTTTGTCAGACAAGCATACGGCCTGTCTGGTGGTAAGCAGCCACCGTAGCCTATAGACGCTTGCAACACCGACGTCACACTCACGCGCTGACAACTCAAGTCCCTTCCCTACCCCGTGGAGCTCTGGCGACCTTACTCCCCAACAGAAACACAACACCACAAAAATGTTGTGTTATTTGTCTGTGGTCTTCTGTAAGGTGGAGCTACTACCCCAGTTCAGGCTACTCCAGATTCGAGCGGCTAGTCCGCTTTGCCCTACCTTCACTAAAATGGCATTAGTATTCTTAATGTTATTTAGTTTGAAATAACCAATAACTGTAGTCAAAATGACCAATAAAAACACGGAAAGCTTTTACCGCGTACCTCAATTACGGCACTTTTAATTTTCTAAAATCAACACGTTTTCCCGCTAAAACAGGAATAAAGGGCGCCATTTTGCTCATTCACAAAATGGCGGACTATAACCGTATCTCCTTGTTGCAGGTCATTACTAGAATTAGCTTTTGGTACGAAAGCTTTGTTTTATTTTGTCATTAATTAACTGTTTGTAAATAGATTGGTTCGTTTGTTTGTTCACGCTTAAAATGTTTGGTAGGTATTGTTTTTGTTTTAGCAAGAAATAGAGAAGCCCTGAAGCCAAGTACCTAAGTGTACCTAACTACACTTTTCAGATTGCCGTTGGCCGCAGAAACTCTAGCTGCGCCAAATATTAAGAAAAATGGTTTTGTTATGTACAGTTTTTCTTTATTCTATATTAAGTATTGTAGGACCCTCAATCCCACCTCAATGGATATTTCACTGGCTCACCATTACACCCAGTCACAGTGCAGGCGCACGTCCAATCTCGACCCAGTTCGCAACTCAACTGTCAGATTGACAGCTAACCCCACCACTGGTGTACGTGAGACAATGTACATATCTATTTTATAGATACAAACACTACAACTATGTTCATGTACTTACATGTACTATGGAATATTTTTTACTACTAGACTACTACGCTACCGAGGCTAACGTGCCGCCCGGATTGCGGAAGATGCTTGTTTCGATTCCCGCCTGAGGCAGGTCGATTTTTTGGAGTGCTTTTTTTCATGTAAGTATGTACTATTTGGTGTATTTATATAAACATATTTATGGGTATATTTATTATATATGTCGGGGATGTCGTCAGGATTCACGATCTCACATACGAATGCCGAGTCAATTCATCAACACACATCACAAAGAGGAGAACCAGAGTAGTGCCTGGGACTTGTGACCCAGTGTGTAGGTTTACCTAGGGCACATTAAACATTGCACCGGCACTCGCTTTCACTTCTCTCTAACTATTATCACACAACCGTCGGACATAGCCTCCGCAAGCATTCCTAATACAACTGTAGACACGACCGCACTCGGCGCCGCCTCGAACCAGACTGAGCTCTGTCGAGCGCGCACCGCTGCAACAAAGGCGCGCCCCACCACTATTACGTCGCATCGTACGATAGCTCGTGCGGCGCTGACGTCACAATCCCACGTGGACTATTTCCAATGAAAATAACAAATTAAATTACAATTGAACCTAATAATGTCATAGCGCCGTCATATATTTACATATCTAGTATTTTATTACAAAGTACTATACTTAATTATCTATTTATTTTATATTAGTAGGTACTTACACGCGACATTCCTTTTCTACGTAAGTATTTTTTATATGGTCTGAGATAAGTAGGTACCTACTGCTATTTATATTAAGTACCTAACTTTCCTATTTTTGTAATTCTCGTAAACAATAAATAATTAAATAAATAAAAAATGGGTACACACACGTCTACCTATCAAAATCCCCCTCCCATATATAGGGCTGTTGGAAGAGATTTCTTTTAGAAATAAGCAGTACTTTTGTATAATTTTCTGTTTTATGTAATGTCTTCTTTTGTAATTGTCTTTGTGTGTAGGTACATGAAATGATAAATAAAAATAATAAATTTTAAAAAACCGCCTACAAAACTAAAAACACAGAAATAAAATCTGTGTTAGAAAATATTTGTAAAACTTTTATAACAGCAGTGTGGGAGCATCATATGAGTCTAATAATGTTAGTAAAAAATCGGGAGTGGTCTCCCCTTGACTTTCTCGTATACCGGATACAACTTAAAAGTTGATAGAAACCTTATATTTTGATGTCATACACGCATGTTAAATTTGGTTGCAATAAGTTAAAGCATACCCGAGTTATCGTGCTAACAACGCACAGACAGACACACAGACATAATTCCAAAATCGGTATTTTTTGATTCAGGGAGGTCCAAAACGTGTAAATCAGTCAAAATCTCGAGTTCGAATTACAGACTTCCTCTATACTACGTATACGAGAAAGTAAAAATTTGCTTCTAACTATATTAGTAGATTGTAGAGAATGAAGATATACTTAGATTTTACCAATAATTTTTGTCGCTAATAATGAATAACTATAAGACGGCTTAATGTCCTTCAGGATGAGAACGCGTGCCCAGAGTTGCATGATACAACTATCCACGTCAACCTCGCCGCAATCGAATAACGAATAAAGTATGTTTTGACGTGACAGCGACTTATAATTCGATAGAGCCGGCTGCACGCACGAAAAAACATGACGCATGCGGCGTTACCTCGCTCTGAGGCGTTCCATGTAAGGCTTGAAGTGCAAGCAAAAATCTATTAAACAAATGAAATTAAATTTTTCTTTTGTAAAGACGTTGTCACGTTCAACTATCGTCAGTAAACCGACTTTACAGACAACCAATTTTTTATGTATTTTATCTTTAAGAGACATTTCTCGAACTTAAGGCTCCCTAATTCTGCGCCCCCACCCTGAGACCCTCAGGGAAAAGGTGGCTCAGATGCCCCACTAACAAAAACGGTGTCCAACTTTACTGAAAATGGTTACAGTCTAGATAATTAGCTACATGTTTCTGAATAGTGTGGATATTAATGTTTGGATTCATTTTATCACAGTACCTGTGTAAACTCCAAACTATGATGCCGGTTTTGCCTACTTCTATGGGTATGACTTATTATTATGGTCTCTGTTGGAGCTGCCCCGGATTCTGCTAATCAGGAAGCATTCAGTCTTCTTATAATAGCTGCGAAATAATGCACCCCTGCCATAGCTGGCATTCCAGACGTACTATAGCAGACTCCAAATAAGGAGACCAGGGTAGGAAGATGGAAATTTACAAAATAAAATAAAATTGTATTTATATTAATCTAAAAGAAAGTTTCAGCATAATTAAAGAAGAACAGCATTGCCGAGTCTTCTTAAACAATAGGTTCGATAACGTAAACAAGGTGCTACTAATCACCCATATACCACCATTTCCAGTCCCATTCTCTGTCAAACCGTTCCAAATTCAATTACCCCTTCCAGTAGCAAAGAACTAACAACCAATTAGCGTTAACAAAGAGATTATAAACATCGCTAGCTAACGGATATCTGAAAGCATTCGATTCCAATGCGACGCCTCCGACCTGCCGCATCGATGATGAGCTGCTAGGGACGGAGCTGTGTCGATATTGTCATGTCGATGAAAAATTATATCGATAGTAGCGAATTTTTTTTATAAAAATATCATGAAGGTCATGGAAACCATTCATATCATAAACCAATAATAATTCCTAAGCGTAAGAAATATTTAGAATTTATTTTACATATGTATGTGTATGAGTACATATGTATGATTGTGTTCATAACGTGAATATTAATTTAAATAATTTTCAAAAAAAAATGAAAGAATAAGAATGAAGAATTTATATTTTGCAAATACTTTTTAGTGGTTGACTAAGGCCTAATCGTCCCTAATGTGGGGTAGGCTCGAGCCATTCGGCGGGGGCATTATATGAGCTGTTTATGATGATGATGAAGTACTTTTTTAAAGTTTCTCGATACGTTTACGATGCGAATCCTTCAAATGTTCGCGCTTGTAGCACAGATCGCGTTACGTTTTTCTGGTCGTGGCAATTTTAATGAACCCTTTTCACCTTAGATACAACTGATAGTCCCCTATGCTGACGCTCATGTTCTAATGGAATGCAACGCAGTGGCATCACTCCTAGCTCTGGTCCATCCGGGTGGACTCCAGGATGTTCAGTGATGGTGGAGACTTACTGGAAGAGTTTTATTAGATGTAGTAATCTTTTCTCACCCTCCGATTCAAAATAGACGCAAAATCGTTAGAAACAGCCCGTATGGACAAGGACAAGATGGTCGGCGTCCGAAGTGGCTTAACATATTAGTACCATGTCATAGCAACGTCAGGTGTTGTACAGTAATAGTTGCTATCACATTATGTATGCATGATTATTATGACATGGTAGATACTATAGTGCTAGAGATAGATAATACTATAGTGTTGAGGTTGATTGCGTAACCTCTATTGATTTATACCGCAAAATTGAATTCTCAACTTTTAATGAAGCTGAAAGGTGGAAACGAAATTCAACTGACCCTTCAGGCTTCAACCACTGAGGCTATCTTCTCACGAACTGTTGGAACACAACGACGATGTTAAATCTAATGTTATGGTGACATAAAGGGTGCAAAAAGACCCTCGACAAAACTTTTATAGTATATCTTTTTAGTATACCAACTATTTTAGATGCATTAAGAGCTTAATTTGTATATAATAGTAGTTTCCTATACAAAATGATTTCTTAACGCAACTCAAAAAGTTAAGTTTTTATACTAAAAAAAAATTGGTTGTCTGTAAAGTCGGTTTACTGACGATAATTGAACGTGACAACGTCTTAAGAAAATACTGATGGAATGGTAGCATTTTTCAAAAGAAAAATTCAATTTCATTTGTTTAATAGATTTCGCATTATAGTATGAATAAACTTGTAATAAAATCTCTTTGGCTATACTATTTGTATCTGGCTGGTTTTGGTATCATTGAAAGTTTAAATTTTAAAGAACATAATTCCAAATTCAAATTAGAGAATTAGATTCAGAGCGAGGTAACGCCGCATGACGTCATGTTTTTTCGTGCGTGCAGCCGGCTCTATCGAATTATAAGACGTTATCACGTCAAAACTTACAATACGGGATTTGTGCCATATTCATATTTTAGACTATACCTGGGAAATCAATAGATACAAAGTTAATGAAGATTGAAGTAAAAAAAAGTATTTCGTGACAAATCACAATCCATACGCAATACTACAAAATAGCAACATTGTTTGCATTTATAGTAGGCGCACCGAAACAGACATTTTTGCAAGCAACTGGAAAAGTTAAAGACTTTTGCTTGGCTAGGAGTGGGTTCGCGTTAGAAATGTAACGGCGGGTGGCCGGGGATCGATCTCCATTCACAGAGAAACCACCTGTTTGACAAATTTACAGGCTTTTACAGTAACTTAACTACTCAAATAGTCATGTCTCACGCACGTTCGTAAAATAAAAATACTACATCTAATAGTAGATATAACGTGTAATAACAGAAAATTAACTTCCTATCTATACGGCACCCATACATCTTTATGTGTTATTGATCTCGACAAGATAACTCTATTCGAGAAATATCGGCAAAATAGTCGATTCCAATGCGACTCCTTCCAGCTAGCGCTTTGATGATAAGGGTTCTAGTGAGGGCCGTTGTCGATGTATCGACATCGATAACAATAAAAGTGTATACATACATATTGTGATACGGTAAACACTTGAAACATACGAGTAACAAGTTTTTACAAGGCTAATTATAAACTTTAAGAAGAAAGGCATTCTGCGTTCGTATCATATTTAGATTTAATAGTCTATCCACATACATAAGGTCAGGACCGTGCCTGTGACGTGGCCGAACCATGTCTAGCGGACGCTGCTCCGTCGCCGGCACGCGTGAGCTTGTCTCCACGCGAGGCGATGACTTACGTTGCTGATTTGTATCTACGTGTTATTATTTAGACAATTCGGGGCTTTTTGCGTCACTGCGACCTATAAAGATCTATTGTGACTAGCCTCCAAGTAAATCCTATTGAAGCCTTACATGTACTCCTTTAGGTGGGCACTATCTAAATATGATAAGATATTCCTAGCTTGGATTGTTTTGATATCGTCTGGGTCGAGAATGTGTCTTCCCAAATGTCGGCTTCTTTTGTGAATTTCTGTGAAAATTTTCTGTGACCCTTACGGTGTATAAGAATTATATTTATTAGGGCCTTATCGCTATGCGGCAGCAAAGTGTAATTATTATTCAGATAACAAGTAATCGATCTTACTGCGAATTAACTATATCTCAGTAGTATGTAAAGCAATTACTTATAATCAAGATTGTACTGGCTTTGTTTGATAATCATGTTGAATGTTTAAATCACTTTTTATCGCATAAAACAAAACAAGATTATGTAGGTCCTTTATTATTATTTTGATTAGATTCAAGATTTCAATGATTAACCACTTATAGAGGAAGTAATTACTCATTGATAAGTAATTTCCAAATTAAGTCATAAAAATATTTATTATTATTTGTGTGCATGAAAATGTTTTTTGAGTAACCTAATTATACTCAAATGAATTGATGGACTTTTACTCGATTGTTCTAAACTTTTTTTTATGTTATTAGATGGCAACCAAGCTTGCGGCCCACCTGATGTTAAGTGGTCACCGCCGCCTATAGACACTTGCAATATTAAGTGTAAATCACTTAACACCGCAAGTGCTTTTGCTATCCTGGGGACTAAGGTGATAATATGCCCTCCATGCCCAGTAATTACACTGGCTACCTTTCCCTTCAATCCGAAACACAGCGAACTGCTTCACGGCAGAAATAAGAAAGGCAGTGGTACCTACCCAGACGACCCTACACATGGGTCTACGTACACCAAAACGCCTCCGGGACCGGTAGCCATCCTATGTTTTGGTCGCCGATAGACCAAATCGCGGGCAACCAGTAAAATAAATAGCACTTAGAAACGAACTTAGTATAATATCGTGGTGCTGATTAGTGACAATTGCCCTTTGCCACGCTATAATGAAAATAAACTAAAATTGCAGGTGTATTACAATAACAGCGTTAAAATGACCTAACAACCACTTATGATTAGTTAAGAAGCGTAAAGAATTTTGCCCTCATTGAAGAAAAAAGTTTGAAAAAGTCATAAACAAAAAAAGCAGTAGCTGACCTTTGAGCTTTGGAAGATTGATATTTCCATAATATTGCCTAATATTATGAAAATAATTATGACCAATCAATATCTGATAAATTACAGAATCCAATTAATAGTAACAATACTTCAAGATAATAATAATTATTACTGCTTATAATATACGTAATCTTTTATAGACCTATCACGCTCCTGAGTCATGACGTTATCAAGCTGATTTAACAACTTCCCAACTTCCAGCCTCCCGAACAAGTTAGATTCCGAAAAGGCCACATGGTACCATGACCACATTCGAGTACATACGCTGCAGCAGGTTATGCAGAAGACCGAAGAGTATCTGCCATTATGCTTAGCGTTTGTGGACCATGAGGAAGCGTTCGATTTTGTTACTGAGAGATACTGGTGCTCGGCTACCGTCTGACTTGTTAAAGGCGCGAACATGATTGCCTTCCTTCATTTTCCCGCTCTATCGATATATTCTAATTAAAACAGCCCCATCATTAGTCGCTTCAGAAAACACTCGACAAATAAGCGGGGCCAGACGCGGCAGTTTGCATAATTGCCGGTTCACCGTTCACGCTCACTCTCGTCTCGGGACCTGCGAATGCAGAAGATTATTTAATAAAAACAAACTAATAACACTGAAATAAGGAAGTAGGCACCTACGTCATAAAAATACGATGGAATTCATTTCCATAATTGAATAAGTTAACCATGTGATGCCGGCAGGTAGAAACGCATCAACCCATTATCCACCAATGGGTTACGTAGAAGGCAACTAATGGATCAGCAAAGGAGTATTGATCACCTTACACTCCGTCTACCAATCCGCATTGGGCGTGTGGTGGACTACTGCCTAAACCTCCTTCGATGACTAGAAGAGGCCTTGTACCCCAGTCTGAATTGAATTAAAATTCAGACTGGGATACTTTTTTATTACTAAAATTGAATTAAAAGGCTGTCACGACTAATATAAACCAAACAATAGAAAACGCAAAAAAAGTCCTGTCATGATAAAGCCTTTGGCCGGACTCTAATCCGCGACCGTTCGCGATACGAGCGAATGCTTCTTCCTTTGATTTACACAGGACGAATGAATCGCGACGAACTCAAGCCTTTCGTGTCTGATTGCGTCACACACCCAATTGCGGTAGTTCTTTTTTATTTGTAACTCAAAAAGTAGTGGACTGTATTTTAGCGGATTTTGTAAAATTTAGTACCTCAACTAATAACTAAAAAAACCCGCCTGCATAATGATGCTGTAACTGAAATTGTGCGTCAGGGCATGGAATATTTTATTCCGTTTTTTGACGTGCCTTCGGGCAAAGCTCGCCCATGGTTTAACGATGATTGTCTGAGAGCTGAAGGGTAGAAGGATTCGGCTTACAGTGCCTGGGCTGATGCGCGATTGTTCAAAGCTCCGGAAACTGAAGAGAAACTATAATAAAGCTGCCAAATCCTGTAAAAAGACGTTGCGTAGGGCTCGACCATATTGGCCGCATTGGAAGCAAACTTGCTTCTTTCCCAAGTGAGAGTAAAACGTATTGGTCACTAGCTAAAGCGGTCGAAACCAACTTTTGACGCCCGTCCTTTACTGAAGCCGGATGGTTCGCTAGCGCACACTCCGAGTGAGAAAGCTAACTTACTTGCCTCTCTCTTTGCAGAAAATTCGCGTATCGTTGTTTCAGGCAAAGTTCCGCCTAAGTTACCTCACTGCAAAGACTATGTGTAATATCTCCAGGGGCGATGTTTAAATCCACCAAAAAGAGGTAAGTCCTGCGAGTTCTTGACGCGAACAAAGCAAGTGGCCTGGTTGATATTCCAGCAGTAGTCCAACATAACTGAGCTGAATTATCTCTTGTCTTAACGCGCCTGTATCGCCTCTCACGAGAGACTAGACCCAGTTATGGAGTATAACTGCGCTGCCATCTTTGGGACGGATCAGTGAAATACCAGCTTGTAGCTACAAGCTGGATTCTCTCGAAAGAGCTAAGCGACTTATTGGCAACCCAACACTTCCAGACGCCAAATTATCAAGTCTCGACCATCGCCGAAAAGTAGCTAGTCTACCGGTATTTTATAGGATACACTTTAGAGAGTGTGCGATGGAATTACATGAATTAATTCCACCAGCCCCATTTCACCACCGGGACATAAGATGCAGGTTAAATTACCACTCTTAAGTTGTTGATGTCCCTATCCCTAAGTACCATCTGCACAAAACGATTTACTATCTTGTAATGCGAACAGGTTACAAGTGGAACTTGTTGCCTGCTGATGTGTTCCCTGATACTTATAACTTAGGTGCCTTCAAGCCGAGAGTGAATAGGTAATTTCTAGATAAGCATGTAACATCGTAGGCCACATTTTCGCTTAAGAACAGGTGAGAGTGTGGTCAAATACTTTCCTTTGCCTATTCACAAAAAATATATAAAGACAATTAGGTAGTTAATTGAAAAGATGGAAAGAAAATCAATATTAAAGGAAAAAAAAATGTCTGTCTAATTATAGCCTTTATCACGAAGATAGATTATGAATGGAGTCATTAGACAAATCAACAAAGTGAGGGCAAAAAATTTGACAACACTTGACATTTATTGACATTTTTAGAGAGCCCCTGTCTCTTTCTAGAAATTGTCGTCATCTCTTTCTAAGCACGACTACATGGAAACAAGATTTCCCCAGTATTTCGCCATCTTTCTAAAACAAAAGTAGAAAATTAGCTAAAAACTTAACGATAATTATAATGAGGTATGTAGCCATGCATATCTCGCCAAGCACTTCCTAGATGTATTAAAATGTGTGACACCCAAATTTTAATGCGTAAATCAAGAAAGAAGATAGAAAACTCTAGACATGGCTGTATGGGCTAGAGCAGTTTGCCGTCCCGTAAAAGAGGAGAATTTAAAAAAACAAGAGAGTGTTTCGCGGGTAATCATGGCGTCTGGATGTCGATCTTTATTTCGATAATTCAAAATTGCTTCAGAGTGGATTTTATACAGTGAAAGTGGTGTCGTTTCGTTGCATAATACATATATAATAATAATATAATATATTTCCACGCTCACACCAATTATCTAGCCCGAAGTAAGTATCATTAAGAACTTGTGTTACGGATACTAGATAACGGCCATTTTTTTTTTTAATATACATAATAATTTTGGATATTTTTATAAATAAACTTAAATAAATATATAAACAACCATGACTCGCAAGCAAACATTCGTGTTCGTCACACAAACATTTGCCGCTACCAGGATTCGAACCCGGACCGCTTGATGTGAAGCCAGCTATACTGACCACTCCACCACGACGGCGTCAATAAGCATCCGTGTTGACGAACAGTTATGAGGAATCATTGAAATAAAGGTTTTGTGTATGTGGCCGACGCCCATATTTTAATGCAAACATCAAGAAAGAAGACATAAATACAGACAGGGCTATATGGACTTGATATCATTTGCCCCTCCCGTTAGGTACAAAAAAAAACAAGGGAGTGTTTGGCGGAAAATCATGGATGGCGTTTGGATGTCGATCTTTATTTCGATAATTCAAAATTGCTTCGGAGTGGATTTTGTGCAGTGAAAGTGGTGTCGTTTTGTTGCATAAGCATCCGTGTTGACGAACAGTTATGAGGAATCATTGAAATAAAGGTTTTGTGTATGTGGATTGGAGAATTGTATAGTGGTTGGAAATCCCATTATACAATTCTCATCAGTCACCATCATGAGGTCTGTACCATGCATTTCTCGCCAAGCACTCCCTAGATGCATTAAAAAGTGTGGCACCCACATTTTAATGCAAAAATCAAGAAAGAAGATGAAACTAAAGACTTGGCTGTATGGGCTAGATCCCTTTGCCGTCCCGTAACAGGGAAAAATTAACAAAAAAAAAGAGTGTTTGGCGGGTAATCATGGCGTCTGGATGTCGATCTTTATTTCGATAATTCAAAATTGCTTCGGAGTGGATTTTGTGCAGTGAAAGTGGTGTCGTTTTGTTGCATAAGCATCCGTGTTGACGAACAGTTATGGGAATCATTGAAATAAAGGTTTTGTGTATGTGGAGTGGAGAATTGTATAGTGGTTGGAAATCCCATTATACAATTCTTATCAGTCACCATCATGAGGTCTGTACCATGCATTTCTCGCCAAGCACTCCCTAGATGCATTAAAAAGTGTGGCACCCACATTTTAATGCAAAAATCAAGAAAGAAGATGAAACTAAAGACTTGGCTGTATGGGCTAGATCCCTTTGCCGTCCCGTAACAGGGAAAAATTAACAAAAAAAAAGAGTGTTTGGCGGGTAATCATGGCGTCTGGATGTCGATCTTTATTTCGATAATTCAAAATTGCTTCGGAGTGGATTTTGTGCAGTGAAAGTGGTGTCGTTTTGTTGCATAAGCATCCGTGTTGACGAACAGTTATGAGGAATCATTGAAATAAAGGTTTTGTGTATGTGGAGTGGAGAATTGTATAGTGGTTGGAAATCCCATTATACAATTCTTATCAGTCACCATCATGAGGTCTGTACCATGCATTTCTCGCCAAGCACTCCCTAGATGCATTAAAAAGTGTGGCACCCACATTTTAATGCAAAAATCAAGAAAGAAGATGAAACTAAAGACTTGGCTGTATGGGCTAGATCCCTTTGCCGTCCCGTAACAGGGAAAAATTTAACAAAAAAAAAACAAAAAAAAAAAAAAAAGATCTAAAAAAAAACAAGAATGACAATGACAGTTGACAGTGACATTACGCCGACCGGCCGGCGGCCGGGGTATTTTTGTAAACAAGTCATTAGGAAACATCATTTTTAATCTAGCGAATTTAAAATTATAGTTAGGATAAGATACAAAAGTTGAGCACAACATGGAGAATTTTCAAAAGAATCCACTTAAACTTTACATACAAGATATATTTCGCGCCAAACAGACTCCTAACAACAAATACATTTACGAAATTTTTGGGATGACTTACAAGAATATTATGATCCACGGTGTAGTTACATCAGTATGTAATACTCCCGGAACTGCTGTTAACTTCGAATTAAGTGACGTGACGGGTTCCGTGCAGGTTTACTTTGATAAAACGAAAAATAACCTCAATATATCTGATGGTACTATAAAAGATTTACACAGAGATTTTGCTCACGCCTCTATATTTGGTGATGACAATATTCAGATAATGAACACTTTAATGGATCGTATGATGAAGAAACAGCAACGAGGTATCACTGAAGGGATCTATGTGTATGTTATTGGCGATATATTTGTAGAAGATTTTAAAAACATAAGAATGGTATCTGCTTACGAGTGTTGTGAAACTTCTGCCGAACGTGATCTTATTTGGATGGAAGAACTTAGATATTTGTATGATAAATATTATTTAAGAGCATAGATTAAAGTGTAATAATCTTACATTTAGAATAGAGTTAATGTTTATTAGATTACCTCAGTTTATTGTTTTACATTATTGACAAACAATAACTGTACGTATACCTACCATTAAGTGACTGCACTCAAGAGTTTTAAAAGTCTACATGTTGGTCACTACATTAGCTTGTGTATGACACACACAACATACCCATAGTGTAAGTTTTTTTTGTATAATTAAAGTAACTATATTAGTTGTGTTAAGAGCTCAATTTGTATGGGAAACATTATTTGTGCTTCTTTCTGCTAGGGGCACTATTCACGTTTCCTATACAAATTGAGCTCTTAATGCAAATACAATAGTTACGTTTTTATACAAAAAATCTTACACTACGGATACCAGTGGTACTACCTGGTTTACATACCTTTCAAAGCACAGAGTTTTAATGAAAATTATTGGTCATAGTATTATAATTTTGAGTAGATACTATGTGTTTTATGTCTTGAATTAATAATTGTTCTTCTAATCTGGTTTATATCCTATGAAAATGCTGGTACTTTTATTAAAATAATATTACTAAATATTATGATAAGTCACTTAAACATAACTATTGATAATTCTCTATTCTTACTACTATCTATTTTCTATTGTAGCTTAATAAACAATACTAGGTACTTATCAGATGTGGATAGGACGTAGTAGTACAAAGCAAGATTTTGAAAAAAAAAATGTTTTTTATTTTATAGGTCAGGGTTTCCCAAACTGTGCATCCAATAATGCCACTGTGCCCAAGGGTGTCATGAGGCGATCCGCATAGATTAGCTGTCTGTGTGATGCAAGTGAAAATAAATGCAGAGAAAGAGATGACTGACAAACTTGAGCTCCGGTTTGTGAAGATAGGTTCACAAAACAGATGAAAGCAAGCACATATTTCTCATTAGTAGCCAGCCAACGAAGTAAAATAAATTTCTTTTATTTATTGTTACTTTTGTTTTTGTAGGGGGGGGGGGGGGACCCCTCCCTTCAGTCAGGAGTCAGAAGTCACAAAAATGGCAAATCCCTAAAAGGGTGTCACAATAAAAATAAGTTTGGGAAGCCCTGTTATGGGTCATGTAATATAGCAATCTATAAATAATTTCTGATATTTCCAAAGTGATATTCAGTGGCGTAACTATAGGGTGGCATGGGTGGCAAAATGCCACGGGCCCCGCGAGGAATAGGGGCCCCGGTAGTGTCACTGACATTTTTAAGTTTAAAGAACGAAAATTTTCATGGGGGGGGGGTTTATATGAATTTGCCACGGGCCCCACATGGTATAGTTACGCCACTGGTGATATTGTTACATTTTATAAATATTATTACTACTCCTTATTCTTAATAAATTATATTTTAGTAATGAAGTTTTTTTATATTTTATTAAATAATTTAAGGATCGACCATTCGTCTCGCATTAATGAACAAGCGCTTTTAAGGAAATACAGTTGCACAACATACTATGATGAAAGATAATGCAACACATACTATGATGAACATACTAATACTTTTCATTATGTTTCATCATACAATTCATTCTTTAAATGTAAAAAACCGCATTCAAAACTAAAAACGGAGATATAAAAATTTTGTTTATAAAAATCTAATTTTTTTTTTAGGTTGGTCCGAGATACAAGTGACAATGTTTATTCCAAATATTGAGGTTGGAACCCTTATATTAATCTATGACACCGATCTCAAAAAAACATTTAAATTTTTTTATAAACAGAATTTTTAGTTTTGAAGGTGGTTTTTTTCTTATTATTATTTTCAGGAAACTACATTTAGACCTACAAGTGATAAGATTACAATATCATCGATGTCATTTTAGGGATATGTCGATCAAAACTAAATGGGAACACATGACAAGCACCAGCTTCCAAAGGTCGAAAGAATCTTCAAAATCGGTACACCCAGTAAAGAGTTATGAAGTAACAAACATAAAAAAAATGTCGAATTGATAACCTCCTCCTTTTTGAAGTCGGTTGAAAAGTTGAAAACATTTTAATTAGTTTGAAGATAAAGAAATTAACTAGGTACTCAATTCTTTTGCTTCTGAGGACTTTTCACCGGTAAATCTAGCTACGACGTTTACTTCTCAACAAAACGCCTATGTAAACTAAACTTCAAGAAGGAAGTAACGAAATGGCTTTATGGGCAGGATCCCTTTGCTTTCCTTGATTAATGAGAATTTAAAACAACTACTGTCAGTCATTCATTCATTTTATTTTGACATTTCATCGACACGACAAAATTATTCCGGCTGGTCCGGAATTTCGTAATATTTTTATTTTTATTATTTCTTTATCAGGTTAGCAATAAACTTTGACCTAATACTGAAATGTGTCGATAGTTTTTTATTATAACAACCATTTTTTTATTGGTTTCAGGTTAGGTACCACATTATACTATTTTATTAGCTAAATTTTCGATTAATCGCATAATAATCATGTCAGGAGAAGGCATATCATATGAAGAAGTGGTATCGCTATGTAAGACACCACATTCGTCTACAAAGGTAAGTTAACATATTCTATACTTTTATACTCGAACTCATTTTAGGCTAAACTTTGCCGAATCTATCCAATTAATTAATTAGGTTTTATCGTTCTTATCTTGACATCACAGTTAATATAATAATCAATTCAGATAGGCGCTACTTAGCTACTTATTTTTTTATAGTAGGTAAATCACCGGAAACTCACATGTATTTAGTTTTTTGAAATGCAATAAGGAATATGGTCTTATTGGTAGGTACCTACTCAATATGGTCGGAATGAGGATAATTAGTGAATCACAACAAGTATTATAATAGCCTTTAAAATTAAAACTGTCTCTAATCTAAAATAATAATTATGACTCTGCTATTAACCCTTAACTGCTATGGGGGTCAAAATAGACCTCAGAGGCTTGTATTTTGTATTACAACTTAGTAGTTTACACACCTACACTTTCTCATGCCCAGCCCGCCTAGCATGACCACCGAAACGCGATATGATTATGATATGATATAGCCATTTATCGCGTTGACCTGTCAAAAATTATTGGATATAACCACAATTTTGAAAAATTTTCAAAACTGCGAACATGTATAAGGCTTATACATGTTCACAGTTCAACGCGATAAATTGGCTATATCATTTTGTATCATGTTTCGGTGATCATGCTAGGCGGGCAGGTAATCTTACGTCTTGTTATACTACAAATGACACTTATACCAAATACCATTTTCAGGGATTTTCTTTGTTTTTTTTTTGTAATGAAAATTTGTTTTAGTTTGCCTTTCTTTTGTTTTGTTGTATGTGATCTCAAAAGAAGTTCCTGATGTTTTAACCAACTTCCAAAAAGAAGGAGGTTCTGTGTTGGTCTGTATGGATTTTTTATGTATGTTCACCAATATCTCTGTCATTTGTAGATTTTCAAAATTCTTTTTTTATTCAATACTGTTTGTTTACTCAGAAGTAATATTGAATAAAAACAGAATTTGACCACCTGAGGAGGTGGTCCCATTGTCACCAAGTCAGGATATGATGATGGGAACCTAGGGAAATCGAAGGCAACCATCAAATTTTATAGGCATGTACAACGTTTTTCACATTTTCTCTAAAGCTATTCTAGTAATTGTGTCTGGTAATCAACATCTCATGTTGATGAGCTGATAATAGAATTTAAATGTATGTTCACCGATATCTTTGTCATTAGTGGACCGATTTTCAGAATCATTTTTTATTTGATAGTGATACTCCTGAGGTGGTCCCATTGTCACCAAGTCAGGATCTAATGATGAGAAGCTAGGGAAATCGAGGGCGACCCTCAAATTTTATATGCATGGTACATTTTTCTTTACTTTTTTTTTCGAGCAAAAAAAAAGTGTTTAACACATGTGTTTTGCCATCTGACATACAGCTGCCAAACTTGATGGCTCGGACCAAAAAATATGCACTTAACCTCCGAACATGCCAAAGGGGGATGGAGAGAAGCATGTTAGGAGTCACACGTAAAGACAGACAAAGAGCAGAAAAAGAAATACTACCAAAGTACATACTAAGAAAAGTAAAACAACTCAAGTGGCGATGGACAGGATATCTGACAAGAGAGATCAAGGCTAAATATAATAGTATATTTCTAGGCTCACACCAATTATCTAGCCCAAATTAAGTATCATTAAGAACTTGTGTTATAGATATAATAATAATAATAATAAAAGCCTTTATTTCGGATAACACAATTTTTCTTAATACTAACTTATTCTACTTAATTAATATCCGTTTGCCCTAATTTATTGACAAAGGCCTCTTCCAACCCCTTCCATTTAGCCCTATCTCCCGCTGTTCTTGGCCATAGCTTCCCGGCAACATCCTTAAATTCATCAGCCCATCTTTTAAATTGTCCTCCGGGCTTTCTCTTTCTATCTCTGGGGTACCAGTTTAAAATCGCCTTGTTCCATTTTTCAGCGCCTCTCAATGTGTGTCCTGTCCATCTCCACTTGTTTTTCCTGATGACAGTAGTTACATTTTGCACTTTTGTTATTTTTCTAATTATTTTATTTTGAATTCTGTCAGATTTTCTAATGCTCATCATACTTCTTTCCATTGAATGCTGGCAAACTTCCAGTTTTCTGCCTTGTGCTTTCGTTAGGGCCCATGTTTGGCATCCGTAGGTTAATACTCGAAGTATGCATGTATTAAAGAGTTTAGTTTTGACTTTTTGGGTGATTTCCTTGTTTTTCATAATTTCTTTAAAACTCCAGTACCTTTTCCAGGCATTCCCGATTCTTGTGTCTATTTCTTTTTCCGATAGATTTACTGGCGAGATTACTTGGCCGAGATAAGTATATTCTTGGACATACTCTATTATTTGTGTTGTGTTATGGATACTAGATAACGGACAATTTTTATAATACACAATAATTTTAGATATTTTTATAAATAAACGTAAATAAATATAGAAATAACCATGACTCGTCAACAAATATTCGTGTTCGTCACACAAACATAACATCATGTTGAAGGATATTTTAATAAACTTCAGTTCTTGTAATATATCTTAATCTTAACCAGTTTCTTTGTTCCGTTCCAGGACTTCATGTTCCAACAAACGATGTACCGCATAAAGGACCCTCGCAAGTCCATCCCTTTCTACACTGGCGTCCTTGGCATGACCTTGCTGAAGCAATTGCATTTCCCAGAGATGAAGTTCTCACTGTTCTTCATGGGGTACGAGAACCCTGCCGATATACCAGAAGATGAGGCAGCAAGGAGTACCTGGGCATTCACAAGGAAGGCTACTTTAGAATTGACTTAGTAAGATTATTTTTCTAATAGTATTTAAATCGTTAAGGGCCTACGTAGGTTCCAAGTAGGTTCCTATTAGCATTGAAGTCACTGATAGTGCATAAAACAGTTTCTTTCTAACACTGCACCACTCGCCATCGACAGGATATTCATTCTCATACACTGGAACCGACTTGGTCACATACTGTATGTTTCAGAAGAAATTTCTTCGCGTACGCTTCGGATGTGGAATGAATTCTCAGTCAAGGTTTTATGTAAAGACTACAATGTGGGTATCTTGTAGAAACGCGTGAAAAAGTTTCTGTAAGTACTACAATGCATGTGTGATAATACCTCCGGTATAGCAATTACCATCAGGCGGACTGTATGTTTTTGGCGAGCGTTTCCCACAAGGGGGTCTTTACCGATGAGTCTCTAGCGCGTTCGAATCGGAGAGCAGCCGAATGTCTGAGGGTGCCTCTAAAGGCTCGGACCTAGGCTAAGGTGCGCTGTGTCGTCGATAGGTGAGAATTGCCGCGGGTATAGTGTGACTCGGCATTTCTAATCCGGGTCGAAATTTAATTTTAACCCATAAATTACGAAGATAGGACGATGTTAGGGTTGAATCTAATAATATCGCACTTATTTCTCTTTTGTTTGTTTTGTTTTTTTGTTTTTAACAAAAATTACGGATGCTTTACAACATGCACTGGCAATGAAGTGGAGGTGGGCGGGTCACATAGCTAGATGCCGGGACAAAAAATGGACACTACAGATAACAAAGTGGCTTGGTTGGAAAAAGACGAGTAGGACGACAAAAGAAAAGATGGGTCGACAATATCATAAAAATTGCTGGAAAACACTGGATAGCAGACGCTCAAAATGCAGTATGGAAATCGATGGAGGCTTTTACCCTATAGGGGCTATACAATAATCCTTAAAATAATATTTAATTAAAAATGAAACAACTTATTTATTGCATAGATAAATTTAAAGCTTTAATAATAATAATATTTCTCTCTATTCCAGCAACTGGGGCAGCGAGAGTGACGACTCCCATTACCACAATGGAAACACGGACCCCAGAGGGTTTGGACACATCGGCATTTTGGTGCCTGACGTCGAAGAAGCCTGTGCCAGGTAAACTTACTTCCTCATTAGTTCTCATCTTAGCACTTGGTCATGACAGGATGGGGTCCATTTCCGGGAGCCTCTTCGTGGCGGACCCTGGTAATGTGGTGGGGAAACTTTTTCGGCGGGTGTGTGGCTTTTGATGTCAAGTGTGTCCCCTTGGTATTCGAAGTCACATGCCATCGTCGAGTTGTTTTTGTTTTCCCACCACGGCTAGTTTCGGACCGGCCTTGCCCGCCGTCCCCCGGGTGCGGTCCGATGGCTGCTCCAGATGTCCTCGTCAGGAGGACGCGCCAGGTCGAGCAGCCGTCTGTGGAAGAGTGGCTGCTGGCCACCAATTGGTGCACAAGGAGTGCCTAGACGGGCAGCGTTGGGACCACCTCGGTGTAGTTGCGCTCACGTGCGCAGATCCCGAGCCGTCCCGCAATAGCGCACTGGAGGTCAGGTCGGGGAGGATGTTTAGTGGGTATGGAGGGAACGCCTTTACCTCGAGTCCCACATATCCCCTGCGGTTGGCACCACCCCGCAAGGACGATGCGTAAATGCATTTGACCTCCAACAACAAAAAAATAATGGTCATGACAGGATAAATAAATACAAATTAAAGCCCTGTCCGCACAGCGATAAAATATTCGAGCTTCAATTTGCATCAAACCACAGATTTTTTTTCGCGATTTTTTTACCGCATGTGCGGATAGTCCTATAAGATCCTGTGTCACAGAATTTTGCGAGAAAAAAACGCGCGGTGAAATATCGCTGTGCGGACAGGGCCTAAGAAGACACATTGTATTGAATTGTCTCGCGGTAGATATCTACCGAGCAAAAGGTTAATTTTGGTACATTTTTAATAGACCCCAATCACACAGAAGATGGAGTTGCAACGTTGCTATACCACTTGGTGTCAGTGATTTCGTCATCGTGTAGTAAAGTTTTTAAATAAATACTTTCGTTTGTTCCTTTGTGGTAAAAAAATTAAAATATTGGTTTTGCTTTATTACTACTCGTAAATGGATAAAAAACAGTATTTTTAAATAAAGTAAACAATTGTGGAAAAAAATTTGCGCTTACAAATGCGTAAATATTTTTAATATTAGAAAAATACACTGAAAAAAATCGACCTGCCTCAGGCGGGGATCGAACCCAGCATCTTCCGCAATCCGGGCGGCTGCGTTAACCACTACGTCACCGAGGCCTTGGGTCGGATTTTTTTCAGTGTATTTTTTCAAGTATTAAAGTAAACAAATAATCACTAAGCACACTTCCTTAGCATGATAATTCTTGGGGTCTGAGAAACCCCACATGGTTTGTGGTGTAACTTTTATGCACGTGGCGCACGGAGGGTTAAACATTTCAAGTCATGCCAAAAACAAATCAATGTTTCTATTATAATTTAATTGCAGATTCGAGGAACACGGTGTCAAGTTTGTGAAACGGCCGCAGGACGGCAAGATGAAGGGGCTGGCCTTCATTCAGGACCCTGACGGATACTGGATCGAGATCTTCAAGGCCAACGTTACTCAGTAACACCAGTTAGAATTTGGGACTCGGTCACATTATAAAACGTTGCCGTATCATATGACGTTTAAATTGTCGGATACTGTGCCGTTTTATGGTTCCAGGTGACGTTCATACGTACACACCGGTCACCACCGTACTGTCAATGTATAGTCCTTGTCTATGTGTGTGTTTCAATCTTATTCAAAAATGTATTTTTGAAACTAGGAATTCAAGCCTGTATAGAATGACAGTGAGACTGCTCTCTATGAAAGTCTAATGTAAATATGTCGGCTGTTGCCACTTGACCCTAGTGAACGATTTTCGTGAAAACTGCTTATTATATTGATTCTGCTTTTACTTAAATGCGCTTGTCTACACATTGGCTACACTGTCGTGCCGTGAGACAAAACTCAATCGAGCCGTGAAAAGACACTTAACCGTGTCGTGACGCGACACTTAATCTGCCGTGAGGCGACACTTAATCGTGCCATGACACGACATTTAATCGTGAGACGACACATAAACGTGCCGCAAGCCGACACTTAATCGTGCCGTGAGCCGACACTTGTTCGTTCTGTGAGACGACACTTATACGTGCCGTAAGCCGACACTTAATCGTGCCGTGAGGCGACAATTAAACGTGCCGTGAGGCGACAATTAAACGTGCCGTGAGGCGACACTTAATCGTGCCGTAAGACGACACTTATTCGTGCCGTGAGACGATACGGCAGGGTAGTGATGTGACCGAGTTCTTACGTCGTCGTGGAAACACTGCTATTGCAGTGCGTTTGTGATTTAACATCTGTTATTTATTTATAGAGTTGTCAAAGACTGCAATATTTTGCATAATATTTTCGGCAATTTTTCTTGGATAATGCCATCCAAAAGTAATATTTCGCTGTTTTTATATAAGTAACCGTATTTTGTTTTTGTTTATTGTTATTTTTTTGTGCTAATAACTTTTGTTGACAAACCTAACATTTTTATGATATAGGCGTTTAGGCATGGAAATGATTGCTAATTTTCGTTCTTTTTCATTTAATGATTTTTTTATTATTATGATTTCATGTATGAAATTTCACAGCCAATGATTTTATTTCGCAGTGGCCTAAATGGCACATTTGCAAGTGTTTACTTAATGAATTATGACGTATGATGTGAAATGTAACATATTACAAATAATTTTCGCACGTAGATTGAAAATTAAACGACATTTGTGATATGTGTTCTATACTTTTTAAAACAACGAACTTTAACAATGGAGTGAAATGCGAATGATCTGGTATTTCACAGTGTGAATTATAACAGTCATTTGAAAAAAAAGTACCATGTGTGACGAATGAAAAAGAAATAATATATTTTTTCACATACTTTTCATGAAATGTTCCATGCCTACATCTTCAATCGATTTGTAACCTTAATTTTTTTGGTATAAAGTGCAATATCAATTGGGAAAGTTTTGCAGTTTCTGTGTTATCTGTACATAAAAAACGCAACTCGCTCTTTTGAAAGTTTATTTTTTTCCTAGATTTTTTAGATTAAATAAAGTTTCACGCAATAACTATTTACTTACATAATAATAAAAGCATTTAATACAACATTTAGGCAATTTGCTCAAGTTTTCTACTATTATTTCTTATAATAAATTTGTTTATTTAGTTTTAAGTTCAAACCTAATTGTTATTTTTGTCCATTTTTTTCTATTATTTAAATTTTGTATTCGAAGCTTCGACACATTTTTATCCTAAGTGCAATTATAAGTAATATCCCATATATAATATGTTCAAATACTTAGTATGTAATTCTGCAATAAAATGTTGAATTTATTACTTGTTTTATTATTTACATACATATGATCACGCTCAGTACCAAGACGGGTTGAGCAGTCTTGGGTAACATTTCGTTACACATAGAGACACATTCGGCGGTATGGGCCATGGAGTTCCTCCAAATAGTGACAGTTTGCCAGCCTGTCGCTTACATAAAAGGGGCACCAAACCCAATAAGTAACAATCCTTCAGTAAACAAACAAACAAAAGCCAGCTACCAGGACAGATGTTACACTCAAAATCATCTCAGCAGTATTTCATAATAAATATTACTGCCTATAGTATTTTTATTTCACGGAAGCAGCTTAGCCAAGATTGCACTCGATTAATCACTTCCCTCACAGCAATAATATTATTATTTATATAAAAGCGTGTAGTGCTCAATTTAATTGAGTACCGATCGAATATTTTCAAGAACTAATGTTATTGAGCACCCCACGCTTTTCTCTAAATAGTAATTTTACACTTCGTTCATCATTTAGTTTCTATACTAAAAAGTTATTTTTCACTTTTTAGTTTTTTATTTAACATATAAGCTTGTTTTTTAGTTTTTTTAAACTTTTATTTTTCACTTTTTAGTGCCAATTACAACAGCCAATGAAAGTACTTTAACGCCACCTAGTGACGTATAGCTGAACTAACATTCCAGACGTTTCATTTATTAGTCCTGGCTATTCTAATCAGGATAATGGGATATTGTTATCGAATTATTGTAATGTCATCGGTCTTTGACAAGTCTATAAAGTTTAAATGAAATCTGACCGTAAAATATAAGCTCCTTGAATCTGACCGTTTAAAGTGGGTCAAAATCGAGTCCAAACCAGTCAGTTACATACAAATCGATTTCCATCGTTATATATATTATTAGGTATCGTTAGATGTATTATAGTACTGTATTACTTTTATCATTAACGATTAAACTAACCCCAAGATAAGATGAAGATTAAATTAGAACATTGATCAGAGAAACGAAACCGCAAAATCACAATTTCGTAATATTTTTTTATCTACACTATCAAATCTGAATACTTGATAATAAGTACGGTCTACTATAAAATCAGTAACCTAGCGATAAATTTTCATTAAAGCATTAGGTGCTACAGAATACACATCGAATTTATTTTATTTGAAAGTTTGTAAGGCCATTGTTTTGATTTTAATATATATTATATATAAATTTTAATTCAATTATTTTACAATCATGTCTGGTGAAGGTATATCCTATGAAGAAGTGGTGTCTCTTTGCAAGACTCCTCCTCCATCAACGAAGGTAAGGTAATTTGTGTAGGTACTTAGGTAGTCAAACAAATAAACCGGACATTAGTAGAACCTCAGATATTGTATGATCTGAAGGTTGAAACTTTTCACAATCAAAATGAGTCAAAGCCAGGAAATATGTTATTTACTTTACTGTGATAAAGTTCTACCAGGGCCAGGATTTTGAATGCTAGTCAAGTCTGTCCATGGGAGAATGAACCACTAGCCGCTCCCATTCGGCGTAAAAGGCGGGCGGCAACGACCGCCATCTTCTTCGGCCCTAAAGTGAGACCTGCACATGAAGTGACTCCATGTACACACCAGAGGCCCCCCCGTCTGGGGATTGCCCTGTTAGACGTTTCGGCGATGTGTCATACACCGTGTGCCGTTCCCGAAACGTCCCCAAAAAGGGCTGTGAGAGTAACTACCGATGATTTTTAGTGGAAACTCCCGAGAGAGTCCCACACACGGTCCGCAAAGGATTATTCACAACTCGTTCACAAATCGTGTCTTCTGGAGTACCGTAACCATTTCTGTTGTCCAGCAATTCACGCACTAGAACTAAAACCAGTGGGTGTTGGGTTCGCCCCTTCATCCCTTCATAATTTAGGAACTCATAATTATTTTTACTTACTGCTGTACTAATGTAAACGCTTAAAATAGGTTTGAAAGTGAGACCTGCACTTCATTAAAAAAGAAGCTTTCAAATTGTGCGGTGTCGATCATACTACAAATAAAGTGTTCCTTCGAGCGAGATAAAGATTTGGATCTTCTTCCAGGACTTCTTGTTCCAACAAACGATGTACCGCATTAAGGATCCTCGCAAGTCCATCCCATTCTACACCGGCGTCCTTGGCATGACCTTGCTGAAGCAGGTGCACTTCCCAGCTATGAAGTTCTCGCTGTTCTTCATGGGTTACGAGAACCCTGCCGATATACCAAAGGACGAGGCAGCTAGGAGTACCTGGGCATTCACAAGGAAGGCTACACTGGAGTTAACTTAGTGAGTGTTTTGATTGATTCATACTTTGATCGAGGTTTTTTTAAATGTTAAGTGGTTGGCAGACCAGCATACAAAGAAATAGTTACCTGTCATGTTATTGGATTTTTGTCCATTACTTAACTTCATCTCAGTTTTCTGTGTTGCTTCGTTCCGCTGAGGATATTTTTAACACGCTTATAAATGTTAGTTTCACCTAAATGTTTGTAACTCCTTGTATGTATCTGACTCGTTTAGGCTCGATTTTGACCCACTTTAAACGGTCAGATATCATTTAAACTTTATAAGCTTATCAAAGACCGATGACATTACAATAATTCGATAATAATATCCCATTATCCTAATTGTAATCCCCAGGACTAATAAATTAAACGTTTGGAATGTTAGTTCAGTTATACGTCACTAGATGGCGTTGTTAACTTGGCGGTGTTATTCAGATTATTTAAAATAATATAAGTACTTTTAAAGGCGATTATAATTCGCACTAAAAAGTGAATAGTAAAATAATAGTTTAAAAAAACTAAAAAACACACTTTTATATTAAAATCGGACTAAAAAGTGAAAAATAACTTTTTAGTATCTATAGAAGTTAAATGATGAACGAAAAGTATAATTATTATTTAGAGAAAAGCGTGGGGTGGTCAATTTAATTGTACCGATCAAATACTTTCATGAACTAATGTTATTGGGCGTTTTCTAGTTTTTTTTAAATTTTATTTTGAACTGAATCGCATCGGTACTTGCTATTCATAAGACTAAGAGTAGCTTAGTCACTTACATTGGGCAATACCAATGAGAGAGAGAGAGAGAGATTAGTAAATTCAATTCAACTCATAATATCTTTAACGCTTAATTTTTCTTAATTTCAGCAATTGGGGCACTGAGAGTGATCACTCCCATTATCACAACGGCAACACAGAACCCAGAGGGTTTGGACACATTGGCATTCTGGTCCCTGACGTCGAAGCTGCATGCGCCAGGTAGATGGATAGAATACTACCTTATATAATTACTTAAAACCCTAGAGCGGCCAAAGATCTCGGAATGGCAACTGTTTCCAGGTGTGCAACAGATCGTTCATATAAGAAAACACTAGAGGATTGAGTAAGTCGAGTCAGCATGGGATGTTGCCAGAACAACATTCCAAAATGAGCATTTAGTTTAAAAAAAAACGAATCAATGGAATACGTGGCGTGTGACTGCGATTCTAAAATCCTAAATTCCAAACAAAGACTACATTAAAGATGATTAAGTCCCCTACGTGACATCGAAACACCAAACTGCGAAAATCATTACATCGATACGATAACTATAAACCGACAACTTGATAGTGCGAGATCTTGTTTCTTCGACGTACCTAAGAGCAACCTCAGACCAAACAACAGACACATTTTAAGTTTTCATCTTTCCCAACTTTTTTGTTGTTTATTTTTGTATCAGTGAACACTGAACAGCTATAGTTTGTGTCATAGTTGTAGTCCGTGTAGCTGCCTGACACCATTTTGAGTATACCACCTCCTTGAGTATGCTGTTGTGTGTGGTTTACTGACACCGCGCGAGTGACCCCTATAATGGTCTGCTCTGGGCTCAGAATCTTTCTTAGTCTGCTTTTACAACACCCACAGGATGAGGAGAAGATCAATATCATATAGGTACCTATTCAGGAAGCCAAAAGAGTACTTAACCTAGATGAGAGTTGAAACGCTTGTTATAAGAGCAGAAGATTATCTCTTAAGATAGCCCGCTGTAGTTCAATCAAGGGCTTTGAATACAGCAATTTCTGATCTGTTATTTTTACTTCTAGATTCGAGGAGCACGGTGTCAAGTTTGTGAAACGGCCACAGGACGGCAAGATGAAGGGGCTGGCCTTCATTCAGGACCCTGACGGATACTGGATCGAGATCTTCCACCACTGACACGGTTAATATAAATAACATTTCCACCTATTGAGGGAGTTTAAGTTGGTGATAACTCAGCTATTTAACAAAGCTTTATCTGTGTTATTAAGTTAGTATTTAAAATTTTGTTTACTTCAAAAGAATTTAGTAATTATTTTTTTCTTTTTACTGTTTTAAAACTTTTTCTTAAGTATTAGTAGGTACAAGTTGCTCGTAAACATAATTGTAAAATAATAATAAAGTTATTTCTTATGTGTACAGATGTGTATATGTGTTTGCAGTGTACAGAATTAATTTATTTTGAATATATTCATTTTATTAAAACTGTATATTTTTATACTTATGCTACCGTAAAGTCAAGGAGAACCAACCTTACCTTCTTTAGGTTAAGTCGGTGACCTTGGTTCTCCTTGGCGAACCTTAAGTGGCAGTGGGCAGGGCATATCGTGAGGAGGACTGACGCCTGTTGGGATGGAATGGTCCTCGAGTGGTTGCCGCGTGCCGGGAGTAGGTACTATCCCCACAAGGTAGACCGACGATCTGGTAAAGGTCGCGGGAAGCCGCTGGATGCGGACAGCGCAGGACCTATTGGGTTGGGCATCCTTGGGTGAGGCCACGGAGTATTGGGTGAGGCTTATGTTTATGTCCAACGGTGGGTCTCTTGGCTGATATGGTGATGATGACTATGCAACGAGCACATTGCTTGATGTGACTATGTTTCTTTAAAATGTTGCTTCAAAGTCGAAAATATATTTCAACCAGTTTATACCAGCTACAATCCTACATCTATGATTTCAACAAGTGCTGATAAGGACAAAATTAATAACATCATGTATCAACTAGGTACTCTTGAGTTTGAGATTAGATTATGTATTGATTCAACATCCGATATGAGACTACGTAGTCACGAGACTCGAGTCGAGCCCCATTAACTCCGGCCTTCAACGCTTTATGATTTTTTTTTATAAAACGGTCTTCTAATTTTGAGATGACGGCGGATCGAAAAAAGTGGAAGAAGAAAACATATTACACCGACTTTAAATAAAATTGGGAGCAAGGCAGGCGAAAATGGAAAGAAAGAGATGAAAATGGTGTAGTTTAAATGACTCCATTCCACCTGATGGTATGCAGAAGTGGAGTCAAAATGAGAAGATAACTAATAGTGTAAAGTGGGTTTTCCACCGCGAGGGGAGCGAGCCTATTAATGACTCCGTTTACCTCGCAATACAAAAATGCATACATCTGTTTCCACTAACAAAGAGTTGAGCGAAAATGACAAAGAGGGGGAAAAGACTAAAAATTATCTCGCTCATCTCTAGAGAGCGGAGCGAACTCATTAATGAGTCCTTTCAACTCGCAATCGAATTTAACATAGTAGTGATTCCACCGAGAAAGAGATTCATGAGCGAAAATGACGAAAAAGTACTTAAATATGTAGGAGTGTCCGCTGCGTCGCAGTCTCGCAAAATAGTTTGAAAATGACTCACTCTTACGTAAGCCGCCCTGTGCCACGTGTGTACCTCGGCCCGTGAGCTCGCACGCTGTGGAAATTTAGAATTCATTTTTCATTTTCTATTCAGCATCTATTCAGTTTCAATGAGCTTAAGAGATTGAGCGAAGAACGAGTAACCATACAATTAGCCATGTGATGTCGCCAAATTAGAGTAACATCACCCCATATCCAACAATGGGTGTCGTAGAAGGCGACTAATGGATCAGCAAAGGTGTATTGATTTTACTCCGTCCACCAATCCGCATTGGGTAAGCGTGGTGGACTACTGCCTAAACCTCCTACGATGACAAGGAGAGGCCTTTTGTCCTAGCAGTGGGTCGAATTATAAAGGCCGATATGATGATATAGGTAATTAGTTCTTGAAAATATTCGATCGGTACAATTAAATTGAGCACCCCGCTTTTCTCTAAATAATAATTATACTATTCGTTAATCATTTAGTTTCTATACTAAAAAGTAATTTTTCAAAAACTCTTAAAAGTTATTATCCACTTTTTAGGGTGAATTATATTATAACCGCCGATGAATGTACTTCTTATAATCTTAACACCGCCAACTTAATAATGACAACGCCATCTAGTGACGTATAACTGAACTAACATTCATATTGAATTATTGTAATGTCATCGGTGTTTGATAGATAAGTCTGTAAAAGTTTAAATGAAATCTGACCGTTTAAAGTGGGTCAAAATCAAGTCCACACACCAGTCAGTTACATACAAACATACAGGTCAAACTAATATTTAAGCGTGCTAAAAAGGATCTTCGTACTTTGACTCCACTTTCGACTACCATCAGAAGTCATTTTTTTTTAAGTTTAAAAAGCAGACGACTGTGTTGTGTTCCTGAGTTTCTTAGGGCTATGGTTAACAGTGCATGAAAGACGTTCTGCCTGATATCGTAAGCGTCTATAGGCTAGTGACACTACAAGCTTCTTGGTGACAGTTAACGATCAGGCGGGCTATTTATTAGCCTTTATCATAGAAATAGTAAGTACGTAATTATAATAATATGTATAAGTAATATAATTTTTTCGCTCGCACTAATTATCTAGCCCAAAGTACCTAAATATCATTAAGGCTGGAGTTCATCAACATTTAAACAGGCGATTATTGTTTAACCGACTGTTTTTGACATTTTATCGTATGGAAGAAATGTCAAAAACTAATGGTTAAGTTTTAATCGTTTGTTTTACGTGTTGGTGAACTTGAGCCTAAGAACTTGGAAGTTGTATGGATACTAGGGTTCCCCTTCGGTTGGTCAACAGTTATTAAACAAATTTACAGATGACAAGCAACGAAATTCAAAGTGATCATTTCGCAAACCAACGTTCGATTTATTTATGTTTCACAAACTTTACATCTCACCAAGTAATTGTTTCATATATTGTCATTTTGCAAAAGAACTTTAGTCAATTTTTCCTAACACAAATACGTTAAACGACAAAGATCTATTGACCAATTTTTCTTTAATAATATGATTACTTGGTCTAAAGACATTAGGCAATTTATGGTATGGCACCGTATCATTTCTTAACTTTTCACACTAAAAACATAACGATTGACCAATTTTTCTTTAATAAAATGGTAACTTAGTCTAAAGACGTTAGGCAATTTATGGTATGGCACCGTATCATTTCTTTTACTTAGGAACTTTTCATACTAAAAACATAAGAATTATAAAAACACAAAAAAATTGTTCAATAATAGTTTATGGGTGCCATTCGGTTCGCCTAAAAATTTTGCGATTGCTTCTTGTATTCTTGCTTGCTACATGGATGCTTGCATTGCATGATCTATGCATGCTTGCATTGCATGATGTATGCATGCTTGCATGCATTGCATAGTGCATGCATGCTTGCATTGCATGCTGTATGAATAATTGGATTGCATGCTGTATGCCTGCCTGCGAGATGCTTGCCGGGGGGTGCAGGGGGGCTGGCCCCCCTGCTCGGGGGGGTCGGGGGGCCTGAGGCCCCCCGCTATAAAGAAAAACCATGAGTACGAAAATAAACCTAGGTTAGGTTAGGTTAGACTTGTGACCACGCATAGCGGAGCGAGCGAAGCGAGCGGAGCATTGTATTGCTTGCTGCATGCTTGCTTGCATGCTGCATGCTTGCTTGCATGCTGCATGCTTGCTTGCATGCTTGCTTGCATGCTTGCTTGCATGCTGCGTGCTTGCTTGCATATCGTTTTCTGGGTTAGGTTGACATGAAAACAGCGCACAAGCCGAGCAAGCGAAGCGAGTGTTTCGCGGCAGCGGCCGGCGAGTGCCTGAAGCGATTTGAGGGCGATTTCACTGTATTTGAAAAATAGCAAATTGAAATTTTAGTAAAACCACCCACGGGTAAGGTCTCCCGTGCTCCCTCGGTCCTAAGAAATAGGGAGTTAAATGAGACACGAGAGATCCGTGCAGAACAATTTAATAAATGGTGGTAGTGGGTACGACGAACGGTTCTATAATGCCCAATAGCGTGTACTCCCCTGGTGGTAGCCGGAGATGGTCTCGGTGAGGGTCGCTCGGTGGGACGAGTTAGGGCGGCTTGTACTGCTGCTCACTATAAGTCCGGCCCTGGGCGGAAGTGAAGCAGCGGAGGCGACAGCGGCTACCTTAGCCTAATCTTGGACCCTGGAACGCGCCATTAGGAAGACGTTAGTAGCTGTCCTCGTTTCTTTGGGAACCACCAACGGCACAAAGGGAAGTAAAGGAAAGTACCATAGCCGTTGTGTCGTGGGTGTTCACAATCAGATACGGAGATTACACAAGATTGAAAATTATAAAATACAAACAATATATTTTTATAAAATTAATGGAGGTAGAAAATAAATTTTAGTAAAACTGCAGAATCATTAATTTACAAATGCAGGCCACAACAATTATATCAATGAAAAGAATGATCATAAAATGATAGATTGGATGAATAAAATGATTTAAATTGAAACACACTTTACAATGAAATAACATCATTACATTAAACAGCCAAAGCACATGAATTGCACTATGACTACGTTTGCGATAATAAATATTTTGCAACCACTTACCCAATTAGGGGTTAAACACATTAAAATAACTTTTGTTGCACACGATTATCAAATTAGATAACTAGTAATAGGTCGGTCTTATCGGTGCTCAATTTACTTAGCGAACCACGCAAGCGCAAGACCGAATCACCAAATCTCTGTGTGCGATTCCTGACAAGATCGAGACTGCCGGCGCGACGCAGGCGCAATCTATCGAAGATTGCCCGCAACAGTCGTGCGGTCACTATAATGTAGCATATTAACGTTGATATGGAGCGCTAAAACGTGTTGATAAATTTAGAAGGCGAACTCTAAAGAAATATTTCAATTCGATGAGCTTCTTTTATATCTTAATTTATGTAATATTTATAAATAGTGTAATTATTCCGATTTAATTTAAAATTATGTATGTAGGTCGGTAAAATATGTACGTGTAACGTTACATTACCCCCCGCTTCACGGAAAGGGTTTTAATTTAATTTAAAACCCGTCTAAATTAGCTCAATTACAATTAACAGTACACACTCATTCGTCATCTAGCATAACATAACCAGGCAAAAATCATCTTAATCAAAAAAAGCAACAACAACTACAATTTTAACGTTGTAGGCGCATCCTTACAAACGAAAAGTTACCGTTCTGAAATATTGATAACTCCTGTTAATCGCAAGATGTTTAAAAAAAGGGATAAGTAACCCATATCGTACATTATAAATATACCTTTTTTTTAACTTCCTCCGTTGTTTACTAATTTAATATCTTTTATGTGCCACACTCCTAAATTTTTGCCAGACATATCTTCTAAAACGTACACCAAAGCCAAAGGAGACCGTTTTTCAATAATGCGGCATTTTATATACTTAGGGGCTAGTTTCTTACTAAAATATTTGTCTTTGTCGCTCAACATATATGTTCTTTTGAAAACTATATCGCCGACGTTAAACTCTGTATGTTTCCTACGTAGATTATAATGGGAGGTGTTCTTAACATGTGCACGCCATAATGAAGCTTGCACATCATTGAAAACGGAAGCGAGAGATCCTAGGTTTTCAGCATACATATCACGCGGCAAAAACAATACTTCATCACCCAAATCCGTATCAGTATAGTGCGATCCGCATAAAACTAACTCTCTGCCATAGACCAGAAAGGATGGCGTATAGCCTGTAGCTTCGTTTACAGAGTTATTTATCGCAAACTGCACTTTGGGAATATAAGTGTCCCATGAGCGATGATCATTTTCAACGAAAGTAGATAAACTGGTGACAATAGTCTTATTGTACCGCTCCACTGTATTTATTTGGGGCGTATACCTAGGAGTAAAATAAACATTAGGTATCTTATATTTTTTAAATAAATTATCAGTTACAGAGCTAATAAACTGAGTACCGTTGTCTAGAAAAATGGTCTGTGGAACACCATGAACTAAAAATACCGACTCTTCCAAAATTTTAATCACCATGTCCGAAACTGCACGACGCAAGGGAAAAATAAGACAGTACTTGGAAAAGCAACAAGTTATCACAAGCATGTAGCTGTTCTGTTTGCGAGTGACGGGAAGAGGGCCAATGAAGTCGATGGAAATCATTTGGAATGGCCTTGAGCACTGTTTGGGACGACCCATATGGCCTAACGTGGTGTGATTCTGTGCCTTATAAGACAGGCAAGTAGGACAAGAGCCCACGAACTTTACCACGTCTTGATGCATTCCAGGCCAGTAATATTTTAATGAAAGCCTTCTATAAGTTTTGAATATCCCAAGATGACCAGCAGTTGGCTCTGAGTGATTCTCTTTTATGATTTCCTCGCGAAACTCTTTGGGAACAATTTCCTTCCAAGCGAATTCGGACGTAAGTTGGGATTTTATTTTGGAAAGTCTATACAAAGAATTATTTTCAATTAAAAAATTTGGAAAATTAACAGGCGTATTAAGACAACCGTTATATATTTTTTTGTACCATGAATCATCTGTATTTAAAATAGAATTAGCAAGTGATATTGCGTTAATAGGAACAGCACGAGAAAGTGCATCAGGTATAACATTATCTACACCCTTACGATGCTTAATAACAAAGTTAAAAGCCGACAACCTTACCCCCCATCGTGCTAATCTTCCAGTTGGATTATCCAGAGACATGAACCATTTCAAGGCTGAGTGGTCGGTGTAAACTGTGAAGGTCTGGCCATTCTCAAGATAACAACGCCAATGCTCGAGTGCAGTCAGAACAGCTAGAGCTTCTCTTTCAGTAATGCTGTAATTCCTCTCAGCCTTGTTAAGGGATCGACTCATATAGGCGATCGGGTGCTCTTTCCCATTAAGATTTTGCGTCAGCATCGCGCCTACACCATAGTTACTTGCGTCCGTGTGTACTTCGAAAGGCATGGTATAGTTCGGGCAAGAAAGAACCGGGGCTGAGACCAAACATTCCTTAAGGGAATTAAAAGACATATCGGCCTCGGGAGTCCATTTGAAGGCTGACGAATTTTTACCACTGGAAGTTAGTCTGTTTAAGGGACCGGCAATAGTACTAAAATTCGGAACAAAACGTCGGTACCAAGTAGCAGTACCAAGAAAGCGTTTTAATTCCTTTTTGTTAGAGGGCGTTGGAAAATTTAAAATTGCCTCCACTTTATCTGGGTCTGTCCGTAGGCCGCAAGCATCAACCAAATAACCGAGGTATTTAAGTTGGCTCCGGAAAAAATTGCATTTTTCAAAATTAATTGTTAAATTTGCGTGTCTCAATTTTTCGAGTACGCGCAGTAGGAGAGATACGTGTTCCTGAAAGGAGGAGCTAATAATAATAATATCGTCAAGATAAGCGAAAACCTTAAAATCCATATCACCAAATAGTAAATCCACTAAACGCTGCTGTGTAGCGGGAGCATTGGTCAGTCCGAAGGCAGTAGTCTTAAAACGCAATGTTCCACGACCCGGAACGTAAAATGCGGTCTTATCCTTGTCATTAGGAGCTAGTGGAATTTGCCAAAAAGATTTTGACAAATCTACGCTTGACAGGTATTTAGCATCACGAAGGTTGTCTAGTATTTCGGAGATATAAGGTAAATTATAAGCGTCCTTCTTCGTAACGGCATTGAGTTTTCGGCTATCGAGACAAAATCTTGGTTGCCCATTCTTTTTCTTTACGATAAGTACAGGAGAAGACCATGCACTCTCGCATGGTTCCACTACATCAAGTGACAGCATTTCGTCAACTTGTTCTGTCAATATGCGCTGTTTTTCTGGAGACATTCTGTAGTACCTCTGCCTTATAGGCTGAGCATCACCAGTGTCTATGTGATGTGTAATTAAGTGCGTCCTACCTAAGCCCTTCTCTTCAGTAGAGATAGATTGAAATTGAGCTATCACATTATCGGCTATGTGTTTCTGTGAATCAGCTAGACTGTCATAAGACTGAATGAAGGTTTCATCAGTCTTCATTTTTACTTCTGCCAAGGGACTCTCAGAAATAGTGACACTGCCTAAGTATTTAGGGCATATTTGAAAAGTGCGCCAAAAATCTACGCCCAATATCAGAGAGATATCAACTTCCGGTACAACATAAGCCCTAATGATATGGAACTGACCCTCAAAATTTATGGGCAAATTCATATAACCAATACTACCAAGTGATTGGCCACCTGCAGCTACCATATTGATGTTGTTATCCTGATGCAATGTAAAATCAGTAAGACGAAGATGTGAATTTTTTCCCAAAATAGAGACTGCAGCTCCAGAATCTAACAAGGCAACAGCATCAATATCATTTATTTTAATATTAATATAAGGTCTTGAATCGTTGAAAGGCTTGGTGTTTAGAATTGTAGAAATTTTGTAAATTGAACTAAAATTATTGATAAATGAAAGCCAAGCTTCCCAATCATGCTTATCAAAATTTCTACAATTCTGCTCAACTAGTTTTTTGACTCAGGCTTGTTTTTATGACAGGCTGGACAGTCTGGCGCCTTCACATCTTTCATGCCACACTTAAAACAATATATGTCACGACTTGCTTTACATTGTCTAATGTGATGCGAGTTACTACGACATCTGGGGCAATATGGTTGATTTCGATTTGTGTTAATACTATGTATATTATAATGTTCTTGATTTGTATTTCCTTTAAAATTATAGTTTTTAGAATAATGCCCCTTATTAGAATAGTTACTATTATTATTATTATATGTTACATTTTGTTTATTAAAATTATTATTATTCTTATTTCCACTTTTATTAAATTCCTTATTATTATTATATGCAAATTCAGGTGCAAGAGTATCCAATGTGACTTTGGGTGGCTCCTGAAATTGTGAAAGTCGTGCTTGAACTATCTCAAAGTTACGACATAACGAGCGTAAAGAATCGATTGAAGATATTTGACCAGCCGATGCTAACGTACTGGCATAACAGGGCCTTATGTTATGAAGAATAATCTCCAGCTGATCCTCTTCTGACGGTGGCTTAGATAAACGCGAGAACATCCCATCCATAATGGATAAATAAATTGTGATATTCTCGCGTTCGCCCTGTGTACGAGAACGGATCTCTGATATGAGACGATAATCAAAATCAAATTGATCGAAGTCTTCTTTCAACCTAATTACTAGGTCTGGCCAAGAATCAACAGAGTTCTTAACCGACCGATACCAATGAAGCGCATCGTCTTGAAAAATTTCAGGAGCAAAATTAAGAATTTTAGACGAAGGTATGTTACGAGCCTCAATAAATTCATCAACACGCTGTATGAATGAGCGTACGCAAGTTTTGCCGTTGAATTTTAATTTCATTATATCGGCAGAACCTCTATCACACGTTACCGAAATCATATTATGTACTTCAGGAGTAGTGGGTGTGTGATCGATAGGAAAATCGCTATGTGCACTAGATGTACTAGGTATGGGCTTTTTAACTTGAAGTGCTGCAAACTTTTGTGCAAAAATCTTATAACCTTTTGTTATGTCATCAAATTCCTTCTTTACGTCGTCACTACACGTTAATCTAGCGATTCGATTATGCAAATGGTTCAGCATGTTGTGAGTTCTCATAAGTATAGGAACTGTAGGGTCACTAATTTCAAGGTTGGTTTGAATTTTCGTAAGCACCTCTAAGCAACCTCTAATATCATGTCTTATGTCAAGTGGAGACTCTAAAATGTGCTCGGATGGATATTCTGAAGATAGCTTTACAATTTGTTTACGTAACTCCTCAACAGAAGGCGCAGGAGTTGCTCCTCTAATACGAACTTCGTATTCGAGTTCCGACTTCTGGAGTGACAAATACTTAATAGGCAACATGGTTAAAAAAAAAATTAAAAATAAACGATAAGTGGTTACACAATATTTAAATTTATCGCTGCACTAATTAAAGCTAAGCGAGGGAAAAATTGCCAATGGAAACAACTCTCCGTTCTGTTACAAAAAATTTACAGAACGTATATTTTTTTTATATATAAAGGGAAAAGCATAAATTAAAATATAAGCATGAAATAAAATCAATTCTGTGTTACCAAGGCGTATTAACACTTAAGTATAAAGTATCTTATAAAATAATTATATAATTCTAAATAAAATAAATCGTACTGTGTAAAACGTCCTTTTTAGGAAATTCAATACTGTTTAATATTTGCCTATGTAAATATAACAGTGGTATACAATTGATTGAAATAATAATTTGATTGAAATAATAATCTAATTGAAATAATAACATTTATAATTATGGATACCCAGATTCAAAATAATTAATAAAAATTCTACATCTACCGCACGCCTTAGTATCACAAAATTATGCACAAGCTGAAAAAAAAATACGTTTCACACAAATAAAAAAACGCCACAAGCACAACTAACTACAACTAAAGAGCAGAATAGAACCAGATATCAAGATATCTACCACGTATATGGGCGCCAATGCCACGGGTAAGGTCTCCCGTGCTCCCTCGGTCCTAAGAAATAGGGAGTTAAATGAGACACGAGAGATCCGTGCAGAACAATTTAATAAATGGTGGTAGTGGGTACGACGAACGGTTCTATAATGCCCAATAGCGTGTACTCCCCTGGTGGTAGCCGGAGATGGTCTCGGTGAGGGTCGCTCGGTGGGACGAGTTAGGGCGGCTTGTACTGCTGCTCACTATAAGTCCGGCCCTGGGCGGAAGTGAAGCAGCGTAGGCGACAGCGGCTACCTTAGCCTAATCTTGGACCCTGGAACGCGCCATTAGGAAGACGTTAGTAGCTGTCCTCGTTTCTTTGGGAACCACCAACGGCACAAAGGGAAGTAAAGGAAAGTACCATAGCCGTTGTGTCGTGGGTGTTCACAATCAGATACGGAGATTACACAAGATTGAAAATTATAAAATACAAACAATATATTTTTATAAAATTAATGGAGGTAGAAAATAAATTTTAGTAAAACTGCAGAATCATTAATTTACAAATGCAGGCCACAACAATTATATCAATGAAAAGAATGATCATAAAATGATAGATTGGATGAATAAAATGATTTAAATTGAAACACACTTTACAATGAAATAACATCATTACATTAAACAGCCAAAGCACATGAATTGCACTATGACTACGTTTGCGATAATAAATATTTTGCAACCACTTACCCAATTAGGGGTTAAACACATTAAAATAACTTTTGTTGCACACGATTATCAAATTAGATAACTAGTAATAGGTCGGTCTTATCGGTGCTCAATTTACTTAGCGAACCACGCAAGCGCAAGACCGAATCACCAAATCTCTGTGTGCGATTCCTGACAAGATCGAGACTGCCGGCGCGACGCAGGCGCAATCTATCGAAGATTGCCCGCAACAGTCGTGCGGTCACTATAATGTAGCATATTAACGTTGATATGGAGCGCTAAAACGTGTTGATAAATTTAGAAGGCGAACTCTAAAGAAATATTTCAATTCGATGAGCTTCTTTTATATCTTAATTTATGTAATATTTATAAATAGTGTAATTATTCCGATTTAATTTAAAATTATGTATGTAGGTCGGTAAAATATGTACGTGTAACGTTACAAACATTTTTTATTTTAAAATATATTTTTTTTTTTTTAATTTTAGGTAACTAAACGTTTGTAATGGGGAAGACAACTGTCAACTAGTTTCTCCTAGGTGGCGCTGAGTGTTTGTTCCAAAGGATGTGTCAAACTCAGTACATTTCATAGGGATTTCTTAGTATTTTTAGATAAACAGAAATATGGGACGATGTGTAGCTTTCCAGTGCGTAGAAACCGGTACACACAAGTTTTCTACAGATTTGTTTCTCAGGAAAAAGTGGGAAAAGGCTTTGAGAAGGGTAAATTTTAAAGCTACTAAGTACTCCAGAATATGCAGCAAGCATTACAAAGAATCTGATTTTGAAACTACTTCCAGACAAACAGGTGTGTTCCAGTAAACACATTTATACCTATATTATTATTTTTAGAATGGAATAGAAAAAAATTGTTCAGCACACAAGTGACATATCGACGCTTGAAAGGAAAAGTTGACTAAGCGCCATTTTGAGCCAAATTGAGTTATATATACAGTTTGAATCGCCTAATTTTTCTGCGTCGTTTGGTCTAACTCACGCCTTCCTACGACGACTTTTAATGTCGCTTCTGCATTTTGGACTTTACGAATTATCACTTTTTTTTTTGTTACTAACCGACAGAAATTTCGGCCTCTTTCGAAAAATTGGTCGTTGAGATAATTGTGCGACCATGGTTTTGCCCTTGGTAAATTTTTACATATATGTTGGTAGAATAATTTCTCCCTTTAGCTTATTTCACTTGTATCTGAAAATACATTGTATTGAATTTGGTATATTTTTTCCATGTAAAGATTCATTCTTGTTTTCACTACCGTCATCTTGGCTCGATTGTTGTTTTTGCCATTATGGCGTTTAGTTAAATTCGCCTATTTCAGAAATACAACTTTTCGTCGGTTAGTAAATTTTTACCTGCCGCTTCAAAGTACAAATTTATTGATTAGGTAACTTTTACTTGAACTTATGCGATTATCAAAATGTTGGTTGTACCCCATTGGCACCACACATACTGGGGTTCCAGCGGCTTTTACCTAAAGTAATACATTTATAAAATGATGGTTACACCTACAAATGACCAGAGCACTGTCGTATGCGCATACAGTGAAATTAGATTCACAGTAACATAGGAACTACCAGTGTGCGACAGGATGTCGCTTAGAGTGCACACGCGCGCATAGTCTAGCGTAGTGCTACCGCTTCCGTATAGGTTGACCTCATGACAATTGAAATTAAGAACTATAAGTCGAATCAATTTGATTTTTAATTGTTTTTTTTTTGCATTATTGAAAGTATTAAAGCATGAGTTATATTTCAGACCAATGGATCCAAGAAAACGTGGTCACAGTATTTTGAAAAACGGCACTCTTAAAATGGGGAACGTAGAAATTTTTTAAAAGGTTCAATTTTAGTTTCTACTTTTTAATATAAAAAGGTCAAGCAAATGACTCCATTCCACCTGATGGTAAGCAGAAGTGGAGATCAAATGCGAAGATAACTGGTGCGAAAAATAAACTGCCGTGCCAGCCACCTTCGCCTTGCCGACCTGCAAGGTGCTTCTTCACGCCTCTTTTGAATGACCCAGGATTCTAGGTAGGAGGGAACACGTGCGCTTGCAGTGAATTCCATTTCTTGATTGTGGGACAAAGAAACGAGTTGCCAAATTTCTTAGTTCGCGTTGGAATGTTAGCCATAGTTTGTCGGTGACAACATAGACGAGCACGTGTAGTCCTTAAAAGGAAGGGAGATAGTGGGATTAGGGAAAAAAGCTCCTCAGAGCACTCGCTATGGTACAGACAATTGAATGCGCTCAACGACGCAACATTGCGACGCAATGGGAGAGGCTCAGATCTTTAGTCACCTCTTCGTCGCCGATGACGCGGACCGAGCGATGCTGCAACTCATCCAAAGCATCGAGTAAGTACATGGCCAGACGGCAGAGTTCACAAATTCGTAGCCAATGCGTGCCACGCGCTGTGCATCCGCTTTTATGTTAGTCTTCTTACAGGACTCGGAAGCCTTATTGTAAGCTGCTTTCAGTGATTCAACATCAGGAGCTTTAAGAGCCCGACCCCTGATCCAAGCGCGATACACTGCCTGTTTCTGTGAAACAGCATCAGCACAATCGCGGTAGAACCTGAGGTTACGTCTGCCCTTACTGATGAGATCGGAATGTGGAATGTAGTATTCCATACCCAATACATCTCCTCAGTAATGGCAGCGGCGCTAGCTGATGTATCGTTCTCATAGAAGCAGAGTTGCTTCCAAGGGACAGATGCAAAGTAGTCGCGCATACCATCCCAATCTGCACACCCTTAATGCCAGAGCCGGCGCTTAGCAACCACCGGTTGCGGAAGCTTGGCCTGCGGCACTTTGGAGGATATGAGGTAGTGGTCAGATGAGCCTAGAGGGGCTAGGACCTCTACCTGATGGGGTCCACGTCCGGAAGTCTCCTCGTGGCGGACCCTGGTAACGTGGTGGGGAAACTTTTGATGCCAAGTGTGTCCGCTTGGCATTCGAAGTCGCATGCCATCGTCGAGTTGTTTTTGTTTTCCCACCACGGCTAGTTCCTGACGACCCTTTTCAGGGCCACGACCACGCCCGATGACCTCGGGTGCGGTCCGATGGCTGCTCCCGGTGTCTTCGTCAGGTGGACGCGCCACGTCGAGCAGCCGTCGGTGAGGAGGCGGCCTATAAGGCCGGCGTCGGCCAGCAGCCCACAGGGGCTGGCGTTAGTCGGTAGCCCCTGTGGGCTGCTGGCCACCAATTAGTGCACAAGGAGTGCCTAGACGGGCAGCGTTGGGACGGTCTCGGTGTAGTTGCGCTCACGTTCGCAGATCCCGAGCCGTCCCGCAATAGCGCACTGGAGGTCAGGCCGGGGAGGATGTTTAGTGGGTATGGCGATCCCTCCATAGCCCTGCGGTGGCTATGGAAGGAACGCCTTTACCTCGAGTCCCACATATACCCTGCGGTTGGCACCACCCCGCAGGGACGATGCGTAAATGCATTTGACCTCCCCGACAAAAAAAAGGAGGACGTCAGGGCAGCCCTTGCCCTGAGGGCTGGCTGCCCCCTCGAAGAAGTCAAGGTGGGCGCTATCTCCGATGACCTTCGGGGCGGCGGGGGAACAGTAGTTGTGTCGCTCGCGGCGGAGGGAGTTGGGCGCCTGGTTACGAAGGGCAGCGTAGAGGTAGGATGGTGTGCGGCGGGGGTTCGTCTCATGGACCGGAGGCCCATGAGTTGTTACCGCTGCTTAGCGCCCGGCCACCCGGGGGTGAGGTGTACATCTGGGAGGGACCGCAACAGCCTGTGGTACCGATGCGGCGAGGAGAGACACAAGGCGGCGACCTGTCGGGCGCTGCCGCACTGTGCCCCCTGTGCCGATATTGGTCGGCCAGCTGGACATAGGATGGCAGGTGCGCGGTGTAACCCCCCGCCGGTAAGAGGCAGCCTGGGACCGCCAGGGATAGGGGCTATCAGGCTGCCTCTTGGTGGATGCCTGGGGATCCGTCCCCCACCCAATGTCCACTGGCAGGGTCGACACGGAGAGGGAGGAGCCCAAGAGGCGTGAGAGGAGGGGAGCCCTGATGGTGGAGGCGAAGGTCCATCCTGCCACCAGCAGAAGGAGGAGGGAGAGCCCATGGACGCCCAGCCAGCTGCCCAAGAGGTCAGGACCGAGAGCCCCGACAGCAGCTGCAGCAGCGGAAGTGGCGACGAGGAGGAGATGGAGGTGCCCAAGAGTGTCGTCGAGGAGACGGGCCTCCGCAGAGGCCGCTGCAGCGGTGGTGAGGTGGAGGAGGAGGGGCAGTCTTGTGACCGTGTGGATAGGACGCCCATGACCGTGAGGGAGGTGGAGGAGATTTTGAAGACGTGGAGGACGGAATTCCTTGCGAAGGTGGAGGCGAGAGGTGGAGGTTGGCAAGTCTGCGCGGAGGGGGGAATGACGTTTGGTAGGGGAAGGTTGTTGCGGTTGATAAGGTTCCCGCTCCCACCCAGCGTAAACAGAGGAGGGGTAGGAAAAGGCAGGCCTTTTCCTAGCCTTTTCGGCCAGCGGCCCACAGGGGCTGGCGTCAGTCGGTAGCCCCTGTGGGCTGCTGGCCATAAATAGGTGCAAGAATTGCCTAGACGGCGGCGTTAGGGCGGTCTTGATGCTAGTTGTGCTTGCACAGATCCCGAGCCGCCCGAGAAGAAGGTCAGGCCGGGGAGGATGTTTAGTGGGTAGTGAGGGAACACCTTTACCTCGAGCCCCACATACCCCCTGCGGTTGGCACCAACTCGCAGGGACGATGCGTAAATGCATTTAACCTCCTCGTCACAAAAAAAGGACCTCTACCTGCTATCCCTCCGGATGGGTCTTGAGCAGAAGAGGGCTGATCAACTAGTTTTGACAAGTCGTGCGTGAGAGCGAATACATGAGCAGAGATTCCTGTATGGTCAGTTTTGAAGGAACTTAACCACTAACTATGGTGAGCATTGAAGTCCCTCAAAAACACCAGTACTGCTCCTGCGCGTCATCTGCCACCCGACTCAGATGTTCAGAAAGTCGAGTTGTCTCAGCGTCTCCGGTGTGGGATCTATAAAGACACACGTAGACTCTGGCCTATACTATCGGTTTTGGCTGAAAATATCACTGTTGTGATTGTGTCTCCACATATTTAAAATGATTGTGATTAATAAGACTTATAAAATTTACTTATGATCTTATTATTCCAAATACTATGTTGATTTTTTAAAGATTTAATTGTTAATTTGATTGTGTAACTGATAAATAAAGCTCAATACATTTTAAAATGAATTTTATAATAATAACTAATAAAAAAACAATCCAACTTTCTAAAACTAACGACACTTCAGTAACATTCACTTAAACACTTCAATCTAAAAATGACATATGAGCAGTTTTGCCTCTATTTTCTAACTTTTTTAATTTAGGTTAGGTCATTTTTTCTCCGATGACAATTAGATATTTTTTTCTATATTACATTTTTACCGAACAGTTAAATGACCAACGTACGTCGGTTAGTACTTTTTTCCTGTTTCTAGTTTCAGGTGATATTTTACTAAGCGCCACTAACTCCTAAACTATTAATTATTTTTAACAGTTGCATATATCATGATAAACCTGACATTATGAAACGTTTTTGCTTAAAGAATTACGCCTCTAAGATGATTACAAGAAGTTTTATGATTTTTTTTCTAAAAAATGAATCTTTAAGTCGTCCTCCTGAACAATTAACTCCATGTCGCTTAGTCAATTTTGCCTTTCAAGCGTCGATATAATTATTTCAAAAGACATTTAATGTATGTACATACATACAATAATTTTAAAAACATTAATTTTTAAGTGAACTGTGTTTAAATCACTGATGTTATTGTTCACAACAGACTTTGACAGGTAACAAACACACAGCGCCCTCTGTAAAAAAGTTTTGCGTTTTCTTCCCCATTGAAATTTAGTCAAACAAACTATTTGTAAAATAACATTTTTGGTTTTTGTAACTTGTTAATTTGAAAATTAGCGAATTGAAATTTTAGTAAACAAAAAGTTTGTAATTGAAATTTAGTCAAACAAATCATTTGTAAAATAACATTTTTGGTTTTTGTAACTTGTCGATATGTCAGTATGTCTTTTAAAAATTTAATTAACAATGCATTTTTGAAATGACTACTTATCATATGGATGTTTGCGTTTTGATGTCATTGTTAAAGCATTAGTTTGCGTAATGAAACATTGACAAATGTTGCTTGCGAAATGGTAATTTGCCAATGAATTGTGTGCGAAACATTAGAGAACCGGATACTAGATACCGGACATTTTTTTTAAATATATATCTACATTTTTTAAATAACAACCATGACTCGCAAAAAAATATTCGTGTTCGTAACACAAATATTTGCCGCTACCAGGATTCGAACCCGGACCGCATTGTGTGTAGGCAGTTAACCATTCCACCGAGACGGGGCGGCGTCATAAGAGCAAGTACCTGCCTACGTTTTTTTCTTTTATGTACCTACTTACGAGTAAGTACTTAGGTACGTAATAAGTTGGAAATACGCGCTGTAAATTTTATACTATACCTACTGAAATATGCAAAAATAGGTAATCAATTATATTATTTACGTATACTGTTTAAGTAACTCATAATATTAGTACCCCTCGCAAATTGCATTCGGTTAACTATATCTGTTATTGCAAAGACCAGCCTCAAATAATAATCTATAAAAAATCTTACGGCGCTTTCACACCGCAGTTGAAGTAAAGTCACAGTTAAATTAAAATTATAATGTTGTGGGGAGGCCGTACGGACGCGCCGGCACTGTTCATCATGCAGAAGAGGTTGGTCCGTATCATAGCCAACATCGAGCAGACTGATAGCTGCAGACCATTCTTTCGCGAATACCAGATACTTCCCCTGCCATGTATGTTTATATTTGAAATGTGCAAGTTTGTACGCAAGTATAGTGAATTTTATACTAAACGACAGGATGTGCCTACTAAATATTCTTTACGAAATAGAAATAAATTAGTATTACCAGCTTCCCGACTAAAACTTACTTCTTCAAGCACATTCCATTCCTCAATAAAAATATATAATAAATTACCGGACATACTAATAAATGAGAATAATGACAACAAATTTATAAAACAATTAAAACAATTTTTACTTAATAAATGCTATTACGACATTAATAAATTTATAAATTACCGATAAATACAATAAATCCTGCCATGTTTGCTATAATGTTATATGTTTTACTATGTAATTAATTAAACCAATTCCATTAGAAATGCGTCCTCTTCTCTTCTACATTGCGTGCCCGACTGGGTCCATAATGATCTTATAAATATTATCTACCTTTACCACCTTATTGTACATTATGGTTTGCAATAAAGATATTGAATTGAATTGAATTAAAGTTGTCTTGTCACCGATATTATGCTACCATTCCAAATCGAATAAAGAAATTAGGCAACTTCCATGGTGTTTCTACGTCACTCGGTATCACCACAGTATACAGGATGTAAAAGACATGAACAGTCAAACGAGAAGCATGTTCTGCTCACCATTATAACATTTTTTTTCCTTTAGACTATACCTGGGAAATTGATAGTTACGACTTTATTGAAGGTCAAAGTCATAATTTTATAACCCCATATAAGCTTCTTGGGGCCGCCCGCCGTCTGACAAAATTATCACAGTTTTGCGAGTTGCGTGCGAGTTGAGTGGTCAATTTGCAATTTTTTTAACACCAAATAAATAAAAATCATTTTCCAGCAATTATTTTATGAAATGTTACTTATTTTGATGTATAGAATACATGGTTCTCGTTTGACTGTTCATGTCTTATACAACCTGTATAGATAGTCACTCTCCGCTCAGGGCCCGTAGACAAAGAACAAATAGAAACGATAATGAACTTAAGCCGTCGTTAAGTCACGTGGCATATCATCATCTCTAACTAAGTTGGTAGCGAGAGTTAAGACGCTGTAGATAACGAAGCAATATGGCCTATTCTATGTAGATATCTATATAGGTATATGCCTTTAGACAAAAACGATCGACGGGAGATCTTCAAGCGTGTATCCTGGACTGGCTGTTAGACATCGCAATATAAATGTTTGCTTAATTTGCAATGAACTTTTATATTTACCTAAACCTTTTAGATAAAAATATTTTTAGCAAAAAAATAGGACAACCGACTTCAATGCGTACAAATTTAAACTAAAAAGTAAGAAATAAATAATATTTTTATGAATTAGTTGAAAAGAGCGTCATAGAAAACCAAGGAAAGTATTGATACACATTTATAATTCTTGATTTATAATTCATACTCCGATATATTTGGAGCCGGTGCCAGCTAGCCAAGGAGGATAGTGTTTGCAATTTTCGAACTTCACGGAGCGGCGGATTATTTCTTATCTTCATCATTCATTATTATGTATAGTTAATGAATTAATCAAGTTCGTATCTATTAGGTAAGTTTATTTTGCTTAGGCTGGCACCGACTCCAAATATATCGGAGTATGAATTATAAATCAAGAATTATAAATGTGTATCAATACTTTCCTTGGTTTTCTATGACGCTCTTTTCAACTAATTCATAAAAATATTATTTATTTCTTACTTTTTAGTTTAAATTTGTACGCATTGAAGTCGGTTGTCCTATTTTTATGCTAAAAATATTTTATTTTATTATTTTTAGTGGAAATAAAGTATATTTTATTGAAAACGGATAGGCCTACTAGGCGCTCATTAAAACTTAATAGAAACTTTAACTAAAACGTTTTTCTTGCTATTACTGATTTGTTCAAAAAGGGTCGAATTTATATAGATAAAATTTATACGGGCCATCTCTGATCTTGACGTACCTAAAAAAGAATCATTAAAATCGAGTCGTAATACTCATAATTGACGAAGTAATCAGGTAACATACACAAAAAAACAGTCGGATAGAGAACTTCCTCTTTTTTTTAAGTCGGTTAACAAATAATATCACGTCTCAGACCTATATCTCATTACAAATGCCTGCCATTCATTCAAAATGAATGGTAAGTTAATGAACTATGAACCTAGTTATTTAACTTAAGTTCATAGAATAATTTGTCATAGTTTATGTGTTGACTATTGGACCTACTAACCAAAATTTCACTATTGCATATTAGGTAATGGCAAGTTCAAAAAAAAAATTGACATTATTTTTGTGTTCGTGGACGATATTATTATATCATCCCCAATGAAATTATCATTTTAACAAAAAAGTACTGAACCAATTTCGGTATAATTTATACGGGACCACCTTTGGAGTATGTCCTTCCTAACGAAAAAAGAATCTTCAAAATCGATTCATAATTGACGGAGTAATCGCGGAACAAACATACAAAAAAAAAAAAAAAACATACAGTCGAATAGAGAACCTCCTCCTTTTTTGAAGTCGGTTGAAAATATTAGTAAAATATGAGAATCTAACATTATTTATGTCATTGGGTTTCACCAAATTGTGCGTCCGGACGTTGTCAGGGTATGCTGGGTATACAATGACTTTCGTCTGGAATGAAGCTATGGACAAGTGCGGCGAGTCACTAAAGTTTTGACAGGGTCTGGAACAAAAGTCTTCTCTTCAAGCTTCCAGCGTACAATCAGCTCTGTACCTGGGTGGCCGGCTTCCTGCATGAAAGTAGAATTTTTCTCGTCTTTGACGGAGTTCGCGGTTCATGACAGTGAATGCCGTTGGTCCATTATTATCACAGCCTTTAAAGATAAGTTCTTACGCCAGCGACCACGTCTAGACAGGGCAATAGTGAGGGGGATGCGGGACGAGAGGGGTAGGGTGGTGCCACTAAACTGCCATACTTTCGTTTGGTACACGCTGGTCCACTGTATGTCTAGTGTCTACTAATCGATGTCTAGACAAATAAGCGGCATTTTCCTCAACTTCAGTACCCATAGTGTAAGTTTTTTAGTATACAAAACGCACCGATTGTAGTTGCGTTAAGAGCTCAATTTGTATGGGAAACATGATTTGCGCTTCTCTCCGCTAGGGGCGCTGTTCGCGTTTGATAAACAAATTGAGCTCTTAACGCAACTAAAATAGTTGCGTTTTTTATACTAAAAAACTTACACTACGGGTACAGAGGCGTCGCCTCGCACCACTGTATGTTTTGACCACTTGGGAAAAAGGTTGAATGTTGTTTGGATTTTGTATAATGCAGGAGCATTCAAACTTGTTGCTGTCGCATTTGTTGTTCCAAATTTTGCTTTAAAAAAACTACCGTGTGGACACACCCTTAGGATTACACATCCACTAATTATGTGGTAAAACGCATATAACACGCGTAATTATGAAGGAAATTGCATATAATAATATAAATTTCTATTAATTCAACAAGCTCTGCTTTAGAGAAAACTTGTATAATTTCACAGCCTTAATTCGGTACATGGAAATATAATAAGCTTTGAGTTTTGGTAGTCATTGCAAGAGTGAGAGGTGGACGGGATGGTGGTGCCTATAACTTTGTGTTTGTTGCTGCTATCTTCAGTCTTAGCGGACGACGTGGTAAATATTACCATTTATCTTCATAAAAGCTCCCAAAAGTTGACAGAGATTACGGTTATCTTATCGTAATCTTTATAATTCAACCCACTGCTGGTCATCGAAGGAGTTTAAGGCGTAGTCCACCACGCTTGCTCAAAGCGGATTGGTGGATGGAGGTGATCAATACCCATTTGCTGATCCACAAGTCGCCTTCTACGACACCCATTGGAGGATATGGGGTGATGCTATTCTAGTCTGCCGCCATCATATGGCATAATCATAATCTAATATCTATCGCAACGTCAAAGTTCTAAGAAAACGCCATTGGGTCGCTTCCAACAAGTTAGTGTGAACATTATATTGGGGTGACCCACAGGGGTGACCAAACCACCGAAGCATACTCAAGTTGGCTCAGGACAGTGACTTGTACAGCAATAGTAAGCGATTGCAATGAGACATCCCGAAACGTTCTAAGACCTTCTTGGCATAAGTTTCTTGGTTGAACAGCGCCATCATTCTTTTTATGGTACCAAAAATAAGTTCTGCTCTGAAAAAAGTAAAATACTATAAAGTTACTTACTCTGCGTTTGGACGACCAAAGGTGCTTCGGAACGCACAGATCAAAGATAAAAGTTATAGCTGGGACAAAGTAGAAATCGGGTTAGAAGTCCCGATATCTGCATTACTGGTCCAGCCGATTGACGAAGACCCCTGGCTCAGGCGGTCGCCAAAACTCTGTAGGGTTGTAGAAAAGAGAGCGACCCTTTACACCTTCTACAATGGAAGGCGCCTTCCGTGTCAGGATGTACAGTTGAGTTCCCTCAACGGAGTTAGAGGTGGTAGCAGAGTCACAGAGTGGTCAGAAACATAGTTACTTCTTGTAACACTCTGACGCCGGGATGTATCCTGTAGTGGGTTAACCACAGATGAAGAAGACTGTGACCAAGTTGTATCCCAAACCTACTGTTAAGTTTATGGCTTAAATCTCAACAAAATTTGATGTCAATTATTTTGAATTCTTGTTGTTCAAGAGACGAGCTCTCAGCAATGGATCACCATGCGTCAATCGCGTTGCAGAGAGGGAAGCCAAGAGCAGACTTGGTTGAGGCCTCCTTATTACTCTGGCTTCTCTCTGTCATCATCATCATCAACAGCTCATATAATGCCCCCCACATTAGAGGCGATTAGGCCTTAGTCCACCACGCTGGTCAAGTGCGGACCGTATATCTGGTATCCATCACACAAGTTCTTAATGATACTTAATTTGGGCTAGATAGTTGCTGTGAGCGTAGAAATATATTATAATTATTATTATATTATTTTACCAGAACAATGAATTGCCGCAAGAGCCATCCGCCCATTTGACCATAATACCTGAGATTGTGACGGCAACGCCTTCAGAAAGCGGAGTAAAAAAGGTATGTGATGATATAACAACTCCAGTCGAGCTTTGTAGGTAGGGCACAGCGGACTAACCGCTCCAGTCTGGAGCAGGCTGAACTGGGGTAGTAGCTCCACCTTACAGAAGACCACAGTCAAATAACACAACATTTTTGTGGTGTTGTGTTTATGTTGGTGAGTAAAGGTGACAGAGCTCCACGGGTTAGGGAACTAGGGTGGTCAGCGCCCGAGTGTGACGTCATTGTTGCAAGCGTCTATAGGCTACGGTGACTGCGTACCACCAGGCAGGCCGTATGCTCGTATGCCCACTATAACATATTTTGAAGTTGAAGTGCGCCTTAATAGCTACCACTATCTTCTCATAGTCTGTCGTCTGTGTCACAGTATCAACATCATAGGCCAAAAGTTTCCCTATCTCTTCCCTCTTGCATCAAACCTCTATTGTTGGAGATGGTTTAATCTCCATCGCGCGAGTGAGCCTCGGGTGCGATGGTCCGCACGGCGTTCAGAATCTCCCTTAGTCGACTTTGACACCCATGAGATGAAAGAAGGTAGTCCTGGTCAAGACCGGGAACTACACGTCCAATATGATATCCATCATACCACCTAGTGTAATGACATGATAGTTCACCATTCGTGGTTGAGGATTTTTTTTTTATTTGAACAGTTGGCAAACAAGCTTGCGGCCCACCTGGTGTTAAGTGGGACCGTCGCCTATAGACACTTGCAATATTAAGGGTAAATCACTTAACACTGCAAGTGCGTTGCCATCGTGGGGACTAAGATGATATGCCTTCCATGCCCAGTAATTACATTGGCTACCTTTCCCTTCAATCCGAAACTGGATTCCAGTGAAGCTCGATTCTATTCTCGGCCTTACCGTCACTTACCATCAGGTGATGAAATAAGGGCCGAGAGATTTCCTGTCAAGAATAAAAGAACCTAGCTAGGTCTATGTATATTTACTTTGATCTCACTTGATCGTAAGAACCTTCTGACTTGAACGCCAGGTACGCCAATCATCCAGATACTTCTCGTGGGAGATGCTTGATCACTTAGTAACCTCATAGGTAGGTTCGTTTTACAGTCTTGAGGACCCTCCAAGGTCATCGCCTTCTTAAAAACTCCGGTGACGCTGGGAATTCCATCTGTGGCCACCAGTAATGGTCATCCCAAAAAAGTATTGGAGCGTGCTTTATCCGGGTCTGGGTCTACATCAGTTCTGTTGAATATTAATATTGTATCTCAATATTCTGCTACATATTCATTGTGTCAAAGTGGTTTCAGTTTGATTGTTGAGTCACTGCAGGCTTAGAATAAAATTGAATAGAAATTCTGTTCAACCTTTCGGGATTGGGATCCCGATAGTTTGTATGTATCTTTGAATTTGAAGCACCAAAATAATTAATGAAAACTTCTCCTCAACAGGTTACAACTCGTCAAAATTCATTAGAAGAACCCATAGCCACGCCTACTGGAGATTCTCCTTGCCCAATTACTCGTCACTCTGAAGTCGTGTCAAAATTCTTAGATGTACTTCTTGAGCTCACAACTTATACGTCAAACTCAAAACATGCCGATGGCGCGTTGTATCTCCTCAAGGAAAGCTTAGCAATTTCACCCCGCAGTACGGAAAAGGACATTTTGAGCCTAAAATCTGAAACAGTTGAAGCAAAATTATTAAATGCTAAATTAAGAAACAATGTGAGAGATGAAACACCTGTTTTCTTCAAAACCAGTTTCCCAGGAATGGATCAACCTTATTGTAGAGAAAAATTAGGACATTTATTAAAGATAGCATACAAAACATACGAGACTAATAATCCAGATTGTCAGACAGAAGACTACAATTCTTATGAAGTTTCTCCTGAAAGAAAATTCAAGCCTATTAATACACTTTATCAAACCCATTATCCACCGTCTACAAGCGAAGAACTGCCAAATAATAATAATTTTAATCCTTATCCTAAACCAACATTGTCTCTTGATACTTCACAAACTCCCCAAAATTTTATGTGGCCTTTACCAGAAGATTTGCCAAATAGTAAGAATTCTTTAAGCATATGGTCATTAAATAACAACCCATATCCTAATATTCAGAATAATATTAAGCGTGAACCTCAGATAGATGATAATACAAAGCAGAATTACTTAAAAAGCAATGACAGGCCTGATGATTTTGTAGGTCCTAAAATAAACGACATAATTAAACCAATCAATAGTTTATATAGTGATTCGACTAACAAAATTAATTCACCGAATAGTGTTATCCAACTTGATTCAGTTGGTTCCGACACTATACCATCCAATCCGAATATCGTTGAAGATTTGTCCCAAGAAATTAGAACTGATGAAAGTCTTGACAACCCGAATGATACTCAGATGAAACTACCTGACACAAAACCCACAGCAAACGATGTTAATGACGATTTGAACAATAATCTATTGGATCAAGAAACTGTTAATGAATCAGAGGACGCAACCAATCTCTCTATTAATGGCGAGTTGGTGGTTCCATTAAGTTCATTAGACAAGGATAAACAGATAAACTTTGAAGATATAATAAAATTAATAAAAAATTATAACTCTAATAAAGCAGGAAGCCAGCCAACGGAAAAAATTGACTACAGTGTCTTGCTTAGTCAGTTAGGTTTTAGCCAGCCTCCAAGTAAACTGACAGCGCCCAACCTTGGTCCCTTCGGACACAACACAAATGTAAACCAATTGGCACGACCTATGAATATAATTTCTTATGGTTCTGATTACAATACGAATATATTTCAAAACCACGACGTGGTACCGCAGCTTGATAACCAATATAAACCAATCACAACCCTCGATGCTGGAAATAATGGCAATTCTGAAAATATGCTAAATAATTACAGTATTCCTATTCAATATGATAAAGTAACAATTAATCATAATATCTTTCCATATGTTTTAGATTATGTTACGTCCCATAATGATTTAGAAAATAATAATCTGAATTCGAATTACGCCAGACCTGTTGACAATAATATTATATCGCCTGATTTGCAACAGACGCTGAGCATATCGAATCTGCTTACATTGCCTCAATCAAATCTAAACAACGCAGGCATTATAGAACTAACTTACTTGTTGAAAAGGTCTAAACCTGTAATTTATTACCCAACTTACTACGTGAAATACAGAGTACCTTACACCACCTTCGTGAAAGGATACAGGGATCTTCTAAAGGCACCATACTTACGACACTCTTCAGAATTATACCAAGATTTGTTAGCAAAGTCCAATGTCACAGAATTATCTGCAGGATTGAGAGGTTACAAAAAGGATGACCTTTTAAAGCTCGTGTTTGACAAAGGATCATTGGTTGGAGCGAAAATAATAAATGAAAATGACGATTATTTGAATAAACAGGTGGGGATTATACAGAAATTGAATACAGATACGAATCCAAATGATATTCTTACGTTAACAAATACTTCTTTCAAGGAGCCTTCTTTAAATTATTTGAGTAATGTGTTAAACAAAGAACTACTTGAGCTGAAAAGTCTCGAAAAAACACCCCATGATGCTGTCAAAGACAGCAATATTATTGAGCTGAAAAGTCTAAATAAATTACCTCTTGGTATTAACAAAGACAGCCACATATCCGAACAAGTTCTTCAAGACACAATTCCGTCACGTACGATAGCTACATTACCTTTGTATTATACAGGTATGCAAAACAGTTTATTGAATCCGTATTTCATCAAAAGACCAGTTACGCAAAACACTTTATCGAATCCGTATCTCTTCAATAGACCAGTTACGCAAAACACTTTACCGAATCCGTATCTATTGAAAAGACCGTTTACGCAAAACACTTTATCGAATCCGTATCTGTTCAAAAGACCGGTTACGCAAAACACTTTATCGAATCCGTATCTCTTCAGAAAACCATCTATGAATCGTGTAATACTTCCCTCTGTATTTCCAAGATCTCAATTCATGAATTCTAGATTGCCAATGAGATTACCATTTAGATCACCTCTTGTATATGGTAGATAAGTAGATAACAGTCAGTGATTTGCGCCCAAATAATGTGCTAGGTATATTTTTTTGATTTACAAGAGGGATAGTTGATACCTCCAAATGTCATGTATTAAGTAAGTCTGCTTTCCATATAGTGTCCCTTGGTAACCGTAACAGCTAGTACATCCAAAGCCTGATGATTAAAGTTTCAAATTATTTCTGACGGAGGAGTACCTAAATGAGATTGGAATTTAGTATTGGAGAGTGTTGTTTTATAATAACTGTCTGGCTAAAACGCCACTTCGTGTAGATAGTCAATTGGGTCGGCCCTTCGGCCCTTCCAAAATCGTTAAGAAGCACACAGGTCGCCAGGGTTGACTAATGACTAATGTAGTACCCGTAGTGTAAGTTCTTAGTATAAAAAAACGCAACTCTTGAAACTCTTAAGAAAGCTCGTGTATAGAACACATGAATTACGCTTCTGTCCGCTAGGGGCGCTAATCACGTTTCCTATACAAATTGAGCTCTTCGCAGCTAATATAGTTACGATTTTGCGCTAAAAACTTCCACTACGGGTACAAATAGGATGGATGCTTTCGCTAGAACTTTTTTAAAAATAAATTAAAATTTAAAAATAAAATAAATTCGTTACTTGGTGTTAATTTGTAGAGAATTCTTATTAATTTCATATCCGTAGACGTAGCAGATGTGTACCGAATATTTAAAAAACCTTTAATTTTGATTAATAAATGTATGATTATGATACGGTGCCCTTTGTTTTTAGAGTTAAAAACGTAACTATTTTTGTTTCGTTTTATGAGCTCAATCTGGGGAAACTTGATTTCTGTACCCGTAGTGTAAGTTTATAGTATAAAAAACGCAACTACTTTAGTTGCGTTAAGAGCTCAATTTGTATAGGATACGTGAACAGCGCCCCGAGCGGAGAGAATTAAGTGTAAATCATGTTTCCCATACAAATTGAGCTCTTAAAGCAACTACAATCGTTGCATTTTGTATAAGTACTAAAAAACTTACACTACGGGTACTGCTAATACCTTAATTGAGTTCTTAACGCAACTAAAATGGTTACGTTTTTGTAAGGTACTTTTACACTAAAGACTTGCCTATCTACTACTCACTTATTAAATTATTTATATTAAAAAAAAAATTATTTACGCGGCGGTCCCAAATGCAAATGACAACGTTTATTTATTCCAAATATTGAGGTTGGCACCGACCTCAAAAAACATTTAGATTTTTATAAACATAATTTTTATTTCTCCATTTTTAGTTTTGAAGGTGTTTTTTTATTTAAAAATAATTTATCTTTTTAGTATTTTAAGTATATAAATTTTCAGGAAACTATTTTGAGATCTTTTAGACACACCAGTGATAAGATTACGATATCATCGATGTCAATTAAATAGGCATTATTAGGGATAACTCTTAAACCACTCGTCAGATGTCTATTAAATTTACATGGGACCAAATGAAAGCACCAGCTTCCAAAGGTCGAAACAATCTTCAAAATCGGTATTTACACCCAGTAAAGAGTTATGAGGTACTTAACAAACATAAAAAAACATACAGTCGAATTGAAAACCTCTTGAAGACAACGCCATCTAGAGACGCATAACTGAACTAACATTCCAGACGTTTAATTTATTAGTCTTGGCGATTTTAATCAGGATAATGGGATATTCTAATGGAATTATTGTAATGTCATCGGTCTTTGATCAGTCGATAAAGTTTAAATAAAATCTGACCGTTTAATGTGGGTCAAAATTTCGTACCACAAAGGAGTCGTTACATACAAGTAAACATCAGGTGAATAAAAAATCTACCGTTCCTAAGACATTTCAGACGAGTAAGTTTGTCAATTTGTATGGAACACCTTAAATATTTTCTCGATTTCAGAGTTCCTTGCATACTAAAAGTTGTTTGTGTTGATGAAATTTTCAAATGGTTTGAGGGTATTAGGGGGCGCCGAGAGCCGCTCGCGACCCATAGAGCCTCTAGTGCCTTTACCATTTATGTAAGGGCGTCAGTCACGGGCGTCACTTTTTACCTTTCCATAAGTATACAGCTAAATACTCTAACGCCTTTTAATTACTTACTTATGACGTGGTCAAGGCACACGAGTCGACCCTTCTGTATGCTGTTTTGTGTAACATAAAAACTTTGTACCTACTACCTAGCCATTTAATAAAGGAGCTTTTGGAGTATTTGTTGGTTACAATTTGAAGTATTTTCGTAAGCAGTGTAGTAATAGATTTTCTATGTATTTACGTGTATGAATTAAATTGTTTTATAAAGTAAAAGGAGTTTTATTCGTGGCCTAGTGTAAAATACCTAAAGCTGGCTTCCCACGGTGCGTGATTCTGCCGATCTTCACGCACAGCCGACGACTACGGACAGCCATGCACCGCGCACCAAGGCTCTTCCAATGGTGTGTCATTAATAATAAATATTTTTTCTAAAATACTGTTTCTTTTCCTTCTCAGACTTAAATAATGTCTTGTATTTCTTCTAAAAATAGTTGGCAACCCTAGGTGTCACAGGTACCCAGTAATATAAAGTATAGGCTAATGAACGTTGCGATGTGACGACCGCCGGGATCGTCTTAGGGCGTATTTTTTTTCATAAGTTCTGAATAAGAATTAAACAACTTTGCCTTTCCCTCTGAATGAACCTCACGCCCTGGTCCCTTATACAGTAAATCCTGTAGCGCAAAATAAGTGAATAGGTACGCTACACATGTCACTACTTTTCTGAAGTTTCTCTTCTGCCGTGTGTGAATTGCACACACACACTTTTTTGTTATTTCTAGTGGCTTCAAAAAAAACTGTATAAAAATCATAAAATATATAAGCTAAGCAAAGCACCTCGTCGCTCGGCTCCCGAACGCAAAATAAATCTCTGAAAAATTTATGTAGGCAATGTTGTTCTGGCGAGAATTTGCTAGGTATTTCAAAATGACAAGGAACTCTATAGTTTGTAAGCCTCTGCAAGGACGGCTGAAAGAATACCATCAGCATATATTTAAAGTACTAAAATTTTCTTCTTAGGTACATTATTTTTTTATCAATGATTTGGGGCCTTAGAAACTGGTAATCTTTGTTCAGTTATTATTTATAAAAAACATAATGTGGGGGTATTTACGATCACAGAACAGAACTTAACTAAAATACTCATTTACCTATTCAGGGTAATAATAGTTTCAGCAAACTCTATTCCATCACATGGTAAGCAAAAGCGAAGTCTATGGAAGGATAGTTAGTGCAAAAGACAAATAAGCATGGCACCAGGCATGAATGACCCTGGATTATAAGAAGGAGGGAAATACATCTGCTGTCAATGAATTCCATCTCTTGATTTTCCAACATAGAAATTTGTTTTTGTATTTTCCCCTCCCGCTTTCCCTTTCCTTCCCCTACGGGGAGAAACGAAAGACAGCGAGAGTTAGGCCTTCTTCAAATCCCAATTGTTGCTACTGGTAACAGTTAGGATAAAAAAAAATCCCAATTGTTCAGTAATGAAATAAAAATTTTTGGTGGCAATGCAAAATTTCAATATTCCAAAATTGCATACAAACACACTTCATACACACAAAATATTTACGATCAGGTCAGCAAAATGTAACTTTCTTGGGATCAGGTAAGTTATCTAAGGGCGGGATTCATAAGGGACCATACCTTAGTTAGCGGGAGATCATGGCCTCCGGATGTCGATCTTGTCAATATTGATTCGGAGTGGATTTTGTGTAGTGAAAGTGCTGTGGTGTTATTTTGATGCTTATGCATCCATGTTAACGAACAGGAATCAATGAAATAATGGTTGTGGTGTGACTGGTGTACATGAGGTTGAGAATTTTATAGTGGAATTCGGGATTCCCAGCTCATCAGTCGCCATCGTGAGGTCTGTTGCCATGCATTTCTCACCAAGCACCCCCGAGATCATGAAGATAGATCCTTTACCTAGGTAAAATATAAGCTTCTTGCCCTAGATCTGCGAACATATCCCTTGATGCATTAAAATGTGTGGCACGCATACAATTTTAAAACAATTATAAAAAAAATTTGAAAACTGAAGACTTGGCTGTATGGGCTAGATTCCTTTGCCGACCCCTAATAAAGAAAAAAACACAAATCAAAGTAAAGTGTCAAATTTTGTAAACAACTCCTGACAATGCCTGTACTACAATAATATTAATTAAATTTCATTGTAATTATAGTAATGAGTGATAGTGATTAAATTCAGGATATTACAATAAACTGCAGTTGCATTAAGTTTCATTCAGTGTTTTAGTGTTAACCATGCAAAGTCGCCCTAAATTTATTCGACCCGGTAAGTTATTTAGTCCATGCTTGTGAATCGAGAATTAAAGTAAACAATCAATTTAGAAAATGTTTAGACCAAATATTATGATAGAAAGTGTACCGAATGTCGTGTACATAATCGTATGTGTAAAAATGTACCGCTATTAGCTTAGTTGAAAAGATTTTAATCATTTCTCGCTGTGATTACATCTCATTACTTAAATGGTAAATGGCCCGATAGATAAATAGTTTCATTGAATAATCAATAGTTATATGTTGATTTATTAGTTACTAGAGATCTCCGAACACTAAACATTCATAACAATTTGTTAGAAAAGTGTTTCGAAAAGAATAGGTTAGTTTTTGTCAAATAAAATAACACAGAAACCATTAATTTTATTTAGTGTATCGATGTTATCTAAATGACATTCTATTTATTGATAAACATAGGCAGTAAAATGTATTTCTTACATTTAACCTTAATAGCAAATAAATTGATGATTCTTGTAGTAGATACGCCACAACATACATTTGTAGTTTTCCATTAGGCATTGTTTTTTTTTTCAATGGTACTGGTATTAATCACTGACTAAGTTAAGTAAAGGAGTTTCTTCCGAGTTCTTATTGTATAAACACATGTTGAGAGACTCCATTTTAACCTCAATCAACCGTACAATTTTTATTACTTTAGTTACATTTTCCCTTGACATTGGCAAAATGCGTACGCTTAATGCGACGCATTGCCATTAATTAAGAATAGAATAGAAAGTTAAGTAAATATGGAGGCTAAATTGTAATGTTTTACCCTGCTATGAGTAGTACCTACAACTCCCTCATGGTTTTTTAAAACTTATGGAGTACCTATCTTTTAAGCTATACACTCATGTGTGTATAGCTCAAAAGATAGGTACGTACATGACATAAATGTATTCAATTTATATGGGATTTTTTTAAATATTTTAGTTTTTTTTTAATTATTTATTATCATTTAAACATCAATAAAAAGCTATATACTATACTAGTGCTACATAAACCAATTTAGGTGTTCCCGGGCACTAGAATTCGCCTATGCTATGTTACTCTTATAATTATTCAAGATAACATACAAAATAAAACTAATAACAAAATAGAACTAATAAAAACTAGACACTTTTGTTTATGTGACTAATATTGTTCGCCTATAATTTTATTCGTCCGTATATAAAAAGGTCAAGCAAATGACTCCATTCCACCTGATGGTAAGCAGAAGTGGAGTCCAAATGCGAAGATAGCTAGCACGAGAGATAAACCGCCATGCTAGCCACCCTCGCCTTGCCGACCTGCAAGGTGCTTCTTCAGACCTCTTTTGAATGACCCAGGTGTAAGCGACGCATTCAGTTGTATGGCCCATACTGAAAGGTGTGGCTTTGTGTGTGGCCGAGTATTGCCTGAGGTTGTGCTCGACCCCCTTTAGGATTATGAGTGTGATTATATGTAAGTTAAAACTCGTAATGTGAAGGGGCCGATCACATGTTAATACAGTGAACCAGTCACACTTGCGATCCCGCGCACGCTCCACGCTCCTCTTGTGTGTAAAAATCAATTGTATTCTACCTACTTTTGGGAAAATATAGTTGGTGTTTTTCCCTGGATTTTGGACTTTTTTTTGCTGAAATTATACCGCACCGTCTACACCAGGATTGGAGGAAGGACTTGAATTGCGCTTCTTTCAGCTAGGTATGCTTAATAGGTTTCCCATACAAATTGAGCTCATTATGCAGTAAAGAAGTTGGGGAGTTATAAATTTTATTTTTTAACATACCAAAATCCTTTTTGCAATTTCTTAATATCTCTATTTTTAACATTTCTTCTTCTTTTAAATTAATGGCGATCGCGACAAAGATTACGCATTTCGCCAATGTCAAGTGAAAATTTACAAAAACTAACAGACAATTGTACGGTAGATTAAGTTAAAATTGGAGTCTCTCAACACATGTTTTTACAACAAGAACTCTATTTTTAACTCGAACTACTGTAAAATTTATTGTTACTTTAATGGCATTATGACTTGGCATTGGCCAAATAAAATAAAATAAAAAAGCTTTATTGATCCATTTAACACTTAAGCCAACTGTACAGTCAGCTTCAGAAGTAGATGATCACTTTAGTACCATGTTATAGCAATGCCAGCGTTTGTGCAGTAATAGTTGCGACAATTATGTATGAATTATTATTATGACAAGGTACTAAAGTGATCGTCTACTTTTGATGGTGACCGTACAATGTCATCAGACCACAGTTTTCTGGGCCTACCTACACGTCTTTTGCCATGTGGTCCTCGCCATTTCACTGCGTTTTACGACATTTCATTTAGCGGTACACTTCAGTATCTGGTTAGATGGCCCTATACTTCCATTTCAATCTCAGACCTTATTTCAAAGCATCGAACACTGACTGACTGATTGTTTGGCCTTTTATTTTAATGTTTAGGATGCTTCTCTCTATTACCCTTTAGCAAGTGGTAATTTTTTTTTTACATTGGCCAAATGCGTAATAGTTATTAATTAAGTGTATTACAGATTTAATAATACAAGGAGATAGGCCAAGCTGGCGTTTAACTTGGGACAAGTGTATGCCCTGTGGGCATACATTTCCGCCACTTCGCCTTCCGATAAAGTCAAGTGAATACGTAACTCAGCGATTTGACCGATCTCCTTCGCGGCTGTGCTTAACTTTCATCGCTTCGCAGTCCTTAAGACGCGCGCAATGAATAGTGTATATTACGGCATGCTCAACTAGAACCATGTTATGTAGTACGGCCGCTGATCGCGACACTCGGTCTTCCTATGAACTCGGCGATTCGACCGATCTCCTTAGATTGATATATCTGTGAAGTGTATTCATTCAGAATAGAATATAATAAATTGTATGGTAGATTGACTTGAAAATGGAGACTCACAACACTTGTTGTTATGACAAGAACTAAGGTGAAACTATGGGGAGTGAGTTCTGTGGTCCACATTACGTAATAAAATTTATTTTCAGGTGACGACGATGTGTTATACCCAAAACGTAACAAGGATGGTGTAATAGAGACATTAGTGAACCCAAACACCGACTCTGCTCTAACAAAAGACAGTGAATCTCAAACGAGTTTTGTGTACAATCGATTCCACCACTTGCCCCTGGAGTCGCAGCGGCAACGGCTGCCAGTGTTCCAGTATAGGAACCACATTTTGTACTTGCTGGAGAAGTACCAAACACTCGTGCTCATCGGTGAGACGGGATGTGGGAAGTCCACACAAGTACCTCAGGTAAGATTTTAATTTTTTTTATTGCAATTTTTGTATTTAAATTTAAAATTTTGCACCTGATTTTTAAAGGAGGCATACTCAATCGATTGTGATGAAATTGTTGAGTGCATGATTAGTTAAGTGACGTAATTCTAAATTCAATATGTAGGATGGCCCAAGATGGCGGACTAATAATTTATTGTGGTCTACCATAATATGGGTACCAAATCGGCTCCAGACTGGACTCTTCTGATGGACACGTATGAGAAAAATTATAAAATAACAAATGACGTAGGGGTTTCTGCATCTGGGCCGGATATACTACTTTACTCACGGCCACTCAAGCGTGTACTGGTAATCGAACTGCCCTTGGGAAACGAACATCCCCAAAGACCACGCTATAAAAACAAAGAAATACATATTTTGATTTAACAGACCAAAAAATCGGGTGGTCTCCCCTCGACGTTCTCGTATACCGGAAACGACTCAAAAGTTGATAGAAACCTTATATTTTGATGTCATACATGCATGTTAAATTTTGGTCACCCATCCAAGTACTGACCGCGCACTTGGTTGCTTAACTTTCGTGATCGACGACTCAAAAGTTGATAGAAACCTTATATTTTGATGTCATACATGCATGTTAAATTTGGTTGCAATAAGTTAACATACTCGAGTTATCGTACTAACGCACAGACACACACACAGACATAATTCCAAAAATCGGGAGTGGTCTCTCCTTGACTTTCTCGTATACCGTAAACGACTCAAAATTTGATAGAAACCTTATGTTTTTATGTCATACATGCACGCTAATTTTGGTCACCCATCCGAGTACTGACCGCGCACTTGGTTGCTTAACTTTCGTGATCGACGACTCTTAAGTTGATAGAAACCTTATAGTTTGATGTCATACATGCATGTTAAAGGTTGCAATAAGTTAAAGCCTACTCGAGTATCGTTACTCGAGTTATATAATATAAGGTACAGACACAGACATACACACAGCCATAATTCTAAAAACGGGTTTTTTGGACTCAGGGAGGTCTAACACATGTAAATCCGTCAAAATCTCGAGGTCGAATTTTTTGACGATTACAAGACTTCTATACTACGTACTTATACGAGAAAGTAAAAAATCATATTGCTAGGTACTTAGATTAAAGCAAACAAACCTTTGCTGCAAATTTGCGCGATTCTAAAAAAACTACTGAACCTTTTCATATAATTTTTTTATGGGCCTATTTGAAAAGAATAACCTTTCAAACGAAAAACAGTTTTCCAAATCGGTCCAGCAGCCGGCTTTAAGTAATCGGGGAACATACCCACCAAAAAAACAACCTCCTCCTTTTTTGAAGTCGGTAAAAAATCAGTCTCAGTTTTTTTCGTGACGCTTTGTCTCTACTTTTTTATTTAAAAATGAAAATGAAAATGAAAAAGCTCTTTATTTAAATGGACTTTGCTAAGTACTTTTAAATCGTCAAAACCCTACCACCATTTCGGGACGAACAATTATTAATATTTGGTTAGCTTATCATCTGGTTAGCAGAGCTTTAGAAGGGGCAGGGCCTCTTACGTGACTTTTTTTATATCTGTCATGTTTCGAAAGCAGCCGTGCCGGAACCACCAGCTAGAAGTGTCTTCCGCACGCAGGAAAATGGAATAGTAAAATTTTTGCTCACCCATCCGATACCAACCGCGCAATAGTAGCGACACTGCGATCATAAAAAAAGTTTTTGTGTTTACGTGTGTGTGCAATTCACACACGGCAGAAGTGAAATTTCGGAAAAGTAGCAAAAGTGATTTCAGGAGCAATAGATGTTATTGGTTGTCAAAATGTTGAACTAACGCACGATATCTTGAACTAACGTCAATAACGTTTTGGTGTAGCTGTTTTGTTTCACCGAGCTTTCGAATCACAACGATTCTAAAGAAGTTTCATTTCTAAAGTCACGTCCGCTATCTTGGATTTTGAAACATACGTATTCGGGAACCCCGAAAACAAAAAAAAATATTTATTGATTTTCTATTAAAAACTTCTATGCAGCTTTTTGGTGCCGCATTTTCTTTTTATCGTCAAAAACTTTTTGTGTCGCATTTCCGTTTCATCGAATTTTCAAATCATAAAAATTCTAAAGGTATTCACTTCAAAAAAGAATTGAAATATTCTTTGTTTCAATTGACTTTGCTAAGCCTACTTTGTCATCATTGTTAATCGTGTAAACCCTGTTTCGGGATGAAATATTTATTTCATAATTATTTCACTTACGTAAATAATTATTATAATGATAAGTTCTTCATAAAGAACGCATGGGCGCAGCGCCATCGACTTCATAATCTTTTAGTACCATATGGTTCTAAAGCACTAAGCTGACGATTCTAAAAAATAAAATTCCTGACTTACTGACTGACTGGTCAACGCTCAGCCAATACCCTTGGATCTAGATAGCTGAAATTTTGTACAGCGGTTCGCTTTATGATATAGACAAATGATAAACCCGGATTCTTCGAAATGAAAATTCCAACATACAGTTCAAACATTACATAAAATAAGTTCATTTTGTCACAAAATGTGATTTTACTTTTTTAAGTCAAAGCACGTAGGCAGTTGCATTTACAAATACCAAAGAAATGCATCAAAAAAACTCTTACACCGCTCGTCACAACATCCGAAAGCTGCGAGGTCTTGCTGCAAGTGAAATAGACCTTGATCGCTTGACTTAAGGTCACAGCCTCTGTATCCGTCGGAAGTAATCGTTCCCTACAGCGAGCGAGGAAAGCCTCCCCCGCCGATTCATTTCATTTTCATTCCGTACGCCGCGGCCGTTGCGCACGCACGCAGCTCGCACAGCACGCAGCTGGAAAACAATTTGTGTCAGTGCAAAACATCGGATGTTTTGATGTGCCGTGTGAAAACAATCGATTCTTCCAACCATTTAACTATACACTGTGTTCAACAACTGTGCGAAATATTTAATGGGACGTGAAGTTCTAAATGAGAAGCGAGTTAATGCAATACTCCAGAATGCTGTGATATATACGTACAATATTGCCTTGAAGTTTTATCTTTGAGAGGGTGGTTAACGTGATTCAAGTGTTTACGCGGTGTTCAGTTTAAACTGAAGTTTGAAATACAGTTCAAATACAGCGGGAATTTGTAACGCGTGCTCCAGAAAAAACATATGTTCAGTTAGAATCGGAGTATTTATAAATATTGACGCGGCGATACTACACATTGGAAGCCGAACGAGTTGTGCAGTTTACACGTGCTGGCGACTACATTGGATTACATATTACACCCACGAGAATCTACTTAACAAGACAAGATGATGTGGCCTTCTTCTCAAGCCAGTAAAGTTCTAACTGTTCTTTTACTAGTTATAGTTGTGTATTGCATTTACATGGACACCTTCCTGTACTTACGAATCCAGAGATACAAATTGGGAATTTTCGAAACGCAAGAGAATTCAACGCTGCAGGAGTCTTCGACTAGTTCAAACAATCTTCCTAATTACGAGGATGTTACTTGGGTGCCGTGTACTATCAACCCCCTTTGCCACCCAACTGTTAAGGGTCTATTAGTTGATCATATAAACCATTATATTTACGGACCATTATGTGCCATACTCGATATAGGTCTCGGTGTTTCCGAGAAGATGTTATTTATAACGCCTAACATGATATCTTTGTTTCACGTTTTCATAGCAATCATAGGCGCTAAGTTGTTAACGTGCAAAAATTTGGCGCCCCGTCGTTTGGGAATTGTGCTGTTCCAAATTAGAATGTTTTTAGATGACCTTGATGGTCACGTAGCTAGGGAGAGAAAGCATATCAAAGGCGAAAGGTCAGAAGTGGGAACATTGGGGTATTGGGTCGATGGAATCTGTGATTTGATAGGTGTAGTTGCAATGGTGATAGGTATCACTTTGTATTTAAGAAATAACCCGCCGAGGAGAGGGTATAAAGGGACTCCAGTTAGTACGTTGCCGTACCATCAGTTGAAGGAGATAAATTCGACTGAGGATATTGAGAAGGATCATACGACAGAGATTGGCATTTCCTACAAAACGAAGGTAACTTTTCAAAGAATCGTTCAAGTGATAGGGCTGTTCTGTGGGCAAATGATCCTGTCGTCTCTAGCCTGGAATAGATACATAGATATCTACCAGGAACTCCTAGAGAATTGTCCTGCATACGACATATCGAAAAGGGAGGCTGTATTTGATTCTAGTATGTTTTTCTCTGCAACCCTAATGTGGAGGATTGTGAATCCTCACAGCTATTTGCATTTGTTATCGTTGGCTGTTTTCTGTGATAAGACATGGTGTTTCCTGAAGAACGTCCATTACTTCGGGTATCTTGCTCTGGTGGTCGCTGTAGGATTATCTGAGTACTACGTAGATTGTGTTAGGCGGTTCATCGTTGGTGCTACTGCTGGCTTATGATAAGCTATATTTAAGGAATTGTGTAGTTAGGATAATGATGTACAAGACTCGAGTCCTCAGAATCCTTTTGCGGAGACTTTTACAGCGCTCGACTCTGTTTAACAGATAGTTCGAGAACTGCAAGCATTAAGTAAGCCCATAGTGACATTAGAGGTCGAGTCTTTTTCTGCGCCCGAGTATTTTTCTGTGCTCTAGTCTTTTGTTATGATAAGTTGTTTGTCAATAGTAGATAACACCTAATTAATTACAATACTAAAATTGGAACCTTTTCTTACGTACTTTGGATAGCTAAATTCATCTGTAAATTCGCCTTGAGTACGTTAAGCTTCAAGTCAAAGATTTAAACTAGCTTTTATTGAAGGTTCACGTTTATTTTATGACTTGAGCTCTTTTGAAGGCTTGAGTCGCTGCTCAGAGAGCTCGCGCTCAACTGGACTCGGGACTCCGTTATCGAGCTCATAGAGGTCTGTTAATCTGACACGTTTCTAATTTATGATTTGAGAACTCGAGTCCTACATCACTAAGTTAAGGATGAAATGCCGGGCGATTCCTGTAAAATCATTATCGTGTGCAAGTTAATTATACATATAGGTTTATCGTTCACATTCTGAATATCGAGCTAATTTGGCGGTTTATTATCAATTATCGTCTCGTTTCCGTTAAGGTTAATATTATTATCAAATTACAAATTAAATTTTAATAGTGCTGTAATATTTCGTCATGGGCTTAGATCAGCGTTTTCCAAACTGTGAGGCAATACTCTGAACTAGTCTAAAGGGAGCCGCGAAAATTGTGAAAAATGGGTACCATATATTTTATAAAATCTTCAGGGAGGGTGCCCAGGGCCCGATGTAGGGGGGGCCAGCCGGACATACGTCCAGTGCGGCAAAATTCTGTAATTAAAAAAAAATCCTTTGGGGAGGGGGGTGCTTTTGTCGTCGATAGGGCGTGGGGGCGCCAAATGATTAAATATTTTTAAGGGAGGCGTAGTAACATCAAGTTTGGAAACCACTGGCTTAGATTAAAGCAATTTGCTTTCATCTAAATTCGCCAATTAGCCAATACTTTTGATAAGATTGGATATCAATCGTATTAATATCTGAAACTATACGAAAATTACGACAATTCAACTAGGTAATTAATATTTGTAAAGACCCAGATAATATAAATACTATACAAGGTAAATATGCCTCATTTTTTCTTTACGGAATTTGATATCCATGAAATAATCTATCAATCAATGCTTTATTTGCAATTAACTTTTTTTTATAAGGAAACTAGCGAACCCTAAAGTAGTCATGATAAAGAGACATAAAAAAACATCTGCTATTGGATCGAATTATAAATGTAAGCCATTCTCAAACCCAAACTTCAAAAAAAAACATTCAAATGGATCAAACCACGTTCAAGCGTTTAGGAGTTCAGTGACATACACACGGAGAAGACCAAGAATACGTCTCTATAGTTTATGTACAAAAAATCTAATTTATTACATAATATACAAACTCATCCGTTATCTAGCTTGTCTATGAGCGTAGAAATATAAGGCTTCTTCCGAATTGGCAATGATTTTAGGATGGCACGATGCGTTTTTATCGCGCGATGAAAGTAGTCATGCGTAGGTTCAACAGGGGTATCCTAATCTCCAACAGAAAAATACCACCACAGGTCGGCGCTAGCTCTCATTTTAAGTCTGCTTGGCGCCACTTTATGCTAATGTTGTCGCGTGATCGGAGCGCGGAGCATCGGATGATGTCTATAATTAAATATTTGACAAGTCTCGGTCAAGAGTGTGTCGGCTTGCATCAGAAAACCGCAATGTTAATCATACATTTCCAGATACGAGGGAAATGCAATATAAGATACAGAACTTTATTAACCGACTTCAAACAAAAAAAGGAGGAGGTTCTCTATTCGACTGTATGTTTTTTTTTGTTTGTATGTATGTTCCGCGATTACTCCGTCAATTATGAATCGATTTTGATGATCCTTTTTTCGTTAGGAAGGTCATTATTCAAAAGTGGTCCCGTATAAATTATACCGAAATTAGTTCAGTACTTTTTTGTTGAAATGATAATTTCATTGGGGATGAAATAATGATATCGTCCACGAACACAAAAATAATGAAAATTTTTTTTTTGAACTTGATGTTACCTAATATGCAATAGTGAAATTTTGGTTAGTAGGTCCAATAGTCAACACATAAACTATGACAAATTATTTTATGAACTTAAGTTAAATAACTAGTTTCTCTTCAAGTTTTAATGCTTCATAGTTCATTAACTTACCATTCAAACTATACCATTCATTCTAAATGGATGGTAGGCATTTGTAATGAGCTATAGGTCTGAGACGTGATATTATTTGTCAACCGACTTAAAAAAAAAGGAAGTTCTCTGTTTTTTTGTGTTTGTTACCTGATTACTTCGTCAATTATGAGTATTACGACTCGGAACCGTGTATTCTCACTAGTTCCAGTGGAGTAGCCCCATGATGGGACTACTGGTATTTTTTCCCAGAGGTTCAGGGACAATTTGGCCTACATTGTTAACCCGGCTTTGCTGGTTTTTAAGAAAATCTTTCAAAAAAAATGTTTATAATAGGGGCTAAAGTATGAAATTGCCGATTTTTTTCTCATTATTCATTAGTGTATAATTCCTTTAATACAATAGCTATGTCCATTATTCTTTTTTATTTTAAACTTCAGTACAAGGACACATATTTATGTATAAAATTTTATTCTCATTTTATTTTATTTCACTAGAAATAAATCTTCAAAAACAGCTCGTCGTAAGAGGTGTCCGTCTCCGTTATAAAAATGTAAATATTTTTTACAGGTATCAATTCTTAATTTTTTCATTAAGTATCCTATAGCTTAATGTTGTCTCAATATATCCACAAAATTACACAAAATTTAGATTTGTGGTTCCCTAAAAAAATCGTAAATATATTTGTATGAAAAAAATAATTTTTGTTAAATTCTCCATACAAAACGGCAATTTCATACTTAACTCGTTAAGCCCCGTTCGCGCTCAGGAGCGCGAGAACACAATTAAAATCAATTGTGTCTGGATATTAATAATCGTCCAGGGATTAAACCCCTAATATCTACTTACGGACTGTGAAATGAAACAAAGGTACCTACTAATAGTTACAACATAAATATTATTACAACCAATGATATTATAATTTTTGATCTTTCATGTTCTGCTGACTGTTAACAATTATTTAATGTTTTGTTGAGTTACTTATCAAAGTGTGACATATTACTATGAAGTTTTTATTAATGAAACTACACTTACGAGCAATGAAATCGACTCACCGGTACGCTTTGGTTCAGAACTCCCTAATCAAAATCTACAATTAGTAAATAATAATTTTTAACCCAGTGTGTTAAACAAGAACCAAAACTTACATTAGACCAGTTTTTACTGTGATAGATTTTGGTTTATTGATTTACGAGTTCAAAACCAAATACAGTTAAAACAGCTAAAATTTTTGGGGAAATCCGTTGAATTTTAAGCGTCAATAAATCTGTAAGATTATTCAATTATTTAATAAACAACTATTCACTTAACTCTGAACATTCTTCATAGTCACAGAAATGGCGTATGACGTAAAAATGAGAAACCAGGGTTTCCGAAGAGATTAGTCTATTATCACCAATATTTCGTTAATCGGTGTTTAGAGTAGATTAAATAAAGCTCATGAAATATACATTCAAATTATATTTACAGGTTTTGTTTATCTAATCTTAATTTTATATACCGATATATTAAGAAACCTACGAGGTGAGTCGATTTATTGCACGTAAGTGTATATTATAAATAACTAAACTATATTAACTATATTGTAAACTATGCGTTTTATGCGTCTGAGTACACACAGGACTACTGGTAATTGAAATCCCAATAGTCCAGTCAGTGGAACCTCTGGGAAAAAAATATCAGTAGTTCCATCATGGGACTAATCCACTGGGACTAGTTGGAACACATTTTTTTTTCTAAATACTGTTATTAAATTTGCATGTTAAGCTTGCTTGATATCGTTCGGGGTAGGAGCCCATTTCTGATGGGCTGGCGGACATGCCGCGAACATCGGACGTCGCATTCTTTATTAGTATAGTAGGTAATGATAATTATAAGTTTTACTTATAATATCATTGATAGTAGACTGTTGTGCAGGTGCAACGTTTTTATCGATTTCCGGCTTGATTCACTATTATTTAAGTTAAAAATGTTTACGTACGTATATTTTTTTGCATTAACTTTAATTGTGTTGGTTATCTTATCTTGCGGATTTTTTTAAAGGAAATATTAAAGAAATACCCTAGTTTTCCGGTTTGGAAGAAGTCATTAGTGACAAGAATTGAGAAAGGGATGGTCAAATCATTTAGAAAGGATGTTGAAGTAGATTGACGAAAAGGATGTAGGTATGAATTGGAAGTGAACGGAGATGTGGCACGAGGACGTGGCACGAAGACGTAAAGTCGTCTTGATAAGAGGCCAGCATTTATGAATCATTAGAATTCCAAATCGTGTATGAAATCGCAATATTCGTATGCGAATAGGGTTACCATTTAGAATTTTGAAAAGTCCTGACAAAAGTTTAAAAAAGTCCCGACATTTTAATCCGCACAAAATGCAAACATCAGGTACGCACTTCGTAACAGTAGTATGGACACGGTAGCTAACAGTTTCTTTTAGATGAGTGCGACATTAATAAAGACTAAATAAGTTTTATTACTCGTATTCCATCTAAAACGAAAAATCCGGACAAATTAAACGGCAGACAAAGTCCGGATAGAACTCTAGAAGTCCGGACATGTCCGGATTAATCCGGAACGATGGTAACCCTATATGCGAACTACAACGAATGATGGTTTTATTTTTTCTGCATGAAATGAAAAATGTTATAAGATTCGAGTTTTAGGGCAACACTCAATGCTAATGTTTCAATAATACGTGGAATTGTGAGCAATCGAAACTAATTTCGTATACGTTTTGCTTTCGTGCATGAATTGAAGATTCACTTCGAATGATTCAAAAATGCGTCTCCGAGTCACATTTACTCGAAACCACCGCATTTATGAGGACTGTAATCAAATGGATGAAGCGAAAGAAATATGTAAGGATCGTAGCAAGTGGACACAAGTGATCTCTGCCTCCTACCACTGTAGGAAAAAATAATAGTTTTAAAAAACTCGTTATGTTAAAAAAAAAAAACATACAGTCGAATTGATAACCTCCTCCTTTTTGAAGTCGGTTGATAAAAACTAAAAAGTGAAAAATAACTTTTTAGTATAGAAATGAAATGATGAACGAAAAGTATAATTACTATTTAGAGAAAAGCGTGGGGTGCTCAATAACATTAGTTCTTGAAAATATTCGATCGGTACAATTAAATTGAGCACCCCACGCTTTATAGTAATTATACTTTTCGTTCATCGTTTAGTTTCTATACTAAAAATTTTTTTTTCACTTTTTAACATAAAAGCGTGTTTTTTAGTTTTTTAAAACTATTATTTTATTTTCCACTTTTTAGTGCGAATCATAATCGCCGATAAAAGTACTTACTTAATGACAACGCCATCTAGTGACGTATAGCTGAACTAACATTCCAAACGTTTAATTTACTAGTCCTGGCGATTCTAATCAGGATAATGGGATATTCTTATCAAATTATTGTTACGTCATCGGTCTTTGATAAGTCTATAAAGTTTAAATGAAATCTGACCGTCTAAAGTGAGTCAAAATCGAGTCCAAACGAGTCCGTTACATACATACAAATAAACAAACATACAGGTGAAACTAATATAAGCGTGTTAAAAAGCGAACCTTATGTATGTAAATATATTACTAAAGGCGATAAGTGCTGGCTTGCTTATAGCGAAAGCATCCTGCCCGCATCCCGCACTCATAAAACGATTGATATTTCTTAACAAGATGTTACCTCATATGAACATTTAACTAATGAAAAAAAGGAGGAGAGCTGCTCGAATTGTTGACGAACCAGCCCTTTCTGATCGTCTTGATACTTTGGCATTGCGTAGAGATGTGGCATCACTCTGCATCTTTTATCGCCTGCACCACGGGGAGTGTTCTGAGGAGTTGTTCGGACTTATACCAGCTGCTGCATTCCGCCATCGTTCCTCGCGACGACAAATCCATCCCCACAGTCTTGATGCTTGGCTATCCACAACCGTGTGTTTTTCTCGCAAATTCCTATCACCACAAGACTTTGGAACCAACTTTCGCCAGCGGTGTTCCAGAACCGATACGACCTGGACATCTTCAAAAAAGAGCGAATTTCTTACTTAAAGGCCGGCAACGCATTTGCGATGCTTCTGGTGTTGCAAATGTCCATGGGCGGCGGTGATCACTTACCGTCAGGTGAACCTCTCGTTTGTCCCCTTTTTCATAAATAAAATAAAAAAAGAAATCATCTGCAAGATGAATAAAATTTTATGTAAAGTAGTTTCAGATGTATATATATAATTTTTATTAAGACCTATTTTCAAGTTTATTGTACCCAACTACGCGAAACCAAAAGGAAGGGTTATGATTTTAGCAGTCTATGTATGTGTGTATGTATTTACATATGTTCCTCCGTGGCGCCTAAACTATTGATCCGATTTTTATGAATAATCGATTCGTTACTATGGTCTGGGTGACATTTAAACCGACTTAAATAATAGGAGTTGATTTTACTTTGTTATCACCGATTTTACCCGATTTCTTTTGATTCTTTTTATTAATACACTAAAGATTTCGAAATGATTTGTGTGATTAAATATTCGTGTCTGACACACGAATATTCTTTCAAAATTTACGCTCTTTTTAAGGCGTGACGATCCTTCTAAAATCTGTATAAATTACATGTTAACACTTTTCGTCCCATTAACACTTTAATAAGGATGGCTTCAGAATTTGATTGTAAGTGAATTAAATTGAAATTCCGAGTCCTAAGGCCAATACATTATTACAATAAGGTCAGCCATCTGTTTAATGAAGCATTTGCTTACCGTGGGGTCGGTCTGCATTCAATATTGAACATTATTAACATTGCTTTAAAGGATATTTAAAGTACTTGTGTTACGTGAAAGGATTTCATGTACGGTTGCAAGGAGAAATTAGGAGGTCATTTTTATCTTATTAATCTAAATAAGACAATCAAGCTCATAATTATTCCAAAAGCGGTTGAACAGTGCCTTAGGCAACATTTGGTTAAGTATATGTAAGGGACTAATTACACCTATTCAACTTTTACCATTATTTACAAGCTTTTCTTTAGTTTCACCTGTCCCGATGGTTGTCATCAAATCTTGCAAATTAAATTAGATCCATTTCCCGGTTACCGATTGAGCTGAAATTTTGCATACACGTGTAAATCGCGTGACAATGCAATATTATGATGACATGGTGCTGATCTGTTGATGGAGCTGGAAGGTGGCCATAGGAACTTCGCAATGAAACAACCTCATTGAGTCTGGGCTAGTTTGAATCGTCTTCGAGTAGATTATCTTTCAGTGGTAACCAGGGTCTGATGATGGAGCTGGACGGTGGTCATAGGAACTCAGTAAAAAAACGACGCAACCCCATCGAATTCCGGGTCGTTTGATCGTCTTCAAGAGTACTTTGGTGCTAGATGGTAACCAGGGGCTGGTTATGGAGCTGGAAGATGGCCATAGAAACTCAGTTGTCCATAATAAAAGCTGTTTTTTTTAAAATCCTTTTAATTTCTTGTTTTATATTACGAGATGACAAACAAGCTTGCGGCCCACCTGGTGTTGTAGTTACCTTCGTCTATAGACACATGCAAGTGCAAGTGCGTTGCCATCCTGGGGACTAAGATGATATGCCTTCCATGCCCAGTACACTGGCTACCTTTCCCTTCAATCCGAAATACAGTGAACTGCTTCACGGCCGAAATAAGATTTTTTCCCATTTTTCTCTATAGATGGAGATAAGCTGAACAGAGCTAAATGAGTGTGGTTAGTCTTAGTCCCTTAAGCCACATCTGAGTGACTGATACACTTTTTGGTGCTCGTAGGCAGGTACTACAAAATTACTTATTGATTTTACGAAAAGGTTTAAGTACCATTTATTAGGTGGATTTCCCATTAAGCAGTATACGCAGTATAGAGAAAGTCTTGTAATCGTCAAAAAATTCGACCTCGAGATTATGACGGATTTACACGTTTTGGACCTCCCTGAGTCCAAAAAGAACCGTTTTTGGAATTATGTCTGCGTGTGTGCCTGTGTTTCTGTGCGTTAGCACGATAACTCGAGTATGCTTTAACTTATTGCAACCAAATTTAACATGCGTGTATGACATCAAAATATAAGGTTTCTATCATCTTTTTTTTTTGCTCTGGCAACACTGGTAGCTAGATGTCTTTGAAACAGCTGATAGAAGTTTATTAAAATAAAATTATTTAATTATCTCTTTTTACATAATAAATGACTAAATCTAAATGTATACGTGAATAATCTTCCGTGGAAATATTAGTGGTACAGTGACAAGTCTAAATCTCACAAAAACACGGAAACAAAATCCCGTCGGCCGGTACGGGCTAACTGTCAAACACAAAGAAAGATAAAAATAAGTATAAAAATATTGCAACAGCTTCGAATTTAAACCGGGGAGTATTGTTTTCTTAACTTAAAACAATTAACAATATTATCTATTACTCCAAGTGCCTAATTACTTAGAAATATAATACTTAGTAAATTTTATTCAAACGCTACCTACATTGGAAATGTTATCTACATTTCCATGTTATGTACTATTCCATGTTTTATAGGCCACTTAATGCGATACTTGAAGGAGTATAAAATATACTTACTAGAAAAAGATAATATTTGTCTTAAATTAATTATTTTGTAAATCATAACTAATCACATTATACAAAGATACTCCACAAAACTCACAGCTACTGTGAGAATCGTCAATTCACATACATTTGGGTTACTGTAATCTCTCTTTGCTTGACTTATAGTGGAAGTAAAGTTGACGGTGACAACTTTGACCCCAGACATACACCTACATACACTTCCATTTAATAATAATATCTAAGTGTTGACAACAAGTATATAACTGTGATATTATTGTGTTCCTTTTGTTTCTTACATAGTTGTTATACTTTTCAGTGTATTAATTGATAACTGTACGCTCAACTACACCCAAAATGATGACCCGTAAGGCCACTGCTAAGGACACAGACATGAAATTAAAACAGGCATTGGTTGATTTGAGAGCATCGCGGGGGCTGTGTGAGCGTCTAATGCAGGAACGTGAGGATAGTGAATTGGAAATTTTCAACATATTGGAAAAAAACAAACAACTAAAGAATGAGTTGTCTGAGCTGCACATTAAATATGAGGATGTTGTTGAGCAATGTCACCAAATGCAGCATACTATAAAATCATTTGCGGAATGTAGCAATACACATGAAAAGGCACTAACAAAAATAAATGAGTTAGAACATAGCTTGTGCATGGCAAATAATAGTGTTAAACATTTGGAAATGCAAAACAAAGAATTGTCCACAGATAATCATTCTCAAAGCTTGTTCGATGAGCTAACGGTTTGTAGTCCCGGCTTCATCAAGGATCAGTCATTCATAGGAAATAGTCCTAACACTTGTAATTCTAAACAGTATTTTAGTAGTGTCAAGAAGCTAAAGAAATACATACGAATTAATAAGTTTATCAATAAGACTAAAAGAATTATAAATCAACATAATTCTTATAAAAAACATCAGACGCAACATTTGAAACGCATAAAATTAGTAGAAAAATTAAATGATATTAAGAGCAATGCTGTTACAATAAGTACTGATTACATAGATTATAATAAACAATTAGAGTTAAAAATAGACAGTCTTGAAGTGACATTAAAAAGTATGCTAAAAAACATACAAACCATGTCGCAAAAGCAATTAAGTTACCAAATAATGGCATCAAATGACATGGAAGATATGTGTAATTACAATGCAGAGCGTTTCGAATCTTTAAATAAAAAACGAACATGTTCATGCCTAGTTAAGGACATTCAGAACAAGGAAGCACTTACTTCTAACATATTATATGATCAACAAGATTCAATAGTAGAAGTTTATCCAGAAGTTGTATCACTCACAGATAATAATAATTGTTCTCTTAATAACCTTGATGAAGGTGGGACACAAGCAAATGTAAGTAAATACGAAAACAACGTAAATTACAATAAACATCAAAACAATGTAATTATGTTTAGTGATGAGATAGGCAAAAATATGGGTCACATAATGTGTCAGTACATGTCACAAAATGTAACTAATTTCTGTGTGCCAGGTGCTAACTATATTCAAATATTGCAAAAGGTAATCTGTGGTACTTACAGCCCTAACAGTACAATAATTATTTTTATTGGTAGACGAGGAAATACTAATTCCAAGATTATAGAAAAACATTTTGATTGCCTCTCTAAATTAAATGTAAAAAAAATAATTTTATTTACCTTGCCTTACAGTAGATCATTGACTCATGCAGAAAATGACTATAGATATAAATACAATATGAAATTGCATTTAATGGCAAATTATGATAAAAAATTTGACATTATTGATTTTAATAGTTTCATTAAGAATTTTTTTTTGACAAAAGATAAATATTTTCTTTGTAATAATTACAAAAAACAAATAGCAAAATCGCTATGTTATTTTATTTTTAAACAAGCCAATTCATTGGCTTTAACTTCTGCCTCTATTGGGCAGTCAAATATGACATTAAACAATGACAATTTGGAATATGCATCATATTCTTTAAATTAAATTTCGAGACAAAAGAGACTAACTCTGGCAGTACTAACTATAATGAAAAATTAGACTCAAATTTTAAGGTTTCAAATAAATTATCCTCCCCACTTGTAATGAATAAAAATTCTAAAAATAATTTTATCAACCTTTTCCACCAAAATATTCAAGGGATATCAGGCAAAGATCTAGAATTGGAGTTATTTATGAATTGTAATAATATTGATATATTGTGTGTTACAGAACACTGGCTAAAAAGCCATCAGCTCATGTTTAATTTTAGTAATCACCATGTTGTCAGCTCATACAGCAGAAAAAACATATTACATGGTGGTTCATTAATAATTACTAAAAAGAATATTAAATGTAAGGAAAGAAATGACCTCGTAAGTATGTCAGTTGAGCGAGTTACTGAAATAGCTTGTATAGAGTTTGAACAATTCATTGTTATTAGTGTATACAAACCTCCATGTGCCCCCTTTGAACATTTTTTAAAAATTATGGAAGATGTCCTATTTAAAATCAGTAAATGTCGTAAAGTAATTGTTATCTGTGGAGACTTTAATATTAACATATTAGATACAAATTCAATCACTTGTAACTTTTTAAATTTATTTAAGTCCTATGATTTGGACTACGTTTTTTATGAACCCACAAGAATTACTGAAACAAGTGCAACCTGCATTGACAACATTTTTACTAACCGAAAACCTAGCCAAAAGTCAATTATTAATATGTTGCACTCTGATCATTGTGGTCAATTAGCATCGTTTCCTAGGAAAAAAGTAAAAGTGCAAAGAACAAAAATAAGTTTTATTCCTATAAATGCAAACCGAATTGAAAAATTTAAATCAAAATTAATTGTGAAGCTACCATGTTTGCCTTATAATGATTGTCCGGATAAGCTATACAGTTCGTTATTTAATTTGATAAATGTTGAATTTACCAACACTTTTGTGCCAAAAACAAAGACGATCTGTGATCATCTAACTTTTAGTGAATGGGCAACGCCTGGTATATACAATAGCAGAAATAAGTTGTACGATTTGTATAGTCAAAAATCATATAATTTTGACCCAGTATTTGTTAATTATGTAAGGGACTATTCTAAAGTTTTCAAAAGAGCCTGTTCCACTGCCAAGTCGGTTTACTTAAAAAACAAAATTAAGAATTCTACAAATAAGATTAAAGAAACTTGGAATATTATTAACAGTGAAACTGGTAGGAGTCAAACACGTTTCCGTAATATTAACTTAAAGATTAATAATGTAAATGTTAAAGCTGATTTGGATGTAGCCATGGAATTCGAAAGGTTTTTCTCAGATGTTCCCATACAGACAACTAAATCACTTCAGTCATCTTCCACCTCTGCTGAACAGCTGCTTAAACAAAATGTATCATCATGTGACAGTAACTTTGAATTTACAGCTGTTAATTATAAAGATATTATAAATACGTTTAAAACTCTAGACCTGAAGAAATCTATGGATCTTTGGGGACTGTCAGTCAGAACTATCTCATCCATTATAAGTATAATAGCTCCTTATTTAGTAGTCGTATTTAACAGCTGTATTGACTCTGGTGTATTTCCTGACTTGATGAAACATAGTAAAATTATACCGTTATTTAAATCTGGCGAAACCTCAGATCCCACCAATTTTCGGCCTGTTTCTATTTTACCAACTTTAAGTAAAATCTTTGAAAGACTAATGCTCAATCAAATATTAAAGCATTTCAATAAATTTAACATATTTCATCAAAAGCAATTCGGGTTCACTCGGGGTCGCTCCACCATTGACGCGGGAGTTGAGTTGTTAAAGGAGGTATTTGCTGCTTGGGAAGAATCACGTGACGCTCTTGGGGTTTTCTGTGATTTATCTAAAGCTTTCGACTGTGTTAATCATGATACTCTGGTCAGGAAATTACACCATTACGGCATTAGGAACAAGGCTCTCAACCTAATGACCTCATACCTGAGCAATAGAATACAGAAAGTTGATATAAATGGTAAAAGATCTCCAGGTTCTCTAGTCACAATAGGTGTTCCGCAGGGCTCAATTCTTGGTCCATTTCTCTTTCTAGTGTACATAAATGACTTGCCTTACTACATAAGAGACAATCATGATATTGTGTTGTTTGCTGATGACACTTCTTTGATTTTCAAAATAAATAGAAAATTAGATAATTATGACGAAGTTAACAATGCACTCGCAAAAGTAGTTTATTGGTTTAATATTAATAATTTGTTGCTTAATGAAAAAAAAACCAAATTAGTTAAGTTTACTACACCGAATGTGCGACGTGTAGAAACGAATGTACAAATAAATGGGGTTGAATTGAAACCTGTGGAAACAACAACTTTCTTAGGAGTAATGTTAGACTCCAAATTGCAATGGGGTCCACATATTGTAAAACTTTCGGGTAAACTAAGTTCTGCGGCATATGCAGTTAAAACTATTAGGCGGCTAACTGATGTCGATACCGCTAGAATGGTTTATTTCAGTTATTTTCACAGCATAATGTCGTATGGGATTCTTCTCTGGGGGAGTGCTGCAGATATAAATACCATCTTTGTTTTGCAAAAACGGGCTGTTAGAGCAATCTACCAACTAGGTCCGCGTGACTCCCTCAGAGAAAAGTTTAAGGAGATAAATATTCTAACTGTGTCTTCACAATATATACTGGAAAACTTACTATATGTAAAGAAAAACATTATGCATTTTTCTGAGAAATGCCATACGCATAATGTAAATACTAGGAAGAAACACGATCTGGTTGTATATAAAACTCGTCTCCACAGAATAAACAATTCTTTTGCGGGCCAATGTATACGTTTTTACAATAAGCTTCCGATGAATATTAGAGATTTGCCTGTTAACAAATTTAAAAAAACTGTAAAAACTAAACTATATAAAAAAGCTTATTACAAGATAAATGATTATTTAAATGATACAAATGCGTGGGAGTGAAATTGCCCAAAAATGCATTCAAATTGTAATTTATTTGTATTGATATATCTATTGACCTGTAATGATGTTTTGAAATCATTACGAAATTGTAAGCTGTGGAGTTTCTTTCGCCATTTCTTCTCCATTTCAGCATATAAATATTCGTCCCGAAATGGTGGTAGGGCTTTTGACGATTTAAAAGTACTTAGCAAAGTCCATTTAAATAAAGATATTTTTCATTTCATTTCATTTCAAACTTTTTAGTCGTTTCCGGTATACTTACGAGAAAGTTAAGGGGAGACCACTCCCGATTTTTTACTATAAAATCTCAAATTGAAACTTTTTTATTAGGTACATGTTACCTAATAAAAAAGCTTATTTGGAAAACTTATTTTAATAAAATTTTGGTGTTAATTCTATAAAAACAATATTATTAATCTCAGAGAACCGGACTGTGTAGTCCTTTTTCCTTCCTTGATAAAACAAAAGTGTCACACTATAGTCGATAATGTCGATGATGTCATGTCGTTACTAGGAGGTAGGTGCAAGGCGTGCGAGCTTTCATGGCGTCAGACAATTTTTTATTTCGATAACTTAAAAATGTGTTTCTTTTTTGGTGATTTTTTTTTTGTCATATCATAATGCTCGTATTTTGACCCGGGTCACACTTTGCGCTTTACCCGGTACAGACTAGTACCGGGGCGCTTCTCACATATTCTTCCACGACACGGCGAGCACGAGCCTTTAGTTAGAGGCACCCTCAGGCGCACCTCTCCGTCTGACTCGAACGTCCTTTGGTCCTACAGACTCTCCCGCGGGAGATACTTGCGACTAGAAGTCCTCTCTAGGGAGGTTTCAATTACAGGCTAGTTACCCACAAAAGTTCTCCCATTCTCAAAACCCGATGACGCTGAAAAGACCCATATGCGGTCACCAGTATTTTCAGTCACCGGCATTATTAGTAATTTTTTTTTTAAAAAGCACGCTTCTTAAAATAGGACTAAAAAGTGAAATTTAGTAAGTATAGAAACTAAATTATGAACGAAAATTATAATTATTATTGCGAGAAAAGCATATTATTTTTTTATGCACTTTTTAGTGCGAATTATAACCGCCGATGAAGGTATTTATATATTAAAACAATTCTTAACACCGCCAACTTAACAATGACAACGCCATCTAGTGACGTATAACTGAACTAACATTCCAAACGTTTAATTTATTAGTCCTGGCGAATCTCATCAAGGTGATGGGATATTCTTATCGAATTATTGTTATGTCATCGCGGACTTTGATAAGTCTATAAAGTTTAAATGAAATCTGACCGTTTAAAGTGGGTCAAAATCGAGCCCAAACGAGTCAGTTACATACATACAAACAAACATACAGGTGAAACTAATATAAGCGGGTTAAAAACATCAATGAATAAAACAACATGAATCATTTATACATTTTTCGTATCTTATCAAAACGTCAAGTGCTTTCACAATACAATAGTGTTGTTCTCAGTAATCGATACGATAATCAGATTTGATTATATTAATAGCTTGTAGGTAATTGATTGGAAATTTAAGTTTAAGATCATAGATTATAGATAGATATTATACAACATGTAAATTAAATAACCAAAACCCTTAATACAGGTGGTTTGGGATTGGCTTCTGAGTTGATTTCAAAAATTTATTCTAAAAAAACAAAAGAAAAAAAATTAAAGTATGGAATAATTTTATTTTTGCGTTTGCAAACGCGTAAATATTAATACTAGAAAAATGCACTGAAAAAAATCGACTTGTCTCAGGCGGGACTCGAACCCGCATCTTCCACAATCCGGGCGGACGCGTTGACCATACCATGACGTCTTGGTGGCGTAATGGTCAACGCGTCCGCCCGGATTGTGGAAGTTGCGGGTTCGAGTCCCGCCTGAGACAAGTCGATTTTTTTCAGTGCATTTTTCTAAAATTAAAGTTCTCAGAAAATATTGTACAATATTTTCTGGATACTTTTCAAGTACTTTTGTCAATTTTTGAAACCAACTCGGAAGCCAATCCCAAACCACCTGTATTAAGGGTTTTGGTTATTTAATTTACATGTTGTAGATATTATGGTGGTTCGAATTCGAAATCTACGTCTCGACCGCTGCTAACCATTTGAAGCAATCTTGACTAAGGAAGCAATCCGAGTGGCTTCCCTTGAAGAAAAGTTTAACTCGAGATTTTCAGAATAGCTCAACTTCATCAAAACACCTCGAATTCGAGACTGTGTCGAAGGCATGAGAATTGTGGTCGGCGACTGGGTAGTCGACCAGATTTCTTTATGTATACGTCCTAAAATATGATACCTAATATTCTAAAAAAATATGACATTTACAAGACGCTAACCTGCCAAGCGTAACCGACCTTACGCTATTGTGATACGAACACTTTTTGCACTTCAAATAAAAACAAACAAAGCCTTTGCGAAGGCTATTGATTGGATAATTGCATTATTATTGAACTTGACATGTTTTTTTGCATCCATACCACAATATAAAATTGAGGTCAGTAAATTAAAACACATGCATTCTACAATAGACTATTGACAAAATTCTACTATTCACAAAAGAGGCGTGAAGAAGCACCTTGCAGGTCGGTAAGGCGAGGGTGATTAGCGCGGCGGTTTATCTCTCGCACCAGCTAACTCGCATTTGACTCCACTTCTACTCACCATCAGATTGAATTTAGTCATTTGCTAAACCATTTTAGATGAAAGAGTAGGGTTTACTAATTCATTCATTCATATAACCATGCATAAAGGTAATCCCAAAAGGCATTGACCTTAGGTAACCTTTGAGGACACATAAGCGACAACTATACCATTATGGGCTATGCAGCGCTTTAAAATGGTGACAAGTCGCCAGCCGCCTACATAAAAGGATCTTCAAACCTAAATAACAAACCTTCAGTGAACTAACAAGAGGCCAAAACCAGCAGGCCTATTCGCTAGCTCCAATAAACACTGAAACAAATTACATATCCAATCCTGTTTTACAGTACAAGTATCATAATAGCGATATAGTAAAGTACCGGATCAGTAAATTGCACGGTGATGCAATTTTAAAAATACCTAAATATACATATAGTATTTTGTTGGTTACCAAAGATCCAAGTTTAGGTATAGCTTATCTTGCAAGCGTTTAAGTTACATGCGCAATTGCACACATATATTATACTAGCTTTTGCCCGCGACTTCGTCCGCGTAAAATAGTTACTTCGGGCAGCATTTCAATTTTCTTATTATTTTTTCTAACCCAAGCACTATATACTTACAGCTACAAATTTTCATGGATTTTACTTAAAAAATGACGGATTTCCATACAAACTTTCATCCCCTATTTTACCCCCTTAGGGTTTGACTTTTCAAAAATCTTAAAATACATCTTTCTTAATTCGTAACTGAGAGGCCATGTACCAATTTTTATGGATTTTACTTTAAAAATGACGAAAATACTAACTTTTCACCCCCTTTCACCGCCTTCGAGGGTGAATTTCCGAAAATCCTTTCTTAGTGCACCCCTGGACCTCATAAGGAACCTACGTACCAAATTTGGAGTCTCTAGACCCAGCGGCTTGGGCTGTGAGTTGATATATCAGTCAGTCAGTCAGTCACTATTCATTTTTATATTTATAGATAAAAAAAAACAAAATAACACATTGAAATTAAAAATACTAGACTATAACAATTATCGTAAAATCAGCTGGTATTGTTCGATATGCCATAAAGTTATTATATATTCACAGTACAGAAGGTAAACTTCTCATATACGTGGACGTTCGCTTTGCGAGATTATTTTGAGCATAGATATAGGAAACTAGATAGGCAATATGAAAGAGACAGAACATATACTAACACGTATATTTAAACGAGATAGATAGACAAGACCATTTCAAGTACACGCAGGCGGCCTAAGACGGCCTGTCAGTCACGTAGAAAAGACAGCAACTGTCAGACTTGACGTGCATTTTTTTGGTTCGTTACCAATCTATAAACGTCCGTAATTATAAACCTATGATTTCATTATAAACCTATGATTTCGAGGCTGTCAGGCTGACGTAAGTCTTTGTTAAAAAAAGTTCTATCAAATAACTATATCCCATGTAATGGTAAATACAAGTGAAGCCATAGTACAAAAGATAGCTAATTCAAAAGATAATATTATGCGACACAGTAGACACCCTTGCCATGCACTTGCAATGCAAAGTGCTTCTTAGTGCAGTCAGAGTTTTGACAACACTAACGCTACTCAATGGGCACACATATGATCACTATGCTTGTTATCATAAAGTAAAGTACAGACTTCCTAAATTCATGAAGTATTTACAGAAGCGATTGAAGAATTAAAGTAAAATTAATCTTAATGCGTGATTATTTGTGCCCACTGTTGGTTCTAGTTGGAGTGTGCCCTGCTCTGATACTTTATTTGGTTGGATTACTGAAGGATTGTTTTTTTAAAATTCCTACATGGTTTATCGGTTTGCGACGGTCAAATGTTATTTTAATGAATAAGGCAATCAACTAAATCCAACCAAAATCAATAATTATCAATAACAGAGCATTTGCTTGCGCCTCCGCTCGAGTTACATACATACTTATAATAAATTAGGCTTGTAATCCCAAAGGGCTATAGCTACTTATAATGGAATTAGTTTTGATTTTCTCGTCTAATAACACGCAATACCCAAAACCAAACATGCAACCTTTCCTTCTGTACACTCCTGTTCTGTGGACGATTTGAATGATCGTATCGTAACCCAACACTTGCATTGTTCGCAGCGCCGATAACTTTTATGTCCTCTGCACGTTTGGTTAAAACCTAAGTATTGGTTTACAATCACTTTGTAAGTTAAACTGTGTTTGAAATAATTCGTCTCGACGAAGAAATGTTTTAGGTGATTTATGCTTGAGTTACGTCATTTTTAAAAATTATGTTAAATTAAAAACTTAAAAGTGAAAAATAAGTTTTTAGTATAGAAACTAAATGATGAACGAAAAGTATAATTACTATTTAGAGAAAAGCGTGGGGTGCTCAACTACAGTAGTTCTTGAAAATATTCGATCGGTACAATTAAATTGAGCACCCCACGCTTTTCTCTAAATAGTAATTATACTTTTCGTTCATCATTTAGTTTCTATACTAAAAAGCTATTTTTCACTTTTTCGTTTTTTATTTAACATAAAAGCGTGTTTTTTAGTTTTTTTTAATCTATTATTTTATTTTCCACTTTCTAGTGCGAATTATAACCGCCGATAAAAGTACTTACTTAATGACAACGCCATCTAGTGACGTATAGCTGAACTAACATTCCAAACGTTTAAGTTACTAGTCCTGGCGATTCTAATCAGGATAATCAAAAAAATCAAAAACCAAAAAGTCTATAAAGTTTAAATGAAATCTGTCCGTTTAAAGTGGGTCAAAATCGAGCCCAAACGAGTCAGTTACATACATACAAACAAACATACAGGTGAAACTAATATAAGCGTGTTAACTAATGTGTTCAAAATTTCGAAAATTTAATTTTTAAAATATCTAAGATTGAAATGCCGGTCGAAAATTCGATATACTTGACTTTAGATGTTTCTGATTTCTATATTTAGAAAATTAGGTGGGTAAAAATGTTATTATAAACCTTAGATTAAAGCAAAAGGGAGATACGGCATTCTCCTTTATTGCATGTTTCTTGCAATATATACTGGAAAACTTACTATATGTAAAGAAAAATATTATGAATTTTTCCGAGAAATGTCATACGCACAATGTAAATACTAGGAAGAAACACGATTTGGTTATATATATAAAACTCGTTTCCACAGAATAAGCAATTCCTTTATGGGCCAATGTATACGTTTTTACAATAAGCTTCCGAAGAATATTAGAAACTTGCCTATTAATAAATTTAAAAAAAAGGAAAATCTAAATTATATAAAAAAAGCTTATTACAAGTTAAATGATTATTTAAATGATCCAAATGCGTGGGAGTAAAATCTGCCCAAATTTACGCATTTAAAATTGTAATTTATTTATATTGATATATCTATGGACATGTATTGATGTTTTGAAATCATTACGAAATTGTAAGCTGCAGAGTTTCTTTCGCCATTTCTTCTCCGTCTCAGCATACTAATATTTATTTAAGTAAAATAATTATTTCGTCGAAATGGTGGTAGGGCTTTTGACGATTTAAAAGTACTTAGCAAAGTCCATTTAAATAAAGAGCTTTTTCATTTTCATTTTCAAAAAGCAGGCCTCGTCAACTACATAGACTAACTATGCTGAACGTGTCGCTCTCGCACGACTCTGCATTTTATATCTCGCTCACCTAACAATGAAGCTGAGACGTAGTAGGGCCATTGGTCTCAGTTTTATAGACACACGCGCGTTACTCGGGTAACGTATCTTCCCTTTTTTTGCTTTAATCTAAGTTAGAAAACTAAGACTAAAAATCAGTTATTTGACTACAGTCTTCTGTAAGTCTATAAATATGAATAGAACTCCACCCACGAACTCCTCGAGTAATAACGAGTGATCTAATAATAGCCGCGACACGTGTTAGGACCGTGACGAAACTGAAGTTAAAACTGATACATTGTTAGTCCAAGAATCTAGTTTAAAATAAGACATAGTAACAAAAATAGAGAAAGGTATTCTCAAACGATTTGGTCATGTAGAATTGGTGAAATGTAATGTCATAGGCCAGTCGTCGTCCGAGCGTCGAGATAATTGGCTACTTCATGAAATGCCACGGCATATCATAAAACGCCGCAATTTCAGCTTAGGTGGCTACTAGACCATAAAATTCTCGACCACTGGTAGAGGAACCCATTTTTGAAAAACTACAAATTTGAAAATTTTATGTAACCCCCGACATAAAAATTTATAGCTACGAACCATCTCGATCACGTCAGCTTTCCAACAAAAAAATCGCATCAAAATTCAGACAACACGTAGACATACAGATACACAGACAGTTTAAACTTATAACACCCTTCTTTTTCGTCGGGGGTTAAAAATGGTACCTACAGGTCGGAGTCAGTAGTTTTTAGGAGTATGTGATGAGGTGATATTGACAATATAAATAACTTGATGCATTTTTCAACATACATTCTAGATTTGGATTTTTAGTATCTAGTTCACTTATTTCATCGCAGATCTTTCATTCTGCGGTATTTCAACATCCAATCAGTTTCCAAAGCATTTATATATGTAGGAAACTGACTGACACGTAAAGTGTAAAATCGGAACTTCAGTTTTTATTACCAAACTGAAGTTTCTTCATTCGTTATTTCGTCCTTACCTGCATCACCGCTGAAATTTTTTGAAACTACTTCAAACGCAATGAACTGTAATCAAAAAGCTACTGCAGTTATTTTGGTTGGTTTAAAGGTTTATTTTATTTTGCAACGAAATTAGGAACCCTGATCGTACTGATCAGGGTTCCTAATTTCGTTGCAAAATATACTTGATGTTAGTTTCTAACACTAAATACTTTATCTTCACCTTCAAAAATTCAATAATGACGAAATGTTATAGCATTATAAATGAGTATTCGTATTTTTAATCTGCTAATATCATTCTAAATATATCTAAATGTTTCCGATCTTTAACTAATTTATTAGTCGAGCTAATTCTTGACCGTGAATTTTCACAAAGCATTGAATTTGCAATCTTATAACCATGGTATTATAACGGGAATTGGACTGATGATAAAAATGCAGCGTTGAATTTTTCGATGCTAAAAATTGGAATCGTGTTTTAAACGAATGTGATCGCTGGATTCGTGCCAATAGTTAACTTTATGGGAGGTGATTACGAAATTTTATACAAACGCTAGAAGTCGACTGATTTTTGTGTAGAATGCGGACGTGATGGGAAAGTTGTAATACGTATTGTTTAGGTTGTTACTTAATCCTTTGCTGGGATACTGTGATATCGAGGTTTAATTCGAGAGTAGCACTTATAATTAACGCGGCAATGAAAGATAGGGTTTACATTTGAGCAAGCACAATTGCAGATAAACTATTGAAAGATTCTTTCTACTATTCTAAACCAATTTCAATAAATAAAAAAAGTAAACACTCCGCTATCATTTTTATATGAGTGATGAGTAAGAAAGGTAGCGAATGAAAAGGACAAACCTATATTCGCTCAAGTAGAGTTATAGTTCTGGATACATATTAATGCAAAATTTAGACGCAACATAAAACAGACGTTCTTAAATGCCTTAGTAATGCCTGAACACTATTCCTCGATTACTAGTCTTGCATAAACAACTTTATAATTTATACGTTTATCGAAATAACATATAATCTAGAAATCAATACCTATAGTAGAAACAAAAGCAGGACTAGCTCTTATTCAGGATATATAAATTCAAAATAATTTTGATCGAATTATCCCTAACGGGTATTTGTTAGTGAATATTAATAGCTTGGAACAAACAATAACAATGTGCGTACGTATTGTAATAATGTATTGTATTCACGGAAAATTTGGGATATTACTTTAGTATTCCATAACGGTTACATGAGTTACCGATACAATTTTCAATAAAAAGTACGCTAATGTTGCTAGTTCTACGTTCTCGAACAGAAAATCCAGGGTGATAGCTAGCAGTGATAGTTGTAGTTTGATTCCTATTAACTCACTGGGTATTATCGGTTTTATTATTTATAGAGTCCTACAAAATGCCGTTAGCATTATTGTCGCCTGCCATATTTGTCTTCTGTGAAAGTTGATTTTGGTGGACCTTTGTATTTGCTATAGATATTAACTGTGAGATTAATATAGATAAATATATATGTTACCTTCGTGTATCCCAGCTTTGGATTCTTTGTTAAGAATAAGATCTTTATTGGATTTTTAGTCGTATTCCAAGCGGATAGGCTTGAAAACAGTTGCCAGTGTAAATGAAGTTATATCAGTGGCTCTGACTTTTTGATTCTATTTTATGAATCGATAGTAATCGAATGCCTTTTTAAATTATAATACTAAAATCAGATTCATTGGTGTAACTTTTTATGGTCAGGTGATGTACTTATAAGAAAATCTTGTTAATATTGTCCTCTTTCCTTAATATTTGCTATATGAACATATCGTGAATCCAATTATTGTGAATCATTTCCTTCTTCAGTCGAGACAATAATTGTTATGACTGCACTGGTTCAAGGTATTTATAGGCATAATGACTGTAAGCATGTAATTAACCTCGGTAATTTTGTAATTTAATCTGTACATTTTGGTTTTGACTATACAGACTATGTTTTATCTTCTTTTGAATTCTTGCTTTTTCTTCTATTTTGCCAGATTTGGATATTACTACAGTCAATACATAAGTTGTTTTGTTAAAACTTTTCTGTGATATGTTGTTTCAGACTCCTTTTTTTAAAAAAAATAATAACATGTCTTTGACGAAACATCTCAATGGAGTTTCCATTGAGGCCTATCTTACTGAAACTGTTTCTACTCTCAATAGATAAACAATAATTTATTGTTGAAACTTGAAACAACCCTTGATCTAGTTTATTATATTCTATTAATTTATCAATTTTAAGCATGCGAGTTTATCGCTGTACGTATTATCGACAATATGATTTGTGTATTTGCAATTAGGTAGCATTGATTGAATCAGTGCAGATAAATTATGTTAATTCATATTTTTTTTATTTTTTATGAAATAAGAGTATGCAACGATGATTATATACGAGCAGTTTGGCCACAAACTGGTTGGATGCCATAAACGTAATATGTACAAATATATGTTACTCATTGTTTATAGAGTTTATTGTGAATAAAACAAAATTTACAGTTGTTTAAGCTACTCTTTAGCTGATGAAATGGAAAATGGAAGTTTGTTCGGATGTAACCATATCAACCTTTCGCTCGCTGAATCTCTCAAATAATAGTATTCGGATCAGATTGATCAGAATGTCCCTGTGAGATTCTTCAGTAATAAATATTTTTTGTGCAATGTTACATGTTAGGAAAATACTTACAAATTATCTCAATCAATCTGTCGAGAGAGGCTAAGTAGTAAAAGCATTTTATTATATTAAATTTTAACTATATTGTTATAATATTAAAGAGAACTTTTAAGAAATGGTGTTGAAAACCCAAATGTATATTTTTATTGTATCGTTATAAATATAACATCGGACTGGTGTGTTTGTTAGAAATGTGTATGAAACGTTTTATGTATGAAATATCTTATGCCTTAAAGAGTTTATGCATATAAAGTGGTGCAATAATATTAACTGGGAGTTTTAAGAGCGTGTATATAAATCATCAAAACTAGATACGACCCTGTACTGCTTTACCATGATTGGTCGATTCTTGACATCATCAAATTAACCGAATCACAGGTATGTATTTTGGCATGCATTTTTTATTACTTAATTATTAATTATAGTTGGTGAATTGTATAAGCTCTTAAAATTGGTTTAGATATTACTTATATTATTATTTTTGGAATTTCTACTGATTCAAGTCATTATAATATTAAGTAAAAATTTGTGTCTGATAACGTAGGTAGTTTAATATAGTGAACTGTGATGTAAATTATTTTTTTATTTACTTTATCATTAATTTTAATTAAGAAAGATTTTATTGTATATTTGTATTACTTATATGTTTTCTCTAGAAATATTCTGAAGCCTTATGTAAGTCTGTAAACGTAATTCATTTGTTAATGTTGTAGGGAGTGTGGGGATTATTGATAGTGTAATAAAACTATAATTTATTATGTGTTGAGTTTTTATTATACTGAAATGCTCTCGCAACTGTGATGGCGTATTGCGTCAATCGATCGCAGTATCGGATAGGGAACACTAGCCAAGATAAATAGAGTGCATAAAATGCTTTTAAGGATATTTTTTTTTGCAAAAAATCATAGATATTGCTATTAGTCGTAATTGAAAAATATTCTCAAAAGAAATTAAATATTAAATAATTATACAACCACGAGTCGTGACTCGTGAATAAATGTTCGTGCTCATCACACAAACATTTGTCTTCTTGTGCCTCTTCAATTAAATGAAATAAAAAAGCTCTTTATTTAAATGGACTTTGCTAAGTACTTTTAAATCGTCAAAACCCCTACCACCATTTCGGGACGAAATAATTATTTCACTTAAATAATTATTATTATGCTGTGATGGAGAAGAAATGGCGAAAAAAACTCCACGGCTTACAATTTCGTAAGGATTTCAAAACACAGGTAAATAAATAATTATCCAATAATTTAAGTTGCAGTTTTACATGCGTAAATTTTCGGCAGTTCTCCCACGCATTTGGATCATTTATCACGTAAAAAGCTTTTCTAAATAATAAATTAATCAATTCTGAAAGTTTGCCGCCAGCTTGCTTATTGTATTCTTCTCTGTCAGTCGCAAGCCGTAAGGAAGCTAAAACATTTCTCCTTACCAGTATTCGAACTCATACCGCTTGAGGTTAGCGTTACTGACCATTCCACGACAGGGACCTGTCTGTTTTTCTTATCTGTTTCTCTTGATGTTTGTTTTTCTTGTCAACAATCAATCTGAACAATGTGTTAATTGATCTTAACTGTATTTGTAAAGAAAACATTTACAACGATAGGTTGGGTAAGTTGCACAGATATATCAATCTAAGGAGATCGGTCGAATCGCCGAGTTCATAGGAAGACCGAGTGTCTCGATCACCGGCCGTACTACATAACATGGTTCTAGTTGAGCATGCCGTAATATACATCATTCATTGCGCGTGTCATAAGGACTGCGAAACAATGAAAGTTACACAGCCGCAAAGAAGATCGGTCAAATCGCTGAGTTCATAGGTAGTCCAAGTGACGCGGACGGCGAACTGGCGGCAATGTATGCCCACTGGGCATACACTTTGTCACAAGTTAAACGCCGGCTTGGCCTATCTCCAGGTATTATTAAATCTGTGGTAAGTTAACTCAAACCGGTCAGTTCTAATCTAGGTTAAGAGCCCTTGTTTCCCAATCGGGTTTGACCTTGACGGAGGTCGCGCTTTGATTTGTCAGTTACGTCAACTCTGCGCAGATGAAGTCACGGGCAGAAGCTAGTTAGAAATAAGGGAAGAAAAGTGTGTGGTAATATGAGGATGTGTGAAGGGTGAACGAGTTGTTTTGTGTGGGCCCGGTTTACTAATAACTACCCAAAATTTACGCATGTAAAACTGCAACTTAAATTATATTGATAATTATTGATTGACTGTTATTGATGTTTTGAAATCATTACGAAATTGTAAGCTGTGGAGTTTCTTTTGCCATTTCTTCTCCATCTCAGCATAATAATAATTATTCGTCACGAAATGATTTAAAATTATTGATTTAAAATCTTTTTCATTTTCATTGGGCCGTGTCCTCAAATGTAGGCAGTCACTCAACGACGAACTATTGCACGTTGAAACGGAAATATCAACTTCACGATAACGCTTCTCATAGATATGCACAATTCCAGCAATTCTGTGCAAAACTGAAACAGAATAAATCTTGAGGCAAAAATAATAATCTGAATTTCTGAATGCACACATGTATTAAGTAAGGGGATATTTATTTAACAAGAAAAATTGTACAGTAGATTGAGATTTAAAAATGGAGTCTCACACACACAACACGTGTTATTACAACAAGAACTCTGAAGAAACTCCATCCATACTTAGATTAGGTAGCTTTTGGCATTCATTTGCTGGCAACCTTTTACTATTGTTGCGTGGATTGTATGAACCATACTGCCAAATGTGGTATGTGGTAACCTTAACCAAATGTTATCTACAGCTCTGTTCCAGCCTTTTGGAATGAAACTATGTATATAAATATTATCATAGCTGTATTATCCTATATTTTTATGTGAGGTAGGGAGTGCTGACAGTCCTTTCATGTTTTACAGTAGTTACAGGCAAGTAATAAATATAAGGGCACGTACGGTTAGGGTTTTATGGACGCCAGTAAAAGGTTAACTTTAATATTAGTTAAAGATATATTATTTCGTATTTTGAAAGCTCTGTTAGGTTGCGTCAACAGTTACCACAGACTGAGAATACATTGTCGGACTAAATCATAAAGTTTTGCTTAGGTATTTAGTTTTTTATTGTTCATGCGAACTCCGCTAGCCTGAACTCCTCTGTAACACAAACACGCCACGCCGCCCGGTTCTTCACCCGCCGTCTCGTGAGTTCACACCAACGCAAGCGTCAGTTCCTTGTCATCGACGGCATATTCATCGTCACACACTGGGACCGAGGTGGTCACGAACTGTGTTTCTGAAGCATTTTTCTTTCGCGTACGCTTCGGCTGTGGAATGAACCCTTTCGAGGTTTTCCTTAAGGACTGCAACATGGGTTTGTTCAGGAATACCCCTTTTAATACCCCCTTTGCAAGTGGCGATACCGCTTACCCTCAGGTGGACCGTATACTTACTTGTTTGCCACCAATTTCGAGGTAGGGCAAGGGTTGCCAGGTCTTTTCCAAAAAAATACCGAACATAATAGTGAGCTAAAAAAAAGCTCCTTACTTGTCGTTTGTCGTATTGCTGCCACTCGCGCACAAAAAACCGACAAAATAGGAAGCACTGAGCAGGACGAGGAGCATGACGAGTAAGGTTACCATACTACGTTTCTGCCTCCTTTCTCGTCTCTTCTCTCGTCTTCAATGTGTGGCTAGCCCAACATCGATGCCGATTGCGTAAACTTTGACAGTCGATTCGTTTATTAGGGAGTAAAATTAACCCGAAAAAAATACCGAACCATACTTCATACTTCGGTATTTTTGTCATACCGAACACCGAACACGGTGCTAAAATACCACAGATATATCAATCTAAGGAGATCGGTCGAATCGCCGAGTTCATAGGAAGACCGAGTGTCGCGATCACCGGCCGTACTACATAACATGGTTCTAGTTGAGCATGCCGTAATATACACTATTAATTGCGCGCGTCATAAGGACTGCGAAGCAATGAAAGTTAAGCTCAGCCGCAAAGGAGATCGGTCAAATCGCTGAGTTCATAGGAAGTCCGAGTGACGCGGACGGCGAACTGGCGGTAATGTATGCCCACTGGGTATACACTTTGTCACAAGTTAAACGCCGGCTTGGCCTATCTCCTTGTGTTATTAAATCTGTGTAAAATACCGAACGGTTCGGTAGACCGAACACCTGGCAATCCTGGGCAGGGCACAGGCACAGCGGACTAGCTGCACGAATTTGGAGCACCTGAACTGTGGTAGTAGGTCCACCTTCAGAAGACCACAGTCAAATAACACTACATTTGTATTATGTTGTGTTTATGTTGGTGATTAGGTCGCCAGAGCTCTGGGTAGGGAAGGGGATTAAGGTGTCAGCGCGCGAATGTCACGTCATTGTTGCAAGCTTCTGTAGGTTACGGTGACTGCTGGTAATTAGTCCAGCTTGGTAGTAACCAGGTAAGCCTTATCCTTGTCTGTCATCCAACTGGACATAATTGTGGTACTTATAAAACACTTGTAACAGTACGTGCCCTATGGTCCAACTCTGGCAGTATGGTCCACTAATCAAACACGTTTCCCGTCACTATTTTAATTTATTGAGTTACTTAAACAGCTTCAAATGGTATATAAAAGGCACTAATTTTAGTGCCTTGATATAATTTTATAAGTAGGTACGAATTATAGTAAAGCCCCAAGCCGAGGTCAGAGCGAGACCCTTAGGTACGTTAGTAATGTAGCTATGTGTTCTGTGACACGGTCAGTAATGGAATGAATCAAAAATGAACCAAATGTCATGATGAATAATGATTTTGAATTTGATTGATACTTTTTTTAAAAATACAGCCAGTAATAAAGATGACGATGGTATTATAACATGGCAATGTTATAGTACCACGTTACACACTCACTCATAAAATAAACAACTTTTTAGCTTTTTATGGTAATGAAACTCCACCTACTCAACTAAACGATGTAGCACAGAGTATTTTATCACAGTAATATCGAAATAATATCTATTTGCCGACAACCAAATCGTCAGCAAAGCACGCGTCGCGTGTCCGTGCTTACGTCATGCCCTGAAACTAGGGGATCATAAAATTAACAGCTATCTGAATTAACTGTAGTCAAAACTGTAAGGAGGTTGGTATTTTATGAAAATAAAACAACTTTCACCTTGGTTTGTATGAGATATTACCTATTCACATATAATACTAGAAAAATGCACTGAAAAAATCGACTTGCCTCAGGCGGGACTCGAACCCGCACCTTCCACAATCCGGGTGGACGCGTTGACCAATTTCGCCACCGAGGCACTGCTTTTCGCTGTCGAAATTTGTCAGTGCTTGGTGCTTATGTTTTTATGGTAAACATCGTTTCATCAAATCTTTGAAATTTGCACTTCCAAGACCCGAACGAAATATTTTTGCAAATATTTGACGCCCAGCTAAGATGAAACTACCTTACATTATGGAATAATTTTATTTTTGCGTGCGGGTTCGAGTCCCGCCTGAGGCAAGTCGATTTTTTCAGTGCATTTTTCTAGTATTATATTTACGCGTTTGTAAACGCAAAAATAAAATTATTCCATAATGTAAGGTAGTTTCATCTTAGCTGGGCGTCAAATATTTGCAAAAATATTTCGTTCGGGTCTTGGAAGTGCAAATTTCAAAGATTTGATGAAACGATGTTTACCATAAAAACATAAGCACCAAGCACTGACGAATTTCGACAGCGAAAAGCAGTGCCTCGGTGGCGAAATTGGTCAACGCGTCCACCCGGATTGTGGAAGGTGCGGGTTCGAGTCCCGCCTGAGGCAAGTCGATTTTTTCAGTGCATTTTTCTAGTATTATATTTACGCGTTTGTAAACGCAAAAATAAAATTATTCCATATTCACATATATTCACGAAACTCTTAGGACAATTGCAAAAGAAAACGGATAATTCTTTCAATTCTAATCATCCGGGTTTTTGTAATCGTACTAAGATTTTTTAAATATCCTACGAGACATAGGTAAGTAGGTCCCAAAAGGGGTTGAGCAGAACCTTATGTAACATATGGTTACACATAAAACCACAGGTTGTCTATATAAAACTGACATCAAAGCCACTGCGAGAATAATCTCCTACACACATATGCGTTCGGCCCAAGGTGTCCGTTCGCCTTCCGCGCATATTTCCTAATCTAAAAGTCTAGTTCAGCGTCTGCACTTCCCCTTCTCCTGGGGGGACGGCTGCTTCCGATAGCCTTACAACCACTTTGGCACTAGCCAAGGGATTAGTCGGTAGAAGTCGGACATAACCGAGGGCCCGCCCTTCGGGTATCCATGATAGATTACTCCTCCTTGGCTCGGGGTCCGGAAGGTCTCTTTTTGTTCCATTGTCTTCCGCTTCTCCCTGTGGTGGAGGGAGAGGGAGAGCAACGGAGGGGATTAGGGGGGAAAACCATAAAGTAACAAACCTGTAGTAAGTCAACAAACAAAAGCCGACAGATGTTACACTCCTAAGCCGAGTCTCGGATCGGGCAAATGATACATAGATATCTGGATATCTATGTATCATTTGCCCGATCCGATCTGCGTATCCGTATCACGATCGCATATGGGGACTGGTGATGATACGCGATCTTGATACGCCGTTGTGATACGGCCCGTCCCATGTCATGTCGGTTTCATACAGTTGTCATACGGAGTAAATGGAGGCGTTCACAACTTGATACGGGGCTTGATACGTGATACGCTGATACGGATACGCTGATCGGATCGGGCAAATGATCATATCTGGATCCGCCTTAAATCATTGCAGCAGACCGGGTAGCGGTACGCTATAAGAAGGGTTTCCTTTTTTCGGCGAGTACAACAGCATTTACACATCATCCTTGCAGAAGGTACTATGCTAATGAAGGGGTATGTGGAACTTTATGGTAAAAGCGTTCCCACCACTATCCACTAAACATCCCGCCAAGGCACACTACGACAGCGACCCGGGATAGCGATTTTTCGCCACTTTCACCTGGAAGATAAGCAGTGGGATTCTGTAAAGATCTCACTTCTTATTCTCACCTCACATCTCATTTCGAATTTAGCTGTCAAATTTTATGGAAAATCCTTCATGCATTTCGCCATCAGTTCGCTTATGTCCAGAACAACTATCACATAAATATGTAAAACACCTATATTATTACTCCATATGATACGTACCTATATGACTAGGTAGAATTGGTTCATTTTCCTCTTGATAACTTATCGTTATAAAATTATGGTCAGTCGGTATTTGTACAATTCTAGATAATTATGCGGTCGTTATATTTTGGTTCTGTAGTTAAAGTTCATAATTGCGTGCTCGCATATATGATGCAGTAGAATAGTATCACCCTCATATCCTCCAATGTGTGTCGTAGAAGGCGACTAATGGATCAGCAAAGGGGTATTGATCACCTTATACTCCGTCCAACAATCCGCATTGGGCAAGCGTGGTGGACTACTGCCTAAAGCTCCTTCGATGACAAGGAGAGGCCTTGTGTCCCAGCAGTGGGTCGAATAAGAAAGGCTGTAAGGATGACTTTCATTGCAGTCCTCATACATGCTCGATGGCTTCGAGTACTTGTGATCTGGCCCTTTCTTAAGACGTCTCCGATTAGATCGATAAACGTTCGTCTGGGTCTTCCTCCCGCATCTACATTCACTTCTGATTCATATATCCTTTTCGTCAATCTACTTTCGCACATCCTTAATGTTGATGATATATGACGCCAGTATGATTTTGTGAGACTGTGGTCTTCTGTAAGGTGGAGGCACCTTCGGGCGCTTCAAATTCCAGCAGCTATTCCACTGTGCCTTCGACGATTTCTGTAGATGTGTATGTAGATATGCAACATTTTGGTATAACCCTATCCAAATGAATCTTCTTACATTCCAGTACGTAAGCGACATCGGGCATAAGGTATGCGTGACGCAGCCGCGCGTTGCCGCAGCGGTGTCTTTGGCGTGCCGCGTGGCTGATGAACGCGGCGTGATGCTGGGAGAACAGGTCGGGTTTGCTGCTGGGATGACGGCAATGCGAACGCCTGAGACAGACATAGTGGTAAGTACTGAAGAGCTTGTTAAGGTACCTACACTTTGTTCCTAAGGATACGTATTTTTTTAAATAAAAATAATAGTTTAAAAAAACTAAAAAACTCGCTTTAATGTTAAATAAAAAAAATTGTGTGCGTGTAACCTTTACGCGCGATTGAAGTAAAACTTCTTTGACGTAGATCACTGAAATGATTAAATTTTAACTGAAAAAAAAATAAAATATGACAGATACTTACGACCAATCGAAATTACTATTTTTAAATAGCGGAAACTACACAGACTATAGAATACTGAGCGTAACTTCCGTTAGAAAAATCTGAGTTACCCCCTAGTCGCGCCTAAAGAAGTTTTACTTCAAAATCTGAGTTACCCCCTAGTCGCGCCTAAAGAAGTTTTACTTCAAAATCTGAGTTACCCCCTAGTCGCGCCTAAAGAAGTTTTACTTCAAAAACTAAAAGTGAAAAATAACTTTTTAGTATATAAACTTTCGATGAACGAAAAGTATAATTACTAATAAGAAAAAAGCGTGGGGTGCTCAATTACATTTAGTTCTTGAAAATATTCGATTGTTACAATTAAATTGAGCACCCCACGCTTTTCTCTAAATAGTAATTGTACTTTTCGTTCATCATTTAGTTTCTATACTAAAAAGTTATTTTTCACTTTTTAGTTTTTTATTTAACAAAAAAGTCATAGTTTCACTTTATAGTTTTTTTATTCCACATTTTATGCTTTTTTTTATTTAGTTTTTTTATTTAACATATTAACACTACGGCTTAGGCAGTAGTCCACCACGCTTGCTCAATACGGATTGGTGGACGGAGTATAAGGTGATCAATACCCCTTTGCTGGTCCAAAAAGTTTTTTTTAGTTTTTTATTTAAAAAAAAAGTCATAGTTTCACTTTATAGTTTTTTTTTTATTTTTTTTTATTTTTTTTATTTAAGATATTAACACTACGGCTTAGGCAGTAGTCCACCACGCTTGCTCAATACGGATTGGTGGACGGAGTATAAGGTGATCAATACCCCTTTGCTGATCCATTAGTCGCCTTCTACGACAGCCATTGGAGGATATGGGGTGATGCTATTCTACTCCGCCGGCATCACACGGCCACACACGGCCGACTATATACAGTACAACCAATTAAATAAAGTTATATGGAACTTCAATACAAATGTACTATTCCTTTGTATGATGTGTAAAGCAAACAAACCAAGCACCTATTTGTATTTCTCTGGAAATCGAAGCCTGGACCAAATTGCGGGCGAAGAACCATTAAAAAAATCGGGAGTGGTCTCCTCTTGACTTTCTCGTATACCGGAAACGACTCAAAAGTTGATAGAAACCTTACATTTTGATGTCATATAAGCATATTAAATTTTGGTCACCCATCCGAGTACCGACTGTGCACTTGGTTGCTTAACCTTCGTAATCGACGACTCGAAAGTTGATAGAAAACTTATATTTTGATGTCATACATGCATGTTAAAATTGGTTGCAATAAGTTAAAGCATACTCGAGTTATCGTGCTAACGCACAGACACACTCGCCACAGACATAGGTAATTCCAAAAACGGTTTTTTTGGACTCAGGGATGTCCAAAACGTGTAAATCCGTCAAAATCTCGAGGTCGAATTTTTTGACGATTACAAGACGAGAAAGTAACAACGGAGAAGAAATTTGAAAACAAACACATACTGGGGCGCATATTCGCAATAGATTTTCTTGTCTCGATTGCGTTTCATAATACAATAACGTGTAAGAAACAGTGGCATTCGATACTCCATTGTTGTAAGTAAACGATTGCAAATGTGGAATTGAAAGGAATCATTGTAATTAAAGTAGGTACTCGATACATAATTTACATAAGTATCGATTCTCGCGAAGAAATGTCAATAATGGTATGCAAAATTAATTTCTCTGCACCACTTTTTATAAGTACACCATGCCATTTAACGCCCTTTTCTTCATTTTTACCCCCGACGCAAAACGACGTGTTATAAGTTTGACCTGTCTGTGTATCTGAGTCTGTATGACTGTGTGTCTGTCTGTGGCATCGTAGTTTCTAAGCGAATGGACCAATTTAGATGCTGTTTTTTTGTTTGAAAGCTGACGTGATCGAGATGGTTCTTAGCTATATGTCGGAGCTTACATAAAATTTTCAATTCTGTGGTTTCTCTAGTGCTTCAATGGAAGAAGCCATTAGGGAGGCATTAAGGAATTTTAATACTTTCTTTTAAAGCCAACCGTACAATTATTATCAGTACCTACCTACAATCTTCGTAGCACTACTAAAATATTGATGTTAAAATCCAACAAAAACGAAAACGCTGTTAAGTCAAACAACCTTTACTAAATGAGCAATCTCATATCAATCAAATTTCACTTGGGGTAAACATAAACCACGAAGATAGATTCTATAGGTAAAATATAAGCTTCTTGACGTAAACAAACATTACATTCTTACATTGAATAAAAAATAACCTGAATTTTCTTATTCAAATATGTTTGTCCAATCAATGTCACATTTTTTATTCAACCTCGTTAGGTTATCGTTACATATTTTTAACTAATCCGACACGATATCTATCAGCATTATGTAAAAAATAATATTATAAATTATTTGTATCCAATTTTATAACAAGACCTTAAAGATTGCTAGCATGTGCATGATAATGCGTTTTACATTTTCTCGCGTAGGTATGATTATTCACTCTATTTCATATTAGCCGCGTGATGCCGGCAAAGTAAAATAGCTTCACCCCATATCATCCAATGGGTGTCGTAGAAGGCGACTAATGGATCAACAAAGTGGTATTGATCACCTTATACTCCGTCCGCCAATCCGCATTGGGCAAGCGTGGTGGACTACTGCGTAAACCTCCTTCGATGACAAGGAGAGGCCTTGTGTCCCAGCAATGGGTCGCATTATAAAAATAAGAAGGTATCGGGGAAGCCATGACTGGCTGTGCACGACGGTGATGATCCCAAAACAAGTGAAAGTTGGGTATGGGTTGAAAGCCATGATAGCAGGAATAAATGTGGTTGAAATGAAAGCCTTAAGAACCATTGAACAACGTTCATTCTAAATATTGCAATTCAAAGTTATCAATGTTAAAACTTAAGACAGGATTTTGCTTGGTATTTTTCAAAATAATAAAAGAATACAAGCACGGTAATATTATACAAGTCTTGACACTGTAAAATATGCAGGAAACAGATTTTCAAAAACTTAAGTATCGAAATTGGTTAACAACTTTCAAAGATATCGATACGTAGAGCTGGAAAAGTAGGAAAAGTCCATGTTTCGACTGCATATTTTCGCGATTCTGAAAAGACATGTAAATCTTTCATGGGATCATTTAGGAAGTAAACCCTTTCAAACAATAAAAGGATTTTCCAAATCGGTCCAGGCGTCTTCCAGTAATTAGGGAAGATATATAAAAACTGAGAACCTCCTCCTTTTTTGAAATCGGTTAAAAAGAGCTGATGAACGAACGATGAAGTTTGAAACTGCTGATGATAATCATAACTAATAATCAAAATAGCTTTGAAACTTTGGGAGCTAGAATGCCACAAACATCAAACATAATTATACAACATGTAAATTAAATAACCAACACCTGAATACAGGTAGTTTGGGATCGGCTTCTGAGTTGATTTCAATATTTAAAAAAAAATGAATACACACAAAATGTATACACACAGATACACACACTATACTTATAAAGCCCCTTTTTCTCGGGTGTTAAAAAGAACATTTAAATAGACCACTTAGCGACAGAACATTTTATTGTACAATTCGGGTGTGAGTATACCAACCATAATAAATGATAATGGCCAGCAACAATTGTGTTATCTCTTCCTGTATTACGAAATATGGTTAACAGCTTGTTAATTATTCGGGTCATGACATTAGTTGTGCTATCATTTTTATCATATTCACCTTACTATTTACGTTAAACCGTTCTTGTGAGTATCTTATTATTTAAGACAAGAAAGATTTTTCAAGAGGGGTAGATACATACTTTGAAATTTCCCATACATTTTGTTTTACTGGTTGAACTATTTGTATAGAGAAATTTGAAATTTATTTTACTCAAACATGCATGTAAATATTGTCATTATTTTCGAAAAAAGAACACGCGCAGGTTCAAATTTACGGACCAAGAAAAAGTCTGTGTGTCTGTGCGTTAGCACGATAACTCGAGTATGCTTTAACTTATTGTAACCAAATTTAACATGCATATATAACATCCAAATATAAGGTTTCTATCAACTTTCGAGTCATTGATCACAAAAGTCAAGCAACCAAGTGCGTGGTCGGTACTCGGATGGGTGACTAAAATTTAACATGCATGTATGAAATCAAAATCTAAGGTTTCTATCAACTTTGAGTCGTTTCCGGTATACGAGAAAGTCAAGGGGAGACCACTCCCGATTTTTTGAATTTCGAACATTACAACGCTCCAGCTATCTTTTAAGAAACGGTGTGCTGCAGTTATTAAATACTGTTTGAATAACCAAATCCGTTGCTGGAGCGTTTTTTTTTAATTTAGAACATTACAATAAGTACTCCAGCAATGTTGTATGAATCGGCGTGCTGGAGTTATTAAATCCTGTTTGATTGTATCTCTTTTATCAATCTTGGTATACTAAAGACTCTTTGCTTAGTACAAATTGCGTTCACGTGGTTGTATAGCCATATAGCAATGGATTTGGTTTTCTTTGTCCGTAAATTCGATACTTCGCGTGTTCTTTTCTCGAAAACAATGACAATATTTCCATGCATGTTTTAGAAAAAGAATTGCGTACTGCTTTCGACAATATCATCCACTCGGACTACGCTTTCAGTTTGTCTTACTAATATTTTCTATTTAGATTGTTAACAATGCTGTTTCTTGTTTCAGTTCATGACTGAAGGTGTGCTACTGCGCGAGATGTTTGCAAATCCGCTGCTGATGCAATATTCCTGTATAGTATTTGACGAGGTGAGGTGTTTCGCAGGGTAGGGTCTTGGGTCCTTTACTTGTTATTGTAAAAATCGTTAATATATAAATAATGTATTTATTTGATTAATAATTTATTAAATATGTACATATGGTCAAATAAACGCAATATCAAAAATTTTATAAAATTTCATTTCTTATAAATAAAATAGCACCTTTTTTCCGACAATTAATGATAAGATACGTCTGAGGGTTCCAGGTGCAGCTCGATTACATCTTCAGCCTAATCGTCACTTACCATCACGGGAGATGAAGGCTAAGAGGTTTCCTGTCAGGAATAAAATTAAAAAAAATGTACCAAACAAGGTTGGGCAGAGAGAAGCCAGGTTTGGTGGTGAGCACAGAATTAATAATAAAGAGGATATAATTGCTTTGGTTTCCATTTACTACCGGAACCAGTGTCGCCGCTTTATCCCCTCTACTTACTATTAATGCACGCACTCAAAAGAACGAAACCGTACTACGCAATCACGCCCACAATTTACAATTATGAACCTTACGTTTAAGAGACAGCGTTGAGTAACACTCATCATAAGTCACACTCACACTTACACAACGTCGCTCTTCATTGGTCGCGTCGGTATTATGGCCGTTATGTTGTTATCATGTCCGTCCGTATTGTGTCTGTACCATGAACTTTTGTGCTAGAGAGAAGGGATATCGAAAATCACAATATATTGCTGCGTATTCTTTAAAACGCTCTGCGTTTTTAAAGGCATGTGCAGCAATGGTTATGAAGTTTTATGTTAATAGCGTATAGACCAATATTTCATAGTGAAAGATTTTCTCAAGGTGTATTTAAAAACAGCATTATTTCTGTGAAATTTGATCCCCTTATTAGTGTAATTACACACTCAGCCCGCCTAGCATGACCACCGAAACACGATATGATATAGCCATTAGTCGCTTTGAACTGTCTAAAAACATTGGATATAACCGCCAACTTGAAATTTTATCGAAACTGCGAACATTTATAGGCTTATACATGTTCACAGTATCGATAAAATTTCAAGATTCTGTTTATATCTAATGATTTTCGACAGTTCAAAGCGATAAATGGCTATATCATATCGTGTTTCGGTGGTCATGCTAGGCGGGCTGGATGCGTTTCCGCAATTACCAATGCCTCAGAACACTATTTTGTATTTTAAGGCATTTTTATCACACCTACGGTTTGAGTAGCACTGAGCCGTAAGTCGCGCGCTTGTGTCCTAAAGAGACACAAGTGCGGCACCAAGGTCACGCGACTGAGGCACTTCTATCCTCTTTATTATTATTTCTGTGGTGGTGACTGCTGATGAATGAATCCTCTGGGTGACAAGTCACAGGTAATGCCCCTGGCTCCTCTTGGCCGCACGCACCCGCACAGTCAATCTATCTTAAAAGCTCGTCTCTAGTTCTTATTACGATTTTACTCTCTTAGTACGATTTGTCTCTTGGAGGTTCATGCACATAAGACCACGGCATTCACCGGTAGTTTTCGCTACCTTGCTACCAAGTGTTGGAACAATGTACCCCCACCGTTGAGACGGATTGCTTCTAAGTACACTTTTAAAAAAAAACTGAAATCTTTCCTTTTGGAAAAGCAATGTGTGGGTATACCAAACGGGTACTCGGTGGTGGATTTTGCCGTCTGACTAACTTTTTTGGCCGGGATCTGGCTATCAGATCTGGCACATGTGGGAGTGATCACTGGGTGCCGGAGTAGATTGGTCAAATCATTGTAATATTAAGAGAGCAAACCATTTATTAATAAGAAATTTATGTAGATTTTATTTAGTGCTGGATATCTATGTAATTAATATGTAATCATTTTTATATAAGAATATTTGCTGTGTATATATTTATTTAACATTTCCATATCATGTAGCATTTTTGTTTTTTCTTTCTGTCCTCCGTTGGGTTATAGCAGAATACCAGTGCTTTGCTTGAAAAGCAAAAGCAGTCACTGAGCTATCACCCTTTTGTATTTCTGCAGCACTCATACATTGCAATGTAATGTAAAATTATTTAGTGTGTATAGTTCTTAGACAAAGAATCCTGTTCTTTGTCTAAGGTATAGTTAGATTACTCTTTATTTTTTGCACATACACAACAAAAAACTATACAAATAAAGTTTTCATTCATTCATTCATTATTAGTTTTTCTGATAATTCAAATTTCGATTTTCAGGTTCACGAGAGGTCTCAAATGACGGATGTTTTGATGGGACTTTTAAAAAAGATAGCAAAGGTAAATTGACAATTTAATCAATGAACTATAGGGTATATGAATTGGAAATAAGTGAAGATGGAAGATCTAAGCGAACGTCTGTCGATCAAATCGAGAACATTCTAAGAAAAGGCCAGATCAAAACTACTCGTAATCGCTTAGTATGTAGGATCGTAGCAAATGTAAAAAAGTGATAAGTATCTGTTTATATAAGAGTAAGTATGCCGTAGGAGCAAAAGACGTGATATGCATCTATGTAGTATGTCAAATTAATTATCTTCTACTTCTTAGGTAATGCTGGTCCCTATTTATTTTGAGATCAACATATTAGTAGTTTTTAGTTCTTTTTTGTAGTTTTTGGCATTGGATATGGCGATTCAAATCGGCATAATGGGATGTTCTTATCGAATTATTGTAATGTCATCGGTCTTTGATAAGTCTATAAAGTTTGAATGAAATCTGACTGTTTAAATTTTGTCAAAATTGCGTACAAAGGAGTCGGTTACAAACATACAATCAAGCAAGCAAACATACAGGTGAAGCTTTGAAAAGCGTGAAAAAAAGGAGGTTATCAATTCGTCCCGTATTTACAGGCAGATTTGAGCCGCCTGCATGCATGTGAAATGGCCTCGTCTATCTATCTCGTTCTAATATACTGTTAGTATGCTCTTTCTCTTTCACATTGCCGATCTACAATTTTCTATATCTATGTTTACAATATAAAAAAAAATCTCTTTTCAGTTTTATTCTTAAACTTATTTTTTTATCAAATACCTATTAGATACCTACAGAGTTATTATTATTATTTATTATTTAAAGATTACAGAGATCCATTCTTGTTAGTTCAAATACTTAAAACTAGATATTAGTAATAAAAATACAATAGGTTCAATGGTAAATATTTAATTAACTAATTAAATGTGTGAATTAATAAAATTGAATGTCAAAAATAAATAAATAAATTAAATTGAATGTCGAAAATAAATTGAATGTCAAAACTACCCAAATAAATTAAATGTCAAAAAATAAAATAAAATAAATAATATATTAAAATTAATTATGAAAAATGGATCAATAGCAGAACAATCAATACAATAAAAACAACGTAGGTAAATAACAAAATTGGGGCTACTAGGTAACATGCATGCGAATCCAGTGCTGTACTATAGGCGAGTCCCATCTGTCGGCGATCGCGCTCAGAATAGTGTGTCGGCTGGCCCGTACGCGTTACTAACATGGAGGAGTTTTGAAGTCAGCTAAAATTTTTTAAATTCTTTTTTTACTGTCTCCGTTTTCAGAAGCGCAAGAACCTGAAGATTGTCGTCTCATCCGCGACTATGGACGCGGAGTTCCTGAGGGACTTTTTCAATATGTCAGAAAAGAATGACAAAGATAGGAGAAGCACTTCAGTAATTATGTCCATGCAGGGCCGTGCTCATCCAATAGACGTGTTTTATTCTGAAGGTATGATGGTTGTATTTAGGGTGGGTTCCAAAACGATTTCAATTTACTCGGGGTAGAGTGAATTAAGGGGGCTTTCCAAAATGATTTGAATTTACTCGGGGTAGAGTGAATTATAGCTCACTATTGGCAATTATTAAGAAGCGCTTTCACCATTGGTTAGTTTTGTTGAGCTATAGTTATTTTACACCAATTAGAAAGCTTTCTTACGCTGTCTCCTTGGCTTCACCTGGTTTTGAAACGCAACCTTAATTGACAACATTTCATAGAAAAAGTTCAAGATATGTTAATTACAAAACCATACGGAGCTTTGGCCATCTAGAACACTACTTATATATTTTTCTGAATTTATTAGGTACACTTGCTAAATTACGAGATACTTATAAAAATCCTACAGTTGCATTTACGTAGTTTTAGAATAAGTTTTGTAATTTTAAATTAAAATACTTAGTATCAAAATTAAAGAATGTAAAATAATTACGTGTTGAGTCTTTTAATGTCTATTTTCCATCCATATAATAATAAAATTTAATAATATATTTCCACGCTCACACTAATTATCTAGCCCAAATTAAGTATCATTAAGAACTTGTATTATGGATACTAGATAACGGCCAATTTTTTTTAAAGACAAAAATAAAGACATGCTTTTAAAAATATTGTAATGTTGTCAATTGAGATTAGTTTGGTTCGCCCTGAGAATCGAATGTCTGGATTTTAAATTTATATTTACTTATGTGATATTTTAATTTTTTTTCCGTTTCACAGAGCCCGTGCCAGACTACGTAAAGGCTACAGTGGATACCGTAGTCAAAACACACGAGAATGAACCCTTTGGGGATATACTGGCGCTCCTTACTTCGCAGGTACGGTAAAAATTCAATTCTTTAATGGCGTCGCAACGCATTAAACGTACGCATTTTGTCAATGTCAAGTGAAAATATAACTAAAGTAACAAATTGTACGGTTGATTGAAGTTAAAAATGGAGTCTCTCAACGCGTGTTTTTACAACAAGAACCCGAGTTCTTCATACGGTAATAATAAAAATATTCATCAAAACTAGGGTTACCACCCGTCCGGGATTTCTTGGCGGGAACCACTACGCCACCGAGGCACTGCTTTCGCTGTCGAAATTTGTCAGTGCTTGGTGCTCATGTTTTCATGGTAAACATTGTTTCATCAAATCTTTGAAATTTGCACTTCTAAGATCCGAACGAAATATTTTTGTAAATATTTGACGCCCAGTTAAGATGAAACTACCGTATATTATGGAATATTAATATTTACAATAAAATGAAGGGAATGGTTCGTCCATTCCCTTAGATAATGGTTGGGCTAGCAGAAGCAGAAATGTAGACGACTTGACTGAGAGAGAGAGCGAAGCTAGTAAGGTGATGTGCGCGATTTTGAACGCGTCGCACTCGACATAGGTGACATTAGTGATGCGAATGCGACTAGCGTAATACATAATTAAGTTTTGGTAATAAAAAATATTTTTAATTAAAAAAAACCGCCTTCAATACAAAAAACGGAGAAATAAAAGTTATATTTAAGTATAAAAACTCTAAATGTTTTTTTGAGGTCCGTCCCAAAGGCAAGTGACAATATTGAGGTCGGCACCGACGACTCAAAAAGCATTTAGAATTTTTATTTCTTGGTTTTTAACACGCTTATATTAGTTTCACCTGTATGTTCGTTAGTTTTGAAGGCGGTTTTTTTTATTAAAAATTTTTTTTTTGTTTTTTAGTGTTTTTAGGAAACTATCTCGAGATCTTTTAGACAAAAGTGATAAGATTACGACATCGTCGATGTCAATTAAATAGGCTTTATTAGGGATAACTCAAAAACTACTCGTCAGATGTCGATTAAATTTAAATGGGACCACATGACAAGCACCAGCTTCCAAAGGTAGAAAGAATCTTTAAAATCGGTGCACCCAGTAAAGAGTTATGAGGTAACAAACAAAAAAATACTCTTTCGTTATTTAATACTTTCCTGATCTTATTCCGTTCCTGATCCGATTAATAATATGTATCCGTTTCCTTACCTTTGTCTGTGGCTAATGCACAAACCGTGCAAGCTATTAAAATTACAATCGAATTAAGAACCTCATTTTTGAAGCCGGTTGAAAAAAAATGGTTTTTAATAAATTTATTGATTTATAAAAAAATCCCAGCCCCTGAAAATTGGGATGTCCCGCGCAAATCAGTGCGCCTGGCAACACTAATCCTAACGTAACGTTCCCTTTTTGAGTCGATAAGCGTGCAGCGACCTTATATCGTAAAGAACATTAGGTGATTGTGGTTTTAATTTTATTTCCAGGAGGAAATATTAACAGCATTTGAGGCACTAACAAGTTACGCCACAGACAATAACACAAAGAACCAGTACAGAAAACATTTCCCCAGCGGCATAGCGGCCTACGGGCTGCAAGTGGTGACCTTGTACGGCGGCTTGCCTCACAGGGACCAAGTTAAAGCGTTCCAATTGAATGCCAAAGACAGTATGATGAGGAAGGTCATTTTGGCGACCAATATAGCTGAGACCGCTGTTACTGTGCCTGGGGTCAGTTATGGTAAGATTTTAATTTTTACTTTCTCGTATACGTACTTAGTATACAACGTGTAATTTAAATAACCAACACCCTGAATACAGTTGGATAGGAATCGGTTTCTGCTTTGATTTAAAAAAAAAATTAAAAAAGGTTTTTTTTTTAAAAAAAAACTGTTTTTTTAATTTGGTGGGTTGGGATGGGCTTCCGAGTTAATTAAACTAAAAAATAAAATTATTCCATAATGTAAGGTAGTTTCATCTTAACTGGGCGTCAAATATTTGCAAAAATATTTCGTTCGGGTCTTAGAAGTGCAAATTTCAAAGATTTGATGAAACAATGTTTACCATAAAAACAAGCACCTAGCACTGACAAATTTCGACAGCGAAAAGCAGTGTCTCGGTGGCGTAATTGGTCAACGCAGCCGCCCGGATTGCGGAAGATGCGGGTCCCGCCTGAGACAAGTCGATTTTTTCAGTGCATTTTTCTACAATTAAAAAAACGTTTATTTTAAAAAAGAAAAAAAATCTGTATTTTTTAATTTTTTTTTAAATCAACTCAGAAGCCGCACCTAACCCACCTGTATTCAGGATGTTGATTATTTAAATTACATATTGTAGAGGAAGTCTTGTAATCGTCAAAAAATTTGACCTCGAGATTTTGACGGATTTACACGTTTTGGACCACTCCCTGAGTCCAAAAATATCGTTTTTGGAATTATGTCTATGTGTGTGTGAGTGGGTTAGCACGATAACTCGAGCATGCGGTAACTTATTGCAACCAAATTTAACATGCGTGTATGACATCAAAATATAAGGTTCCTATCAACTTTTGAGTCGTCGATCATGAAACTTAAGCAACCATGTGCGCGGTCGGTACTTGAATGGGTGACCAAAATTTAACATGCATTTATGACATTTTTTTTAACAGAGGTTCCTTTTATGACGTAGGCAAGGGATAAGGCCGGATTTTTCTAAATTCAACCCCTAAGGGGGTTAAATAGGGGATGACAGTTTGTATGAAAATCCGTGATTTTAAAAGTAAAATCCATAATAAATGGTATATAGCTTTTCGAATAAAAACTAAGAATGGGGTATTTTAGAATTTCTTGAAATTCAACCCCTAAGGGGATGAAATAGGGGATGAAAGTTTGTATGGAAACCATATTTTTTAAGGTGAAATCCATACAAATGGGATATGGTTTTTTCGTTTAAAATTAAGAATGACGTATTTTAGGATTTCTCGAAATTCAACCCCTAAGGGGATGAAATAGGGGATGAAAGTTTGTAAGGGAAATCCGTCATTTTTATAGTAAAATACATAACAATTGATATACTTATAGCTTATCGGCTAAAAATTAAGAATGATGTATGTTAGGATTTTTCGAATTTTGACCCCACAGGGACGAAGTTGCGAGCAAAATCTAGTAATATGTAAGTTTTATCTCCTTTTATTCTAGTAATAGATTGCGGTTTCCACAAACTGCCATATTTTGACCCCAACGTAGGGGTGGAGGGTCTATGTGTCACTCCCATATCCAAGAACAACGCAACACAACGAGCGGGCCGGGCGGGCAGAACTAGTCGCGGGAAATGCTTCAGGTGCGTATTTTACTATCACCTTCATATGTAGATTTCTTTTTTATTTAATAGGGAGGTTAAGTGATCAACGTCGCAAATTATTAACCACGACACTATCTATTGCGGTTGCGATGTTTGCGTATTTGTGTTCCAAATTTAAAAATATTCTCTAAACATGCCTATTCGCTCTAATCTGTGAAAAAAAAAATACTTTCTCGTATGCGTAGTATAGAAAAATTCTACCTCGAGATTTTGACAGATTTAGGCCCTGTCACCGCGCGTTTTTTTCTCGCAAAATTCTATGACACATAGGATCTTATAGGACTATCCGCACATGCGGTAAAAAAAGCGCGCGAAAAAAATCTGTGGTTTGATGCAAATTGAACGCGATATTATTTCCGCGCGAATATTTTATCGCTGTGCGGACAGGGCCTTACACGTTTTGGACCTCCCTGAGTCCAAAAAGTCCGTTTTTACGAATTATGTCTGTGTGTGTGTGTCTGTGTGTCTGTGCGTTAGCACGATAACTCGAGTATTCTTTAACTTATTGCAACCAAATTTAACATGCATGTATGACATCAAAATATAAGGTTTCTATCAACTTTTGAGACGTCGATCACGAAAGTTAAGCAACCAAGTGCGCGGTCGGTACTCATATGGGTGACCAAAATTTAACATGCATGCATGACATCAAAATATAAGGTTTCTATCCACTTTTGAGTCGTTTCCGGTATACGAGAAAGTCAAGGGGAGACCAATCCCGATTTTTATCGATAAATATTTAAAAAAAATACTTTTGTACTTGTATTTGTAATGAAAAGTAGAGTGCTTAACACAATTAGCACATGAAGATAGAGAAACCTAGCCAATAACCCTCAAAAATCAACACCAGGAGTTCTTCCTAATTTCAATGGTTTTTTCATAATAAATAAGTTCCATAGACCTTACAGATTGTAAGAAACATGTATTGTATTTCAGATTATACACAGAAGCGGAGTACGATAAGTTACCACCGAGCGTGCCTCCAGAAATATCTAGAAGTGATCTATCCTCTGTTCTTCTGCAGTTAAAAGCTCTGGGCATTAATAACTTACTGAGGTAAATATTACTCTGTCTTCGTTAGATTTAACAGGACAAAGCAAGGCAAGCCAGGACAGGACAGGAGAGGGGCCCACAATAGAGATAAAAAAATATGTTCTCTTAAAAATAATTCAACTTTTATTACCGATTTAACTCGCGTGTGATTAGATTTTACATTTTGTTATTATATGCAGTAATGTCTATATAGTTCGCCAACTTGGTTGGGTTCAATCCGTCCAAAACGCAAACATGTCTCTTCGGCGAAACGGAGTCCATTTCATCTGACTCCAACTTTCCGAAATGTCTCCGTTCCGTTTAACGACCATTTGGACCTCTTGCGTCTATAGATATCTTGATATCTCTGCTAATCTCAATTTCGGTCGCTACATTGAGTTCATTGCTGAAACTGCGGACAAAAAACTTGGTATTCTTTCAAACGTGAAACGATATTTTCCATCTGAGCAGTTCCTAAGCCTTTATTGAGCCCAAGTACGCTCCTGTATGGAGTACTGTTGTCACCTTTGGGACGGATTTGCACGTTATCAGTTGGATGCACGCGAGACCACTCCCGATTATTTTAAATCTTAATTTGAGTTTAATGTCATTAATTTAGTTTTTTTATTATAATTTATTGTTTACTTTCTATTTTTTCTGCATTCAGCTCAATATTTCAAGCTATGTACACTTATAACTTATAACGGATCGTTGTCTTATTCTAGACAATATCAGTATAGAATATTAGTATTTTTTTTTTATTTTTTTTATTTGTTTATTTTTGGGAAACATACAATTATTATAACACTTAAAACACAATATAAAATTAAAACATAAATCAATAAAGTTTCCACAGTTATATCTGACAGACATATCATATTAAATAAAATTGAAATTAAAAAGAAATTACACTAAAATTAAATTAAAATGAGAATAAAATCCAATCAAAATAAACAGCAATTAAAATTAAAGTTGAAAATACAATCAAAATTAAACAACAATAAAAATTAAATCATAAAAAAAGCATGCAATGTCAATTAGAATAAATTAAATGTCCAATTTGTTTTTTAAAAGAGATTAAACTAGAATTAAAAAGGTCTATGCTATTAAATTTCAAATTATAATTATTACAAACTCTAAATAAAAAAGTGTTAGTTACATAGTTTGTCTTAGCCAAAGGTACAAAAAATAGTTTGGGAGAACGAGAAGATGTCCGGGGACATTTTAAGTATATATTATCCAAAATATAAGGAGTATCCACACAATTATTAACAATTTTATATAAAAAGATTTGATCTCTCTCAGTACGACGGTCTAACAAGGAAGGGATGCAAGGGATGGGTTGATTGAAACGTTCAGCTTTGTAATTTATGTGCCTGACAAATTTATTATTAATTCTCTCAACAGCGTCGATAGAAACCTTATACTTAGGGTTCCATACTATCGACGCATATTCTAAAATAGAGCGTACATAAGCGTTATACAGTAATGCGAGAGTGGAACACTGCTTAAAATCTCTGCCGGTTCTTATTATAAAGCCGAGCAAACGATAGGCCTTAGCTGTTATGTGTTCTATATGCATGTTGAATGAAAGCTTAGAATCCAAATACACACCCAAGTCTCTCACCTCGGTAACTCTCCTAAGCGTAACATTCTGAAGGGTATAATCAAATTCAATAGGCTTAGATTTACGAGTAAAAGATATTGTGTTGCATTTTTTGTGTTTAGTATTAGGTGATTTCTGTCACAGTAAGATTGCAGTTCAATAAGATCGCTCTGCAACAAACAGCAATCTGACACAGATTCTATTTTCTTAAATATTTTCATATCATCTGCGTAAATCAGAACATTAGAATATTTTAAGGCAGAAACCACATCATTGATGAAAACATTGAATAAGAGAGGACCAAGATGAGAGCCCTGGGGTACGCCAGATGTTACGGGAACAAAAGATGAACAAAAGCCTTTGATTGTGACAGCCTGGCTACGCTCTCTAAGGTAGGACTCAATCCAACGTAGGAGATCACCATGTATACCTATGTTACTGATTTTTTGTAGAAGTATACAATGCGGAATCTTGTCAAAAGCCTTCGAGTAATCCGTATACACGGCGTCAACCTGGGAACCATGATCCATAGCAGTTGCCACTCTGTGTACAAATTCACACAAATTAGTTTCTGTGGATTTTTTGTTAACAAATCCGTGTTGCTGTTCGATAATAAACGGTCGAATAATAGGAAAAATATTATCATACACCATCTTTTCGAAAAGTTTAGGGATAATGCTTATTTTGGAAATGGGTCTATAATCCTTAATGTTATGTCTATCACCTGACTTAAAAACCGGTGTTACATGGCACTGCTTCCAAATTTTAGGCATATGACCGGTTAACAGAGAGCGATTAAACAAAATTGATAAAGGATAAGCGAGGACACGGTGGCATGATCGGAGGAAGTATGGAGGAATGCCATCTGGACCACAACCCTTTGTGATATCGAGGGTTGTCAAGTACCCCTCAACCATGACGGGTGAGATACTGATGGAACTTATAGATATACAAGAATTCGGCGAATGAGAGGACGATGGAGGTGTAAGCTCAGGTGTTTCAAACATAGAACGAAAGTAGTCATTAAAAAGACAACAAATCTCCCTCCCATCACTGGAAGAGACATCTTCGAAAACCATATTATCGGGGAGGTCTGACGTAGATTTCTTTGATTTAACAAATGTCCAGAAAAATTTACTGTTAGTTTTTAATTTATTTTCAGTATTAATTATATGCCGGTCATAGCACTCACGCTGTACACGTTTTTGACGATCACGCAAAAGACAAAAAGAGTCAAAGTCCACCTGCCGCCCATAGACTTTCCACTTTTTATGATATTTTAATTTTTCTTTAATGATCTTGACAAGGGCAGGAGAAAACCAAGGTGGATAACGTGTATCACTATTGACAGCCCTTACCGGAACGTGCTTAGCTATAACAGTGTCTATTAGAGTGTAGAAAGTAGTTACGGCCGTATCAATATCTTCGCACTCATGTAGAGGCTGCCAGTCGATAGAGGCCATATCGCAATTTATAGCTTCATAGTCGGCCCTGCGGTACAGCCGGATAATGCGTGATGCCGGGCGCAGTACATGATGGCTGGGTGTCTGCATCCGTATATTGAGTGCAGGATGATGAGCATCCTCGTTGACAAGGGGGTCCCTACACCCAGTTACAACACAGTTACCACCGCTTATTACAAGGTCTAGTAACCTACCATTCTTATTAGTGACACTATTAAATTGAATAAAATCCGTAAAGAGCAGGAACGACTTCAACACTTGAACCAAATTATCTCCGCTATTGTTACAGTTCGTCAAACTCATGACAGATCCAGACAGACTCCACTGTGCCGATGAGATGTTGAAATCACCAGTTATTAAATAAATATCATTAGGATGATTGGCGACTGTATCCGTCACAGTATCGAAGAATCTACACAAACTATCGAAATGCATAGGACCGTGTGGAAAGTAAGCACACATAACACGAAGTAACGGAGAATTAGAGAAATATTTGAGTTCAATAAGGACTTCGATCACTTCGGCTGCATCACCGGGCATGGAAATAATAGAAGATGCACGCATTACTAGCCCACGGCGAACAGCGATGAGAACTCCACCTCCTAGGCGATCCCCGCGAGAGTCATAGTTGCGGTCACACCTATATACGTTATATCGAGTGTCAAATAGTTCCAAATCGTATATACCTGGCAAAAGCCACGTCTCACTCAAGCAGATAATATCAAAGTCAGCCAGCATCATGTTGCGAAAGAATATATTAGTTTTTGTCCGCAAACCACGGACATTTTGGTAGTATACAGACAAATGTTTCAGAGTGGCCATTTATAAGTGTACCAAAACTTATTATACATAAAAATCATGCTTACATCATTATTGAATATAGGTGGGGAGGGATAATGGTCGGGACTAAGATGAGAGTGGACATATCCTTCATAAAAATAAGAGTACCCGGACAAATAACAAACAATGTGACTAATAAAAATTAATAAATGTACAAATAAACACAATAACAAAAAGATGTAACTTATTTGATTTTGTTTAAATCAACTTCATTAGAAATATGTATAACTGGTGACGTATCAGAGCGACGCACTTTAATACTACAATTCTTCACCCATACATATTTATACATTTTTTCTTTACATACAGATTTGACACGCTGTAACAAAGACTTATTAATGGATGTCAAATGGTCATTGAAATTAATAAATGAATCGCCCGGGATACCTATATCGCTACATTTAAGGCGAAGCTTTTTTGTAGACGCTAAAAACTCGTCCTTTCTCCAACGTGCAAGAAAGCGCACTACAATTGGTTTAATCCGTTTATTTTCACTGTTCTTTGGTGCGACACGGGTTACAAAGTCTACGTCATTCGATGGATCTAGTGGAATCTGAGCACGAATCGCGATATCTTTTAAAATTTTTAAAAGATTTTCACCTTTTCTCTCCGAAATCCCGAAAATCTCAACATTTGATCGCCGCGCCCATTGTTCTCTTTTGTTATTATCAGCCTCTGTCTTACTTATAGATGCCTTGATAGCACCAACGTCAGGCTTAACAGCAGAGAGAGATTTAACCTCCTTCTCCAGGTCCTCGACCCTCTTGATAACAGCATCGTGCTGATTACTTAGGAAGCTTACAGATTCTCTGAGGCTAGATATCTCGTCACTGATAGATTTAAATTCCCTTGAGATAGTTTCTGCGATTGTCTTCTGTAACTCTAATCTCATTATTTCCATTTGAGACGCTATGGTTTTTCTAATAACATCAGTTGTATCCGCTGCCAATGAAAGGGTAGATGGTGACACGGCAACGTCGGCTTGTTGAGGTGAGTAAGTACGCGTGCCACCCCTACGAGTGTTAACGTTTTCTGCGCCCATCTGCCCGGGTCGCGTACCACCCGAGACAGTTCTCACCGGAGTATTGTCGTTCTTTGCGATACGTGGCTGGTTTATCGAGCAATCAAGACAGATATATGATTGTCGTAATTCGGCACTAATTGTAATGTTCGAGTTTAAGTTCAATGGATGAGGGAAATAAAACAAGATATTTTACCCAACCACAAGTATGTCCCGGAAGCCATCATGAGAGCGAGAGAGCACAGACCAAGAGAGCATAGATTAGTAAACCCTCCTTTCCAACCATAGATATAATAAGTCTCTGACACTACATCCCCCTTCTCAGGATGCTTTCCGTACCTAATACTTTTATTATGAAATAAACACAAAAGAAATTCACTTAATTTAAAGAATTACTTATTAAGACTTATGTACTATACTTAATCATGATATTATAAGGTTTTATTTAAGTAACATAATCACTTAGCCAAACAGGTCTTTTCTTTTGCCTAATGGGTCGACTACTATTTTCATCTCCGGCTAAACAAGATCTCTGAATCTGATCACTTCGTTCTTCATAATCAGAATTAATATTTACATTATAAGAACTATTTAATATAGGTTGTTGTTCATTAATATTATCATTATTAGTTGTAGCATCACCTATTGGGTTACTACAAACATTGGAGAAACTGTGACATCTTCTAAATTTATTATAGTTCACTGCATACGGAGCAGGGATTAAATATGATCTGTTACGTCTAAATAGGCCTTTATCAGTTTGTATTAAATATGATCTATATGGCAAGATTTTAACAACTTCTCCATAACACCTAATATCAATTAACCATATCCTATCTCCCACATTTAGATCAGATAGATTCTTTGAACGATGCCGTTTGTCATAATACTTAGCTTGCTTTTGTTTAATATTCCTTTCTTTTTCACACACATCTTTAGAGTTCTTTGTGTCAAGTTTATAAGTAATAATTGGTAAATGTGACCTTAATCTTCTACCCATTAATAATTCCGCTGGTGAAAAACCATTTTCCAAAGGTGAAGTTCTATATGCTAGAAGAGCTTTATCTAATTGAACTCCATTTTTTTTTATTAACATTTTAGCAATTTTTACAGCATTTTCAGCTAAACCATTAGACTGACTATAATATGGCGAGCTTGTTACATGCTTAAAGTTATATTCAAGTGAAAACTTTCTAAAACCCTCCTTAAATTGAGGCCCATTATCTGATCTAAATGTTTCACAAATACCATATCTTGAAAAGAGTTCTTTAATTTTGTTAATAATTACATTTTCTGTCATTGATGTCAGTTCAAAAATCTCAAAAAATCTTGAATAATAATCCGTTACAATAAGAAACCATTTTTTATAAAAAAATAAATCAGCAGCAATAACTTGCCATGGCCTTGTGGCTGGTGACTTTTCTTCACAAAATTTATCAACTGGATTAGATTTGTGTTCCACACAATCAGGACAATTTTTTATCAAGTTTTCAATTTGTGTACTAAGTCCCAACCACCAGACTGCCATTTGGGCTCTACGTCTACACTTTACTATTCCTTGATGACCCATATGAATATACTCTAAAACTTCTTTATGCAATATTGATGGTATAACAATTCTTGACCCTTTCAATAAAATATCATTACAAATACTGAAATCAAATCTATATTGAAAATATTGAGATAATTCTAAACCAATTTTACTTTTCTCCGGCCAACCTTCAATGCAAAATTTTTTTAGTATATTAATAATCCTGTCATTATCTTGTTCTTGTTTTATCTTTTGTAAATATACATCATTAATTGGTAAATTCTCTAAAATAAAATTAACATAAAAAACACAATCAGTTGACAAATACTCATTAGGGTGAATGTTGGTAAGGGGTGCCCTCGATAGGGAGTCTGGTAAAATTAAATCTTTACCAGGGATATAATTAATTACATAATTAAACCGCATTAACCTGATTCTAAACCTTTGTAGTCTTGGAGTTAGATCGTCTAATTGTTTCGATTGCAGAACTTGTAATAATGGCTTATGATCCGTTTCAAAAATAACTTTTAACCCTGTTATATATTCATAAAATTTTTCAGCTGCCCAAGTGATTGCCAAAGCTTCTTTTTCAATTTGAGAGTATCTTCTCTCGGTTTCATTCATTGTTCGCGATATGTATGCCACAATTTCTCTATTATTATTATCATCTAATTGCATAAGGCAGCCTCCTAAGCCATAAGAACTAGCATCAGCACTGACTACTGGCCGCTTGTTGGGGTCAAAGTAGGCTAATACTGGTGTATTACATAAAAGTATTTTGATTGAATTAAATGCCTGCTCTTGGTCAGGACCCCATAGAAAAATTACATCTTTTCTGAGCAAATTATTTAATGGTTCCAAACAATCTGCTTTCTCCCTCAAGTGTCTTGATGCAAAATTTACCATTCCTAGAAATCTTTGAAGTTCAGTTTTATTCTCTGGATTGGGAAAATTTTGAATAGCTTTTATTCTATCAGGATCAATTGAAATCCCGTCAGCTGACAATATAAAACCTAAAAATTTAATCTTTTGGACTCCAATAATACATTTCTCTTGGTTAATTGATAACCCTTCGTGAGATAAGCGACTTAATACTTCCCTCAAACATTTATCATGCCCCTCCATAGTTTTATTGAAAATAAGTATATCGTCAACATGGAAGATTACATCAAGACCTTGAAGGATTTTTGCAAACTTAGAAACAAAATATTCAGTGGAGCAGTTCAGTCCAAAAGGTAACCTTTTATATTTGTATCTGCCAAAAGGGCAAATAAATGTTGTTAATAATTGACTATCTTCATCTAAAATGAGCTGGTGAAAACTTTTTGTAATATCAATTTTTGAAAAGTATCTAGCACCTTTAACCTTTGCTAAAGTATATTCTATTTTTGGAACTGGAAAATAAGGCCGTAATATATTCTTATTAAGATGAGTATAGTCACAACACAATCTAATTTCTTTTTCATTTTTTTGTACGACAACAATAGGAGATACCCACTCAGTTACCTGTTCCACGGGTTCAATCACATCCAATTTTTGTAACCTTTTCAGTTCATCTTCCAATTTATGTAGCAAGGCAATAGGGACCACTCTAGGTGTAGACTGGACAAAAGGTTTAGCATCAGGTATGAGTTTAATCGAAATTACATCCTTGAATTGACCTAATTCCTGTAATAGTGATGGGAACTCTTTATTAATATTAACGGCACTTAACATTTCATTTTTTACTTTAATTTCGTTTAAATTTACAGTTAAAATATCTAGGTATTGACTTGCTTGTCTGTTTAAAATTGGTTTCTGTATTGACTTTACTACATATGCTTTAGTGTGGAATAATTTATCTTTAAATAATAATGTTACAAAAAGATATCCTAGTATATCAAGATTTCTACCATCAGCTACTTTTACTGAGAGATCCGAAGCTTTCAATTTAGGTAAAATATATTCTGGAATCAATGATAAAGGAATACAGACAATATCAGCACCGGAATCTATTAAAAATTTAGCTTTTATATTAAGTTCTTTAATATGTATATCACAATACCATGCACCATTCTTATTTAATTCTTTTCCATTAATAGACCATAAGAAAAAACTATTTTCAATACCTGCTGATGTTTCCATAGTTTCCTCTATTGATTTTACATTCTTAACTTTCTTGCAGACTTTTGAATAATGTCCCTTTAAATTGCAATTGAAACAAACCGTGTTACGAGCTGGACAAATTGATCTTTGATGATCATTGTAACCACAGTAGGCACACAATCCTGATCGGACCTGATCAGTGTAGAGTTTCTGATTCCCTTTATTATAATTATATGCACTGTTTCCAGAATTCTTTGTATACGAATTTTTATGTAGAAAATTAACCTCACTTTGTTGAAATAGTTCTTTGGTCTGATTTTTCTGTATTTCATATTCACGAATAATTTGTATGGCTTCTTGTAGAGTAAGATTGCTTCTCATTTGTAGTTTTTCCGATAAATTGCTATCTAATATTCCTGACACTAGTTTATCCCGGAGTATTTCTTCCTTAGTAATTTTTTCAAATTCACAGTTTTGCGCCAAGTGAAATATGTTTTTTATAAATTCATCTGCCGATTCTCCTTGATTTTGTAACCTTCTGTTAAATTTAGTCCGCACGAATATTAAATTTTTTCGGGGATTAAAATAATCATTTAGTCTATTTATGAGTTCATTATAGTTTTCTGTTTTTCCTATTTGATTCAGTATTTCTAGGCTCCCTTCGCCCATGCAGTACAACAATAGGTTACATTTCTCCTTGTCGGATTTATTTCCTGTAATCATCAGATATTGTTCGAATCTTAGTAGCCATCGAGGCCAAGCATTGATATCCTGAAAATCAAATTCCGTTGGCGGATTCACCATTATATTCTGTGATGTTGCCAATTGTGCCACTGGCAACCTTTGAGTCGTCGAAGCTCCCTCTGATTGCGGTTTCGACATGTTTTCCGTAAATCAAAACGGAATAAAGCTTGATTATAACACACCGCTGCCACCATGTAATGTTTGAGTTTAAGTTCAATGGATGAGGGAAATAAAACAAGATATTTTACCCAACCACAAGTATGTCCCGGAAGCCATCATGAGAGCGAGAGAGCACAGACCAAGAGAGCATAGATTAGTAAACCCTCCTTTCCAACCATAGATATAATAAGTCTCTGACACTACACTAATGACCTTCTTCTCCGTATTGGGAAAAGAACATTTTACGTGGTAATTCCGTTTACATTTCGTGCATATAAGTGCACTGGTGGCGCCGTCTTTAGTAGATTTGCAACAAGCGTATTCCATAATTAAAGTTACTAGGGCAGGAGAACACGGCTAGAGTATAAAGAAACGGGAACAGCAGATATGACTCACGCAAAGTACCAGGCGCACTGTCGTAACTCCCACAGCAACTCCCACAGCGCGCAGAGATCGCAGCTCGGCCACCTCGGAATGGCCGCTTCCCGTTACGCCCCCAAAGGCGGGCAGCAAACAGCGGTGGGCGGCGACGGCTATGTGCACGACTTCTCCGGTACCGTAGCGGTCGTTGAAGATGAAGATCTCTTTGCTTATATGCAGTCCTATTATTTTACTTCGAATATTTATCGATAAATTTTGAATTTAATTTATTTAAAAAACAAAAACAAACAGGGTTTGTAATTATGACACGTCTGAACTCCTCAGAGGTCCGGGGGGAAGAAGGTATAATTCAGTATAATTCAAGTTGTAATTGACATTAATCTGTTAGTGTACCAAATGTAAATAAATAAATATCATTGGCTGCACTCTAACCTCTATTTCAATGTCTTAAGGTTTACATTCCCAACACCGCCTCCAGCGAAGACTCTTCTGGCTGGCTTGGAGACTTTATACGCGTTGAAGGCTATAGACAGAACCGGAGCGTTGACTACGGACGTTGGCGTCTATATGGCAGAGTTGCCTTTGAGACCGATATGGGCTAAAGTTTTATGTAGTAGTGGTAAGTTAACTTTTTATTTTTGAGTGTATATATGGGTGTATTTTTTGTTTCTTTGTTCACTAAGGGATTGTTAATTTTTGTATTTATGTAGGCGAAACAGGCTGGCAAACTTTTTTTTTTGTTGGAGAGGTGAAATACATTTACGCATCGTCCCTGCGGGGTGGTGCCAACCGCAGGGGATATGTGGGACTCGAGGTTCGTGCGTTCCCTCCATACCCACTAAACATCCTCCCCGGCCTGACCTCCAGTGCGCTATTGCGGGACGGCTCGGGATCTGCGCACGTGAGCGCAACTACACCGAGGTGGTTCCAACGCTGCCCGTCTACGCACTCCTTGTGCACCAATTGGTGGCCAGCAGACACTCTTCCACCGACGGCTGCTCGACCTGGCGCGTCCTCCGCAACGAGGACACGGGAAACAGCCATCCCACCGCACCCCCCGGACTGAGGGCAAGGTCGGGTCCGGAACTAGCCGTGGTGGGAAAACAAAAACAACTCGACGATGGCATGTGACTTCGAATACCAAGCGGACACACTTGACATCAAAATCCACACACCCGCCGAGAAAGTTTCCCCACCACGATACCAGGGTCCGCCACGAGGAGGCTTCCGGACGTGGACCCCAAAAGGCTGGCAACCTGCCACTATTGGAGGCACTACATGGCCCATACTGCCCAATGTAGCTTTCTGTATAACGAATTTTACCTAAAGCTCTCCTCAACCCCTTATGTAATTATAAGCGCGATTATATGTTCGTCCTGTCAAAAATTATTGATCTATCGCAGTTCAATAGAGTAATGTTTTAATTTACTCTGTGGTTTGTATGGGAAAAGAAAAGTATTATTTTTTTTAGTATTTTCCTCGCAATTTTTACGTTTTCTCTCCATAAGAATCTTTCTTGTGTCTTAAAGCATATTAAAAAAAAAGTCGATAAAAACATTTTTAATAAAAACAAGCTTTTGTTAAATGCTCTAAAAAGAAGAAAATAAAATTAACTTTCAGTTCACTGTTAAAAATCATCGCACCGTCCTTTCGGTTTCTTGAAACTTTTCTCGGCATTATATTTTTATTTTTTAAATTTATTTGCCACAAAGTCAGACATCTGACTTGATTATTATATACTTGAGACAAATGACATTAGGATTAGACAAAACCTTTCTCGAAGTCCATATATGCTAGTGAATTCGAACCTAAACTGCTTGGGTAACGTCGAATAATTCCTTTTTTTTCTTCATCAAAGGTGAATTTGGTTGCATCGAAGAAGCTCTGTCGATAGTATCCATGGTACAAGTAGACAACGTTTTCGTCAAACCTAGCACGGGGAAGGGAAATATTGCCGCCAAGATGACAAGGAGAAACAATTTTGAGGTAATTATACAGGTTTTAACAACTTAAAATTAGGTTTCCACGGTCACGGAGCAGAGATAATTTCGTACAATGACCATTTAGACTACTGGCAATTGTCATAAACATTTTTCTAATGGATACAATTCTGTCAAATTTAATGTTTTTCATTACATTCTGTATTATTAGCAAAATTATTTATTCACAATGTTATGTGGAATTCAGGCTTGTGATCACCTTTAGCTACTACCAATGCATAGAGGCATTTGGTGTGACTATTTGCTGATAATGAAGGCATAAAATACCTACTTAGTGATTAATTTTAAATTCTATAAAATAAACTGAATTGTGATTAAAAAGTAATATTTATAATATTTTAGAGAATTTCAATTCGCATATTTTATCGAACACTTGCCACACGTAAATGCCGTATTATTATGTTCAAAAGGCTTAGAATCTCTGAGGGGCGATCACTATATCTGTGGGGCCGTGACAGCAACATAATAAAGAATAAATACACACTTGAAACTGTTACCCATACCCGTAGTGTAAGTTTTTTAGTATAAAAAACGTAACTATTGTACTTAGTGGCGCTAAGAGCTCAATTTATAGGAAACATGATTTACGCTTCTTTCCATTGGGGGCGCTATTCACGTTTCCTATACAAATTGAGCTCTTAACGCAACTTTTTATTATATTTTGTATTACGAGATGGCAAACAAGCTTGCGACCCACCTGGTGTTAAGTGGCTACCGTCGTCGCCTATAGACACCTGCATTATTAAGGGTAAATCACTTATCACTGCAAATGCGTTGCCATCCTGGGGACTAAGATGATATGCCCTCCATGCCCAGTAATTACACTGGCTACCTTTCCCTTCGATGCGAAACACAGCGAACTGCTTCACGGCAGAAATAAGAAAGGCGGTGGTACCTACCCAGACGACCCTACATATGGGTCTACCACCTAGTTACGTTTTTAATACGAACAAACTTACACTACGAATACAGGTTTCCGAACGTATATTATGTTTCCCGCTTTTACTACTGTGATACCTGCATTGTGCCATTGTGAAAAGTTTTGAAGTTGCTGATTTAATGTGTTACTTCCTTATAATTGTAATTAACTAACAATTGTATTGTTTATAGGCCATAATAGAAATCAATTCCGATCGACATTGATATGGTCTACGTACTATTGAGTTTCGGCACTAGCGCCAAATTGGATTCATATTTGCATTTACGGATTTTGTTAGAACTCGATAATATTTAGTTCACTCAATATCTACGCAATGTGTTCGTTTAAATCACTAAATACATTGTTTCGTTGTAGGTGGCAGAAGGCGACATAATTATGTATCTAAACATATTCGATTCCTACAAGAAATTGAAATCAATGCACGATGACGACAAGAGACGCGCGAAAGCTTGCAAAGAATGGTGCCAGAAATACTACCTCAATTACAAAGTTATGGAAAAGGTATGGAAATTTATTTATTTATTTATTAAACAATGTTTCTAAAGCATTACATTCACACTTATGAACACCCTTTATGAAATGTTATCTAAATATAAGTCAATTAAAGAAACAAATTATGTTTTTTAATATTATAGGTACTACATACATAATTTTTGCAGGTAGTTGTAAAAAACATACTATAAAGAGCTAGGAATACATTCATATTCATTCATAAACAGCTCATATAACGTCCCCACCTCGGGCTCGAGCCTACCCCACATTAGGGGCGATTGGGCCTTAGTCAACCACGCTGGCCAAGTGCGGGTTGGTCCACTTCACGCACAACCTAAGAATTTCTTCATAGGTGTGTGCAGGTTTCCTCACGATGTTTTCTTTCACCGTAAAAGCGTCGATTAAACGTTACATATGAATTCAAAATTGTAAAACCCATTGGTACGTGGCGGGGATCGAACCAGTGCCTCCCGGGTGGGAGACGACGCTCTTACCCACTACGCCACCGACGCTTCAAGGAGGAATACAATACATACTTATTAAATAATTTTAAAAGAAAAGTCATCGCATGATTATGTGTGATGAGTGTAGTATAACAGTATAAGTTGTGTCCTTCGATGACAAGGAGAGGCATTGTGTCCCAGCAGTGGGTCGAATTATAAACGCTGTTATCATGACTTACATTTTTACTTTCTCGTATACGTAGTATAGAGGAAGTCTTGTAATCTTCAAAAAATTCGACCTCGAGATTTTGACGGATTTACACGTTTTGGACCTCCCTGAGTCCAAAAATACCGTTTTTGGAATTATGTGTGTGTGTGTGTGTCTGTGCAGCAAGGTATTATAATTTTCTAATTTTTTTTAGTAACAATGACATTTCCAAATTAAATGATTTATTATTATTGCAAATAGTTGTCTGTACTCGAACATAAATGTTTGCAAAATATGCAATCATTTTTAATTTCATCAAATCCAGGGTCGCGAAATTTTTTTCAGTGCATTTTTCTAGTATTAATATTTACGCGTTTGTAAACGCAAAAATATAAATTATTCCATAAGAAAGGAGTATTTTAGAATTTCTCGAAATTCAACCCCTAAAGGGATTAAATTGGGGATGAAAATTTGTTTGGAAAGTCCGTCATTTTTATAGGGAAATCCATACAGATTGGTTTAAGGTTGGCTTTTCCGTTAAAAATTAAGAAATTAATATTTTAGGATTTCTCGAAATTCCACTCCTAAGGGGATGAAAGTTTGTATGGGAAATCCATCAATTTTATAGTAAAATACATAACAATTGGTATATATGACTTTTCGGTAAAAAATTAGGAATCACGTCGTATTTAAGGATTTTTAGAATTTTAATCCCACGGGGACGAAGTCGCGAGCAAAGCTAGTATTATAATACAATTGGACGACTGAATTGTGTGTTATTTGTTTCAGGCCTATGAAATAAGAAACAGTTTGGAGAAACTAGTCAAAAATAAATTTCAATTAGAAAATAAAGTATTCGATGGACCGGACTTAGGGACAGGTAATATTCTATTAATATACAGGGCCACTGGACAGACATGGCATCATTTTAAAATTTAAAATTTTCTACCTACTTAATCTAGGAGATACGATGGTCATTCTGACAAGAATAAGTACTATTAGCACAACCAGACATAAACCTGTTATTATATATATTTTTAAATGGTATGAAATAGCATAGATTTACTATTTTTTAAAACGGTATAAAATTATTTAGAATATCTACTATTTTTTACTCATATTTCCCGATTTCCTACTATATGAATCTTAGGGATACGACTGTCGTGCTGGAAAGAATTACTTCCTAGCACGACCTCCCTGAAACTTGTGTTATTTTGAGGGTTTTAAAACGGTAAAATAAAACGGTTTTCTGTGTGATCGTGTTAGGAAGTATTCTTTCCAACACGTCCTTCGTACCTCCTAGATCTAGTAGGTAGTTAGGAAAATTTTGAAACAGTGGTTAAATTCGGGAGTGGTCTCCCCTTGACTTTCTCGTATACCGGAAACTACTCAAAAGTTGATAGAAGACTTATATTTTGATGTCATACATGCATGTTAAATTTGGTTGCAATAAGCTAAAGCATACTCAAGTTATCGTGCTAACGCACAGACAAACACACAGACATAGTTCCAAAAACGGTTTTTTTTTGACTCAGGGAAAAACTTGTAAATCTGTCTAAATCTCGGGGTCGATTTTTATACGATTACAAGACTTCCTCTATACTACGTATACGTGAAAGTAAAAATACAATTTTTTTATTTATTTTTTAAATCTCCATGGTTGTGACAGGAAGCACAACACAAATATCTAGTTCAACTATCCAGGTTCACATAACCTATAAAAGTTAAAAATGAAATAACTCCTAGACGTGGCCATATCAAACAAAAATTCTTCGACGAACAAGATTCCGACAAGAATTTTCTTTGGTATGATGTGACTTTAATAATATTGGTGATGCTTCAGCTTCACGGAGATGAGATAAAAAATTCCTCTTTAATCTTTCTTCGCTATTATTTGATAATTATTATCTTTTCAAGGTAAATGCGTGCGCGTGATGAAATGCGTCCTGTCCGGGATGTTCCTACAGGCGGCTTACTTAAGTACAGACGGAACGTACAGGACTATTAGAGGCGCCATCCTGTACATAAGTCCTGACAGCTGTTTGTACAATATACAGCAACCTAGCTGGTGAGTGAACAATATATTTCACAAGCTTCGGTCACTACAATATATTATACTACAATAAAAGCAAAAAATGTGTATCACAAGGTGGATATTTTCAGTGTATTTTCTAGTTTTAAAAATGTTAACGTGTTTCTAAACGCAAAAACTGTTCTATAATATAACGTCGTTTCTCTTAACTGGACGTCAAATATTTCGTTTGGATCTTAGAAGTGCAAATTTCAAAGATTTGATGAAACAATGTGTAGGAAGTCGAAAGGGATGTTCTTCCGCCGGGCAAGGTGTTATGCCCGGGGACCGCGGTGCAACTGAGTGTAGTTGGAATTTCTATATATAGCGAGCACCTTTAGAAACTACGTTTGCGCGAATCAGCTTTCCATACTAATTGTCGCGCTTGCATGAGTACTCAAGAAGCTTATAGGTAAAACTATAAGCTTCTTGTGAGTACTGTTGTACAGCGCCATCTATGTTGTCTATGAGGAGGCGGCATTGGCTGCCAAACACGGTATTTAATCAATCCAATGATGCAGTTTTTGTTTTCACCAATGTCGAGCTCGCGACTCCTTTGAGCATTTTTCGATATTCCTTATAGTTTAGGATTTGGCCCTGAAGGCCCACTTGAAAAATTCACCCTATATATGCTAACAGTGCCTATTATTTTCCAGGGTGGTGTTTGGGAGCGTCCAAACTGCCGGTGACAAGACCTATATGCGAGAACTTATGACTATAGACAAGAACTGGTTGACGGAGATTGCGCCTCATTATTATAAGGAGACTTGATATTAGGAAATAAATTAATATTTTTACTAGTTTATGCTTTTTATTAGAAGTGGGAATGAATGGAAAAAGTTATTTTCGATACAAGTGTGGAAAGTATGTAATTTCTTCACGATTCCTGGTTGAAAACGGTGCAGAAAAGGCGGTTTTACGAGCAAGTGTGTTGAAATAGTACATTTCGATACGAGTGCGGAAAGTATGTCATTTCTTCACGATTCCTGTTTTTCGCACTAGTGCGTAATGGACCACATTGCGAAAGAGAAAACGGTGCAGTAAAGGCGGTTTTACGAGCAAGTGTGTTGAAGTAGTACATTTCGATACGAGTGCGGAAAGTATGTCACTTCTTCACGATTCCTGTTTTTTCGCACTAGTGCGTAATGGACCACATTGCGAAAAAGAAAACGGTGCAGTAAAGGCGGTTTTATGAGCAAGTGTGTTGAAATAGTACATTTCGATACGAGTGCGGAAAGTATGTCACTTCTTTACGATTCCTGTTTTTTCGCACTAGTGCGTAATGGACCACATTGCGAAACAGAACCCGGTGCAGTAAAGGCGGTTTTACGAGCAAGTGTGTTGAAATAGTACATTTCGATACAAGTGCGGAAAGTGTCATTTCTTCGAGAGTTCTGGTTTTTCGGCTTGGGTCAACAATAGGGACGAGTGGAAATGACATTTCCGCACGTGTACCGAACGACGTTTTTTAACCACCTGATATCGGGGCCATGCGACTTTCGCGCTGTATACATAGCACGTATGCTTTGGAGTTTTATTTAACACCAAAAAATAAAAATCGTTTCCCAGCAATATTTTTTTTATATATCTCTTGTCTTGATGTATGGAATGCGAATACTTCGGTTTTGTCGTAGGTATTTTTACAGCCTGTATAATAAAGTTAAAAAAATAATCTAAGTAGATTGTTATGTACACAGTTTTAGACGCCGCCGTGGTGGAGTGGTCAGTAACGAGTCCTGGTAGTGGCAAATGTTAGTGTGATGAACACGATGATTTGTTCATGAGTCATGGTTGTTTATAATTTATTTAAGTTTATTTATAAAAATATCTACATTATTAAGTATTTTGTCCGTTATCCAGTATCCATAACACAAGTTCTTTTTTTTTATTTGGACTAGATAATTGGTGTGAGCGTAAAAATATATTATTATTTGTCCGATAGCTGCGCTAGACACAAAGCTGTCTGTGATACTGCGGTAAAGACTAGTCGTAATTTTTTCCATCATATAATGCTTTAGTTCTGAATTCATATTCATATTCATTTATTCGCTCAAATTTGTTACAATAAGGCACAATAGTTAAGTAGGTAAGGTCTTAATCTAATTGCACAAATTTACCATTAAGGCATTGCGAACTTACAATCAATCAAGTCTTAATTGAAATAGATAAAACGCCATTACGAATTATTAACTAAATAAAAATAAAAAATGTCAGAAATTATTATGATTAGATAATTCACACAATACTCAATTTACACTATGTCATGGCAAATACGCTATACACATTATGTCTTAATATTTATATCAATTAATAACAATAGGTAGTCAATAGTATTTCATAGTTTCAAATTAAAATAAGTCCATTAGTTAATCAATTATGCATGTCAAATTGTATTTTTTTATTTAAATACTCTTTAATACTGTAAAATAGTTTCATTAATAGCAGCTTCTTTAGACATTTCTCAAATTTACTACCTTGGAGGGCCTTTAGGTTTTTCGACACTTTCGCAGCCATGTAGTACGCCCCATTCTGATAGAGCATCAGATGCGGACGGGGTAGTACCAAGTCATCTCCACGACGAGAGGCATACCGACTCGACAAGTCTCCGAACCTATAGAAGTAATGTTTATACTTTCTGACAATTCTACATAATTCAAATATATAAACGCATGTTACGGTGAGAACGCGGAATTTAGTCGAGACAGTTCAGCTGACTAGCCTCTAGAATATAGAGCGTATGCCAATAGCCTGTATCTTGTCAGAAAAACTCTAAAAGATACACTTACTAAGAACCTGTAAAGGCCCTTACCTAATTGATATTTGTTTATCAAAAAATGTTGTCATAATGTTATCATATGGATTTTGCACCTCAAGTAAACATGGAAGATTAATCTTGTTGTCTGTTGGGGCGACCCCACGCCTTATCGAACTATAAATAGATCTTCGTTAGCGGCCCTGTTGTTTTGTTATACAAGATGCGCTTTTTAACTAAACTATGAGATGGGAAATTTTATGTAGTTTACAGAAATATATAATAGTTACACATAAGAACGGGGATATAGTAATATAACTAGTATATAGGTATAGTATAGTATATATAGTCAAACGAGAAGCATGTATTCTGCTCACCATCATAACATTTTTTTTCCTTTAGACTATGCCCGGGAAATTTATAGTTACGATTTTATTGAAGGGCAAAGTCATATCTTTTTTCATTTTTTTATGAAAACATAATTTCCTAATTATTGTCCAAAGAAACATTTCTAATACTAGAAAAACCTGAGGCAGGTCTTTTTTTCTCAGTGTATTTCTTCTAGTATTAAAAATATTTACGCGTTTGTAAACGCAAAAATTATTCCACAAAGAAACATTGTCATTTTTTTTAGTATTTCATAGCAAAAAATGTCTTCAAAACGTCAGCGTTCAATGTAGCTCACTCGATGCGCACGGACTCAAACGAATGGGGCCGCCCGCCGTTTGGCAAGATTATCGCGGTTTTGCGAGTTGCTTGCAGCAAATAATAAAAATCATTTCCCAGCAATTCTTTTTTTAAATGTTTCTTATTTTGATGTATAGAATACATGGTTCTCGTTTGACTGCTTATTCAAAGTCAAAGTCAAAGTCAAAATTACTTTATTCATTTAGGTACAATTTGTACACTTATGAAAGTCAATTTTGATGCCATCGGTTCGAGTCTACCAGGAGGCCTTGTTCTGAGAAGAACCGTTGTGTTTTACACCCTGTTGTGTTTTACACCCTGTATATACCTAGGTAGATGGGTGAATCAACTTTTAAGCTACTCCTTTGCGAGGATTTTTTTTACAAATGTTAAAAAAATAATATGATAATATGTGAAAACTAACAACATTTATATACCTATATCTAATACTAGAAAAATGCACTGAAAAAAATCGACTTGCCTCAGGCGGGACTCGAACCCGCACCTTCCACAATCCGGGTGGACGCGTTGACCAATTTCGCCACCGAGGCACTGCTTTTCGCTGTCGAAATTTGTCAGTGCTTGGTGCTTATGTTTTTATGGTAAACATCGTTTCATCAAATCTTTGAAATTTGCACTTCCAAGACCCGAACGAAATATTTTTGCAAATATTTGACGCCCAGCTAAGATGAAACTACCTTACATTATGGAATAATTTTATTTTTGCGTTTACAAACGCGTAAATATAATACTAGAAAACCAAACACTGACAAATTTCGACAGCGAAAAGCAGTGCCTCGGTGGCGAAATTGGTCAACGCGTCCACCCGGATTGTGGAAGGTGCGGGTTCGAGTCCCGCCTGAGGCAAGTCGATTTTTTTCAGTGCATTTTTCTAGTATTATATTTACGCGTTTGTAAACGAAAAAATAAAATTATTCCATACCTATATCTATCTGTTTATAATGGGTGTAAAAGACATGAACAGTCAAACGAGAACCATGTATTCTATACATCAAAATAAGACACATTTCAAAAAATTATTTTTACTTTTTGGTGTTAACGCTCGCAATTCGCAAAACCGTGATATTTTTGCCAGACGGCGGCCCTGTTCGTTTGTGTCCGTGCACATCGAGTGAGCTACATTGAACGCTAACGCTTTGGAGCCATTTTTTGTTATGAAATACTAAAAAAATGATAATGTTTCTTTGGACAATAATTAAGAAATAATGTTTTCATCCCTTCTATTCGAAAAGTGTCGCTTTGTTCCTATATAAGTGGGAACAAAATAGCTCTTTTCCGATAAGAACTTTTTAGCGGGCGTAAAAGTGATTTGAATTTAGAACATATATCATTCATAGAAATCGAACGCAAATTGTATGAATTACTGGCTGGTACGTGTTGGCTGCACGGCACTAACTAAAAAAAAAAAAACAAAAGCGCGCGAATTACTTTTCTGTTCTTGTTATCTCAGTACATATTTTATTGTTTTTTGCAAAAATAACTACCTCGAGTTATGAAAGTGATAATGCACTAACTCCTGAAACAATGACTATAGAAGCTAACAACGTCGTACAAATACTCAAAATGTAAATGAATCGACAACAATATCGATCCCAAATAAAACAGTGACAATAACTTTTAATAATTGCGCTAGCGTATCAATATAAATATAAATTTGTAATTATTTTTACTTCACTTCACATGTCTTCTTTTAATTAAATATATTCATTAATTACATAACAGCGTCTTATAATTATTTTCTCATAGAAAGGGGATGAAAAGTAGAGTATATAACTCGAGAGCAAATTATTTTTTCCTCGGGCGATGTACTTTGAATCCCTCGCTGCGTTCAGGATTCTTATTCTAGAATCCTTCGCTTCGCTTGTGCTTCAAAGTAGGGCCCTCGCCACAAAAATACTATTTTGCTCCCTTGTTATACAATCTACTATTAGAATATGTTTTCATAAAAATATGAAAAAACAAATTTTTACTTTGACCTTCAATAAAATCGTATCTATTAATTTCCCAGGTAGTCCAAAGGAAGAAAAATGTTATGATGGTGAGCAGAATACATGGTTTTCGTTTGACTGTTCATGTCTTTTACACCCGTTATACAACATGTAAATGAAATAACCAACACCCTGAATACAGGTGGTTGGGGATCGGCTTCTGAGTTGATTTCAATATTTTTTTTTAAAAAAGCGAGTTTTTTAAAATAAATAAAAGGTTTCTGGGTACCTTTGTTTTTTTTTTTTTAAAAAAAACCCTGAAATCAACTTAGAAGCCGATCCCCAACCACCTGTATTCAGGGTGTTGGTTATTTCATTTACATGTTGTATGTGCATATATCTATATTTATTTTTATTTATTGTTATTTAATTAGGTATATGTAGGTATTATATGTATCTATTCGATATTTATTGTATAATTTGTAAGTTATGTATTCTCTTTTATCATTATATGCCAACTTCCCTCTGATTTACTGTTCTTGCAAATCCTGTCCATCCAAAGGTTGCCTGGAAGAGATCGCACCTTGCGATGAGGCCGCCCATTGTACAATTATGATAATGTTTTTTTTCTCTGTGTATTATATTCCATTTGTTGGTGTACAATAAAGTGTAAATAAATAAATAAACATTTTTGAAAAATATGATTATCATAGTATGCTAAATTAGTTGGTGCCACGATGTCTGATCTATTAATTATCGAGTTTTAATGAAAAAAGTTCAACGCAAGATCAAGTGAAGTCTGAGTCGTCATGTTTGTTGTATATTTTTAAACAATGACGCATTATCAGAATAGTACTAAAACAACACGATTGCTTCGTCTTCCTTTTATCAGAGATAATGTAGGTTTGTTTGTATTGAATAGGCTCCGAAACTACTGGGCCGATTTTGATGATATTTGGTATAGAAATATGTTGAGACCACAGATATATCAATCTAAGGAGATCGGTCGAATCGCCGAGTTCATAGGAAGACCGAGTGACGCGATCAGCGGCCGTACTACATACCAATGGTTCCAGTTGAGCATGCCGTAATATACACTATTCATTGCGCGCGTCTTAAGGACTGCGAAGCGATGAAAAATAAGCACAGCCGCAAAGGAGATCGGTCAAATCGCTGAGTTACGTATTCACTTGACTTTATGAGGCGAAGTGGCGGAAATGTATGCCCACAGGGCATACACTTGTCGCAAGTTAAACGCCGGCTTGGCCTATCTCCTTGTATTATGAAATCTGAGGTTGAGACCCTGGGAAAGACTTACGGCCAGTTGCACCA